>CM046958.1:23087802-25587802 GCA_025698475.1 Gossypium anomalum
TCAAATAATAATAAAATAATCTAGACTAACCAGAGTTTGATTGAAATAAATAAATAGAGTTTAACTGGAAGATTATTTCTCAAATTTGACTGAAATAGGAGTCATACTTAACAAATCTCCACCTTGACTCATATTTCCACAACTTCATCTTTTCCAAACCCCGCCACGAGCCTATCTTGAACTATGCAAGGAATTAACTGAGTCGATTCTATGCCTAGAAATTGGAAGACTTCTAGCCTTCAACTTGTACCACTACAACAAAATAGTTCTAAGACAACACTTTTGTGCCGACACTTTTCTAAGTGTTGGGATAGACTTGCCAACATAGGCTTTGGCCAACTCTTTATATAAGGGTTGGGATATGTATGCCTAAGTCAACGCTTAAATAAGAGTCGGCTTTGTCCAACACTATGCCAACACTTTTGGGCCGACACTTTCCTATGTGTTGGAATAGACTTCTTGACATATACTTTGGCCAACTCTTTGCATAAGGGTTGGGATATGCATGCTTAAAACAACGCTTAAATAAGAGTCAGCTTTGTCCAATACTATGCCGACACTTTTAGGCCGACACTTTCCTAAATGTTGGGATAGACTTGTCGACATATGTTTTGGCCAACTATTTATATAAGGGTTGGAATATGTATGCTTAAGGCGACACTTAAATAAGAGTCGATTTTGTCCAACATTATGCCGACCCTTTTGGGCCGACACTTTCCTAAGTGTTGGATAGACGTGCTGACATATGCTTTGGTCGACTCTTTGTATAAAGGTTGGGATATGCCTTTTCCAACTATATAAAAGTGTTGCCATATGAAAAACCTAAGCATACTCTTTTTGGACTACACCGACTCTTTTTTGAGTTGTTTAAATTTATACTTTTAAGTAACTTTTTTTAGTGTTTGCAAAATCTAATCATATCTCAATTTTTAAGAAAAGTTAAAAAATATACTTATTAATTATTTATTCTTTTTAATTACCTTTAATTTTTAAGTTTACCATTTTACCTCCAGTCTCCTCTCCCTGTTTCCAAATTAGTTCCAAAACAAAATTCCGTAAGTGCATTACTGTGTTTTTATATAATCTTCACCTTCTTTTTACGTGGGAGTTTTAAAAGGTTAAACCACGAAAAGAAAAGAAAAACACATTTGAAAAGGTTTGGCCGCCCGCTAAAAAATCAGAAGCCCCCAATATTTCATTTTTAAAGCACAAAAAACAAAAGGTCAAACCAGAAGAAGAGTAAATGGCACAAGAAGCAAGCCTAAAACTGAGAATGCAAAAGGAGCTGAAGCTCCTTCTCGTCGATCCTCCTCATGGCACTTCCTTTCCTACCCTCTCTTCACAATATGATATTACTAATCTCTCTTCCATCCATGCCCGTATGTTCATTCTCCCTCTCGCTTTCGCTTCACCCAAAAAAAATGATTTAAAATCATTCTTTTTTATTAATATCCAAAATCTGGATGTTGTTTAACAGAAATAGGTCCTGAAGAAACTTTTTATAGCAAATGAATCTTCAAGATTAAGATTCAGATACCTAAAAGCTATATCTAAGTTGCACAATGAATTTCAATTTTCCTTTCGCATTTTCTTTTATTAAAAGGAGGTTATTGGGTGTTTTTTTTTTTGCCTAAAAGGTATCCGTTTCAGCTTCCGATTGTGACTTTTGCGACGCCAATTTATCGCTCGAGCATCGATAATTTTCCTTGACATTCTCAATATTATTTTGTTTCCTTTATTATTTTTGTGGAGGGGTTTTTTTGATTCATACCCATCTCATATTTGCTAAAGATTTACAATAAAGATTATTCATTTCTCAGATCCATTGATGTTTTGACAACTTTTGTTGGTTTCCCTTTATTCTGGAGATTGTTTATTTAAGCATTCATTAATGTTAATATTTGATGCAATTTTAGGCAAACAGGAACCTATATTTCTTGTTTCTTCATTGTTTTTATTCTATTGTATGCTATTGATTGTTTGGAAATTTGAATCCATTAAATGATTTCATTGATTTGATGTAGCTTGTTTCTATTTTTATGCATACAAGTCTTGGAAAAACAATTTCTTAAGTTTGATTTTATTATAGCATGAATTGATAGACAAGTATGGAAGGGGATAAACTTGAAAGATGAGATCTTGACATTTGTTTAGGTTTCCAACTTTAAAACTTTAGATTTATATTCACTCAAAGAATATTGTTGATTGTATGTGCCATAAAATGGATCCTCGATCTTCATGCGAGTGGAACCAAGTTTTAGGTTGATGAAATTTCAATTGTATGCAGGGACCATTAAACATGAAGAATAAACTGTGTTTGATGTTTAAGTTTATCTTTTAGATAGTAGAGGACACTGAAAATTTTATGCTAAAAAGCCATGTCTGCCTCATTGATTTCTCTTCTATTTCACTTTTAAAAAATGGAAGTTTTGTTTCTTTAAAGTATCTGATATATGACATGAAGAGTATGGTCCTCATCTAAACAGGGGGCATGGCAACCATCATTGAACATTTCAACAGTGCTTACAAGTATAAGGCTATTGCTCAGCGAACCAAATCCTAATGACGGCCTAATGTGTGAAGCAGTAAGTAGACTTTCACTCAAGATAAATTGATTTTTTTTCCTTTTCTATGTTTTCCCTTTTCTTTTGATATGTTAATGAATATTGTTAATGAATCTACAAAGTATGGTGCTCTGGAGCTTAGTCCTAGCAATAAAAGAACACATAGCATTAGCCAGAAGTAGATTTGATTTTTATGGCATTAGCAATAAAAGATTGGATAGTGCAGAAATGCTACCCCTTTCAAGATATATTGTTCTAATACTGACTAGCTTGAATGCAAGTTATGGACAATGTATGTGGCATATAAACAAGAAAAATAAAAATAATCATTACATGACTATTGGTACTAACATTACCTTATAATAGTCAATCAAAAATCATTTATATATCTTATAATAGTCAGTCAATAATGTAACTGCAAAATCATGTTTGCATACAGGGCTTCATTTATATCTTCATCAAATCTCAATAGAGCATTTTAGTTGTCTCCTTGTGCTTAGAAAATGAGATGTTTCATTTGATTTGCTATTTCATATCTAATGCACCTTTGAATTTGTTATATTTTACTATAGCAGTTTGAGGTTGAATGAGGTCTGCAATTGGCTTATAGCAAGGGTAGGGCTCGAGGGATAACGCTAAATATAGCGAAGAGTCGGGAAGCAATAATGGTGAAAATGTTACAAGTATGTAGTAAACAAAATGGATTGTTAGGGTATATGGTGTACTTGGATCTAAAGATGTTTCACTACTTGAGGCTACCCTTGTAGAAATAAAAGATCAGTAGAGTTTCTTGGAATTGAAGTTGCAGTTTCAGACTGTATTAGCTTTTATGTAGTACAATATCAATATCAATGTCTATCATCTTAGGTGCTTTTTTAATTGTTTACTTTGTACATTGGGTTGAATACGAGTGGTATACATTTTGGCTAAATGTTAGTGTATTTTGGTTGTTGGATCGATTTTTGTATTGAATATTCAACTTTTAATTAAATTTTAATTTTATATTTTTTAGTTGTATTTAAAACACAATTTCTATCATTATTCAGTATAAATGTTAATGAAAACATATTAATATTGAAATAATAACAAATAAAAAAAAATTCTTTAGACATGTCTATCCCAACCTTTTTAAGGTTGTCTTAAATAGGTTTATCGCAACCTTTTTAAGGTTACATTAGACGGGTCTATCCCAACCTTTTAAGGTTGCATTAAACGGGTCTATTCCAACCTTTTTTAAGGATGCTTTAAACAGGTCTATTCTAACTTTTTTTAAAGGCTGCCTTAGACGGGTTTATCCCAACCTTTTTAGGGTTGCTTTATACGAGTTTATCCTAATCTTTTTTTAAAGGTTGCCTTAGACAAGGTCTATTCCAACTTTTTAAAAAGGTTGCCTTAGATTGGTCTATTCCAACCTTTAAAAAAGGTTGACTTGACTAGGTTTTTCCCAACCTTTCAATAATGGTCAGCTTATTTTGACTTATGCCAAAGTTTTTCCAAAAACGTCGCAGAACCTATGCCAACTGTACTATAGACAACCTTTTTGGAAGTGTAGGAAGAAGCATCGCAAAACCTGTGCCAACCTTTTTTGCGTTGTCTTAGGTCAAAAAAAGTGTCACAGTAGGCCTGTTTTGTTGTAGTGTACACTACCAAATCAAAACTAACTTGGGTCTGATTTTCACGAACACAGTGCCCTAACTTTTCAAAACCTGTATTCAAAAGAACCTCTTTTCAACGAAATGATCATACATTTTTCCCTCCTATGACCAAGTTGACGAGGGACATCTAATTTCACCGGTTACTGTAGAACCTTCCAGAATATAAAGGTTATCGGTTCTTTTACCTTTTAACAAAATGAGAGCCCCACGAGATACTTTAACACCGCTCGACTCGATGTTGATTCTGCATCCTTTCAAGTTTAAAATACTCAAGGAGATAATGTTATTTCGTAAATTAGGTACATACTTGACATCTGAAAGTGTCCTAATTATCCCATCGTGTATCCTAATTTTAGCAGGACCAATACCAATTACCTTACTAGATGAATCATTTCCTATGCACACAACTCCACCTTCAATCGAACTATATGTGGAGAACCATTCTATATTGGGACATATGTGGAAAGAACATCCTAAATCTAGGATCCACTCGGACGTAAGTTTGGAGTTATCGCTCATTGACACTAATAAGAAATCATCATTGCTTTCATTGGTCAAATTAACACCAGCTACATCTTCTTCATTACTCTCAGCAACTCTTTTATTTCGCAGTTTATAGTAATCTCCTTTGACGTGACCTAACTTTTTACAATAGTGACACATTTTGTCTCGCTTCCTTTATGCTACCAAAATGGAAGCTTACCTATCTGCCTTACTATCCGAATCAAACTCATTATCGAGTTTGTCTCTACTCAACAAATGACCCTTCACATCTTCGAACGAGAGTTTGTCTCTGCCATAAATTAGGGTCTCCCTGAAAGACTTGTATAAAAGGGGTAAAGAGCACAATAATACCATAGCCTAATCTTTATCACTAATTTGAACCTCAATGTTCTTTAAATTATTTAAAAGAGTAATGAATTGACTAATGTGATCTCTACTAAGCTCACATTCATTCATGCGAAACGTAAATAGAAGTTGTTTCAACACTAAACGGTTAGCCAGTTTCAACACTAAACGGTTAGTTAGAGACTTAGTCGCATAAAGAGTTTTTAACATTTTCCACAAGGCGGATGAGATCTTCTCCATCAATACCTCCTACAATACCGTATTCACGAGGCACAATTGGATTGTAGACAAGGTATTTTTATCAAGCTCTTTTCATTCTGTTTGATTTAAATTCTTAGGCTTTTTCCCAATAACTTTTTTCAGGTCAGTTTGAATTAGAATTTTCATTATCCGAACTTGTTACTGATTAAAATTTGTCACACCATCAAACTTAATTTCAAATCTTGATGCCATCTTTGAACGGGCTAATTTACGAAAATTAAACTAGCTTTGATACCACATATTGAGGATTATCCTGATTAAGCAACAAATAAAAAATAGTGGAAGAAATTGAGAAATTGAACACACAAATTTAATCTAGAAAAACCCTCCAAAGAGGATAAAAAATCACGGGTAAAGATAATTTTACTATAACGGCAAAAAAATGAAGATTACAAAAGATGGAGATAAAAACTAAACCCCGAAAGCCCGAAAACAAAGAACCCTCAAAACCTAAACACAATTTTTTAAATGTGTTACGAGTTCTAATCTCAAATAGGTGTGTTTTCTAAGATTGTAAAAGAGCCTATTTATAGGCTAAATTCATAAGTCAAATAATAATAAAATAATATAAACTAATTAGAATTTGATTGAAATAAATAAACAGAATTTAACTGAAAAATTATTTCTCAAATTTAATTGAAATAAGAGTCATACTTAATAATATCAATATCACTAATTTTAGAGTGAAATTAGCGGATTGATTGTCAACATAAATAACAAAGTTAAACGAATTTCTACTAAAATTATCTCCATAGTGAATGGCAGCGTCAGTTGAAGTGTTTAATTAAGGAATAATAAATAGGGCATTTCTTATTCTTCCTCGCCTAACTCTTCTCCCTCATGACTGAACTCGACGTGATTACCCTCATATTCAAAGAGAACGAGCATTCGCGAATTTAAATTCAGTGTTACGGAGTCCAAGAAATATGGAAATATTGTTCCTAGGCTAAATAGAGGCCTCTACAAAGGCAACGGTTCCAAGTCACATTTCTCTACGCATGTAGAACACTGCCAATTCAACAAGGATCCTTTCAATCCCAATAAATTGTCTATCTGTCCACCACCACTGTTGGTTCCTTCTCTATAACGGGCAACAGTAGCAGGAAATTGTCTATGGATCGTTTCTTATAAATCATCATCAGATGGGATGGCTACATAATGGGGTATAGCGTCAGTGAATGGATTTGGTTGTGAGGAAGAGACAAAGGGGGGTTAAAATGAGGAACAATTGCAAGGAAAGGACGTGTACTTTGTATTTGCTGAAACAATAATAATAAATAAATATAGTTTTTTTCTGGTAAATATAATAAATAATATCCAATATTCAATTCCCTACCAAGTACCGGATATATGTATAGGAGGGGAAAAAAGGCTAGGGCTTCCAAAGCAAAAGTATGCTCTTAGTTCATGTATGATATATCATGATCACATAACTTACTTTTATGATGATGGAATTGGGTCCATAGACTCGTGCAAATGATGGGCTTTTTTCTTTCTTTTTTATCTAAAAGAAGTGTAATCTGAAAATGGGTTTCAAAACAAAAACAAAAAAACTTAAAATTTATTAAATGCTGATTTTTTAGAGTGAATGTACGAACAGAGGAGGGATTAAACCGAGTTGATGACTAATGATGGTTTCCCACCGCTTCTTCCACCGTGTGGGATCCACTTATCATGCTAATTCCCCTTCACAATGTCTTCTCTCTCTTTGACCGACACTCACCTCAGTTTATGATTTTCCAGTAAAATGAAAAATCCCTGACATAAAATACAAGTTTCATATCTTAGTAGGAAAAATGTTTGTAAAACCATGAACATATTTATATCAATATTTAGATCGTCATTTGGTGATTACCTAATAACCAACGTCATTATCGAAGAAATCAATAAATATTTTCTTCATTCGGAGCCTGCAATTGCTTGGTCTAATATGTGTGACCCAAAATTTGAAATTCTAACCACCTGATTCATTGCTGCTTTTGTTGAGCCATTGCAAAGGCCCCCACCAATTTCATTTTCCTATTGCCCTTACCTTTACCATTGATTTACCATATATCATATCTCATAATTAGTTAACCAAAGAAAAACTACAGTGATCTCATGTTATACTTCATCATATATGATTGATTTAATAAATAGAGATAAAAATTCTGTGTTAAAAGTCAAATTATGTTTTGTCTCATTTACTAAAAAAAATGTATAAATTAGTCATCATACATTAGATCAAAGATCAAGTTAGTTCTTTTTGTTAAAAAATTCATTCATTTCTACGATTAAAAATTGTGTGATTGTTAGAATTAAGTGACTCGAATCCTTATTTAAATAAAACACAGTGGTAAAATAAAATAAAAGAAGAATCCATAGAGAATTACACTTCTTTTATTTTATTTTAGAATAAAGTTTTTTAAACCTTATTAAATTCCATCTATTTGATATTGTTTAGAATAAGGTGTTTCAGTCTTACTAGAATATGGCTTTACAAGCCTATAAATAGACATAGTCTATTCCTCTTGTAATTGATTCGAATTCGACATAGTGACTTTTCTTCTCCTCTGCCCGTGGTTTTTTCCCGAAAGGGTTTCCACGTAAAAATTTGTATGTTCTTTATTTTTTTATTTTATTTTATTTTTTCACAGTGGTTGTCAAAATAACCAGATAATTACACATGATATGCCACATGTACCTCATTTTTACGTACATGGATCAATTTTTAATAGTAAAAATAGAAAAAAAATTTATTAAAAAGACTAGTTTACTCTTTAATCTAATAACATAGACTAACTCTTTTTTTAAATAAAAAAAATAAAATACAATTTAACTTTGATACAAATGCTTCTATAAAACTTTTACATTGAGATTCTCAATCATATATATATCATTTATAGGTATATATTATACTTATTTCCTTGTCATTGTTGAAGAATATATTATCTTACTCAATTTGAGTAGCTTTTCTTGAAAGAAAAAAGAAAAAGAACACATTATAATTTCCAAATAGGAACACATATATTTTACACAACATTTGAAAATTCAAAGTTCCTTTTAGCTGTTTTTTCAAATTTCAATGTTAATCATACATGGATTAGTTAATATAAACCCAAAAAAGAGAAATTCAGAAAAAAAAAAAAAAAAAAAGCAAAGTAATAATCAGCTTGACATGTGAAACATATATTTCAAAACAAAATATAAGAGTAGGGACAGAAACATCGATGCCTATGAAAGTAGGGGGAAGATAAATTTGAGAAAATATCATTCTTTCTTTTCCTTAAATGTTTGTCGTGATTGAAGGAGCTTACGTGAGGCCAAAAATTTGTAATAATCATAATCTAAGATGTCAACACTGATATGATTATTGCATGCATTGTCGTCAAGCTAGAAATGACCAGTTGGCCAATTGCAGTTAACCTCGAAATCTATCACCTTTTCCAAGTAATCTTTCTCTTTTCAAGAAATAGGTAGATAGATTTTGACAGCTTAACTTAATTCTACTAGTTAATTCCTTAATGGAAGCTGTTCTTTTTCATTTTTATCTGACACAATTGTTTTATACAGGGATAATAAGGTCTATAAGTACGATTTTTTATTTTTAATTAGGATTTTATGTTGATTTTAAAATTAATTAAGAATATAGATCGATTTAATTGGTAAGGCTGGCCAGTTAGACGAGTTTTCTAAAAAATTCGTTCAATTGGACACACTTTCTAACTAACGGTAAGATTTTAACGACTTTTTGAACATTACCGTCAACGGTAAAAAAAATAAAATAAATACCCAACGGTAACCTTTTTCTTACTCTATGATTAACATTCTTATTTCATTTTATCATTCACATTTTTCTCTCAACTCTCTCAATTCTATCAATTTCTCTCAAACTCTCTCAAGTCTCTCAAGTCTCTTGTTTTTAATATTTTTTGATTTTTTTATTTAAAAATATTAATTTTTAATGATCTCATTTTTATTCGTTTAAATTGATTTCTCACGAATGACCGCCTCCCTAATCCGCTTTGACGACAAACATATTTCTGCCGCCTAATTAGCAATGGTAAGATTGAAATTTAAATTTCGTTAATTTTGTTAATGTTAAATTTAATTTTTTTATTATAATTATAATTTTTTATTGCGTAAATAGGCGGATGATCATGTTCTGAAGGGTTTCATCCATAATATGGGGAAGCTTACGATCCCTGAAATTCGTGGACACTTGCAACCGACTGGATTCTTACATGCATCTCGCATGTCCAGGGGTTGCAAATTAGATTTGCAACTAATTAGCGCGTTGGTGGAAAGCTGAAAGCCCGAAACACACAATTTCTACCTTCCATACGGCAAGTGTACAATCATACTCAAAGACGTAGCGCTACAAATCGATCTGACAGTGGATGGGCCAGTCATCACGGGATTTGCGATCATTCCGGGCAAAGTAACCCTTTGCCAATCACTGTTGGGAAAGGTCCTAAAGAAGTTTGAAGGAGGTTGAATATCGATGAACTAGTTGAAGGATAATTTCAACAAACTCCCTAAAGACCCTGAAGACTGAACGGAGGAGGTGACACAACAATACTCCCAAGCATACATCATAAGGTTAATCGAGGGAATTTTAATGCCTAACAAATCTCAAAATTCGATGCACGTAAGGTGGCTACTACACCTAATGGACTTCAATAAGTGCGGGAAACTAAGTTGGGGATCTGTCGTATTATCCATGTTATACTAGGAGAAGTGTTGAGCCACGCTACCGAGTGTGGCATCAATCGGTGGTTGTTTGCTCTAGCTGCAGTCGTGGGCCTGATGGTGACTATCATTTCTACGTTCTAAGGTGACTAACCCATACATGTTCCTGTTGGTGACAAGGTAAACATCATTTATTAATAAATACGTAGTTTGTATGATAATTTTTATTATTAAATGTTTCAACCAACATATTGCTTGTACAGGTGGAACCATAGGCCGAGCTACTTGGGATTGCCCGAGGATCTAAAAGATATTAGGCTGTTGTTAGATCAATGCTCGGAAGCTGATGTTAGCTACCTATTCTTTCAAACCTATATTAATTACATAATGATTCGTAAAAAAAAAATCATAAGTAACGATATGTACAATTTTGCTTTTCAGTTTGAATGGATGTCGTACACCGACACCGATGTCATATCCTGCATCCCGCTAGAAGTGTTGCGCAATCGACAGATGTGGGATGCAAAAGTGCCATTGATAGTGTACACGACGATAGAAATGCATAAAACAGACCCGGTGTTGCAGTAGTTCAGATGGAGACAACGAATTTTGTTGCCACTGCAAGACCTGAAGGAGCTGCACAAGGTGGACATGCGATGAAAGGACAACATCGGCTGGTCAAAACGGTATGAGGAGCACATCGAGGTGTGGGATCGTAGGATGCAATCCATACCTGTTCGCGAATAAATTTTCTTAGTGGACATGGTGAGAGTTTATGAGTACTTGGCATCATTTAGAGTCATCGGTAAGTCGTATTTGCTATCATCGGAAGAAAAGAGTCGGCAAATTAGGGCAAAAAGGTTACATTGACTGCCAGAGCATACTAGAAGGGGACATGGTAGCACAACAGGTTTGTTATCCGCTCCGACAGAAGATGCACCACCTACGGCTGTGCAATATCCAGGTCACTTCAGTCTAGGTATTCCTATTCAATTAAGTAACCTTTTATTTTATTCATAAGCACCACTGTACTACGGACCACCCTGCACGTGGTAGATTCTTCTATTCTCGTAGGTACATATTTTTCTCCACCGACATCCTCCGCATACTACACCCCTGCGTAGATATCAATGTCAAATCGCATGTCGGGACAGATGCTGACGTACCCATAGTCACCGGTGCAAGTGTAGCGGTCGATGGCGATGTTGATGCCTAGTACCTTTTCGATGTACCCGGGATTTGGGGCATCTTATGGCTTTATGCCTATAGTGACCCAAACATCACACGCATCACTATTTTACGCGGGTGGCTCATCGTATCAACCAGTGGACGAAGAAGTGATGGATACATGATTATAGGCGAGGATGATGCAGCAATTGACCACGGAGGAAGATGATGACGGTGCTGATCCCAAAGATACCATCACTCAAATGTACTCAGGTGATGATGACGATGATGAGGAAGTTTACAGGCCCGCACCACCGGATACACCTCCAGATGCTACTCTGGATGCACCTCCGGTGGTACGATCGGTTATACGTAAAAATCCTTTATGCGATCATCATTCATCGCCTTGTAGCACACTTTCTCCTCGATAAAACCATTGATTGTATTTTTAAAATTTTTTTTAATGTAAATATAGATATGTCATAAATAAAAAAATCGAGGTTATTCATTCAAACAAACCATTTGTCATTATTACTATATATGTTTCATCGATAAATAACAAATGTTAGATTTTATTATCGGTATATTGTTCTGAATATGAAAATTTTTAGATTCACTTCGTTATCGATAAATTTTTTAGATTATGTTATCGGCAACTAAATAAATTGTATGTCTTTAAAACCAATCGCAATACGGAACATCGACCTTTATAGTTCATAATGAATACAAAAAACACTATTAATATGGCACGTGCATATCAAAATAAAATTTGGTTATAAAAAAAAACACTAATGAATATGAAATTTGGTTGAAAGCAATGTTATCGACCGTTTCCCTGTACATAGAACATGTTGGCTTCGTATGCCCTGGGTTTCTACAGTACCTGCATAATTTCTATTGATCACGTCTCTTCCAAATATCCATATTGTTCCTTATCCGGGTGGAATTTGAGCTAACTTTTGGGACGCAAACGTAGGTCCTTGTTTGGCACCAGCTCGAACGACACGCTGGATATAGGCGGCCACATACTCTAATCTGGGACTGATAGGAATTCAGGACTCTACACATTACAAATGCGTTATAGTCGATAGACGTCGTTGATGTAAGCCGTGTACTCAATATATATGTTCCAACATGCGATAATTACATGTGCGCATAGGAACCAAAGTGCTTGGTATCTCCCACAATCGTAGGTCTTTTCCGTTAGGTTCAAATGATAGAATGCACCTGATATTTCCTAGTCAGGCCTAGCGTGCTCTGTGACTCAAAAATCGAGGTTCTAATGTAAGCGGCACACTATATATAATAAAAAATCAATGTTCCAAAATTGAAATTGAATGCACTGAATAAATGTCCAGCCCAATTGTCTAGACTTGGGTTATGCTGATACACAGACTGGTACTGATCCCCGAAGTTTAGATCGATGTCGGAGACCGATGAGTGTTTGCCCATAAATATTTCAGGAACATTGTAGTAGCAGCTTTGAAGGAGGCCAGAAAACCCACCGTACAACCGTGTAGTAAGACTTTCTGCTTGAACTTCGGTACCTGTATTCACTACGATGAAGGTCAAAGATAGGCTAGATCCATCAGTATAAGTGAACTCGACATATAACTCAATAACAACATTTTTGCTTGTGATGTACGATGATATGACCATCTTGAAATGCATCTCATTAATCACATCGAATAGCTCATACTTATAGGGGTCAACAGATGCAAGAAATATGCATTGCAACCTCTTAATTCTTCCCAAACTCGATCCCATGACTTTCCTCCTGATTTTGGTCTATAGCCCACACATTTGAATGGTACTACTAAATGCTAATTCCACGAACTTTGCTCCTACAAACACTACCCCAAACCTTGCATTACAGATTTGACTGTCGTAGTATATAACGTATTTCACTCATTGACTCATTTCAAAATCGATCATAGTTTGGATGAATAAATGAAAAAAAATAAGTAGAGAGTTTCCGAAGGAGTACACAGAACTCTTACCCGTGATGCAAGGTTCTTTTGTTTGATATTAACTTGATGTGTGTCTCTATTATGAACATTACATCCCTTTTATAAGAAAATTGTGTAGGGAGAAAGAGAATACGTGCTATGAATTTTTTTTACGAATGCACGCATTTGTTGCATATTGTGTGATACAAATAATTTTTAACGCACATTCATAACTCATGTAATTTTATCAAGATTCAACGCTTCATAATGTGTAAAAAATTCATTAGAAAAGGTACTTTCTACCACGGGGATAGTAAATATGTTAGAGAAAGCTCGCCCAAGTGAGGTGCTTTCTTGCTGACATGGCAGGAAAGTGCACCTAGCTGGGCACCATGTCATTAGGAAAACCCCCCACCTGGGCAAGTTTTCTCTAACATATTAACTATTCTCAGGGCTAAAAATCCTAACACTTCAAATAATTGAAATGATTTAATCACTTTAACATGTTTAGAATATGTTCCAACGCACTTTGAAGGTTTTCCTTTGCAAACAGAACCTTCCATGCGGCTATAAATTGACTCTCACATACCAAGCTTCATCATCCCTCTCTCATATAATTTCTCATCAAACCTTTCTAATCTCCACTATAAGCCATTTCCCGATCTTAAAAATTCTGGTCGTTAAAAGTATTTGGTTTACGTTCAAGGTATTCTTGAGTCGTCGATGATACGATATCACTCTGAGCCATACACATTTCATATATCATGCCGAGATGGGATCATTACCTCTGAAGCCTATCCTAAAGAATTCAGTTACAGTGTGATTTTACTTTGTACAATCAAGGGTAGAAGTTGACGTAGAGGTCTCAATCGACGGCCGTTATATGGTAATGGATCGGGGTATAACAGGGGAGTCAGTTGACAGTCGTTACACAGCCACGAGCTCAATCTTTGTGAATACTTGAAAATGATGCCTTATAAATACCATACAAAAGTTTAAGGGCATATTCATATGGAAAAACTCTAGGGCTTCTAGCTATAATCAATGTAAATTTTTTCTCCATTTCCAGAAAATCAATACCTTTAACCTTCATTCCTATTCAAAGGCCAGCACCATCGTGGACGCAAGAAGACTCTTAAATAGGGAGTGACTGTTACGGTGTAGTAAAGGTGATGCTCCTTTTGGAGTGATGACAGTTGTCGTTATTACACAACCCATTAATAACTACAACCATTGCCACGCTGACTCGAGTTTGACTTGAGTTTACGGTGTAGGAAAGGTGACTTGAGAGCCTTCTTGTGTCCACATCGTTGTCGGCCTTTGGATATGAACGAAAGGTTAGAGATACCTACTGCTTAGAAATAGAGAAAAAAATTACATTGCTTATATTGAAAGTCCCTAGAGTTTTTCCATATGATTATGGCCTAAATCTTATGTATGGTATATATAGGGCATTGGTTATGGGTATCCAAAATGCTTGAACTCCTGATCGCATAACGACCGTCACCTGGCCTCCCAGTTATACTTGAACTCGTGACTGCATCACGACTATCGACTGGGACCTTCACGTTGAATTCAACCCCTAATTGTATCAAGCATTATTACCCTGAAATCGAATTTCCCCACGATGGGTTTCTAAAGTCATGGATTTCCCCTCAAAACTATCTAAGAATTTCTGCCGTTTCAGTCGAAAATCCTGAACACTTTCAAAATACCCTAAACCCTAATTCTAGGAGAGAGATCAAGAAAATGCGTCCAGTTGGACGAGCTTTCTAGAAAGCTCACCTAGCTAGCCGCGCTTTCCAGTTAAATTAGCCTATATCCCTAATTAACTTATAACCAGCTTAAAATCCTAATTAAAAATAAAAATCGGCCTATAGGTCTTATTTTTCCCTTAACTTGAATTTGCAAATTTGTATTTAGTCGGTCATTAAATTTTTTGGGATTTATTTGATCTTTGAATTTGTTTTCTTTTAATTAGGTTAGTCCTTCCACACTAACACTATTAGTTTGTGCTCATATGGTATTTTTAGTCAATTTGGTGGTGCCATGTGGTAGCCTATTAGAACTCCACATGGAAAACATAATTTTTATTTTTATTATATTTTAATTTATATTTGCCAAATTGCACATTGAGAGGTGGCCTCATGGCACCACCAGGTTGTCTAGCAGTGCCATGTCAGGACAAGTAACGATATTAGTGCGAAAATATCAACCTATTGATGGAATACAAATTTAAGGACCAATTAAACCCAAAAAAATTTAGTAATCAATTAGATACAAATAGATAAATTCAAAGGTCAAATTATATATATTTACATTTATAATATTTTAACATGCCAAATGTTGTTGTGTGTAGAACCATGACATATAATATTTTGACATGTTACAAGTGAGGAGATTGAAGAGATTGTGGAGCTGTTAGAGAGAAGTAAGAAAGGCTTTGGAACTTGAGTTTAGAGATGTTCTTCCGGTGAAAGCTTAACAAACATTTTAATTAAATAGAAAAAAAATTAAGAAGATTGTGTTGGCGTTTATCTTTATATATCTTATGTCTATATTCTTTTTTCGGGCTGTAAGCATAACGTATGTAAGATAGATGTATATCGTGTAATACTCTAGGTGATATATATTTCAGTATAACAAAAATGATAATCATTATTGTTTTAATTAATGTTTTAGCCTTTATTTCATACTTGAAATTTAATTCCTCTAAATGATTTAACTTTTCCATTGTTTTAATTTAACAAATAAAATCCAATTAATAGTGCTATTAATAATTTTGATTAAAATGGATTATGTGGTATCTTTAAATAGAAAAGTTTTCTCACATAATCAATACTACAGGCGTTGAAGGCTAAGTAAGCAAAAAAAAAGAAAAAAAAAAAGAGAGTTAAATATGGGGTGTAAGGTTTTCTATTTTAAATCCAAAGTTGTAATGTTATTCAGTACTATTTTAGAGAAGTTGAGTAAAAGTTGATACTCTTTTTTATCCTTACATAACTTTCTTGCACCAGGGTACGCACAGCTAAACCCTTAAAATAAAAAATTTCTTTTTTTGTTATGAATATCTAATTAAGTGGATGTCCATCATAATCAAGATAAAGTTTTGGTATACTTTAAACTCTAAAGTTATTAGAATTAGATCTCTACTTCTTTTATACTTCTTATGCATATAAATAGAGACTCTGATGAAGCATTGTAACCACCCTTTTTGATCAATAAAGTACATTCTCTATTGCTTTCATATTTTCTTTATTCTTTATTCTCTCCATCTCTCATTATTTTATAACACGTTATCAGCATGATGATTCTCTATTTTTTTTAAAATCTTTCGAAGTTTTCCCATAAATCAATCTTCAGGATGTTGAAAGATTCAATCTCAGAATAGATGCTTGTGATAATGGTCAAGGTGATGACGATGATGTTAAAGATCTTTGGTTATATTTTAGTATGTTTTATTTATTATATCATATTTATTATAATTGGAGAATAATCATGACAACATGAATGGATAGGTTCTGATTTAAAATCTATGTATGTTTACGATGGTGATTATGAAATAAAAAATCAATAGAAACGTTTAGAAGTCTGTCCTACCAGATTTGTTACATTCCCCGAAGTGAATGTAAACATAGAGAAAATGAAAGATATACTCATGAACCACTAAAAGTAGGAACATAGTAATAAATAAGAGAACAATGAAAGTTTTCAACATAACTCTTTAAAGGATAAAGATAACTTATGTTATCAATATGTGATGTAACGCCCCAAAATTTATATTTCTGATTCTGTTAGATAGTGACACAAGTGTGTATCTGCTTCAGTGGTTAAGTGTCTAGGTGTGTGTGAGAGGTCTCAAGTTCAAGAGTTAGTCTTCGCAAATTTTAGATTTTTTTAAATAAAGCCTTATCTGGGTTCAATAGGCTTTTATTTAATTAGTGGTAGAACCATAGCAGAATGGGCCTGCTGGTCTAGTGGTTAGGGTGTGTGTTAGAGTGTGGGAGGTTTGGAGTTCAAATTAATGTGTAAGCAAGGGGAGTTATTTTGCTGCATGTTTCGACTGAGAGTTTGAGTTAGATCAGAGATCTGAGTAGTGGAGTGAATTAAGGGGAAAGTCACTAGGGGGTTAACAGATTTAGCTTTCCTATTTTATTTTTGGCAAATTCAGCTACCCTTTCTCCCTTTTCCTCTCTTCTTTTTTTTTGCTACTGTTTCCCTCCCTTTTACCCCTTGTGCTGCCAAAATTCTTTTGTCTCCTTTCTTCGTTGCTTGCAATCGTTCTGCTTATTCACCGTTTAGGGCGTGGGTGGTAAGTTTTCAGTTCTCAAACTGGTACATTACTCTGATTAAGTGTTTTAATGAGGTTTTGGTTGTTGTTTATGAGTTACTCGTGAGGCTAGTGTTAGCGTTTCGTCGATTTGATTCAGTGTAGTATTCATTCTGTAGCGGTAAGCCGACTTGTCAATTTTGCAATTAATCATTTTAGATTCATTTTTGGGTTTCTAAAAGGTTAAAATATACTGATTTTAGGTCTCTAGAGGTTCGTGAGTGTTTTGCAGCGAATTGATATCAGGTGTGTACTTTGATTGCACAGAAAACGAGATTTGATGAAAGCCGAAAAGTATTCTGTTGACACCACACGGGTGTGTGGTCGCCCGTGTGGCAGTACACGAGTGTGTGGTCGACAAACCAGTCTGTGCGCGCGTGACACGGGCACAAGGGACACAGCCGTGTGATGGCTGGTAGGCCGTGTGCGAGACACGGGCTCGACCAATTAGGCCGTGTGGGCCCACACGGATGAACTACACGGGTGTGTGAGATTTTGGGTCAGGCCGTGTGATCCACACGGCCGAGGCCAATTTGGGCCGTGTAGGCTAGACGGGCGTGTGGGCCCACAGAGGTAGGCCACTTGGGCGTGTGAGCCCATTTTTTTGAAATGTACTGTAAGGTTGCATAGGTCGCCCAAGACTACTGTGACCTGTCGTAGGGTCGGTAAGCATTACTTAGACCCTTATTCTGTGATAAGAAATTATGATGTATGTGATAACATGTTACACTTATTATGTATATATGTTCTATTCTGATTATGGGTATATGTCTGTTAATCTGCATTATAGCTTGCCATTCTTGTATGATGCATTGCATCGGGGTGGGTTTGATGAAGAGAAAAAAGTTACTAAAAGGCTTCATAAGCCTGTTATCTGGCAGCTAAGCTGCATACTTATGACATGTGCCACATTACGGTACTTTATGGTGTGTAGGGTTGGATGGGTTGATTTTATCCTCATATTTGGTGTATAGGGATAGGTGGGTCGATTTTATCCTCACATGGTGTGTTAGGTTAGACGGAGCTGGTGTGCAAGGTTGATGGGCATGTTTCTGTTATTCTGATCTGTTATGCATGCTACATTTGAGATGGGCTAAGGCCCTAAGTTGAAACTGATTCTGTTTCTGAGTGGGCTAAGGCCCACACCGATTCTGTAAGGGCTCAGGCCCGATTTATGACTGTATTTTGTTATCTGATTGTATGCATGCTGGACTGTGGAGATGTACACACTGAGTTTGCGAAAACTTACCCCTTTATTTGTTTATCTATTCAGGTAATCCCCAGCAGTAGGCGGATCGGTGCAGTGGAGGACTCATCAGTGACCACAACTACATACGTTTTGGTTTGTGAACTTTCTGCTTTTACTTATTCATTGTTTTTGAGAATTTTGATGTTATTTTGGACTTGGACTTCTAGTTTTAATTTGGGTTTTGAGCTGTGAATATGGATTATAAGTTGCAATGTCAAAATATCGTTTTCTTTAGGTAAACTAGGATTTTTTTGTAAATAGAAATGATTTCTTAAAATAATAATAATAAATGAGTTTCAAAAGCTTCCGCAATTAAGAAACGTTTTCAAACAATTCGACTATTACACGTTTTCCGACTAAGTAAAAGATAACAACTAGATCGATTTATACTTCGATGCAAATTGTTTAAAAACACACTCATGTGACATCGCCAGATTCGACCATAATGTCCAGGCCAGGTTTGGGGTTTTACATATGATATGAAATATTATTGGCCACATATGTGGCATATGCCCAAATATTTTGCTTCTGTTAATATTCTTTGAGGAAGAATATGAAAATGTAGGAATGAATTCTATCATTATAGGTAGAAAATATTTATCTTATTTGGTATTGAAACAAACAAATATTATTCCAATATTTGATAGTACAAAATTAGTTGAAAGCTCCAGAAGAGCTAATATATCACTATCTAAAAAGTACAAAATTTGTGATGGTTAATATATTACTTTTAAAATTTATTTGTAATGGATCTCATATTAAGATTGTGAATGAGGAGAATATTATATTTCATATGAATAAAATAGGGGATTGAGTTATTAATTTATATTTATTTTATAATCTTTTTGATATTCTTTTGTCATCATCCCTATTAAAGGGTTGAAAGCAAAATATTTGACTATAAAAGATCTACTTATGAGCGATAGAATATGATAATTCTATCTAAAGCTTATTATGGTTGGATGTGCCTGAAGTTGCAAATTTTTTAAAAACTGTGAGTATAACTCTACAGTATTTAGAGTAAGTTCTCAATTAAAATTATGTGGTAAAATATTACTGATGAGAACTTGGAAGAGAGAAAACTTATGTATGAAAAGTCATTGGTTATGTACCTGTTGTACACCTGGAAAATAAGATCCACTCTCAAAGTTTGCTATTAATAGATTTTTGGGCATTTGAAGATTTTGGCATATCCCTTGAAGCGAATATTGCATATAATTATTTGGAAATTATCTTTATTGACTTGGTGGCATTATAGACTTCACATTGATTTAGATATTTCCAATAGTAAATGTCACAATAGTACTTATATGTGGATACAAATTAAAAGGAATGATAATAAAATTATCAATTTGTTACAATTTAGTACAATTAAAACACATGTTAAAGTAAACCAGAAGTTTACTAATACAAATACGTTTACTACTTGGCGTGACCAGTTAGACCATCCTGGATCGTATATGATGCGAACATTAATTGAGATATCATATGGACATCCATTAAAGTACTAGAAGATTCTTTAATTGAAAAGAATTCTCATATGTTGCTTGTTCTCAATGAAAATTGATTATTAGAAACTCACTAGCTAAAGTTGAGATTTAATATCTTGCATTTCTGAAATAAATATGGGCCTATTCATCCACCATGTGGATGATTTTGATATTATATGATTTTGGTAGATGCATCTATAAAATAACCACATGTGTTATCAACTTGCAACCTGTCGTTTGCGAGATTGCTTGTTTAAACGATTAATTTCAGATTATGCAACTAAAACAGTTCATCTTGCTAATGTTGGTGTGTTTACATCCCAAGTTTTCAATGATTATTGCATGTCAATTGGGATAAAAGTTGAATATCCTGTAGCTCATGTTCACACACAAAATGATTTAGCAGAATTGTTTACCAAATGCCTCCAACTAATAGCCAAATCATTACTGATGGAAACAAAACTTTCTATTTCAACATGAAATTTTATTGATTTACATGTTGTACACGTCAAGCCAATAAATTATAAATACTCCTCATTACAATTTATTTTTGGTCAAGAGCCAAATATTTCCTATCTTAAAATTTTTAGATGTGCGGTATATGTTCCAACTGCTCAACCACAATGCACAAAGATGGCTCATAATAAGAGATTGAGAATGTATATTTATATGAGTCTCTTTATAATATTTTTGAGCTATTAATTCGAGATTTAATTATAACATGAGTTGTCAGTTTTCCCAACATTAGGGGGAGAGAAATAATAACTTATAATAAGTTAGGGGGAGAGTAATTTGAACCAAAAGTTCAATAAGGATAACCCATTACAAGTTAACTATTAGATGTATTTACAAACTTAATAAAAATAACCAAGTGTTATATAGATTGATCGGTTCCAAAGATAAAAAATTATTTTAGATGGTCATATAGTGGAAGCGGATGCTTTAAAAGAGACCCAAGACATAACTAGTAAGTAAAACTCCAAAATAGAGTCAAGAACCTGAAACTAAATTTTAAAATAATGAAAATAAGAGATCTCGATAAGTTATGCTAATTCGAGAAAATGTGGTACTGAATAATAAAAATGCTCAACAATGATTTTGCATGCGATATTATTATTGAAATAATAAAATAAAAGGAAGATATTGAATAAATCTATTGAGAAATATAGATATAGAATAAATTGATCAAAATAGAAAGACGCAAATCAAGTACAATTAAATTCATGAAGTTTTTGGACCAGTAGTCCAAATATCTAAAGGTATAAAGCCAGTACGGGTGCAATTGAAGTAGTTTTGCAAAAGCGGAATAAAATACAAAGTATTTTGCTAAGTCCTGACATTGATTATGAAAAGATATAATATTCTTTTGTGGTGGATGCAATAACCTTTAGATATATTATTAAATTGACAATTCATAAAAGATTTAACTTGCATCTAATAGTTATTGTTACAACCTTTTATGAATAACTATATAGTAAAATTTATATTAAAATCCTTGAAGGATTTAGGATACTAGAAGCATATTGAAACTTTCGAGAAATTTTTCATTTATATGAATTGAAATCATTTGAACATATGTGGTAAATTTGACTTAGTGAATAGTAGTTGAAGGAGGATTATAAAATGATCCAAAATACCTATTTGTGTTTTTATAAAAGGATCATGATTAAAGTTTGTTATGATTATTGTTGAATCTCTTAAAGAGATCAAAATATATTTCCCCAAAATTTTCCCTTACTCGTGACTTTTAAAAGAATAGTAATATAAATGTTTAGCAAATACATTCAAATAGTCATTTGAAAAACTAGTATTCAAGATTGAATACGTAGATTATGAGAAAGTGTGTGATGTTTTCATGAGGAGGAGTAAATACGAGTTGTACTTTTTTTCCCTTAACCGAGGTTTTGTCCCATTGGGTTTTCTAGGTAAAGTTTTTAATGAGGCAACATATTATGCGTACTATAGATTGTGTACTCTTTTTCCCTTATTAGGTTTTTATCCCATAGGGTTTTTCTTAATAAGGTTTTAATGAGACACATTATCTACCAATGGACATCCAAGGGGGAGTGTTATGAATATTTTATTAAGTAGATGTCCATCATAATCAAGATAAAGTTTTGGTATACTTTAAATTCTAATAGTTATTAGAATTAGATCTCTACTTCTTTTATACTTCTTATGCCTATAAATAGAGACTTTGATGAAGCATTGTAACTACCCTTTTTTATCAATAAAGTACATTCTCTATTACTTTCATATTTTCTTTGTTCTTTATTATCTCCATCTCTCATTATTTTATAACATTTTTATCCATTTTATAATTTATAAAATTTTAAATTAGTAATAAAAAATTTACATTTTGACCCCAAAATGATAATAATTTGATTTAATCTTTTAAAAATTATAAAGATATAGGCTACTAAAATAGGAAAATTATATTTTTACTATAATAAAAATATACAACTTAATTTCGTCTCTCAAAAGAAAAAATTCTACTTTTGCCTTTGCTTCCATGTGGTTTTTTTTTCTTGTGTATCTTTTATGTTTATTTTACGATCCATGTTCGGGGATCGTGCCCGCCCCCTCTTAACAATATCATTCCCAATGTTCAAATCTGCATTCTCTCCTAATAATCTTTGTGATTTGTGACTTCCACACAATCTTAAATTGACTATATAAATAAAATATTTATTTTAAAAATATCACATAATTCAATAGAATTTCGTTGATGATGTTACTAATTGTATTTTAATTATTAAATAAAAAAACCTCAAATAGAGAGATTAAAAGTGCAAGAATTATAAATAATTATTAAACATTCCCATTAGTGGTGAAAACTACATCCAAGGGTAAGTTTAGATGATTTTACTATTAATTTATATATGGTATATTGCAGGTAAGTTTCTCTCCAACCTTATCCATCAATTCTTTTCATGATTTGGCAATGTTTTATGTGCATCAATGAGACGTATGTCGCCAAGGATCAAATCTTGATTTCAGCTAAAATTTAGAGAAATGCCAGATAATCAAAAACATGTTCACGAAGCAAACATTAAATAATTGCTACTTTCATTAAAATCCAAGTGAAGAGCTTAGAATGAGCTGTTTCGCAAAAGAAATCAAACATTTGAAATAGTTGCAGGCAAATTTGTCAAATGTAAAGGATTTTCATGGCAGTGAATGACAAGTCCAACGTGCGAAGGGAACGAGCAAAAGTCACATCAGCCCGGCAACAAAATCTCAAATGTTGAATCCCTTATTTGACGATAGGAAGGGTATATGCATGCGAGTGCTATACAGACATTTTTGCTTCAATTTTGGGATACATTTCACATTTTGAACTTTAAATTTGCTCTTTATTTTTTGAGTTTTAAGAAAAATGCATCACATTTCCAATCTTCTTTTTTTCCTTCAAATTTTTTTAAATTTAGTGTTTTATCAAATTAGAGTCACATTTAATCGAGTCATCAGTTTAATTAAAAAAATTAAAGAAATAAATTTTTTTATAATTAAAATAAGTTTTATTATTTATGGGTAATTTAATTTTTTTATTTAAAAACTAATAAAAATATACATATGATGAGATTTGAACCGATAAAATTGTATTAGTAATTAGTAAAATCTTTAATTTACTACTAAGTTAAAGCTTTATTTTGATATTTTTTTTATATCACATTTCAACTTTTATTGTGCATACTTTTTTTCTCCATCAATTGTATATATATCTATACTAATATGTTTAATTGAGCTGGTATTACGAATTAACTCGACATCAACTCAAGATTGATTACAATACCATAATAAACAATTTTAATCCAATTTTTTTCATTTTAATATTATACACACATTTGTGTTCTAAATTTATAGTTTTCATATGCATACACATGTGATAGAATTTCTAATATAAAATAATAATAATATCCTCAAAAGAGAATATTATTGGTTTGAACATTCCTACTTTCAACCTCGCAAAATCAGTGCAAGGATAGATTCACATACCTATCAACTTTATCCATACAGTTTCAGTGAAAAAGTTTGTAAAAACATCTATTTTAGTCGTATGCTTTACTGAGGCTGATTTCATTTTAGAGGTGCTCATCATCCCCACATAATTCGGACAGACTTTAGGTCATATATATACAGATATCATATTTGTTTGGTTAACTCTTATCTGACTAATTTAGTCATTATTTTTTTAGTTTTTCTTTAAAATAGGTAAAGTAAACTCGCTTAATCTTTCCCATATTATTTTCTTTTCAAAAAAAGTTATTTTATTTAACTTTTTGAATGTATAATTACTTTTAGTATTATAAATATAAATAATTTAACATATTTTTATGTTAATCGTATACTATAATATTATATATAAATTATATAAAAACAATATGTTAGTGTAAGGTGCACGTTCTTGGTGTAACTTGTTTTGTAACTAGGTTGTTCTGCAATTTACCATATTTGTTGACATTTTTTAATTAAAAAATATTGGATTTATTTTTACATGGCTTTGAGGTTTTTAAGCAACAATTTATTGGATTGAGTTAATAACAATCAAGTAAGGTAAGGATTCTTTTGAAGTTTTTTAGTATGATCGTATTTCTTTAATTAAAGAGATCATATTTTTAAAAAACAACTTCTCCTAAAAGATATATTTGATTCTTTATTGAGGATCTACTCAGACAAAATTCAAGGGGATTGAACTTCACAATAATTGATGTTTTACAAGCCTTAAACACCTATTTAAAGAAGGCTTGTTTATTTTTATTATGTATGATTTTGATAGAACACCTAATTGTTCATTGTGAGGACTTATTTTTAGTGTAAATTTATTTTAAACAAATTATTCATGTTTAGTTTGTAACTAAATTTTTAAAGGGAAAGTCTCAATGAGGAGAGTGACATAGTTAATATATAGGAGTGAGGTTGCAACTTGGTGAGTAAGTTGAGCTTAAACCATATCTTGTATTGTAAATTCATAACGGATTACTCTCTAGGCTAGACCCTACAAATGTAGGAAAGCTTTTCAAACTGCATAACCAGTTTCTGTGGATTTGTATTCTACTCTTTTAGTTGTTGATCTTGTTGCAACTAAACGTGCAACTGACAAGAAAATTCAATGAACTCTCAAACGGTATAAGAGCAAAACACTTGGTGAATTAAGTGAAAATCATGTCATTAAATAGCTTAAGATATGGAAGAAACATTAACCTCAAGACCTCTATGCTAGATGGCTCTAATTATGCTTATTAGAAGGCAATTTTGATGGTATTTATCAAGTCTATGGATAAGAATACTAAAAACTACTACTAACAACTATTACTAACTGTACTAATAGCATCTTTAACTAAGTAACCATCCTTTGACTAATTTGACCCACACATGAATAATTCAAGCTAATTGAGTTAAGCTGGTAGACAATATGTTGCTTAGAAAAACCACATATTTCCCTTAAAAGAAACATCATCATTTAAGTTCATCCAAATTTAAACAAGCGTACATAATCGTGTTAGATCGATCTCGTAAAATCCTTTAATAATTAGTAACATTGGACGTTAAAAGTGTGAGAAGTCCTATACGAGCAGCTTGGCCACAATCAAAGGGGTTAGAGAGGAAAAATAAACTAAATAATTTTACAAGAAGAAGAAAGAAAATTTTAGTACTATTATTATATTATTATAATATAGTATAGCTATTAGTATTATTATCTAGTACATTAGTGGTAGACTTTATTAACTTCAGTAGTCAAGTTAAAAAGTTGCAACGTGTCTAATTTATTTATTCATATTTTTAAATATCAATTTAGGAGACATGATTGTTGTAATCTTACTTGTGGAATTTAAAATCTCCACTAGAATATAAAATAATTGTCCCTATTATTTCATTCCTTAGCAAAGATTGTTACATCAATCTGTTAGCCAATTTGAGTTACTCGTGGCCTTAGTAACCCATTCTACGACCATGTTGCATTTTCAATCACAGTGACAAAAAGAAAGCGTTCATTCAACTAGCCATGGACAATCGAATCAATCTCCCATTAAAGTTGCCTTTGCCTTTCCAGGCATTAACAAGTCGCAGGTTGTTGGACTCAAAGATCACCTTAAGCCACCCTTTCTTTTTACTAACTCAGTTTGTGTTCCATATCTTATCCTTTGGCCACTAGATTGCATAAGTATGTTGCTTTTAGCCACCATACTGCCCAGGTGATTTATAGCAACTATAGCAATGCTTGCAACCTTTCATTCATTATTAACTAGTACATCAACATTAATTATAAAAACCTAATGCGATGTTGTACCTAAGAAGTTGACCTCCTCATGAGTTCCTATCTATAATGTTTATTGCCTTGGGAACACATGCAAAACATTCATAACTTGTGAATTTAGGAATACTATTCTTTAGAACAGTTTTAAAAAAATCACTAAAATAACTTTGAGACAATTAAGCACTTTTGAAAATATTTTAAAATCATTTTGAATTAATGTGCAAAAGATTGGAGGTCTACGGGATCAAATACGAGCTTCAAAGAGCTTAAAATAACCCAAATTTTGTAGTGGCACCTATCTAAGGGTAGGGTACTGGTACCTTGGTTTGGAACTGTAGCTTTTTAGCTATTGACTTGCAATGTTTTAATACATACAAGCATATGTTCTGGAACTTAAGTCCTTTGGAGCAAAATTTTGCTATCTTACTACCACATATCAATACTTAAAAGTAGTGTTTCGGAACCTTGATGAAAGGGACCAAAATTGATGTTTAAAACACTCTAAAACCATTCCAACACACCTCCTATTGAAGTAAACACATAGCATATTAAAAAAATCATTTAGAACCATGCAATTTCATGCTTGAAACACATCCTAGCCTAGGGTGTACTCACATATCATCAAGGAAAATCTTAGAAACATTTTATAACTTCCTAAACACATCCAAAATAATGTAAACGTCCCTCCAAATCAAATCTCAAATCAATTAAGAAGTAAGTATGCATGCCATTTAAGAATTTATATATTAACTATGGCTCAAGCCAACTAAATAATCCTTCAAAATATGACAATAATAACATCCAAAAAAACCCAAATGAAGTATGAAACTAACATATTTTCATATAATATGAAAGACTCAGTAGTACATCCCATTAGGAGCCACTAATACAAATACATAATTTCATACTCTTGAAACTTGGCAATGGTGTGAGATGGTGATCCACAAGGTGAGTTGGGCTTCCAGAATCAACACAAACCTACACAGAATAACAACAACACATTAAGCATAAAGCTTAGTAAGTCTCATGAAATAAAATCTACTTACCTTTGCTGTTTAGATATAAATTTAATGATTACAAAGTTAAAAGACATACAATTTTATTTATACAAAAATATTGCTTGTTAAAGCATAATGGTGAATATCATGTTAAGAATTTGTGTAACAACTTAACTTATTGAAAGAATGAATTTATTATTTATTCAAGGTCTTAATCAATTGGTCTCTTTAATCAATGCATATCCATTTAGCACACAAGTAAACCATCCATGTCTCAAGCTCAATTATTCTTATCGTAAGCATACAAAAATTATGAAAATATCATTTTCTTAAGTTTATAGCCTTTTGTAATCCTAAAAAAACTAGTTTCGACACATTGGATTCAATCCTAACTCCATTATACATAGAACTAAAAGTGCTTCCAATCGATCACACCAACATATAGGAGCCCAAGTTGCACCAAAGTGTTATGCCATAAGGCAACATTTCATATTTTCATTCAAGGTGCGTAACTAGCTCCCTATAGCATGCCATATATGTCCTAGCTATTCTACTAAGTTATAAAGGCCATTTCACATCTGTAATTATTTTGTCCATTAGCCATTCATAAGATAAGAGTTCACATTTGCATATATCATATAAACACACATATATAACAATTTCTAACATGGCATTATGAGTCCTATGCGAAATAGTAGACATCCTTGTGATACATATAAATTCAGGATGATTGGGTCCTAAAACCTTGTTCAAGTCTCATATGCAACATTCCATCCAATCTATATTCAGTACCATCCAACTCAACCACTTTAACAAGAATATTAAAATATTTGCCTCAAAATAACAAGAACTTATAATTCATCACTTGCATAATTTCACTTCCACTTATTTTCATATACTAAGATTTGTTCTTAACATTTGTTACTTCTACAAGGCATTTACCCTATCATACTACATTTTACAAATTTTATTAGTGTTAATTCCATCAAAATTCATAATAATTTAGTCTTGTTTAAGCCAATTCCATCCTTTAACTTAATCATGGGACTTTTATGAATTAACTTCATTATAGTTTCAATAAAGGACAACACTATAGCCATTTATTTAATCTATCCTCATTTTCACTTAGTCCAATAAATTAGTAACACATTTAATTAGTGAATAATTTAAAAATAAGTAGAGATTTCCATGAAAATTACACAAAATTTCAACAAAATAAGAAGAGGCTTCTATCTCCCTCTTCACTCATCAATTCTTTATTTTCCTTTGCTTAGGGCTCCTCTATCAAGTTTTTCTCTTGAATATAGTAAATATCCATAATTAATTCTAGTTCATAATTAGTCATATTAATGTCTCAACCATAAAGGATGCATAAAAGTGAAAAATAAATATGATACCATGATGAAACACAAGGGTTTTTACCTTTCTTCAACTTTCTTACTTTAACGCTAACTTTTTCACACTAGCCAACCAAACCCTAAATAGAGATCATAGAGAAGATTATTAGAATGGTTCAGTGAGGGTATTTTAAAGGTAGAATTCAAGAGAATGGAAGAAAAGATGGTAGAATTTTAAAGAGAAGAATATTGGAAAATAACCAGGAAAAGAGAAGAGAATTTTTCTCTTATAGGTAGAGGTAGTCGACCATTCAAGGGAAGAAATAGGGGTTTTTATTCTTGTTTTTGTCCTTTTAGCATTTTAAAACAAAAGAAGAAGGTCAAATGGTGAAAACTTTTTAATTTGTGTGGCTAAGTTTAATCATGGTATTGAAATAGGGTTTAATTGCCCAAATTTATTCCATCACCACAAACGCTAATAATTTCTCATAGGGTTAATATATACAAAGGTACTTTAACTTGGAAACTTGTACCTACTTGGTACCGAAACTTGAAAATCATAAGTCAACTGTTACTTTTTTTAGGTACCCAACCAACGCTATTAATTTTAACATTTTCACCCAATTAGATTGTGCCACGTGTATTAAAGAACCAATAAGATTATGCCACATGTATTAAAAAAATAAAAACATTTAATTTAAATTCTTTTTCACTTTTTTAAAGTTTATATTAATTAAAAAATAAATAAAAATAAATTAAATAACTTTATAATCAATAACTTCCCATTTATATTTTTTGTTAATTAAAATACATTAAATTAAAAAAAACACTTATTTCCTTTTATAGAAAACCCTAAACTGTCTTAACATTTTATACTCTTCTAGTCGTTGTCGCTCAAGATCTTCCTTGGTCTATTTCGACACTAACAAACTCTCTTTTGTAACACACCCAATCCGGTCGGTAGACCGGCGAACGGTGGAATTACCAAAAGACTAACATCATCATGCAATATCACAATAAAGGTGTTTTGCTTATTAAACCATTTAATATATAATAACGACTAAGTTTTAAAAAAAAATGCTGCTTGGCAGAATATTATTGTTATGGCAAATAACCAAGGCAAAAGCATAAGAGTACGCCATAAACATAAGTAACATAAAAGTTTGAATTTTTGGCGAAGTGGCAATAATAGTCAGTTAATACAAAATATTGTTTGAAGGTACAACCGAACTCACTTTATACAAAGTTTAAACAAAGAGGCTGGAACTACAAGCCACCCCGATATACTCCTGTTACAAAATAGAAAAATAAATGGCTCACAAATGAGTCTGTTATCTGTCTGAGTCCCTTCAAAGAATCCAAAACCCCCTAAAAGACCTGAATTAGGGATAAAGGAAGCTAGGGAGTATAATTTATTTCTAATTTTATATTTTTTATAATTTAAGAATCTCTTTTAGACCAGTTAAAGGTTTATTCTTTTTTAATTTTTCATAAGTTCAAAAAGAACTTAATGGGTTCCATAAATAAACAATAACCATCCTTAGGAGGAATGAACCATTTTCATGGGGATACAAATCATAACCAATTATAACTCCTTGGAGGATACTAACCATGTCTACATACAATTCACAAGTGAACACATATTTGACTAAGTTTAGTGCATGGCCAGGTACTATCCGCATCTAAGTACATTTACCAATAAGTATAGTTCACTATTTTTTATTAATACATTCAAGTATAATTCACATGCAGTATTTTTACAAACATTTATACACCTATCCTTGTGCTAGCTTCAGATGCTTTTCACAATATTACTCTGTAGAGCTAGTGTTCATTTATACCAACCGAACCTCCGAAATCATCCCTATTAATTTGAACACATATGTGTTCCCCACAAGGCTAGGATAATTCACCAATCTCGGTTTGCATTCTCATGCCCTACCGGAGGCAAAACGTATAACATATCATGTTCTCCATTTACTCCTTTCATCACGCTCTATTTCAATAGACCTCATTTATCCCATTTCCACCTTTTCGAATACTTAGCTTGTGCACCAAGGAAGGAGTGTCCATTTCAATTATTCATACATATTTATTTAGGTTTCCTATTTACAATTTGATTAACATAAGAATGCATATGTAATTTATATTATAATGCTAACTTTACCTAGAATGACAACATTAATTTTAAACTAGTTCATTGTTTTTACCAAAAGCAAAAGTGGAAGGAACTCACCAGCAACTACTATGAAAGCTTTAGCTACTCAACAAATTCTTTCCCCTTCTTACTAGGGCCTTCTCTTGCTTCTTTAGCTAAATACAACCAAACATTTCTATTAAATACAAAAAAAACCGAGATTGTTACGTAAAAAAAAAAGAATCAACAACATGCAATAATTTAACCAGAGAAAGGTTTCCTTCCTTCCAAAACTTCTAGTGAAAACTTATATATATACGACTTCTACCACTCTTACATTTCCTAATACTCGAACTAAAGGAGGACTTAAGAAATTACCAGTGATTGGCTTTAGAGGCAGTTTCTATAGAGGCTATGATCTCAAGTTCTTCCTCCAAGCAATGAAGAATACTTCAAATTTTCTTCATAGAGAATAAAGAAAACTCAATAAAGGAAAATTAAAGTCTTTCCTCTTTTATACCTCTATTTAAGTATAAGATTAAGCTCTTCCCAATCTAAACAGGATCTCTAATCACCTTGTATGCACACAGGATTTCACTAATTAAGCACAACCATCAAGACTCTTCAGGTGTCTTGTATAATGACATGTTCTGCAACAGCCCGATTTAGACCCCAATCGGAACGGTGGTTTCGGGACCACGAATTCGAGTTAAAAAAATATTTAAAAATTATTTTCTGTGTTTATTTTGTGTGAATTTATATATGTGAAATTTTCATGATTTAATTTTATCGTTTAGGTGTCCGATTAAATAAAATGACTTAATCGCGTAAATTGAAAAGGGGGTAGTTTATTTTGTAAAGGGCTTATTTGTTCATGGATTTCTAAGTGGGAGTATTTATGATGAAATTAGCCCATTATATGTAATATTGGATGGTAGTGGGCATAATATAAGTGATTTTATAATTTATTAACAAGGTTAAAAAGGTAAAATAATAATAAGTTAATATATGTTATTATATTATAAAATAATAAGCCATATTCATGTTATTTTCTTCATCCTTACACCGAAACTAAAACAAAGAAAAAGAAAGAAAACAAAGTAGGGTTCGACCTTGTTCAAGCTAGATTAAGGTAAGTGTTTAGCTCGGTTTTTGATAATTTTTACGTTTTTGAGATCGTTGCTTAGAGTACTACAAAACCCGTGCTTGAATTTTTGATTTTGATGAAATTTTTGAGTTGTGCCGTTGTTGATAGCTTGTGAATTTTTTGGTTTGATGATGAAAAATGAAAGATATATTTTAGCTTAACATATTTTGTATTGGAATTTTTGATGATTTTGAGTAATTAGGACTTAATTGCAAAAATAATAATTTGAGGGACTAAAATTTGAAATTGATAAAATATATGGACTTGTATGAGCATGGGTACTATTTGGCCTAACATGGGTGTAGTGATATTTTGTGTATTTTGTGTTTTGTGCAATAGGGACTAGATTGTAAAAATTGTAAATGTCAGGGGTAAAATAGTAATTTGCCTAGTTATGTGTTTTTGGACTAAATTGAATGAAAATATGTTTGAATGAGCTTAATTTGAATATGTTTAGATCAAGAACCAAAGAAATTGGATTTGGATCGGGGGAAATCGAAAGTTGTCGACTAGTCGATCCGTACCGATTTTTCATTGTCCGAGGTAAGTTTATAAGCAAATAGACGTACTGAACTTTAATTAAATGCAAAGTTTATATGCTGTAATGAAATATATCAATTATTATGTGCTAATGCCGAATGTGTATAAGCATGGTAACTATGTTCTTGCAATCGTTTCGACTGAGTGACGACATCCGGAAGCCCCGTATGAACCTTAGGAATAATTACGATACATATGTCATGACATAGGATTCCGATATATGTGTGCGAGTAACACCATGGCATCGTTATGTGATTCTGATATGTTTTTATGAGTAAGACCCTGTCTGGGCCAGTGGCATTGATATGTGACTACATGTAAGACCACGTCTGGGACGTTGGCATTGTACAACTTGTGTGATTATCTGAGTGTCCTATCCAATTCTGAATGGTTCATCGGGCAAAGGTAAATTGGGTACGAGTGTGTATTACGAGTTAAACGGCCAGGTATGAATTAGTTTGTTGGCTATTAATGATAAGATAAGTTTATACTTGATATTTGTTTGTTCATGTGAAGTTAATATTAAAAAATTTAAGTGATGTTGGTATGTGAATTCAGCTTTGGGATTTTAAAAGTTGAGCATCAAGAAATGATTCATAATTATATGCAAGTGTGTGATTCTATATATAAATGGCCCTGTTGGTGATATACATATATATATATATATATATATATATAAATATTTATGCGATATTATATTGTGATTTACTAGAGTATGTAAAAAGTATATGCATGTTTGATTATAATATAATTAGTTGTTTGGAAAGTTGAAAGATAATAAGACAATTTGGCCTTTTGATCATTCAGCCAAGATAATGTCGATGTGCGAATGTATACATAGGGATTTATATACAGGTTTTAAGTCGAGATTAAATGGTATATAGTTTTTATTTACAATGTATTAGCCTAATTGAGTTGAACACTTTGTTAGGTCAATTATTTGCTTATGACTTGCTAAGCTATAATAGCTTACTGTGTGTATATTTGTTTCTGTTTTTTTTTTAGATTTTGGAAATCGAGTTACAAGATCGGGGATCATCAGCGAGGCTCATCACACTGTGTACTATTTTGGGTACCTTTATAAGTTAAATACGAATTATGGCATGTATAGACTAAAGTGTGCTTAACTTGATGAATTTTGGTTTTGTATAAAAGCCATGCGAAAATGGCTAAACCTTTAAGTTGAATTCGGTTATGTTAAGTATGGGCTATGTCTATCTTGATTTTATAGTTACGTGCTAAAATATTTAAAATGTTACGATAGGTATTATATGCTTGAAAAAAATTTGCTTATTATGTCTAAATTTGGTCTTACATGTTCTTGGTTAAAAGATTTAATGAGCTTGATTGATGATAAAATTGCCAGTGGGAACTTGGATGGGTATGTGGTGTTAGGTGAATAAATTCGGTTATGAGAATAGAAGAATAATATGTATTTAGTGTATTATATAATAATTAGTGATAGAAATGTAAAATGTGGAACGAATAAAAAGTGTTGGATAGATATATATTAGCTTAATTGGTTATGCAATATGTACTTGTCTATTATTAGTATATTTGGCCATAGTGCAATGTATTAAACGTTTAGATATGATTACTTTTTAAATTATATAATGTGATTATATGATTAGACATAGTTACTAAGAATCTGGTTTTAATGTTGAACCATGGATGACATTAAATGATCAATAGTTAAGATATCCAAATATTAACTACTACTTTGTCATTTAAATATATATATATATATATATATATATATATATATATATATATAAAAGTGTATTTTTAATGTTGTGTGCATAAAATGGTTAAATTTTCTAGACCAAATATTTATATTCTAATGATTGTAGTACGTATGAATAATCTTTACTTATTAATACTAAAAGGAATTGTATGGAAATGCATTATTATTATCATGAGGTTGTTTCATTTTGTATTAATGAGTAAGTCATGCAAGTTCGAATTGTCTATTACCTAAGTCGCATATATAGTGGTTTAAGATTCGTATTATGGCTTATTAAGTTCAAAAACAAAAAAAAAATATATATATATATATATATATATATGTATGCATGTGATTTGGCAACTGTATGAGTAATTGTGTAAATGGTATTAGAAGTTGGTTTGATTGATAGTAGTTAATATCAGGTTTATTAATGCATTGAGGAAGAAAGCAATTCATTGAGTTTAGTTGTGACTTATATATGCAAGATGTATATCAATATATGTCCTGAAATGAGAATTGATTTTATTTTAATTATGAATGAATTTGACTTGAGTAAATACGTATGAATGTTTGGAATTGAACTGTTGATCAGAGATGCCTTATAATCCTAATCTGGCGTAAGATACGGATTACGGGTGTTACATTTTATTGGTATCAGAGCTACGATTTAGTCGGTTCTAGGACTAACGTAGCACGTGTGAGTCTAGCTATACATGTCATAATAATATATTGTGATAGTGTGATGACTTCTGACATTTGAAATGTGTTTTCATATAGTAAATGGATCCCAATAGAGTTGTAGCTGATGATGTCGAGAGTGTTGCGCCTGCTCCCACGCAAGGGACAACCCAGGCTGATTCTCGACCGACTTTGAGTAATCAAGAAAGTGAGGCTAAACAAGCCTTTTATCAAATGATGAATGACTGGTTCACTCAATATATCTGGACTAACCCGGCTGCACAACAACCTCTACCCCCGATTAATCCATCTTTTATGCCTGCTGTACCTCAAGTAAGTGATCCGTTGTGATTGAATAGACCACCTATCGATAAAATCAGAAAACATGGATTTGAAGAGTTTAAAGCTACTAATGATGATGATGCTGAGCAGGCTGAGTTTTGGCTTGATAATATCATCCGTGTGTTTGATGAGTTATCCTGTACCTCAGATGAGTGTTTGAAATGTGCCATATCTTTACTTCGAGGCACAGCATATCACTGGTGGAATACCCAAGTATCAGTAGTTCCGAGAGAGTAGGTAACCTGGGAATTCTTTCAGATTGAGTTCTATAAGAAATATATCAGTCAGAGATTTATATATCAGAAGCGTAAAGAATTTCTGGAGCTAAAACAGGATCGGATGGCAGTGACAGAGTATGAGCGAAAATTTGTGAGACTCAGTCGGTAGCCCAAGAGTGTGTTTCTAATGAGGCCATAATGTGTAAAAGATTTGAAGATGGGTTGAATGAAGATATCATACTGTTAGTTGGCATACTTGAGATAAAAGAGATTGTGGTACTTGTTAAGTGAGCCTGCAAAGCTGAAGAGCTTGGGAAAGAGAAAAGAAAAGCTGACTTTGAAGCTAGAGATGCACACAAAAGAACATCCGGTAAGTCATTCCAGTCGGCATCATAGAAGTCCCAAGATGATTTCAGTCTTTCAAAAGCCATTTTGGGTTATTCTCAACGAGATCAGAACAAACCACTTATGAGTTCGAGAGCTACCTCGGTAGCCAGTGTGGGTAATGTCAGATCTAATCAACCTGAGTGTGAGCAATGTAGTAAACGACATCCTGGCAGTTGCAGATTACTTGATCGGGCCTGTTTTAAATGGAGGTCGACGGAGCACTATATTCGAGATTGCCCAAGGTTAGCTGAAGAGAATCCAGTACAGAACTCGAGATCGGGTAATACTGCAGCTTGGTGTAGACCACCGAGAAATGCGAGTAATGCGAGTGGTAGTCAGAGAGGAAATAAAATATAGCAAACAGATCTGAGGCTCGTGCATCTACCAGAGCCTATGCTATACGTGCACGAGAGGAGGCTTCATCCCCAGATGTTATTACTGGTACATTTACTCTTTATGATACTAATGTAATTGCATTGATTGATCCTGGTTCTACTCATTCTTATACATGTGAGACATTAGTATTCAGCAAGACTCTACCTGTTGAGTTTACTGAGTTTGTGATTAGAGTGTCAAATCCCTTGGGCCAGTGTGTTATAGTTGATAAAGTGTGCAAGAATTGTCCCTTGATGGTTCGAGATCTGTGCTTTTCGGATATTTGATGTTGCTGCCATTTGATGAGTTTGATATAATTCTGGGTATGGATTGGCTGACTTTACATGATGCTGTTGTGAACTGTAAAAGAAAGACCATTGAATTACGGAGTCAGAATGATGAAGTCATTCGGGTTGAATCTAGTGATTTGTATGGTTTACCAGTAGTGATATCTTCGATGCTAGCTCAGAAATATGTGAGAAAAGGGTGTAAAGCTTATTTTTCCTATGTGCTCGACAATAAAGTGGCTGAAAGAAATATCGAATCAGTACCTGTTGTATGTGGGTATCCAGATGTGTTTCTAGAAGAATTACTGGGTTTGCCACCTATTCGAGAGATAGAGTTTGGTATTGAGTTAATGCCTAGGACAAATCCGATATCCATAGCTCCGTACAGAATGGCACCTACCGAATTAAAAAAATTGAGAGTTCAGCTGCAAGAATTGATAGATAAAGGTTTCGCACGGCCGAGTTTCTCTCCGTGGGGTGCTCCTGTGTTGTTTGTGAAAAAGAAAGATAGAACTATGAGAATGTGCATCGATTACAGACAGCTTAATAAGGTGACTATAAAGAATAAGTATCCGTTGCCACGGATTGATGATCTGTTTGACCAAGTGAAAGGGGCTACAGTATTTTCGAAGATAGATTTGAGATCAGGCTACTATCAGTTGTGGGTTAAAGATTCAGATGTGCCAAAGACTACTTTCGGAATGAGGTATGGACATTATGAGTTTTTGGTTATGCCTTTCGGGCTCACTAATGCACCTGCTGTTTTCATGGATTTGATGAATCAGATCTTCAGACCGTATTTGGATTGGTTTGTGGTTGTGTTTATAGATGACATTTTGATCTACTCTTGTGATGAAGCTGAACATGTTGAACATCTGAGACTTGTGTTGCAGACTTTATGAGATAAACAGTTATATGCAAAATTTAGTAAATGTGAGTTCTGGTTAAATGAAGTAAGTTTTCTGGGCCATGTGGTATCAGCATCAGGTATTCGGGTTGATCCGAGCAAAATTTCAGCTATACTGGATTAGAAACCTCCGAAGAATGTTTCTGAAGTCTGAAGCTTTCTGGGACTTGCTAGTTATTACAGACGATTCGTGAAGGGTTTCTCTATGATTACAGCTCCGATGACAAAGCTACTGTGGAAAGACGTTATGTTTGAGTGGTCAGAGAAGTGTCACAAAAGTTTTGAACAATTGAAAGCTCTTTTGACTGAAGCTCCAGTGCTAGTTCAGCCAGAATCGGGTAAAGAGTTTGTTATTTATAGTGATGCATCATTAAATGGTTTGCATTGTGTTCTGATGCAGGAAGGCAGAGTGATAGCTTATGCTTCGAGACAGTTAAAGCCACATGAAAAGAACTATCCCACACATGACTTGGAGCTGGTAGCTATTGTGTTCGCACTGAAAATTTGGCGTCACTATCTGTTCGGTGAGAAATGTCATGTTTATTCTAGTCATAAAAGCCTGAAATATTGATGACTCAGAAAGATCTAAATTTGAGACAACGCCGATGGTTAGAATTACTAAAAGACTACGAGCTTGTAATTGATTATCACCCGGGAAAGGCTAACGTTGTTGCTGATGCTTTAAGCTGAAAGTCACTATTTACTTTGCGTGCAATGAATACATATTTGGCCATGTCTGATGATGGTTCGATTGTAGCTGAATTGAAAGCTAGACTGTTATTTGTTCAACAAATATGTGATTCCCAGAAGGTTGATAATGAATTGATTGCAAAACGAGCTTAGTGTGAGACGGATGCTGAATAGAGTTCAGAGTTGATGCTGATGATTGTTTGAGATTTAGAGACCGGGTATGTGTTCCAAGGAATTCAGAGTTGATTAGATGGTTTTAAAAGAAGCACATAGTAATCAGTTATCTGTTACCCAGGTAGTACAAAGATGTATAATGATCTGAAACAGCTTTACTGGTGGCATGGTATGAAACGAGACATTTCTAACTTTGTTACAAGATGTTTAGTCTGTCAACAAGTAAAAGCTAAACATTAGGTGCCTTCAAGATTACTTCAGCCTATCATGATACCGGAGTGGGAATGGGATAGAGTTACGATGGATTTTGTATCTAGTTTATCGATGACATCGAGTAAGAAAGATGCAATCTGGGTTGTTATTGATAGATTGACTAAATCGGCTCATTTTGTTCCAATACGTACGGGCTACTCACTTGATAAGCTAGCTGAATTGTACGTCTCTCAAATTGTGAGATTACATGGTGTGCCTATATCTATTGTTTCAGATAGAGATCCGAGGTTTACATCGCGGTTTTGGAAGAAGCTGCAAGATGCACTTGGTACGAAATTACATTTCAGTACTGCTTTCCATCCGTAAATAGATGGCCAGTCTGAGCGAATCATTCAGATACTTGTGGATATGTTGAGATGTTGCATTCTTGAGTTTGAAGGTACGTGGGAACGATACTTACCTCTGATTGAATTCGCATATAATGATAGCTACCAATCGAGTATCAAAATGGCACCATATGAGGCTTTGTACGGTCGTAAATTTCGTACGCCATTGTGTTGGACTGACCTCAGTGAAAATAAGATACATGGGGTTGACTTGATCAGAGAGACTGAGCAGAAAGTGAAAGTGATTCGTGAAAGTCTGAAAGCAGCACCGGATCGTCAGAAATCTTATACGGACTTGAGACATAAAGATATAGAGTTTCAGATCAGAGATAAGGCTTTCTTGAAAGTCTCACCATGGAAGAAAATACTCAGATTTGGTCGCAAAGGTAAATTGAATCCGAGGTTTATTAGGCCGTATGAGGTTATAGAACGTATCGGGCCGGTTGCTTACAGACTATTGTTGCCACCTGAGTTAGAAAAGATCCACAATGTATTTCACGTTTCAATGCTTTGGAGGTATCGATCAGATCCTTCACATGTGATTAGTCCATCTGAGATCGAAATTCGGCCTGATATGACATATGAAGAAGAACAGATTCGTATTCTTGCCCACAAGATTAAAAAGTTGCGGAATAAAAAGATTCCATTAGTTAAAGTGTTATGGCATAAGCACGGCGTTGAGGATGCAACATGGGAGCCAGAGGATACAATGAGAGAGCATTATCCAATCCTATTCACCGGTAAGATTTTCAGGGATGAAAAGCCCTAAGGGGGGAGAGTTGTAATAGCCCGATTTAGACCCAAATCGGAACAGTGGTTTTGGGACCACGAATTTGAGTTAAAAAAATATTTAAAAAATATTTTCTGTGTTTATTTTGTGTGAATTTATATATGTGAAATTTTCATGATTTAATTTTATCGTTTAGGTGTCCGATTAAATAAAATGACTTAATCCCGTAAATTGAAAAGGGGGTAGTTTATTTTGTAAAGGGCTTATTTGTTCATGGATTTTGTAAGTGGGAGTATTTATGATGAAATTAGCCCATTATATATAATATTGGACGGTAGTGGGCATAATATAAGTGATTTTATAATTTATTAACAAGGTTAAAAAGGTAAAATAATAATAAGTTAATATATGTTATTATATTATAAAATAATAAGCCATATTCATGTTATTTTCTTCATCCTTACACCGAAACTAAAACAAAGAAAAAGAAAGAAAACAAAGTAGGGTTCGGCCTTGTTCAAGCTAGATTAAGGTAAGTGTTTAGCTCGGTTTTTGATAATTTTTACGTTTTTGAGATCGTTGCTTAGAGTACTACAAAACCCGTGCTTGAATTTTTGATTTTGATGAAATTTTTGAGTTGTGCCGTTGTTGATAGCTTGTGAATTTTTTGGTTTGATGATGAAAAATGAAAGATATATTTTAGCTTAACATATTTTGTATTGGAATTTTTGATGATTTTGAGTAATTAGGACTTAAATTGCAAAAATAATAATTTGAGGGACTAAAATGTGAAATTGATAAAATATATGGACTTGTATGAGCATGGGTACTATTCGGCCTAACATGGGTGTTGTGAAATTTTGTGTATTTTGTGTTTTGTGCAATAGGGACTAAATTGTAAAAATTGTAAATGTCAGGGGTAAAATAGTAATTTGCATATTTATGTGTTTTTGGACTAAATTGAATTAAAATATGTTTGAATGAGCTTAATTTTAATATGTTTAGATTAATAACCAAAGAAATTGGATTTGGATCGGGGGAAATCGAAAGTTGTCGACTAGTCAATCCGTACCGATTTTTCATTGTCCGAGGTAAGTTTATAAGCAAATAGACGTACTGAACTTTAATTAAATGCAAAGTTTATATGCTGTAATGAAATATATCAATTATTATGTGCTAATGCCGAATGTGTATAAGCATGGTAACTATGTTCTTGAAATCGTTTCGACTGAGTGACGACATCCGGGAGCCCCGTATGAACCTTAGGAATAGTTAGGATACATATGTCATGACATAGGATTCCGATATATGTGTGCGAGTAACACCATGGCATCGTTATGTGATTCCGATATGTGTTTACGAGTAAAACCCTGTCTGGGACAATGACATCGATATGTGACTACATGTAAGACCACGTCTGGGACGTTGACATTGTACAACTTGTGTGATTATCCGAGTGTCCTATCCAATTCTGAATGGTTCATCGGGCAAAGGTAAATTGGGTACGAGTGTGTATTACGAGTTAAATGGCCAGTTATGAATTAGTTTGTTGGCTATTAATGATAAGATAAGTTTATACTTGATATTTGTTTGTTCTTGTGAAGTTGATATTAATAAATTTAAGTGATGTTGGTATGTGAATTCGACTTTAGGATTTTAAAAGTTGAGCATCAAGAAATGATTCACAATTATATGCAAGTGTGTGATTATATATATAAATGGCACTGTTGGTAATATACATATATATATATATATATATATATAAATATTTATGCGATATTATATTGTGATTTACTAGCTTATGTAAAAAGTATATGCAGGTTTGATTATAATATAATTAGTTGTCTGGAAAGTTGAAAGATAATAAGACAATTTGGCCTTTTGATCATTCGGCCAAGATAATGTCCATGTGCAAATGTATACATGGGGATTTATATACAGGTTTTAAGTCGAGATTAAATGGTATATAGTTTTTATTTACAATGTATTAGCCTAATTGAGTTGAACACTTTGTTAGGTCAATTATTTGCTTATGACTTGCTAAGCTATAATAGCTTACTGTGTGTATATTTGTTTCTGTTTTTTTTTAGATTTTGGAAATCAAGTTACTAGCTCGGGGATCGTCAACGAGGCTCATCACACTATCTACTATTTTGGGTACCTTTATAAGTTAAATACGAATTATGGCATGTATAGACAAAAGTGTGCTTGACTTGATGAATTTTGGTTTTGTATAAAAGCCATGCGAAAATGGCTAAACATTTAAGTTGAATTCGGTTATGTTAGGTATGGGCTATGTCTATCTTGATTTTATAGTTACGTGCTAGAATATTTAAAATGTTACGATAGGTATTATATGCTTGAAAATGGTTTGCTTATTATGTCTAAATTTGGTCTTACATGTTCTTGGTTAAATGATTTAATGGGCTTGATTGATTATAAAATTGCCAGTGGGAACTTGGATGGGTATGTGGTGTTAGGTGAATAAATTCGGTTATGAGAATAAAAGAATAATATGTATTTAGTGTATTATATAATAATTGGTGATAGAAATGTAAAATGTGGAACGAATAAAAAGTGTTCGAGAGATATATATTAGCTTAATTGGTTGCGCAATATGTACATGTTTATTATTAGTATATTTGGCCATAGTGCAATGTATTAAACATTTAGATGTGATTACTTATTAAATTATATAATGTGATTATATGATTAGACATAGTTACTGAGAATGTACTTTTAATGTTAAACCATGGATGACATTAAATGATCAATTGTTAAGATATCCAAATATTGACTACTACTTTTTCATTTAATATGTAACTTTAGGTATATATATATATATATAAGTGTATTTTTAATGGTGTGTATATAAAATGGTTAAATTTTCTAGACCAAATATTTATATTCTAGTGATTATGGTACATATGAATAATATTTACTTATTAATACTTAAAAGAATTATATGGAAATGCATTATTATTATCATAAGGTTGTTTTATTTTGTATTAATGAGTAAGCCATGCAAGTTCGAATTGTCTATTACCTAAGTCGCATATATAGTGGTTTAAGATTCGTATTATGGCTTATTAAGTTCAAAAACAAATATATATATATTTGCTTGTGATTTGGTGACTATATGAGTAATTTTGTAACTGGTATTAGAAGTAGGTTTGATTGATAATAGTTAATATCAGGTTTATTAATGCATTGAGGCAGTAAGCAATTCGTTGAGTTTAGTTTTGACTTATATATGCAAGATGTATATCAATATATGTCCTGAAATGTGAATTGATTTTATTTTAATTATGAATGAATTTGACTTGTGTGAATACGTATGAATGTTTGGAATTGAACTTTTGATCAGAGATGCATCAATCCTAATCCGGTGTCGGATGCGGATTAGGGGTGTTACATGTTCTTTTCCTAAGGTTTGACATGTAGCTAGTACGCGTCCCACTTACCACATTTAATAATCAAACGATTAACTTCACAACAATTGAACTCACCACTAGCGTATTCTTGCACGAGTAAAATTTCCAAAAACATAAGAGCTCACCAAATGCGGAAATGGGAATCTACAAGATGGTGGAACACAATGAAACGGTTAGCAAGAGGGTGCGACAAAATAAAACCAGTCTAATTTCTCTAATTAGATGGGCTTTCATAAAAAATCCTACTAAAATCACTTGACCAACCATCCAAAATACAAAGTCAAAAATTTTAGGTGTGACATCTTTTTTACCTACTTTTTTTTATTCGACTTAAGCCAAAATGGCCATGAACCCATCTAGGTATACCGTTCTAGTTCGCAAGGCTAATGAAGAGCTAAATCGTGGATGCATTTTTCATGGTTATTCATTTGCTAAGGGTTAGTTCTTGGGTATTCCTGCATTTAATTTACACACGGAAGGGTTGGTGGTCTAAGGCATCCTTGATCGCTAAAATCGATTTACCAGTTGAAGGAGAAGACTTGCTATCAAGGATCAGTTTGAAACCAAAATTAAAATCAAGCTTAAAGATAGAACATTGTCACATTGGTTTATTCACTCTTATTTCATTTCCATTTTTTTACTGTTATTTTGATTTTAATTATTTATGTTATTTTGATTTTAATTAAATTTAATCCCCCTTTTTATTTTCACATAGATCATCACACGTTGTGGGCACAAATATTGCCTGTCTTGTAACTTGGTTAATTTGAATGACAATTTTAGATATCCTAGTCCTTGTGGGATCGACCCTACTTCCTATTCTACTATTTTAAGACACGTGTAGAGATTCTTTATGTTGGTAATGTGAAAATAAATGTTGTTAGTCAGGTACCTAAAAGAAGGTAACAAGTTGGCTTACGATTTTCAAGTTTAGGTGTCAATTAGTTCCAAAATTAAGTTTAGGTAGCAAGTAGGTATAAGTTGCTAAATTTAGGTACCTCCATATATATTAACCCTTTCTCATATTCTGATATGTCCATTGGCAAATATACCTTTCCATTTTACTCCTTACCTCAAAATCTTATTCTATTAAATTCAAAACTTTAAAACTGAAATATTAAACTAACTCATGACTCTAAAAATGCTCAATTTCCAATAAATTCTAATAAATAAAAATTCTTATACCGAATTACTAAAAATATTCTCGGATTCATATCATATGAAAAATTGATAAATATTTAGGACATTACATGAATGAGATTAATGATTTTGTTATCAAATATTTCAACATTTTAGGCATTTTATATTTCCCAACAGGTGAATGCCACCAAATTTCGATAATCATATTAGCATCCTGACTTGAACATCCTTAAAAAGTGATTCCACTAGTCTATACTTGATCCAAAATCCATTGGGGGTAGGATGTAACAAAATTCAGAGTTTCATTATACAAGTGAAAGAAAGGTTATGGGAAGTGAATATACTTTATTGTCTTCAGCACATCTCTACACTTATGGCTACAATAGGATCTAGCTTAACATATTAATACTAAATTCCCCTTTCATGTAATTGCATTCTTGCACATGTATTAACATCATGACTTATAGGGGGCATTTCAACTTCCATATTAATTTCCAAATTCCTAAATCCAAGGCTATTATGTAAGGGACCTGAGTTGTAATTTTGTGGGATACATTTGTTAGCAATGTGTACATGAATATAAATATATAATTACTATCCTTCATGAAATGTGATATTAATCAATCCTCATTTGTAGCATTTCCAAGAGAGATAGCTCTTATTAACTCTACATCCCTTAAAGTGAATAATTGTTGTAACAAACTTTTATTGTTTAATATTATAGTCGATGAGCTCATGAACCATGTGTTGGACTATATTCAAAGACCAATCATGAGATGATTGTAATAGCATACTAATTTACCTTGTTCATTAATAAAGGCATTTCCATTATTACTTTTAGTCTCTATTCTTATGTATTAAACAAACTGATTAAAAATAATATCCTGAGAATAATATGTTTATTCTTAAATAGTCCTTAGTTGAGTGCTATTATGGGCTTGGATAACAATAATACATTGACACTAATGTGTGGTTGATTAATGATAATGTATTGTCATGGATATTGGATATCAAGTCAACACAAGGAACATTTTGGTAGAATAGTGTATTGGATTAACCCATTATGATATTGTTTCTTAGACTATTATGTAATGGTTACAATAGTTATCATAGTGAAATGGTGTATATGATCCTTAGACTTGAATTTATCATAATACCAACTTAAAGATTCATATAATTTGTGTCACACCCGATTTCCTATATGTTCGGAGATTTAGGAATACTTGAGGGGTTAAATCGAAAGAAGCCATAATTTGGAGGCCTTTACTAGAAAATCAAGAAAAATGTAACTAAATGGGATATGGTTGAAAACCAAGTTTGTTTCAGTTGAATTAAAACTAGTCGATCTCTTAGTGGGAGACAAAATGATTATGGATGAATGATTGATATACAGTTAGAGGCCACGCATGGGGGCTATGAATAGGTGAAGATTAACTTTCTAGGAGACTTATTCTCCAATCTGATTGATTTTCTTCTCTGCTTCATCTTTCATGGTGGCCCAAGAAAGCAATGGTATTGGAAAGCTCTACATGGGTCAATGATTGTGGGGTTTAAGTTAAAAAGTAGAGAAACCGGTATGCTGGTAAGGTTCTGAATCCTTCGGTATACGTAAGACTTAGAAAACAAAGTTAAGAGTTTTCAGAACCATTTTAAGTGTTCTGTATGTTTTTGAAAATTTAAAGGTTAAAGTGAAAACACTAGGTTTAACCCATGATTTGGTTATCTTGCTTAGCTTCCACGAGAATGGAAACTCTAGCATTCGAAAAAGCTAAGTGGACAAGGCGAAGAAGCATTAGGTGAGTTTCTCTACTCAAACCTAGAACCGTAAAGGCATGACGCATGCATTTATAAGTTTATGAGTATCCTTCAATTTTGCATGAATGCATGATAAAAGGAAATCATGAAAGGGGATTAAGGAAGGGATTAGGTGATGCTAGGAAGGGGAATATAGAGAGTAATTCTGTTAGAAATCACCATACGGTACTGCTGAGTGCAAGTCGTGATTAACAAAACTTTGGGCCTTGCAGAGGGGACACAACGATGTTCGAGCATCAAGGTATAGGATGGTGAAATGGATGAATGGATGGAAAAAATGGGACAAGTGGATAGGAAAGATCATGGCTAGGTCATGGGATCGATCAGAAGTTATACGCCTAAATTCAGTAAGACCATAGCTGAAAGATGCTATGGCATCATGATAAAAAGGAGTAAAACCATGATTGAAAAATGCCATGAAATCATGGTAAACAGGACTAAAACCATAGCTAAAAGATGGCTATGACATCCTAGTAGTCTGTAGAGATTGTAAACACGAGAAATATAAGGTGAAAGACCATAGTTGGACTATAGGAACCCAGGTAGTCCGTTGGGACGTTAAACATGGGAATACAATAATTAATGACCATAGTAGGACTGTGGCAATTGATGAAGTCTGTTAGGACATCAAACATGAGACCAGGCAAGTAAAAACATGGCACAACTACGACAACTTGTGGAGTTATTAAACATTGAGACATTAAACAAGGATAAGTCTGTCGAGACAGTAAACACGGGTGTTCATTCGGGTGGTAATAGTGGGAAATATTACAACTAGGAAAAAGGTTAGAAAGATAATTGAAGTATAAGACACAATGGTTAGGAAGTAGATTGAAGGAATTCGTCAATAAAGGAGGAATGTTACAGCTAGAATGCTAGTTGTAAGCCAATAAGGCATATGAATGGTAACCCAACCAAAAAGAGAGTAATGGGACATGACATACTAGTAGTGTCTGGTGTAATGAAAAATAGAAGATGGTCTAACCTAGGATCATAGATACGGATCTGCCATTATTAACTGCCAAAGGGTGCTTAGAGAAAACCATGTAGCTAATGATTGGATTAAAGGTATATAACTAGTTACAAGGAAAAAAGGGATTAGAGAGAACCCGTTATCAAAGAATGGTATACAAAGCAACAGATATGCCTGCCAGGACCATTCCTTTCTAAGGGGGAAGAACTAGTGTAAGGGTATTAGTCAAATGGCTAGTTCTATGAGAACTAGAGGGTAAGAAAGAGAACTTGTTAAACCAAATGGTCCCTCGGCAGCAGTAATAAGTATTTTAGGCCTTATTGGTCCATAATAGTAGGAGGTGTTATGCTCAAGACTAATGTAATCAAGGTAGATTACGAGGAGGTAATTCGACCACTATTTAAACTAATCAGGATTTAGTCCGCTAGGATGGCGTAGGACCCTACCAGTTATACCGACTGGTGGAAGATAAACAAGTAAAACAAGATTAAATAAGGAAAGAGTCCACCATAGACTAATTAGATGGAGAATACTCACCTAAGACCATTAGGAGGGTAAGCCAGAAGGTCGTGTTGTTGAGGCATGATGGTGAGTGGATGAGAACCACTTTGGCAGAAGTAAGAGGTAGGAAATTAATTTGCAGGGATGGCAAGACAATGGGAGGAAGCATCGTGTTGTCAAAGCTTAAGAGAAATGATCTAAATGAACAAGGAGTTGTCATGTTTATTATTTTCATTTATTTATTTGAACCTCTGTAAGGTGGGGATTGTATGTGACTAAAAAAACTCAATAAGTTCATTCGAACTTATAAATGGTTGACTTGTGGATGGAGGGTAGACGAAACAAGTTACTTAAGGAAGGACCAAGCCAAATCATGATGATACAATAGACATTAAAGAAGGGTCATACACACAGGATAGGGGTCACCTTTAGGAACTCCATCAAGGGGGCGATTACGATATATGTATTTATATTCCTCAAGGTCTGTAGTTTGGACTGTAAACTTGTTTTAAATTTAAACTTGGTTGTAAGATTATGTAATGGGCAATATAGTATGTTTAAATATTGTCAAATCTGAGTATGGATGATAACTCAGTTCGGTTGTGACACCCGCACCTGGATCCGGTGAATGGGTCGGGTGGGGGTATTACACTTTGACACAGTCAAATGTTCTCATAAAGGGTTTACCATAAAAACTATTGTTAGGTATACCAAAAATTATGTAATGGGATATGAATAATCAGGGCAATATGTGACCCTACTAAATAATGGGAGCAATATCTCGAGCACTTTGATTGAGTGAGACTAGAAACACATAGTCATGCTTAAACGAGTTGATATGATATATTAGACTTATTTATTTATCTTAGTCTATACAAGATTCAAAAAATAAAAGTTTGGACTATACAAGTTCCTTGAATTTGTATATAGATACCCCCCCAAAAAAGGATATACTACACGATCCATTATTTCAAAAAGGTTATGTCTAACCACGACTTCTCACAACTTGTGTAGCAGTGATGCATTGCTAGATGTCATTTGCTATTTGTAATATTAGAATATTAAAAGTTCTTTTAATATGATTGTCAATTTTACTGGATCTTACAAGGTTGAACCGTATGGTTGGAATGATTGGAATATAAAGAAAGATGAGATTATATTCAACTTTCCACACGAGTTAAATTAATTGTAAGAACATTTCTGCAATATATTTAATTTGACAGAGTTAAAATTTGCACATAATAAGTGTGCCTGATTGACACACATATATAAATAGTGTAATTAAAATATGCAAAATGTTTTTCTCATATTTTAACAAGGAAAATATGTTTTACTAAATTTATTTAATAGTGTATTTAATAGATTCAAGTTAAAATTATACCCATTAAAAACTTGTATCATGATTTTAAAGAGAAGATATCACATTTTTAATGGTAATTCTTAAAAACTGTTAATGTGATTAATACTCATTCAAAGGGTTTTGAAATAAAAAAAAGTGATATATATATCATATTTTCTTCTACATCAATTTTCCAAGTCTAGTACATAGAAAAGAATATAAAAAGGGAACTCCTTGAATAGTTTAGAGAGAATTTCAATCATTGTCGCCAAGTGGATACAATAGAGGAATTACCATACAATCACCATTATTAGGATAAACATGATCCAGTCACTAGATCTAAATGTGTGATGTCACATTACGTTGCCAAAGGAACTTAGACTATTTCAAATAATTTAGCTGAAATATTTGACATTAATTCATAATAATCACCATAAAACCACAATTATTAGCATAAACATGATGATTCAATGTTAAATGATTCAAGAAATAGGTGTAAGAGCCCAAATTCGTCCGGGCCTTAATACCAAAACCAAAATACAGAAATAAATAAATAAATGTTTGCTTGTTTAGCTAAACAGTCTAGGTTACAAAGCTCAAACCATAGCCCACAACCAAAATAATTTAGTTAAGCCCGTTACATTACAGACCAACACCCAATTAAACTACTTAGCCCAAAACGCCTCTACCCGTTACAAACCCAAAAACTCCCAGAGGCCCAATTGGCCCAAACAGTTGCAGACCCAGGCAGGAAACCCTAGGGTTTCTGCGCTCCTTCTTCTCGCGCGCATAGCGAAGATTCCGTGTCATCGACGCGCGTCTGTCTAATTCCTGTAATCGGCGACTCGCCATCGATTTCACCCTCCATCAACGCCAAGCCCGACCCCTCTGTCACCAAGATCTTCGAGATACCCGCAAGGAAAGAAAGAAACAAAGAAAGAAGAAAATATAGAAAGAAATGCACTTATTTCCAAAATGTAAAAACAACAGTGGCTATAAAAGCCCCGATATTTTATTTGTAAGGGGGGATCTTTTTCTTAAAAAAGAGATACACACCATAATCGGAGAGGATACAGAATAAAGAATAGACTTTTGAGTTATAACAGAGGTGACTTATTTTGCTGTTTAAACGTTATTTATTTATATATCTTTTCTCTTATACATGCATTTTTATATAAACATACGATCCGAAAACAGATTTGAAAACCGAAAGGAAAACAGCTCATTTTCAAATTATAATACACAAAAACACTTGTAAAAATAAAGAGGAGAAATACTACCTGCGATTCGCCTGGAAAGGGGAGGAATTTTGAACCTTCGACCACTGTATACGGTGGCGCGTGAGGCGCATGATGCGCGTGAGCGATGGTCGCAGTCCGTCATGATTGGAACTCGAGCGGAGGAGGAAAGGGTTTTGAGCTTTTTTGTTTTTTTTAAAAAGGTGTTACAAATGAAAGTTAAAATCAAATTTTAACTTATATAGGGCCTAGAACCCGACCCGATCCGACCCGGAGGGTTCGCGTGTTTTAAAAAATGGGATATTTATCCCTTTAGTCCTTCCGTTCTTTTCATCTTTTAAATTAAGTTTATTGCGTTTTTAATGTTGCCTATTAATTTTACTTTGGTTTCAATCTGATCACTGCCCCTTTTGAATAAACGGAATTAAAACGTCGCCGTTTTGGGAATAGGGCATTTTGCCCAGTGAGTCCCTTTAATTTTGCGCGCATTTTAATTAGGGCCTCGATTCAGTTTTATTCCTTTCGAGATTCGCCCCGTAATTTTACTAAACTTTAAATTTAGTCCTATATTTATTATTCTATATATCTTATTATTGGCTTTATTTTTATTTTTAATTTTATATTATATATCATAAAATTATTTTATTTGTAAGTATTATTTTTATTATATATATTATTTTTATTTATTATATATTCTTAAATTATTATTTTACATCTTTTTTATATATTATTATGTCTTCATATATATTATATATTTATATATATATATATATTGCTTTATATGTTACTTTATATTATTCCTATTATCTTTCTTATATGTTTATATTACATTTATTATATGATATTTATGATGTTTTATTTATATTACTTATTATTTTTCTATATATATGTTATGTGTATCATATATTATCTACTATATTATTTATGTTTATATTATTCATTTTACTATTTAAAATTTTAAGATTTGTAAATTAAACTATCTTTTTTTTAACTCATACTATATATATATATATATATATATATATATATATTGAATTACTAACTATTTATTTATTATGTATTATTTTATTTTAAAATGATGTTTTTTTTACATTATAAAACCTTTTACATATTTTTATCCCTTTTTAAGAAAAACTCAATATATTTTTTTATATAATTATTATTCTTTTATAAATATTTTGTTATGATGTTTTATATTGTATAGCAAATACTATTTCAAGAATTATTATTAAATATCATGTCTTTATTTGTGTTATATGTATATTTTGTTAATAATAACTCATTTCATTGGATTTTATTTTGTACATACCATGTGTTAAATGTTATTTCATCTATTATTTGATATTACATTTCATAAACATGTACATTGATATAGTATTACTCCTTTTTGCATATCATGCATTATTTAGTTATTACTTTGTATGTTTGTATATTTATTCATTCTTAACACATGTTATATATCTTTGTATGCATATTGTAGTATTTGCTTTATAAGTATTATTCTTTATATCATTGCCATCATTTTGATTAAATACATGTATTATTTGCCTGTTACAATAATATGTTACTAGATATGATTTATAATGCAATACAATTCCCTATGTAAAAGGGGCTCCAATGTTTTTTAAATAAAGGCAATGCTTGATATTTGGAAATTTCGAGAAAGTAGTGCCTAACTTATTGGGTTGCGACTTTTCTCGTTGAGTTTGAATAATCAAGTACCCTTCTACGTTTTTAAAGGTTCTTAAAATATAAGCAAACTATCTTGGAATTGCGAAGCAATATGTCCTAACTTATTGGATGTGGCGTTTTGTTGTTTCAAGATAGAGGTTTCCAAAGGACTAACTCAATGTCAACATTTTGATGCAAATGAGCTCCAATTTTCCAAGTTTAAAAATATTAAAAGAGGATTGCATCTTAAAATTTATTATTTCCGACTTTAAAGACATTTGATAATTAATTAGGTACCAATTTTTGGGCATTACGAGGGTGCTAACCCTTCCTCGTACGTAACCGACTCCCGAATCCATTTTCTTGACTTTCGTAGACCAAAATTAATGTTTTAAAACAAAACATTTTATAAGATGATCCAATCACACCTAAAAAGATTGGTGGGGACTCCCGTTTTCGTTTCTTTAAAGTCGATTTCCTTTTTCCCAAAACTCGATCTAAAAAAGGGTCTCGACAGCTTGGCGACTCCACTGGGGACGTTTAAGAGAGTCAAGCCGTGTAATTGATTATCTCTTGTCTTAATGTCAGAAATTAAAAATTTTAAAATTTAATCCTCTTTGCATTACATGTGTTTGTATTATTCCATGTGTTGCTATATTCTAATACGCATTGCATTTGCATGACCGTTGTGGTCACACCCTTAAGTGGGAGTGAGAAGCTACGCCTTTGTGAGGTTTTCGCCTCCGTGCAGGATAGTGGATCACTTTCGGGATACATCCATACCTATGGTTTCGTGAGATTTTCATCTTCGTGTAGCCATAGGGAAATGTATTCCCCTGAGCTGAACTCGATTCAAATGAGCTTATAATGGGTGAGGATCAAGGAATCTGCTGGTTCAAGTACCTCAAACTTTAGAACCAACCTCATATAGAAAAAAACGTAAGAGCCCAACTTAGTTAGAGTTAAACTTTAGATATTACCCTTATAAATTATTGTTGAGATTTATTAATATCATGTGATACTGACTATTTCTTTGCTGTTGTGTGCATGACATTTTTGCATTTACAAAGGTATCGATTCACGGTCAGTGTCTAAATTAGAGAGTTTTATTATGGAGAACGGACTTCTTGATAGAGTGGAGGGCAACGCCAACGTCCATAGATGGTCTGAGCAAACTCAATTAGAAAAGGGAGTAGTATAGCTGCGGGACATATGTCGGAGCTGTCAGGATATACTTGTATCAGTGTTACGTAGAATAATCTCCAAGAGCTTAAGAAGGTTTGGGATCAATGGGGCAACGAGACTAAACAGTTATTCTATGGTAAATACGGAGACTTACCTTACTTGCTCGATGTTCAAATAGATGAGCGCTTGTTCCGAGCCCTCGCTCAGTTTTGGAATCCAGCATATAGTTGCTTTACTTTTGGGGAGGTAGACTTGGTGCCTATCGTAGAGGACTATACTGCCTTGTTACGTTGTCCCAGGTTCCAGGTTGATAGAATCTATTCTCAAGCTGTTAATGTCCCTACCTTTTGGAAGAAATTGATGGCTATTACAGGGATGAGCGAGCAGTGGATTGCTGCCAGAATTAAAGAGAAGGGTGAGTGCAAGTGCATTTCATGGGATGCTTTGAAGGGTCTGATTTTGACACACCCTGATGAAGCAAAGAGGGTAGATGTTTTTGCCTTAAGTTTGTACGGATTGATGGTGTTCCTTAGGGCTTTGGGATATATGGATGAGGCAACCACGGATCTTTTCCATAGACTCAGTAAGAGGGTCACTTCTGTCCCTGTAAATTTGGCAGAGACATTCAGGTCCTTAGGCACATGTAGGAAAGCTGGTGCAGGCAGGTTTGTTGGTTGTGCACAATTGCTTTTAGCTTGGTTCTCTAGTCATTTTCGATTGATAGATAAGGTCGTTTGTCAGGTTTTCTTCGAGGATTACTCACTGCTGAAGGACATAATCGCTTCAAGTAGGAGAGTTGATGTTCCAGAGGAGAATTGGATTGCACTACTTCAAAATCTTCAGTCGAAAGATGTTGAGTGGGGAGCTCCGTGGATGATTCCTGGTGAGATTCTTTACCGTTGCGGTAGTTTCGATTGGGTCCCTTTATTGGGAATTTGGGGTGCCATTGGTTATGCCCCCTTGCTCGTGTTGAGGCAATTCGGTTTGAGGCAGTTCGTGCCAGCAACTCATGGGCTAACTCAAAGTGAGTTTGCATATAGAGGAGCCGATTACAAGAAAAGGGTTGGTGAGATCTCTAGCGCTTGGAACAAGATGAGTAGCTATTGGCCCTGCTACGACTCCAGAATATGTTGAATGGAGAGAGAAGGATCAATGATAATATTCCTGAGCCAAATGTGGAAGGAGCTCGACCGATGGAGGAATATCTGCAAGTGATGCCCTCGGAGTTGGAAATTATGAAGCAAGAATTTGAGAGGAAAAATTTGGAGCTTGAGAAAAAGATAGCCAAGCTCGAAGAAAAAAAGATGTATTTGAGTCTAGATATCGATGTCCAGAAGATGGAGGTTGAAAAAGAAAGAAAGGAAAAGAGGAAAATTGAAGAGGATAGAGATGATTTGAAGGAATACTACAAAAAGGCACAGGTATCCTTGAGAAGAGAAAAAGTAGGAGGGTCTTCAGATCAGTTGCAGAAAGAGGTCCAAGAAGGAAAGGCTAGAGCTGAGTACTGGGAAAAGAAGTTTCAGGAGATGCAATCGCAGAACTTGGCATTAGAAGAAGAGAATAAAGGGTTGAAGTCTAAAATAACTGAGCTTGGAAGATCCCTTCGTTGGCATCGCAACCATGATTCTATGGTCGAGCTGAAAGAGCTAAAGAGAAAAGTTGAAGATTTGGAAACAGCATTGCAGGAAGGTAAACTTCGGATCGAGCAACTCGAGACGCAAGGAGATTATGTAAAGGGAGAGCTTCATCAGTCTAGAGGCCAGGTTAGAGAAAGGGATCATGTCATGGGAGAAGCCATAGCCCAGATTCGAGAGGTTGCTGAATATGTGCAGGACTTGATAGTACGAGCCGATGTATTGAGTTTGATGTGTAGGTCGTCGTCAGACATAGAAAGAGAGTTAGCCTTTTTATTAGATAGAGTTAAAACTTTGGGCATTAGGGCGAAAGCATACTTGTAATCCATTTATATGTAAATATATTCTTTTTCTAAATAAAGTTTTCTAAATGAGATTGAATCGAGATTGATGCCTTTGTTGCATTCATGCATTTGCATTACATCATATCATATGCATTCAAGGTTATAGAAAAACCCTAATTAGTTAAAGTTTCTTTATAAAGGTAGAAAAGAAAATCTGGAAAAGGATATGATGTAATGCATATGATATGATGTAAAACTAATTAGGGTTCTTTATAAAGGCAGAAAAGTTTCTTGATCCATGTTCTTTATAAAGGCAATTAGATGAACGCTACAGATGGTCAGAAGAAAAGTTCAAGGCTTTGAAAGGTACTGGCAATAATCATAGGGTTGATGCTAAGGACTTAAGTCTGGTCCCAAACCTAGTGTTTCCTCACAAATTCAAAATGCCAGAATTTGAGAAGTACAATGGCACTACTTGCCCAGAGGCCCACATCACAATGTTCTGCAGAAGGATGACGGGGTATGTAAACAATGATCAACTATTGATCCATTGTTTTCAGAATAGTTTGATAGGAGCGGCAGCCAGATGGTACAATCAGTTAAGCCGGGCTAGAATAAGTTTATGGAGGGATCTTGCACAAGCCTTCATGCAACAGTACAATCATGTAACAGACATGACCCATGACAGGATTACCCTGCAAAACATGGAGAAGTAGCCTAATGAGAATTTTAGGCAATATGCACAGAGGAGGAGAGAGGTAGCGATGCAAGTTCAACCACCACTGTTGGAGAAGGAGACCACTATGTTATTTATTAATACTCTGAAAGCCCCATTTATTACTCATATGATTGGAAGCACTACTAAAAGTTTTGCGGACATAGTTATGGCAGGAGAGATGATAGAGAATGCCATAAGAGAGGGAAGAATTGAGGGGGAAGTAGCCAAAAGATCAGCCCCAAGAAGAAAAGACAACGAGGTAAACAATACAAGTGGTTTTAACTCAAAAGCAGTCACAGTTAGCTAGCCCAAAGTAGCCACAGTTGGGCAACAAGGCTCTCAAAGGCAGGAATCCAACACTAGGCATGAGAGGATGCAATTTACACCTATACCTGTGACATATGGGAGCTCTACCAAAATCTATATGATGCGCATGCTATAGCCCCTTTCCATTTAAAACCATTACAACCTCCGTATCCTAAATGGTATGATGCAAATGCCAGATGTGAGTATCATGCTGGAATATTGGGGCACTCAATTGAGAATTGTACTGGATTCAAGAAAGCCGTAGAGAGGTTGATCAAGAATGGGGTTTTGAAATTTGAGAGTACCTCAAATACTGAGAATCCCTTACCGAACCATGACAATTAGGAAGTAAATGCCATTGGTGAAGCCGGTGGAAAGAGGGAAAAGGAAAATGTTGATGAGATAAGGATGCCTATGAGGGTAATCTGGGAGGAAATGATGAAGAGAGGTATGTTGACCTCTAAAAACACGAAAGAAAGAACGTGGGACTACGGTGAGTTCCATGAAGATTGTGAGAAATTCAAGGCCTTGGTGTAAGGCTTTATAGACAACAAAGAGCTACAGGTTTATGAAGGTAGCTCTAGTGAAGAGCAAGTATGTGCGCTGGAAAATGAACAGCAAAGAACCAGCAAACCAAGGATTGTTATCTCCCTGACAGGGAATAATGAAGTGGGGACACCAGCAACACCCAAAGTCATTATCCATGCACCTACTCCTTTCCCTTACAAGGATAGCAAGAAGGTACCATGGAGTTATGGTCAGAGCGTGACAATCTCTAGGAGGAAGGAAATGTAGCCAAACATCCAAGATGTACAAATTGAAGGTTCCCATACGCGAGTGGGAAATGTTATGATCTGAGAACGCCGAGTGGAGCCCATAAAATCCAAAAGTGTGGAGGCGAAAAAAGAAAAAGAGCGAAGTACTTGTTAACGAGCCGGTGAGGAGGAGGAGGCTAAGGAATTTCTAAAGTTTCTTAAGCATAGTGAGTCTGATGTGGTCAAGCGATTTGCATAAGCAACCAAAGACGCATATCGGTTTTAGCCTTATTGTTAAGCTCTGAAGTACATCGGGAAGCGTTGATGAGGGTACTCAACGAGACATATGTCACTCATGCTATATCTGTCAATAAATTGGACCAGTTGATAAATAACATCAGTGCTGATAATTTCATCTACTTCAATGATGATGAAATTCCACCTGGGGGCATAGGGTCAACTAAGGCTTTGCACATCACCACTCGTTGCAAAGGATACACACTTCCAAGTATACTTGTGGATAATGGTTCTGCTTTGAATGTCCTGCCGCTATCCACCTTGAATAGGTTGCCCATTGACAGTTCGCATATGAAGGCATGTCACAATGTGGTATAAGCCTTTGATGGAACTGAAAGGAAAGTAATGAGACGAATTGACATCCCTCTGGAGATTGGACCAAATACGTATGAAGTTGACTTCCTGGTAATGGATATCAAGCCCTCCTATAATTTGTTGTTGGGGAGGCCATGGATACACTCGGCAGGAGCGGTGCCTTCTTCACTGCGCCAAAAATTAAAGTTGGTGACAGATGGACGTTTGATAACCATCAATGCAGAGGAGGATATCATAGCAGCTGTCACCAGTAAAGCCCCTTATGTGGAGACAAATGAGGAGGCCATCGAGTGTTCTTTTCGTTCCTTGGAAATTGTTAATGCTACCTTCATTTCAGAGGGAAGTGAGGTGGCTGTTCCCAGAATGTCTAGAGCAACAAGGATGGCCTTGCAAATAATGATGGGGAAAGGAGCATTGCCAGGAAAAGGACTAGGAAAATAGTTGCAAGGTGGGATTCAAGTCTCAAAATTGATGGAGAAGAAGGATCGCTTTGGTTTGGGTTTTAAGCCAGACCATAAGCACAAGAGACAGGAGATAGAAGAGCGTCAAGCAAGAAGGAAGGCGCATTTGAACGGAGGAGAAGTAGAGTGGGAAATGATGATATTCCCACCTATATCGAAAACCTTTAAGTCAGGAGGGTTGCTGGTAGAAGAGAGTCATCAAATCAATGTTGTACATAGTGAGTGGTTAGGACAGCAAAAACCTTGGGGGCATTCGCCCTTACGAACCGGGGAGCTCTCTGAACAATTGGACTGCGGAGGATCTTCCTCTAGTCTTTAGAAATTTTTCAGAGTAATTCTCGAAACATGTTTATTACTCTAGGGCCTATGAGTAGTAAGATTACATTTGTGAAAATAGGCTTATGTTCATCTATTATTATTCAAATAAAACATAACTTTTATCAATTTAAAAGAGTATTGCTTCATTTTTATCAACCAATATTCCTTTAAATTCTAACAACTCTTATTCTTTTATTCATAGCACATAAATGATCATTCTTAAATTCATTCATTCTTTGTATATTCTTTCATATCCCTCACAGGTCTCTAGATATCAATGATATGAGTGCTAATACTGCCGCTCCTGATTTCTCTTGTGAGCAAGACATGTGTTTAGAGGAGCTTCAGGATTTTGAAGATGTTCAAGATTATGATGTATCTCCAGATCTATTAAGAATGGTAAAACAGGAGGAGAAACAAATCATGACATATGAAAAGGAGGCAATAGAGAATATAGCCCTAGAGGAAGGGAAGGAGGTGAAAATTGGAACACTGATCGCTAATGACACAAGGTGTAGCTTGATTGAGTTGCTTCAGGAATTCAAGGATATCTTTGCATGGTCTTATCAGGATATGCCCGGATTGAGTACTGACATTGTAGTACATCATCTTCCGATAAGACAAGAATGTAAACCGGTCCAACAGAAGTTGCGAAGAATGCAGCCAGACATTATCCTGAAAATAAAAGATGAGGTCAAGAAGCAGTTTGATGCGAGTTTCTTGCAGAAGTGAAGTACTCAATGGGTAGCTAATATTGTACTGTCCCTAAGAAGGGCGGGAAGGTACGAATGTGCGTTGATTACAGAGATCTAAACAAAGCAAGCCCAAAGGATAATTTTCCTCTACCACACATCGACACTTTAGTAGACAACACAGCGGGATATTCATTGTTCTCCGTCATGGACGGCTTCTCAGGATACAATCAGATAAAGATGCATCCAGAGGATATGGATAAAACTACTTTCATAACATTATGGGGCACCTTTTGTTATAAAATAATGCCGTTTGGGCTGAAGAACGCAAGGGCAACATACCAACGAGCCATGGTAAACTTGTTTCACGACATGATGCATAAGGATATTGAGGTATACGTTGATGATATGATTGCCAAGTCGCAAACAGAAAATGAACACATTGAGGTCTTGAGAAGATTGTTCTTAAGGTTGAGGAAATTTCAGTTGAAGCTCAATCCAACAAAGTGCACCTTTGGAGCCAGATCGGGGAAGTTATTAGGCTTCGTAGTCAGTAAAAAGGGAATTGAAGTTGACTCAGACAAGGTGAGAGCCATACAAGAGTTGCCTCCGCCACGTACTCAAAAAGAAGTTCGAGGATTCCTAGGAAGGTTAAATTACATTGCTCGATTCATTTCACAATTGACGGAGAAATGTGATCCTATCTTTTTCCTCCTCAGAAAGCACAATCAAGGTATTTGGGATGAAGAATGCCAGAATGCTTTTGAGAAAGTCAAGCAGTATTTGTTGAATGCTCCAGTGTTATCTCCACCTAGTCTAGATAAACCGTTAATACTATACTTGTCAGTGTTCAGCAATTTTATGGGATGTGTGCTTGGTCAGCATGACAAGTCAGGGAAAAGGGAAAAGGCAATTTATTATCTCAGTAAGAAATTCACTGACTGTGAAATGAGATATTCGCCAATCGAAAAATTGTGCTGTGCGTTGATTTGGACCACACGGAGATTAAGACAGTACATGCTATACCATACTACTTGGCTCATCTCAAAACTAGATCCATTAAAATACATGATGGAATCAACGGCTCTAAATGGAAGAATGGCGAGGTGGCAAATTTTACTTTCAGAGTTCGATATAGTCTACGTAAGTCAGAAGGCTATCAAAGGAAGTACGGTGGCAGACTTCTTGGCCAGTAGAGCTTTGAAGGATTACGAGCCACTGAATTTTGATTTTCCAAATGAGGAGCTAATGTGTATAGCAACAACTAAAGATTCTCCATGGAAGCTAAATTTTGATGGGGCTTCTAATGCAGTTGAAAATGGAATTGGGGCAGTCTTGGTATCTCTGAATGGCGACCATTACCCCGTTCACGTGCAAGTTGGATTTTGACTGTACAAATAATATGGCTGAATACGAAGCATGCATCATGGGGCTCGAAGCAGCCATAGAAAGAGGCATAAAAACCCTAGAAGTATATGGAGATTCTGCGTTGGTAATCTATTAGCTAAGAGGTGAATAAGAGACAAGAGACCCTAAATTGATCAATTATCGAATGGTAGTTTTGAGGTTACTAAGAGAGTTCGATGACATCACCTTCAACTATCTCCCACGAGATGAGAATCAGATGGCAGATGCTTTAGCAACCTTGGCTTCAATGGTTAAGGCAAACAAAGAGGAAGAGATGAGGCCAATTAAAATGAGTGTATATGAATTTCCAGCTAGCTGTTGTAACCTTGAAGAGGAAGAAAAGGATGACAATCCTTGGTATCAGGATATATTGCGATATGTAAGAGATCGTAAATATCCAGCACAGGCATCCGAAAATGACAAACGAACCCTGAGAAGGTTAGCTTGTGACTATGTTTTGGACGGGGATGTTTTGTACAAGAGAAGAAAAGACCAAGTACTTTTGAGATATGTCGATGCTGTGGAAGCCAAGATAATTCTAGAAGAGGTTCATGAAGGTGTATGTGGTACGCATGCAAATGGGTTCACGATGGCAAGACAAATCATGAGGTTTGGCTATTACTGGGCCACTATGGAAGGAGACTGTATCAACTATGCCAAAAAAATGCCATAAGTGTCAGATTTATGAGGACAAAATTCATGTACCACCATCACCCTTACATGTCATGACGTCTCCATCGCCATTTTCCATGTGGGGCATGGATGTCATCAGACCAATATCACCGAAAGCTTCGAATGGACATCGATTTATTTTCGTAGTGATTGACTACTTCACAAAATGGGTAGAAGCTGCTTCTTACGCAAATGTTACTAAGTCAGCTGTAAGTCAATTTTTGAAAAAGGAAATCATTTGTCGGTATGGAATGCCTGAGAGGATCATATCCGACAATACATTGAATTTGAACAACAAAAAGATAGCAGAGGTTTGCGACCAGCTCAAAATCAAGCATCAAAACTCTTCACCTTATCGTCCAAAGATGAATGGGGCAGTAGAGGCTGCCAATAAGAACATTAAGAAAATAGTGGGAAAGATGACAGAGACTTATAGGGATTAGCATGAAAAGCTACCGTTTGCACTCTTGGCTTATTGAACATCTGTTAGAACTTCTACCGGGGCGACTCCGTTCTCGTTAGTTTACGGGATGGAAGCAGTTTTACCTATTGAAGTAGAAATACCTTCTCTCCGAATTTTAACAGAGATAAGGTTAGATGAAGCTGAATGGGTTCAGTCTCGATATGACCAGCTAAACTTGATTGAGGAAAAGAGGCTGAAAGCTATCCGACATGGTCAGATGTACCAGAAGCGTATGATGCGAGCTTATGATAAAAAGGTTCGTCCAAGAGAATTCCATGAGGGGGACCTTGTGCTAAAGAAAATTCTTCCCATTCAGAAGGACTTTAGAGGAAAATGGATGCCAAATTGGGAGGAGCCATACGTCGTGAAGAAGGCTTTTTCTGGCGGTGCATTGATTTTGACAGAAATGGATGGAAAGAGCCTACCCAATCCGGTAAACTCAGACTCAGTCAAAAAGTACTTTGTCTAAAGGAGAAAAGAATCCAAGGTGAAAACCCGCAAAGGGCGCCTTGAATTTTCAAAAAAAAAAAAAAAATGGAGAGGCCAAGGTGAAAACCCGCAAAGGGCGCCTTGTGACCAAAGGGATTTTGAGTTGAAAACCCGAAAGGGTAGCTCAAATTTTGAAGGGCACACAGCAACCTTGCTATATACGACTCGGCAGAAAGTAAAACATGATGTACATTAGGGCATCAATGAAGTACTTTGGATCTTTTAAACACATGTCGAACTCAAGAAAGGCTTCGGGGAACTAATGTATAGACGCCCAAGCGGCGATATTTAGAGCATCTAATTTTTATCCTATTTGTTATCTTTAGATTCTATTTCTTCTTAAAGATATGCTATCAGACTTATTTCCTTTGTACTGTTAACAATTCGAATCCAATTATTCTTAAAGATTTACTCATCTTCCGATATTTTTAAAGTATGTTGCATTGAAATAATGATAGATGAACTAAAATATTTTCACAAACAAAGTTTTGCACATTGCTTGGAAATTTCTAGATAATGCAGAGCTAACCTTCAAATGTTTATACTGAAGCAGATCTAAGATGATTTGGCATCCTTGTGCTTGCAAGGGACAAATCGGGGACATTGCAGATATGACTCTCAAATGTTCTCAAACAGACTCAAGATGGTTTGATATTCTTGTGCTTACAAGGAACAAATCGAGGACATTGCAGATATGACTCTCAAATGTTCCCAAACAGACGCAAAATGGTTTGGCATCCTTGTGCTTACAAGGAACAAATCAAGGACATGGAAAATATGACTCTCAAATAGATCAAAGATGGTTTGGTATTCTTGTGTTTACAAGAAACAAATTGAGGACATAGCAGATTTGACTCTCAGATGTTCTCAGATATAGCAGATCCAGACTTCAGACGTTTATGCTGAAGCAGATCCAAGATGATTTGGTATTCTTGTGCTTACAAGGAACAAATCGAGGACGTAGCAGATTTGACTCTCAGATGTTCTCAAATAGATTCAAGATGATTTGGCACCCTACAAATCGAAGAAGCGATTCGACATTTCTATATTCGACGGGGAACAGATCAAAGATATCAACATGACGATTTTAAGTCTCACAAAGCGATTAAGGACCATGATCCGATAAGGTTGGATGAATTTGGTCTTTCTATAAGTCTTTGCTCGATTCTGTTACACAACAATGAGCAAAGAGGGCAAACTGTAGAGCCCAAATTGGTCCAAGACCTTAATACCAAAACCAAAATACGAAATAAATAAATAAATGTTTGCTTGTTTAGCTAAACAGTCTAGGTTACAAAGCTCAAACCATAGCCCAAAACCAAAATAATTTAGCTAAGCCCATTACATTACAGACCAAGACCCAATTAAACTACTTAGCCCAAAACGCCTCTACCCGTTACAAACCCAAAAACTCCCAGAGGCCCAATTGGCCCAAATAGTTGCAGACCCAGGCAGGAAACCCTAGGGTTTCTACCCTCCTTCTTCTCGCGCCGCAAGCAGAAGATTCCAGAAGTCATCAGACGCATCTGTCCAATTCTCGTAATCAGCGCCTCGCTATCAGATTTTAGCCCTCCATCAACGCCAACAGCCCTTCCGTCACCAAGATCTTCGGGACACCTGCAAGGAAAGAAAGAACAGCAGCAGCAAAATATAGAAAGAAATAGACTTATTTCCAAAAATGTAAAAACAACAGTGGCTATAAAAGCCCGGATATTTTATTTGTAAAGGGGGATCTTTTTCTTAAAAAAGAGATACACACCATAATCGGAGAGGATACAGAATAGAGAATAGACTTTTGAGTTATAACAGAGGTGACTTATTTTGCTGTTTAAACGTTATTTTTTTATATATCTTTTCTCTTATACATGCATTTTTATATAAACATACGATCCGAAAACAGATTTGAAAACCGAAAGGAAAACAGCTCATTTTCAAATTATAATACATAAAAACACTTTTAAAAATAAAGAGGAGAAATACTACCTGCGATTCGCCTAGAAAGGGGAGGAATTTTGAATCTCCGACCACCGCATTCAGTGGCGCGTGAGGCGCGTGAGCGATGGCTGTCGTCTGCAGTTGGAACTCAGGCCAGAGGAGGGGAAAGGGTTTTCAGAGCTTTTTTTTTTTTTTTTTAAAAGGGGTGTTACAAATGAAAGTTAAAATCAAATTTTAACTTATATAGGGCCCAGGACCCGACCCGATCCGACCCGGAGGTCCGCGTGTTTTAAAAAATGGGATATTTATCCCTTTAGTCCTTCCGTTCTTTTCATCTTTTAAATTAAGTTTATTGCATTTTTAATGTTCCCCATTAATTTTACTTTGGTTTCAATCTGATCACTGCCCCTTTTGAATAAACGGAATTAAAACGTCGCCGTTTTGGGAATAGGGCATTTTGCCTAGTGAGTCCCTTTAATTTTGCGCGCATTTTAATTAGGGCCTCGATTCAGTTTTATTCCTTTCGAGATTCGCCCCGTAATTTTGCTAAACTTTAAATTTAGTCCTATATTTATTATTCTATATGTCTTATTATTGGCTTTATTTTTAATTTTAATTTTATATTATATATCATAAAATTATTTTAATTGTAAGTATTATTTTTATTATATATTATTATTATTATTATTATTTATATATTCTTAAAGTATTATTTTACATCTTTTTTATATATTATTATGTCTTCATATATATTATATATTTATATATATATATTGCTTTATATGTTACTTTATATTATTCCTATTATCTTTCTTATATGTTTATATTACATTTTATTATATGATATTTATTATGTTTTATTTATATTACTTATTTTTTTCTATATATATGTTATGTGTATCATATATTATCTACTATATTATTTATGTTTATATTATTCATTATACTATTTAAAATTTTAAGATTTGTAAATTAAACTATCTTTTTTTTAACTCATACTATATATATATATATATATTAAATTACTAACTATTTATTTATTATGTATTATTTTATTTTAAAATGATTTTTTTTTACATTATAAAACCTTTTACATATTTTTATCCCTTTTTAAGAAAAACTCAATATATTTTTTATATAATTATTATTCTTTTATAAATATTTTGTTATGATGTTTTATATTGTATAGCAAATACTATTTCAAGAATTATTATTAAATATCATGTCTTTATTTGTGTTATATGTATATTTTGTTAATAATAACTCATTTCATTGGATTTTATTTTGTATATACCATGTGTTAAATGTTATTTCATCTATTATTTGATATTACATTTCATAAACATGTATATTGATATAATATTACTCCTTTTTGCATATCATGCACTATTTAGTTATTACTTTGTATGTTTGTATATTTATTCATTCTTAACACATGTTATATATCTTTGTATGCATATTGTAATATTTGCTTTATATGTATTATTCTTTATATCATTGCCATCATTTTGATTAAATACATGTATTATTTGCCTGTTACAATAATATGTTACTATTTATGATTTATAATGCAATACAATTCCCTATGTAAAAGGGGCTCCAAAGTTTTTTAAATAAAGGCAATGCTTGATATTTGGAAATTTCGAGAAAGTAGTGCCCTAACTTATTGGGTTGCGACTTTTCTCGTTGAGTTCGAATAATTAAGTACCCTTCTATGTTTTTAAAGGTTCTTAAAATATAAGCAAACTATCTTGGAATTGCGAAGCAATATGTCCTAACTTATTGGATGTGGCATTTTGTTGTTTCAAGATAGAGGTTTCCAAAGGACTAACTCAATGTCAACATTTTGATACAAATGAGCTCCAATTTTCCAAGTTTAAAAATATTAAAAGAGGATTGCACCTTAAAATTTCTTATTTCTGACTTTAAAGACATTTGATAATTAATTAGGTACCAATTTTTGGGCGTTACGAGGGTGCTAACCCTTCCTCGTACGTAACCGACTCCCAAATCCGTTTTCTCGACTTTCGTAGACCAAAATTAATGTTTTAAAACAAAACATTTTATAAGGTGATCCAATCACACCTAAAAAGATTGGTGGCGACTCCCAAATCCGTTTTCTCGACTTTCGTAGACCAAAATTAATGTTTTAAAACAAAACATTTTATAAGGTGATCCAATCACACCTAAAATTAACCCTTATTTTGTTATTTTAGCTTCAATGTTTGGATGTATCGAGACATGGGATCCTTATCTCGAGACCTGTAATAGGGAAAAGTGAATTTAGTTTTGATGTGCCCTTGTCTCGAGACAAAGGCCACTTTGTCTCGAGACTTAAGCCAAGTTATAACAACTTGATTTTTAGTAGTGCTGGAAAAGGGAGTTTTGGAACCCCATTTTCATAAAATGTAACACCCCTTACCTGTATTCAGTGCTGGAACAGGATACGAGGTATTACCAGACTTACATCGTAAGCAAACATATAATTTCAAGTCATAAATTTCAACCAAATTAAAAACCATTTGTATTCAATTATAGAGTCCCTAATACGAGCCTACGAGGCTCAAACATGCTTTGGAAGTGGTTCGGGACTAAACTAAGAACTTAGGAAATTTTTACAAAACTTAAAATTTTTTTGCTATAAACAGAGGTCACACGCTTGTGTGGTTTGGGACACGCCTGTGTGGTTAGGCCGTGTACTACACATGCCCGTGTCCCTAACCCGTGTAACTCTCTGTTTTACAAGGCATGAACAAATTGAAGTCACACGGCCAAGCCACATGCCCGCGTGCTAGGCTGTGTGGTTAATTTAATTTTCATAAAATAGGTGCAGGCTTCACACAACCAGGACACATGCCCGTGCTTGAGGTCGTATCCCTCACACGGCTGAGCACATGCCCGTGTCTCTACCCGTGTGCTCAATTCTGAGCATTCTATTTCTCAAAATTAAGGTGCAGGGGACACACAACCAAAACACATGCCCGTGGAACAGGCCGTGTGTCACACACGGTCTAGACACATACTCGTCTGTCTGCTCGTGTGAACAAAATGAAGTCATTCCTAGCTTCATTTCTCACCCAAAATTTCACCCAAGACCTACACTTGAAACACACATCCTATACCAACCATTTCAAACATTCAATTTAGGCAATTTCCATCATTCAACATAGCATAACATTACATGCATATGTGTTATAATTTACCTTGGATTAACTTAGGCATTAGCATCATTTGATCAAATATACTTAACATAACACAAGTGTATATAAATATATCATGATAACCTACCTATAAATTCCAAAATGAACTATTACTAGCCATTCCAATGGCTAGGTTACAAAACATCATTTCAAACTACCAATGGTCAAGTTGTCTTATACATGCCATTATACCAAAATGATTTTATTAAATATACCCAAAATGACTAGTTGATAGTGTGACGATGCTCCATTGATCTTCAACCCTCGCGAGCTTCCGAGCAATATAAAATAAGGGAAAAATAAATGGAGTCAGCATTATATGCTTAGTAAGTTCATATAACAGAAACTAAACTTACCAATCCCGTTTATTAAATCTAAGCATACAATAACAAGTTTTCCATCCATTTGGCTAAATTGCCTAAACATATGCATCCAATCAAACATGTTAGTCACAAAGTTTACATATAAATCAAGTAAGAATAGATGAGCTCATCATGCAATACACTTTCAAGACATTATCATTTCATCTCATAATTCTCATGCCATGTTTAGAGTTATATGTCCGTTGAATTATTGAAATTTCGATGGATGCTCAAGTAGTACACTCGAGGTGTACGATTCCATAATCTGTCAATTTTTATTCGAAGGTACCCATTAGGGCACTTAATCAAAGAACACACTCTCGAGCCACATATCGTGTAACAGGATTACCAATCATATAACATATGCTCAGAAGAGCTCAATTAGGATTACCAGTCTATGCTAAACCCTAATCGTAACGTATATTCGAGAGGTATTATATCAGGATTACCCGTTCAAGCTAAATCCTTACAATAACAAGGTCAACAGGATTACTCGTCTGAGCTAAATCTCATCCGCAACAAATTTAGGACCTATTCATTTCGGGAAAATGCATATAATCATCGAAATCCAATATTCAATCGGGACTTAACCCTTTTTCACCATTTTAAGCATGTATTGAATTTCTCATGATAGCATTCAAGTAATGTACATCAATATAATTCACATTCCATACAACACAACATTCAATTAAACATATTTGCATGCCCTGTTAAGTTACACGAACTTACCTCGACACTTGTTCGCGTTAGAAATCTACTAATCTGAAACCTTTTTTTTCCTCAATCTAACCTCAAATTAGTGTTGTCTAGATTTATATAAATGAATTTAACCATCAATTTCACACATTTCATATTTAAATGGACTCAATTTACGTCCTAGGAAAAATTACCATTTTGCCCCTAACTTTTTCATAAATTCTAATTTCGTCCCCAGGCTCGAAAAATGAAACTTGTGCAATTTACTCCCTATTTCAAGCCTAAACAAAATCCCTTTACAAATTTTATAGCACATGTATTCATAAAAATTTAGAATTTTTCATCAAATTTCATAAGTTTACATTTTAGTCCCTAAATCATGTTTTCATCAAAAATCACTTTGTAAAACTTGTTTATCTATCAACAACCTTTCATTTTCTACCCTAAATTTCTAATTTTCAGCATATACATCCTTGACCCATTTTCCATACTTTGATAACTTTTCAAATTAATCCCTCAAATAGAGCGATTAAGCTATCCCGATTTCAAAAATATCAAAATTACTAAAAACGAGACAAGAAAACTTACCCAATTAGGGCTTGAAAGTCTCTTCTCTTTCTCCTTGGGTTTCCATGTGTTTTTAGGTTGAAGATGATGAGAAAATAAGATGATATTTTCCTTTCATCTTTTAATTAATTAAGTATTTTATAATTTCCAATTTAGTCCTTGCCCTTTTTCTATATTTCCATGGATGAGTCACCAAGAATCTACATACTTTATTTAATGGTCTAATTACCACATAAGGACCTCTAATTTTGAATTCCATAGCTATTTGATCCTTATAGCTACTAGAATTCAACTTTCGCATTTTATGCCATTTAGTCCGTCTCAAAATTAAACACTTAATCAATAAAATTTTCGTATCAACATTTTTGCACGACATGCCTATTATAATATGGATCATAGAATGAAATAAAATAAACCTTATTTTCTAATCAGATTTGTGGTCCCGAAACCACTATTCTGATTTCACTAAAAAATGGGTTGTTACATAAAATGGGCCCAAAAATAGTAAATATGATTATTTATAGAGTTGGTATAAAATAATTTAATGTTTTTTTCATCAATTTTTCCACTTAATTACTTAATTGGGGTATAGGGACTAAATTGTAAAAGTTCAATCGCTATAGGTTTTTAATTGGCCAAAGACTTAGGGACTTAAATTACAATTAGACAAAGGTTCAAAATGGTAATTTAGCCATTTTTATTATTAATTAGTGCTGATGATGGAATATTCCACTTATATAGTGTTAATGATGGATTGAGTTTGTAACAACTCATTTTTAATGAAATTAAAACATTTATTTTGGGACATCCAATGAGTAAATTATTATTTTATTATTATTTTAATGTCTATGGAATGTTAGTAGGGTCGTATTAAAATTTTGTTAAGAAATTTTGATGTTTGCATGTTTAATTAAGTGAAAAGGACTAAATCGTAAAAAAGTACAAAAGCAGAGTTATATTAGTTAATGGTGTCAAATAGCTATAAAAATTTAAAATAAAGGACTTGGATCATAATTAGACCAATTAAAGTGATAGTGGATATTTATGGACATGGTTTTATTGAAATTATTAATGTTTTTAAAGGGCAAATTGGTAAAATAGTAAATATATCATAAAAACAAAAGAAAGAGAAAGAGATATCATCTTCTTCAATCAAATTTCACCATGGGAGCATGCTAGGGATCGAACAAGCTTAATCCCACTTGCACGGTATGCAATTTTGTCTCGTTTTTAATGATTTTTATGTTTTTGGCATTGTTGTAGCTTAATCTAGCTAACTGGAGGATTGATTTGCAAAACTGTTAAAGATATAGGGTTTTGCCATGAATTTTTTTGCATGATTCTTAATTTTTTATGAAATATTATGAATCCTTATTCATAAATAAACAAGTTTTGTAAAGGGATTTTTGATGAAATTGTCATTTAGGGACTTATTAAAATTTTATGGTAATTTGTTAAATGCTGATTTGTATGGGTTGATATAGGTCCCTAGTGTATTAAACTAGCATGAAGTGATGATGAAAATGCCTAGATTTCAATTTATGAGCTTAAGGACTAAATTTTGAAAATTTTAAATGATAGGGGAAAAATGGTAATTTTGCAAAAAATGAAATGTGGGCTGAATTGAATAATAGAAGTATTAAATGGATTGAATTTATTTATTTAGATCAAGATAGACCTCATACAGATTTACACCGGGGAAAAGTGAAAGCCTTAGATTGATCGACTATGTTTTACGCTTTGTTTGTCGAGGTAAGTTGTAACAGCCTGATTTTGGGCCTAGTCAGAATAGTGGTTTTGGGACCACGAATCCGACGTAGTGAAAATTTTTTTATTCCAAACCTTAACTCTTAATGATCAACTAGCCTATACATGCCATACTTCAAAAAATAACATTTTCAAAAGTACCAAAATGAAGTTCGATAGTGTGGTGACGATCCTTGATGATCCCGAGATTGTAGCAGCTTTGATATCTAAAAACAATGTAAATACACACAAAGTAAGCTTTCCAAAGCTTAGTAAGCTCGTACTAAAATCATCAACAGTATATAAAACATAAATATCGACCCATAAGTATTTAAACATTTTCAATCCATATATTCATACCAATTCAGTATACTTCATTTACATAATATCATCTACCACTAGGTATCGTACATACCTGAATCTTCTCATACTTATTCACTTTCATACTTACCTCTCGTTGAGTTTTTTAAGACTTCCGTACATTAATCATACTTTTAACGTCCGCACACTTAGTGATTAAAGAGTAGCCGAAGCTAAATCGATTCTGCACACTTAGTGCCATTTTAATTAGCCGAAGCTAAATCGGTATCGTACACTTAGTGCCCCATAAAGCTGAAGCTAATTTCAATCGCAGACTTAGTGCCTTAATTAATCGGAACTAGTTTCAATCACACACTTAGTGCCAAATACTATCGATTCATCATCGTAATCATTCAACCAAGCAAATATATATAATCTATTTATATCAAGACATCAAAGTATACTTAATTTCATATCTTAAGTACGAACTTACATTGTACTCGGAGTTTGTCGACTCGAATTGTTTATTCAACAACTTTTGATTTCCCTCGGTTTAAGTCAGAATTATTCTTTTATTGATCTAATTCAAAGCTTACAAGTGCCGAACCCTAGCTCAACTTTCTTTTCTTTTTCTTTGATGAATTCGGCAAGAACAAAGATGATAATGGGTAGTTCCACGCTTTGTTTTATCAAATATTAACTTAATATACCTTTTACTATTTTACCCTTGTCTTTTAACATTAAAAACATTAATATACATGACCATTAATGTCCACTTATAAGTTTAATGGTCAAATAAAAATATAAGGACATCTCTTTTAATAAGACAAATCAAATAGACACTTTTAATATCTAGCACACAGCTTTTACATTTTACGCGATTAGGTCCTTTTTGCAAATTAAGCACACAAACAGTTAAATTTTCACACGAAACTCACACATGTCAATTCACTTATAATAAACATATAAAATATTATTAAAATATTTTTCTGACTCAGATGTGTGGTCCCGAAACCACTATTCTGACTAGGGTCAAAACCAGACTGTTACAGTAAATTTTTCTATCTTTTGCCATGAAGTTATAAATGTTTCCAATTTAGTTTTGAATCATTTCTAAAGTGTTTCTACAGCCTCAAGGGCTCAAATAAGGGATTATATGCATGTGTTTGAATGGAATATGATATGACGCATGAAATGTTTTGAAATGAATGTTTTGATGTTATAGTTTTACGGTAATGCTCTATAACCCTATTCTAGCGACGGAAATGGGTTAGGGGTGTTACACAAACTAACATACCTAAACTTATGCATGATTGGTCATATTTCATACAAACACATCTAGTTCATATCTATATCAAATCAATAGCTAACTTGTCCACATTGAAAACATACTTTCACTTACCAAATTGGCTATTCAAAGATGCATTAAGACAATGCCAAAATAATACATACTAGTATGGCATCTATAAGTACCAAAATGACACAAGCCATGTAACAACCCGTTTTTAGTCAAATAGGAACGATGATTTTGAAACCACAAATCCAAAGTTAAAATATATATTTTATTAATATTTTAACGTCTATAGCATGAATATATGATTGTGTGAAAATTTCGTGAAGCAATGTTATCGTTTGAATTCTTAATTCAGTAAAAAGGACTAAATCACATAAAGCATAAAAGTGGAGTTCTATTAGTTAAAAGTATCAAACAAATATGGAACCTTAAAGTTAATGTAATAGCCCGATTTTGGGCCTAGTCGAAATAGTGGTTTTGGGACCACTAATCCGAGGGTGGGGAAATTATTTTAATGTTATTTTATGTGTTATAGCTTGATTATATAGGTGCATGAAAATTTTGGTGAGTTAATTTTAGCGTTTGTGAGCTTAATTATGAAAAAGGACTAAATCGCATAAGGGGCAAAAGTTGTGATTTGCTAGCTAAACATGTTAAATTGCTAGAGGACCATAATTAAGGGTATTTAAAGTGAAAATATACCCATTTTATAGGCTTGGTAGGCCATAGAGACAATGAGAGTCAAAAAGTCAAAATTTTAGTGGGGTTGATATTTGATGACATTAGCTATTTGAGTAAAAAAATAAGAAAAGTTGTCATCTTTTTCTTTCCTTCTCTATACCACCAAAAATTTAGCCATTGCAAGGGTTTTTGAGCTTCAAAATTTCAGCAACTTGTATCCCTCTCAAGTAAGTGATTTTGATAGTTTTTCTTGATGATTTTTGTATTTTTGGACCTCTTGTAGCATGAGCTTTCAAATGAGGGGACTATTTTGTAATATGGTTGAAAGTATAGGGTTCTGACATTATAGTAGACATGTTCTTTTCTGAAATTTTATGGAAGAAAATGAATCATGGTTGTGAAATAAATAACTTTTGTGAAGAGATTTCTCATGAAAACCCTAAAAAGGACCATTTTGCATAAGTTGTAAAATAAGTGATAAATGTGTGAAATATTGAGAATTTTGGACTGATTCTACTATAAAAAGTAATCGTCTAGGCTTGGTTAGTGAGAAAATATGATAAAAATCAATTTTCGAACTTAGGGGTAAAATGGTCATTTTATGAAAGTCTAGGGGCAAAAACGGTCATTTTGTCTAACTATGATATTTTGAGTGTCTAGAGTAATATGCTGATCAAATGAATGAATTTCTATCATTTTCGATCAAGGATTACAAAATCCGGGCCTAGACCGGGGAAAAGCGAAGCAAGTCTTCTACATTTTGTAATCTGAGGTAAGTTGTATGTAAATGATACAACTACATTGTTATTTTACATGTTTGAATTGATATAGCATAAATTGCTTGTTTGTGGAAATAATTATGAATGATGAATATGGAGATAGTAGAACTCCCGTTTGAACCTTAGGACATAAATCGAATATTCATGCCATGACACTCGGGTTATTTGTTTGCTAGTGTAAGACATGTCTGGGACATTTGTCGGCCACATTATGAGAGCCAGTGTAAGACCATGTCTGGGACATGGAATCAGCATTGAGTCGAGAGCTAGTGTAAGACATGTCTGGGACATGCATCGGCCTCGAGATGTAAGCCAGTGTAAGACATGTCTGGGACATGCATCAGCTACAAGATGTGTCAGTGTAAGACCATGTCTGAGACATGGTATCAGCACTGATATGTGAGAGTCAGTGTAAGACCATGTCTAGGACTTAACATCGATTTGACATGTGAGCCAGTGTAATACCATGTCTGGGACATGACATCGGCATTATACCCTATGTTTGAGGCTTAAGGAATATCCGATAGCATTCCGAATTGTTCAACGGTGAGAATTTCAGTTTAAGTTTAACAAGAAAAATATAACCATGTTGTGAGTGGTACAGGTACCTATTTGAAATGTATGAGATGAGAGCTTAATATATGCTATGTGAATTGTATTGGATAATGACGAGTAAGTTGTGCTTATGCCTACTTTTGTATTATGAGCATGATGATGGATAGTAAAGTGTTGTTATATTCATTTGCATGCAACTTACTAAGCTTTATGCTTACCCTATTTCTTTCCATTTTCTTATAGTGCCGCCTAATTAGCTCATGGATCAACGGACATTGTAGGCATCGATCACACTATCAATCAAAGCACTTGGTATAATTAGTTCTTAAATTTTGATTATGGCATGTATATGTCTCTTTGATTTTGTTTTAATGTCATATTGTTTTGGGGCCAAATGTGTTGGCTTGCTTTAAATGTTTGAATTATTTTTGTATAAGGCCATGAAAAATGTCTAATATTGAAAGTTATTATATGAATGCAAAGTAGTCTTTCATGAATGTGAAATGGTTGGTTTGGTTGAATACATGAATTGTATATAGGCCTTAGCTATGGTTGTTTGGTTGTGAAATCATATTAATCTAGATTTTGATATGTTGGTTGGTGTTAGATTTTGTTTCAGGGTGGCAAAGGCTTGGTAGATAGCCTTATATTGTCCACACGAGTAGACACACGAGTGTGTGTCTCACACACGGCCAGCCCCATGGGCGTGTTGTCAGGCCATATGTCCCCTGCATGTAAAAATTTCAAGTCAGTGTGCATGGTAGTAACCACACGGGCAGAGACACGGCCGTGTGTCTCAATCATATAGAGGACACGGCCTCTAGCCACGGGCGTGTGCCTCAGTCGTGTACCCTAAATTGGATCCTGACATCAGAAATAGAATGTCAAGGTTTTTAGACACGGGCTAGGACACAAGCGTGTCATGGCCGTGTGAGGGAAACGGGAAAGTGTCGGGCCGTGTGAAAACCCCTATAGGTTTGAATTTAGAATTAAATTCACACAAGCATAGGACACGGGCGTGTCCTTAGTTGCTTAGGCCGTGTGTCTCACACGGGCCATCAGCACGGCCATGTCATAATAGCCATACGGGCGTGTTGTCTTTCCACACGAGCGTGTGCCCTGTTTCAAGGATTATTTTTCTAAAGTTGGTCAAGGACCCGAACTAGTCTCGAATGGTTTCTGATGGACGTTCGATGCCTCGTAAGCCCATGTTAAGGAATTTTAAACAAAGTTTGAAAAAGTTTTAAATTTGGTCAAGTCTTGATGATTCGAATAAGTTACAATGCATGTGTTAAGTGAGGTGACGCCTCGTACCCCATCCCGGTGTAGGACTCGGGTGTGGGGTGTTACATTTAGTGGTATCAGAGTTATGGTTTAGTCAGTTCTAGGACTAACATAGCGTGAGTACGAGTCTAGCTATACATACCGTAACTGTATATTGATAGTGTGACGACTCCTAACGGGATAAATTGTATTTTTGTTTATATAGTAAATAGATCCTGACGTAGCTACAGCAGATGGCATGGAACGTAATGCGCCGGCTCCCACTGAAGGGACTGGGCCAGTAGATAGTGCGCCCATAACTTTGAGCCAGGGCAGAGGGGCTAGAGAAGCTTACCTCCATATGATGGATGCTTAGTACATGGAGTTTGTTCGTGTGAATCCGAACACTACACCTCCCTCACCTCCTCTGATTCCTCAGTATGCCTCTGTAGCTCTGCAAGGAGTAGAGGTAGTTAAGAGAGAGAAACCCTCGGTAGACAAAATACAAAAGTAAGGGGTCGAGGAATTTCAGGCTAAAATTGATGATGACTCAGAGATAGCAGAATTTTGGTTGGAAAATACCATTAGGGTATTTGATGAGCTATGGTGCACACCTAAGGAGTGCGTGAAGTGCGCAATGTCACTCCTACGAGACTCAACCTGCCAATGGTGGAACACCCTTGTGTCAGTTGTACCAAGGGAAATGATTACATGGGAATTCTTCTATGAAGAGTTCCGAAAGAAGTACATTAGTCAGAGGTTTATAGACCAAAAGAGAAAAGAATTTTTAAAGCTGAAGCAAGGCCGTAGGACGGTGATGGAGTACGAGCGTGAGTTTGTGAGATACAACAAATATGTACGAAAGTGCGTATCTACAAAAGCCATCATGTGCAAGAGGTTTGAAGATGGTCTAAACGAAGATATCTGTCTATTAGTGGGCATTTTAGAATTGAGGGAATTTGTGGTGCTCATGGAGAGAGCATGTAAGGCCGAGGAATTGGCCAAAGAGAAGAGAAGAGCTGACATTGAGTCCCGAGACTCAAGGAAAAGACAGATGGGGAAATCACAGCATACCTCATCTAAGAGATCGAGAGAGTCTCCTACTCGATCGAATACGTCAATGGGATTCTCAACTAAGAGCAAGAACAAGCAGAATATAGCTTCTAAAGCCCAGATCACTTCTATCGTGAGTGTCGGTAGTGCTTGGCCAAATAGGCCGTAGTGTTCGCAGTGTGGTAGTCATCATTTTGGCAAGTGCTGAGGGAATGAAAGAGGTTGCTTCAAATGTTGATCTTTGGATCACTTCCTCTGAGACTGCCTTGAATTAGATGAGAAAGAGAAAAAGTAAGATGTGAGGGCGAGTAGTGCTCCTACGAGGGGTAGACCACAGAAGAACCCAGGCAGTGGGGCTAGCGGTAGAGGAACTCCTAGAGATTCAGCGATGAGGTCTGAGGGCCAAGGGCCGAGCGCCTGCAAGGACTTATGCCATTCGCGCTTGCGAAAAGGCATCTTCACCAGATGTGATTACGGGTACTTTTTTTCTTCATAATATTTCTGTTATTGCTTTGATTGATCTGGGGTCTACTCATTCCTGCTTATGTATGAAATTAGTGCCCAGCATGAATATGTCTGTTGAGTCTACCGAATTTGTGATAAAAGTGTCAAACCCGTTAGACAGGCATATGATAGTTGATAAAGTGTGTAGAGGTTGTCCTTTGATGATTAAAGGTCATTATTTTTTGGCTAACCTCATGCTACTATCGTTTAATGAATTTGATCTAATTCTTGGCATGGATTGATTGACTGCTCATGATGTGATAGTGAATTGTGGTAGTAAGTTCATTGAAATGAAATGTGAGAATGGGGATATTATTCGGGTTGAATCAGGTGAACTAGATAACTCACTAGTACTGATCTCGTCTTTGACTGCTGAGAAATATTTGAGGAAAGGGTATGATTCCTGCCAAGCATTTGTGTTGAACACAAAGAGTCTGAAGGGAAATTTGAGACAGTGTCAGTGGTATGTGAGTATCTGGATGTGTTTGAGGAAGAGTTGCCCGGATTGCCTCCAACCAGAGAAGTTGAGTTTGGTATCGAGTTGGTTCCTGGTACGGCGCCTATCTCAATCGCTCTGTATAGGATGGCTCCAATAGAATTAAAAGAGTTGAAGGTGCAGTTGCAAGAATTAACTGACAAAGGTTTTGCAAGACTGAGCTATTCACCGTGGGGTGCTCCTGTATTTTTTGTGAAAAATAAAGACAGGTCAATGAGGTTGTGCATAGACTATCGACAACTCAACAAAGTGACCGTAAAGAACAAGTATGCCTTGCCAAGGATCGATGATTTGTTCGATCAATTGAAGGGAGCTACCGTGTTTTCTAAGATAGATTTAAGGTTGGGGTACTATCAGCTAAGGGTTAAGGAGCAAGATGTGTTGAAAATCACATTTAGGATGAGGTATGGGCACTATGAGTTTCTTGTTATGCCCTTCGGTTTAACAAATGCTCCCGCGATTTTTATGGATTTGATGAATCGTATTTTTCGGCCGTACTTGGATAAGTTCGTTGTCGTTTTTATCGATGACATATTGATTTATTCACGTAATGAGAGCAAGCATGCAGAACATTTAAGAACGGTTTTACAAACCTTGAGAGATAAGTAGTTATACGCCAAGTTCAGTAAGAGAAAATTTTGGCTACGAGAGGTCAGATTTTTGAGACACATTGTGTCGGGTGACGAGATCAGAGTTGACCCAAGAAAGATCTTGACTATTATTGAGTGGAAACCGTCGAGGAATGTGACTGAGGTTCAAAGCTTTCTGGGTTTGGCTAGATATTACAGACGATTTGTGAATGGATTCTCTACGATAGCCATTCCGATGACAAGGTTGTTACAAAAGGATGTCAAGTTCAAATGGACAGAGAAGTGCCAATAGAGTTTTGAGAAATTAAAGGCTTTGTTGACCGAAGTTCCAATTTTAGTGCAACCAGAATCGGGAAAGGAGTTTGTGGTGTATAGTGATGCATCCTTGAATGGGTTAGGGTGTGTGCTCATGCAAGAAGGAAAGGTTATAGCCTATGCCTTAAGACAGCTGAAGCCACACTAAAGAAATTACCCGACCCATGATTTGGAGCTAACAGCTATAGTGTTTGTATTAAAGATTTAGAGACACCATTTATATAGTGAAAGATGTCAGGTATTCACATACCCTAAAAGTCTAAAGTATTTGATGACTCAGAAGGAGTTGAACTTACGGCAACGGTGATGGTTAGAGTTGATAAAAGACTACGAGTTGGTGATTGACTACCACCTCGAAAGGGCTAATGTAGTAGCCGATGCTTTGAGTAGGAAATCATTGTTTGCCTTGAGGGCTATGAATGCTCAGTTGTCAGTGACTGATGATGGTTCGGTTCTGGCAGAGTTGAGAGCTAAACCGATGTTCTTACAAGAGATTTGCGAAGCTTAGAATAACGACAGTGAATTGCAAGCCAAGAGAACTCAGTGTGAGTCGGGTGTCGAATCAGAGTTTAGTATTGGTACTAACGGTTGTATGATGTATTGAGGCAGAATTTATGTACCCAAGGATAATGAGCTCATTCAGAAGATTTTACGAGAGGCACATAGTGGTTGCTTGTCTATCCACCCGGGTAGTGTAAAAATGTACAATGACTTGAAGAAAATGTACTGGTGGTCGGGAATGAAAAGAGACATTTCTGAGTTTGTCTCTAAGTGTCTAGTTTATCAACAAGTGAAGGCCGGACACCAAGTACCCTAGGGTTTACTTCAGCCTGTGATGGTTCCCGAATGGAAATAGGATCGAGTGACCATGGATTTTGTGTTAGGGTTGCCTTTGACACCAAGGAAAAAGGAGTCAGTTTGGGTCGTTGTTGATAGACTTACTAAGTCAGCACATTTTATACCAGTGCGTATCGACTATTCCCTTGAGTAATTGGCCGATCTTTATGTTTCTAAGATCGTGAGACTTCATGGAGTGCCCTTGTTGATTATTTTGGACTGAGATCTGAGGTTTAGCTCGTGGTTTTAAAAGAAACTACAGGAGGCCTTAGGAACAAAGCTAAATTTTAGCACGGCATTTCACTCGCAACCTGACGGTCAATCGAAAAAAGTAATTCAGATATTGGAAGACATGTTACGATGTTGTGTTCTTGAGTTTAGGTAAGTTGGGAAAGGTATTTATCGTTGGTCGAATTTGCCTATAACAACAGTTATCAATCAAGTCTGAACATGGCGCCTTATGAGGCTTTGTATGGGTGTAAGTGCCGAACGCCTTTATATTGGACCAAGCTGAGAGAGAATCAGATTCACGGGGTCGATTTAGTTAGATAGACTGAAGAGAAAGTTAAGGTGATTCACGACAGTTTGAAGGCTTCTTCGGATAGACAAAAATCATACGCAGATTTGAAATGAAAGGAAATTGAGTTTCAAATCGGTGATAGGGTATTTTTGAAAGTATCCCCGTGGAGGAAAGTCCTCAGATTTGGTAGAAAAGGCAAGCTGAGGCCTCGTTTCATAGGACCTTATAAGATTACTAAGAGAATAGGGCCCATTGCCTACCGATTGGCTTTGCTCTCAGAGTTAGAAAAGATTCACGACGTGTTTCATGTGTCCATATTACTTTGATATAGATCGAACCCTTTGCATGTGATCGCGCCAACTGAGGTTGAGATTCAGCTAGACATGACTTATGACAAAGAGCTGGATAAGATTTTGGCTCGAGAAGTAAAACAATTGAGGAATAAGAGTATTGCACTTGTTAAAGTATTATGGCATAGACATGGAGTTGAGGAAGCCAGATGGGAACCCGAAGAGACCATGAGAGACCAATACCCGAATCTATTCACCGGTAAGATTTTCGGGGACGAAAATCCCTAGGGGGGAGAATTGTAACAACCCGATTTTGGGCCTAGTCAAAACAGTGGTTTCAGAACCACTAATCCGAGGGTGGAGAAATTATTTTAATGTTATTTTATGTGTTATAGCATGATTATATGGGTGCATGAAAATTTTGGTGAATTAATTTTAGCGTTTGTGAGCTTAATTGTGAAAAAGGACTAAATCGCATAAGGGGCAAAAGTCGTGATTTTCTAGCTAAACATGTTAAATTGCTAGAGGACCATAATTAGGGGTATTTAAAGTGCAAATAAACCCATTTTGTACGCTTGGCTGGCCATAGAGACAACGAGAGTCAAAAAGTCAAAATTTTAGTGGGGTTGGTATTTGATGACATTAGCTATTTGAGTAAAAAAATAAGAAAAGTTGTCATCTTTTTGTCGCTTTCTCTACACCACTGAAAATTTAACCATTGTCGGGGTTTTTGAACTTCAAAATTTTAGCAACTTGTAACCCTCTCAAGTAAGTGATTTTGATAGGTTTTCTTGATGATTTTTGTATTTTTGGACCCCTTGTAGCATGAGCTTTCAAATGAGGGGACTATTTTGCAAAATGGCTGAAAGTCTAGGGTTTTGACATGATAGTAGACATGTTGTTTTATGAAATGTTACGGAAGAAAATGAATCATGGTTGTGAAATAAACAACTTTTGTTGAGAGATTTCTCATGAAAACCCTAAAAAGGACCATTTTGCATAAGTTGTAAAATAGGTGACAAATGTGTGAAATATTGAGAATTTTGGACTGCTTCTAGTATAAAAAGTAATCGGCTAGGGTTGGCTAGTGAGAAAATGTGATAAAAATTGATTTTCGGACCTATGGGTAAAATGGTCACTTTGTGAAAGTCTAGGGGCAAAACGATCATTTTGCCCAACTATGAATTTTCGAGTGTCTAGAGTAATATGATGATGAGATGAATGAATCTCTATCATTTTAGATGAAGAATTACAAAATCCAGGCCTAGACCGGGGAAAAGCAAAGCAAGTGGACTAAACTAAGCTAGTCGTCTACATTTTGTAATCCGAGGTAAGTTGTATGTAAATAATGCAACTACATTGTTATTTTACGTGTTTGAATTGATATAGCATAAATTTCTTGTTTGTGGAAATAATTATGAATGATGAATATGGAGATAGTAGAACTCTCGTTTGAACCTTAGGAAATAAATCGAATATTCATGCCATGACACTCGGGTTATTTGTGTGCTAGTGTAAGACATGTCTGGGACATGCATCGGCCAAATTATGAGATCCAGTGTAAGACCATGTCTAGGACATGGCATCGGTATTGAGTCGAGAGCTAGTGTAAGACATGTCTAGAACATGCATTGGCCTCGAGATGTAAGCTAGTGTAAGACATGTCTAAGACATGCATCGGCTACAAGATGTGTTAGTGTAAGACCATGTCTGGGACATGGCATCGGCACGGATATGTAAGAGTTAGTGTAAGACCATGTCTGGGACATGGCATCGGCATTATACCCTATGTTTGAGGCTTAATGAATATCCAATAGCATTCCGAATGGTTCAACGGTGAGAATTTAAGTTTAGGTTTAACGAGAAAAGTATAACCATGTTGTGAGTGGTATAGGTACCTATTTGAAATGTATGAGATGAGAGCTTAATATATGCTATGTGAATTGTATTGGGTAATGAAGAGTAAGTTGTGCTTATGCCCACTTTTGTATTATGAGCATGATGATGAATGGTAAAGTGTTGTTATATTCATTTGCATGCAACTTACTAAGTTTTATGCTTACCCTATTTCTTTCAATTTTCTTATAGTGCTGCCTAATTAGCTCGTGGATCAACAGACATTGGAGACATCGATCACCCTATCAATCGAAGCACTTGGTATAATTAGTTCTTAAATTTTGATTATGGCATGTATAGGACTCTTTGATTTTGTTTTAATGTCACATTGTTTTGGGGCCAAACGTGTTGGCTTACTTTAAATGTTTGATTCATTTTTGTATAAGGCCATGAAAAATGGCTAATATTGAAAGTTATTATATGAATGCAAAGTAGTCTTTCATGAATGTGAAATTGTTGGTTTGGTTGAATACATGAATTGTATACAGGCCTTAGCTATGGTTGTTTGGTTGTGAAATCATTTTAGTCTAGATTTTGATATGTCGGTTGGTGTTAGATTGTGTTTCAGGGTGGCAAAGGATTGGTAGATAGCCTTATATTATCCATACGGGTAGACACAAGGGCATGTGTCTAGGCCGTGTGTGACACACGGCCAACCCTATGGGCGTGTTGTCCAGTCATGTATCCCCTGCACGTAACAATTTCAAGTCAGTATGCATGGTAATAAACACATGGCCAGAGACACGGCTGTGTGTCTCAGCTTGTAGAGGACACGGCCTCTGGCCGTGGACGTGTTCCTCGGCTGTGTGCCCTAGATTGGATGCTGACGTCAGAAACAGAATGTCAAGGTTTTTGGACATGGGCTAGGACACGAGCGTGTCATGGCCATGTGAGGGACACGGGCCATAGACAGAGACGAGTGTCTGGCCATGTGAAAACCCCTCTAGGTTTGAATTTAGAATTAAATTCACACGGGCATGGGACACGGGCGTGTCCCTAGTTGCTTAGGCTGTGTGTGTCTCACGGGCCATCAGCACAACCATGTCATAATGGCCACACAGGCGTGTTGCCTTTCCACACGGGCGTGTGCCCTGTTTCAAGCATTATTTTTCTAAAGTTGGTCAAGGACCCGAACTGGTCTCGAATGATTTCTAATGGACGTTTGAGGCCTCGTAAGCCCATGTTAAGGAATTTTAAACAAAGTTTGAAAAAGTTTTAAATTTGGTCAGGTCTTGATGATTCAAATAAGTTAGAATGCATGTGTTAAGTGAGGTGACGCCTCTACCCCATCCTGGTGTAGGACTCGGGTGTGGGGTGTTACAGTTAGGTGCTTATGTTGTAATTAGACCATTTATAATATAGTGGAAGTTAGTAGCGTGGCATTTGGAGTAGTTATTAAAGCTATTTAAGGTTAAATTTGATATTTGGTATATATAGTTAGTTAAATTAAAACAAAACCAATTTCCTATCATCTTTTATCACCTTATTCACTGAAAATTGAAGAGAAGAGAAGCTATTTTCTTAAGGTTCTTTCGACCATGCTATTTTGACTCAATTAGGTACGAATTTTGTCCTGTTTTTAATGATTTTTATGTTTTTGAGATCGTTGCAACTAGGTCTAGCTAGCCCAGGGACTATTCTGCAAAACTATTAAAGATTTTGAATGTTGCCATTGATGAATACATGAGCATGTTGATATTTTATGATAGATTATGAATGTTTGATGATAGTTAAACAAGTTTTGTAAAGTGATTTTCAGTGAAAATGCAAATTAGGGATTAAATTTTGAAATATGTAAAGTTAGTAGTTCAAATGTGAAATAAATGAAAAATTTGGGCTGCTAGGGGCATAATAGTAATTCGGCTAGCATGGGTTTAATTGAAATTTCATTAATTTGTGATTTTATGAAATAAGGACTAAACTGTTGAAAATGTGAAATATGTGGGGCAAAAGTGTAAATGTGTTTTAAATTGTGTTTTGGACTAAATTGAATCAATAGATGATTGAATAAGTCAATTTTGAATATATTTAGATCAAGATTGGCGAAATACAGATTTGGATCGGGGAAAAGATAAAGTTATCAACTAATCAACTCATTTCGTCGTTTACATATCCGAGGTAAGTTCGTATGTGATAATTTTCTATGCAAATGTATTTAATATGCTTTGATATTGCATAAATTGTGAATATGAGACTGTGCAAATGAACGATGGTAATTCGATGATGATTCGACATTTGAAGTCCTGGTTGAACCTTAGGAATAGTTTAGGATGCTAGTGACATGTCATTAGGGGATACATTGAGTTGGCTTCGGGCCATGATATAGCACTTCGGGTGCAAGATATATCGGTTTGGCTTCGAGCCATGCACATCGGCTGATTTTGGCTTCGGGCCGTGATATCAAAACTTCGGAGATAAGTTACCTTGATTTGGCTACAGGCTATGGTATAGGTACTTATCGTGTGAGATCCTTGAGTATCCTAATTCTATTCCAAATGGTTCAACAGGTAAATGTAAGACGAGAATGTGTATGAGATTTGTATGGGATGGTACAAGTATGTGTATAAACTATTTTAGCATTGAATCAAAGATATGAGGATGAAATTATATAGTTTGTGAATGAGTATATGAAAGGTTTGCTCGTTAGTAAGCTTTATGTTGTTTTATTCAATTTATTAAATTATATTTGTGAGATTGTATTAAGTTTATTTCATATGAGCTTACTAAGCTTTATAGCTTATTTTGTTTATTTTTCCCGTGTTTTATAGTGCTATAGAGCTAGCTTGGATTCGGGGATCATCGGAGATCGCATCACACTATCTACCTATCACTTGGTACCTTTGAACTTTGGTATATTAAGTATATGGCATGTATAGGGATTTTGAGTCATTTTGGCTATGTTTTGGTAGTGATATTGACCATTTGAATGGGCTTGTAAATGCTTATGTTTTGAGTTATTTTGCTTTGCTTTATGTTTTCTTTTATTGCCCGAATATACTCTTTTATTTTGGTATCATATTTTCTTTCTTTTCCAGTCACTCCTCTTATCATCTCCTCTCCCACCATATTATTTTCTTCTCGTTTTTTAGCCCTAATTGGCTGTTCTTTCCCCATATTTTTTTTCTTACCAAACAGATAGTGATGCCAAGTCCTAAAAGCAAATACAATAGCAACTAACTCAAGGTCGTGTGTTGGATAATTCTTTTCATGTGGCTTTAATTGTCTTGAGGCATAGGCTATAACCTTGCCTTACTGCATCAAAAAATATCCCAGACTGTTCAAGAAAGAATCACTAAATATCACAAATTCTTTACCGAATTCTGGTTGTACTAACACTAGAGCTTCAGTCAATAGAACTTTCAACTAATCAAAGCTTTTTTAACACTTTTCGGACCATTCAAACTTAACGTCTTTCTGAAGTAATTTTGTCAACAGAGTTGCAATCATCGAAAAGCCTTTTATGAACCTTTGGTAATAACCAGCAAGTCCTAAAAAATATGAACTTCAGACACATTTCTCGGAGGCTTTCAATCTAAAATTTTTTAAATCTTGCTTGGATCAACTCGTATACCTGATGCTGACACAATATGGCCCAGGAAACCTACTTCACGTAACTAGAACTCACATTTACTGAACTTAACGAATAGCTGCTTATCACGCAGAGTCTGTAACACAATTTTCAAATGCTCGGCATGTTCATTTTCATCATGCGAATAAATCAAAATGTCATCAATGAATACGACAACAAATTGGTCTAAATACGGTTTGAAAATTCTATTCATCAGGTCCATAAAAATGGCAGGTGCATTTGTTAATCCAAATGGCATAACTAAGAACTCATAGTGTCCGTACCTCGTTCAAAAAGCTATTTTTGGAATGTATGAATCTTTTACTCGCAACTGATAGTAGCATGATCTCAAATCTATCTTTGAAAACACATTAGCTCCTTTCAACTGATTGAACAAATCATCAATTCTGGGCAGAGGATACTTGTTCAAATAGTCACTTTGATTAACTGACGATAATCAATGCACATTCTCATTGTGCCATCTTTCTTTTTCAAAAATAGAAAAAGAAAAGCTCAGTCTTGCGAAACCTTTGTCTGTCAATTCTTGCAACTGAGACTTCAATTCTTTCAATTCTATCAGAGCCATCCTATACGGAGCTATTGAGATTGGGGTCGTCCCCAGCACTAACTCAATGCCAAACTTGACCTCTCAAATTGGAGGTAATCCAGGAAGTTCTTCAAGAAATACGTCAGGAAATTCACAAACAACAGGCACTGATTCTATTTTACTTTCTATCACTTTCGTATCAATCACATAGGCAAAGTAGGCTTCACAACCCTTTTTCACATATTTCAGAGCTTTCATTGCAGATATTACAGCTGGTAGCTCATTCAAATCACTAGATTCAATTCAGACCATCTCATCATTCTGACTTTTCAATTCAATGGTCTTTCATTTGCAATTCACAATAGCATTATGCAAAGTTAAACAATCCAAACCCAGAATTATATCAAACTCATCAAAAGGTGCATTACTATATGAAAACACATTATTTTTTGTTAGGATTCATCGCACTATCACAGTTCATATGTATGGAATGTATAGCTAGACTCACATACGCTACGTTAGTCTTAGAACCGACTAAACCGTAGTTCTAATACCAATAAAATGTAACACCCCTAACCTGTATCCATCGCCGGACTAGGGTTAAAAGGCATTACCGAACATTTCAAAACATTTTATGATCAGTTCACAAACAACAATCATATATCATTATTTCATAGCAGTTCATACACAAATAGTCCCTTAAGTAGGTTTACGAGACCTTAAACAAGCTTTGGAGAAGGTTCGAGACTAAACTCGCCTCGAAGAAAAGGAAGGGAGCCTCATCTTCCTCAGGTCCTACCGCGAAACTTTGCCACCCTTTTCTGCAGTTCCCCATTGGGCCCCAAGAATAACTTTTCCAAATACTCTGGGCCCGAACTTTAATTATGGGCCCTCCTAACCACCGACCCTTGGGAACTTTTCTTCAGGATCATCGAGCCGACGTATCTTGAGCTCACGATGCAACTATGCTCAACGTTCTATCTTCAAACTGTAATGACGAACTACGATGATCTCGACACGGTCCAATTTCGTCTAGTCAGATTAGTCCGCCAACTAAGCGTCCCAGAATTCGGTACTGCACTGGACTTATATACGGAGGAGTTCAAGGAGGAGAATGACTTACATGCTCTCAACCGCCACATTCATCATTCTCCTTCATGGTGCTGGGATGCACTAGTACCACGTTCAGCCAGCTATGAACCCAGTCGCTTCAAGGCATCAGCTCTCCCTCCATCCTGCAGGTACTTACATTCTATTTTATCTTACACCTTGACAGGGCAGAGAGAGAGCACTAGCGTCGTCACTACTTACGACGTCTACTTCTTATGGTGTATATCGCACGGGCACGTCTTCGACCTCGCCTAGATTATCGCCCTTGCCATCCGCCATCAGACGGAGTGACATTGGAAGGGGGTCATCCCCATTGGCCCCTTCGTGACTCGACTGGCGTGGCACTTCGGGCTCCTCGATACTGCGACACAAGAATCATCCCTTACACTCATTGGCCAGATGTCTCCATAAGGCATCTCGAGCATGCTAAGCATGAGGATGATTAAGAAGCACCGAGGAACCTACCCTCGTCAATATCGTCTCGCCCAATCTACCGAGGAGAAGGCCCCCGAGGACATTACTGATGATGTCCCTCCACAGCACAAGGACCCACCATCTCAGCCACCACGCTCCCATCGTCCAGTTCATGCGGCGGCTTCATATGCTGACATCTCTAAGTGCCTCACTCGATTCGAGTAGTAGTGTTTTCAATGATTTGATAACATTGATGCTACTCTACAGTAGATTTGTCAGCACTTCCACATCTCATCGCCACCACCACCACCTCGCGAACCATCCGGCGATGATGATGTTTAATTTTCTTTTATTTTTATTTTTCTTTTATGTTTTTATTAATTTCACTTTTAACTTTTAAATGTTATTTCCTTTTTTATACTATTTTATATTTAGGTTTTATAAATTAATTTTAATCTTAGCTATTTCTTTATGAGTAATTATTCTTCCTAATATCCCCTAAAAAGTTCCTGATTTTCTCACAGTTATAAAGAGCTCCAAAGCTCACAATCACTTAGGAACTTCAAACTCCATTGGAAAAGGTTCTCCACGACTGCCATGCCCTACTCAATCACGAGATATAATATTCTTTTGGCGCAACACTTGTGGAACCCAACCTCTACCACCACCGGAGTATCCTCCTCCACTCTACATAACTCCAAACTAGGGAGTTCATTCATTTAACACTCAGTAAGTTTCACTTCTCTCCCTATCTTATAATCTTATATTTTTCTATATATCTACCTTTGTACATTGAGGACAATGTACATCTTAAGTGTGGGGGGATATTCATTTCATTATCATAAAAATCCCTGAATGTTGCATTGTTCTCTTGTAAATCTCTCATATCATGCGTAGAATGAATTTTGATTGATTTATGATTTTTATTGATATATCTTGAATTAAAACATAGGAATTCATGCATTGCTTATTTAAACTTGAAGACATTACAACATTAAGCATGATAAGTTGATTTTTAAGAATTTAAAATTTTAGGTTGTTTTCCCAAGTTTAGGTATTATCTTGAATTGAAATCCACAAGTTTAAACATCAAAAAGCCATAATTTTTGTGAGATTATTGAGCCTTTAAGAGCATCTATTAATTCTTTCATGCTCACTTTTATTATTGCTTTGAGTGCGTCAATATCGAATTGTTATTCTAGAACTTGCTTGATTATGCATGTCAAGACCACACCATTTGATTTGATATGTCGAAATGATAGAGGCACTTAGGATTAACCCACTCATGCCATGAAAAGCCTACCTCTACGATTAACTCTTAGTAAACCCCTTTGAGCTTAACAAGCCATTCCTTGTATTACCCTTAATATTAACCCTTAACCCATTATTGTTGAAATCCCCTCAATTAATTTGATCCCTACTTTTGTCTAGATTTGATTTGAATAAATTGCTTAGCTATATCTTGTTCTTAATAGTTAGTCTATGTTATTTGACTTGTTCTTAAAAAAAAATTATTATACATATTAGTAGTAGAAATCTTCTGTCTCTGAGTTCAAGTATTTAAATTCCATATTCTAAGAAGAAGCTCTGTTGTACGCAAGTGATGATTAAATATTTTTCTAGTTAAGTAATTTTTCAACTCAATCTCGATTCTAACCTTTTCTTTCAGCTTGTGACCACACCCTCTAACCAAGCCTCGTTACAACCATCTAAAGACCTTTTGATTGATGTATCATCTCAATTTATAGTGGTGGAGATTTGATTTTCATGCAAGTCTATGGTAATAACTTTTCATATTGACTAATGAGTGCTAATTTCATTGTCCTTAAACACTTTGAGTGATTTGAGTGAATCCTTAGTGAGGATGTTAAACTCTGTGAGATTTTGGATCGATGGTAACTACTTAGATGAAGGGAGATGCCTAATTTTTTCGTGATTAAATACTCAACTTGGAATGTTTGAAGCTTTAATGTTCTTTTAGTTGAATTCTAAATGTATGATTACTTATGGATTAGTTTGAGATATTATCGATAGGAATTATAAGTTGAGAAAAAGGAGTTCTTAATTGTGAATTGAGAATTTTGCTTGAGGACAAGCAAACGCTTAAGTGTGGGGGTATTTGATAAACCTTAATTTATACATATTTTTATCCCATGCTTAACACGTTTATGAATGAATTCTCCTTAGATTTGGTGAATTTGATGCTCCTAATAGGAGAACGAAAAGAACAAGAAACGAGCCAAAAACAGAGAAAATGGGCCGACGTGGGAAAACAACACGGCCTGGACTTCCTCACACGGGTAGAACACACGCCCGTGCCATTCTAACAGGCTCGACCATGGCCTAAAACAATCCAAGCACGGGTGTGTTAATCTCTTAGCCTCGACCACGGCCTGAAGTAATCACACACGGGTGTGTCACACAGGCGTGTCCCTGCCGAGCCCTATCTAAGTTCCATTCGGAAAAGGGCAAGTTTGAGGGCTTTTAGGCATTCTAAAGCCTATTTAAACACCCTAGAGGAAGACTAAAAGGGAGACAGAGAATAGAGAGTAAGGAATTACTCCAAGAAAGTAAGTTGATCCATCTCAGAAGCCGGATTCACCATCAATACTGAAGATCTCTCCTCAATTTCCCTTCAGGAGTTTTGGGTTTTCTTTATGTTTTGTATTCTTTATTCTTCTAAGATGTTTTCCTTTTTAGTTATGAACTAAAACCCCTAAATACCTAAAGGGGATGAAACCTAAGATGAATCTTGTTATTATTTTCTGAATTGTATGATAAATATTTGACTTGTTCTTAATTATGTGTTCTTAATTCTTGTTTTGGTATTTCAGGATATCGATTCAAGTTAATGCTCTGAGTTGGAGGATGAATAGTCCTTGGCTAAGAGTAACTTTGTCATAATTAAGCGGAGTTGATTGTGCGCCTAGAGATAGGGTGACAAGATTTTTCTGGATTAGGGTGAAACCTAATAAGGGATCCATAGATCGAGTTAATGCAACCCTAGGGTGTTAATTAGAGAAAAGTCTCAATTATTCAATCTAGGGTTAGACGTTATTAGTCTTGAATAGGGATAATAACATAACTTAGGGATTTCTACGGAACAAGTTAAATAAATAAATCATCCCATTTAGAGCCAAAATAACAAGTGAAGTCTAGGTGGATTTTTCCTTAGGTATTGTCTTCAATCAATCATTTTTCCAAAAGTAATTCCCAAATTCTATTTTCTGTGATCTCTTAGTTTAGTTAATTAGTTAATTAAAACCAACCCCTTTATTCTTAGGCTAGATAATAAAAAGACAGTCATTACAAGTACTTTTAGTTCCTTTAGGTTCAACAATCCGGTCTTGCTAAAGCTATACTACTGTTTGATACGTACACTTACCTACATCGTGATAATAGTTAGTTTCAAGAATGATTAATTATAAATTTATAAATCTTATCACGAAAAATCACAATCAGCATCATATACCTATCTCAAAACATACCACATTAGTCCTAGTCTATACATGCCATACTTTGATAAATATATTTTCAAAAGGTACCAAAATAATATTTGATAGTGTGGGGATGATCCTCGATGATCCCCGAGCTTCTAGTAGCTTCGATAATCTATAAAGCAATTGAAAAACACACAAAGTAAGCTTTCCAAAGCTTAGTAAGCCATATAAAAATAAACTTATCACATAAGCAATTATAGCCCAATTCATACATATAAATCATGGCAAAACACAATTTCTTATAAACACATCACATTTTCATATAGCTTACATATCAAAAGATCATATTCATACTCACCTTTCATTGCCAATTTCCTTAAACATTTCATACGTACCTAAATTGGATATATATTCACATAGTTATTCACTTCTCGGAATGCCCATTGAACCGTTCGAAATCAATAAGGATACTCAGATAGCTCGAAAAGTTCATACAATGCCAACATCCCAAACATGGTCGTATATGTAATCAAATATCGATGCCATTGTCCCAGACAGGGTTTTACTTGAAATCATATACGATGTCGATGTCCTAGACATGGTCTTGCACGTAAATCTCAAATCGATGCCAACGTCCCAGACGTGGTCTTACATGAAATCCAATATCGGAATCCTATGTCATGACATATGTATCCTAACTATTTCTATGGTTTTTTGAACATTGTCACATTATCGAAACTTTCACAGATTTCACATATTCAGCTCTCATATTCATTCATCAAAATTCAAATATCATATAAACAATAATAATTCAATTTTAACACATTTATTTGTATAACGAGTTACCTCGTACGGGAATGAACGGAAACGGATGGCTATTCAATTACTTTCATTTTTCCCTGATCTAATTCTATTTTCTTTGGTTCTTGATCTAAACACATTCAAATTTGACTTATTCAATCTCACATTCATTCAAATCAATCCATGAACACATATTTAGGGCATTTTATAGATTATCCCTCATAGTTTGGTATGTGTTTGAATGTACAAATGGTATTGATTTTAGATGATGAAATGGATAGAATTGGTATTGTAAGTTTGGTGCATGAAATAGCATGTTTTGGCTTCTTATTAGTGTATTAAAATGGCATGAAATGTGATGTTTTAGGTATGCTTGAGAATGGTGGCAATTTGGTTTTTCAAATGGCCTATTTTTGTCCACAAAGGCAGAGACACGGGTGTGTGTCTTAGCCGTGTGCGACACACAGTTAGATTACACGGCCCTGTGTTCCCTAGGGAAAAACTAGAATTCAAATCAGTTTGCAGCACGGCCTAGACATACGTGTGTGTTTGGTGGCCGTGTGAGGCACATCGCCTTGGCACATGGGCGTGTGTGGCCATTTCGAAGAGTACACGGGCTAGACACATGGGCATGTGGTCGGCCGTGTGACCCAAGTCAATATGTATGCCTTGTTTTCACACAGCCTATGACACGAGCGTGCCTACTAACCGTGTAAGGCACACGACCTACTCACACGGGCGTGTGATCTATTATTGTATGACAATTTTCTAAGTATTCAAAATTTTTTATATATGATTGGTTTAGTCTCGAACTTCTTCTAAGCATATTTTAAGGCCCCGTAGGCCCTCTTAAGGGATGATGTGGTTATGTTTGATTGATGTTTATATGGAAATACTTAATGTATGTCAAATGTATGCTTTTGTGATGTAATTGTTCGGTAATACCTTGTAGCCTTATTTCTGCGACGGATACGGGTTAGGGGACAAACAGAGGCATGTAAGTGCAATCATTCAATAATTAACTATGAACATTTAATTAAAGAACTATATTATAAAAATGCAAGTAGAAATTTATTTATGTATTGAAACACTATGAACTTACCTATCTAAATTATAGAAATGTCAAAGTACATGGGCTATTTGGTAATTTTCCCTTCTCCTCGATTTTCTACTCGATATTGATCCAAATTAATAATTTTATTAAATTCATTAATTCAGATAGCAAAACCAATTCATTTTATGCAATTTAGTCCTTTCTGACATTTTTATAAAATTACCCCAAACTTTTACTTTTATTCAATTTAGTCTCTTAGCCTAAACATGCAAATTAACCATTTTTATTGAAAACCCATGTCAACCGAATATTTATAGCTTCCATTACAGCCCATATTTGTAAAAATTTCACATCAAGTACTTGTATTTTTACTATTTCAACAATTTAATTCCTAATCGCTAAATTTATCAAAAATCACATAACAAAATACTTATAAATAACAACTAATACTTCAAATTCATCAAGTAACATCTAAAGTCACAAAGATTCATCAATGGCAACATTCAAAATCTTTAACAGTTTTAAAAATAAAGGTACGGGCTAGCTGGACCTAATTGCAATGATCTCAAAATAATAAAAAAAATATTAGAAACAGATGAAAAATGGCTTACCATGCAAAGAAATAGCCATATCCGAACCTTGTAACATTTCTATGGAGCATTCGGTGATGAACAAACAAATGGAGAAGAAAACATTATGTTTTCTTATTTTTTTTAACCTTTTATTCTTTATTTTAATAATAAAATAATTTATAAAACATGTAAAATTAAAAGAAATTAAAACTTAAACCATCACCCATCTTACCTATTAAGGCCATCCAATTATGTTTCTTTAATAAATTAACACCTTTAAACTAATAGCGATTAACTTTTTCAACTATTACAATTTAGTCCTTTTTGCTTAATTAACCATTAAAACGTTAAAATTTCTTAACAAAACTTTAATACAACCTTAATAACACTGCATAAATATTTATAAAAATATTTACAACTAGGTTTATAGGAATGAGGTCTCGATACCTCATTTTCTAAAATCACTTGACTTTAGGGTCATACCACTTGAACCTAATTAATTATTCATATAACATAAATTACCATATCAAAAACCTTTTTAAAAATATATTTGACTCGTAAATATTAAATAATAATATTTACGAACTTACTTGTCAGATTTGTGGTCTCGAAACTACTATTTTTGACTCTATTGAAAAACGGGCTGTTACAGCCCTTGCAGTTCCTCAAGGTTTGGAACCAATGCATGTGAGCAAGCCTCCAGTGGATAAAATTCGAAAGTATGGGGCTGAAGAGTTTAGTGGTACAGCCGAAGACCAACCAGAGAGAGTCAAGTTCTAGTTAAAAAACATTGTGAGAGTTTTTGATGAATTGTCGTGTACACCAGTTGAATGCTTGAAGTGCGTCGCTTCTCTGTTGAAAGATTCAAGTTATTAGTGGTGAAACACCTTGGTCGCGGTAGTACCGAGAGATTGTGTAAATTGGGAATTCTTCCAAACAGAGTTTAGAGAGAAATATATAAGTCAAAGGTTCCTCGATAAGAAAAGCAAAGAGTTCCTTGAATTGAAAAAGGGCCAAATGACAGTGGTCGAGTATGAGAGAGAATTTGTATGACTTAGCAAATATTCCTGGGAATGTGTACCAACATAGATGATCATGTGCAGACGGTTTAAATGAAGATATTAAGCTATTGTTCGAGAATCTTGAGTTAAAAGAATTTTTGGTTTTAGTTGATAGAGCACACAAAGCTGAAAAACTCAACAAAGCAAAAAGAACAGCAAATTCAGCGGCTCGTGATACAAGAAAAAGACATACGTGAAAATCGTTCTTGTCTCCATCGAAGAAAATCTTGATCTATAATAATTAAATTTAGTCTCATCAACTTCAATTACACATCCCAACACAATTTTATGCATACAACCCTTAAGGTTTCATTATTTACACATTTCCCCTAAACTTTTACATTTTTTACAATTTAGTCCCTAAACCCAAAATTCCAAATTTATCAAAATTTCATAATTTCCCACGAATTTTTACTACAACCCATATTTATTCAAAATTCACAAGAATTCCCTATCAATTTTAATATTTTTATCAAATTAGTCCTTTAACTAAAATCAAACTAAAATTCCTTTACAAAATTATCGTAAATAACAACCAAGATTACAAATATTTAATTTAACATAAAAAACAACTTGTAACACCCTTAACCCATATTTGTCACCGAAACAGGGTTACTGAGCATTACCAAAACTTTCAGAATATTTATAAATAATTCACATTAATTACTATTCATTTATTGAAATTATTCATAACGTCCTTTAAATGGACCCTCGAGGTCCAATTAGAGAATTGGAATTGAACTGGGACTTAATAGGAACTCCAAGAATTTTTCACAAAATTTTTAAAATTTTTCCTAGGTGTAGGGCTCATACGCCCGTGTAGTCTAGGGACACGCCCGTGTGACCCTAAGACACACCCTTGCTGCAGGCCGTGTTCGGCCCTGTGCAACTCTCTGACTTGTTCCATACGGCCAGCCACACGCCCATGTGAGTAGGCCGTGTGATCAATTTAATTTTCAAAAAATAGGTGCATGGTTCACACGGCCAAGACACATGCCCGTGTTCTAGGCCATGTAGCACACACGGTTGAGACACACGCACACCCATGTACCAAGCCGTGTGTCATACACGGTCTAGACACACGACCGTGTGTCTGCTCGTGTGAACAAAATAAAGCCATTTCTAACTTTATTTCTCACCCAAAATTTTACCAGTATCCTGCACCAAAACTTACATCCAAATACCAACTAATCCAAACATTATATCAAGACCAATTCAAGCATCTAACATAGTATATCATTATATGCATACCTCAATCAAACCATAATATATGTACTAATGATAATACCATAAGGTTACCTTAATAGATATCCCAAAACATAATCATTACTAGTCATTTAAAATAGCTAGATTACTACAACATTTATGTGCCAACATTTGGCCAAGTTACCTATACATGCCATTATACCAAAATGAGGTTACTATTTATACCAAAACAAGCTAGCGAATAGTGTGATGATGCTCCAACAGTTCACCAACCTTTACGAGCTTTCGAGCACTATAAAACAGAGAAAAGTAAACCTAATAAACATATTATGCTTAGTAAGTTCGTATAACTAGAATTAAACTTACCAATCTCATTTATTAAAATTAAGCATATAATAACATTTTTCCATCAACTTGGCCAAATTGCCTAAAAACATGTAATCAATCAAACATGTTAGTCACAAAATTCTTATATACATTAAGTAAACATAGATGAGCGCATCATGTTATATTCTTTCAAGACATTATTCATTTTATCTCATAACTTTCATATTATGTCAAGTATTTTGTCCATTGAATCGTTGAAATTTCGATGGATACTCAATTAGTACACTCAAGGTGTACAATTCAATAATCTATCAATTTAGATTCAAGAGTGCCCATTAAGGCACTTAATCAAGAAGCACACTCTCGAGCCACATATCATAATAACAAGATTACTTGTCCAAGCTAAATCCTATTTCCAATATATATGCTCATAAGAGCTTATTCAGGATTACCCATCCAGGCTAAATCCTATCTATAACATATGCTCAAGAGGACTTATATCAGGATTACCAGTCCAGGCTAACTCCTTTTTGTAATGAGGTCAATAGGTTTACTCGTCCGAGCTAAATCCCGTCAGCAACAAATGCATGACCTCATTTAATAGGGGAAATCACATTTGTCCATCGAAATCTAATATCCAAATGGAACTTAACTTTTTTCAAACAATATCAAGTGTTTATTCAATTCTTATATTATAACATCCAATTAATTCACATAAATATAAATCACATTCTATATAAATACAACATTCAATTTAACAGTTGAGAACGAGGGAAAAAGAGAGAGTTCAGCCAGAAGGAGAAAGAATCAATAGCATAAATAGTTCCCAAAATCAAAGTAAGCAAAACCGCACAATAACCTAAAGGAAAAACAACACAATCGGCCACCAAGCAAAAGAAACCCCAAAAGCACACAGAAATCAAAACTTGAGAGAGAGTCAAACTCAGCTGAAATTTTGTGTGCCCACAATCCAAATTCGGCTCAACTCATTCTCTCCCCTCAACTCCCCATGATTTCCTCCCCAAATCTCTCTACACTCATTGAAACGAAACACTCCTCTATCCATCTCCAAAATCTCCTCCTAAAATCCCTCCAACCTTCCCACTACTCAGACTTTTAATGGAACACAAACTCTGGCTGTCCAGCTCAACAAAATATTAATCCCTTTGCGCATGCAAGGATACAAACCCTAGACCTCATGGAGCACTCCACACGCCACTTACCCCTAAACCAGTAGGCATTTTATGACATGTTTTAGTCAAAATTATTTAAAACCCCACAGTCTAGAGCCTAGGGTTTTACTCAATTAAAACAAAGATTTTTGCTAAAGTCAAGGTTTGAACCTAGGACTTCCCACGCTACTAAGGACACCTAACCATTAAAGCAAGCAAGCCAATACGCAACATAACACACAAATTTAATCACTTAGGATTTGGGGCGTTACATTAGGTGCGATAATTGGTGACTTCAAATGAAGGTGTTTGGAGGGGTGATTCAGGGAGTTAAGGGTTGCAACATTAAGGGGTTAAGTGAAATGCACTATTGGGCTACTTAGGAGTAGTGGTAGAGTAAGGTACGGGCTATAGGGTTGTACGAAAAAGGGTTGAATATTTCCCTTCCTAGTAGTATCTTAAGCCTAATGGTAGCTCCTTTTGGATCCTGAGCTCTTGTACTGAAACTAAACTAAAAAAAACTCAAAGAAATTAGTGCTTAGGTTAAAAGTTAACCCATTATTTAACAAAAAAAACCTAACTTCTTCAACCTACTTAGGAAAATATTTTTTCAAAAATTTACATTAAATTAAACTCCCAAGAAAGACTGGAAGGGTCACAGATGGTCTCACTTAAGTCCCAATCTCCTAGACAGAGTTTTAATTAATGTAATGAACCAAAGAAAATTTTATCTTACTCTACCATTTTATTCAAATGAGAAAAAAATCTAAAAATATAAAATAACGATAGAAAAAGTGAAGAGAACTCCCTCCATTTTAGTCAGGATCGTCATTGACCATGGTTGTGTCAAATGGCCATTTGTCATACCAACTATAACCATCTAGGAAGTAATCATATTCTTTCCCGTCAAATCTGTCTAACATCTTATTAGGGAAAGAAAACCCGTAATGATCTTTCCTAGTGGCCTTGTTTAACTTTCTATAATTCTTACAAATCCTCCAACCCGTGACTCGACTATGTGAAGTAATCCATCCAGTACCCTTCTTATGCCTTTCCAAAATTGCAAGTGCCTCTTTTTCTTGATCTTTGGTGAACACAACTAAAATAATGACAGGTAAAGTTGAAGACAGACCCAAATAGTCATATTTAAAATGAGGAGACAAAATCTTTAGTTCTAACTTATTTGGCTCTTCAATCATCGACTTTGGTTGCATATAGTCTTGAGATGATAACTCTAATAATTCGAGTGGAACTTCTTGAGTGAATTCCTTCGAATTAGTTTCTAACGAAGCCAAACATTCCTTATCTTCATCATCACTTGGTGAATCCACTAGTAGAATATGTTCTAATGGATCTTCTAAAGAATTGAGCTCCAATTCTGTAGGAACAAGTGATTCCATCTTGGAAATAGTAGAGTAGTCTTCAACTATATTTGGGGATTTAACAGCATCAAAGTTATTAAAAGTCACCTCATCATCAAAGATTTCTTTCAATTGAGTTTCGTTCTACTACTTCTGGAATCGTTGAGGATATGATAGTGGTGGAATCTTAGCTTTAACCGGACAACTCTTTTGTGGAAATTTTTTTTTTATCTGACAAGGGTGTTAGGTAATTAGAACTAACTGGTTTAGAGTTTACCTCATCAAGTATCACCGTATTTGATTTTTTTGGAACAGGAGTTTCAACACTAAGTTAAACTTCCTCTTTTCCTTGAGCTACAATAGGCTTATCTTCAACGTCGATAGCTTTGGGTTCCCATGTCTTCCCATTTTGTAAAGTGACTATTTTGCAATGCTCTTTGCCCGTGCTTCTTAGATTTTCTGTATCACTCAAACAAATACTTTGGGGTCTACTTTTGAGCTCATTGGCTAGCTGTCCCACTTGCTTTCCTAAATTCTTCAATGTTCCTGATTGGCTTTGGATCAGTTCATCATCCTTCACTATGTACGCCTTCAGCAAATTCTCAAGATTACTTGAAGATTCAGTAGGTGTGGGTTTTTGCACTTGTTGAGAATATTCTGGCGAATAATTTGGTCAAAATGACATAAAAGAGTTGCCATGGTCTGCCCATTGATTACTCCATGGAGAAATTGGATGGTTCTGCCATGAAGAGTTGTAAGAATTTGACTGTGAACCATTCCAATTTTGATTTCCCATGTAATATTTCGACTATTTATTTGATGGCCAATTTTTAATGAAATGGCCATCTCCATAGTATTCACAAGAAATAACCTCAAACTGGTTTTGTTGCTGACCTGTCATATAACCATTGAAACCATTAACAATTATGTTCTTAAGCATAGAACACATAGAGGATACCTGGGCTGCCAATGAAGTAAGCGCATCAACTTTATGTATTCCTACTACTCGTCTATCTGAGGCTGCTTGGTTGGTTAACCACGGATAGTTATTATTGGCAATTCTTTCAATAATCTCGTAAGTATCATTATAAGACTTAAAAAGAAGGGCTCCATTTGCTGAAGCATCCACCATCATTCTAATATAAATATTGAGACCAATATAGAAAGTTTCCATTTGAACAAAGCAAGGAATGTCATAATGAGGGCACTTTCGTAATAACTCCTTGAATCGCCCCCATACCTCATATAAAGATTCTTCGTCAAGTTGCTAAAATGAAGTGATTTCATTTCGGATCTTGATGGTTAAAGATGGAGGGAAATATTTCATTAAGAAACGTTCAACCAACTCTTTCCATGTAGTTATGGAACCGGAAGGTAGAGAGTTCAGCCACGCTCGTGCTCTATCTCTTAAGGAGTATGGAAATAATCTCAGTCTCAAGGCATCCTTGGTTACCCCGACTAGTTTAAATGAGTCACTCATTCCCATGAATAACTGAAGATGAAGATGTGGATCTTCAGTAGGAATCCCACTAAATTGACCCATATTTTGCAACATTTGGAACATGATCGGCTTCAGCTCGAATTATTGTGCCTCAATTTTGGGTCTTCTAATACTCGGATTAAGCTTGTTGAATAGAGGAATGTCATATTATCAAATGACACAATTTCTGTCATCGGCATCAATAATCGAATTGTGAGTATTATAAGCAAATGTTCCTCCTGGGTCTTGGTTTGGATTTTTGAAATTCATCTCTTTGGTCCTTCATGGTTCACTTGTATACTACTTTATTAGAAAGTCCATTCAATTTCAGGGTCTACGAAGAGTAAGTCAATAATTTGATCAATACTCATAAACACTTGAAACAAACATACAAAAAATGGAATTAAAATTTAACAGAAAAATAGAGCAAAATGAAAAATTAACAATTTCACAAATAATATCTTTTAAAACAATCCCCAGGAACAGGGCCCAAAACTTGCAACGACAGAAATGTGCAAGTGTACACAATCACAACAAGTAATAAAGTGGTAAGTAAATGTCAAGTTATCGTACCCACAGGGACTGTGAAAAGAATTATTTATGAATGCATTTTAAAACACTTTGGTGAATAAAAATATTTTGATTTGAGGAGGTGATTAAAAACTAGGATTTTAATTAAGTAAAATAATAAAATAAAATAAAAGTTCCAATGCACAATTTCAGAAGATGATTTTAATCAAGATAGCATAATTGTGCTAGATTAATTACATTTCTTAACTTAGAATTATTAAACTCATGTTTATATTGTTACGAATAAATTCATGGCAACATGGTAATTTGCTAACTTATGAATATACATACCTACCAAAATCCATTTATCTCTTGACTACATCTCTATGTCAATTCAACTGATTAAACAAATTTTAATAATCAAATGTGTTAATGCACATACATACTTATGAAATTAAAATAATCTTTTGTACATATCTCTATGCCAATTCAAACAATGAATTCAATCTCATAAGTATATAAAAGATTACGTGAGGTAACAATGTATTTCTACCTTGAAACAGTTTAATCACAATAATCTTGCAAGTTATGCAAGGCTAATGTCTTGTTGGATGCCGTTACTAATTTAACCCTCAGCTACCTTAGATGATTAAACATGCATTGATTAAGTATCGTGTCAATTAATTACAATTTCAATCTGTTTAAATAATTAATTCATTAGTTACCTTACAATATGTAATGCAAGAATAACTTACTCATGGTTTTACCTAATCAAACATTTTACCGAGGCTTATAATCAACACAAACACAATTTTAATAAATTAAGTAGACAAAATGCAATCAACCTAACACAAATTAAATTTAAGTCATATTAATTAAATTAAAATTATCAACATTACAAATATTCATAGACATGTTCATCATAACAACAACAAAATTAAAAGGATAGGGAACAAGAATCAAATTCGGTGTTTTCTTCGTAGCTTGACTAGTTTGCTCCTCTCTTCTTTCTCTGCTTGTTCTTGTTGAACTGAAGGTTCCACAAACACTTGAATGCTACTCCAAATGTGGTTGATTGACTCTTTTTCAAGAGGTGAAACAGGTAAGGGAATAGGGGAAGAAAATGAAGAACAATGAAAGGGAATGAAGAGAGAAAAATGAGAGAAAAGTGAAGAGATGAGAAAGATTGAGATGTATTTGAAGTGAGCAGCCAAGGGGGGTATTTATAGGTTGATAAGGCTGCTAAAAATATCCAAAATCAGCAGCCAAAGATTCCCCCATGGCCGGCCACATATGTGGCATGTTTGAAGATTACAAACATGTTATTTTAAGGTAGGGGCAAATCTAGGAAGGCATAAATAGTGGAGGGGTTTGAGTGCAATTCGAAGGATTCTTCAAGGGCCATTTTGCTAGCCAAATAATCAGCCAAGCAAGCTGATTGGGTTAGCATGTGGGACGATTTTGGGCTGCCCAGTGCTCAGTTGGATCCGTTTTCTCAGTTCAGCTCAATTGGGCCCCTTTTCATAATTAATTAATAATAATTTATTTAACCCAAATTAAATTGGATTAAAATTAAAATTAATTATATTATGAATTAATACACATAATTTGGACTGTCTTCGGTTGAAAAATTAGTTCACCTTGATGCTTCAAAATTGCTTCTCGGTTTTGCACTTCTAGCAGTGTCTACTGAGCCGTTTTCGCCCTTTCTGCAAATCTATCGAAAATAATCAAAATTAATCAAAATTTGATATAAAATTAATTAAAATTAAACATGTTCATAATTTTAGTGCAATTTATTTATTTTATAATTATTATATATTTTTCGACAAGAATTTTATCGAAACTACTTGAATTTGAGTTTAAAAGGCCATGAAAAATTGTGTATATTTTTGTGTTTCCACACCCCCAAACTTAATTCATTGCTCGTACAAAGTAATGCACAAATTTGAAAAGAATTTCTCGGAAACACCTTTGAAAAAAATTCCTTCAGAACAACATTCTTCCTAAAATTATGATTTTAGTATACTTATGCTCAAGAACAAGAATTTTGAGATTTACGCTACTTAAGTATACATATCATTCAAATTAATCTCAATCATTCTTATTATAGAAAAAATAGACTAAATGCTTCCAAATAAAGACATTTTAAATCACTACCAATTTGATTTTATTCCCTTATTCAGGATTAGGCTGCAATCATTAAGTTTAACTTATGCCTTCATATGTTGAACATAGCAATTTCTCTCCACTAATGTAGGTAGCATAGAAACTTGAATCAATAGGTCTTTAAAAAGGTTGTGACATGTCTAGGCTAGGAGTAGGTAAAAGATAGATAAATTTAGGCTAAAAACCCTAAACTCAGCTTCAACCGAACCTTCAAAATAAATACCTTTAATACACCAACTTACTTTGCTTTCACATGCTCTTTTGTACATCTATTTTATTCCAAGTACATATGCTTTGTTCTTTTTTTGTTTTCTTTTTCTTCTTTTTTTTCATGAACATATTACTATATCTACTACAAATTTTTTTGAGCATTTGATATTTCTTTTCAACTCCCCCAAACTTATTTTCGAAGAATATTCTAAATAGTACTGAGTCTAGTGTTTGGGACAATTTAAAGATAATTAAGAGAAAAGTGATGGCTAAATATTCAAGGATTCAAATAAAATTAGGCCAAATAGTCTCAAAGTTGGGTTTCAAGGGATAAAATTTCATCAAGATTGCCTTGAAATGCTCAAACGGTCCAAACAAAAGTTGCTTAAACCATTTTCAACATTCCATGCTTCCTAAGATTTCGCCTCAAGAAACTACTAAGTCAACTCTAGAGACTTAAACTTTCATGCATGCCTAACTTTCCTAAGAAACTAAAAAAAACTTTATCGTATGATTTGCATGCTTTATTAATAGTACATTTATGTCATAATTCAGCCAACAAAGTAATTATTGAAATAATAGAATTTTATTCATACTGAAGTTTAGCATACTGAACAAAATTTCAAATTTTTGAATAAAATATATCCTAATCATAATTAAAATAAAAATTTATTCTGAGAGGAAATAATTTCAATTTTGTGGTCCCCACTACTTAAGATGAACAATGTCCTCATTGTTAGAAGTGAATAGATACTATACACCAGGTAGGATTCTAGAAAAGAGGAGGTAAGTCAATTTGACTGCTTAAGTACCAAGCTCTCTCTAGATCCAATCCTAGACATGTATCTATCTACTGTTACACTTTGTACTTTGCAACTTATTCATTTTTATTTATGATTTCCACCTATTGTTTTATTATGCGAAAAAAAATCCTAATAGAACCTAATCCTAAAACATTAAATAACCTAGGAAATAAAATGAAATAAAGTAAAGATCCCCCCCTTTTTATTTATTTGCAGATCCCTCAGAATCTGACTCATCTTTTTTTGTCCTCGACATTAGAGTCCATGGTTTGAGTATAAAGTGTAGAAATTTAGGCACAAAAATAAACGAGTTATGAAATATATATTTTAAATGCATCTCTGATTGAGTCATCCTGTATTACTTGAGTATCTCTAGTAATATTGTTGCTGAAACTACATGTGTTGCAACATAACCATTATACCAAACTATTCACTTCGTGGAATTGTGCTAGATCAAAAGAGTCTCAGCGTCGAACTTAGAAAATCTACTAAGGGTGGTTTTAGTTTTGGGCAGGTGGGTGAGTAGCTGAGGGTAAGGTTTAGAGTTGAAGAGGGTGGTGATTTTAAGGATAGTTTAGGTGCGGTAATTGGTGACTTTGAATGAAGGTGTTTGGGGTGTGGAACGACGAAAATGTGCAAGTGTACACAATCGTAACAAGTAATAAAGTGACAAGTAAATGTCAAGTTATCATACCACAGGGACTATGAAAGAAAAATATTTATGAAATGTAATTCAAACACTTTGGTGATGGGAAAAATATGTTGTTTTGAAGAAGTGATATAAGAACTAAAAATTAACTAAGCTAACTAAAATAAAAATAAAAATTTCAATGCACAATTTCAAAAAGATGAGTTTTAATCAATATGACATAATTGTGCTATATCAATTACATTCTTTAACTTAGAATTACTAAAACCATGTTCATGTTGCTACGAATATTTTCACGGCAACTTGGTAATTGTTAACTATTGCAAATACATACTTACTAAATTAACGAATCTCTTGAACATTTTTCAATGCCAATTCAAACAATTAACCAATCTTCATAAGCACATATAAGATTAAGTGAGGTAACAATATATTTCTATATTGAAATAGTTTAATCACAATAATCTTGCAAGTTATGCAAGGCTAATGTACCGTTTAATACCGTCACTAATTTAACCTTTAGCTACCTTAGAAGATTAAACACGCACCAATTAAATATTGTGTCAATTAATTATAATTTCAATATGTTTAATAATTAAATCATTCATCACCTTACATTTTATAATGCAAGTATAACATAAGCATGGTTTTATTTAATTGAACAACTCACCAAGGGCTATAACAACACAAAAATGATTTTAATAATTCAAGCAAACAGAATGCAATCAATCTAATATGAATTAATTTAAGTCATTTTAATTAGAATAAGAAAAATAACACAACAATTATTCATATTCATAATCTCAACATAATCAAAAAAATTAAAGAAAAAGGAACTAGGAAGCAAATCCAGGATTTCTCTAAAGCCAGACTAGTAAGCTCCTCTTCTTCTCTACTCGCTCTGTTGAACCAAGGACTCTACAAATAATTGAATTTTGCTATTCCAAGGTGGAATAAGGCTCTTTTTCAAGAAGGAAATCGGTAAGGGACATGGGAAAATAAGAAAGAGAATGGAAGAAAGAAAGAGAGTGAAAAAGAGAGATGTTTAGGAATGACGGTGTGTTGAATGAGGAAGGGAAGAGGGGTATTTATAGGTGGGAATGATTGCTAAAAATAGAAAATAAATAGAAGTTACTCCTTTTCCCTTGGCAGACCACAAATGGTGCAAGTTTGAATGTCTCAAACTTGCTGTTTTAAGCTAGGGGCAGAAGTTTGAAGGTACGAAAAGTGGAGGGGTTTGAATAGGATTTTAAGGAAACTTCAAGTGTTATTTTGCAAGTGTGGAAATAAGCTAAATTTAGCTGATTGGGTCAGCTCTATGGATGGTTTGGGCTGCCTCATTTGCTAAGTGGATCAGTCTTCTTTACTTAACACAATTGGACCTTTCTTCATCTTCAGGCTTATAATTATTTTTTAACTCAATTAGTTTTGGATCAAAATTAATTATAAAATATTTTTAATACATATTTTTGGACCATCCATGGTTGAAAATTATTATTAGCCTTTCTCCTGATCACTTGATGCACAGCATTGCCCCAATGATTCAAGCCTCTCGAGGTGTCTGCCAAGCCAATTTTCCCCCTTTGTGCAAAACTGTCGAAAATAAACCAAATTTGTGTAAATTTATTATAAAAATAATTAAAATTCGACAAAAATTACTATGAAACTAGACGAATTAGAGCTCAAAAGGTGCTAAAAAGTCTATATATTTTTGTGTTTCCAAGAAGCGGTGAAATGAGCTATCCTAGCACATTTACTAATGTGTCTAATGTTGAAATAATTGAGCCTTTAACTGAACTGCATTTTGAATATCATGATGAACATGAGTTAAAAACTATTTTTTACAGAAATTTAGATTTTGGCACTATGAAAGAACTAGAGGAATGGATAACGATTGAAGAGTCAGTTTGCAAAATAGTTGCTCAAATGGAGGCATCACAATTTTAGAGAAACCTAGGTAAAACCTTTGAATTATCTCATTTTCAAACTAAACTTTTACCATCTATTTTGCAGGCCTCAGAGTTAGAACTCAAACCATTACCGGAACATTTAAAGTACGCCTTTTTGGGCGAAGGAAATACATTGTCAGTAATAATCTCAAGTAAACTCCAAAAGTTAGAAGAACAAAATTTAATGCGAGTTCTTAGAGATTATGAAGGGATGAACGGATGGACAATTGTTGACATTAAAGGTTTGAGTCTTTTAACTTGTATCCTTTAACTTGTATGCACAAAATTCCATTAATAGAGAATACGGTTCCCAAAAGATAGAATCAAAGGCGTCTCAATCCACCAATGATGGAAATTGTAAGAAAAGAAATTTAGAAATTACTTGACGCTAATGATATATCCCATTTCTGACAGTGATTGGGTCAGCCTAATTCATGTCGTGCCGAAGAAAATAGGCGTGACCGTAGTTGAAAATTTGTCAAGTGAAATGGTTCCCACTCGAGCCCAAAATGGGTGAATAGTCTGCATAGGTTACATGAAGCTGAATTATTTAAATCAGAAAGACCACTTTCCACTTCCTATTATTGACCAAATGTTAGAACATTTAGTTGGAAAAATCTCATTATTGCTGTCTTGATGGTTACTTAGGTTTTTTTCTAGATTCTAGTGGCACTAGAGGATCAAGAGAAAATAACATTTACGTGTCCCTTTGGCACATTTGCCTATAGACGAATGTCATTTGGACTTTGTAATGTACCAGCCACATTCCAAAGGTGTTTGGTAAATATATTTTTCGACTACATCAAGAAAATAATTGAGGTATTTATGGACAACTTTACTGTGCATGGTGAATCTTTTGATATGTGTTTGTCAAATCTTGCCAAAATTTTAGAAAGATGCCTAGATTTTAATCTTGTTTAAAATTATGAGAATTTTCATTCTATGGTTGACAAAGGATTAGTTCTAAGCCATATTATTTCTACTAAATGAATTTTGGTTGATAAGGCAAAAATTGATGTTATTAACTCACTTCCATACCCCAAAAATGTGAGGGAGATCCATTCTTTTCTTGATCATGTAGGTTTTTATAGGTGGTTCATTAAAGATTTTTCAAAAATTGCAAAATCACTCTGTAACCTCTTACAGAAAGAAAAACAATTTGAGTTTGATCAATCATGTAGGGATGCATTTGATACACTCAAACACAAACTTATTTCAACACCCATAGTACAGCCACCAAATTTGGACTATCCTTTCGAAATCATGTGTCACACAAGTGGCCACAGTGTAGGACCGGTCCTTAGGCAAAGAAACGAGAAGGAACTGCACGTTATCTCTTATGCATCAAAAACCTTGGATGCCACCCAAAGTAAGTATTCGGCCATTGAGAAAGAATTTTTAGCTATAGTATTTGCTTTGGAAAAGTTTCGATCATATTTATTAGGAACTAAAATTGTTGTTTTCTCTGACCCTGTATCTCTTAATTATTTGATTAAAAAAAGAAGCGAAGCCAAGACTTATTAGATTGATTTTACTTCTACAAGAATTCGATCCTCAGGTTAAGGATAAGAAATGACACAAGAATTTGATAGCCGACCGTTTGAGCCGAATACTCTTATCAAAATATGTCACTCCTCTTAAAGATGATTTCCCAGATGAAAGTTTACTTTCTGCACATATAACTTTTCCTTAATACGCAGACATGGTAAACTACCTTGCTACAGGTATCCTTTATTCTAATTTATCACGACCCGAAAAGGATAAGATTGAACGAGAATCGCGATACTATGTTTGGGACGACCCCTACCTTTGGAAATAATGTTTTGATCCTGTAATTTGATGATGCATTGCAAAAAATGAGGTAAAATCAGTTCTAGCATTTTGTCATTTTTATGCATTTGGTAGGCATTTTGGCCCTAGACGAACTACACATAAAATACTTGAATGTGGATTGTATTGGCCACATATTTTTCATGATGTACATTTATTCTGTAAAACTTGCAAAAGATGTCAAAAGGTAGGAAATTTGAGCCAAAATAATGAAATGCCTCTAACACCTATACATGTATTTGAAAATTTTTATGTATTGGGCATTGATTTTATGAGGCCTTTTGTCTCATCATTCGGTAACATTTATTTTTTGTTTGCTATTAACTATGAATACATGTGCTTGTTAATTATTTGGCTTTGAACCACTACATTATTTCTGTTTGGTTTTTATATATATGGTTTTGGAACAAAAAAAAAATCAAAAATTAAGGTTTTCGGTTTTTTATTGCATTATTAAGACAACCTTATTTTGGGTTATTTTGGAGTCTATAAAGTAATAAAAAAATAGTTTTGACATTTGACTATTGGGTAAATTTTAAATTTGAATATTGGTATGTTTATATATATTTAAAATAACTTAAATGAAGCAATAAGTTACCAAAGTGAATTTTTTTTGTATAAATTATTTTGTTTTAAAATATGAAAGGTTGTGTACATGTAACTTAAGATATGTTAATATTGATCAGTTCAAATAAAGGTTAATAATATTACATGTGTAACTATGATAATAAACATGTGACAATTATTCAGTTTTACATGTAAGCAATAAATTGGTCCAAAGGAAGATTTATGGTTTGACATGTTCTTATTGTCAATATTTGATTATTACATCAATATATCACTTGCAAGTTAATATTTTGTCTAAAGATAAAATATTAATGAAGTGTCTGATATCTTGAGATGAGGTTTACCTTTATTCAAATTATTTTGGTTTAAATTTGAAGTCTTATGTGAGGTTGTTTATGGTTTATGATTTATTCAACTATTATTATATTTGCCAACATCATTGTATATTGTTTTGGGATAAATATATATACACATATATATACTATTATCTTTTAATTTGATTGAAAGATTAAATTAAAAGAAATATTGGAAACAAATAAACTTAGATTTTGGCTTTAGGTTTTAATTAAGGATGTCTAATGTTTTAATGCCACCAAAGTGACCTCTTTTGAGTAGATTAGTTTATTTAAAATATCAAGATGATTATATGTTTTTGTGATTCATGCATTTATTAATTGACCCAAAGGAAAGTTAATATTTGACAGAATTTCTATGACATTTGTGGTGATAAATGTGTGAAAATTATAAGGTACTTTATGTGAGCAATATGTTAGTCCAAAGATTAATTCATTGTTTGACATAATTTATTGTCAATGTTTGATTGCTACAACAAGAGTACCACTTACTGTTAATATTACTGTCCAAAGACTTGATATTAATGTTGTGTTTGGTATCTTCAGATGCAATTAGCGATTATTCTAAATTTATTGTTTACTTAAGAATATTGATGTGAGCTTATTTTTATTTATTTTTTGTTCTATATTCAGCTAATTCATCTTCTACTGCCACAATATCTACTAATATAAATTCTATACCCATGCTTAATGGGACTAATTTCAATGAATGAAAAAGGCACTTACTTATAGTGTTTGGTTGTAAGAATATAGACATTGCAATAAGGGTAGAACAACCCCAACCTCTCACTGTGGAAAACACCCCTTATGTTAAAAGGGATTTTGAGAGATGGGATCGTTCAAATTGCATAAGTCTAATGATCATGAAGTACAATATTTCAGAAGCCTTTAAAGGCAAAGAATCTAAAAAGATTACTCAGGCCAAAGTTTCCTTAATGAAATTAAAAAACCTTTTGCTAAAACTGATAATGTTGAAATGACATCACTTCTGACTTCTTTGATCTCTATAAAGTATAAGGGTCAAGTAAATTCTGATTGATCTAAGGACTATAAATTTTATGATCCCATAATAAGAAATAATTTTGAGACGGGAATTGCAACATTTTTTGAGGATGTTGAGTTAGAGGGGAGAAATAAGGTTAGAGACATTGCTTTTGAGGAGAAATTGATTCTAACTCAGTTCCTACTATTACTTTTGATGATGTTAGGTTCTCATACCTATCATTGATTAAGAAGTGAATCTACAACCTCAATAAGATAATGTAGAACAACTCATTATTCAAGATGAGGTAATTGTTCCAGAAGAACAAACTCAATAACCTAAAGAATGAATGTCATTAAAAAGGTCCACTAGAGAAATGGTTATAATGATATTTAGACTGTAAACCTGAATTATTAGCTCTCGAATCGCATGTTTCAAATAAAAGCTGAAAATCGAGCCATTAATGGTGAATTTCAGAATTTTGCATAAAAACTTAGTTTCAAACTGTTTTTCAACTTGTTTTAGCATGATTAGAAGGTTTTCAAACTTATCCTAAATTTTCGTTAATGATTTCTCATGTTTTAAGGAATTTTATGAAAATTGCCTAAAAGATGTCGAAAAATGTCGATACCATGAATTGAGTAAATTTGTCTAGTTTGAATTTTGTGAATAGGCATAGACAAATAATTAGATGAACGAAACTGATTTTATGCAAAAAGGTTTAGTATAGATCAAGATACTAGTTTATAAAGTTGTCATGTTAATAGTTTAAGTTACATGGGGACTTAGCTTAAAGCTTGTGTTTTAGTTAGTTTGAATGAATATTTGGTTGATATTTGGCTGTTTTTATTGTATGAATATATGTGTTAAGCTTTGAATTTGGTAGAGCTTGCTACGAGCTAGAGAAACATTAGTTGAGCTTTCAATTTTTTACAAATGTGCAAAGTGGTGAGTGTATGGAATTGCTACTCATAAGCACGAGTTGTGTGATAATTGGGAATTTACACATAGCCTAAACCCCTACTCTAAATTCCAAGTGTAAGTTTTTTTGAACTATACTTTTCTTGTGATTATGTGGTTGAATAATATGCATGATATGTGATATGCGGATATGGTGCTTATTGCGTAAAGGGTAATTATATGCATGTAATAAATGTACAATATATATGTTATACGAATATGCTAGTGTTTTGGAAAAGATGCTATAATGTAGTGATAGTGCACGAATAATCGGTAAATAATATGTGTTGTTTCTCGAATATTTTGGCCTTATGACCTTGGAACCATTGGATATAGTTGGCATGCCATAGGATTGTGAGTACTCATTATATGTATAGAGGTTTTGGGCGTTGAGGCCCTGGGGCATGTTGGAGGGATAAGGGAATGTGAGCTAAAGCTCCATTCAATGGGACATGTGAAGGGAAATAAGGAAAGTGTTATCTATATGCTTTACTTTTGGGACATGTTTGACTCTACGAGTCTATGTGGTGTAAGGAGATCTGTGCATCCGATGTATGATGATAGAGCTCACTATATGTTTCATAATCCAAGTGTCATCTTATCTTATGTTATATAACTTTGTGGAATATGTTTTATGATTGAATGATGTTGTATATGTGCTACAAAAATACTCCTAGACTATGCATGTTTTAATATTAGATGATGTTAGACTTAAGAACATGCTATTTGTGAATGAATGATTGATTGTGTTGCACGATGACATGTTTATGCTGTGGTTATTCTATTCATTCATTGAGCTTGCAAACGTTCATTCCCCTCATTTAAACATTGCAGATTAGTGTCGTCACAGTGTGAGGGTAGTGTGGTTTCCAAGAGAGTAATCCAAGAAAGTCCAAACATTCTTCGTAGGTGTTTATCCATTCCTATTTATTTTGGGAAAAATTGGCAATGTGGTAGAACCTATTTGAGTTGTTGATTTATGGACATTTGAGCTTGCTTATATGACATTCATGTCATTAAAATGTTAGAATACTTAGTCATTGATGTTAGTTTGATGATAGTTGTTTAGACTCGGTTTTGGTATATTCTGCTATCAAATAAGCCATATGAATGATTATTGAACTCAGTACTTGATGTATGTTGATTAGAAACTATTTGAGATGAGTTAATTGCATTCCTCCGCTGTAAATTTAGCTCTAGTAGCAGAGGTATCGATATTGGGCCTTAAAAATCGATACCTCTGTGAACAAAACGTATAGGAAACAGAATAGAGATTCGGTATCGATACCTTTTCTCCAGTATCAATACTGTAACGCCCCGTACCCGAGACCGTCGCCAGAGTCGAGCACGAGGTGTTAACAGACTTAATTCATTACTTTAAACAGCTCAAACAATTTATTTTTAAAATTTTCAGTCAAGCTAGCAATCTGCGTCACAGTCACTTAAAAATTCATATCTTGAGTTCCGAAACTCAAAATCCAATTCTGTAAATTTTCCCTGAAACTAGACTCATATATCTATTTACTTATTTTTTTATATAATTTTTGGCGAATAAAATTAGTACATTTTATTAGTTAAAGTCTCCCCTATTTCAGGGTTCGACTACTCTGACCTCTGTGTATTACGAATCAGATATCTCCCTGTACAGAGTTTCAATGACTATGCCATTTTTCTAATAAAACTAGACTCAATAAGGAATCTGTACACATAAATCATGACTTCTAATTATCTTTGAAAAATTTATGGTGAATTTCCAAAGTCGAACAGGATCCAAAATTGCTCTGCCTGTTTCACAAAAATTTAAACATCTCATAAAATATAATTCATATACCTGTTTTGTTCCATCCATATGAAAATAGACTCATCAAGCTTCAATTCCATAACTTATTCATTATTTAATTCCATTTCTACTATTTTTAGTGATTTTTCAAATTCATGTCACTACTGCTATCTGAATCTATTTTAGGGTAAATTTTACCCATTTCATGGTTCCCATGGATTAGCTAGCAATTTAGCATACATAACACCAAATATGACCATGATTAGCCATTCCAATGGCTAATCATTACCAAGCATTTCCATACCACTCAATAACCATATCATAAGACCATATATACAAAATTATTATAATGCTATACATGCCATACTCAAAATATACAAGCCATTATGCCAAGATGGTATACGGATAGTGTGAGCATGCCTCCGACCGTTTCCGATTTTCGAGCTGGCTTGTCAACACTACAAGGAATGAAAAGGAGGGAGTAAGCACAAATGCTTAGTAAGTTCACATGCAAATAGCAAGTAACACAACTATATAAGCAAACATAAACATCATTTGCATGATCATCACCGAGACATTCATATCACATTTTCATTTATCATCTTACCATATTGTTGTTATATCAAGTTTTCAACTCGAGGGTTAAGTACATACCTGTTCAAAGCATCCATTTCACAACACTTACCAATACATCCCTTTCATCTCGAGTATTCCTCCATTTGAGTAGAATTTTACCCGTTGAACACATCGGAATATAATTCGGATACACGAAAAGTTTGCACATAAGTGCCACATATGTAGCCAAGCTACCATGTAACCCGCCCATAAGTGAACTCGGACTCAAATCAACGAGCTCGGGCGTTCGGATCCATAAGTGAACTCGGACTCAACTCAACGAGCTCGGATGCCTAGTTACATCTCTCGAACTCGGACTCAACTCAACGAGTTCGGACATTCGCATCCATAAGTGAACTCGGACTCAACTCAACGAGCTCGGATGCTTAGTTACATCTCTCGAACTCGGACTCAACTCAACGAGTTCAAAACTCAACCATCCTAGTGACATGTCACTTGTATTCTAATCTATTCCCAAGGTTCAAACGGGCTTTTTCCTCAATCACACATCTTTTTCGTCTTCCACGGAATATCAAAACCGATACTCGGTAGTAATTCATATTTAACAAGTAATAAACATAATTTGCATATTACTCAACAATAACCACAAAGCATAATATTTCATAATAATAATCATCATATCATATAAATATCATTAAGTTAATTAAAATTACAATTATGTTACTACATTTACACATGAACTTACCTCGTATGTGAAAATGGCTACTTTTACCATTTCGTCCACAACTTGGTATTTTCCCCATTTTAGCCCGAATTTTAGTTTTCCTTGCTCTATCATTTAAAATATAGTCTAATTAGGGCTCACATTATTCAAATTAACCCAAAATCATATTTTGGCAAAATTACAGTTTTGCCCCTAAACTTTTGCATATTTACACTTTTGCCCCAAAGCTCGTAAATTAAACTTCAGCATATTTTCTTATGTTTTATGACATTCTGAACATTTTTTCCTTCTATGACAACATCAAATTCTCACTCTAACACATAGTTATGAACAATAATAATTTTTACCGATTAAGCCGTTTTACTCATTTTTGCTTAAAATCGCTTAGCAAAAGTTGTTTAACATAATTTCTGCCTTCATATTCTACCATAAAACATCAAAATAAACACATTTCACCTATGGGTGTTTTTCCAAATATGAACCCTAGCTTAAATTATTGCTAGAATAAGCTTAATCAAGTTACTGGGATTCTAAAAACGTAAAGAACTTGAAAAAGCAGGCTAGAAACGGACTTACAATCGAGCTTGGAAGCTTGAAAACCCTAGCCATGGTTTCTCCTTGCTATATTCGGCCATGGGGTTGAAGATGAGCAAAATTGGCTTTTAATTTTGTATTTTAAGTCATTTTACCCCTAAATGACCAAAATGCCCTTACTACTAAACTTTCCAAAAATTCCATCCATGTCCAATTTTTTTCCATAGACTTAAAAATTGGTAAAATTAATATTTTAGACCTCCTAATTAATATTTCAAAACAATTTCATACTAGAAACTTCTAGAATGTAAGTTTTGCAAATTATTCGATTTAGTCCCTAATTTCAATTTAAGCACTTTATGCATAAAATTTCTTCACGAAATTTTCACACAATCATGCAATCATATCATAGACCTCAAAATAATCATAAAATAATTATTTCTATATTGGATTTTTTGGTCACAAAACCACTATTTCGACTAGGCCCAAAATCAGGATATTACAACTCTTCCCCCCTTTTAGGGATTTTCGTCTCCGAAAATCTTACCGGATAAGTGGTCTTCACTTTTAATCTCATATTCGGTGCTGAAGAACTTTCACTTAGGCTGTACCTCCAATACATCATTTTAATTTTTCATATGGTCTAAAAGCTTACAGCCTCAACTCTCAACTGCTTTTTAAATTTTCAACCCTTCTCGCCTTCCCATGATATCATGACATAAAACCAGATCTTAACTTGATTAATGGAGACCGGAATTCCAAGAAATCCAACAATCAAAGAGACCTAAAATTCCATGAATCTGATGAGTAGGAATTCATTCAATACCGATATGATTTATAGATTTCTCCAAACATTTAAGAATAGGATACATCACATATTCCTCTTTCTGCCATAGAAATAATTCTGATATGGCCTCAAGAATAATCCTTCTCATTTCCATCCCAATATCAACATTGACAAGGATAATTTTAATAGATCCCAATGCTCAGCTTTAACCTTTTTAACAACTCAGATTTTATGTAACATCGAATGCTCTAAACTATCACATTACCTCACTGTCTTGAAACACATCACAATTCACACAATAGTACATTACTGAAAGTCAGGAAGTCTTTGCTCAATGTAGACTAGTCTAGTTCAGACGCTTCGGTTACCAATATTCTCATCTATCCGAACTCTGTCAACATGTAATAAACTTTTCAACTTTCATAAGATGAAAACCTTATCATTCGTAGTGGCTTTAACTAATATCCAACTCTTTCTAATAAAGATACACTTCTCGTTCAGACTATTTACTCTTTTATCAGTACAAAAATGAAATTCTATTATCAGACTTGAGAAAAATAATCCTGACATAATTGTCACATGAAATCTTTAAATAAATAATTCACCATACCGGCTGAAACTCGCGCTTTTATCACCTATGCCTTTACTGATGTCAAATCCTTACACAGAAATTAGAACAAAAAAATCCCAATACTAAAATCACCACCAAGATCAAATTAGAAGTATAGTCATATTTGACATGATTATCACGAGCTGAAGAACGCACTTTGAACATGAGTCGTAATTGAAAAATTATGGAACAAAGATAACAAGAAAACCGAATAAAGAAATCCAAGATAGAGAAACCCGAATAAAGAAATCCGAATAAAAAAAGATCCGGGATAAAGAAACCCAAGATACGATACTATGCCTGAGAATCAAAACCTAACTCATAGAGAAAATATAGAATACCCCGATAATTCTTCAAAGAAAGAAAGTCCAAAAGAAAACATCATTTAATCCCACTTTGAAATCAAATATAACAAGATCAATATATCTTCCCATACATATATATCGGATGAAGCATCAAGTAGAAGAAATGTAATTATAATATCATATGTATTCTCTCATCAATTCTTATCGAATTTAAATGAAATAGAAGACCCGATGAAATAGAGCAATATAAATTATAAACCGCTTTAGACTCGCCAATGCTTTCATCCAACACGAGAATTAGAAGACATTCCCATATAACAAGAATTTCTTCGAAGATTAATAGCCATAGAAATATTTTCGAGAACGGGTAAACACATAGAACATCCCAAAAGAGAACTGCTAAATCTGTCCACCATAATCACACACTCGGATAGTTCACATTTCAAATATCATTTCCCCAACTAGTTCTCACACAAATTTCATATTAAACCATTCACTAAAGAAGGCCAGTTCTGAATAAATTTCGATTTACACTTTTTTCGACCTTGCACCTGAGTAATTCGATTTACCAAAGAGAATTCCTTCTCTATTTGGGACAGTGCATAACTCCAATAATCTTTACGTCAATCCGATACTTTACTAGCTCTAACTTTACTTATCAGCTCATTTTCAATCTCTGATCATACTTATAATTATTCTATCACTGAACTCTTTGGGTTCTCAACCGGAAACTTATTCAATACAAATCTCATGAAATTCCATTATAAGTACCACTTCGGTAAGGGGGAGGGGTTGTAAGACCTCTGACTCGAGTTTCTTATACATACACATATGACACAACTTTCATCATCATAGCAACATCATCAAAATCATGTCATTCATTCAGGCAATGCAACATTCATGTTGGCTTACACAAATTTTCCTACTATCCCATTTAGACAATATACTTATGCATACATTCTATGTTTTTTAGATAGCTTTACTTATCCATTCATTTAATTAAATTAATTCATGCTCATGACATCATATAGGGCCAAACAAACATAGATATTTGCATCACAATCACAACTTTCATTTCGTGCATCATGTACATGTCATTACAATCATATAATTCAGTCCAACAATTTAACATAGATAAGTTCATTTCATTACAATCCTTTATCTCATAAAAATTATATATCATTAGCATTCATCAACATTCGACGTCCAAATCAAGACAAGGACATTTTCATTCATATCATAATATTATGACTTTTATTCATACCTTTACTATTTTCTATTTATTCCGTTCATCTTATCAAGTAAGCCATATACACTACATCATATGAGCATTAAGCAAATATGGATATGTATCATAAACTTTTATTCATACTTTTTTGAACCGAGACTTATCATAATCATAATTTTACTCAAATACCTTTACATAACATTGAACATGGTAGGCGCAGCTCGGTTGGAGAGTACCCTGTCTAAATAAGACGGTACTCATATGCGTCAGAAGACATCACACTATCACAGATCAGTGGCATGTATAGCTAAATTCTTACGCATGCTAAGTTAGTCCGAGAACCGACTAAACTTGCTCTGATACAACCAAACGTAATGCCCCGTACCCGATACCATCGCCGAAATCAAACACGAGGTGTTAACAGACTTAATTCATTACTTTAAACAGCTCAAACAATTTATTTTTAAAATTTTCAGTCAAGCTAGCAATCTGCGTCACAGTCCCTTAAAAATTAATATCTTGAGTTCTGAAACTCGAAATCTAATTCCATAAATTTTCCCTAAAACTAGACTCATATATCTATTTAATAATTTTTTTATATAATTTTTGGTCAAGAAAATTAGTACAGTTTATTAGTTAAAGTCTCCCCTGTTTCAGGGTTTGACTGCACTGACCTCTGTGTATTACGAATCAGATATCTCCCTGTACAGAGTTTCAATGACTATGCTGTTTATTTCTAATAAAACTAGACTCAATAAGGAATCTGTACATATAAATCATGACTTCTAATTATCTTTGAAAAATTTATGGTGAATTTCCAAAGTCAGAATAGGGGATCCAGAAATTACTCTGGCCCTGTTTCACAAAAATTTAAACATCTCATAAAATATAACTCATATACCTGTTTTGTTCCATCCATATGAAAATAGACTCATCAAGATTCAATTCCATAACTTATTCATTATTTAATTCCATTTCTACTATTTTTAGTGATTTTTCAAATTCACGTCACTACTGCTGTATGAATCTATTTTATGGTAAATTTTACCCATTTCATGGTTCCCATGGATTAGCTAGCAATTTAGCATACATAACACCAAATATGATCATGATTAGCCATTCCAATGGCTAATCATTACCAAGCATTTCCATACCACTCAATAACCATATCATAAGGCCATATATACAAAATGATTATAATGCTATACATGCCATACTCAAAATATACAAGCCATTATGCCAAGATGGTATACTTGATAGTGTGAGCGTGCCTCCGACCGCTTCCGATTTCTCTCGAGTGGCTTGTCAACACTACAAGGAATGAAAAGGAGGGAGTAAGCACAAATGCTTAGTAAGTTCACATGCAAATAGCAAGTAACCCAACTATATAAGCAAACATAAACATCATTTGCATGATCATCACCGAGACATTCATATCACATTTTCGTTTATCACCTTACCATATTATTGTTATATCGAGTTTTCAACCCGAGGGTTAAGTACATACCTGTTCAAAGTATCCATTTCACAACACTTACCAATACATCCCTTTCATCTCGAGTATTCCTCTATTTTAGTAGAATTTTACCCGTTGAACACATCAGAATATAATTCGGATACACGAAAAGTTTGCACGTAAGTGCCACATATGTAGCCAAGCTACCATGTAACCCGCCCATAAGTGAACTCGAACTCAACTCAACAAGCTCGGGCGTTCGCACCCATAAGTGAACTCGGACTCAACTCAACGAGCTCGGATGCCTTGTTACATCTCTCGAACTCGGACTCAACTCAACGAGTTCGGACATTCGCATCAATAAGTGAACTCGGACTCAACTCAACGAGCCCTGATGCTTAGTTACATCTCTCGAACTCGGACTCAACTCAACGAGTTCGAAACTCAACCATCCTAGTGACATATCACTTGTATTCTAATCTATTCCCAAGGTTCAAACGGGCTTTTTCCTCAATCACACATCTTTTTCGTTTTCCACGGAATATCGAAACCGATACTCGGTAGCAATTCATATTTAACAAGTAATAAACATAATTTGCATATTACTCAACAATAACCACAAAGCATAATATTTCATAATAATAATCATCATATCATATAAATATCATTAATTTAATTAAAATGACAATTATGTCACTACATTTACACATGAACTTACCTCGTATGTGAAAATGGCTACTTTTACCATTTCGTCCACAACTTGGTATTTTCCCCATTTTAGCCCGAATTTTAGTTTTCCTTGCTCTATCATTTAAAATATAGTCTAATTAGGGCTCACATTATTCAAATTAACCCAAAATCATATTTTGGCAAAATTACAGTTTTGCCCCTAAACTTTTGCATATTTACACTTTTGCCCCAAAGCTCGTAAATTAAACTTTAGCATATTTTCTTATGTTTTATGACATGCTGAAAATTTTTCCCTTCTATGACAACATCAAATTCTCACTCTAACACATAGTTATGAACAATAACAATTTTTACTGACAGTAGTTTTACTCATTTTTGCTTAAAATCGCTTAGCAAAAGTTGTTTAACATAATTTCAGCCTTCATATTCTACCATAAAACATCAAAATAAACACCTTTAACCTATGGGTATTTTTCCAAATATGATCCCTACCTTAAATTATTGCTAGAATAAGCTTAATCAAGTTACCGGGATTCCAAAAACGTAAAGAACTTGAAAAATGGGGCTAGAACGGACTTAAAATCGAGCTTGGAAGCTTGAAAAACCCTAGCCATGGTTTCTCCTTGCTATATTTAGCCATGGGGTTGAAGATGAGAAAAATTGGCTTTTAATTTTGTATTTTAATTCATTTTACCCCTAAATGACCAAAATGCCTTTACTACTAAACTTTCCAAAAATTCCATCCATGTCCAATTTTTGTCCATAGACTTAGAAATTGGTAAAATTGCTCTTTTAGACCTCCTAATTAATATTTCAAAACAATTTCTTACTAGAAACTTCTAGAATGCAAGTTTTGCAAATTATTCGATTTAGTCCCTAATTTCAATTTAAGCACTTTATGCATAAAATTTCTTCACGAAATTTTCACACAATCATGCAATCATATCATAGACCTCAAAATAATAATAAAATAATTATTTCTATATTGGATTTTGTGGTCATGAAACCACTATTTCGACTAGGCCCAAAATCAGGATATTACAAATACTCTGAGAAGAAATATAGATACTTGGTTCGAGGGTACTGATAATTTTCAACAGATGGGTTTTTAAATGAGAAACAGAATGCTAATTGGTATTGTTTTTCCTAGTGGTATCTATACCACTATAGGAAAATATCGATACCTAATTACCAGTATCGATTGCTATGAACATTTTCATGAAATTTTGCTATTGGCCCTTATGCATGATTCTGGCTTTTCGTGTGATCGATTAACGAAAGATTTTCATGTAATAATAATGATTAATAACCTGAACAATTAAACCTCGTTTGACTAAACAAAAGATGATCGATTTACTTGAATCTAATTTCCTATTTAATGTAAATGAGACGAGACGATAGTGTGGCATCTCGTATTCGGGCCTGGCGACTAGGCCGGGTATAGGGTGTTACATTTGGTGGTATCAAAGCCTAGGTTCATTAACTCTCAGACCTAGGAGGTTGTTGTGTTTGGAGTTTTGAAACTCATGAGTCTAAATCCCTTTTGTTGTTCTTGATATTGGTAATGTAACCCTGATTGAATTGCATGAGATATTTCTGGTTGTGATTTATGTGGGGTAAGAACGGGAACACATTCCCTTTAACCCTAAATTTTGCTTGCAAGAATAAGACTTGGATTATTCCCGCCACTCATACCATTTATTTGTCTGTTGTTTGCTAGATTAACTAGATATGCCTCCTAGACATGTTAATGTGAAAGCTAATGCTCAAGAAGATGGTACATCCTCCACACTTCCTATGCCACTGCGTAGAGTGAACATCCCTGATGAGGGTGTCGGCCCTCTGATGGAAGCCATGATAGGAGCATTTCAGAGGATTGCTGGTGTTAATCCTACACCTACACTTGCCAATCAGGCACCAGTTAATCGAGGTTTGCCGCCTGAATGTCTTTGAGCATTGGGTGGTAAAGAGTTTTCTAGAGTGGAAGGCACTGATCCAACCATAGCTGAGTGCTAGTTGGATGGAGTTGAAAGGATCCTTGAGCAGATAGCTTGTTCTGTTGAGAAGAAGTTGGGTTTTTTTGTGTCCTTACTCTACAGTGAGGCTCATCATTAGTGGAATACAGTTAGAAGAGGTACTGTTACTAATAGATTGACTTGAAACTACTTTCTCGAGGCTTTTAAGAGGAAGTATATGGGTGAACAACATATAGAGGCTCGTAAGCGTGAGTTTTTGGATTTAGTTTAGGGTGAATTATCAATGGCTGATTATGAGGCTGAATTTGTGTGACTTAGTCAGTGCACTCCTAAGATGGTTCCTTTCGAAAGGGACCATTTTAAGAGGTTTCGTTTTGGGTTAAACCATGAGATTCGAGTTTATTTGGTACCTCAGACCTTAGAGATGTTTGATGAGTTGGTTGAGAAAGCTAAAGCTATGGAAGAAAACTTAGCTGAGCCACCTCATTTAGTGACTACTGATTCTGGCAAGAGAGCTTCTAATGGTGCATCAAGTCAACCATCTAATAGAGGGTGTGATAGCCATGTCTCTGGTAGAGGTACGAGACGTGAGACTCGACTGAGTCAATCTAGGCAATAGAGTGGTACCATGGTTAATGCTAGTGGTTTAGTGGGTAGTTCTAGATGGCCGCTTTCTGTTCACTGTGAGTGTAGGCACTCTAGAGAGTGTTGTAAGTTGACTAGTGGATGTTTTAAATATGGTTCAAAGGAACATATTCTAAGGGATTGTCCACATAGAGTTGAGGTTTCACATACTCAAAGTTTAAAACCTGTTACTGTACCTATTAGAGGCCGTGGTCATGGTAAAGGTAATGGGAGATCGAATAGGCAATAGATTGTTACTCATACTATTGCTACACAGGTTTAATCTGGAGGTCTAGCTCGAGTTTATGCTATTAGGAAGCTGGAGGATCAAGATCCGACTGATGTTATCGCAGGTGTTTTTACTTTATAGTCTACTCTATTGTTTTCTTTAGTTGATTCTGGATTGATGCATTCTTATATCCTGAGCGAATTGGCATATAAGTTAAGGATTCCTGTTGAGACTCTTGGTTTAGGTATGATTGTTATTAGTTCCTTTGGTTATACTGTAATGGTAAATAAAGTTTATCGTAGGTGTCCTCTGTTGATCTCATGCAATTGTCATTTTATGGATTTGATGTGATACTTGGAATGGATTGGTTAATTTGACATAAGACTAGAGTAGATTTTGAGACTAACAAATTACCTTGAAAGATAGTGAAGGTTTGGAGATAGTTGTAGTGGGTGAAAGACCCGGTTTCATGTCTATTATGGTTTTGGCTGTGAAGGCTGAGAAGTTGGTAAGTAAAGGTTATGAGGCTTATTTGGCTTATGTTATGAATTTTATCAGTAAGAAGTTAAGATTTCAGAATATTCACACTATTAGGGATTTTCTTAACGTGTTTCCTGAAGAGTTACAGGGTTTGCCACCAGATCGAGAAGTAGAGTTTGGAATTGAGCTTTATCCTGGTACTGCACCGGTGTACATTGAGCCCTATTGCATGGCACCAAAAGAGCTCAAAGAGTTAAAGATTTAGTTACAGAAGTTGATGGATAGAGGGTTTATTCCATCAAGTGTGTCTCTATGAGGTCCACCGATTTTTTTGTAAAGAAGAAGGATGGTACGATGAGGATGTGTGTTGATTATAGGCAGTTGAACAAGTTAACTATTAAGAATAAGTATCCCTTACCTTGAATCGATGATTTGTTTGATCAGTTTAGAGGTGCAACAGTATTCTCGAAGATTGATCTTAGATCTGGGTATTATCAATTAAAGGTGAAAGAGCCAAATGTGTTGAAAACTACTTTTAGGATTCAGTATGGGCATTATGAGTTTTTGGTGATGTTATTTGGGTTGACTAATGCTCCCGCCACGTTCATGGATTTGATGAACACTATGTTTCATTCATATTTTGATCAATTTGTGGTTGTTTTCATCAATGACATCTTGGTATATTCTGGTTCCGAGGAAGATCATGACGAGCACTTAAGGGTTGTTCTACAGATTCTTCGAGATAAGCAGTTGTATATGAATCTAAGTAAATGTGAATTTTGGCTTAGGGAAGTGGTGTTCTTTGGTCAAGTCGTATCAGCAGAAGGGATACATGTGGATACCAAGAAGATGGAGGCGATTTTGGAATGGAAGCCGCCTAGAAGTGTTACTGAAGTTAGGAGTTTTTTGGATTTAGCTGGTTACTACCGTAGGTTCGTTGAAGGGTTTTCTCTCATTGCCGCACCTTTAACGAAACTACTTTAGAAGAGTATGGAGTTTGAATGGACTGATGAAAGGCAGAAGAGTTTTGATCGGCTTAAGGCAGTTTTGACTAAGGCACTATTGTTGGTTCAACCGAAACCTAAGAAAGATTTTATAGTTTATAGTGATGCTTCGTATTTGGGACTTGGTTGCGTTTTGATGCAAGAGGGTAAAGTTGTGGCTTATGCTTCAAGATAGTTAAAAATACACGAAAGGAATTATCCTACTCATGATTTGGATTTAGTTGCTATGGTGTTTGCACTTAAGATTTGCCGACATTATCTTTATAGAGAGAAGTCTGTGATCTACACTGATCATAAGAGCCTTAAGTACCTCTTCACTCAAAAGGAGTTGAATTTAAGACAAAAACATTGGATTGAGCTGTTAAAGGATTATGATTGTGTAGTAGAGGCGAATATAGTTTCTAATGCTTTAAGTAGGAAGTCGATGACGGAATTGAGAGCTATGTTTGCGCACTTGAGTTTAGCTAGTGATGGTGGTTTATGTGTTAAACTTCAAGTAAGACCGACTTTGTCACAACAAATCAAGGAGAAACAACCGTTAGATGGAGAATTGTTAAAAAGGATTCCACAAGTTGCGCAAGGTATTAAGGGAGATTTTGATGTTGGTAGTAATGGTATCTTAAATTTTTGAGGAAGACTATGTGTGCCGCAAGATATGGGTTTAAGACAAACGATCCATATCGAAGTGCATAGTAGCCCTTATGCTATGCATCTCAAAAGTGGGAAGATGTATCACAGTCTTAAGGAAGTTTATTGGTGGCCTGGTTTAAAGCGTGATGTTACGGATTTTGTGACTCGGTGTTTAGTTTGTCAAAAGGTGACGGCTGAACATTAATTTCCTTCGAGTTTACTACAACCTGTTGCAATTCCTATATGGAAGTGGGAGAGGATTACTATGGATTTTGTTTCGGGTTTTCCATTGACCCCTTCAAGGAAAGATTTTGTATGGATTACAGTTAATCAATTTTCAAAGAGTGCGTATTTCGTAGCTGTGTGAACCAATTACTCATTGCAAAAGTTGACAGAGCTGTATATTGCTGAAATTGTTCGTCTTAAGGATTCCAGTTTCGATTATTTCATATAGGGATCCAAGGTTTACTTCAAGGTTTTGGAAAAGTCTGCAAAAATCTTTGGGGTCGAAGCTTACATTCAATATGGCTTATCATCCCCAAACTAGTGGCCAGTCTAAAAGGGTGATTCAAGTTCTAGAAGATATATTGCGAAGCTGTATGATCGAGCTTAGAGGTAGTTGGGAATGATATTTGCCAGCAGAGTTTGCTACAATAATAGTTACCAAGCAAGTATTCGTATGGCCACTTTTGAAGCGTTGTATGGTAGGAAGTGTAGAACTCCTTTGTGTTAGACAAAGTTGGATAAGAGGCGATTTGTTGGGCCAGATTTAGTTCATGAGACTAAAGAAAAGGTTAAGCTAATTTGTGGTCGTCTGAGAGTAGCATCTGATAGGCAAAAATCTTATGCGGATCTAAAACGTTGCGATATCAAGTTTCAAATTGAGGATAAGGTATTTTTGAAAGTTTCACATTGGAAGAAAGTTTTAAGATTTGGTAGGAAGGGTAAGTTAAGTCCTAGATATGTTGGACCCTACGAAGTTGTTGAGAGGATAGGTTTGGTAGCTTATCGTCTCAAGTTGTCACTAGAACTTGAGTGAATTCATGATGTTTTCCATGTGTCCATACTAAGGAAGTATTTTTCTAATCCGTTACATATTGTGTCAATTGAGAAAATTGAAATTCATGATGACTTTTCTTCTAAAGAAGAACCAGTTGAAATTCTAGACCATGAAGTAAAAGTGTTACGAAACAAAAGAGTTCCATTGGTTAACGTTTTGTGGCACAATCATAAAGTGGAAGAGGTTCCTGGCGAAACTGAGGAAGCAATGAGAAGTCAATATCCTTATTTGTTTTAGCTCAGTAATTTTTAGGACAAAATTCTTTTTAGAGGGGGAGAATTGTAACACACCAAAATAGGGCCTAGGAGTTTAAAGGGGTATTTTGGAAATTTTAGTCTATATGAGTTCAGGATTTTGTAAGATTGGTTCTTGATAGTGTTTTCGACTAGGGCGTCTTAACCGTCAAATCAATTTTTGAAAAAGTGTTCTAGAAACCCTTAATTTTGGAAAAGGGCTAATTTGTAACAAAGTCAAAATAGAGAGTCTTTATGTTGCAGTTTTACCATTTTTGTAAAATTGAACCTATTTCATCTCCAAACACAAGCTTTTCACGTATGTTTCTATCTTCTTCGTCGGGCTTTCCACCTTTTGCCATTCCCTTGTTATTTCTTTCAAGTTTTTATTCCCAAAACGCAATACCTTGATTTCGTATCATTCCTAAGTCATTTATTACCATAAACCTTCAAGAAAAACACCCAAAAACTCCATAGATTTCATCGTCTACTTCAAATGTGGGGTTTTCAGATTTTTATCAAAACTCATACATTCTTTCGCAAAAGGTAATCATTCATGTATTCATAAGTTTTTAATGTTATTAAGACTCTAAATCTGAATTATTAGCCTTCGAATAGAATGTTTCAAATAAAAGCCAAAAATCGAGCCATTAATGGTGGATTTCGGGATTTTGCATAAAAACTTGGTTTCAAACTATTTTTCAACTTGTTTTAGCATGATTAGAAGTTTTTCAAACTTATCCTAAAGTTTCGTTAATGATTTCTCATATATTAATGAATTTTACGAAAATTGCCTAAAATATGTCAAAAAATGTCGATACCATGAATTGAGTAGATTTCTCCAGTTTGAAGGTTGCAAATTAGGCATAGACGAATGATTAGATGAGAGGAACTAATTTTAACCAAAAAGGTTTAGTATAGATCGAGATATTAGTTTATAAAGTTGTCATGTTAATAGTTTAAGTTACATGGGGACTTAGCTGAAAGCTTGTGTTTTAGTTAGTTTGAATGAATATTTGGTTGATATTTGAATGTTTTTATTGTGTGAATATATGTGCTAAGCTTTGGATTTGTTAGAGCTTGCTACGAGCTAGAGAAACGTTAGCTGAGCTTTCAGTTTTTGACAAAAGTACAAAGTGGTGAGTGTATGGAATTGCTACTCGTAAGCACGAGTCGTGTGATAATTGGGAATTTACACGTAGCCTAAACCCCTACTCTAAATTCCAAGTGTAAGTTTTCTTAAACTATACTTGTCTTGTGATTATGTGGTTGAATAATATGCATATGTGATATGTGGATTTGGTGCTTATTGTGTAAAGGGTAATTATATACATGTAATAAATGTACAATATATATGTTATACGAATATGCTAGTGTTTTGCAAAAGATGCTATAATGTAGTGATAGTGCATGGATAATTGGTAAGTAATATGTGTTGTTTCTCGGATATTTTGGCCTTGTTATCTAGGAAGCATTGGACATAGTTGGCATGCCATAGGATTGCGAGTACTCACTTATATGTATAGAGGTTTTGGGCGTTGAGGCCCTGGGACATGTTTGGAAGGATAAGAGAATGTGAGCTAAAGCTCCATTCAATGGGACATGTAAGGGAAAATAAGGAAAGTGTTAGCTGTACGCTTCACTTTTGGGACATGTTTGACTCTACGAGCCTATGCAGTGTAAGGAGATCCGTGTATCCGATGTGTGATGATAGAGCTCACTATATGTTTCATAATCCAAGTGCTATCTTATCTTATGTTATATAACTGTGTGGAATATGTTCTATGCTTGAATGATTTTTTATTTGTGCTACGAAAAGACTCCTAGACTATGCATGTTTTAATATAAGATGATGCTAGACTTAAGAACATGCTATTTGTGAATGAATGACTGGTTGTGTTGCATGATGACATGTTTATGTTGTGGTTATTCTATTCATTCACTGAGCTTGCAAAAGCTCATTCCCTTTATTTCAACATTGTAGATTAGTTTCGTCACAATGTGAGGGCGATGTGGTTTCTAAGGCAGTGGTCCAAGGAAGTTTGAACATTCTTCATGGTGCTTATTTATTCCTCTTTGTTTTGGGGAAAATTGGCAATGTGGTAGAACCTTTTTGAGTTGTTGATTTATGGAAATTTGAGCTTGCTTATGTGAACTTCATGTCATTAAAATGTTAGAATACTTAGTCATTGATGTTAGCTTGATGACAATTATTCGGACTCGATTTTGGTATATTATGCTATCGAATAAGCCGTATGAATAATTATTGAACTTAATACTTGATGCATGTTGATTAGGAACTATTTGAGATGAGTTAATTGCATTCCTACGCTATAAATTTAGCTCCAGTAGCAGAAGTATCGATATTACGCCTTAAAAATCTATACCTCTGCGGACTAAAACGTACAGGAAATAGAATAGAGATTTGGTATTGATACCCTTTCTTGAGTATCCATACTTGGGGAAGAAATATCAATACTTAGTTCGGAGGTACTGATAATTTTTGTAACACCCCTTACCCGTATTCAATGCCAGAATAGGGTTATGTAGCACTACCTAACTTATAAACAATTAAACATTTACTATGCATGCATTGTAACACCCCTTACTGTATCTGATCTCGAAACAGGGTACAAGGCATTACCGGACTTAAACGTAAGCAAACATACAAAACCAAGACATAAATTTTTGTTCAAATTTAAAACTTTTCAGATACATTCAAATCATCCCTATAACGAGCCTACGAGGACCAAAACATGCTTTGGAAGTGGTTTAGGAGTAAACCGAGAACTTTAGAAAATTTTACAACACTTAGAAGCTTTTTTATCAAACAGGGGTCGCACGCCCGTGTAGCTTGGGAAACGCCCGTGTGAGCAGGTCGTGTGGTTACACACGCCTGTGTCCATACCCCGTGTAACTCTCTATTTTTTATCCATGAACAAAATGAAGTCACACGGCCAAGGCACACGCCCGTGTGCTTAGGCCGTGTGGTCAATTTAATTTTCCTAAGTTTTCATAAAATAGGTGCAGACTTCACACGACTAGGGCACACACCAGCGTTTGAGGCCGTATCATCCACACGGTTTAGACACACGCCCGTGTCTCTACCTATGTGCTCGATACTGAGCATTCTGTTTTACAACAATTTTGGTGTAGGGGACACACGGCTGAATCACACGCCCATGGGGCAAGCCGTGTGTCACACACAGCTTAGACACACATGCCCGTGTGTCTACCCGTATGGACAAAAATAAGGCTATTTACCAAGCCTTTTTGCCACCCTTCCATGCACAACCTATACAACAACATATAATACCAATCCAAGCATATACATTCAACCCAATCAGCCACAAAAAAGGCATCCACACGTCATTCACATACTATCATCTATTACATACAACCATCACATGCTATTCAACTTAAACCCTACAAATTTCCACATCCATGAAAGGCAGCATCATATGCATATACTTAAACCAATATTAACCAATTTCAATGGCCATTTACAAAATGAATTATCAACCGACACAAGCCAACACATTTTGCCAAATCAATTATGACACATAACAAAAAGACCAAGTCCCTATACATGCCATAACTCAAACATTAAAATCATTGGTACCCAAAATGTTAAGTTGATAGTGTGAATGGATCTCTAATAGTCTTCGATCCCCGAGCTAGCTTGGTGACACTATAAAACAAGGGAAAAGAAAAGGAGTAAGCTTTAAAGCTTAGTAAGTTCATATGCAAATAATAAGCATTATAAACACACTTTTATCATGCAATTAACATGAAGTGAGTTAACATATATGTCATTATAAATAATGTCATAACTTGCACAATCATAACCTTACCGAGGGATTCATCACATATCGAGCTCATTACGCATAAGTTTTACATACATACCTGTACCATCTTGAAACATACCATGGTCTTTCGCAACATTAACATTTCCGTTACGATTCCCGTTGAACCACTTGGAATACTAAAGGATACTCGGGGTATCTCACACTCATAGTACCATACCAATGCCATATCCCAGATATGATCTTACATGGGATCTCATATCGATGCCAATAGCCCAGATATGGTCTTACACAAAGCCTCATATTCATGTCATATCCCAGATATGGTCTTACACGTAATCTCAAATAACCCTTATGTCATGACATTTGTATCCTATCTATTCCTAAGGTTAAACTTGAATTTCTCTCTTGTCGAACTTTGTCGATTACATCTAAGGAGTCAATCATAATTCATACAATATTAACACAATTAAAGCATAAATAATAATGCATTATTTACATACGAACTTACCTCAGTACAAAAATAGTAGAAATGGACTTAATCGTCAAAGACTTTGTTTTTCCCCCGATCTAGGTCCGAACCTCATTTCTCTTGATCTATATTAGAAATTTTAAATCATTAATTAACCACATTACTCAATTCAGTCCAAAAATCACACTATGGAAAAATTACATTTTTGCCCCTAAACTTTGACATATTTACATTTTGGTCCCTAGGCTCGTAAAATGAAATCTATTCAATTTCATCAAGACCCAAGCCTAGCCTAACCCTATAAATGCTTATAATAGCCCACATTTTTCATTAAATCACACTATTACACATATTTTGAAATCCTTTTATAAATCACCTAGTAAAAGTTATTTATCTAACATTAAACTTGCATAATCTACTACTAGACATCAAAATGCACAAATATCTAGATCAAATGATAATGACTTTAAAAATGTAAAGAGTATTAAAAACGAGGCTAGGATGTACTTACAATCAAGCTTGGAAGTTGAAAAAACCCTAGCTATGGTAACCTTCTAATTTTTGGCACATGGAGAAGAAGATGGACAAAAAATTTGGCTTTATTTTCCATTTTTATTCATTTATTTACCAAATGACTAAAATGCCCTTAAAGCATAACTTTGAAATTTCATCTATTCATGTCCATTTTTGTCCACTAACTTATCAATGGTATAATTACCAACTAAAGACCTCTAACTTAAAATCTCATAGCAATTGGACACTAACAAGTAGAACTCAACTTTTGCACTGTTTACAAATTAGTCCTTTTTACTAAATTGAGTGCCCAAACGTCAAAATTTTCGAACGAAAATTTCACGAAATCATTCTATAAAATTGTAGACTACGAAAATATAATAAAAACAAGATTTCCTATGTCAGATTCATGGTCCCGAAACCATTGTTCTGACTAGCCCCAAAATCGGGTTGTTACAACTCTCCCCCTTTAGGGATTTTCGTCCCCGAAAATCTTACCAGAAAATAGGTTCAGGTACTATTTCCTCATAGGCTCCTCAAGTTCTCACGTAGCCTCTTCAACACTGTGTCTTTGCCGCAAAGCTTTCACCAGAGCTATACTTTTATTTCTCAACTGTTTAATCTCTCGAGCTAATATCTTAATCGGTTCTTCACCGTACGTCATATCCGGTCGAATCTCAATCTCTGTTGGAGAAATCACATGTGAAGGATCAGAACTATATCGTCGCAACATCGACACATGAAACACATTCTGAATCCTTTCCAACTCTGTTAGTAAGGCTAACTGATATGCCACTGTCCCTATTCTTTCAATAACTTCATACGGCCCAATGAAACGTGGACTCAACTTGCCTTTATGGTCAAATATGATAACTTTTTTCCATAGAGATACATTCAAAAACACTTTGTCACTGACCTGAAGTTCTATCTCTTTTCTTTTCAAATATGCGTATGACTTTTGTCAATCTAAAGCTGTTTTCAAGCAGTCACGGATTACCATTACTTTTTCTTCGATTCCTCTGATCAAATCAACCTCGTGAATCTGTGTCTCACTAAGTTCGGTCCAATACAAAGGTGTCCGGCACTTACGGCCATACAATGCCTCATAAGGTGCCATTTTTATACTCGATTGAAAACTGTTGTTATAGGCAAATTCGACCAATGGTAGATATTTTTCCCAACTACCCTCGAATTCCAAAACACAACATCAGAGCATATCTTTAAGTACTTGAATCGTTCTTTCGGAATTAACCGTCGGTTTTTGGATGAAATGCGGTACTAAAGTTCAACTTTGTACCCAAAGCCTCTTGTAACTTCTTCCAAAATCTCGAAATGAACCTTGGATCTCTATCCGAAATAATAGACATAGGTACTCTGTGCAGTTTTACAATCTCCAAAATGTACAATTCGGCTAGCTTATCAAGTGAATAATCAGTACGTATTGATATAAAATGAGTAGATTTTGTTAATTTGTCTACCACAACCCATACAACATCTTTCTTTTCTAGAGTCAAAGGCAAACCAATTATGAAATCCATCGTAATCCTATCCCATTTCCATTCGGGTACCATCACAGGCTGAAGTAAACCCGAAGGTACTTGGTGTTTGGCCTTTACTTGTTGACAAATAAAACATCTCAAAAGAAACTCAGAAATATTTTGTTTCATACCTGACCACCAGTACAATTTCTTTAAATCGTTATACATTTTTGTACTGCCCGGATGCACAGATAAATAATGATTATGCACTTCATCAAGAATTTTCTAAATAAGTTCATCATTTTTCGGTACACAAGCTCTACCTCAGAACATCAAACTGTCATCGGATCCGACATGAAAATCTGAATCACTAACCGATTCACAATGAACTCTCTTGGCTTGCAAATCACTGTCACATTTTTGAGCTTCACAAATTTGTTGAAGAAATAATGGTCTAGCTCTCAACTTAGCTAGGATCGAACCATTATTAGACAAGGTCAATCGTGTACTCATTAGTCTCAAAGCAAACAAAAACTTTCTACTCAATACATCTACGACAACATTAGCCTTACCCGAGTGATAGTCAATCACTAGATCATAATCCTTCAGTAACTCAAGCCATCTTCATTGCATCAAGTTTAAATCCTTCTAAGTCATCAAGTATTTTAAACTCTTATGATCAGAAAAGATATGAAATTTCTCACCATACAAATGGTGTCTTCAAACTTTTAGATCAAACACAATAGCAGTTAATTCCAAGTCATGCGTCGGATAATTTTTTTTGTGCAGTTTCAACTGTCTCGAGGCATAGGCTATCACTTTGCCCTCTTGCATCAACACACATTCTAATCCATTTAGTGACGCGTCGCTATAAATCACAAACTTTTTTCCCAATTCAGGTTGCACTAAAACTAGTGCCTCAGTCAATAGTGACTTCAACTTCTCAAAACTTTGCTGACATTCTTCAGACTATTCAAACTTAACATCTTTTTACAAAAACTTGGTCATAGCAATTGCAATTATCAAGAATCCTTTAACAAACCGTAGGTAATAACCGACTAAGCCCAAAAAGCTTCTGACTTTAGATACATTCCTTGGCGGCTTCCAATCAATAATTACCGAAACTTTACTCAGATCAACCCGAATACCATCACCCGAAACGATATGTCCCAAAAATCTGACCTCTCGGAGCCAAAACTCACTTTTACTGAATTTAGTGAACAATTTCTTATCTCTCAAAGTCTGCAAAACAGTTCTCAAGTGCTCGACATGCTCAGACTCATCTCGAGAATAAATCAAAATATCATCAATAAACACAACCAAAAACTTGTCCAAATATGGTCAGAAAATTCTATTCATCAAATCCATAAAAGCAACAGGTGCATTAGTTAATCCGAAAGGCATAACAAGGAATTCATAGTGTCCGTACCTTGTTCTGAAAGCAGTTTTCAGTACATCTGACTCTTTAACTCTCAACTGATAGTAGCCAGATCTTAAATCAATCTTCGAGAATATCGTTGCTCCTTTCAACTGATAAAACAGGTCATCTATCATCGGCAAAGGATACCTGTTCTTTGTAGTCACCTTGTTGAGCTGCCTATAATCAATACAAAGTCTCATAGATCCATCTTTCTTCTTTACAAATAACAGTGGAGCACCCTAGAGAGAATAACTCAGTCTCACAAAACCCTTGTCTGAAAGCTCTTGCAACTAAGCTTTCAATTCTTTCAATTTATTCGGAACCATGCTATATAGAGAAATAGATATCGGCGAAGTACCAGGGACTAAATCAATACCAAACTCAACTTCTCTAACTGGATGCTGATCGTGATTTTCCCGTGATAAGTTTTATAAATTTATAATGAATCGTTCTTGAAACTAACTATTATCACGACGTAGGGAAGTGTACCTATCGAACAGTAGTATAGCTTTAGTAAGACCGGATTGTCGAACCCAAAGGACTAGGAGTACTAGTAATGACTGTCTTCTTATTATCTAGCCGAAGAAAAGAGATTTATTTTAACTAACTAATTAATTAAACTAAGAACTTGTAGAAAATAGAAGTTGGGAAATTACTTTTGGGGAAAGCGATTGATTGAGACAATACCTAAGGAAAAATCCACCTAGACTTTTACTTGTTATTCTAGCTCCGAAGCAGACAATTTATTCATTTAACTTGTTCCGTAGAAATCCCTACTGTATATTATTATCCCTCTCGAGACTAACAACGTCTAATCCCTAGGTTGAATAACCGAGAATTATCTCTAATTAACATCCTAAGGTTGCATTAACTCGATCTATGGATTCCCTTATTAGGTTTCACCCTAATCTGGCAAAATCTTGTCACCCTATCTCTAGGCGCACAATCAACTCCGCTTAATTATGACAAAGTTACTCCTAGTCAAGGTCTATTTCTCCTCCAAATAACAATAGTAACTTGAAGTGATATCCTGAAATACCAAAACAAGAATTAAGAACACATAATTAAGAACAAGTCAAATAATTATCATACGATTCAGAAATAATAACAACGTTTCGTCATAGGTTTCATTCCCTTTAGGAATTTTGGGGTTTAATTCATAACTAAATAAGAAAACATCTCAGAATAATAATAAATACAAAATAATAAGAAAACCCAAAACTCCTGAAGGGGAAGTTGAGGAGAGATCTTTAGTCTTGATAATGGCTCCGGTTTCTGAGATGGATCAATCAGCTTTCTTGGAGTAATTCATTACTCCTTATTCTCCGTCTCCCCTCTCTTCCTCTTTTAGGGTGTATTTATAGGCTTTGGAATCCTAAGAACCCTCAAAAGTTGCCTTTTCCAAATTGGACTCAACTTGGGCTCGACAGGGACACCCCCGTGTGCGATAACTTTAGGTCGTGCTCGAGGTACACGGGTGTGTGTTATACTCGTGTGAACCGTGCTTCAATTCTGCCAAATTGACACGACCGTGTGATCTGCCCGTGTTGATTTCGTACTTTGGCCCATGTTCTCCGTTTTCGGCCTGTTTCTCGTTCCTTTCGTTCTCCTATGCCTAACTGAGAATAAAACATGAAATTAAGACATTAGGAGCATCGAATTCACCAAATCTAAGGGGAAATCATTCATAAAAGGCGTTAAGTATGGGTTATAAATATGTATAAATTACGGTTTATCAAATACCCCCACACTTAAGCGTTTGGTTGTCCTCAAGTAAAATCCTCGAATCACAATTAAAATTTCTTTTTTCTCAACTTATAATTCCTATCAATATTATCTCAAACCATCTCATAAGTAATCATACATTGTGAATTCAACTAAAAGAACATTAGAGCTTCAAACATTCTAAATTGAGTATTTTAATCATGAAAAACTTAGGTATCTCCCCTCCTCTAAGTAGTTATCATTGATTTGGAACCTCACAGAGTTTAACATCCCCACTAAAGATTCACTCAAATCACTCGAAGTGTTTAAGGACAATGAAATTAGCACTCATAAGTCAATATGAAAAATTATTACCATAGGCTTGCATGAAAATCAAATCTCCACCACTATAAATCGAGATGATACATCAATCCAAAGGTCTTTAAAGGGTTGTACGAGGTTTGGTTAGGGGGTGTTTGTAATATCCCGAATTAGGGCTTAATCGGAATAGTGGTTTCGTGACCACAAATTTGAGATAGAAATAATTATTTTATAATTATTTTGATGATTATGATATGATTACATGATTGTGTGAAAATTTCGTGATGAAATTCTATGCCTAAAGTGTTTAAATTGAAAGTAGGAACTAAATCGAATAAGTTGCAAAATTTGCATTCTAGAAGTTTTTAGTATGAAATTGTATTGAAATATTAATTAGGAGGTCTTAAATAGGAATTTGACCAATTTTAAGTTCATGGACAAAATTAGGACATGGAAGGAATTTTTGGAAAGTTTAGTAGTAAGGGCATTTTGGTCATTTAGTTATTAAAATGAATTAAAAACAAAATTAAAAGCCAATTTTTGTCCATCTTCTTCATTAGGACGAAATTTAAAGGGTTCTCCATAGCTAGGGTTTGTTTCAAGCTTCCAAGCTCCATAGTAAGTGATTCCAAGCCCCGTTTTTAATGTTCTTTACGTTTTTGGAATCCCGGTAGCTCGATTAAGCTTATGCTAGCAATAATTCAACCTAGGGTTCATATTTGGAAAAATACCCATAGGTGAAATTTGTGTATTTTGATGTTTTATGATATAATATGAGGTTTTAAATTATGTTAGACAACTTGTGCTACTCGGTTTTGAGTGAAAACGAGTAAAAAGGCTTAATCGGTAAAAATACCTAATAGTCATAAGTACATGTTAGACTGTGAATTTGATATTGTCATAGAAGGGAAAAATGATCAGCATGTCATAAAACATAAGAATAAGGGATAAAGTTTAATTCCCGAGCGTAGGGGCGAAAGTGTAAATATGCAAAAGTTTAGGGGTAAAATTGTAATTTTGCTAAAATTTGAATTAAAGAATAATTTGATAATGTGAGTATTAAATAAGATAAATGTGTTATTTTAGATCAAGAAAGATGTGGAATCGACCCCAATCGAGGAAAAGAAAAGATTGTGGACTAAATTGATATTTTGGTACCAAGGTAAGTTCATGTGTAAATAATGTAGTATAATTGTTATTTTTAAATTATTGATGTTAATTATATGATATGCTGATTTTTATCATGAAATATATGCTTTGTGGTTATTTTCGAATGAAATGCAAATTATGTGTATTATTTGTTAAATATAAAGTGCTACCGAGTATTAGTTTCGGTATTTTACGGAAGATGGCAAGGATATGTGTTCGAGGAAAATCCCGTTTGAACCTTAGGAATAGATTAGGATACAAGTGACATGTCATTAGGATGGTTGAGCATCCGAACTCGCTGAGTTGAGTCCGAGTTCACTTATGGATGCGAATGTTCGAACTCGTTGAGTTGAGTCCGAGTTCGTGAGATGTAACTAGGCATCCGAACTCGTTGAGTTGAGTCCGAGTTCACTTATAGATGCGAACGCCCGAGCTCGTTGAGTTAAGTCTGAGTTCACTCATTGGTGGGTTACATGATTGCTTGATTACATATGTGGCACTTATGTGCAAATTATCCGTGTATCCGAGTTATTTTCCGATGTGTTCAACGGGTGAAAATTTCTATGAAATGGAAGAACACTTAAGATGCAAGTGACGTTTTGGTAATTGTTGTGAAATGGGCACTTTGGATAGGTATGTACTTAACCCTCGGGTTGAAAATAGATACAACGACGATAAAGTGGTAAGATGATGAATGATGTTTAGAAATGTGATATATGTTTTGGTGATGCCATGCTAAGGTTGTTTGGTATAATTGTATTGTTATGTTACTTGTTATTTGCATATGAACTTACTAAGCATTTATGCTTACTCCCTCCTTTTCATTTATTGTAGTTTTGAACAAGTCAGCTCAGGAATCGGGACAGGTCGAAGTTTCGATCACACTATCCGAAGGATTTCTATTGGTAAATGGCTTGTAAAACTTAAGTATGGCATGTATAGCAATGTACATATTTTGTGTAAATAATTTTATGATATGGCCATGTTTGGTTGAGAAAATGTTTGATATTGATAAGTCATGGTGATGGCTAATTAGATCATGTTTGATATCATGGAAGTTTAATAGGTTATCTAGTTCATAAAAAAAATTCATGGAAAGATGAAACTTGCCTTTAAAACAGAATATTGCTGCAGTAATGACATGAATTTGAAAAATCACTAAAAATAGTATAAGTGGAAATAAATGATGATTAAGTTATGAAATTGAAGCTTAATGAGTCTATTTTCATGTGGATTGAACAAAACAGGCATATAAATTATATTTTATGAGATATTTAAACTTTTGTGAAACAGGGCCAGAATGATTTCTGGATCCCCTGTTATGACTTTAAAAATTTATAATAAATTTTACAAAAATAATTATGAGTTGTTATTTACATTTAAAGATTCCTTATTGAGTATAGTTTTAATAGAAACAAACCTCATAGTCATTGAAATTTTTTATAGAGAGATATCTAATTCGTAATACATAGAGGTCAGAGCAGTTGAACCCTAAAACAGGGGAGACTTTAACTAATAAACTGTACTAATTAGCCCAACCAAAAATTCTAGCAAAAAATTAGTAAATAGATATATGAGTCTAGATTTAGGAAAAATTTACAGATCTTGATTTTGAGTTTTGTAACTTGAGATATGATTTTTCTTGTAACTATGACGCAGATAGCTAGAAAGCTGTGAATGTAGAAACAAATGATTCGAAGTACTTAAATTGATAAATTATGTTCGGTAACACCTCAAGCTCGACTCCAGCGTCGGTCTCGGGCGTGGGGGCATTACAGTGTATTGGTCAGAAGCTGAAAGAAAGGGTTAGAATCGAGATTAACTTGAAAAATTACTTAACTAGAAAAATATTTAATCATCACTTGTGTACAATAAAGCTTTCTTCTTTGACTATGGAGTGAAACTTACAAGCAAAAGATAACTACTGATATGTATACATGTTGTTGTTTTTTTTTTCTTTAAGAACAAGTCAAATAATCATAAATTAACTATTAATAACAAGACATAGTTAAGCAATTTATTCAAATCAACTCTCGACAAAAGTAGGGATCAAATTAATTTAGGGGATTTGAACAATAATAGGTTACGGGTTTATATTGAGGGTAGTACAAGGAATGGCTTGTTAGGCTCAAAGGGGTTTACTAAGTGTTAATCGTGGAGGTAGGCTTTTCATGGCATGAGTGGGTTAATCCTAAGTGCCTCTATCATCTTGATATATCAAATCAAATGGTGTGGTCTTGACATGCATAATTAGGCAAGTTCTAGAATAACAATTCAATATTGACACACTCAAAGCAATAATAAAAGTGAGCATGAAAGAATTAATAGATGCTCAAAAGGCTCAAAAATCTTATAAAAATCATGGCTTTTTTTATGTTTAAATCTGTGAGATTCAATTCAAGATAATACCTAAATTTGGGGAAACAACCTAAAATTTTAAATTCTTAAAAATCAATTTATCATGCTTGATTTTCTAACGTCTTAAAGTTTAACAATCAATGTATGAATGCCTATGTTTTAATTCAAGATATATCAATCAAAATTATCAGTCAATCAAAGTTCATCTTAAACATTATATGAGAGATTTACAAGAGGACAAAGCAATATTAGGGATTTTTAGATGATGAAATGATTACCCCCCACACTTAAGACGTACATTGCCCTCAATGTACAAGGTTAGATATATGGAAAAATATAAAATCATAAGAGAGGGGGAGAATTGAAACTTCATGAGTGTTGGAATGAATGAATTCCCTAGTTTAGCGAAAGCAAGAATTGACAATAGAACTAAAGGTAAGGCTTGATTCGGAGGAAGAAATAACCTGATAATAATCATAAAGGTAAGCCGTGTGAATCAATTAAAAAGGAACTAAGAATAACAATAAAAATAAGGGAAATAGTCTAATTTTTTAGGTGGCACGGTCGCCTCACATACCCGTGTGGGTCGTGTCCAGCCCGTGTTTGTCGCGAGCTGAAAGTTCGTCGCACGGCCTTGAGACATGCCCGTGTGTTTCGCGTTTTTCCTATTTTGGTACGTCTAAAATTCGATACACGCCCGTGTATCTCGGGCGTGTTGATACACACGGTCGTGTCACACGACCGTGTTTTTCCTTGTTCACTTCTCCCACGCCCGTATATGCGATCCCCACGCTCGTGTTAATTTGGCAACTTCGCCCACGGGTGTTAGGCACGGGCGTGCTTCTCGTTTTGACCACGGTTCTAAGGTACGGGCGTATCGAACGCCCGTGTTGTTTTGGAAAGTATGCCCACGACCATGTCCCACGGCCGTGGCGGTTTATCGTCGCCCGTGTTTTGGGAAAATCTTGCCCTATTTCCACATGGTCTTACACACACCCGTGTGCTTGGCCGTGTCCTTATGGTAAACCTATTTTCAAGAGCTTTATTAATCATGGCAAGTGTTAAACACTAAAATTTAAAGAAGTTAGTGCAATTAGTGCTCGGGTTGCCTCCTGAGAAGTGCTTATTTATAGTCTAAGCTCGACTTACCTCTCTGTTGAATGGTCAAGGTGGTTTAAGGAGTTCGTACTCCTCATTCGTACTATCATTCTTATCAAAATAAAGCTTTAGCCGGGAATTGTTTACCTTAAAAGTGCCAAACTTCGAATGACTTACCTCCACTGTAACGAATGGAAAAATGCTAAGTACCGTAAGAGGGGTTTCTTCATCCGAGTTGGGAGTGACAATGCGAGGGTCTGCGGCATCTAATAAGACTTGATCTCCAACCTTAAGTTGATTTGGAAAGGTATCGAGCTTGTTTTGGCATAGTTTCAGTTTATCGGGTGTTCTCGGTTTATGTCCTCGCCATTCATCTAGCTCCTCTATCTGTAGCCTTCGTTCTTCATGAATGGGTCCTCTATTGTTGTTTGAACATGGCTCGTGTACTTCTTTCAAACTGAATTTCTGCACAGTGGATTGTGTCATATTATCAGTTTTACCAAAATGGTGTGGATCATTACCTTCCATGTTTGATGTGATGCTAGAATTTCGAGCTTGAAGGGTGATCGTTTCGTCTCCTACGCGAAGTGTAAGTTCACCTGTGCCAACATCAATAATTGTTTTAGCAGTTGCTAAAAAGGGCCTCCCTAAAATGAAAGGGGTGTTGGTCTCCTCCTCTATGTCTAAAACAACGAAATCAACGGGAAATATGAATTTATCCACTTTCACTAGTACATCTTCAATGATACCCCTAGGAAATCTTATAGTTTTATCTGCCAATTGAATGCTCATCCTAGTTTGTTTAGGTTTCCCAAGACCTAGTTGCTTAAACATTTTAGACCTAGTTGCTTAAACATTTTGTAAGGCATGACATTGATACTTGCCTCTAAATCAGCTAATACATTATTCACATCTAAACTACCAATTAAGTAAGGAATTGTAAAACTCCCGGGATCTTTCAATTTATTGGGTAGCTTATTCTGTAGAATAGCTGAGCAAACTGCGTTTATCTCCACATGTGATGCTTCATCCAACTTCCGCTTGTTTGCTAAAAGCTCTCTTAAAAATTTCATTGCATTTGGCATCTGTGACAGAGCTTCAATAAACGGTAAGTTGATATGTAATTTTTTCAAAAGTTTAAGGAATTTACCGAATTGTTCATCTGAGCGGTCTTTTCTTGTCGCGTTAGGGTATGGCACACGAGGTTTGTATTCTACATTCACCGTTTTATTATGACTTACCTCACCATCACCTTTGCTTTCCATATTTTCTTGCCTTGGTTCTGGCTCAGTCTCAACGCATCCTTCTTTAGCATCAAATGCATTGAGCTGTTCCCTTAGGTTCGGTTCAGTATTACTTGGCAAACTACCTTGTGGTCGTTCAGAAATTAATTTGGATAGCTGACCTATCTGAGTTTCGAGTCCTTGAATTGATACTTATTGATTTTTGAGTGCTGTCTCGGTATTCTGGAAATGAGTTTCTGACACCAAGATGAATTTGGATAGCATCTTCTCAAGGTTCGGCTTCTTTTCCTATTGATAAGGTAACTGTTGAAAACCCTGAGGATTCTGTGGCCTTTGATTTCCTTGAGCGCCCCAAGAGAAATTTGGGTGGTTCTTCCAACCTGCATTATAAGTATTACTATATGGGTTATTTTGAGATCTAAAATTATTATTACCCATATAGTTGACTTGTTCTTCTTCGGTTGTAGGATTGAATGGTGGATATTCTGTATGCACACCTCCTTCACTTGAATCACACCTCATCGCTGGATGTACCTGTGTAGAACCAAGTAAACCATCAATTTTCTTATTCAGAAGTTCTACCTGATTTGATAACATAGTGACCGAATCGACGTTATAAACGCTTGCTGTTTTCGTTGGCTTAGTTTTCATGACTTGCCACTGATAGTTATTTAGTGACATCTCTTCAATAAATTCAGAAGCCTCTTCAGGTGTTTTGTTATTGATGGTCCCACCAGTAGCTGCATCAATCATTTGTCTTGTTGAAGGGTTTACACCATTGTAGAATGTTTGAACTTACAACCATAGAGGTAATCCATGGTGTGGGCACCTTCGTAAAAGGTCCTTGTATCTCTCCCATGAATCATAAAGTGTTTCTCAGTCCATCTGCACAAAAGAAGATATATCATTACGCAACTTAGCTGTTTTTACCAGTGGAAAATATTTTAATAAAAATTTTTCGGTCATTTGTTCCCAAGTGGTAATGGACCCTTGTGGTAGTGAGTTCAACCATTGTTATCTTTATTCCTCAGTGAAAAAGGGAATAACCGAAGGCGAATGGCATCATCAAAAACACCATTAATTCTGAAAGTATCGCACAGTTCTAGGAAATTTGCCAACTGAGTGTTGGGGTTCTCATCCTACAAACCATCAAACTGAACAAATTACTGTATCATCTGAATTGTGTTAGGTTTCAGTTCAAATTTATTTGCAGCAATAGTAGGCCTAACTATACTTGACTCAGTTCCTATAAAATTAGGTTTAGCATAATCATACATAGTACGAGGAGCAGGATTCTGATTTGCTAATTCAATGTATATGGTGGCGATGTGATTGTCTTGATTTTCAGCCATCTCTTTAGTAGTAGTTGAGATATCATCCTCTTTCTCTTCCTCTGTGTATCTTAAACTGCGCGGTATGACTGTTTTCTTATTATCTGGCCTAAGAAAAGAGATTTGTTTTAACTAACTAATTAATTAAACTAAGAACTTGCAGACAATAGAAGTTGGGAAATTACTATTGGGGAAAGCGATTGATTGAGACATTACCTAAGGAAAAATCCACCTAGACTTTTACTTGTTATTCTGGCTCTGACTCGGACGATTTATTCATTTAACTTGTTTCGTAGAAATCCCTACTGTATATTATTATCCCTCTCGAGACTAACAACTTCTAATCCCTAGGTTGAATAATCGAGAGTTATCTCTAATGAACACCCTAAGGTTGCATTAGCTCGATCTATGGATTCCCTTATTAGGTTTCACCTTAATCCGGCAAAATCTTGTCACTCTATCTCTAGGCGTGCAATCAACTCCGCTTAATTATGACAAAGTTACTCCTAGTCAGGGTCTATTTCTCCTCCAACTAAGAGTAGTAACTTGAAGTGATATCCTGAAATACCAAAACAAGAATTAAGAACACATAATTAAGAACAAGTCAAATATTTATCATACGATTCAGAAATAATAACAAGGTTTCATCATAGGTTTCATCCCCCTTAGGTATTTAGGGGTTTAGTTCATAACTAAACAAGAAAACATCTCAGAATAATAATAAATACAAAACAATAAGAAAACCCAAAACTCCTGAAGGGGAAGTTGAGGAGAGATCTTCAGTCTTGATAATGGCTCCAGCTTCTGAGATGGATCAATCGGCTTCCTTGGAGTAATTCCTTACTCCTTATTCTCCGTCTCCCTTCTCTTCCTCTTTTAGGGTGTATTTCTAGGCTTTGGAATGCCTAAGAACCTTCAAAAGTGGCCTTTTTCGAATTGGACTCAACTTGGGCTCGGCAGGGACACGCCTGTGTGTGATAACTTTAGGCCCTATTCGAGGTACACGGGCATGTGTTATACTCATGTGAATCGTGCTTCAATTTTTCCAAATTGACACGGCCGTGTGATCTGCCCGTGTGAGGAGCTCCAGGCCGTGTTGATTTCGTGCTTTGGCCCACTTTCTCTGTTTTCAGCCTGTTTCTCGTTCCTTTCATTCTCCTATGCCTATCTGAGAATAAAACATGAAATTAAGACATTAGGAGCATTGAATTCACCAAGTCTAAGGAGAAATCATTCATAAAAGGCGTTAAGCATGGGTTATAAATATGTATAAATTACGGTTTATCAGATGTAACCCAGGCAACTCTTCTGGGAACACATCCAGATATTCACAAACAATCGGTACTGATTCAATTTTCAATTCAGATTCTTTTGTATTCAACACAATAGCAAGGTAAGCTTCACAGCCTTTTCTTACATATCTTTGGGCAGACATCGAAGAGATTACAACAGGTAGCTCACCCGAATCATTTGAATCAATCCGAAGAATAACATCATTTTCACATTTCAGTTCAATAATCTTTCTTTTACAGTTCACTACGACATCATGCAGTGTCAACCAATCCATACCCAAAATAACATCGAATTCATCAAATGGCAAAAACATTAAATCGGCTGGAAAATAGTGACCTCGAATCATCAAGGGACAATTCTTGCAAACTCTATCAACTAACACATGTTTACCTAAACGGTTTGACACTCTAATCACAAACTCGATAAACTCAACAGGCAAGCTCTTACTAGCTACCAATTTCACACAAACATGAGAATGATTTGATCCAGGATCGATCAATGCAACTATATTAGTATTATAAAGAGAAAAAATACCAGTGATAACATCGGGAGATGTCGCTTCTCCACAAGCACAGATGGCATAAGCTCTAGTAGGTGCTTGAGATTCGGATTTCACAGCGGTGTCTTTCATCACACCTTTACTACTAGCTCCATTTTCGGTATTCCTTGGTGGCCTACCCCTATTAGCAGTATTACTCGGCCTAGCACTTTAAAATTTTTCTTTCTCAACCCTTTCGGGGCAATCTCGGATAAAATGCTCTTGAGAGCCACACTTGAAGCAAGCCCAATCATTCATCCTACACTCGTCGGGTTGTCTCCTCTGTTTGACTTTACATTACCCACACTTGCCATGGAAATGGCTTGAGATTTAAAACTCAAATGTTGTTTCTCATGATCTCTGCGTGACTACCCTGCTGAAACATTCTAACGGGAATACATTTCTTTTGATTTCTTGGATTGAGATGGAAATGACTTACTCATTGGTCTTTTCCTCGAATCTCTAGCTTCAAGATCAGCTTTCCTCTTCTCCTTTTTCAACTCTTTGGCCTTACAAGCCCGTTCAACCAATACCACAAATTCTTTCAGCTCCAAGATCCCAACTAACACACGAATAACCTCATTCAATTCATCTTCAAATCACTTGCACATAATAGCTTCAGTGGAAACACACTTTCGAGTGTATTTACTAAGTCTGACGAATTCTCGCTTATACTCGGTCACTGTCATACGACCCTGCTTTAGCTCAAGAAATTCCCTATGTTTCTGATCGATGAACCGTTGGCTAATATACTTCTTTCAGAACTCCTCTTGAAAGTCCCATGTAACCCTCTCTCTTGGTATTACCGATACCAGTGTATTTCATCAATGATATGCAGAATCTCTCAGAAGTGAGATGGCACACTTTAAACACTCATCCTATATGCAAGAGAACTCATCAAATACCCTGATAAAGTTTTCGAGCCAAAACTCAGATCTTTCAGGATCATCATCCATATTAGCTCTGAAATCTTTAGCCCCATGCTCTCAGATTTTATAAACCGGAGGCTTGTTCATTCTTACAAATTCCATACCTTGTGGGGCTACGGGAACCGGTTGAGGAATAGGTGGGGGTAGAGGAGGTTGGGTATTCGGATTTGTTCAAACAAATTCTGTATACCACTCATTCATCACGTGGAGAAAGGCTTCTCTGCATCCTTCTCCCTGACTAACTGTAAGAGGTCTACTATCTGACGGTGTTACCATTTGAGCGGGAGCCGGTGCATTACTTTCGACTTCATTAGCTTCAAATCAATTGGGATCCATTACTATACAAAAACACAATTCAAAATTGTCAGGAGTCATCGTACTATCACAGTTCATTTCTGGCATGTATAGCTAGACTCTTACTCACGCTACGTTAGTCCAAGAATCGACTAAACAGTAGCTCTGATACCACTAAATTTAACACCCCTCACCCATATTCAACTCCAAAATAGGATTACGGAGCATTATCAGACTTATAAAACAATTAAACTATAACACCCCTAACCCGTACCCGTTACCGGGATGGGGTTACGAGGCATTACCGAACATAAACCAATTCAGAACAGACTTCAATTTCAATGTTAATCCTCTAGTTTTTTTTTTTTTTTTGTTAAAAGCAACTAACATGCTTCCATTCCATAATTCATATAATTACCAAGATTTTATTTAATCAATACAACAAAGAATCATGAAAATCGGATGTTAAATTCATAACCAAGTATGTGTCGTTCACTTACCAATCATACATGTATACTATAAAAATTATGGCTCTCAGATAATTTAAAAATAAAATATCCATTATCTTACTATTTTTATACACATACTAATTAGTAAGCAAGAATACACCATTCCATCTTATAAAAATGATATATTCTATTATAGCATTTGTTTACCTAAATACAACACTTGTATATCATAAATACATGTAAGTAATAATCCACTTAGCATGCGCCAAAATATATCATCAACTTAACCAATTGAAGCACTCAAATAAATTATTCCAAATGTTCCATTAATGTGTCATTGAAAATGATACATAATCATATTCAACTCATGTCTATTCGGCAGCCAAATCTACTTATGCATATTAATCGATTTTCAAATAATTATCAGATCCATGTAATCAAACATATCATTATTTTATCACATAAGCATATCCCAATGTACCACAAATAAATGACATTCATTTTACTAATTAATGCATTACATATTATACCATTTCTTCTTGTGCAAAAATTATATACATATATATATGCAGGTGCCAAATCACCAAGTTGTCCATAACCCTTTCACATATTTTCACCTTATGACTGAGTACAAAAATACATTATACTAACTTCCAAATCAATTCATGCTACAATTTATACTTCACAAGAATAAATCAATAACCAAATATAAACATATATTCAAAGCGTGAATCTTACATACCATGTAATAAACATATCAAACAAACTTATATCATGTTCGAATATAATCAAACAACCTTTACTACCAAATCACATTTAACACATTGACCAAGTACAACAATCAAATTCACATATACCTTTACCATTTCATACCATAGCCGAATCAGCCACATTTAAATTCCATAATCTTTAACCATTTCAAAGCATGTAATACCTACTGCAAATACTATACATTCATAGCATGTAACATCATAACCATGATGTACATAATCCATAAGCAACATAACAAAATTCAAACATAAAAGTTGAGCCATTTTCGCATGGCTTAGATTACACATAACCGTAATTCAACATTTCAAAGCATAATCCAGCCTATACATGCCATAGATTTGGAAATTCACTTATAAAGATACCGAAGACAGTTGATAGTGTGATAAGCTTCTCTAACGATTCTTGAGCTCGTAACTTGAATCCAAAATCTATGAAACAAGGGTAAACATGAACACACATAGAGTAAGCTTTCATAGCTTAGTAAGTCATAAGCAAGTAAACATCTAAATAACATAATCAAATCGTTTAAACTAAACCAAATTTTACTATCATAATTACTTTAAATCTTAAGCTTACAATTTCATGTATTTTATATATACTTTCACATATAAACTACTCATGGCCGAATGTACATATACATATTTTAATAAACTATCATTCAATTTCCAAGCCAAAATATCTTTATCATAGCTAGTACATATACACTTATGTGCATATATTCATAAATCAAAGGATAACAATCACATACATATTTATAATATATAGCCAAATACACGCATATATATATAAGCAAAATATCTTTCAATTTCAAAGCTAAATATCATTATGTGAACACATATACATATACTCGTGAATCAAAATATAACATCATATGCATATACATAGCAACGGCTGAATATACTTCACAAGGCACACATGTTCACATTAGTAACTTACTTACCTGATTTCAAGTAGGTAATAAACCAATTCATACCCGATCATTTTAGCTCATTTTGCACATTTGATCACAACCTGTCATTGCCCGATGAACTATTTGGAATTGGATAGGACACTCGGATAATCACACATATCGTACAATGTCAACGCCCCAAACGTGGTCTTACATGTAATCACATATCGATGCCACTATCCCAGACAGGGTCTTACTCGCATACATATATCGGAGTCACATATCGATGCCAACATATAAAACGTGGTCTTACTCGAACACATATATTGAAATCCTATGTCATGACATATGTATCCTAGCTATTCATAAGGTTCATACGGGGCTTTTGGACGTCGTAACTCGGTCGAAACGAATTCATAATCATGGATACCAAATTTGAACACATTCGACTATTAGGTATATATTCACATATTTAATTTCAGCATGTATAATTTGCATTTAATTAAAAATAACGTCTACTCACTTATAAATTTACCTCAGACAATGTAAAATGGAACGGGACGACTAGTCGGCGACTTTAGTTTTCTCCCGATCCAAATTCGATTTCTTTGGTTCTTGATCTAAACATATTAAAATTAAACTCGTTCAAACATATTTTCATTCAATTTAGTCCAAAAACACATAAATAGGTAGATTACCATTTTGCCCCTAACATTTTACACTTTTTACAATTTAGTCCCTATTACACAAAACACAAAAGATGCAAAATTTCACTACACCCATGTTAGGCCGAATGTTCCTAGTGTTCATACAAGTCCATATATTTCATTTATTTCACATTTTAGTCCCTTAATTTATTATTTTTGCAATTTAGTCCTAATTTCTCAAAATCACCAAAAACTCCAATACAAAACATGTTAACCCAAAAAATATCTTTCATATTTCATCATCAAACAACAAAAATCACAAGCTTTCAACAATGGTATAACTCAAGATATTCACCAAAATAAAAAATTCAAGCATGGGTCTTGTAGATAACTTAGCAACGATCTCAAAAACGTAAAAATTATCAAAAATCGGACTAGTTACATACCTTAATCAAGATCAACCATGGCCGAAACCTAAGCTTCCTTTTCTTTTCTTTATGTTTTCATATTCGGTCACTAAGAAAGATAATGAACATGGTTTTTTTAATTATGATATAATATGTCATATATAAGTTATAAATTATTTTACAAATTTAACCTTTTAAAATTAATTTGAAAACCATCTTTAACATGTCCAAAATCGTCCACTTATAAAACCAATGGTATAGTTGTATTATAAATACCCCACATTAAAAAAACAAAGCAATTAGGCACTTCAACAATTAGCATTCAAAATTTGCATTTTACGCGATTAGGTCCTTTTATTTAATCGAACACTCAAACGAAAAAATTAAATCACAAAAATTTCACACATGCTAATTCACACATAGTAAACACAAAAAATAATTTTTAAATATTTTTCTAACTCGAATTCATGGTCCCAAAACCACCGTTCCGACTAGGGTCTATATCGGGCTGTTACATAAACATTTACTAGGCATACATTGTAACACCCTTTACCGTATCCGACCCTGAAATAAGGAACAAGGCATTACCGGACTTAAACATAAGCAAACATACAAAACCGAGACATAAATTTTTGTTCAAATTTAAAACTTTTCACATACATTCAAATCATCCATATAACGAGCCTACGAGGTCAAAACATACTTTAAAAGTGGTTCGGGACTAAACCGAGAACTTTAGAAAATTTCACAACACTTAGAAAATTTTTCATCAAATAGGGGTCACACGCCTGTGTGGCTTGGGACACACCCGTGTGAGCAGGCCATGTGGTCACACACGCCCGTGTCCAGACCCTGTGTAACTCTCTGTTTGTCATCCATGAACAAAATGAAGTCACACGGCCAAGGCACATGCCCTTGTGCTTAGGTCGTGTGGTCGATTTAATTTTCCTAATTATTCATAAAGTAGGTGTAGACTTCACACGGTCAGGGCACATGCCCGTGTTTGAGGCTGTGTTGTCCACACGGTTGATACACACGCCCGTGTCTCTGCCCGTGTGCTCGATACTGAGCATTCTATTTTACAACAATTTTGGTGCTAGGGACACGCGGCCGAATCACACACCCATGGGGCAAGCCGTGTGTCACACATGGCTTAGACACATGCCCGTGTGTCTACCCGTGTGGACAAAAGTAAGGCTATTTACCAAGCCCTTTTGCCACCCTTCCATGCACAACCTACACAACAACATATAATACCAATCCAAGCATATACATTCAACCCAATCAGCCACAAACAAGGCATCCACACGTCATTCACATACTATCATCTATCACATACAACCATCGCATGCTATTCAACTTAAACCCTACAAATTTCCACATCAATGAAAGGCATCATCATATACATATACTTAAACCAATATTAGCCAATTTCAATGGCCATTTACAAAATGAATTATCAACCTACAAAAGCCAACACATTTGGCCAAATCAATTATGACACATAACAAAAAGACCAAGTCTCTATACATGCCACAACTCAACCATTAAAATCATTGGTATCCAAAATGTTAAGTTGATAGTGTGAATGGATCTTCAACAGTCTTCGATCCCTGAGCTGGCTTGTTGATACTATAAAATAAGGGAAAAGAAAAAGAGTAGTAAGTTCCTATGCAAATAATAAGCATTGTGTAAACACACATTTATCATGCAATTAACATGGAGTTAACATATATGTCATTATAAATCTCATAGTCCAACTTGGAATGGATATTATTAAAACCTTAATGTCATAACTTGCACAATCATAACCTTACCGAGGGATTCATCACATATCGAGCTCATTAAGCATAAGTTTTACGTACATACTTGTACCATCTTGAAACATACCATGGTCTTTCGTAACATTAATATTTCCATTATAATTCCCGTTGAACCACTTGGAATACTAAAGGATACTCGGGGAATCTCACACTCATAGTACCATACCAATGCCATATCCTAAATATGGTCTTACACGTAATCTTAAATAACCCTAATGTCATGACATTTGTATCCTATCTATTCCTAAGGTTCAATTGGGATTTCTCTCTTGTCAAACTTTGTCGATTACATCTAAGGAGTCAATCATAATTCATAAAATATTACTGCAATTAAAGCATAAATAATAATGAATTATTTACATACGAACTTACCTCGTTACAAAAATAGTGGAAATGGACCTAATCGTCAAAGACTTTATTTTTCCCCCGATCTAGGTCTGAACCTCGTTTCTCTTGATCTATATTAATAGATTTAACTCATTTATTGACCACATTACTTAATTCAATCCAAAAATTATACTAAGGAAAAATTACATTTTTGCCCTTAAACTTTAACATATTTACATTTTGGTCCCTAAGCTTGTAAAATAAAATCTATTCAATTTCATCAAGACCCAAACCTAGTCGAACCCTATACATGCCTATAACAGCCCATATTTTTTATTAAATCACACTATTACACACATTTTGAAATCTTTTTACAAATAGGTCCTTTTGACATTTTCATTAAAAAATCACCTAGTAAAAGTTGTTTATCTAACATTAAAACTGTACAATCTACCATTAGACATCAAAATGCACAACTATCTAACATGTTTCAAACCCTAGACCTCAATCATAGCTCAAATTAATGGTAGAAATAGCTAGATCAGATGATAAGACTTTAAAAATGTAAATAGCAGAGCATTAAAAACGAGGCTAGGATGTACTTACAATCAATCTTGGAAGTTGAAAAAACCCTAGCTATGGTGACCTTATAATTTTAGGCACATGGAGAAGAAGATGGACAAAAATTTTGGCTTTATTTTCCCTTTTTATTCATTTATTTACCAAATGACTAAAACGCCCTTAATGCATAACTTTGAAATTTCATCTGTTCATGTCTATTTTTGACCACTAATTTTCCAATGGTCTAATTACCAACTAAGGACCTCTAATGTAAAATCTCATAACAATTGGACACCTTTAACAAGTAGAACTCAACTATTGCACTTTTTACAATTTAGTCTTTTTTACTAAATTGAGTGCCCAAACGTCAAAATTTTCAAACGGAATTTTCACAAAAGCATTACATAAAATTGTAGACCAAAACAATAATAAAAAAAATTTTCCTACATTGAATTCGTGGTCCCGAAACCACTGTTCCAAGTAGCCCCAAAATTGAGCTGTTATAATTTTAAACAAATAGGTTTTTGAATCGAGAAACAAAATGCTCAATTGATATCTTTTTTTCTAGTGGTATCGATACCACTATAGGATGATTTTGGTAATTTTCATGAAATTTTCATGATTTTGGCTATTCGTGTGATCGATTAACGAACATTTTCATGAAATTTTGCTAATTGGCCCTTATGCATGATTTTGGCTATTCGTGTGATCGATTAACGAAAGATTTGCATGTAATAATGATGATTAATCACCTAGATGATTAAAACTAATTTGAATAAACAAAATATGATCAATTTACTTGAATCTAATTTCCTGATTAACTTAAATGAGATGAGACAGTGGTGTGGCATCCTGTATTCGGGCCTGACGACCAGTCCGGGTATATGGTGTTACAATACAGATCACAAAAGTTTGAAGTATTTGATGATACAAAAAGAAATGAATCGGCGACAACGAAGGTGGCTAAAGTTACTAAAAGACTATGATTGTAACACCCTTAACCCATATCTGTCGCCGGAATATGGTTATGAAGCATTACTGGATAATACACATCATTCACATACATTTATGAATTCATAATCAATATCCATTCAACTCATCCACATTGTCCCTTATAAGGTCCTACGAGACCTTAAAACATGCTTGGAAAAGATTCGGGACTAAACCGATAACATTTGTAAACTTTAGGAAACTTAGTAAATTTTCATGTATTTAAGGGTCACGTGCCCGTGTGAATAGGTCGTGTGCCTCACACGACCACTAGACACGCTCGTGTCACAGGCCGTGTGAAAATAAGGCATACATACTGACTTGCATCACACGGCTGGAGACACGACCATGTGCCTTGGCAGTGGGAAAACTGCAGGGGTTACTGACTTGGGTCACACAGTCGGCCACACGCCCATGTGCCAGTCCGTGTGCCACACACAGCTGTTAGACATGCTCGTGTGTCTAAGCCGTGTCAAACCTGTGGGGTATATTGACTTAATTTGAAAGGGTACCCCAAGGTACACACGACCGTGTACCATAATCGTGTGTTGAACACAGCTGAGACACACGTCCGTGTCTGTGCATGTGTGGACAAAAATAGGTCATTTGTAAAGCCAATTTGCCACCCTTTTCTCATACACACATAGCAACCAAATTGGTACCAAGTCAATACATATTTAAGCAACCCAAAATATGCTATTCCATATATATATCATGCCATCTATCCACAACCAATTTCACTACTCAATTCCATACTCAAAACATACCAATTCATTATCTATAAATCATACCATAATATACTATTCCTTAAGCATTAATAAACCAACTTACAACTATCCATAATAGCCAACACATAATTATACCAAACAAACCAACACATAAGGTATTATATACATCATATATATATAACACTTACCAAACACAATTCGAGCCAACTTAAATGGCCATACATACCAAAATTTACAAGCCAAATCTCATGGCTAATATCATAACTCAAAATATACCAAGATGACACTAGCCTATACATGCCATATACCATATATAAAAAGCTTCAAAAGTACCAATAAAATGACAGATAGTGTGATGATGCTTCTCGACGATCCCCAAGTCCATGTTAGCTTTGATTCTCTATAAAACATAAACAAATAGCACACAGTAAGCTTCATAGCTTAGTAAGTTCATACTAAATATACTCAATAGTTCATAATATACAAATCATCAATCCGTATTAATTAATATCCAAATCATGATGACCAACAAACTTTCCTCATACTTACTCAAGTGTTTATGACCAAGTTCATAACTTCTTCTATTTGGATTTCATGCTTTATATGTACATACCTGTACAAATTCATATTGAATCCATACCTTTACGTGATACTGTCAAATACTCGATATCTCGCACACTAAGTGCCAAAGCATAGCTGAAGCTATTATAATCTCACACACTAAGTGCCTTTCATAGCCGAAGCTACCTCATTCTCGTACACTAAGTGCCATATATAGCCAAAGCTATCTTGATACGCACACTAAGTGCTTTATATAGCTGAAGCTATCTCGATATGCACACTAAGTGTCAAACATTATCGATTTATCGTTGTACACAACCGTAGTCTCATATATACAATTTATGAAATTAATAAAGCATTAAAACATAATTGTAACAATGTTTAACACGTACGAACTTACCTCGGATACTAAAACGACGAATCGAATCATTTAGTCGATAACTTTAGTTTTTCCCCGATCTAGATCTGAATTCCTCCTTTCTTGATCTAAATGTATTCAAAATCAATCCATTTAATCACCAACTCAATCAATTTTGTCCACAAACACATATTTAAGCCACTTTACACTTTGGCCCTAAACTTTTACATTTCTTACAATTTAGTCCCTATTTTAAAAATACACCAAATTCACAAAATTCAATAAGACCCATGCTTAGCCGAATTCTCTATAGGTCCCTAGCAGCCCATATTTTTCATTTATTTCATAATTTAACCCCTCAATTTACATTTTTTTCTCAATTTAATCCCCAATATGCATTTTCACTCAAAATCACTTTACAAAACATGTATATCAAACACCAAGCTTTCATATTTCATCATCAAACATCCAAAAACACATGAATTCACCAATGGAAACTTTAAAAATCATCAACACTTTCAAAAATTAAGGCATGGGCTGGCTAGAACACGAAGTAACGATCACAAAAACATAGAAATCATAAAAAATCAAGCAAAATACATACCTTAATCTAGCTATTAAAGTGTCGAAAGCATGAAAGCTTCCTATCCCTTATTTTCTTTCTATTTTTTGTTGAAAAGACGAATGAATGAATCATCTTTTGTTTTGATTTTGTTTAATTAAAATTAATTTTACAATTAAAAAATAACCTTTATTAATACATTAATAAAATACATAATAGTTGGTCATTTATAAGAAATTCCACTAATCATGGTCTAATCACATCATAAGGACCTCACATTTAAAAACTATAGCAATTTGGCACTTTTAACTTATAGCATGCTACTTTTGCATTTTACGCGAGTAAGTCGTTTCGTCAAATTAAGCACTCAAACACTAAAATTATTTCACGAGACTTTCACACATACATATTCACATGCTAGAAACACCAAAAATAATATTAAATTAATTTTATGACCTCGAATTTGTGGCTCTGAAACTACTGTTCAAATTTAGCTAAAACTGGGTTGTTACAATGATATTATGATAAATTATCATCCGGATAAAACAAACGTAGTTGCCGATGCTTTGAGTCACAAATCTATTTTTGCTCTTCGATCGATGAATGCTCAGATTCTGTTGATGTGTGATGGTTCTATTTTATCTGATTTGAGGGCTAACTTTGGTTTTGTAGAATATTTGAGAGTTGCTATTAGATTATCCGATTTTGTTAGCTAAACAGAAAATGGTTGAAAATGGTTAGGTAGCTGATTATAGCATTGGTGAGGATAATAATTTATATTTTTGCAATAGATTGTGTGTACCTAATGATTTGCAGTTGAAACAAAACATCTTAAATAAAGCTCATAATAGTGGTTGTTTAATACACCCAGGAAGCAGGAAAATGTATTGTTATTTGAAACAAATGTACTGATGGCCGAGAATGAGATGTGAAATTTTTGAGTTTGCATCTAAATGTCTTGTGTGTCAATAGGTAAAAGTCAACATTAGGTCCCATCTGGGTTGTCGCACCCTGTTATGATTCCCGAGTGGAAATGGGAACGTATTACTATGGACTTTGTATTAGGATTACCGTTAATGCCAAGAAAGAAAAATGTGATTTGGGTTATAATTGATCAATTGACAAAGTCCAACATATATAACTGTACATATAGATTATTCACTTGACTAATTGGCAGAGTTGTACGTTTCAAAAATAGTCAGATTGCACGATATTCTGTTATCAATAATCTCTAATTGTGATATGAGGTTTACTTTTAGGTTTTGGGGTAAATTACACGATGCTCTGGGTACTAAATTAAACTTTAGTACAGCTTTTCATCCACAAAAAGATGGTCAGTCAGAACAGGTAATTCATGTACTTGAAGATATATTCTGATGTTGTATGCTCGAATTTGAAGTTAGTTAGGAAAAGTTTATTTCGTTGGTTAAATTTGATTATAATAAAAGTTACCAGTCGAGCATTAAAATGGCACCGTACGACGCTTTGTATGGTCAAAAATGTAGAACTCCATTATACTGCATTGAGTTAAGTGATAGGAAGATTTTAGAAACATATTTGATCCGCGAGACTGAAGATAAAGTCAGGATTATTCGAGATTGTTTGAAGGCAGCTTCAGATCGTCAGAAGTCGTATGTTGACTTAAAAAGAAAAGACATCAAGTTTCAGGTTAGCAAGAAAGTATTCTTGAAAATTTCACCTTGGAAGAAGGTTCTTCGAAAAATTAAATTCGAGGTTTATTGGGTGGTATGAGATAACTAAAAGAATCAGTTCTGTAGCTTACAAATTAGCTCTACCTCTTAAACTTGAAAAGATTCACAACATTTTCCATGTTTCTATGTTGAGGCAGTATACGTCCGATCCTTTACAAAATTGAATTACAGTCTGACTTGTCATATTCTGAAGAGTCGATAAAGATTTTAGCTCACGAGGTAAAAGAACTTCGGAATAAACGAGTATCGCTAGTAAAAATTTTGTGGCATAGATACGGTGTTGAGGAAGCCACTTAAGAAATCGAAGAATCAATGAAATTGCAATATCTAAACTTATTCTCAGGAAGCAATTTTGCGGATGAAATTTCTTAATGGCGAGAATTATAACTGTCCATTTTTCAGTGTTGTTGGAAACGGTGGATTTAGAACAACATTTCCAACATGTCAGTTCATAAAATTAATTATTTAATATTTACATGGTCATTAATGTTATATTAAAATTTGGTTAGGAAATTTTATTATTTGTTTGGTTAATTAAAGAAAAAAAGGACTAAATTGTAAAAGTTATAAAACTTAATTGCTATTAAGCTATAAGTGTTAAATGAGTATAAAAACATGATTGGGTGGCTTTATGTGGCAATTAGCTATATTTTGTAATGGGCAGATGAAATTCGTATTAAATTACAAGGGTAAAACGGTAATTAAATAAAAAATCATAAACAAATAGGCAAACAAATGATCATCTTCTCCATTTAGCATTTTCATCAATTGAGACTCCATCATTATAGCTTGAAGATTTGGTCACTTGTCTCTCTTGCATGTAAGTGTATTTAATACTCGTTTTTCATGAATTTTTTTTTGAGATCATTTTAGCTTAAATTAGCTAAATCCGAGGTTAATTTATGAAATTGTTAAATGTTTAGAATTTTACCATGAATGAATTTGTGATGCTCATGAATTTTTATTATAGTTTATTAAGCTTAGTTGTTAAATAGAATTATACTGTAAAGTGATTTTAAGTACTTTTAAAGTTTAGAGATTAAATTGTGTAAATTGTAAAATATCATGTAATTCTTAAGATAGAATGATAAAAGTGGACTGTTTATGGACCATATTGAATTCGACACAAGGGTCGTTGGTCTAATTTGTGATAATTGTGAGAATTTCGGTTTTAAGGATTAAATTGAATAAAAGGTAAAATTTTAGGGTAAATGTGTAAAATAAAATTAAAGGGCTGATTCATGAATGTAATTATTTAAAATGTTTGAATTAGTTAATTAAATTATTTATTATATTTAGATCAAGAAACAAGTATATCGGTCGTTAATCAAGGAAAAGTTAAGTTTGTCGAGTACGTGTCGCTGCATATCGGTAGCTATCGAATCTCGATAAGTTCATATTATGTAATTTATGGTATAATTAGTTGCTTATTACCTATTCATTGAAGTAATTTTCATTATTATGATAACTATTGAATGCTTGGTTTGATGAAAGATTAGTTTTGGTAAACAATCGGAATACAAATGACAAGCCATTAGGAAGAAGCAGGCATTGAGCCGGTGTATTTTATCAGGCCTTAGGCGTAATAGGCTTTGAGCAGGTGAATAATTATATCGAGTATTCCATAACAATAGCTTGAGGTCAAGCATGTGTTGCAAACTCTCTTAAGCTTGATGTGTCGATTAAAGTCTTATAGTTAACACTTTTGGATATTTCTCTTCCACGTATCTGAAATGATTTATCATTTTTCTCTGACCCAAATGATTGTTTGTATATCATATCATGATTAAATAACATGGTGAATTGATGTTGTGATGATTACAGGTTGACCTGTCTTGGTTGATTGAGATAGGTGAATATGATCATTGATCTTATGTTATGTTCTTGTATTAATATAATTAAATTGTCGTGTATGATATGTTTAATTTTACAAACTTACTAAGCTTTGCATGACCTTATAGCTTTACATGAGGTTACATCGTTTTGATTTTATTATTGTAGATTTATCAATATCATGGCATCCATTGGATCAGCTCAAGAGATCACACACTATCTACTATCTTTTAGGTAGTCTTTTTTTTCATTTTGGAATGGCTAAAAGTGGCATGTAATTAAGGTATCCATGTGTATATATTTTAAACTCGTAGTTGTTAAGTAACTATGGTGGAATGATAGCTTGTGATTACCATTTTGATACTTGGTTGGTGTGGTTGGTAATATGTTAATTAATGATTGTTAGCTTTTGGTATTTTGGTGAAATTGGAATGTTTATTATGTGTGATTAAGAATGTTGTGCTTGGTAAAATGGATATTAGTGAGTTCGTATGTTTAAGCTATTATAAAATATGCGAATATGGTAGTTGCCTATGGTTTATTTTATTGTTTGAATTGTGGTGCTAATGAAGGCATATTGGTTAGGCATATAGCTTGAATAATTTTGGCATGTTTTAAGTAAGTTTGAATGTGTTTTAACCATGTAGAAGCGTTTGGAAAAGGTTTGGTTTGGCATACAAGAAATAGTTGATGAATTGACTTACATTAGGGGTCATTTTGGATACAAACGGCCTGGGACACGGGCTGCCACATGGTCATGTGCCACACACAGTCATGTGTCTTATTAATTTTAGGTGCAGGCTTTTTTACACGGTCTGAGCACACGGGTGTCTGGGGTAACCACACGACCATGTTCTGAGCCATATGGTCTGGGCTCTGTCACACGGAATTGTGACCCCTGTTTCCAAAAATTTTCAAAATTTTCATGTTCTTCTATCTTGATTCAAATTAGTCACTGATTGTTTCAAAATTATTTTTAGGGCCCCGTAAACTCGATTTTAGGCTCGTAAATTTATGTTTGAAACTCTCTAGGTTTGAAACTCTCTCCTTATATTCTAGTATTGCTTCAATACTCCTCTATTTATGTTTAAAACTTGATTTATATTCTCCTCTATTTCCTTGATAATTGCAATTGGATTTGGCTTGATTCCCTCATAAATTACTTTATTTCTATGTGTCTAAAATTTTCATGATGTAAGAGTAATCCCAATTGATGGTCACTAAACTAACTATAAATACGAAAAAGGCAAGCGCACCTATCAAAAAATAGTATGCTATGGTGAGTAGAGAATATCGTATCCATAAGGACTAAAAGTATTAGCAATTATTATTTTTCTATTATTTAGTCGATAATTTGGAGTGATGTGTTTTAATCTAATTTTACTAAACTTAATTTAACTAAAAAACACAACAGAGAATGAATCAAGAAAATAATCGAATATTAACCAATGAGATAGACAATACCCAGGAAAGAATCTACCTAGAATTCACTTATTATTATGAATCTGAATTAAACGATTTATTCACTTGTGTCTTGATCAGTAGAAATCCCTAAATTATGCTAATATCTCTTTAGAGAGTAAAAACAATTGACTCTAGGTTGATTAATTAAAATCTCTTTCTACTTAAAACCCCTATCGTCAGGTTAACTCGATCTATGGATTCCCCAATTAGATTTGACTCTAATCCGGTAGATTTATGTTATCCTATTTCTAGGATTGCATGCAACTCCACTCAATTATGCTACATCTGCTTTTAAACAGGGACTTTGCTCCATATTAAGCACATTAAATGTGAATTAATATCCCATAAATATTAAAACGAGAAATAAGCATATATAATTGTGAACAATAATCAAGTATTTATCGCGTAAAAACAAACATTAAATTAAAGGATTCATCATAGGTTTCATCCTTCCTAAGTATCTAGGGAATTAGTTCATAATCATGAATGAAAACATTTCAAAGTTAGAATAACCACAAGACATAAAGAAACTCAATAAAACTTCGAAAGAAATTAAAAAGAGATCTTTGATCTTGATGGAGATCCACTTTCGAGTTGATTTTGGTTGTGTTCTTCGATTGTTTTCTTCGATCTTCTTTGATGGCTCTCTTATGTCTTCTTCTAATTGGTATTTATAGACTTTAGAATGCTCAGAAAGTCTAAAAATTTTGTTTTTCCGCGTATTTGGGAAGTGGGGCTCGAAATCGACATGCGTTGGCACATGGGCGTGTGTCCTGCCCGTATGGAAATGCTCAGGCCATGTGGCTCTTGAAAACAACTCTATTTGTCTGATTTTGGCTTATTTTTTGCTTCTTTCACTCCCAAATACTCTCCTAAGAATAGAAACATGAATTTAAAGGATTAGAAGCATCAAAATTCACTAATTTGCATAACTAATCATCCAAAAATGCATTAAGAATGGGATTAAAATATGTTACTTTTATAGATTATCAAATATCCCCACACTTAAGCTTTTGTTTGTCTTCTAGCAAAATCCTCAACTCATATTAAAATTAATATTTCTCAACTTATAGTTCCTATCAATAATGTCTCAAAATAATTCAAAAATAATCATGCATTGGCAATTCAACTAAAAGAGCCCTAAAGTCTCAAACAATCCAAGCTAACATTTTTAAACACGAAAACATAAGTGTCTCCCCTTGTTTAAGTAGTTACCTTTTATTCAAAATCAACAAGAATTGACATCCTCACTAAAGATTCACTTAAGCACTAAAATTGTTTAAGGCTCAATAATATGCACTCAATAGTCGAACAAGAAATGTCATTACCATAGGCTTGCACGAAAATCAAATTTCCACTACTATAAAATGTGATGATACACAAATCAAAAGGTCTTTAAGAGGTTGAAACGGGACTTAGATTAAGGGTGTGGAGAAAGGCTAGAAAGTTGGTTATAATCAAGATCGAATTGATAAATTACTAAACTAGAAAAAAAAACAAATGATGAATTAAATACAAGTGCATAAATCAAGAATTATTCAAGAATAAAAATGAGCTTCTTCTCAAAATATGAATTTAACTATTCAAGCTCAATCAACAAATAAAACTAATTAAATAATCAATATTTTTCTTTTCTTGTCTTTTTCTTTCTTTTTGATCTTTTTCTTCTTTTTTTTTTTACAAGAACAATAATAAATAATTCAGCAAATCAAATTGAAGAGCATAGCTAGGCAATTAACCAAATCAAATCTCAACAAAAAGGGAGTTAATAAAATGAGAAAAAGTTCCAACGAAAAAATGAGTTATGGGTTAACATTAATAGGTAAATCAAGAAACGGTGTGTTAGGCTCAACGAAGTTCACTAAGGGTTAGTTAAAAAGGTAGGCTTTTTATTGGAAAATTGGGTTAAAACCTAAGTGTCTTTATCATCTCAGTATATCAAATCAAAGGTGTGGTCATGACATGCATAATTGAAGCAAGTTCTTGAATAACAAATCAAATTGACACACTCATAACCAATAATAAAATGAGAAAGAAAAATGTATGCTCTAAAGGCTCAAAATCTCACAAAAAATCATTGTTTTTGATGTCAAACTTGCAAATCTCAAACTTTAAAGTAATAGCTCAATTCAGAGAAACAACCTAAAATTTTTAATTTCTGAAAAATAACTTATCATGCTTGATTCTCTCATGTCTTAGAGTTTAAATAAAAAAATGCACAAATATCTACAAATTAATCCAAAACACATCAACAAAAAAATCCCAGATCGACAAAAATTCATTCTAATAGAAGTATAAGAAAATTACTTAAATACAAGACATAATTCAAAGATTTTCTAATAATTATATAAATAACCTCCCTGCATTTAAGATGTACAGTGTCCTCAATGTACAAACAGATATAATTACAATATAAGCAGAATATCATAAGAGAGGGAGAAAACTGAAACTGCCCTGAATATTAGATGAAATCTCTAGAATTGTGAAAAGCAGAATCGTAGGCAAATCTAAATGTAGTGCATGATTCCGAGCAAACTAATAAGAAAATAAACACAAATAGTGAAGAAGATTAAAAGGTTACTAACTCAATTAGAAACAACCATAAAATAAAAGTATAGTTTAAAATATAATAAATGAAAGAAGTCAAAGAAAAAAAATAAAACAACTAAACACAAAAATAAAAATAAACATAAAAGCTAAAAAGAAAACAAATAAACTTAATGATCTTCATCGTCAGAGGCATCGGTGTCATGAGTCGCCGGTGCTGAAGAGGATATATGGAGGTGCTAACAGATCTATTACAATGTCATGTTAATACTGTCAAACCATTGAAAGCAATGCTGCTCAAAGCGAGTGAACCACTCGGATAGGTCTGCTAAGGTAGCAATAGATGTAGCAAGATGGTGACTCGAAGATGGATGATGAGGCCGATCCTCGTAATGGAAGGGGACATCATTAGTGAAGTCCCCAAGCTCATCCTGAGGATCAAAATGAGATAACTGGTACTGAGGAGGATCCACTCCACGAAGTCGCTCAATCATCCTCATATGGCCTATGCTTGATAATCCTTGCGGGATATCTAGCCTACTAGTGTAAGTAAGTCCTAGGACTACTCTGGTGTGTTAAGGAGATTGAGGTGACGTGCGAGTCGAGTCACATAGGAGCCTAAAAAGATAGGACCCTTCCTGTTGCGCTCTATTTGATAGCAAAATGCGAGAGCGATGAAGTAGGCTAAATCGAAAATACATCCCGTGGCCATGCACCATGGAAAATATACATCGGTTGTACCGAGACTCCGGTGTTCTCTCCTGCCGGTCAATGTATGAGCTAAGATGGTAGGAATGTAGCGTAAGGCCAGAGGAAGAGAACTCGCCTTTGACTGACTTGGGTCATAAGGCGTGAAGCTCACCGTAAGATATACCAAAAAAGAGATGGCAAGTAGTGGATGTGCCAGTATAATCAGAGAAAGCTCTCGACACTCATGAACTCTGCAGTGTATAGTCCCAAGGCAGCTCCGAACTCTAGGACACTTATATGTAGTGTTGTACCACCAAGTCTAAAAGTGATGGTGCTCGACTCACCATAGGTTGTCATCACTTGCTGTAGAATAAATGTCAAACAGAACTCCAAAGTCAGCTCCATGTATATGGGCTCGATGATGGAAAAGAACTGGCCCCAAAGAGCTATGGCAATGATGGCACACATGCTATCAGCTAACTAGACTTGCTCCAAAGCGACCCAATCAATATGTCGGCCTAAGTCGATAAAAGCTGATATAACTCCTCTTGGGGGCCCATTAAATCATAAGAATAGATGGCAGGCATCGACAAAAGCACCCGAGGACGAGGTTTTGCCCGGAGTCTTTCGTTTTTTCGAAGTGAGGATAGCGACCTTAGATTTACTACGTGTGTTCGTCATTATGTCCTTGCAAGAAAATAAAATAACCACATATTAACATCACAAGAAGCAAATGAACGAATCACATAGTATGGCAAATCCAATAACTTAGGCAAAAAAAATCAAACGCACAATCGACAACTCGACGAAAGAAAACAAATCGATAATGAAAATAAAATAAACAATAATCCTAAAAGAATACAAAAAGAAATAGGACTTAGTATTAACTAATCAAGAGTAACAGTACAAAAAATAATAATATGACTGGAATAATCAAACGAAACTAATAACTTTCATAAAAATAAATGATAGTGCAAAAATAATAATTATAAATAACTACTTAAACAGATTTTACCAGAGTAAAAAGAAAAATAATAATCATAGACACAATATAACCAAAGGTAATAGTAAGAATATGATTAAATAATACTAGAGATGATAATAATATAACTAAATAGCATAAAAATTAAAATAAAAATAAAATCTAAGCATAAGCATAATAAAACGAATAATAATTAGAAGAAGAAAACAGAAAAATAAAAAATATAACAAATAAGAATAATAAATAAATAAATAAAATGAAAATAAAATGAAAAGGGTAAAAGTAGAGGACCAACGGTGGTTCGTGGCAGTGGCTAAAGACGTGGTGGGGAGGGGAAGTTTGGGTTGTCGGTGAGGTGGGGAAAGAATGGGGGAGGATGTAGGACGACGGGGTACAAGGGGAAAAAGGCTAAGGGGTGTGATGGTTAGCGCGAGGGAAAGAAAAAGGGCGAGGGTATGGGGCGACTGTGGATGGTGGCTTGAAAGGTGAAAGATTTGCGTGACCAGGCGAAGGGGAAAGAGCTAGGGCATGAGGTGTGAGGTGTGAAGGTAGAAGAGGGTTTGTTTATGGGAAAGGGAAAGATGAAGAGATGGGGAGGTTGCGATAAGAAGGAGGGAAGAAAAGAAGAAGGGAACGGGAAAGAGGGGTTGTTGGCTCAAAAGGGGAAAGGGAAGAAGGAAAGAAGGGCATGGAGGTACGAAATGGGGATACGATGGTGGCCAAAAAAAGGGAGATCAACGTGGGAAGAGTGTTAGGGAGAAGGGCATGCTTGGGTTGGAGTGTAGAGGCGCGACTAGGCCGAATTGGTTAAAGATGGGGGTTGGATGTGATGGTCGCGGGGGCTAGCAGTTTGGGCGAGGGCAGTTTCTGGTTTGGTTAAGGGTGGTTGGGAAGGAAAGGGAAATTGAGAAGGTGGTTGGACTGGTGAGGGGAAGCAATCGGTTGTAGGGGATAGTGAGCGGCGGCTAGGGCTTTTTTTTTGGGGTGGGGAGAGGACAAAAGCAAAATGAAAGAGAAATTAGGGTTTAAAAGGGTGTCACACGCCCGTGTGTGATATTTCAGCCCGTGTGCGTTTAAAAAAAACAAATGGGCCCAATCTTTACACGACTGGGTGCCAGGCCGTGTGTGACTTCCTTCACTTCTCTCATGCCCGTGTAGAGGCCGTGTGACACCCACACGCTCGTGTGGCCCGGTCGTGTGTGAGGCACGACCGTGTGCCTTGCCCTTTTAACTTTTTAACTTGAAATAAAATTGAAAACATTAGCTCCAGGACTCACACGGCCTAGGACACACTGATGTGTCCAGGCCGTGTAACCTTTGAATTTTTGAAAAATTAAGTCCCAGTATCCACATGGCCAAGGACACGCCTATGTGTTCAGGCCGTGTAGGTCACATGACCATGTTGCCAGGCCATGTAACTCACTGTTGAATCTCTTATTTTGCACATGGCCTAGGACACACCTATGTGTCTAAGCCTTATGGGTCAAAAAAAAATTTATTTTAAAATTTAATTTAATTAATTTGAAAATAACATGAAATAAAGTTAAAAGAATTAATAGAATGTTAGACACTCGGGTAGCCTCCTGAGCAACGGTTATTTAGAGTCTAAGCTCAACTTAACTCGTATGCGCACGATTACAGTGGTTCGCAGAGCCGAAGCTCCTCTTTCTTGATATCAATTACTTTACCAAGATAAGGTTTAAGTTGAGTATTGTTGACCTTAAATGTGTCAAATTTAGAATAAGTTACCTCGACTATACAATAGGGGAAGACATTCAGTACTGTAAATGGGTTTGATCCATTTGCATCAAGCTTCAAAGGGGCAATTCGTGGATCCATTTTGTGTAGCAGTACTTTGTCCCCTACTTAAATCGGTTCGTTCCATCCACATGCTTATCATGGCGTCACTTTGGATCTTCATCTTGTTTTCTCGGTTTCTCATTGACATGTGTTTGTTATTCATCTAGTTCATCGATTTGTAACATTCGTTCTTCATAAGTCGCTCTGTTTCTTTCGGTTGACTGAAACATGGCTCCATTACATTTTTTTGAAGGGTTTCCTGCAAAGAAGATTGAGCCACATGGTTACTCATATTAACAGAAGACTTAAAACCATACTCATCTTAACAGAAGACTTAAAACCATCTCGATCACTAGATGTTCTCACAAAATCACGAGCTTGGAGAGTAATTATTTTGTCACCTACACGAAGTATAAGTTCACCCATACCAACATCAATTATAGTTCTAGCCGTTGCTAAAAAGGGTCGCCCTAAAATTAAAGGTACCTCACTACCTTTATCTATCTCCAACACAACAAAGTCAATAGGGAATATGAATTTGTCAATTTTTACAAGCACATCCTCAATAACACCCTTAGGATATCTAATGGTTCTATCCGTTAATTGAATACTTATCCTAATTTGTTTAGGTTTCCTAAGACCTAGTTGTTAAAACATTTTATAGAGCATGACATTGATACTAGCCCCTAAATCAGCCAAAGCATTATCAATATTCAAACTACCAATTAAACAAGGAATAGTAAAACTCTCTGGAACTTTCAGCTTGCACTACAGGAAAATAGGGCTTTAGCGGCGTTTTTAGCGGCGTTTTATCAAAAAACGCCGTAAAAATTTTAAAATACAGAGAAATAGCGGCGTTTTACAAAAAACGCCGCTAAAAACAGAAAAACAAATGGCGTTTTAGTAAAAACGCCGCTAAAAATAGAGCATTAGCGCGGCGCTTTAGGTAAAACGCCGCTAAAGACTGAGCATTAGCGGCGCTTTAGGTAAAACGCCGCTAAAGACTGAGAGCATTAGCGGCGCTTTTGGTAAAACGCCGCTAAAGACTGAGCATTAGCGGCGCTTTTGGTAAAACGCCGCTAAAGACCAGAGAGCATTAGCGACGCTTTTGGTAAAACGCCGCTAAAGACCAGAGCATTAGCGGCACTTTTGGTAAAACGCCGCTAAAGGCCAGAGCATTAGCGGCGCTTTTGGTAAAACGCCGCTAAAAGTTATATAACCCCTAAACCCTAAAAAAATCATAAACACTAATCTATAACCCCTAAAACAATAATTATTAAAATTTATAGTTATACAATATATTAAATATTTTCTTATATAATCACAAAAGATATAGTATTGAATTTAAAATATTGAATTAATTATCATTATAGTTTAAGGTTTATGGTTTAAGATATATGGTTTAGGGTTTAAACAAGTTTATGAGTTAACTATGGTTTAAGATATACGGTTTAGGGTTTAAGGTTTAGGAGTTAGCTAGTATTTGAAGGTTTATGATGAATTATGGGTTTAGGGATTATGATTTAGGATTTAAATTAAGGTTAGGGTTGAAGTTTACAATGGGACAATTATTAACTTCTTAAGAGATAATTTACTTTCCAGATTCTTACCTGGGATGCTATTAAGAAAGGGTGATTTTGATTGTGGCAAGCTTAAATATTAATCAGCATTTGTTGAACTATGTATAATTTCCAAGTTTATATAACATAGAAATATCTTACAGAGTGGACATTATAACTAGAGTGTTCCAATAGAGAAATTGTTTTATTAAAGTTATGTAACTTTGTATAAATAATAGAGTGTATTTTTATCTGTTTTTTTTTTTTGTTTAAATATATTTAGATTAAATAGAATGTCTCAAATAAAATATGTTAAAAAGGCGATATAGTTATTTGTGTTTGCAATATATAAATATAAAATGATGCTATATCAGTAATTATATTAATAATGTTAATATTAATTTTAAAATATTGAATTAATTATCATTATAGTTTAGGGTTTATAGTTTAGGGTGTATGGTTTAGGGTTTAATTTTTAGTGTTTAAGGATAAATATAGGGATCAGGATGCAATTGTATATATGAATTTTAATTTGATCTAGTTCTTGTAAATTATTAACACAATTATTGATATAACACTACTTTATATTTATATTGCATACATAAATATTTATATTTATTCAATATAAAAATATATTGATGTATTTATTTTTTAAAATGTCTATGATTAAATCAAAAATAAAAACTTAAAAATTTAATATTTAAAATTTTAGTCCATATTTCAGTTAAAAAATTTAATATTCAAAATGAAAATAATTCAAAAAAATGATAATCTCAACATAAAAATTTTGAAAGAAAAAAATAGAAAAAAATATGTTAAAAATGAAAAAATTAAATTAAAAATAATAAAATTCATGACTTACCTAAGCGTTTTTTTAGAAAACGCCATAAAAGCGATTATTTTTTATAAAAAAACGCAAAAACACCATTGACTCCCAAAAAGTTATTTTTGGTTACCCGCTCGTTACCAAATCCCCAAATTTCTTTTTCCCTTCTACTCCCAAAATTTGCCCCAAATTTCCTTTTTCCTTTTCATTTCACTCGCACTAAATTCACCCACCATAGCTACTCCTTTTCTTCTTCTTTTTTCTTCTTAGTATTATTTCTTTTCTTTTTTTATTTTTTTGGCCTCATCAGATAATGTATTTACTGGTAACTTTTATAGGCGGATGTAGAGACGGAGGTTGCGCGCGGTGTGTGTCAAGAAGAGAACATTCAAGAAGTTTAGCTTCCGAGGTGTCGATTTGGATGCTCTCCTTGATATGTCCACCGATGAGCTTGTCAAGCTCTTCCCCCTTTCGAGCTCATGCAGAAGGTAATAACACAATATTCATTTTTTGCTAACATTTTCCCACTCATTTTTAAATAAAAAAATATGAAATGGGTTTTATTTTTTTATTGTTTCTTTTTTGTTATGTGATTGTAGGTTCCAGAGGGGTTTGAAGAGAAAGCCCATGGCTCTAATTAAGAAGCTTCGCAAGGCGGTAAGTTAATCTTTACTTTTTGCTCTTTTAGTTCTTTTTTTTTAATCGATTATATCTATGGGATTTATGTTTAGATCTAAGGTTGATAGGTTCATGTTGAGTTACTGGAGTTTTCATTTTATTTTTGTATATAGTTGTAGCCTTTTCTCATTAATGTTTAAGCTAAAAGAAACATAGCATTAAAGTATTCTTTTATTGGCCTCATGAATCAAATTTTTGATGTAGAAGACAAGCTTCCAGCTTTTATGTTGATTTCAGTATGCTTTGGGCTTGCTATTTCTGAAATAGTAGTAGGATTAAGAGTAAGTGAACTAAATTAGTCATATTCTAGAGGTTGAGGTCCTGCATAACTGAGAAATGGTTGAATGAACATAAGCATCAAATAAAGAAATTTGGAAAATTTCTTTTTCTAATATCTGTTTAAGTCTTTAGTGGGTCTTTCTAGGCATTGCTATATTGGTCAAATATCCGAACTCACTATCCTACATTTGAACACTAAGAAAAGTTAATTTCCATGTATAGTCAAAAACATATTCGGGTTAATTTGAAACAGACTGCCTTGGAGCATCAGGAGAAATAATCACAGTTGAAGCAAATTCCTCACCTTCAAAATCTTCATCAATACTACCACTTTGTTATTTTCATATGCCAAAAAGACACGGTGCCACCCAAAAGCAGCCCTCCTTAGCCAAGATGGCGCTTGTATACTGCATCATACAAGCTTACTAAATCTTTTAATCCAAGTCCACCTTCAGATTTAGAGAGCAGATAGAGCTCCAACTTACCTTGCCTCCTTTTGCAGCTTCATTTTCCCCCTTCCAAAAGAACCGGGGACAATATTTGGTTAATTAAATTGCCTACACTAGTAACTTTGTATGTTAAAAATTACTGATTGTATAAGCTGTAATCTACTTGTCGAATTATGAATTCTGGTTGAGATCTTTTGCAATAGTGGAGCACAGTAATTTTGCGTAAGCCTTCTAGTCACAAGTGGAACACCTATGTATCTTATATTCCACTGGAGAAATCCCAAGACAAAATTTCACTTTTTCAGGTACTAAGCTGCAACTTGAGGTGAGTATCTATACGACGCTTCAAAAACACACCATACTCCTACTACTGAATCCAGGCTCCCATTAGTAAACGATTTTACATTTTTTAAAATAATTTTTAATTATTTTTAAATATAGTTGAAGTATCAAATTAATTAATTATATATTTTAATGAAGATAAAATGTAATAAGTTACATCACTTTTGAAAGTCGGTAGATGTAGTTTACCTAAACCAGAAAAAAAATAAAGTGAAAGTTACCTAAACCAGAAAAAAAATAAAGTGAAAGTTGCGTACTAACTTCTAACTTTTCAAATCCTACTCTTGAAAAGAAATTCAAATCATAGGCAGGAATCTTTATACTTAAAAAGCCAATTTAACTAAGTTAATGATTATGAATTATTAGTTGTCTACTGGGTGATTATGGGCACCAATAAGCTATTTTTTAAGACTTTAATGCTTCGTTGCTATGTTTTTACGGAGTGATGTCTCACTCCCTAATCGTTATAGTTTTTTTTAGTCACCTGTACCACTTCTGTTTTACCATTTTTACTTAACCAACAAGCAACTCTCTATGGCTTTACAGTCTAGAGATATGTTAGGTATGCTTTATATCCATCCTTTAGCTTATCTCCTTTGTGTAACATTGAAACTTGGTAGCGGTCTAGGATTCTTTATATCTTTCTTACATTTGGCAGATTAGTACGCATAACACCTGGGGTAGGTAGATTTGTTGCTAGGAGTTACAGTCCAAGGTGAGAAAAATATAAGTCATAGCTTCCTGTTTCTTTTGATTATGTATCAGCTCTTTAATAGACAATGGTCTGTTCAATTGGAGGTTATTTTTTGTCTAAGCCTAAGATATTGTTTGATATTTGTGAAGTTGGAATTTAAGAGTTGAGACATAAGGAAGAGTAAAATAAGTAGGTTGTATGTCACCTATCATGTTTAGTTTTACATCAAGATCATATATTGAAAAACCACCTACCCCTATTTTTTTCGGACTATTATCATCAATGTTATTGTAGATGCAAAGGATCGGTTCCAATGTTCATAGAGGGCTTCTTGCATAGTCTAGGAGCAAAGCCACTTGTGTTACTGCCGCATTTTCTGCATCGATCTTTCTCTTCATCATGGCCATGCTTCTCATTGTTGTCCGAATTATATCTTGTGTTGTTCAAATCATAGAGTCATACTAACCCCATCCTTAACTTGTGTTTCATCTTTCCATCATGGGCATGGAAAGGCTTATCTCTTTGATAAGGCGTAAGTATTTCATTGCTATGCACTCTCTTTTTTTTTCTCCATGGAGTGTTCTCTAAAAATAGTCTTATCTATTTTAAAACCATGCTCATGATTTCACTTTCTATGCATTTCATTGTGTTTGGAAGAAACAAAGAAGTGTTTGGAATAAATAAATAAATGTTGTCAGCATGTTAGCACCACAGTTCAATGGTTATATACTTAAAAAGATATTTATCTTCAAAATTGATTTATCTATTTTAAAACCATGCTCATGATTTCACTTTCTATGCATTTCATTGTGTTTGGAAGAAACAAAGAAGTGTTTGGAATAAATAAATAAATGTTGTCGAAGATGTTAGCACTACACAATTCAATGGAACAAAGAATCTTCTTACATTCACACTTTGAATTTTTATGATATTTATCTTCAAAAGTTGGCAAATTACATCATTTGCTATTTTTTAATTAATGCAAGTTTCAAAATTTGAATGAGTTTTGAGCCATTTTTCGAGTTTGGTTACTTTTTTTTAATTTCTAATCTAAATTGATTCCAAATTAAATTTGGATGGTTAATTATGTATTATTTGTACTGCAATTTATAGTTGTAATATATATATATTTTTAATTTGAAAAACATTTTGTCCTGATTAATAGTCAAAATTTGTCTCCTCAAATAATAGCACCGTATGTCATTTTAAATTAGTTTTCATTCTTGCAGATTTTAAAATGGAGTAACCTATAACATTTTGTCCTGAGTAACTATGGTGGATACGTTTATTGGTTTTTTTTTTTTTCTTTGCTAAACTAAGTCATGAAGGTTCTTCTTGGATAGCAATTTATTGAGGGGGTGGAATATTTTTCTTAAACTAACAAAATGGGTGCAAAGTAGTATATAAGCATTTCAAGCTGGCAAGGTGTTTATTTATCATCATTATTGTTGTGCTTGTGCAGTTCTCCTAACTGTTAAGTTTGATATGCCTTTGATGCACCAACTACTTTAGACTATGATTTTCCCAACCCTTGATGGAATAGATGATAATCTGCATAATTTAATTGTTTCTAATATTAACCTTCCGGTTCTAAGTGCTGATATTCACTCATTTACACAAAGCTTCAAATGCGCTGGTGTGTGCGGAATAGGTAAACATCCCAACTTTTACAACTATGGATTTTCTTGAAATCACTATGGATGTTGATTATCTTCTACTCATCAGTCCTTATAAGGAAAAATAATCAAAATTTGCACGACAAGTATATGGCATATGTGACCGATCGCTTTCAAAACCATACTCTCTTCCACAAGGTTTGTGTTCTAATATCTAAATTTTTAATAAGGATCGTGTTCAATGATTTCATCTAAAACATCCTCGTGATTTGACAAAGGATCGTTTCTAATATCTAAACTCACTACACATCCCGGGATTGATTTGACAAATGATCGTTCTCAAGCAGATTCTCGCCAAGTTATAAATTATTTGACCTCCATCTCCTCGCCAAGATGGTAATGATTGAAGATGATATTCCTTGATGACGGGACTAACTTTATTTCTCCACTGTGTGTTTAGAACTGTTATTTATATTTAACATCATTGTTTCAGGTCAAGTGTTTAGAAGTTTTCAAAGGGTTCTATGAAACAAAAAAAAAAAAACGTGAAGCTTACATGGATATACTCACAAATGTGATTATCGTTTTGTATTTTTGCATTCTCATAATTTAACTGTATATTGTTTTTCTGGATATCGTTTTGATGATTACTTTTGTGTGGCAATAGCTCTTTTATGTTTTGACTGGTGGCAAATGGAACAGGAAAAACCAACTACACTTTGCGGTCCAAGAACAATTTGCAGGAGGCACATAATGACTAGCTCCTACCTCTACGAATGCTTGTGGGAGGCATTGCAAAGAAATAATAAGGATGATAACATGCAGTTGACACCGTATGTGCTATGAATCCGAATTCAGGTGTAACTTTTAGATATTTTATGTGCAAAAAAGTATTAGAGTGTCTTATGTTTGTATGTTAGTTAAGCAGATTATAGATAGAACCTGTAGTAGGATCAACTAATTAGTTGATCAAAAGCTACAGCCTATTTTGTAATCGTCTACTTGCATATTTGCATATACTTAATAATAATCTCGTGTCAACTAATTATTCTAATTTTTTATTTAATTGTTTTGTTTCAACATTTTATTTTTATTTGAGTTGAAAGAAGAAAATTTATTATTAATTATTTTTATTTTGCATATACTTTTGGATTTTAATTGTGTTATTAATTTATTATTTTAAATTCTAAATTTAAATTCATTAATTTTTGTATTTAGTTTTAAAGTTAAAATTTTAATAGAAAATTTAATTTGATAATGAATTTTAAAATTTTTATATTTTTCATGACCTTTATAATATTTTGTAATATTTTTTTTTTTGAATTTCATGACTTTTAGCGGCGTTTTTGAGAAAAGCGCCGCTAAAGGTCGTGATCTTTAGCGGCGTTTGTAAAAAAAGCGCCGCTAAAGGTCGTGATCTTTAGCGGCGTTTGTAATAAAAGCGACGCTAAAGGTCATGATCTTTAGCGGCGTTTGTGGAAAAAGCGCCGCTAAAGGTCATGATCTTTAGCGGTGTTTTTTCAAATAAACGCCGCAAACTTTAGTGGCGCCGTCTATAGCGGCGTTTTTTGCGGCGCTTGTAAAAGCGCCGCTAATAGTTTTAGCGGCGCTTTTAAGCGCCGCTAAAGACCTTAAAAAACGCCGCTAAAAGTCAATTTTGCTGCAGTGTTGTAGGGTAGTTTATTTTATAAGATGGCCGAGCAAATTGTATTGAGCTCCACAGTTGATGAATCATCTAACTTCTGTTTGTTTGTCAACAGCTCCTTTAAAAATTAGACATAATTGGGTATCTGCAAAAGAGCTTCAACAAACTCTAAGTTAAAATGTAATTTCTTTAAGAGTTTGAGAAATTTACCAAAATTTTCTATTGTGTGGTCTCTCTTCGTTGTATTAGGATATGGCACTCCAGGTGTATATTCCTTCACAGCTGGCTTTTGCTCTTTCTGTTTTACCTCAACCTTATCATTATTCACCACAATTTCTTAGCTTGGTTCTTGTTCAGATTCAACTAACCCTTCTTCATCTCGAACAGGAATTGCATGAAGTTGCTACCTTGGGTTAGCTTCGGTATTGCTAGGCAAACTACCTTGTGGTCATTCTGAAATTAGCAAGCTGACCTATTTGGGTCTCGAGCCCTTGAATCGATGCTTGTTGATTTTTAAGTGCTACTTTAGTGTTTTGAAAGTGGGTTTCTGACACCTAGATAAACTTTTTCAACATCTCCTCGAGGTTTGGCTTTTTCTCTTACTAGTAAGGTTGTTGTTAGAAGCCTGGAGGGGCTTGTGCTATCTGATTTCCTTGACCACCCTAAGAAAAAATGGGATGGTTCCTCCAACCTGCATTATAGCTGTTACTATAAGGGTTATTTTGTGGCCTAGAATTATTACCCATATAATTGATTTGTTCGTTCTCTGTGCCAGGTAAACATTCAAGGTTATTTATTCCACCTCCATTTGCATCGCATTGCATCACCAGATGTACCTACGTAGAAATATATAAACCATCAATTTTCTTATTTAAAAGTTCTACCTCATTCGATAACACGGTGATAGCATCTAAATTAAAGACACCGACTACTTTTATCGACTTTGTCCTCATAATTTGCCACATATAATTATTCAGTGTCATCTCCTCAATAAATTCATAAGTTGCTTCGGGTGTTTTATTATTAAGTGTACCACCAGCCGCTGCCGTAATAGCCCGATTTTGGGCTTAGTTGAAATAGTGGTTTCGAAACCACAAATTTGAGGCCGATAAATTTATTTTTATTATTATTTTGGTGCCATAGTATGATTATATGAGTGTGTGAAAATTTTGGTGAATTAATTTTAGCGATGGGAAGCTTAATTTTGAAAAAGGACTAAATCGCATAAAGGGAAAAAGTTGTGATTGTGATTTGCTAGCAAATGGTATTAAATGGCCATGTATTATAAATTAGGGGTATTCAAAGTGCAAATAGAACCTAAAATGGTGATTGGCTAGCCATAGAGACAAGATTTGACAAAAAATTCAAGATTAGGTGAGTTTGGTAGCTAAATTGACTAGAAATAAAATAAAATAAAGAGAGAATGATATCATCTTTTTCTCTGAAAATACCAGCAAATAGAGGGTTTTGAAAGCTCAAAAATATCAACCACTCTTCACCCTTACAAATAAGTGATTTTGATGACTTTTCTTGATAATTTTTGTGTTTTTGGGACCCTTGTAGCATGAGCTTTCTAATGGGGGGACTATTTTGCAAAATAGTTAAAAGCCTAGGGTTTTGCCATGATAGTAATCATGTTGATTTCTAAAATTCTATGGAAGAAAATGAGTCTTAGTGGTTGAGTAAACAACTTTTGTGAAAGGATTTCTCATGAAAACCCTAATAGGACCATTTTGTAAAGTTTGTAAAATAGATAGTAATGTTGTGAAATAATAGGAATTTTGGGTTTTTATAAGAGTAAGAAGGGTTCAGCTAGGCTTAAGACTTGAAGAAATTAGATAAAAATCGATTTTCGAGCCTAGGGGTAAAATGGTCATTTTCTGAAAGTCTAGGGGCAAAATGGTCATTTTGCCAAAAATGTGAATTTTTGATTGTCTAAATTTATTTAGTGATTAAATGAGTGAATTTTACTATTTTAGATCAAGAAATACAAAATTCGAACCTAGAACGGGGGAAGGCCAAACAAGTAGATTAAATCGACTAATCGCCTACATTTTGTAATCCGAGGTAAGTTGTATGTTAATAATGCAACTATATTTTCATGATGTGTGATTGAATGGATATTGCCTAAATTTTTTTGAATGTGAATATGAGTATGCATGTTGAGAAATTAATGTAACAAAGACTCCCAATTGAACATTTGGGATAAATTTGGATATCCATGCCATGACATTGGGTGATATGTATGCTAGTGTAAGACATGTCTAGGACATGCATCGGCCACATTATGAGAGCCAGTGTAATACATATGTGAGACATGCATCGGCCTCGAGATATACAAGCTAGTGTAAGACCTGTTTGGGACTTGGCGTCAGCTTGTTGTGTGTCAGTGTAAGACCTATCTGGGACATGGCATCGACACCGATAGATGAGAGTCAGTGTAAGACATGTCTGGAACATGCATCGGCCTTGAGATATACAAGCTAGTGTAAGACCTATCTAGGATATGACGTCAGCTTGTTGTGTGTCAGTGTAAGACCTGTCTGGGACTTGGCATCGACACTGATAGATGATAGCTAGTGTAAGACCTGTCTAGGACACAGCATCAGCCTCGATATATATGAAAGTCAGTGTAAGACCTATTTGGGACATGGCATCGACTTTGACGTGCTAGCCAGTGTAAGATCATGTCTGGGACATGGCGTCGACATCTATTCCCATGTTTGGGGCTATTGAATATCCTATAGTATTCCAAATGGTTTAACAGGAGATTTATGGTGTATATCGAAATGAGAAAATTTGTTACCATGTTTTGAGTGGTACAGGTACCTAAATGATAATTATGAAATTCGAGCTCCATTTACGTTGTATGATTAGTAAGGAATGAAAGTGAGTAAGTTATGCTTATGACCATTTATGTATTTTACATGAATTACGAGATGTGAATTCAAAACAACGTTGTATGATTGATGAGAAATGAGTATGAGCAGGTGGTATTTATGAATTCTCACCTTAGTGTGGAAAATTAAGATTTGTTGGGAGTATAATCCCTTATGGTAACTCATAGTAATTTCATTATTTATATGTGACTTACTAAGCTTTGTGCTTACCCCTTTTCCTTTCCATTTCCTTGTAGTGCCGCCAAACTAGTCCGTGGATCAAAAAACGTCAGAGGCCTTGTTCAAACTATTATTTGAAGCACTTGGTATAGTTAGTTCTTTTATTTTGATTATGACATGTATAGGACCTTGTCCTTTGAGTTTTGTGTTATTATTAATTGGCCAAAATGTGTTGGATGGGGCGAAACCCCTTTATTTTGTATAAGGCCATGATAGTGGCTAATTTTTTTCAATGATATACAATTGATGATGTTTCATGGATGGGCATATTGCATGAATGAATAAATGCATGCTTGGATTGTTATTGTGTAATGATGGTTGATTTTAATTATCATTTGTGGTTGAAATGGCATTGTGTTGATGCATGAAATTGATAATATTGATGTGGTATAATTAAGTGCAAGTAAGGGTGGCAAAAAGGCTTGGAAGATAGCCTTATTTTTGTCCACATGGGTAGATACAGGGGCGTGTGTCTAAGCCGTGTGTGATACACAATCAACCCCGTGGGCTTGTTGTCCGACCGTGTGTCCCCTGCATGTTAAATTTACAAGTCAGTATGCATGGTAGTGAACACACAGGCAGAGACACGACCATTGGCCATGGGTGTGTGCCTTGGCCTTGTGCCCTTAAATTGTTGCTGACGTCAGAAACAGATTGTCAAGATTTTTACACACAGGCTGCGACACGGGCATGTCATGGCTGTGTGAGAGACACAGGCTATAGACACAGGCATGTGTCTGGTTGTGTGAAACCCCTGTAGGTTTGAATTTGGAATTAAATTCACACGGGCTATAGACACGAGCGTGTGTCATGGCCGTGTGAGAGACACGAGCATGTCGCCCTTTCATACGGGCGTGTACCCCTGTTTTAAGTGACATTTCTTTTCAAAGTTTTTAGAGGTGTTCGGATTAATCCCGGGTCATTCCCAAGGTGTGATTTGGGCCTCGTAGGCCCATATTAAAAATTTCTAGAGTAAGATTAAAAAGTTTTAAATTTGATCGAATTTTTATGTCTCGAAATGATTGTATGCATGTGTTTAAGTCAGATAATGCCTCATGCCCAGTCCTGGTCTCGGACCCGTGTAAGGGGTGTTATAGCTTCATTAATTAGCTGCCTCGTTGAGGGATTCAAATCATTGTAGAAGATTTGAACTTTTAACCATAAGGGTAACCCATGGTGAGGGCACCTTCTCACTAAATCCTTGTATCTCTCCTATGCATCATATAACGTTTCTAAATCAATCTGCACAAAGGAAGAGATGTTGTTCTTCAACTTGGTTGTCTTAGTTGGTGGGAAGTACTTTAGTATAAATTTCTCGGTCATTTGAGCCCATGTAGTGATGGAACCTCGTGGTAAAGAGTTTAACCACTGCTTAGCTTTATTCCTCAACGAGAAAGAGAATAACCGTAAATGAATGGCGTCGTTACCGACACCATTAATCTTGAAAGTATCATGGATTTCTAGGAAATTTGTCAAATGAGTATTTGGATATTTGTCTTGTAAACCATCAAACTGAACAAACTATTGTACCATCTGAATAATGTTCGGCTTCAGTTCAAAATTATTTACAGCAATGATGGGTCTCACAATACTCGATTCAGCCCTAGTTAAAGTGGGCTTGGCATAATCGTACATAGTACGAGGAATAGGATCTGGATTTGCAACAACTGTAGGAGGTAGTTGATTATTTTGGTTATCACCCATCTCCTTAGTAATAATAATGTCCTCTTGTTCGTCTACTATATTCTGTCAATTCTACCTTGCTTCTCTACGGTTTCTGCGAGTAGTACTTTCAATTTTGCTATCAAAAATCAATTGTCCCGACGGGTTTCTTCTAGTCATAAACTAAAAGAACCTTCCAGAAAGAAACAAAAGAAAAATTAGAATGTAAAAATTAAACTAAAAACAAAAATATAAAAATAAAATAAGAAATGGCTAAATTAATAAAAATAAAGTGCTCCTAATATTTTAGTCCCTAGCAACGGTGCCAAAAACTTGATGGTTACTAAACTAATTATAAATACGACAAAGCCAAGCGCACCTATCGAACTATAGCTATGGTGAGTAGAGAATACCGTATCCACGAGGACTAAAAGTATTAGTAATTACAGTTTTTCTATTATTTAGCCGATAATTTTGAGTGATTCTAATTTTATTAAACTTAATTTAACTAAAAACACAATAGAGAATGAAATCAAGGAAATAATCGAATATTAACCAATGAGATAGACAATACCCAGGAAAGAATCCACCTAGACTTCATTTATTATTATGAATCTGAATTAAACAATTTATTTACTTGTGTCTTGATCTGTAGAAACCCTAAGTTATGTTAATATCTCTTTCGAGAGTAAGAACAACTGACTCTAGGTTGATTAATTGAAATCTCTTTCTAATTAAAACCCCTATCGTTAGATTAACTCGATCTATGGATTTCCCTATTAGATTTGACTCTAATCAGGTAGATTTATGACGTCCTATTTCTAGGATTACATGCAACCTCACTCAATTATGCTAGATCTACTCTTAAACAGGGACTTTTGCTCCACTAAATTAAGCACATTAAACATGAATTAGTATCCCAAAAATATTAAAACAAGAAATAAGCATACATAATTGATAACAAGAATCAAGTATTTACCGCATAAAATAGACATTAAATAAAAGAATTCATCATAGGTTTCATCCTCCCTAAATATCTATGGAATTAGTTCATAATCTTGAATGAAAACATCTCAAAGTTAGAATAACCACAAGACATAAAGAAACTCAATAAAACTTCAAAAGAAATTAAAAGGAGATCTTTGATCTTGATGGAGATTCGCTTCCGAGTTGATTTTGATGGTGTTCTTCAAGTGTTTTCTTCGATCTTCTCTAATGATTCTCTTGTGTCTTCTTCTAATCGGTATTTATAGACTTTAGAATGCTCAAGAAGCTTAAAAATTGTATTTTTCCGCGTATTTGGGAAGCAGGGTGTGAAATTGACACGGGCTGGCACATGGGTGTGTGTCCTACCTGTGTGGCACACATGGGCGTGTGTCCAATCCGTGTGGCACACATGGGCGTGGGTCCTACCCATGTGGAAATGCCTAGGTCATATGGCTCTTAAAAACAGCTCTATTTGTCCGATTTTAGCTCATTTTTCGCTCCTTTCGCTCCCAAATATTCTCCTAAGTATAAAAACATGAATTGAAAGGATTATGAGCATCAAATTTACTAATTTTCATAATTAATCATCCAAAAGCGCATTAAGAATGAGATTAAAATATGTTACTTTTATAGTTTATCACCAATCAAATCCTTATTCAAGTAAACATCCCGTTTTGGGAACATCTCCATGATTTGTACTAGTCAATTTTTCATGGAAATTATTCTATAATTACCTATAAGGAGTCCATATTTTGAGCCAAACCAAACAACTCTAGTCAAGGAACATTCCCATAACAAGTGATTCATGCTTTCTTCCTCTGCTTGGCAGGCAAGCATTTTGTATTCAATGATATCCTCTTTCAGATAACAATTTTGCATGGGAGAGTTTCATTTGGAATCTTCTAAAGAAACGTGATTACCTTGTACGGTAATTTAAGTCTCCAAAGATATTGCCATGCTTTTTGTGGGACAAGAAAGATGAACCTGTTTATATTTCTTGCCTGAATGTTAGTGAGTTATTGAAAATAAGCAGATTTGACACACAAAAAAAAAAAAACTCACCATCATGAATATGTTTTCATCTTATCTTCATAAGTCCTTCAAAAAGTGTTTTTGTATCCCACCATCTTTGCATATTCATAATGAGAATCTCATTCCTAATTTCTTCTTGACAAGATGACTCTGACTTCTCCAAATTTCTCCATTTGTTGACATTTTTCCATGTAACGTTATTACTAATAATTTCTTTCCCTCTCAATATGCTTTCCCACACCCAAGAATCTCTCGGTCTTTTTTGTCTCTGAAGAAAGCTTTCAACTATGCAGTACTTCTTGACCAGAGTTTTATTTAGAAGCCAACTTTGATTATTTGTAATTCTCCAAGCTATTTTGGCCAACAACGTTTTGTTGAAATTTCGATACCAAGGCCTCCTCAGTTTTTGCTCAGACATAAATGATGTCAGTTTAGGAAATGTAATTTCCTCTTATTCTCTTCTTCTCCCCACCAAAATTTTCTTATTAATTGATCCATCTTATTACAAATGGATTTAGGAGCTTGGAAACAAGAGAGTTGGTAAATCGAAAAACTTTCCAGTTCAGATTTTATTGGAGTCAACTTACCTCCATGACTGAGAAATTTGGATTTCCGTAAGGAAAGTTTGACTCTATTCTATTAAGGATTGCTTGAAAAAATATACTTTTTTTTTATTAAGCATGTCCAACCCTATTCCCATATATTTGCCACTTTCTGTCACCAACTTCACCTACAAAATGCCTCTGAACATTCTTTTGAATTTAGAGTGACAGTTCTTACTGATCCTGAGCTTTGATTTATTATAATTTATACTCAATCATGAAAACATGCAATATTGGTCTAGGATGTTCTTGACTTAAATGGCATTCATCCTTGTTAACTTTGAAGAATAGAAAACTATCATTTGCAAAAAAGAAGATGAGAAATTGGAATACTTCATCTACCCAATTTTACTCCTTATATTATTTTTTTCATGTTCTAATTTACAGATCATTAAGGAAAGAATGTTTTGACATAAAACAAAAAGATAAGTTGAAAAGGGTCACCTTTCTTAATGCCCCTTGTAAGACTAATTTGACTCACGGGAGCCTTATTAATGACAATATGATAAGACACTATCAATAGGCAATGCATAATTAAATTTATCGATTTCCAATCAAAGCCTGCGGTAGACAAAACTACTCGAACAAAATTTCAATACAATCTATCATACGTCTTATTCATATCAAGTTTTAGAGCTCTTATATACCCTCTGCACTTTTTCTTCTTTTTGATAAGATTTAAAAATTTTGTTGTCGGAACAACATTATCACTAATTTACTTACCTTTATGATGAATGTATTTTGAAATTGAGTGATGATCTCACTGAAAATGGACTTGAGTCTTTGAACCAAAATCATAGAAATAACCTTATATATCATATTATACAAATTTATTAAATTAATTTCAAGTTAACTACTAACTAATTTAATTAAATATTTAAATAATAGTATAGATAAATGTATAAAAAATTTATTTATATTCTATACACTGTATTAGGAAGACAGAGAAATAGGTTGATTAGATAGATGGCGAATTTGACTGATTGTTAGAATTAATTAAAAGCAAAAAAAAAAAAAAAAAGAGCCACCTTTGTTCTTCTCAAGTTACAGGCTTTTTTTTTATATCAGTGACATTCACTCTCGGTAACCGAGAGAAAACCCTCCATTTCCATTTAAAATCATATTCTATGGATATGCCATCAATTTCCCTCCCAATTCCCAAGCCTAGGTTGGGTGTTGGCCCACAAATCAACTACCAAAACTTTTATTTTTAAATCCTTAAATAAATGCACCTAAATTTACTCTCCACTAGAGAAGTAGATAGAATAGATCATATAACTTTATGAAAGTCTTCCAAGCAACAGAATCATAAGATAAGTTTAGATCATGCATTTCCTTTGAATATTCTAACACCACCACCCACGACAACCACCTACTTTTGTTTTCTAATTTTGTACAAAGTTATATTTTTCAAGAGGGCACCAATGAATGTTTGAGTGCAAGAAGCCAACTTTGTCTTCTTCTTTCCCCCAAACAAAAGAAAGAAAAAGCCAATCATCATCGTCAAACCAGATCGTAATGGGAACTGAGTTTAGATTCAGTTCTTTTTCTTTTTAGGCTTCACCTGCCTTCTGGGTGCAACGGGAATAGCTCTAGAGTTCTGGTTTCCTCCTCTTTAAATGAAGACGATGATCCGCTTTCTTCTTCAATGTACTCAAATGACCAGCTCCTGCATTTTCTCTTATATGGACCATCCTCCTGTATTAAAGAATGGGCTTCATATTTATAGAAAAAAGAATGAGAAACTAACATATAAGGGGTTTGGGAGGTACCCTAGTATTCAAAGTTATGGTGGTAATGGGAGGTGAGTTAAGGACAAGGCTGTTGCGCTTCTGCTTTTGTCGCTCGCGAGCTTTGTGGTTTTGGAACCAGTAGAAAACATTTTTGCCTTCGATCTTGCCGTACTTGCCTAGCTGCACAGTGATTTGTTCGATTTGTTGTGCGTTTGGGGTTCGCATCCCTCCTCTGTACATCGTCTCCAAAATCCCGATCTGCTCTTGAGTTGGACTCCATCGCGTACCTCCTGCTCCTGCTTGCATATCCACCTGCATAACATAATTCCTTTCTTTTTCAGACTTATTCCTACATTCTTTACATGATTATTAACATCTTAATTAATTAAGTTCAAATTTCATCCTTCTCCGCAGATCACCATTGTGAACAAAAGGGTTACTCGGATACTGAAAGAGTAGTTAGCTTTGAAGCAGAAAAGAAAAAAAAAAAGGAAGGTAAGAGGTGATCAGGCTGAGTTATATATGTTCAGCCAACTTGACGCAGTAATGAAAGAAAGAGTGAAGGGTACATGTAATTAATGTAGTGTACCTGAGGAGAATGCGGCTGCTGGTCAGAGGAGGCAAGCTTTGTAGGGGTAGGTTTGGGTTTAATGAAGGTCTTAAGGTGGCAAGAAGAAAGGGTATTACTATTATGAGTGCGTAGGGGGTTGCAGGCAAGGGAGAAGGATGGTTCGTGCTCCCACAACCCACGTGACAACTCATGCACCTTCATGTTTCCCATAGTGAAGGAGTGAATAACGGAGATAGGTGAATTATATAGAAGATGAGAGATGGCATAGAAATAACGAAAGTGCGATATGAGGTGGTGCTTTGAACAGACAAGACCAAATGATGAGGTGAGGTTGACTTGTGATTTCTCATATTTTAAAAAAGCCAAAAGAAGAATAAAGAAACATAGAAAAAAAAAAGGGGGGAGTTGAAACAGTAGAAGAGAGCACAATTTAGTGACCATATCTTTAAAGCCTATTCTTATTACTTTTATATACTAAAATAATATATTAAAATAAGATTTAGAGGAGATATCTATTTACATCAATGTAAAATTAAAATATTTTATAATTTTTTACATAATTAATATTTTAATAATTTAAACATTATATATAATGCTCGAGTCATGTAGGTCATTTATATCAAGTACTTTGGAATAAATTAAAAAAATTAACTATTTGTTTTATGTAAAAGACTTCGAACCATTATATATGTATGTTAGTATAAACAATATTGTAACCATGAGGTATGATGTTGACTTGTCCAAGGGTCGATAGCTCTCTCAGCCCGATAGTCGAGCCAAGCTTGAACTAGAATTTTTGCACCTCAGGTTGGTCCCTCCCGAATTTAATTTAAATAATAAAATTAATTATAAAAGTATATAAAATATCAATAAAAATATTATTTTATTATTTTTTGAATACTTTTTGGGTGGGTTTGGCCAAAAATAAATTTGAGCTTGAAATTTTTTTGGAACTAGGCCTTGACTAAGCCTGCTCCATAGACACCTCTAATGTAGTGTATTGGTTGCTTACCTCATCTCTTAACCATATGGTTAAAAGTTCAATTCTCACTCATGAGTATGAAACATATTTTATGCCCAATTGTTTATCTCTTTAACTAACACCTACGGTGAGGGGGTTAGTTATTGCTATGTTGATTATAACTAAAAAATATAGACAATATTTTAGATCAATATAATAAACATATTGGATCAATTCAAAATTTTACATACATGACATGTACAAATATATTAATGAATTCAAATTAATCTTACCAAAAATTATAAAAAAATAAATTTTTTTAATTTTACACTGATATAAATGAATCCTCACCTAAAATTTAATACCAATTATTTGTATCATAAATTTTAATATATATATATATCGGTTATTAAATTTTTTTTATGTCGTATTCCGTTTGCAGCGCCTTAAAATAAAATAAAAAAGGGAGTTGGGGAGTACAATCGGGTGGGGGATTCATTTTTCTAATAATCGGAGGATTCATTGCTTTTTGGTGGCCTACTTTTATTGCTTCTCTCTTTCTTTTGTCTCTCTTAAATCCTATTCAAATTTACTTTTAGTTATAATTTAATTTAATGTGTTATGAATGCATATATTAAATTATATGGATAATAAATCATATTGCGTCACAAATTTAGAAAGTTATTATATATTTTTTAATTTAAAATAGAATAATTTTACTCCTTTCAAAAAGAAAAATCATCTGAATCATTATTAATATAAAGGGTAAGTTATATTCAAGATCACTAAACTATTATTAAATTTATATTTTGGTTACTTAATTTCAGAAAGTTATAAAATGATAACTGAACAATTCAAAAGTTTTTATCTAAGTCACCGGATTGCTAAAATCGTTGTTGTGTAACCTTTTCTGTTTGCAATACATATACCAATCAAAAGTTGTCTTTCCCTTTTTCTTCTACAATTTAATTTTTTTTATAAAACAACTTTGAACGTCACAAATCTGCAAATCAAAAATTGATCGCCTGATCGGCTTGGATCTAATGTATGTTCTTCTGCTTGTTAATGGGTACTAACCCATTATAATGATCGTCGAATCGTCAGTTAGAGCTTGCTAGCTGGACTTTAAAAAATAAAACCTTAGCAATCAGTGACTTAAATAACAACTTTTAAATATTTCTAGACTTAAATGAAAACTTTCGAATAAATTAATAATCATTTTATAAATTCTTAAAATTAAATGACTAAAATATAAATTTACTAATAATTTAATGACCTTAAGAATAATTTACTTAATATAAATATTTTTAATTTCCGTAAAAGAGGATTGTGAGAGGGGGGATTCATCAAAACCAAAACTTAAGAGAGAGAAGATAGTGAAAAGTGATAGAGTGGTCTATCTATATCTTTAATAGATAAGGGATATTGAAAAAAAAAAGAAAGAAAAAAAAAACCAAACCAACAAGAACTCATAAGCAACAGAAAAAGAAATTCTACTATTATGAACTTGAACAAGACAAGATAAATGCCCCAAACCAAAAAAAAAAAAAAAAAAACTTTTCGAAACTGTTGCTCTCAATTTCTCAAATTCTATCTTCTAATCTTCAAGATCCAACAAAACTCACATTCAGTGCGGCTATTTTTGGCAATAAAATCTCTTGGAGCCATGCAATCATACATGCAATAGTATGTATATATTTTATACGAATAATTATTAAGTGTGGTAAATAATAATTGCATGTTCCACATTGATGATGAGGTTGGAGAAAGAACTGGACTTTGTGACCCACGAATATAATCAATATTTACTGCTTACTTTTGTGTTAAAAGAAAAAAAAAAAAATCATTGCATGATTTGAAACAAATTGGTTGGGTTTTAGCACGTGTGGCTATGCTCATCTCACTCAAACCAGGGCATGTGATTTAATTATACAATCACTTCTCTTTCACTAATTAAAAAGTAGTTATACATAAGCATAATTACTTATTTTTGCAGACAACATACCACAAAGGAGACGTCGGTGAAATGGAGTAGGAGGAAATTTAGAAATCCAAGAAACATGGGAATTGTGAAAGGCCATCGAAGACTTATAGAAAAGAGTATAGTAATTAAGATGTAAAAAAACCTAATTAAAAATATAAATTAGTAAATGTTAACAAGTAGAATTGCATTTTTAAATATCAATTTTTAAATATCAATTATAATTTTATTTCTTAGATAAAAAACAAATAAAGTAAATAAAAGGAGGTTTTGTAAAAGCAATAATTAAAACGAAGAAAGTAATAATTAAAAATTTTTAAAAATAATGAGAAAAAACTCTAGCTAAAAGTAAAATCTCTCTTTGATTCATAGATCCAATCATATCTTTAATAAATTAATTTTAGTTGCTGACTTAAGGCTGCGCAATCAATCTCTCCATACTTATTCGGTAACTAAAAGACAACTCGTTTTAAATTACTTTACTAATCGATAAATAACCATGTAACTCATCGTCCAGGGTTTAACTTACCGACAATATTAAGAACTAGAGGGACCTAATTTTAACCAACAAACTCACTTCAACAAGGTCAATTTAAGCTAGATCATATATCCACACCATATAACCGTGAACTACGACATAAAAAAGTTATGCAGTTCGACTAGTATTAAAAATTATTCTAATTGATAATGCAACCATTTTAAGTTATCAAATACCGACAAAATATTTAATAAACCTAAGTGATTGTAATTATAATAGAAGATGCATGAATATTAAAAAACAAAGAAGAATTAAAGAGCAAATTAAGTCTCACAAATTTATTAAATCAAGCTTTGATTAACCTTTGACTAGAAAAGAAAGTTTAGAAACTCATAAAGAAAATAAAATGAAAAATTAAAATAAAACTAAGGTGGTTATGTGTGAGTCCCTAGTAATCTTAACATAATAACTTCTATTTATAGGGCATGTCGAAACCATTTTTAAATCGATGTTTTGGAAAATGGGAATCGACTTTAAGAAAAACGAAAACGGGAGTTGCCACCAATCTTTTTAGGTGTGATTGGATCACCTTATAAAATGTTTTGTTTTAAAACATTAATTTTGGTCTACGAAAGTCGAGAAAATGGATTCGGGAGTCGGTTACGTACGAGGAAGGGTTAGCACCCTCATAACGCCCAAAAATTGGTACCTAATTGATTATCAAGTGTCTTTAATGTCAGAAATTTGAAAGTTTTAAGATGCAATCCTCTTTAGAATATTTTAATTTTGAAAATTAGGGTTCACTTGTTTCAAACGAGTCAAAACATCACTTCCAGTAAGTTAGGAAGCAATATTTTTTAGACATTCGAAGCTAAGCTAGCCCCATTTGAAAATCCCTATCTTACAACGACAAAACGACATATCCAGTAAGTTAGGACACAACGCTTTGAAATTTCAAGACAGCTACTCGTATTTTGAAAACCTTAAAACCTAGAAGGGTGTTTGACTATTCGAACTCAACTAAAAAGTTGCAACCTGAAAGAAGTTAGGGCACTATCTTTCTCAAGTTTCAAATACCAAGCATTGCCTTTTATTTGAAAATTTTGGAATCTCATTTTTATTGATGTATGAAGAATCATATAAAATAGAATATTGCAATAATAAGCAAATAAAACATGCATTTAAACTAAAAGAAAAACATAATACATGCAAAAATTATACAACAATATATATCATAAAATAGCACATAAAAGAAATAATTAAACATAGCATATAAAAAAAATGAAACTATGCACAAATAAGATAAATGACATACACTAAAAAAATGAATAAATAGAACATTTACAAATTATAAAAATATAATGCAATAGTTCAAAATACATGAAATGATAATATAATATATATACATGCATAGAAAATATAAATTTGAAAATAAACTATATAAAAATGTTAAATATTATAATATATAAAATACATAATCAAATGTATAAAAGATAGGAATAAATATACATATTTGAAAAATGAAGAAATTAAAATAAAAAAAAGGGTTGAAAAACTAAGATAGACGAAGAATAAAATAAGAACAAACCACAGAGAGTAAGAACGCAAGAGGGAGAGAAATTTGAGTGAATGCTCTTAAGAATTCTTATTGCTTCCCAAAACTCAAGTCATTTACAATGAAGGGAGAGGCCTCTATTTATAGTTGAGCCTCCCCAAATCCAACGGTACAGATCAATTACATTAACGGTTAAGATTAAAGGATATCTACAAATTAAATCTCCAAGATTATAAGATCATATCTTCAAGATTGCATATCATATCTAAGATTGCAATCATATCTAAGATTGTATCATATCTAAGATTGCATATCACATCTAAGATTGCATATCATTGAAGATTATATTTCCATATGAGTCAAGCTTATAGATGGACCTTAAATCTTTTCAAGTATGAGCCATTCCGATTGGGCCAAATTATATTTTTATTTTTGGACTTATTTCTGGGCCCGGGCAAAATTGAGTGTTTACAGGGAAAAAATAATTTAATGGGGAAAGTAAGAAAGTGCCATTAATTACATAAAATAGAACTTTTCAAGATTTCTTGGCAACTTTCATATTCAACTTTCAAGCCATTTTTGGGCTTAATTCATAATAACTGTAACACCCTAAATTTGGGCCTAGAAGTTTTGGGCCTTGAGCATGGCAGCGGTTGAAGGCAGCTTGTAATATTTTGTTGTGCATGTAAATTTAGTTAATGAAGGGCTTGTTTTAGTGGTTAAGTGTGCTGAGAAGTGTTGAAGGAGTCCTGGGTTCAAACCTGGACTCTAGCAAAAATTTTGGTTTAAGGTGAATCAAACCTTGGGTGTAGTAGGTAGGCCTTAAGAATATTGTTGGAGAAATTGTGCCACAAAAAGCCTTGTGGTCTAGTGGCAAAGTAGCGCCACATAAGAGGCAGGAAGGTGGCGTTATAGAGTTGGCAAGGAGGTCCAGGGTTCGAAACTCATGGCAATCAAAGAGCATTTATTTTGCTAATAGGGGGCGGCAAGCGTTGGTGTTGAATAAACTCTAATGATGGAGGGATCCCACATCGGGAAGCTAACATAAGAGTGGATGCGAAGCTGGCTTTAAATAGAGAGAACCATGAGGAGAGTAAAGGTACCTTTCTTGGATGATCCCTTTCACTTTATGGCGTGCTCGTTTGGGTTGGGCGTCGGCTAAGAGTGCTCAGAGCGCAGATTCACTCCAGTCTCCTATCAGGTGTGTATTACTCACTACTCTGGCTGTAGGATGGCTACTTCAGGCAGCGATAGGCCGAAAGGGGCCATGAGGGCCCAATGGGCCAAAGGGCCCAATTGGATAAGTTGTTTGATTGTGTAGTAAATATTGGACTAGGCTAGGTGAATCTCATATCTGTGGCTAGATTTGGGCTAAAAGGGCCATACGAGCGTGTGGGCCCATTTGGGTCGAAAGAAGGCTTTAGGCTCATTCATCTTATTATCTCTGTTTAGAATACTTTAGTTTACCAAATTACTGAAATACCCTCGACTTGTAAAATTACCAAAGCACCCCTGATTTATAGAATTACCATTTTACCTTTGGTTTTCAAAACTATTGAAATACCCCTGTAGGGTAGAATTACTGAAATACCTCTGTAGGGTAGAATTATCAAAATACCCTTGTAGGGTAGAAATATCAAAATTCCCCTATAAGGTAGAATTACCGAGATACCCTTGTAGGGTAAAATTACCATTTTGCCCCTAGGGTGTTCAATGACCGTTTTGTCCTTGTAGGCAAGTGACTGACTTGGACTGTGTGGTTAACGGATTTGATTGTGAATATATGTTGGTGATATGACTGACTTGACTGTGATTGTTTGATTCAAATATGGACATGATATTCTGATTCTGTATGTTGTATGCCATGACATATATATCTGTTGCATGGGATATGGGTTATATTGATGGAGGAAGCGTTCTGGTGGCTATGCCACAAATATCTATTTTGGTGGCTATGCCATAAATATCTGTATTTGGTGACTCTGTCAAAATATCTGTTTCTGGTGGCTATGCCTCAAATATCTGTATATGGTGACTCTGTCACAATATCTGTTCTGGCAGCCATACTGCAAATTCTGTGGTGTGTAGCGGATGAGTGGGTCGAGTTGTCTCCCCACATGGTGTAAGGTTGGTACGAGGGTGTATACGGATTAATATGGGTTGGGTTTCTGTATACATGAAATATCTGTTCTGTATCTGTTGTGGGCCTATGGGCTTCATTCTGAATTCTGTATAGGGCTAAGGCCTATCTGGTACTGTTTGTTATAATGGGCTAAGGCCTAATTGATACTGAAATTGTAAGTAGGGCTGGGGCCAGACTTTTAATTCTTTTATATGACTGACTGTTCATTTTATAAAGTAGGAGATTACACACTGAGTTTTCATAAACTCACCCCGTTTATTAACCTTTCAGGTAATTTCTAACCTTAGACGGATCGGAGCTGCGAGGGGCTCAGAGGGAGCCACACACACTGTTTATGTTACAGTTTGGATTATTGCTTTTAAATTATTTTATATGGGTTGTAGTAAAGTCATTGTAATTTTCTGGATTTCTAATTTGGAATTTTATTTATTGTTCTTATAATTGCCAGTACTAGAACACGGTTTTCCAAAATAACTACTGTTTTCAAAACATCACGTATCCGCAATTGTTTTTAAATTAAGCTTCTGCAACTGCCAAGATTTTTACGAAGTTGTTAAGAATGTTATTCAGTTGAGGTTTTCTAACAAGGTTTAAAAAGGGTATAAGTTTTTAAGTATTAAGAAGGGTTTTTAATAGAAACATGGTTTTCGAAAAACACTTCAATGTGACATGCCAGATTCGAGCCAAACTTCGAGGCTGGGTTTGGGGCGTTACATTCAGTGGTATCAGAGCCTGGGTTACAACAACTCGGCTATGGATTGGGTTTTCAAAGGTTGAATTTTAGAAAATTATTTTTAACCACGTGGTCTGTTTGAAGTATTTCTCTTAAAAAAAAGTGTGGTACACCGAGTCTCCGGCGCCGAATCCGTAAGTCTTCTAAATACTTTTGTCTGTTTAGAAATTGAAATACTGTAGATTCCTTAAATAGTGGTCTGAATTTAAATTTGGTATTTATTTTATGTGGATGTGATGTTTGGATATAGAAATTGTATATATGTGTGATAAATATGTGCCTCCTTCAGTGAATAAGTGTTGTATGTATGAGATGTTTCAAGTTCTGGTTGAAGTGTGATAGTGATAGTAGGATCAGAGTGCGCAGTGGTAGTGTAGTGGGGTAGATGTTACACGACTACCCTGTTAGATGGAAATTTCGGGGATGAAATTTCTTTAAGGGAGGTAGAGTTGTAACACCCTGAATTTGGGCCTAGAAGTTTTGGGCCTTGAGCATGGCAGCGGTTGAAGGCAGCTTGTAATATTTTCTTGTGCATGTAAATTTAGTTAATGAAGGCTTGTTTTAGTGGTTAAGTGTGCTGAAAAGTGTTGGAGGAGTCCTGGGTTCAAACTTGGACTCTAGCAAAAATTTTGGTTTAAGGTGAATCAAACCTTGGGTGTAGTAAGTAGGCCTTAAGAATATTGTTGAAGAAATTATGCCATAAAAATCCTTGTGGTCTAGTGGCAAAGTAGCGCCACATAAGAGGCAGGAAGGTGGCGTCATAGAGTTGGCAAGGAGGTCCAGGGTTTGAAACTCATGGCAATCAAAGAGCATTTATTTTGCTAATAGGGGGGCGGCAAGAGTTGGTGTTGAATTTAAACTCTGATGATGGAGCGATCCCACATCGGGAAGCTAACATAAGAGTGGATGCAAAGCTGGCTTTAAATAGAGAGAACCATGAGGAGAGTAAAGGTACCTTTCTTGGATGATCCCTTTCGCTTTATGACATGCTCGTTTGGGTTGGGCGTCGGCTAAGAGTGCTCGGAGCGCAGATTAACTCCAGTCTCTTATCAGGTGTGTATTGCTCACTACTCTGGCTGTAGGATGGCTACTTCGGGCCGCGATGGGCCGAAAAGGGTCATGAGGGCCCAATGGGCCTACGGGCCCAATTGGGTAAGTTGCTTGATTGTGTAGTAAATATTGGACTAGGCTAGGTGAATCTCATATCTGTGGCTAGATTTGGGCTAAAAGGGCCACACGAGCATGTGGGCCTATTTGGGCCGAGAGAGGGCTTTAGGCCCATTCATCTTGTTATCCCTGTTTAGAATACTTTAGTTTACCAAATTATTGAAATACTCTCGACTTGTAAAATTACCAAAGTACCTCCGATTTACAGAACTACCGTTTTACCCTTGATTTTTAAAACTATTAAAATACCCTTGTAGGGTAGAATTACTTAAATACCTCTGTAGGGTAGAATTACCGAAATACCCTTATAGGGTAGAAATACAAAATTCCTCTGTAGGGTAGAATTATCAAGATACCCTTGTGGGGTAAAATTACCATTTTACCCTTAGGGTGTTAAATGACCGTTTTGCCCTTGTGGGCAAGTGACTGACTTGGATTGTGTGGTTGACAGATTTGATTGTCAATATATGTTGGTGGTATGAATGACTTGACTGTGATTGTTTGATTCAAATATGAGCATGATATTCTGATTCTGTATGTTGTATGCCATGACATGTATATCTGTTGCATGGGATATGGGTTATATTGATGGATAAAGCGTTCTGGTGGCTATGCCATAAATATCTGTATCTGGTGACTCTATCACAATATTTGTTTCTGGTGTCTATGCCATAAATATCTGTATTTGGTGACTCTGTCACAATATCTGTTCTGGCAGCCATGCTGCAAATTCTGTGGTGTGTAGCGGATGGGTGGGTCAAGTTGTCTCCCCACATGGTGTAAGGTTGGTACGGGGGTGTATATAGATGAATATGGGCTGGGTTTCTGCATACATGAAATATCTGTTTTGTATCTATTGTTGGCCTATGGGCTTCATTCTGAATTCTGTATAGGGCTAAGGCCCATCTGGTACTGTCTATTATAATGGGCTAAGGGCCAATTGATCTTTGAAATCAAGTAGGGTGGGGCGGACTTTTAATTCTTTTATATGACTGACTGTTCCTTTTATAAAGTAGGGGATTATACACTGAGTTTTTGTAAACTCACCCCGTTTATTAACCTTTCAGGTAATTTTCAGCCTTAGACGGATCGGAGCTATGAGGGGCTCAGAGGGAGCCACACACACTGTTTATGTTACAGTTTGGATTATTGCTTTTAAATTATTTTATATGGGTTGTAGTAAAACCGTTATAATTTTCTAGATTTCTAATTTGGAATTTTATTTATTGCTAGTATTAGAACACAATTTTCCAAAGTAACTACTGTTTTCAAAACATCACGTATCCGCAATTGTTTTTAAATTAAGCTTCCGCGACTGCCAAGATTTTTACAAAGTTGTTAAGAATGTTATTCAGCTGAGGTTTTCTAACAAGGTTTAAAAAGGGTATAAGTTTTTAATTATTAAGAAGGGTTTTTAATGGAAACATGGTTTTCGAAAAACACTTCAATGTGACACGCCAGATTCGAGCCAAACTTTTAGGCCGGGTTTGGGGTGTTACAACAACTTTAGTTATATCTTTCAATTCCTTTTGAATCGCTATATTATGGACCTAAAACGGAGGTATACAACTCAAATTATGGCCAAAATACTACAGTTGCATTGTGTTGAAAGTCCAAATCGCAAAAACTTGCCAGAAATAAACTTTAAGCTCATTTTTCTCCAATTATTCCCTAAACTGATAATAAATTAAATATAAGTATAAATAATATAATTAAGAACATAAATAACATAATTCAAGAGGAGAAATATAAAAATAATTGAGAAATTATGAACTTATCATAAATGTTTTGGTTAAGTGAGGAAACACTACAAATCAATAAAATGGAGTGTCATGGAGAGATGGTGGAGAAGAAGATCGAAGTAGATTTTGGAAAACAAGTGCGATGACAAATAGTGGTGAGGGAAGCAATAAATGCTTGAGAAAGATGAGAGCGATGGTTGTTGTGATTGTAGAAAAAAAGTTACAGAAAGATTTTTTAAAGTACTCAAGTTTGCCAAACAATAAAAAAATCTCCAACCAAAACTTTTAAGCCTCTATTTAAAGGCCTTGTAAAGAAATTATTAAAAACAAAACAGATACAATAAGAAAGTGAGAATGAATGTGCTAAAATAATGGATAGTGATAGTGGAAGAAGTTACTTGAACGTAGATAGTAAAAGGTAAGTTATAAGAATAATGGGTATAAGGACAGCTACATGAAGTTACACCCACTTAAAATATTTAGTAAGAAGGTTCTTAAGTGCAAATGCTTTGTTTGTTTAATGAATAAATAAGGAGGAAGCAATTGTATTCCAAAAAAAAGTTAAAAAGTGAACTTCTTAACAATATTCGTATCTAAGCCTCCAAGCCATGCTCTTTAGGACATCCCCAAAGTAGAACAACCTAAGAATCTTGCCAACCTTCCAAGGTTATTCCAAAAGGTAGTTGTTCCCAACATGATGTTCTCCAAGGTAGTTGTTCCCAAGGGTGTTCTTGCAAAGAACAATATTTTTCGGAACTACTATTGATAAACACTTACTAACAAAAAATAAGCATCTATAGGGTTTAAAGTTAAACTAAACTGATTGTTCTAGAAACCAATGAATTGAATATGCTTTTAGTAAAAGATGGAGTCTAAAAAATGTCATTAGCATCAAAATTTTAGAGTTAACTAAATTTAGCAGGGTGATACAAACACCAATTCTTTTATGCTACAACCATCAATCACAAGAGGAATAATAAAATTGATAAGATTAAAGGTTATGAGGGGGATTAGATTAAGGAAGAAGAGATTCAGAACTTTGGTTCATCTCACATTCAATCTCTTTTTTCGAATTAGTACGACATAAATGAAAAGGAAGTCTTGGAATGTATTAACAATGTGATCATCGAGCAAATGAATCAAGAGCTATGCAATGAGGTAATAGAAGAGGAGATTAAGTAGGCGAGGTTCAACCAAGTGGTAATGAAAGGGCAAAGTTTGAATGGTTTCTTTAGTATTTTTTTATCATGCCTTTTGGAAAGAAATTAAAAAGAAGGTTATGGATATGGTTTGAGAGTTCTTCTGAATGGTACACTCCCAAAAAGATGCCCAAAATTTGCTAATTAATTTAGAAAAATTGTCTAATGTAATTTTCCTTACAAAATAATAGCAAGAGTGGTGAAAATAAAAATGGGACAACTGTTAAGCAAAATGCGTTCCCAAGCGCAAATAGCTTTTATTTCTAAAAGTTTGATACAACAATATATTCTTGACACTTGAAAGCTTTATCCAATACCAACAAGAGAAAATAAAAAAAAAAAGAATGGTGGTGATTAAGTTGGATCTTGAGAAAGCTTAAAATAATATTAGTTGGTTATTCCTTGATAGACTTCTTAGAAAGTTGGGTTTTAGCTCTATGTCATTAAACAAGATCAAGAAATGTATATTCACTATGGAGCTTTCTTTCTTCCTTTTATTTTGAATGGCTAACAAAGGTTGGAGTTTAAACTTCTAAAGCGTAAGGCAAGGTGACCCCTTATCTCCTTTTTAATTTGTCATAGTAGAAAATGTTTTCTCAAGACTCTTTGCAAAAGCGAAAAGCTCAAGATATTTATGTTTATTCTATATCAACAACATTACCCTACCTATACTCAATTACTTTGTGATACCCCATACCCTACCCGGTCGCCAAATCAGAGTGCGAGATATCACATTTGTTGCTTGAGCAACTCAAACTAATTGTACAACCATTGAAGTCCATTACAAAATAAAAATAAATAACATTTAAAAAGAACCTTTTTAAGAAATTTGATTCAATTTTAAGACTTTAAAATCAAGTTGAGAGCTTTTTAAAACAATTCCTAAATGTTCAGAGGTGTTCGAGGCCAAGTACGGGTTCCTAAAGGTTTTATTGTTTGAGGCCAAGTACGGGTTCCAAAAGGTTTTATTGCAACAAAATAGTATAGGAGCCCTACTAATGGCTTAGGTATCAGTACTAGTTTTCTTAATATCAGTACCTAGCCCTGTTACTGTAGAAATTTGTATTCTGTCTAATTGGTACAGGTACAAAGAGAAAAGGTACCAAACCCCTAATTCTTGTACACAAAAATTAACCCTGTATCTACTTATTTTGACCCCTAAGCATTACCAAATCAAATTCATGACTTATGACATTCAATAAACAAGTTCAAAACAACATTTAGACTCACAACACACATTCAAACTGTGACAGCCCTAATTTGACCCTAGTCGGAAAGTGGTTTCGGGACCACAAAACTGAGCCATAAAAATAATTAACCGTTATATTCTATGTTTATTATATGTGTAAATGCATGTGTGAAAGTTTTATGCTTTGATTTTTTCATTTATATGTGAAATTATAAGATAGGACTTATGTGATAAGACTTGAAAATGTGATAGGTAAATTTTAAAGTGCCAAATAATGCATGAATTATGGACATGGGGGACTTGCATGTCAAATGGGCCAATTTTAATATAGTGGCCGGCCATAATGATGGTTGATGGATAATATATGTTTTATTTAAGTATTATAATAAGTAATGGCTTTATTTTGAAGTAAAAATAATTAGTAAAATAAGAAAAGATGATAAAATAATGAATGTTCATCTTTCTTTCTTCATTGCCGAATTTGAGAAAAAAAAATATTGAAGAAGAAGCCAAGGCATTCGGCCATGGTTATCTCAATTTAAAGCTATGTAATGTAATTTTTTTTGTAATTGATTATGAAATTAAATTGATAAGTACATAGCATAATTAACCCCTGGTTTAAATTCATGAATCAATGAACATGTATCCATTCGACAAGTGCTAAATTTGTGTTATTTTGATAAGTTTTTGGGAGGATGTTAGTTATATGTTAAAGTAGCTTAAATAATGGTTGAATAAGTTGAATTCATGGTTGAGAGGTATGAATTGAAGTTGCCGTATGTATATATATGAATTTTGGAAAGAAAATTTTGTTGTTAATTGAGTTTTTATATATATATATATATATGCACATTCGGTCATGGGGGGAATAAGATGAATTTAAAATGTTAAAGATTTTTTCTAAGATTTGTTAAATTGTTGTGGTCATTGCCGAATATATGTTTAGTCAAAGAAAAATTTTTAAAGTGTTTGTGTTTGTGTATGTAAGCTAGATATTTAATGGATATTCGGCTAAAAAGGGTTAAAGGTTAAGTCATAAGAATTTTGGTGATATACATATTTGGTCATTAGGGTTATATGTACTTTGGCTATGTGAGTTATGTGTTAAGTAAGCTATTTATTGATATGAATGGGTGAAACCTATGTGCAATTTGCTACATTTGATCATGAAATGGAAATTGTATATGAAAGCTAAGTTTGAGTGGTTAGTGCCGAATGGGGTATATAAGATATTAAGGCATGCTATAAATATATATAAGTGTATACGTGGTTGTGCATAAAATGAGTAATCGATTAATTTGTGATAGTCACACATAGGTATAAACATATATATATGCCTTATGTATGTACCTTGTGACATAGAGACATTCGGATATACATATATATTATATATAGTTAAATTCGTGTATAGGAAAGCATGGTAAGTTATGTGAATCTTTTTTTTGTGTATGCGAATTAGATATTGATATAATAAGCATGAAATCGAGTCATGGCACATTTTATAAAACATAATATGCATTGAGGTTATATGTTTGTCAAATGTGACTATTAAAGAATCAAAGTGGAGTAAGTAATTAAACAAATTCATTTGTTTAAATTTAAAACTCAAGAGCAAAGAGGAACTAAATCAGATAGGGGAAAGGAGAAAGCAATCGAGTAGCCTATCCGCAACTGTTCAAAACATTCGAGGTAAGTTTTGAGTAATCGTCTATAGTATGAAATTGATGATGCCTTGATATGTATATATTAGATGAATTTTGATCTTTTTGGTACTAGTTGAATTAAGTTGTGTGGTACATAATCTAGGTATATGACCTATAGTTGAATGATCAATTCGGGTCAAGCTTGATTGATGAGAGGTATATGTGATATTTAGGTATGATCGTTGAGCCGAAAGGAAAATGATAGTGTTCATATGAAGCTTATGTCTGAATTTAGCAAATGGCTACTAATGTGAAATGTTCCATAAGATGTGTTAGTATATGATTAAATAGGCATGATATTTGATAATTGTATCCAGGCTTAAAGGCCCGTAGGCTATATGCTGCAATTATATCCGGGCATAAAGACCCGCAGGCTTCGTGCTGGAATGGTATCCGGGTTAAAGACCCATAGGCTTGTGCTAGAAATGTGTTTCGAGTTCTAAGACTTGACAGGACTGATGCCAGTAAGTTAAGTAAGATTACGACATTGAATATCTGTGGTAACCATCATCGAGTAAGTACTATATATATTTTGCATGTTAAGGTACGTATTATGTACTCATATGTGACATGATTTCAAAGTGAATTATTAGTATCAAAGAACGATATATATATGTGTGTGGATGAATACAGTATTTAAGAATAACAGAATGACCTATTAGGTCAATGTATGTCATTATATGAAAGTGTGTGACTTATAGTAATTGTATGAGCCATATAGTATAGTGAAATATGTGCTGGAAATTTCTTGTGTATTTATATATGTATATTCGGCCAATAGGCTTTATAACTAGTGTACTTGTGTATATTTAGCCAAGTGAAGTACAATTGGAATTCGAGTTTTGTGATACTCAATGTTCGATTTAAATGACAAGCTTTAATTGTATGAAATGCTTAAAACTTACTAAGCCTCGAAAGCTTATTCTATTTCTTATTTCTTTGTTTTATAGATTGTTGATTTTGGCCATCGACTCGGGGATCGTCAGCAGTTCATCATACTATCGATCTTGTTGGTACAGTTACATTTTGGCCTTGATATGGCATGTATAGGTTAGGCTGGTGATAGTTATGTTTTGTTTTGTAAACATTTTAGCCATATGAAAATGGCATTTATAACTTATAAATCAATATGTATTCAGCTCGATTTTTATTTTTTTTATTGGTAATGTGAATGAAAAATTAAATGCTTAGCTCGATAATACCTCTTAGCCTAAAACCGGCGATCGAATTCGGGCTAGGGGCGTTACATTTTAATTGGTATCAGAGCTACGGTTTAGTCGATTCTAGGATTAACGTAGAGTGTTTTAGTCTAGCTATACATGCCATATAGTATTAATACGATAGTATGATGAATTCTGACAGTTAAAAATGTGTTTTCGTATAGTAATGGATCCTGATCCCAATCGAGCGGTAGCTGATGATGTTAAGAGTGTAGCGCCTGCTCCTGCGCATGGGACAGCACCGATGGACTCTCAACCTATCGCAAGCAATCAGAACGATGAGGCTAGACAAGCTTTTTATAGTGTGATGAATGATTGGTTCAACCAATACATTCGAACTAATACGGCTGTTCCACAACCCACACTCCCGAATAATACACCCCCTGCACCTACGATACCTCCGGCAATTGATCAGAAGAGGTTAAATAAGCCCCTGATTGACAGAATCCGAAAGCACGGGGCTACTAAATTTAAAGCTACAGATAGTGATGATGCTGAGCAAGCTGAATTTTGGTTGGACAACACTATCCGAGTGTTTGATGAACTGTCCTGCACACCCGATGAATGCTTAAAATGTGCTATGTATTTGCTACGTGATTCTGCTACTATTGTTGGAATACGTTGATTTCTGTTGTGCCTAGAGAGCGAGTGACTTGGGAGTTCTTCCAAACCGAGTTTCGAAAAAAGTATATCAGCCAGAGGTTCATTGATCAGAAATGGAAAGAATTTCTTGAATTTAAACAGGGTTCCATGTCAGTTACTGATTATGAACGAAAATTTGTGAGGCTTAGCCGGTATGCCCGAGAATGTGTTTCTTCAGAAGCTATAATGTGTAAACGTTTTGAAGATGGATTGAACGAAGATATAAAACTGTTTGTTGGCATTCTTAAAATTAGAGAATTTGTAGTACTTGTTGAGCGAGCTTGCAAAGCCGAAGAGCTCAGTAAAGAGAAAAGAAAAGCTGAAGTGGGAGGAAGAGAGTTCCGTAAGAGATCTTTGGGGAAGCCCTTTCAGCAGTCACCGAAGAAATTTCAAGATGATTCAAGCCGATCTAAAGACACTTTGGGCTTTTCCAGACGAGATTGTGATCGACCCCACAATAATCGCGAGTCACTTGATTGCTGTGTTGGAAACGATCGTCGGGATAGGACTGAGTGCAAGTATTGTGGAAAATGGCATTCGGGAAGTTGTAGATTTCATGACTGCTCCTGTTATAAGTGTGGATCAGCTGACCACTTTATCAAAGATTGCCCAAGACTGTCTGAACAGAATGTGAATCAGAGTGGGAAACCGGGTACTACTACAGCCCGAGGTAGACCCTCTAGAAATGCGGGAAATGCTAGTGGCGGTCAGAGAGGGTCTAGAGATGCTACGATTAGATCTGAGGCTCGTGCTTCTGCTAGAGCTTATGCTATACGCGCACGCGAGGATGCTTCTTCGCCAGATGTTATTACTGGTACTTTCACTCTTTTTGATACTAATGTGATTGCATTGATTGACCCTGGTTCTACTCATTCATATGTATGTGAGACTTTAGCATCCAGTAAGACTCTCCTGTTGAGTCTACTGAGTTCGTAATTCGAGTGTCGAATCCCTTGAGTTGATATGTACTTGTCGACAAAGTGTGTAAGAAATGCCCCCTAATAATCTGAGGTTCCTGTTTTCTGGCTGATTTGATGCTTTTACTGTTTGATGAATTTGATGTTATTCTCGGTATGGATTGGTTGACCGTACATGATGCAGTTGTGAATTGCAAAAGAAAGACCATTGATTTGAGGTGTGCAAATAATGAGATAATCCGAGTTGAGTCTACTGACTTGAGTGGATTGCCAGCAATAATATCCTCGACGTTGGCTTAGAAATATGTGAGAAAGGGGTGTGAAGCATATCTTGCGTACGTACTTGATAGCAAAGAGTCAGAAAAGAAACTTGAATCAGTGCCAGTGGTTTGTGAGTATTCAGATGTTTTTCCTAAGGAGTTATCGGGATTACCACCCGTTCGAGAGGTAGAATTCAGCATCAAACTTGTACCTAGTACCACACCAATTTCGATAGCTCCGTATCGTATGGCACTAACAGAATTGAAGGAATTGAAAATTCAGTTGCAAGAGTTGACGGATAGAGGTTTTGCTCGAACGAGTTTCTCATATTGGGGTGCACTAGTATTATTTGTGAAAAAGAAAGACGGAACCATGAGGATGTGCATCGACTATCGTCAATTAAATAAAGTGACAACAAAGAATAAATATCCGTTACACAGCATATTGCTTGATTTGTTTGATCACCAAGGAGCCTCAATGTTTTCAAAGATAGATTTGAGATCGGGTTATTATCAATTGCGAGTTCGAGACTCAGATATACCTAAAACTGCTTTCAGAACAAGATACGGTCACTACGAGTTCTTAGTGATGCCGTTTGGGCTCACTAATGCCCCTTCGGTATTTATGGACTTGATGAATCGGATCTTCAGACAGTGTTTGGACCGATTTGTAGTTGTGTTTATTGACGACATTTTGGTCTATTCGTGAGATGAAACCGAACATGCCGAGCACCTGAGATTAGTGTTGCAGATTTTATGGGATAAGTAGTTATATGCTAAGTTCAGTAAATGTGAGTTCTGGTTGAGAGAAGTTAGCTTTTTGGGACATGTGGTATTCGCATCGGGTATTCGAGTTGATCCGAGAAAAATTTCGGCCATACTTGATTGGAAGCCTCCGAGAAATGTTACTGAAGTTCGGAGCTTTTTAGGACTTGCCAGTTGCTACAGACGATTTGTAAAGGGTTTCTCGATGATAGCCACACCAATGACGAAACTACTTCAGAAAGATGTTAAGTTTGAATGGTCAGAAAAATGTCAGAAAAGTTTCGATCAATTGAAAACTTAGTTGACTGAAGCTCCAGTGCTAGTGCAGCCCAAATCCGATAAAGTGTTTGTCATTTATAGTGATGCATCCTTACTTGGGCTGGGTTGTGTGTTGATGCAAGAAGGTCGAGTTGTAGCTTACGCGTCGAGGCAATTGAAGCCGCATGAGAAAAACTATCCGACCCATGATCTCGAATTAGCTGCCATCGTATTCATTTTGAAAATATGGTGACACTACTTGTTTGTAGAGAGGTGTCATGTATATTCGGATCACAAAAGCCTCAAATATTTGATGACTCAAAGAGATTTGAATCTGCGACAAAGACGTTGGCTTGAGTTGTTGAAAGATTATGAGCTCGTCATTGACTATCACCCGGGAAAGGCTAACGTGGTTGCCGATACTTTAAGTCATAAATCACTATTTACTTTGCGAGCAATGAATGTACACCTGTCCGTTTCATCCGATAATGTGCTAGTAGCAGAATTAAAGGCCAAACCATTATTGATTCATCAAATATGAGAATATCAGAAAGTCGATAATGAATTGGTTACTAAACGAGCTAAATGTGTCTCAAATGTGGAATCAGAGTTTCAAATTGACAACAACGATTGTTTGAAGTTCAGAAATCGATTGTGTGTTCCAAGAAATTTGAAACTTATTTCGGTAATTTTGAGCGAGGCTCATAGTAGCCGAATGTCAGTCCACCCGGGTAGTACAAAAATGTACAACGATCTAAAACGTCAGTTTTGGTGGCCTGGTATGAAACGAGACATTTCTGACTTTGTTTCGAAGTGTTTGATATGTCAACAAGTGAAAGCGGAACATCAAGTGTCTTCGGGATTACTTTAGCCGATCATGATACCCGAATGGAAATGAGATCGAGTCACGATGGATTTTGTGTCTGGGTTGCCATTGTCGTCAAGCAAGAAAGATGCGATCTGGGTTGTTATTGATAGACTGACAAAGTCGGCTCATTTTATTCCTGTACGTACGGATTATTCACTTGACAAGTTAGCTGAATTGTATGTTTCTCAGATTGTAAGGTTACACGGGGTACCTATTTCTATTGTGTCGGATGGAGATCCGAGATTCACATCGCGATTTTGGAAGAAATTGCAAGAAGCATTGGGTACCAAGTTGCATTTTAGCACCGCTTTTCATCCCCAGACTGATGGTCAATCCGAGTAGATAATTCAGATACTCGAGGATATGTTGAGATGTTGCATCCTTGAGTTTAGTGGTTCATGGGAACGGTATTTGCCTTTGATTGAATTCGCTTACAACAATAGTTTTCAATCAAGCATTAAAATGGCACCTTCATTTAGGCTTTGTACGGTCGTAAATGCCGTATAACCGTTGTTTTGGACCAAGCTTAGTGAAAGTAAAATCTTCGGGTTGATTTAATTAAAGATCTTTGCGAGAAGTAAAAGTGATCTGTGAAAGTCCAAAGCGACTTGGATCGTCGTAAGTCGATATGCGGATTTAAAACGAAAAGACATTGAATATCAGGTTGGAGACAAAGTGTTTCTTAAAGTTTCACCTTGAAAAAAGGTGCTCAGATTTGGCCGTAAGAACAAATTGAGTCTGAGATTCATCGGGCCGTATGAAATATCCGAACGAGTTGGGCCAGTCGCATACAGATTGATTTTACCCCCTGAGCTTGAAAAGATTCACAAGGTTTTTCATGTTTCGATGCTTCGACGTTACAGATCCGATCCATCGCAATAATTAATCCATATGAGGTTGAGATTCAATCTGATTTGAGTTATGAAGAAGAACCAGTTTGTATTTTGGCTCGTGAAGTAAAAGAACTACGAAATAAGAAAATTTCATTAGTGAAGGTACTGTGGCTTAAGCATGGGGTTGAAGAAGCTACATGGGAACCTGAAGACTCTATGAAAGATCGATATCCTAACTTATTCACTGGTAAGATTTTCGGGGACGAAAATTACTTATGTGGGGGAGAGTTGTGACAACCCTAATTTGACCCTAGTCAGAAAGTGGTTTCGGGACCACAGAACCGAGTCATAAAAATAATTAACCGTTATATTCTATGTTTATTATATGTGTAAATGCATGTGTGAAAGTTTTATTCTTTGATTTTGTCATTTATATGTGAAATTATAAGATAGGACTTATGTGATAAGACTTGAAAATGTGATAGGTAAATTTTAAAGTGCCAAATAATGCATGAATTATGGACATGGGGGACTTGCATGTCAAATGGGCCAATTTTAATATAGTGGCCGGCCATAATGATGGTTGATGGATAATATATGTTTTATTTAAATATTATAATAAGTAATGGCTTTATTTTGAAGTAAAAGTAATTAGTAAAATAAGAAAAGATGATAAAATAATGAATGTTCATCTTTCTTTCTTCATTGCCGAATTTGAGAAAGAAAAATATTGAAGAAGAAGCCAAGGCATTCGGCCATGGTTATCTCAATTTAAAGGTATGTAATGTAATTTTTTTTGTAACTGATTATGAAATTAAATTGATAAGTACACAGCATAATTAACCCATGGTTTAAATTCATGAATCAATGAACATGTATCCATTCGGCAAGTGCTAAATTTGTGTTATTTTGATAAGTTTTTGAGAGGATGTTAGTTATATGTTAAAGTAGCTTAAATAATGGTTGAATAAGTTGAATTCATGGTTGAGAGGTATGAATTGAAGTTGCCGTATGTATGTATATGCATTTTGGAAAGAAAATTTTGTTGTTAATTGAGTTTATATATATATATATATATATGCACATTCGGTCATGGGGGGGATAAAATGAATTTAAAATGTTAAAGATTGTTTCTAAGATTTGTTAAATTGTTGTAGTCATTGCCGAATATATGTTTAGTTAAAGAAAATTTTTTAAAGTGTTTGTGTTTGTGTATGTGAGCTAGATATTTAATGGATATTCGGCTAAAAAGGGTTAAAGGTTAAGTCATAAGAATTTTGGTGATATACATATTTGGTCATTAGGGTTATATGTACTTTGGCTATGTTAGTTATATGTTAAGTAAGCTATTTATTTGATATGCATATTCGGTCATTGTTTGGCATGGGTGAAACCTATGTGTAATTTGCTACATTTGATCATGAAATGGAAATTGTATATGAAAGCTAAGTTTGAGTGGTTAGGGCCGAATGGGGTATATAAGATATTAAGGCATGCTATAAATATATATAAGTGTATACGTGATTGTGCATAAAACGAGTAATCGATTAAATTGTGATAGTCACAGATAGGTATAAATATATATATATGCCTTATGTATGTACCGTGTGATATAGAGACATTCGAATATACATATATATATTATATATAGTTAAATTCGTGTATAGGAAAGCATGGTAAGTTATGTGAACCTTTGTTTGTGTATGCGAATTAGATATTGATATAATAAGCATGAAATCGAGTCATAACACATTTTATAAAACATAATATGCATTGAGGTTATATGTTTTTCAAATGCGACTATTAAAGAATCAAAGTGGAGTAAGTAATTAAACAAATTCATTTGTTTGAAATTAAAGCTCAAGAGCAAAGAGGAACTAAATCAGATAGGGGAAAGGAGAAAGCAATCGAGTAGCCTATTCGTAACTGTTCAAAACATCCGAGGTAAGTTTTGAGTAATTGTCTATAGTATGAAATTGATGATGCCTTGATATGTACATACTAGATGAATTTTGATCTTTTTGGTACTAGTTGAATTAAGTTGTGTGGTACATAATCTAGGTATATGACCTATAGTTGAATGATCAATTCGGGTCAAGCTTGATTGATGAGAGGTATATGTGATATTTAGGTACGATTGTTGAGCCGAAAAGAAAATGATAGTGTTCGTATGAAGCTTATGTCTGAATTTAGCAAATGGCTACTAATGTGAAATGTTCCATAAGATGTGTTAGTATATGATTAAATAGGCATGATATTTGATAATTGTATCCGGGCTTAAAGGCCCGCAGGCTATATGCTGGAATTATATCCGGGCATAAAGACCCGTAGGCTTCGTGCTGGACTGGCATCCGGTTTAAAGACCCGTAGGCTTGTGCTAGAAATGTGTTTCGAGTTCTAAGACTTGACAGGACTGATGCCAGTAAGTTAAGTAAGATTACAACATTGAATATCCGTGGTAACCATCGTCGAGTAAGTACTATATATATTTTATATGTTAAGGTATGTATTATGTACTCATATGTGACATGATTTCAAAGTGAATTATTAGTATCAAAGAACGATATATATATATGTGTGTGGATGAATACAGTATTTAAGAATAACAAAATGACCTATTAGGTCAATGTATGTCATTATATGAAAGTATGTGACTTATAGTAATTGTATGAGCCATATAGTATAGTGAAATATGTGCTGGAAATTTCTTGTGTATTCATATATGTATATTCGGCCAATAGGCTTTATAACTAGTGTACAAGTGAAGTACAATTGGAATTCAAGTTTTGTGATATTCAATGTTCGATTTAAATGACAAGCTTTAATTGTATGAAATGCTTAAAACTTACTAAGCCTCGAAAGCTTACTCTGTTTCTTATATCTCTGTTTTATAGATTGTTGATTTTGACCACCGACTCGGGGATCGTCAGCCGTTATCATACTATCGATCTTGTTGGTACAGTTACATTTTGGCCTTGATATGGCATGTATAGGTTAGGCTGGTGATAGTTATGTTTTGTTTTGTAAACATTTTGGCCATATGAAAATGGCATTTATAACTTATAAATCAATATGTATTCAGCTCGATTTCTGTTTTTTTTTTTGTTGATTGGTAATGTGAATGAAAAATTAAATGCTTAGCTCGATAATACCTCTTAGCCTAAAACCGGCGATCGTATTCGGGCTAGGGGTGTTACACAAACATATTGGACCCCATAATGCTTATAAGTTATCTAAATATTGCTTCAATTTTGCTTACTTGGCTAGTAAGCAACTGAACATTCATACACACACACAAAAAAAAAACATCAAACATCACATAACATATTCAACATATATACTTATATGGGCATCATAATTGGCCAATGATTTATCCCATTTAACCTATTATGTAAGTACTTAACTCATCATACAAGTCTCTCCTAATTGTTTAGTCTTAGGTACATGCTATTACTAGTAAAACTTCACAGAAACATTACAAGGACTTTGGTGAGCTGAGTTTTATGTGTTTGGATGCCTTCGAACTAAACAAACAACATTGATCTTCACCTGATACCTGCGCATAGAACAAACATGTCTATATATTGAGCATTGGATGCTCAATAGTGATAATACAATTTGGATATCAAAATAAAACATTATAAATAATTAAACATGCTACTAATACATGATAGTATATTGTACAATCAAGTTTATAATAAAACATCTCATGAAAACAAATCCTTAAACTTTCATACAAATATCATAACTTGATTCTTGTTTCATATATAAGCATATTGATGCACCCTCAAGGCTTTGTATATCAATCTTGTATATCAAATAACTTAATACATTTCATAGCATTGTTTTTATTTCAACTTCATCCACATTTGAGCCATAGAGTAAATTGAAGTCCATTGTAACACCCCTCACCCAACCCGATCGTCGGGTCTGAACTACAGGTTGCTACATTCATTTCCGGAGCAACTGCAGTCAAATCATAGTAAAATATTCACATGCATATGTAATATTGTAATAGCCTGATTTTCAGTGGTGTTGAAAATTAAAACTTCAGAACCCTGTTTTCATAAACCGAGTCAATATATGTTAATATGTAATAATTATAAGGCTAGTATAGAAATATATATTAAAGTTCGGTCTAGTAATTTTTTTGAATTGATAGTTAATTAAGGTATAGGGACTAAATTATAAAAGTCTCATCACCATAGATTTTCAAATTGAAAAGGGATCAAAATAGTAATTAAACAATTGTCATTTCTGGAAAGTGGAATGGGATGTTATCAACCACTAATGTTAATTAATTGAGGTTAAGTTTAAATAATTATGATTTATTAATTTAAATTTTATTAATTAAGCTTAATTGATTTTAATTAACTATAAAAGATAAAATAGAAAAAAAGGTGATATCTTATTCATCTTCTTTATTTTTCCAGAATGTTGAAGGGAGAAAACCCTTGAAGCTTTTGATTTCCAGTCCTTAAATAGGTAAACTCAATCAAGTCCTTTTCTTGTAATTTTTATGTTTTTGAGGTTGTTGGAGCTTGATTTAACTAGCCCATGTACCAATTTGCAGAACTGCTAAAGTTTTTAAAAGTTGTCATTTATGAATGCTTGAAGAAATTGCTACTGAGTTGTTAGATTTTAAGCTAAGAAGTGAAAATGGACTACTTTGTAAAGTGAAAATTGTTAGTTTTGAACATAAGGACTAAAGTGTATAGATTTCAAGATTGATATGAAAATTTTATAGTTATAGATATTAGAGGGTACTAAAAAGATGTAATTGAGATCGGTTTTGAAATTGAAGTTTGAAAGATAATGCAAATTTGAGTTTAATGACTAAATTTAATAAAATGTGAAACTTTAGGGGACATTCAAAAAATAAATTGAATTGATCCATGCATAAAATATTGATAAATTGAGCTGAGTTATGGTTTAGATCGAGAATTGAACCAAACTGGGGATAATCACGAAAAAAGCAAAAAATTATGATTAGTCCTTGAAGATTTAGTTGTTTTCTATTTTGACCAAGTAAGTTCATATGGCATGATTATATTTACATTGTTATATATTTAAGTATGAAATTGTGTAAGTTTGATAGTAATTTGAATTGTTTGCAATTTCATACAAAAGGTTATATATGGACTAAATCGTAAAGAAATGATAAATTGACTGATAAATTGAGTATGATGAATTGAAATTTGAGATATTTAATGAATTAATAGTTGATTATCCTATTAACTATTTGGGAAGAGTTGAATATAGTTGGCATGCCTTAGGATAGATTGAGTATAGGTTACTTCGACTATGTGTCAATGAGTGCTGGGCACAAATTTTACTTTAGTTATACCGATGAGCGTTGGGCGCAATCTTGTCACTTCAGACTTTTTGATGAGGCACTGGGTGTAACAACTCAAACCCGGCCTAGACGTTATGGCTGAATCTGGCGCATCACATTGAAATGTTTTAGCGAAAACTGTGTTTTCATTGAAAACCCTTCTTAAAACAAAAGAAACCTTAACTATCCCTAAAAGAACTCTTTTCAATCACTTGTTTAAAATATATGATTTTATGAAAAATGTCATTTTAAAATGTAGTTGTGGAAATGTAGAAAAGTCATACTATAGTTTAAGAAACCATGTTCAACTTCTTATAATTGCATCACATAAAAATAATAATCCAAATAATAATAAAGTGGAAGCCCTATTACAATCTGATTTGAAAAGTACTTAATAACATAGAAACTGATAACCTTTAGAAAGAAAAACAAGTCCAAATTATCTTGCTAGCTGGCCACCCAGAGTCCCTTCAAACATCAAACCTTCTACTAAGCATACCTGAAAATAAAATAAAAGAGGGAGGTGAGTTTTCGTAAACTCAGTGTATACAACCCTCGACGAAAATAAGCATTCAAAAGTCATCATACATCAAACATGCAATGCAATGCAGTACAACCCACCCCAATAATCCAACCATTACACTTCTGCTCCGTACCCCTTTTCACAACCTGTGGGGATATAAATATCGACCCACACAACCAGTACACATCAATGGTAGCCCGGTTGAGGAACTACCCAAGTTTCAGCAAGCTGCCAATCACGTATTGGGCTTAAAAGCCATCGGTGGATCCACGGTTGTCAAGCAACCATACGACCCTCATATACTCCTTCTGTTCCATAATTCCCAACCCATATGCAACCTAAACAGGATATCATATGAATACATATGGATGCATGTAGCAAACATAAATCTTACACTCAACATATAGGGGTATTTTAGTCATTTCTGCCCTTAGGGGCATTTCGGTAATTTTCCTTTATTACGGGTTTTTACGTACCTTGGCCCGTTAACAAATACCGTGAGCTAAGATGAACGAATACTATGCACCAGGTAAGATTTCAGAGAAAAGGAGGTGGGTCATTAAGACCGCTTAAGTACCAAGCTCTCCCTAGATCCAATCCTAGACATGCATATACCCGTTGCCACACCTTAACTCTATGACTTGTCCAAAGTCGCAATATATTAATTAAGTTTTATGTGGTTATCATATACTAGGCCCAAAACCCCTACATACATGCATATGGCCCTCTTGGCCAAATGTCATATATATGGCCCATTAGGCCCAATTCACATTCATATGGCCCATTAAGCCCAATTCACGTCTATTCGACCCAATCTCATTTATATGGCCCGTCTGGCCCAAACCACATTATATTCATGCTCACATACAAATTTCCTATCACATAGCATTGCTTATTAAATTTTGCCTATTATGGGCCCAACAGTCCATCAGGCCCACTTAGCCTATTCCGACCTACTAGGCCTATTCACAACTAAAGTCCATGGAATCGCCCATGGGCCTCAGGCAACCTATCGGTCTCCTCCTTATGAGTATTTGCGTAGTCGCAAGACTACCGTAGCCATACTTTCGACTTTTTGGCATTTCGACATTTCGGCATTTTGACTTTTGCCGATTCATAGTATGTGTGCAGTGTATGTACACACTTGGTAAGCAAGCGTGATGCGATCTTCTTAGCCCCAAACCTTGTGCGATAAGTATAAGAACCCCTTATTAAATCCCTAACCACGATCAACTCCCAGATCTGTACCAATCTTAACTATTAAAACAGAATAATATGTGAGTCGTATCCAACACAAGTCCCCTTACCTTAACTATGAACATTCGGCCACCTTAGCCAATGGGAGAGGAATACTTACCAAAACCGCAAATACCTAAGGAGCAATTCGGCAGAGAGCTAAAATCTGAGATCCAATACTAATTCCCTACCAAAGTCGATTAGAAAGAGTGAGGGAGAGGAGTAATCAGTATCAACAATACTCGCCGAAAAGGAGATAAGGTACTTACACCAAAAGAGCAATCGGCCCAAGGGAGATTCGGCTTTTCAACTTTTAAACTAATATGGTGAATAAGGTTTATTCGGCACAAATTAAAGAAGAAGTGTAGAAGAAGGAATCAGCTAACCTAAAGGGTAAATCAAAAGAGAATTGAAGAGGGAAAGAATGGAAAAAGAATCAGCTAGCAAAGATGGAAAAACCAATCGACATTTAAAAAAAAAATGAAGAATTTGGCATTAGCCTAGGATCTCAAACTCAGCACATATTTATAGCTTATAGCCCAGTTGCCTGACCCTTAATTCCCAATTCAGCTCCATCACTTCCCCCTTCTCATCTCCTCATTTTTCTCCCTGATAACTTGTAACGCCCCGTACCCGAAACCGTCGCCGGAGTCGAACACGAGGTGTTAACAGACTTAATTCATTACTTTAAATAGCTCAAACAATTTATTTTTAAAATTTTCAGTCAAGCTAGCAATCTGTGTCACAGTCTCTTAAAAATTCATATCTCGAGTTTCAAAACTCGAAATCCAATTCTGTAAATTTTCCCTGAAACTAGACTCATATATATATTTACTAATTTTTTTATAGAATTTTTGGTTAAGCAAATTAGTACAGTTTATTAGTTAAAGTCTCCCCTGTTTCAGGGTTCGACTGCTCTGACCTCTGTGTATTTCAAATCAAATATCTCCCTGTACAGAGTTTCAATGACTATGCTGTTTATTTCTAATAAAACTAGACTCAATAAGGAATCTGTAAATATAAATCATGACTTCTAATTATCTTTGAAAAATTTATGATGAATTTCCAAAGTCAGAATAGGGGATCTAGAAATCGCTCTGGCCCTGTTTCACAAAAATTTAAACATCTCATAAAATATAACTCATATACCTATTTTGTTCCATCCATATGAAAATAGACTCATCAAGATTCAATTCCATAACTTATTCATTATTTAATTCCATTTTTACTATATTTAGTGATTTTTCAAATTCACGTCACTCTCATTTATCTGAATCTATTTTATGGTAAATTTTACCCATTTCATGGTTCCCATGGATTAGCTAGCAATTTAGCATATATAACACCAAATATGATCATGATTAGCCATTCCAATGGCTAATTATTACCAAGCATTTCCATACCACCCAATAACCATATCATAAGACCATATATACAAAATGATTATAATGCTATACATGCCATACTCAAAATATACAAGCCATTATGCCAAGATGGTATACGGATAGTGTGAGCGTGCCTCCGACCGTTTCCGATTCCCGAGCTGGCTTGTCAACACTACAAGGAATGAAAAGGAGGGAGTAAGCACAAATGCTTAGTAATTTCACATGCAAATAGCAAGTAATACAACTATATAAGCAACATAAACATCATTTGCATGACCATCACCGAGACATTCATATCACATTTTCATTTATCATCTTACCATATTGTTGTTATATCGAGTTTTCAACCCGAGGCTAAGTACATACCTGCTCAAAGTATCCATTTCACAACACTTACCAATACATCCCTTTCATCTCGAGTATTCCTCCATTTGAGTAGAATTTTACCCGTTGAACACATCTAATATAATTCAGATACATGGAAAGTTTGCACATAAGTGCCACATATGTAGCCAAGCTACCATGTAACCCGCCCATAAGTGAACTCGGACTCAACTCAACGAGCTCAAGGCGTTCGCATCCATAAGTGAACTCGGACTCAACTCAACGAGCTCGGATGCCTAGTTACATCTCTCGAACTCTGACTCAACTCAACGAGTTCTGACATTCGCATCCATAAGTGAACTCCCTGACTCAACTCAACGAGTTTGGATGCCCAAATATCCCAAAGACATGTCACTTGTATCCTAATCCATTCCTAAGGTTCAACGGACCTTTTTCCCAATCATGTGTCTCAACCATCTTCTACGGAATGCCGATACCGATACTCGATAGTATTTCACATTTTCCAAGTATATCACATAATTTGACATATTATCAAACAATTATCACGAGTATAATATTTCATAATAATTATTATATCATTTAAATAACATAAAAACATTTAAAATAATAACTATGTTACTAACATTTACATATGAACTTACCTCGTATGTGAAAATGGCTACTTTTACCATTTCGTCCACAACTTGGTATTTTCCCCATTTTAGCCCGAATTTTAGTTTTCCTTGCTCTATCATTTAAAATATAGTCTAATTAGGGCTCACATTATTCAAATTAACCTAAAATCATATTTTGGCAAAATTACGCTTTGCCCCTAAACTTTTGCATATTTACACTTTTGCCCCTAAGCTCAGAATTAAACTTCAGCATATTTTCATATGTTTTATGACATGCTGAACATTTTTCCCTTCTATGACAACATCAAATTCTCACTCTAACACATAGTTATGAACAATAACAATTTTTACCGATTAAGCTGCTTTACTCATTTTTGCTTAAAATCGCTTAGCAAAAGTTGTTTAACATAATTTCAGCCTTCATATTCTACCATAAAACATAAAAATAAACACATTTCACCTATGGATATTTTTCCAAATATGAACCCTAGCTTAAATTATTGCTAGAATAAGCTTAATCAAGTTACCGGGATTCCAAAACGTAAAGAACTTGAAAAACAGGGCTAGAACGGACTTACAATCGAGCTTGGAAGCTTGAAAAACCCTAGCCATGGTTTCTCCTTGCTATATTCGGCCATGGGGTTGAAGATGAGCAAAATTGGCTTTTAATTTTGTATTTTAATTCATTTTGCCCCTAAATGACCAAAATGCCCTTACTACTAAACTTTCCAAAAATTCCATCCATGTCCAATTTTTGTCCATAGACTTAGAAATTGGTAAAATTTCTATTTTAGACCTCGTAATTAATATTTCAAAACAATTTCATACTAGAAACTTCTAGAATGCAAGTTTTGCAAATTATTCGATTTAGTCCCTAATTTCAATTTAAGCACTTTATGCATAAAATTTCTTCACGAAATTTTCACACAATCATGCAATCATATCATAGACCTCAAAATAATCATAAAATAATTATTTATATCTTGGATTTTGTGGTCACAAAATCACTATTTCGACTAGGCCCAAAATCAGGATATTACATAACTCCCCAATCTATTTCCTAAATTTTCTCTCCTGAACACTCCCCTTAGAGTCCATCTTCACGCCACTTCCAACCTTCTAGAAGGCCAAAATTAAACTCCTAAAAATACTAAGCTAGGATTCGAACCTAGGATCTCCTTTCTAGCCACTAACGCCACCTCCCTACACTCTAAGTGGCGTCAGTTAGCCACTCCACCACAAGGCTTTTTAATGCCATTTTCCCCTATCTTTATATAAAAGCCCAACTACTTGCCAAAAAGGCCCTTTTAATTATTAAATTTTAATTTCTTCTCCCCCTAGATTCGAACTCAAACCTTGACCAAGACCTACCAACGCGTAATTAATACTTAACCAGGAGTGCTAAGCACAAAAAGAACAATTCACAATTTCAGGATTTTTGGGTTTTGAGATTTTTGGGGCGTTACAACTCTACCCCCTAAAAGAAATTTCATCCTTGAAATTCCCAACTACTAACATAGACTACCACACCACACTTCCACTGCACACTCTAATTCCAACTCAGGTAAATAGCACCCGATGGGTAAGTACGTACCATTATTCGCCTCTGGAGTGTCTTCATCCTCTTGTCGATGTGCTGCATCGACCAAACTGGCTGCCTCATCTCAGCATGACCAACACCTCTACTTGGTGCTCCATGACCCAAATTATTTCCACCCTTGGCCTAATCACGGCCTCTCGGCTATTGTTGACCACCCCTCAGTGGCTGAGCACCACCTCAGCCCACGTCTGGCACCTGTCTCAACATTCTAGGGCAATTCCTGATCCTATGCTCCTTAGATCAACAAGCTAAACAAGCTCCCGTCCTCTTCCAACACTCGCCTACATGACCTTTCCCACAATCAGCACAATGTGGCACCCTAGATTAACAGCAGAGGGCCCTACTCTAACTGGCTCATTAAAACTCTGGCCCTAGCCCTAGGCCTCTGTTCAATACCAGAAGTCTCAACCTCCCTCTTGTTCTTACCCCTTTCTTTACCTCCTCCGTTATCTTTGCTTTCTCTACCAACTCCGAGAAAAATCTCTACCTTTGTGGGGCTATCAATACTCTGAGGCTATCTCTAAGTCCATCCTCAAACTTAACGTAACGTTCATAGTTCGTTGCCACCATAACTCTTGCATACCTACTAAAGCGTAGAAACTCTGCCTCATACTCCGCCACTGATTTATTTCCTTGGGTCAAGTTCAGGAACTCCTTCCTTCTAGCATCCACATAGCTTTGACCCACATACTTGGAATGCAGCTTTGAAAAACTCCCAAGTGACCTGCTCTGGTTGGGTGCCCTCTTTCACCGTCAGCCACCACTGGTAGGCTTTTTCCCTAAGTAGTGACACGGCTCCTTTTAACTTTTGTTCAAGTGAACAGTCTAGGTCCTCCATTTGGCCTCCAACCAATATTCTGCCACGTTAGGAGCCACGCCAGCCACGCCCTTAAAGATCTCAGCCCTGTTCGATCGAAGTCACTCTGGAATGAACCCCCGATTTCTAGTGCCATTGTTGGGCCCAACGACCCTTTCCAAAATCCTTAGCATTGCCTGCGACAATGCATCTTCTCCTGCGGCCTGGTCATACAGTCCATTTCCAGCTACAGGTGAGGCCGAAGCCTCTTCTACTCCAACATCGGGTATACGGCTTGATGCCGACGATTCAGGCCTAACACTTTCGCGGCCTCGGCCATGGCCTCTTACACCTCTTCTAGCACTCATTGTCAATTCGCGTATTATCTGGATTAAAAATTTTATGAAGTTTTAGTTAGTTTAATAGTTAACCCGATGTTTTATGGAAATTATTAAAAAAAAGATTACTTTCGAAAATCCTCTACAGGTTCAAGTTCTTGCGGGCTTTGGTTCCATTCTAACAAGATCACCTAAAGTAGCCCTCTAACTAACTACTGTATAACAATTTAAATAATATTTAAGAATAAAAGTATTTACTTGGTTCGACGTCAGAGACTCGGTGTGCTGCTCAGCAAGACTTCCCTTTTCCCAAAACATTGTAAAAAATTTTTTAACGCAAAAAGAATCCAAGTAATAAGGCCCAATTCATAGCCCGAGTTGGTATCAGAGCCCGCCTAGACGTTATGGCCGAATTTGGCACATCACATTGAAGTGTTTTAGCAAAAACTGTGTTTTCATTGAAAATCCTTCTTAAAACAAAAGAAACCTTAACTATCCTTAAAAAAAACTCCTTTCAATCATTTGTTTAAAATATATGATTTTATGAAAATATGTCATTTTAAAATGTAGTTGCGGAAACGTAGAAAAGTCATACTATAGTTTAAGAAACCATGTTCAACTTCTTATAATTGCATCACATAAAAATAATAATCCAAATAATAATAAAATAGAAGCCCTATTACAATCTGATTTGAAAAGTACTTAATAACATAGAAACTGATAAGCTTTAGAAATAAAAACAAGTCCAAATTATCTTGCTAGCTGGCCACCCAGAGTCCTTCCAAACATCGAACCTTTTATTGAGCATCACCTGAAAATAAAATAAAAGAGGGGGGTGAGTTTTTGCAAACTCAGTGTGTACAACCCTCGACGAAAACAAGCATTCAAAAGTCATCATACATCAAACATGCAATGCAATGCAGTGCAACCCACCCCAATAATCCAACCGATACACTTCTACTCTGTCTCCCTTTTCACAACCTTTGGGGATATAAATATCGACCCACCCAACCGATACACATTAATGGTAGCCCGGTTGCGAAACTACCTAAGTTGCAGCAAGCTGCCAATCACGTATTGGGCTTAAAAGCCGTCGGTGGATCCAAGGTTGTCAAGCAACCATGCGACCCTCATATACTCCCTCCATTCCATAATTCCCAACCCATATGCAACCTAAAAAAGATATCATATGAATACATATGGATGCATGTAGCAAACATAAATCTTACACTTAACACATAGGGGTATTTTAGTTATTTTCGCCCTTAGGGGCATTTTGGTAATTTTTTTATTATGGGTTTTTACTTATCTTGTCTCGTTAACAAATACCGTAAGCTAAGATGAATGAATACTATGCATCAGGTAGGATTCCAGAGAAGAGGAGGTGGGTCATTAAGACCGCTTAAGTACCAAGCTCTCCCTAGATCCAATCCTAGACATGCATATATCCGTTGCCACACCTTAACTCTATGACTTGTCCACGGTCGCAATATATTAATTAAGTTTTATGTGGTTATCATATACTAGGCCCAAAACCCCTACATACATGCATATGACCCTCTTGGCCCAATCTCATACATATGGCCCATCAGGCCCAATTCACATTCATATGGCCCATCAGGCCCAATTCATGTTCATATGGCCGATTCGACCCAATCTCATTTATATGGCCCATCCGGCCCAAACCACATCAGATTCATGCTCGCATACAAATTTCTTATCACATAGCATCACTTATCAAATTTTACCTATTATAGGCCCAACAGCCCATCGGGCCCATTTAGCCCATTCTGGCCCACTTGGCCTATTTAGAACCAAAGTCCATGGAATCGCCCATGGGCCTCTGGCAACCTATTGGTCTCCCCCTTATGAGTATTTGCGTAGTCGCATGACTACCGTAGCCATACTTTTGGCTTTTTGGCATTTCGGCATTTTGGCATTTTGACTTTTGCCGATTCATAGTATGTGTGCAGTGTATGTACACACCTGGTTAGCATGCGTGATGAGATCTCCTTAGCCCCAAACCTTGTGCGATAACTATAAGAACCCCTTCTTAAATCCCTAACCACGACTAACTCCCAAATCTGCACCAATCTTAATTATTAAAACAGAATAATAGGTGACTCGTATCCAACACAAGTCCTCTTACCTTAACTATGAACATTCGACCACCTTAGCCAATGGGAGAGGAATACTTACGAAAACCGCAAACACCTAAGAAGCAATTCGGCAGAGTTAAAATCCGAGATCCAATACTAATTCCCTACCAAATTTTATTAGAAAGAGTGAGGGAGAGGAGTAATCGGTATCAACAATACTAGCCAAAAAAAGAGATAAGGTACTTACACCAAAAGAGCAATCGGCCCAAGGGAGATTCGGCTTTTCAGCTTTTAAACTAATATGGTGAATAAGGTTTATTCAGCACAAATTAAAGAAGGAGTGTAGAAGAAGGAAGCGGCTAACCTAAAGGGTAAATCAAAATAGAATTGAGGAGAGAAAGAATGAAAAAAGAATCAGCTAGCAAAGATGGAAAAACCAATCGGCATTTAAAAAAAATGAAGAATTTGGCATTAGCCTAATATCTCAAACTCAGCACATATTTATAGCTTATAGCCCAGTTGCCTGACCCTTAATTTCCAATTCAGCTCCATCACTTCCCCCTTCTCATCTCCTCATTTTTCTCCCTGATAACTCCCCAATCTATTTCCTAAATTTTCTCTCCTGAACACTCCCCTTAGAGTCCATCTTCACGCCACTTCCAACCTTCTAGAAGGCCAAAATTAAACTCCTAAAAATATTAAGCTAGGATTCGAATCTAGGATCTCCTTTCTAGCCACTAACGACACCTTCCTACACTCTAAGTGGCGTCACTTAGCCACTCCACCACAAGGCTTTTTTGATGCCATTTTCCCCTATCTTTATTTAAAAGCCCAACTACTTGCCAATTAGGCCCCTTTAATTATTAAACTTTAATTTCTTCTACCCCTAGATTTGAACTCAAACCTTGACCAAGACCTACCAACACGTAAGTAACACTTAACTGGGATTGCTAAGCACAAAAAGAAAAATTCACGATTTTGAGATTTTTGGGTTTCAAGATTTTTGAGGCGTTACACTGGGTGCCAAATTTGGTTTGTTGGTTGGATTCGTGTATCCATTCAAATCCAAGTCAAGTTAATAGGGATATAAAATGTAAAGCTGATAAAGTTATCTATTGAATTCATATTGTGAAATAATGCTTAAAAGTAGAGTTATAATATATGAATTTCGATAGTGTACGAAAGATTATGCAAACTGGATATACAAGTCTAGAGGATTGATATGAGAACATGAAAAATTAGTTGATTCAGAAAATGATATGAATTTGATATTGAATTGATTGAATGTTGATTAATTATGTGAATGACATTAAAATGTTGATTATAAGTGAATTGGAATGTTATATGTTTGAATTACTATATGATACGGTTATATGTTGAACTCACTTTGTTGATATGTGGTTTCCATGTTTAGACAAACTTTTCAAGTTAGTAGCTTATCGTATTAAATTGTAAATTGATGTAAGTTGTTGTTTAATACATATAAACTTACTATGCATTTGATATGCTTGCCTCGTTATTTTCCCTTTCCCTATAGATTGCCAACTTGTGAAATGTGTCGAGCAAATCATTGAGAAGCTCAAACTATCCTGTTGTTGATTCAGAAGTCTTTCAATCATTTTAAGCTCAGTTTTTTAGCATGTATATAGGAGTTTTGTATTTGTTTAACCTTGAATGATAGCATAGCTTAAAATCTATTTTATGTATGACTTTGCCTAATGGTAATGCTAGTAAAGATGGAATGCTTTTGGTAAATGGTTTGAGTTGTGATTATGGCATTTAAAATGGCAATATTGGATGTGAATTGATAATGAAAAAGATGGTAAATGGTTAATATGTATACTTTGATAAAGGAATGATATGTTTAAAGGCCATGTAGATGTTATAAGTTCAATTGATTATGAGTGTGATAAATTGGACATGTTTGGGTATAAAATTAAAGTGCCTTTGTGCAAGTAAAGTTGTGCATTGTGGAAAAAATGAATGAATTATGAGGTAACCATGAAATAGGTGCCAAATGGCCTAATTAGTACAAAAAACAGAGTCCACACCGTGACATCGAGTGATGGTCTTCGAGACAAGCTCTAAACTTCAAGCCATGGCGTGACGAGGAACCCTGTCGTCACAACGAGGCTAAGTTAGTATGTCACGTCGTGACGTTGACCTGAAGTTTTGAAAATTTTACAAACTGGTCCTTATTCAATCTCAGGCTAACTTTAGAGTATACGTAGGCTTCTATAAGACCCGAGAAAGATTTTATATCATGTCTATGGTTTTAAAAATGCTTTTGTTTGCAATTATTATACTTTGAATTGACTGTTAAATGTATGTAGTTGCTTCGGCAATAGATATGACATCCTATAGTTCAGACCCGATGATCGGTTAGACAAGGGTTGTTACAAATATAATGCCAAACATACCCATTTACGGTTAAACAATCAAAATCGAATTTTAATCAAGCTTAAAAAAGCTCTTTTGTTGAATCGAGCACAAATTTGGACCAAATTGTAAAGTTTAAAAATTCCAAGGCCGATATTGTCACTTCACTTCTTCCACGTCGTGACATTGCCAAATAGTTTGTCACATTGTGACCTCAAGCCACTCGGCGTCGCAATGTGACTCACCGTCAATTAACATTGCGAAGAGAAAAATTGCTTGTCGGGCCGTGAACTCTATTTTTGGAAAAAATTAAGCCATTTGGTACCTATTTCAAAGCTTTCCTCAAACCTACACATTCATCTTAACCAATCACCATTTAAACTTTATTCAAACCATACCATACCAAAACATGCCAAAACAAACCATTAAATCATTTCCAATCAACCAATTCAATATAACCTCAATTTAGCACCAAAACTTACTATTTCAACTTGTTCAACTATAAACATTCATCTAACCTTACTATTACTTATTCATATTCAATCACACCATTTAAATTGTCACGTACATATCTCAAACATGTTTACCATGTAACAATCCATTTTTCAATGGTGTCAAAAATAGTGGTTTCGAAACCCCATTTGCAATGAGCGAGTCTATAAATCTTATTATTTTATATTTATGAGATTAGTATTGTAACACCCCTAACCTGTACCTGTCGTCGGATTAGAGTTACGAGGCATTACCAATATAAGCACTGTTCATCACAGTCACTTATTACAAATCATGCACAATATTATATCGACTTCTTTATAATAATTTTGTACTCAATTAGCAACCAATCACTCATCCATATAAGTTAAGTCTACATATACAAAACACATAACCAATTCAAAAAGAACATACATTATTAATCATATTACAAAAATAATTCATGCTATAAAATTTAACGATATCAATCTCATTATTAATTAATCAAATATAATCATGTGCATTACTAATTAATGTGTAATCCATTATAATATCTTTAATCGTTTTCGAACATCAAAGACATTTCATAGCATACCTAATTTTAATACTCAAAAACCAATCCAAATCAATATGCCTAGCCATTTTAACTCATCATAAGACTATGCGCATAAGACCATATTAATTTAAACCATATAGTTATCAACTTGCATTATTCACACATTTGCATTACTTAACCAAATAAAAACCAACATGATTTTTATCACTTATAACACATATACTAATCATGCTTTAGAAATTAAACATATCAATAATATTTATTTAATCATTTTAATAATCTCATTAACATAAAACATATCATATCACATATACTTTAGCATTTGAACAATTAAAAAAAAAAACATTAATCATAATTCATTTTCATATACTCAACTTAAAATAATACATTCATTTATAAGCTTTCCTACATGCGCATATTAGCCTAAGTTGAACTATACCTCACGGTTAACAAGCAAAATTTTACAAATACATATAGTCATATATAAATGACTGAATTTCACTTGCAACATAATCAATTCATACATTACTCACTTGACAATCAATTCATACATTGCTCACTTGACTAACATTAATAATTTTTCATATAATTTAACCAAATCCAAACATGTCAATTCCATATGTTATAAATCATGCCAAAATTTCATATACACAACTAAATCAAATATATATATTCGATTATTTAATATGACTTCCATATAAAAGTTAAAACATATCCATTCTAGCCATCATAAACCGAACATAGATAGTCAAATATCATAGCCAAACATACATCAAATACACATATATCTTTAACCTTTTTGCCAAAATAAACCCATCCATAATCAAACTTACTAAACCTTAATATTAATAAATATATCAACTTCACTTCTTCTATATGCCATAACCGAATTTACCTTAATACCAACTCACATAACAAAACCTTAACAAATCATATCAACAAAGTTCACATATATTTATCTATGTTTAAACCATAGCCAATTTACCAAAACCACAACCAAACATAACCATAATTTAATCAAACCTTCAAAGCCAACTTAACAGAATAAACAAGCCATTTTCGCATGGCTTATATATATATATATACATACCAAAATCAACATATCCAAATATAATCTAGCCTATACATGCCATAGGTTTGAAATTCAGCTTATAAAGTACCGAAAATAGTCAATAGTGTGATAAACTTTGCTGACGATCCCTGCGCTTGTAACTTGACTCCAAAATCTATAAAACAGAGGCAAACATACACACACAATAAGCTATCATAGCTTAGTAAGTTATAAGCAAATAACAAATCAATGACATTATAATTCATTACAACAAAATCAAATTATGCTATTATGTTCATATACCATTTCAAACTTGCAATTATATTTATCAAACATATAATTATGCCACAAATTCAAATTGGCCGAATGCACATATAGATAGTAACATAATTAATTTTTCACTTTTAAGATCACATATATATTCACTTGTAGCATATACAATTTGTATCATATACCAAATAGTCAACTTACCTTAATTTCAAATAGGAATTAACAATCACATACCTGATTACTTTATCTCGATTACACATTCGATCACAACTTATCATTGCCCATTGAACCATTCAGAATTGAATAGAATACTCGGATAATCACACATATTATACAATGCCAACGTCCCAGACGTGGTCTTACATGTAATCACATATGATGCCAACGTACTAAATGTGGTCTTACTCGCACAAATATATCAGAATCACATATCGATGCCAACATATTAAATATGGTCTTACTCACACACATATATCAGAATCACATATAGATGCTGACGTATTAAACGTGGTCTTACTCACACACATATATCGATGCCATGGTCTTACTCGCACGTCACATAACGGAATCCTATGTCATGACATATATATCCTATCTATTCCTAAGGATCATATGGGGATTTCGAATGTTGTAACTCGATCAAATCGAACTTGTAACTATTACTCTCAAACATATATCATTTCAGTACATTCTCAAACAATTATAACAATTCAATTCTGCATTTATAATATACATATATTGAAATTTTCAACATCTATTTGCCTATACACTTACCTCGAACAATGATAATCGGAACGGGACGACTAATCGACAACTTTAGTTTTCCCTCGATCCAAATCCGATTTCTTTAGTTCTTGATCTAAAAATATTCAAATATACTCATTCAAATATAATTTCATTCAATTTAGTCAAAAAAACACATAAATGGGAAAATTACCATTTTACACTTTTTACAATTTAGTCCAAATTGCACAAAACACAAAACATGCAAAATTTGCACACACCATGCTTAGGCCGAATGCTAACCATACTCATACAAGTCCATACATTTCATTTATTTCACATTTTAGTTCCTCAATTTATTATTTTTGTAATTTAGCCCTAATTACTCAAATTCATCAAAAAGTCCAATACAAAACATATTAATCCGAAACATATCTTTCATAATTCATTAACTAACATCACAAAGCTCAATTATTCATCAATGGAAAAACTCAAAATATTTATCAAAATTAGAAATTCAAGCATGGGCTTTGTACATTACACTACAACGATCTCAAAAACGTTAAAATTATCAAAAACCGAGCTAGTTACATACCTTAATCAAGCTCAACAATGGCTGAAACTTTGAAAACCTTTTTCTTTATCTTTTATTTAACATTCTGTCATGAAGAATGAAAGACAAATCCATGATAATTTTATTATATGTTTTATTATAATAACATGTTTATTATTTTACATATTTAACCTTTAACTTAAAAAATTTAAACCATTATAAGCCATGATTATAACCGTCCATCACTTTAACAATGGTTATTTTTCATAATAAATACCTCAAATTAAAAAGACAACAACAATTCGGCCCTTTCACATTTAACCGTCAAATTTTTATTTTACGCGATTAAGCCCTTTTTATTAAATCGGCTTCCAAACAGTAAAATTAAAACACAAAAATTTCACAGATACAAATTCACACATAATAAACACATAAAATATTTTAAAAATATTTTTCTAACTCAGATTCATGGTCCCAAAACCACCGTTCCCAATAGGGTCTAAATCGAGTTGTTACAGGTATAAAGTTTAATTAAATTTTGGTCCATTAATTTTGTCGTTTGGATAGTAAGTTAAGGTATAACGACTAAATTGTAAAAGTGATAAAAGTTAATCTCTTAGGATTTTTAATTAATTAGAGGACCAATTAAGTAATTGAGCCCTTAAAAATTTCCCAAACGGTGGAATTAGCTGGCATCCACCCATTTTTGTTAATTTTTATTAAAGTTAAGTAATTAAGATTAGTTTAATTAATTAAGATTTATTAATATTAAACAAAGTATAAAAGATAAACTAAGTTAATTTTTGTCATATTTCTTCTTTCATTTCATTTTCATGCCGTAACTTAAAGGGAGAAAACCCCATTTTTGAAGTTTTGATTAGTCCTCAATTTGGTAAGCTCAATCAAGTTCTTTTCTTGTTTTTTTTTTAACGTTTTTGAGGTCCTAGGAGCTTGATTAGCTAGCCCATGTACCAATTTGTAAAATTTTTAAAGTTTTCTAAAGTTTCCATTGTTGAATACTTGATGAAATTGGTGTTAAATTGTTAGATTTTAAGCATAGTTATGAAAAAAAGACTAATTAGTAAAGTTTAATTACTAGTTTTTGAACATAGGGGCTAAACTGCATAAATTTCAAAATTGATGTAATATTTCTGTAAATATGGATAATAAAGGGCTATCGAAGGATGAAATTGAGACTGGTTTTGAAATCGAGACTCAAATTTGAAAGATATTGCAATTTCGATTTTAGGGACTAAATTGAATAAAATTTAAAACTTTAAAGAATATTTAAAAGATGAAATTAAATTGACATATGCATATAATAGGATGATATAAGGTATTTGGTATTGATAAATAAAAATGAATTATTATATAGATCGAGAATTGAACCAAATCGAGGATAATCGTGGAAAAGACAAAATTACCGATTAGTTTTGGCGATTTAACATGTTTGCTGATTTAATCAAGTAAGTTCATATGGTGTATTTATATGTAATAGTAATGTAAATATGTTTGAATTATGAATTTGTTTGTGTGTAATTGTTATTTTGAATTGGTTACAATTTTGTAAAAGGTGAGGCATAGACTAAATTGTAAAGAAATAATAATATGTGCATGTTGCAAAATATTCGAATGATGTGAAAGTGTACTCAGTCCTCAACAAGTAATAAAGTAGTAAGTAAAAAGTATCATCTCCATAGGGATTTTATAGGCAAATGTTGTGAAAATAAAAACGTAGCAAATTGGTGATGGAAATAATTAGAAGTAGATTGAATTAACTAATTTACGTAACTAAGATTAACTAAGTACGCAAAAACTAATGGAAATGTAAACACATAATAAAACGCAGCAATTCACAATGACATGAAAGAGGTAGATGAATTCCCTTCTTTTAACTTAAAGATTATTAAAATACTGTTAATGAAGTTATAGAAGAAGACCATGACAATTCGTGTATTTATTAACCCAATATGAATAAATTATGAAGTCATAATTATTTAATTATTAAATTTCTATAGCATATTTCTATGTTCAATTAACTTAACAATTTCATAAGCATACATTATAAAAGGATTATGCAAGGTAACAATATTGTTTAATATTATTATTAATTTAATCATTAAATGATAAAAAATGCACCATTCAAATATTGTGTCAATTAATTACAATCTTGTTTTGATTAAATAATTAATTCAATTGCTTCCCCACATTCATAATGCATGAGCAGCATGTTCATGTTTTTATTTGAATGCATAAACAATAAAATCACATAACATCGTTAACAACATAATAACAATCTAAGCTAAGAGAATACAATCAATCTAATAGTAACATAATTAAGTCATTTTAATTAAATTAAAAGTAAAAAATGCTTAGCAATCATGTTCTTCAATTTAGAACAAAATAAAATATTAAAGGAAAAAGAAGCTAGAAGACAAATATGATGTTTCTTCGTAGCTCAACTTGTGTTTCCTTTCCTCCTTCCTTCTACTTTGCTCCTTTACACAATTGTTCCTTAAGGTCTGGAATTTTGCTACTCAAAAGAATTTCTAAAATGCTCCTCTTAAACTCTTGTGTTGCTTTCTCAAATGGGAAGTGAAAAAATGGAGAATGGGAGAACAAACGGTGAATGAGGGATGAGTGACATGGCTGAATAGCTAGCCCCTATTTATACTTGTAGAGGCCAGCTATTTTTAGCAAATTGGAGCCTTGAATTTCTCTTCACATGTGGTGACCCTTGCTTTAAGGAGAATGAGTGGATGGCTTTGAATGTTTGCTTGATTCATGCTTGATTCAAGGGAGAGAGAGCTTGAAATGAGGAGGGAAGGTGGATAGTCACTTGAATGGATTTCCTTGCTAATGTTTTCATGTTTTACTAAGTCTTTTGATGATGGTTTGGGCACCTTTATGGACGATTGGGTCTCTTCCTCCTTAGTGGACGATTTGGGCTTCTTCTTTTTTAGCAAGCTATCCATTTTTGTTGACCCGATTCTTAAGTTGGGTCAAGGATGTTACTAGAGGCCAATTATTCTCTTTTAGGGCATCCAAATATGACTATTCAACAACCTACTCTGCATGGCTTATGTTGTAGAAATGCTACCGCGTTGAGCATTATAGGTGAACTCAATACTGCCTTTTCTTCCAGCGTATCAACTGTCTCCAAAATTGCAAAAATCATGTATTTTACTATATAAATTGATCTATTTAGAAAATTTATCTTATTATCATCCAACATGACATAGTTGTAACAAAAACTCCAAATTTTTTATCATCCACACAAAATTTACATGGATTATTAGTCTAGAAGTGTTGAAGATAACTCTATATGCTAGAGTTATTAATGCTATATGTGTCTAAATGAATACGAAATGTTTTATGATGGGATGATATGTATATGATGACACTATAGTGATTTAAATGTTACGAATACAATATTAATTCCGATGTGAACTTAGTTAATGATTAGGATATGATTGATATGCCAATAGGGTTATTTGAGCGCTTGTATGGGTTTAGCACTTCGGTGCTCTCTATTAAACACTTTGGTGCTCTTTGCTTAGCACTTCGATGCTTTCTGCTTAGCACTTCATCGCTATCTACTTAGCACTACGGTGCTCTCTGGTGTGTTGTAGTTACCCGTGTATCCAAAGCTATTTATTATAGTTTAGTGGGCTAATTTATTAATGAAAAAGAGAAATGATAGTGAAATATTATGAGTTTGATGTTCAAATGGTTGTGTGATGATTAGATAATGCACATGGTATTGAATTGTGAATTCTGTGTGTATGGTACTAAATTGAATAACATATTAAATGTTGAACTATTATATGATTCAGTTATATGATGAACTCACCTTATTGTTGTGAAATGTTATGTCAAGCAAATTGTGTCAAGTTAATTAGTTTGATACATTTAATCAAGGTAAGTTTATCAATTTAAAACCTATGAACTTACTAAGCATTCAAAATGCTTACCTAGTTATTTTCCCCTTTTCTGTAGATTGTCGATTTACAGAATGTGTTGATCAGATCACATGAATCTCACATTATCTTGCTATTGATTCGGTAGACTTTTGCTCATTTTAATTTCAGTTATATGGCATGTACATAGGTGTTATATATATAAGTTTTCTTGAAAAGGATAGCTTGGTTTGAATCTTAGTTAATGGTTGAATTAGAGAAAGTTAATGTTCATATTTATATGCGTGTATGTGTAAACTCTAATTTATATAGGGTTTTTATAGTTGTTTTTGACACCTTTTTACTTAAAAATAATATTAATCCCAAGTATTTGATTACTAATTAGGTGAATTTTACTTATATTTCAATAATGAATATGATTTAATGAAGAATATGATTTTATGCTATTTTTGCATTAAATTTGTACATAACTTAATTATTTAATGCTATTTATTGATCTTGCTTTAATTAATACAGTTGGACCAAGGAATTATGCGTGATTTATTTATAAAATAAAGCTGCATGGACATGCCCAATTTCACTCTATATGGATGGCAAACACATGCAAAATGGGTCAAGAAGAAGTTGATTTGATCCAATTGGGGAAGGGTCAATTAATGGACAAGTCTGATAAACAATTGGGTTCACCAAATCATCCAAACAAGGGAGAACAAGCCCAATTCGACAAAGGCATTTGGGCTGCTCAAAACTCCACTTTTGGGAGATTTACCGAAGGTCCCTGCACTTGCAAATGGGTTAGAAAATAGCACACCAACTTTTCCCAAGACTTTGTCCACCCCTTCATGCTTGCATCAAGCAACTAAACAACCCTCTCCTCCACAAAGGGATTAGGGATCACTTTGCATCTGGTCATTTATTTTTTCCAACACTCAAAATTATTGTGTTTTTTCTTACCAAATTATTTATATTAATTTTGTAAAATATTGATGAACATATACAGTCCCTGTCGAGACGATAACTCTTATACTTATTACTTGATAATGACTATGTACACCTGCACTCTTATACTTACTACTTGATAATGACTATGTACACCTGCACAAACCACGCATTACAAGTTTTTGGCGCTATTACCGGAATTATTGTCTTAATCATTTTTGTGAAACTATACTTTGCAATCTGATTTTTATTTTGCTTTTATTTAATTTTTAACTTAACTAATTAATTCTTTAATTATTTTATTTTATTTTTTATTCTTTTTTTTTTAATTTTCTTTTCAAGTCTTCATGAATATAGATCGAGTCATCGGTTTGCTCCCTGTAGACTCTGAAATTGAACGAGCATTTAGACAAAGAAGACGAGAAAGATTAGCCTAGAGACAAGTTACAGAAATGGACCTTGAGAATCAAAACGATGTTTAAGGGAATGGAGTTGCTAGTGCTCGAAATCCAATCCTTAGTGCTGATGATAGGGATTTACCCATAAGACAGTATGTCGTGTCACTTTTTAACAAATTAAATCTGGGAATTAGGAGACCAGAGATCGATGTACCGCAGTTTGAATTAAAGCCTATGATGTTTCAAATGCTTCAGACAATAAGCAATTCACTGGAATGCCAACAGAAGATCCACATCTTTACCTTCGATTTTTTATGGAGGTGAGCAATTCATTGAAAATAACTAGTGCAATTGAAGACACACTAAGGTTGAAGTTGTTTCCATACTTTTTGTGAGATCGAGCACGAGCATGGTTTAATTTGTTCCCATCCAATTCAATTTTTACTTGGCAAAATTAGTTGAAAGCTTTCTAGTAAAGTATTTCCCACCTAGAAAAAATACTAAGTTGCAGAATGAGGTCACCACTTTTCAGTATATGGATGATGAATCCTTACACAAGGCATGGGAAAAATTCAAAGGGCTACTACGTAAATGCCCTCACCACGAGATTCTACATTGCATCCAGTTGGAAAAATTTTATAATGGTCTTAATGCACACATAAGGTTGGTGGTAGATGCTTCTACGAATAGTGCTCTGTTGTCGAAGTCTGTAAATGAGGCTTACAAGATCATCAAGAGAATAGCTAGTAACAGTTACCAGTGGCCAATAAATGAAGTAGCTTGAGGAAGACGAATAGCTGGAGTGCATGAAGTAGACGCCCTTACTTCAATCTCAGCTCAGGTATCGCCTATCTCTTCAATGTTGAAATAGTTTACTACTAACAATGTAAATCATATTGCAGCTCAGCCACCAATCTACTACCAAGGAGTTGGACCGAACAATAATTACATGCAGTATAGATCAAGTCAACTTCTTGATTTCAATCAACAAGTTCAAAGAGCACCGCAAGTTGAATCTTCCAATAATGTGGGGAATTTACTAATGACATACATTGCTAAAAATGATGCCTTAATTCAAGGCCAAGCAACAACATTAGAGAATCTGGAAAATCAAGCGGGACAATAAGCTAATGAGCTTAGAAGCAAACCCAAGGTGCTGTACCAAGCAACATAGAAAATCTTCTACCTGTCGAATCTTCTAGTAATATTCAGAGCTTATTAAAAGCTTACATGGTGAAGAATGATGTGACTTTGAGAAATTTGGAGAACCATATGGGGTAGTTTTCCAACGAACTTCGAAATAGACCATAAGGAGTTTTGCCTAGTGACACGCAGAACATAAGAAACTGGGCAAGGAGAATTGCAAAGCAATCAATTTACGAAGCAGAAGGACTTTTGAACCCAAGGAGGCTAAGGTTGGTGATGAACCTCTCGAGAAAGAGGAAAATAAACTAATAGTTGAAATTCTTGCACCAGAGAAGCAAAATTCTACAAATTTTGAAGAGGTAAAATCTAAACTTGTGAATTATGATAAGCTAACCTCTTCATTAGATGCAAATCTATTGCCTCGGAAGAGCTATCCAATCCAAGCCAAAGTTCCAAAACCTCCATATCCTCTAAGACTCCAACAACGTAAACAAGATACTCAATTTAACAGAATGTTGGATGTGTTGAAATAGCTACGTATCAACATTCCATTGGTGAAAGCTTTGGAGAAAATGTCGAATTATGCAATGTTGGGTCACTGGTACACCCCGTGGCACAGTGGAAAAATTATTCTGGCAATCCAAAAACTAGGAATCCATGCACGAGGAACAAATTGGGAAGAAAAGGTTTGAAAAATATACCTTTCGTGCTCTGAAAATAGGAAAGAACCACTGCTGTTTTAATCCCCTTCACATGCTACCGACCCAAAGTCGCAACAGAATTGTCCCAGCCTTTACGTACTCCACCCTGTTACGAATGCATGAGCAAAAACTCTCGTTGAATGTTTTAGAGAGTTTTTTGGAAAAGAAATGCGACTGTTAGACCTAGGTTCTTTTTCTTTTGTGGTTAATGTTGGTTAACAGTTTTCTACACCCTAGGGTTTTTTTTTATAATTCCTTTTCTTTTATTTAATATTCCCTAAAAAAAAAAAAATATTCCCCATTTTGGTGCCAGAATATATATGAAAATATCACATTGTAATATCCTTTCCAAAAGGTTATTAATTTCCATATTAATTTTATGTTTGACTGAAATTAAATTATTATAATACTTTATTTTAATGATTTCAGTAAACAAATCATAATTAATATTTTATATGAATCAAATTCATACATTTATTGTAATAATGTTCTCTATTCTTGTACAACAAATTTGTACATATATTGTGTTTATTATTTAACTGTCAAATTAAATTAATTCAATAATTAATATAATTCTTGTGACAATTAAATTTAATACCAACTATGTTTAGATTCTATTCGTTTCAACCATAGGGTGTGATCCTGTAGGCTATTGTAACATTGGTAGTAATACTAGAACACTTCTAACGTTACAGACAATGAGTTGCATCTAGCAATGCATCATCGCTACCCAAGTTACAAGAAGTCGTGGTTGAACATAACCTTTCTGTGATAAATTTTCATGTATTATATCCTTTTGTCCTTTATATCTCGATTGGACAGAAGTCATGGAATAGCCACACTTGCAAAGTCCAATATCATGTTTCTTGATACCAGAAGTAAACTACAAAAAACAAATAAGTGTAATATATCATATTAACTTATTTGAGCATGACCATGCATTTCTAGTCTCACTTCATCAAGTGGACAAAGATATTGCTTCCATTATGTAGGAGGGGCAAATCCTATCTTGATCAATCATATCCCACTACATAGATTGTGGCATACCCAACACCAGTCTTTATAGTACAACCTGTTATAGTAGACGTTTGACTGTATCAAAATATACGACTCACTATGTTGGAACAATAATGATCTCAAGTCTATGGATCGTATACATAGTTATCACTATGAGTAATGTTGTGACTATTACATAATAGTCCAAGAAACATACTCATAGCGAGTCAGTCTAATATGTCATTCTCTAACATATACTCATGTATTGATTTTGACATCCCTATGTCAATAACAACACTTTGTCAATGCATTATTGTTGTCTAAGCCCACAATAATACTCAACTAAGGACCTTTTAAGAATAATCATATTATTATCATGACATTATTATAAAACAATTTATTCATATACATAGAAAAAAAACTGAAATAATAATGGCAATGCCTTATATTAATAAACGAGGTAAAACAAGTATGTTATTACAATCATCTCATGATTGGTCTTTGGGCATACTCTAACATGTGAAAGCTATGAAGGAATGTCTGTCTAAGAAGAGAAGGTTTGGGGAATTTGAAACTGTAGCCCTAACTACAAAATGTAGCCTATTTTTTTAGAACAAGTTGCCTCCTAATTTGAAGGATCCATGAAGTTTCACCATACCTTACAATATTGGAGAATCCTATTATGGTAAGACTTTCTGGGATTTGGAATAGAGGATCAACTTGATGCATACATCTGTGTTTAGATGATTAGGTATCAGTAAGGTTAGATCGATCACAATTACACTCTAACTGGTGAATCGATCCTTGGCATACCTAGCAGGAAATATCGAGGATGTCTTGATACATGTTGATCAATTCATATTTTCTGCTGACTGTATTATCTTAGATTTTGAAGCAGATAAAGGTGTACCAATCATCCTAGGAAGGCCTTTCTTGCCAATCGGTAGAACGATAATAGATGTACAGAAAGGTGAACTCACCATGCGAGTTCAAAATGAATAGGTGACCTTTAATGTACTTAAGGTCGTAAGATCTCTTGATGAGGTTAAAGATTGTTATGTTGTCTTTAAAGAAGATTCACTGGTTCCTACAAAATTAGAATACAATGTGATCATCGATTTTTCATGTGATAAGTTTTATAAATTTATAATGACTCGTTCTTGAAACTAACTATGATCACGACGTAGGCAAGTGTACCTATCGAACAGTAGTATAGCTTTAGCAAGACCGGATTGTCGAACCCAAAGGACTATGAGTAATAGTAATGACCGTCTCTATATTATCTAGCCGAATAAATGAGGATTGTTTTGACTAACTAATTAAACTAAGAGCTTGCAGAAAATAGAAATTGGGAAATTACTGTTGTGGAAAATGATTGATTGAGACAATGCCTCTGGAAAAATCCACCTAGACTCTTACTTGTTATTCTGGCTCCAAACCGAATGATTTATTCATTCAACTTGTTCTGTAGAAATCCCTAATGTAAATTATTATCCCTTTCGAGGCTTACAACGTCTAATCCCTAGGTTGAATAACCGAGAGTTATCTCTAATTAACATCCTAAGGTTGCATTAACTCGATCTATGGATTCCCCTATTAGGTTTCACCCTAATCTGGCAAAATCTTGTCACCCTATCTCTAGGCGCGCAATCAACTCCACTTAATTACGACAAAGTTACTCTTAGTCAGGGTTTATTCCTCCTCCAGCTAAGAGTAGTAACTTGAAGTGATATCCTGAAATACCAAAACAAGAATTAAGAACACGTAACTAAGAACAAGTTAAATATTTATCTTACGATTCAGAAATAATAACAAGTTTTAGTCATAGGTTTCATCCCCCTTAGATATTTAGGGGTTTAGTTCATAACTAAAAAAGAACACATCTCAGAATAATAATGATTACAAAACATAAAGAAAACCCAAAACTCCTGAAAGGGAAATTGAGGAGAGATCTTCAGTCTTGATAGTGGCTCCGGCTTCTGAGATGGATCAATCGGCTTCGTTGGAGTAATTCCTTACTCCCTATTCTACGTCCCCCTTTTCTTCCTCTTTTGGGGTGTATTTATAGGCTTTGGAATGCCTAAGAAGCCCTAAAATTTGGCCTTTTCCGAATGAAGCTTAACTAGGGTTCGGCAGGGACACGCCCGTGTGGCACGACCGTGTGCGATTACTTCAGGTCATGTTCAAGCCTATTAGATTGGCACGGGTGTGTGAGCTGCCCATGTGAATCGTGCTTCAATTCTGCCAGATTAACACGGTCGTGTGATCTGCCCATGTGAGGAGGTCCAGGCCGTGTTGATTTCATGTTTTGGCCCATTTTCTCTGTTTTTGGCCTGTTTCTCATTCCTTTCGCTCTCCTATGCTTACCTAAGGATAAAAAATGAAATTAAGGCATTAGGAGCATCAAATTCACCAAATCTAAGGAGAAATCATTCATAAAATGCGTTAAGCATGGGTTATAAATATGTATAAATTACGGTTTATCAAATACCCCTACACTTAAGCGTTTGCTTGTCCTTAAGCAAAATCCTTGGATCACAGTTAAAATTTCTTTTTCTCAAATTATAATTTCGATCACTATTATCTCAAATCATCTCATAAGTAATCATACATCGAGAACTCAACTATAAGAACATTAAAGCCTCAAACATTCCAAGTTGAATATTTAATCCTGAAAACTTAGGTATCTCCCTTCATCTAAGTAGTTATCATTGATTTGGAATCTCAAAGAATTTAACATCCTCACTAAAGATTCACTCAAATCACTCGATGTGTTTAAGGAAAATGAAATTAGCACTCATTGGTCAACATGAAAAGTTATTACCATAGGCTTGCATGAAAATCAGATCTCTACCACTATAATTCGAGATGATACATCAATCAAAAGGTCTTTGAAGGGTTGTAACAAGGCTTAGTTAGGGGGTGTGGTCACAAGCTGAAAGAAAATGTTAGAATCGAGATTGACTTGAAAAATTACTTAACTAGAAAATTATTTAATCATCACTTACATACAACATAGCTCCTTTTCTGACTATGGAATTTGAATAAAGAAAACTACTAATATGTATACGCACATTTTTTTTAAGAACAAGTTAAATAATCATAACTAATTATTAAGGACAAGACATAGCTAAGCAATTTATCCAACTCAATTCTTGACAAAAAATGGGGATCGAATTAAATTAGGGGATTTCAATAATAAAGGCTTAAGGGTTAATATTGAAAGTAATACAAGGAATGGTTTGCTAGGCTCAAATGGGTTTACTAAGGGTTAATTGTGGAGGTAGGCTTTTCATGGAATAAGTGGGTTAATCCTAAGTGCCTCTATCATTTTGATATATCAAATCAAATAGTGTGGTCTCAACATGCATAATCAGGCAAGTTCTAGAATAAAAATTCAATGTTGACACACTCAAAGCAATAATAGAAGTGAGCATGAAAGAATTAATAGATGCTCAAAAGGCTCAAAAATCTCACAAAAATTATGGCTTTTTGATGTTTACAACTGTAGGATTCAATTCAAGATAATACCTAGACTTGGGGAAACAACCTAAAATTTTAAAGTCTTAAAAATCAACTTATCATACTTGATTTTCTAGTGTCTTAAAGTTCAACAATCAATGCATGAATGCCTATGTTCTCATTCAAGATATATCAATCCAAATAGTCAATCAAAATTCATCTTAAACATGATATGAGAAATTCACAAGAGAACAAAGCAATATTCAGGGATTTTTCAGATAATGAAATAAATACCCCCCACACTTAAGATGTACATTGCCCTCAATGTACAAGGTAGATATATGTAAAATCAAAAAATCATAAAAGAGGGAGAGAATTGAAACTTCCTGAGTTTTAAATGAATGAATTATCTAGTTTGGCGAAATGGAGGTGGAGGAGGATACTCCGGTGGTGGTAGAGGTTGGGTACCACAGTGCTATGCCAAAAGAATATTATATCTCCTTATTGAGCGGGGCATGGTAACCGTGGCGACCCTTTTCCATCAGAGTTGGAAGTTCCTAAATGATTGTGAGCTTTGGAGCTCTGTGATAACTGTGATAAAAGTAGGAACTGTTTAGGGATATTAGGAAGAATGATTTACTCGTAAGAGATTAGCCGAGAGTAAAAATTGTTAGATAAATATTATAAGTCGTAATAAAAATAAAAGGAAAGATAAATGAAAAGATGTCTTAAATGAAAATAAAAATAAAAACATAAAATGAAAAAATGAAAATAAAAAAAATTTCTAAACAACTTCATCACTAGATGGTTCGCGAGGTGGGGCTGGCGATGAGATGTGGAAGTGCTGACAAATCTGCTGTAGAGTAGCATCAATGTTGTCAAATCATTGAAAAAATTGCTGCTCGAATCGGTTGAGGCGCATAAAGATGTCAGCATATGAAGCTGCCGCATGAACTGAACGAGAGGGTGGTGGTGGCTGGGCCGGTGGGTCCTCGAACTGGGTAGGGACATCATCAGGAATGTCCTCGGGAGCCTTCTCCTCAGTAGAATGAGCGAGACGGTATTGGGGAGGGTAGGTTCCTCGGCGCCTCTCGATCATCCTCGTGCTAAGCATGCTCAAAATGCCTTGTGGAGACATCTGGCCAATGAGGGTCAAGGATGATTCTTGGGATGCGTTGTCGAGGAGTCCGAAGTGTCGCGCCAATCGAGTCACGTAAGGGCCAATGGAGATGACCCCTCTACGATGTCGCTCTGTGTGGTGGCGTATGGCAAGGGCGATGAAGTAGGCGAGGTCGATGACGTGCCCGTTGGACATAAACCATAAGCAATAGACGTCGTGAGTAGTGACGAGGCCAGTGCTCTCCCTCTGTCCTGTTAAAGTGTGAGATAAAAAAGAATGGAGGTACCTTAGGGACGGAGGGAGGGACGATGCCTTGGTGCGACTGGGGTCGTAGGTGGCCGAACGTGGGACGAGAGCGCTCCAGCAACATGAGGGAGAACGATGGATGTGGCCTTCAAGAGCGTGTAAGTCGTTCTCCTCTCTGAACTCCTCGGTATAGAGACCCAATGCTGTATCGAACTCGGGAACGCTTAGTTGGAAGATTAATAGGCCTAAGTGAAACTAGACTGTGCCGGGATCATCGTAGTTGGTCATGACGATTTGAAGATGGAATGTCGAACATAGTTCCATTGTGAGCCCGAGGTACGTCGGTTTGATGATCCCAAAAAATTTCCCCCAAGGGACGATGGTGAGAGGAGCCCGGATTGCGTCAGCCAACTGGGCTTGTTCGATAGTAGCCCACCCTATGCAGCGGCCCACTGTTAAGGGTCGGGCCCGTAGTATCTGAAATAGTTCCTTTTGAGGTCCGTTAGGAAACTAGAGAAAGGGGTGGCGAATTTTCGTGGTAGGGCCCGCGGAAGATGACGCTCCCTTCATTTTCTTTGAGGCAGGGACAGTAGTTTTCTTTCCTCGTGAAGACATTGTACCTATATAAAATGAAGAAAAATAACAATAGGTATATGAACTTTAAAAACCATAATTTTGAGCAAGCAATTTCAGTCAAAAGATGAACCAAAACAACCAACCCAATTTCTTTTAATTAGTTCGTGACATTTATCAATGTGAGGACATGTGGAAGAACATATGAATGGTATGTAAAAGAATGAAACTTTCCTAACAACTCTTATGAACATAAAATGCATGAAAATTTTAATTACTCTTGATCATGAAAGTTTTACTTCTAACTAAATAAATAAAGTGAAGAATGCATGCAATGACTAAAAAGAAATGATAGGTATCCTATTTTATGATAGTTGAATGATGAAAATATAGAAAAAGAATCAAAAGCTTGCATATATTCATGCTAAATAAGCCTAAAAATCAATAAAATAGAAAAGGAAGAAGTAAACAAACGCTATGAAGAGGAGAAAATGCGTCAAAAATGAAGTTGGAGGTGGCGCACGGGCGTGGCGTGGAGGCCATGTGGAGTTGCAATGGCTAGGGTTAGGGTTTTTGAATGGGGAAGATAATGAATAGTGCAGGGTATTTATAGATTTTGGGGCACACGGCTAGGGGACACGCCTGTATGTCCCAATTTCAGGCAGTGTGTTTCGCATTTTTCCCTTTTTGGCGCATCTGAAATTCGACACACACCCGTGTTCCTTGGGTGTGTTGTTTAACACGGCCGTGTCGCACGATCGTGTTTTGCCTTGTTCGCTTCTCCCACACTAGTGTTAATTTGACAGGTTCACCCACAGTTGTTAGACACGAGCGTGTCGCACGCCCGTGCTAGTTTCTCAATTTCGACCACGGTCTTTAGGCACAGGCATGTCACACGCCCATGTTGTTTTGGCAGGTTCGCCCACGGCCATGTCGCATGGCCGTGGCGTCTTATCGTCACCTGTGTTTTCAGAGAATCTTGCCCTGTTTCTACACGGTCTTACACACGCCCGTGTGCTTGGCCGTGTCCCTGTGGTAAACTGGTTTCAAGAGCAACGTTAGTCATTCCAAACACTAAAATTTAAATAAGTTAATACAGTTAGTACTCGGGTTGCCTCCCGAGAAGCGCTTATTTATAGTCTAAGCTCGACTTACCTCTCTATTGAATGGTCAAGGTGGTTTAAGGAGTTTGTACTCCTCATTCCCGCTATCATTCTTATCGAAATAAAGCTTTAACCGAGAATTGTTTACCTTAAAAGTGCTGAACTTGGGATGACTTACCTCCATTGCACCGAATGGGAAAATACTAAGTACCGTAAGAGGGGTTTCTTCATCCAGGTTGGGAGTGACAATGTGAGGGTCTGTGGCATCTAATAAGACTTGATCTCCAACCTTAAGTTGATTTGGAGAGGTATCGAGCTTGTTTTGGCTTAGTTTCGGTTTATCGGGTGTTCTTGGTTTACGTGCTCGCCATTCATCTAGCTCCTCTATCTGTAGCCTTTGTTCTTCATGAATGGGTCCTCTATTGTTGTTGGAACATGGCTTGTGTACTTCTTTCAAGCTTAATTTCTGCAAAATAGGTTGTGTCATATCGTCAGTTTTAGCAGAATGGTGTGGATCATTACCTTCCATATTCGATGTGATGCTAGAATTACGAGCTTGAAGGGTGATCATCTCGTCTCCTACACGAAGGGTGAGTTCTCCTGTGCCAACATCAATAATTGTTTTAGCAGTTGCTAAAAAGGGCCTCCCTAAAATCAAAAGGGTGTTGATATCCTCCTCTGTGTCTAAACCAACGAAATCAACGGGAAATATAAATTTATCCACTTTTACTAGTACATCTTCAATGATACCCCTAGGAAATCTTATGGTTTTATCTGCCAATTGAATGCTCATCTTAGTTTGTTTAGGTTTCCCAAGACCTAGTTGTTTAAACATTTTATAAGGCATGACATTAATACTTGCCCCTAAATCAGCTAATGCATGATTTACATCCAAACTACCAATTAAGCACAGAATTGTAAAACTCCCTGGATCTTTCAATTTGTGGAGTAGCTTATTCTGCAGAATAGCTGAGCAGACTGTGTTTAGTTCTACATGCGCTGCTGTGTCCAACTTTCGCTTGTTGGCTAGAAGCACTCTTAGAAATTTCATTGCATTTGGCATCTGTGAAAGAGCTTCAATAAATGGTAAGTTAATATGTAATTTTTTCAAAAGTTTAAGGAATTTACTGAATTGTTTATCTGAGTGGTCTTTCCTTGTTGCGTTAGGATATGGGACACAAGGTTTGTATTCTGCATTCACCGTTTTATTATGACTTACCTTACCATCACCTTTGCTTTCCACGTTTTCTTGCCTTGGTTCTGGCTCAGTCTCAACACATTCTTCTTGAGCATCAATTACGTTCAGCTACTCCCTTAGGTTTGGTTCAGTATTGCTTGGTAGGCTACCTTGTGGTCGTTCGGATATTAGCTTGGACAGCTGACCAATCTGGGTTTCGAGCCCCTGGATCAATGCTTGTTGATTTTTGAGTGTTGTCTCGGTATTCTGGAAATGAGTTTCTGACACCGAGATAAATTTGGATAGCATCTCCTCAAGGTTCGGCTTCTTTTCTTGTTGATAAGGTGGCTGCTGGAAACCCTGAGGATCCTGTGGCCTCTGACTTACTTGACCACCCCAAGAAAAATTTGGGTGGTTCTTCCAACCTGTATTGTAAGTATTACTATATGGGTTATTTTGAGATCTGAGATTATTGTTACCCATATAGTTGACTTGTTCCTCTTCGGTTGTAGGATTGAATGGTGGGTATTCTGTAGGCACACCTCCTCCACTTGAATCACACCTCATCGCTGGATGTACCTGCGTAGAACCAAGTAAACCATCAATTTTCTTATTCAGAAGTTCTACCTAATTTGACAACATGGTGACCGAATCGATGTTATAAACGCCTACTGTTTTCGTTGGCTTAGTCCTCATGACTTGCCACTGATAGTTATTCACTGACATCTCCTCAATGAATTCAGAAGCCTCTTCAGGTGTCTTGTTATTGATAGTTCCATCGGCAGCTGCATCAATCATTTGTCTTGTCGAAGGGTTCACACCATTGTAAAACGTTTGAACTTGTAGCCATAGAGGAAACCCATGGTGTGGGCACCTTCGCAAAAGGTCCTTGAATCTCTCCCATGCATCGTAAAGCGTTTCTAAGTCCATCAGCACAAAAGAAGAAATATCATTACGCAACTTAACTTCTTTTGCCGGTAGAAAATATTTTAATAGAAATTTTTCGGTCATTTGCTCCCAAGTGGTAATGGACCCTCGTGGTAGTGAGTTCAAGCACTGTTTAGCTTTATTCCTCAGTGAAAAAGGGAATAACCGAAGGCGAATGGCATCATCAGAAATGCCAATAATTTTGAAAGTGTTGCACAGTTCTAGGAAATTTGCCAAGTGAGTGTTGGGATTCTCATCCTGTAAACCATCAAACTAAACAAATTGATGTATCATCTAAATTGTGTTAGGTTTCAATTCAAAATTATTTGCAGCAATAACAGGCCTAACTATACTTGACTTAGTTCCTGTAAAACTAGGTTTAGCATAATCATACATAGTACGAGGAGCAGGATTCTGATTTGCTAATTCAGCGGGTATGGCTGGAGGTAGCAGATTGTCTTGATTTTCAGCAATCTCTTCAGTAGTAGTTGAGATATCGTCCTCTTTCTCTTCCTCTGTGTATCTTAAGCTGTGCCTGATTTCTCGTCAGTTTCTACGAGCTGTACGATCAATTTCCTCATCGAAAAGCAATGGTCCTGACGGGTTTCTTCTAGTTATAAACTATAAGAACTTGCTAGGAGAAAAAAAAAGAAAGAAAATTAGTAAAGTAAAAATAAAAGTTAAATTACAAGAAAATAAATGGCTAAAGTAATAAAAATTGAGCGTTCCTAATATCTTAGTCCCCGGCAACGGCGCCAAAAACTTGATCATCGATTTTTTGTGTGATAAGTTTTATAAATTTATAATGACTAATTCTTGGAACTAACTATGATCACGACGTAGGCAAGTGTACCTATCGAACAGTAGTATAGCTTTAGCAAGACCGGATTGTCGAACCCAAAGGTTTATGAGTACTAGTAATGACCGTCTTTTTATTATCTAGTCGAATAAAAGAGGATTGTTTTGACTAACTAATTAAACTAAGAGCTTGCAGAAAATAGGAATTGGGAAATTACTGTTGTGGAAAACGATTGATTGAGACAATACCTAAGGAAAAATCCACCTAGACTCTTACTTGTTATTCTAGCTCCTAACTGGATGATTTATTCATTCAACTTGTTCTGTAGAAATCCCTAATGTATATTATTATCCCTTTTGAGACTAACAACGTCTAATCCCTAGGTTGAATAACCGAGAGTTATCTCTAATTAACACCCTAAGGTTGCATTAACTCGATCTATGGATTCCCTTATTAGGTTTCACCCTAATTCGGCAAAATCTTGTCACCCTACGTCTAGGAGCGCAATAAACTCCGCTTAATTACGACAAAGTTACTTTTAGTCAGGGTCTATTCCTCCTCCAACTAAGAGTAGTAACTTGAAGTGATATCCTGAAATACCAAAACAAGAATTAATAACACATAATTAAGAACAAGTTAAATATTTATCATACGATTTAAAAATAATAACAAGGTTTAGTCATAGGTTTCATCCCCCTTAGGTATTTAAGGGTTTAGTTCATAACTAAACAAGAACACATCTCAGAATAATAATGATTACAAAATATAAAGAAAACCCAAAACTCCTGAAGGGAAAATTGAGGAGAGATCTTCAGTCTTGATAGTGGCTCCGGCTTCTAAGATGGATCAATCGGCTTCCTTGGAGTAATTCCTTACTCCCTATTCTCTGTCCCCCTTTTCTTCCTCCTTTGGGGTGTATTTATAGGCTTTGGAATGCCTAAAAAGCCCTAAAATTTGGCCTTTTCCGAATGAAGCTTAACCAGGGTTCAGCAGGGACACGCCCGCATGTGCGCGCCGTGTCGCGATTACCAGCCGTGTTCGAGCCTGTTAGATTGGCACGGGCGTGTGAGGTGCCCGTGTGAATGGTGCTTCAATTCTGCCAGATTGACACGGCGGTGTGATCTGCCCGTGTGAGGAGGTCCAGGCCGTGTTGATTTCGTGCTTTAGCCCATTTTCTCCATTTTTGGCCCGTTTCTCGTTCCTTTCGCTCTTCTATGCTTACCTAAGGATAAAACATGAAATTAAGGCATTAGGAGCATCGAATTCACCAAATCTAAGGAGAAATCATTCATAAAATACGTTAAGCATGGATATGTATAAATTACGATTTATCACAATGATCCATTGGAAGGTATTTCGTTTGACTCTCCACATCAGGATAAGGATGAAATATGTTTGGAAGCTAACTCGGAAGAATTCAGTTCAAAAGTTCAGTTCGAGTCATTAGAGCTATCATCACATGAGTACAAGCAACCCAACCCATCAAGAGATAAGCCACCTGAGTTAGATTTAACTATTTTGAAAAGCACGAGAAAGGTATCAAATATGCTATTGCAAATTCTGAAAAGGGATCTATCAAGGGATAGAAGAGTTGAGTATTTGATCTTGAGAAGCTCGAGTCTCAATGGTTAAAAACAAGGATCATGGATCCCATCTATGACATTCAGTTGGTGGGACCTGTACGAAAGACAAAAGATATAACGAAAACGAGCTAATTTCGTTAAGTAGGAAAATTTGTATGAATTACAGAAAGACGAGCAAAGCGAAGCAGAAAGACCATTTCTCGCTGTTATTCTTTGATCAAATATTGAATATAATTGCTGGGCAACATTATCTCTTCTTGCTAGATGGATACGATTAGTATGATAAATGGCCATTTGACATTGCTTTTGTCAGAGACAATCATCAATAACATTGAGGGAGTTCTCTTCACTCTCTCTGTTGTTAATTTATTTTTAGTTTTTTTCTTTCTCCCTCATTTGAATAAATGGCATGCTTAGAAATTATTTTTCTTGAATTAGTACTGATAAGCTATAAAAGTAACAAGTTTTTAATCCTATTCTTGATGCGTTTTTGGATGATTTATTATGTAAATTAGTGAATTTGATGCTCCTAATCCTTTAAATTTATGTTCCTATACTTAAGTGAGAATAGAGGAGTGAAATGAGCAAAAAAGGGCCAAAACCAGACAAAAAGAGTTGTTTCCAGGATCCACACGGCCTGGGCATTTCCACACGGGTTGGATACACACCCATGTGCCAACCCATGTCGATTTTGAACCCTGCCTCCATTTTACACAGAAAAACCCAATTTTTAAGGTTTCTGAGCATTATAAAATTTATAAATACATAGTAGAAGAGGACCTAAAGGGGATACGCAAAGAAGAATGAAGAAAAGAGTCGAAGAACGCCCCCAGATTCATTTCAAAAGTGGATCTCCTTCAAGATTGAAGATCTCTATTTAATTTCTTTAGAAGTTTTCTCAGGTTTCTTTATGTCTTGTTGTTTTCCTAACTTCAAGAAGATGTTATTCTAGATTATGAACTAAATTCCCTAGGTACCTAGGGAAGATGAAACCTATATGAATCTTATTATTTGATTTCTGAATTACATGATAAATACTTGATTCTTGTTCTGAATTATGTATACTTATTTAGTGTTTTAATATTTTTAGGATATTAATTCATGCTTAATGTGTTTATTTCAGTGGAGCAAAAGTCTCTGTTTAATAATAGATCTAGCATAATTGACTGGAGTTACATGCAATCCTAGAAATAGGACGGCATAAATCTATCGGATTAGAGTCAAATCTAATAGGGAAATCCATAGATTGAGTTAATGCGATAATAGGGGTTTTAATTAGAAAGAGATTTCAATTAATCAACCTAGAGTTAGTTGTTTTTACTCTCGAAAGAGATATTAACATAATTTAGGGATTTGTACAGATTAAGGCTCAAGTGGATAAATCGTTTAGTTCAGATTCAGAATAATAAGTAAAGTCTAGGTGGATTCTTTCCTGGGTATTGTCTATCTCATTGGTTTTCTTCAAATATTTTCCTAATTCATTCTCTGTCGTGTTCTTAGTAATTAGTTAGTTAATTTTAGATTAAAATCAATCCCATTAATTTGTCAGCTAAATAATAGAAAAATAGTAATTACTAGTACTTTTAGTCCTCGTGGATACGATATTCTTGACTTACCATAGCTATAGTATTATTCGATAGGTGCGCTTGCCTTTGTCGTAATTTTAGTTAGTTTAGTGATTCATCAAGTTTTAGCATCGTTGCTGGGGACTAAAATATTAGGAACACTAAATTTTTATTAATTTAGCCATTTTTATTTTTATTGCATTTTATTTTTGTTTTTTAATTTTTCTTTTGTCTACTTCTAGCAGGTTCCTTTAGTTTATGACTAGAAGAAACCCGTTAGGACCACTAGTATTTGATAGCGAAATTGAAAGTACAGCTCACAGAAACCGTAGAGAAGCAAGGTAGATTCAACAGAATATAATGGAAGAGTAAGAGGACATTATTGTTATTACTGAGGAGATGGCTGATAATCAGAATAATCAGTTACCTCTTATGGTTGCTGTGAATCCGGCAAATCTGAATCCTGCTCCTCGTACTATGTACGATTTTACCAAGCTCACTCTAATTGGGGCTGAATCGAGAATTGCAAGATTGTAACACCCCTTACCCTTATTCGATGCCGGAACAGGGTACGAGGCATTACTGGGCTTAAACTCAAACAAACATCCAAAACCAAGACATGAATTTCCATTCAGATTTAAAACTTTTCTCATACATTCAGATCATCCTTAAAACGAGCCTACGAGACCCAAAACATGCATTAGAGGTGGTTCGGGACTAAACCGAGAACTTTAGAAAACTTTCCAACACTTCGAAAATTTTCTTGTTTTGAGGGGTCACACGCCCGTGTCCTCAGCCTGTGTAACTCTCTGTTTATTACGTCATCAAAAAAATAAGGTCACATAACCAAGTCACACGCCCGTGTGCTAGGCCGTGTGGCAAATTTAATTTTCATGAAATTTCATAAATATGGTACAGAGTTCACAATGCCAGGGCACATGCCCATGTCCTAAGGCCGTGTCTCTCACACGGCCGAGACACACGGCCGTGTCTCATGCCCGTGTGCTTACTACTGGGCATTATATTTCTCAAAACTAAGGTGTAGGGGACACACGGTTGGATCACACGCCCATGGGGGCAGACCGTGTGTCACACACGGCCTAGACACATGCTCGTGTGTCTACCAGTGTGGACAACTTTGAGGCTATTTTCCAAGCCAATTGCCACCCTTATTTTCTCAAACACATACATAATTTCAAGGACATTTAATATGGCATAATTAAGTGCTTAAACATCATCAATTAAGTTATGTTCATGGCAACACCATATCAACTTATACATGCTCATGTTACCATACCTTGTTAAACCAAGTTTACCAAATCACATGCAATATCTGACATCAATTTACTCCATTTTACACATTCATATCTTAGTTGTCATCATGCCATTTACTCACGATTCCATCAACAACCATGATCACATTCAAAATTCAACCATGCCAAACAATTTTAACCACAACATGTATTTAGCACATGCATGGATATATGAATAGGTTTACACCTTAATAATCAATATGAACCATATTTCATGGCCATATACAAAATGAATAGTCAAGTCATTATTAGCCAACGCATTGGGACAAATTAATATGACACATAAACAAAAAAGACCAAGTCCCCTATACATGCCATATTCAAAATATCAAAACCAGTTATACCCAAATGGCTAAGTTGATAGTGTGATTGATACTCCTACGACTTTCGATCCCCGAGCTAGCTTGGCGACACTAAAAGAAAATAAAGGAAGGAAGGGGGTAAGCTTTAAGCTTAGTAAGTTTACATGTAAATAATAAACAACATTAAACATGTATTAACATACACATAGCATATTATAATTTTGCACATACTCATCAAATGATCGTAGGCATATCTTACTCATTTACATCCTTACCAATAATGCATCATAAACTGAGCTCATATCTCATGAGTCTTGTGTACGTACCTGTACCACTTCATAACATAATCATAGCCTTTCACATCTTTGGCAAAATCTTCAAGTTACCCATTGAACCACTTGGAATACTAAAGGATACTCGGGAAAATCTCATACACATAATAAAATGCCAATGCCATATCCCAGATATGGTCTTACATGTGATCACATATATCGATGCCTATAACCTAGCTATGGTCTTACACAATATTTCATATTGATGCCATGTCCCAGATGTGGTCTTATACGAAATCAGCCATATCCCAGATATGGTCTTACACGAAATCACACATAACCCTAATGTCATGACATTTGTATCCTATCTATTCCTAAGGTTCAACTGGGAATTTTACCACATCGAATCCTCATCGATCGTATTCATAACAATAATTAAACAATTCATGCAATATCAAAATATTAAATGCATAATATAAAGTTGCATTATTTACACATGAACTTACCTCGGTACAAAATATGGACAACTAATTTGATTTAGTCCAAAACCTTGCTCTTTTCCCAGTCTAGGTCCGGACTCCTTTTTTAATCTATAATAGTAAATTTAGCTCACTTAATTATTATACTGTTCAAATCAGTCCAACAACCATATTTTGGAAAATTATAGTTTTGCCCCTAAACTTTTACATATTTAGAAATTAGTCCCTAGGCTCGTAAAATGAAATGTACTCATTTTCTTTGTTACCCAAGCCTAGCCAAACTTATATCATGCTTGTACTAGCCCACATTTTTCATCAAATCACATTTCTACTTTTACAACTTTTACAAAAAGGTCCTTTTTAAGTGTTTTCATCAAAAAATCACTTAGTAAAAGATGTTTATCACACATCAAATATTCATATTCTTCCATTAAACATCAAAATACATGCATGTCACACATGGTTCAAATTTCAAACATGAACCCTATTTCAAGATATGGCTAGAAATAAGTAAATCGGGTTACGAGGACTTAAAAATGTAAAGAACATTAAAAACGAGGCTAGGATTGACTTACAATCAAGCGTGGAAAGTGAAGAAATCCTAACTATGGTTCCTTATAACTTTCGGCACAAGAGGTTGAAGATGGACATGATTTTTGCTTCATTTTTCCCTTTTAATTCTTTTATTAGCCAAATGACAAAAATGCCCTTTTGCTAAACTTTCAAAATTTACCAATTCATGCCCATTTTTGTCCATAAAAATTGGTCAAATTGCTATTTAAGGACCTCTAATTAATAATCCATAGCTATTTCATGCTTAAAGCTTCTAGAATCACATATTTTGTAACTTTTGCAATTTAGTCCTACATGTCAAATTGGACATTTTATCAATAAAATTTCTTCATGAAATTTTCACACAATCATGAAAACTTATCATAGACCTCAACACATTCATAAAATAATTATTTCTACTTCAAATTGTGGTCTCAAAACCACTATTCTGATTAGGCCCAAGATTGGGATGTTACAGAGACCCACTATTGTTGCGAATAACTTCAAATTGAAGCTGAACACAATTCAGATGATCCAACAGTTTGTTCAGTTCGATGGTTTGCAAGATGAAGATTCAAATACTCATTTGGCTAACTTTCTAGTATTTTGCGACACTTTCAAGATAAATGGCATTTTTAACAATGCCATTTACTTACGGTTGTTTCCATTCTCATTGAGGAACAAAGCTAAACAGTGGTTGAACTCCTTACCACAAAGTTCTATCACTACATGGGATCAAATGACTGAAAAATTCTTACTAAAGTATTTTCCGTCGGTTAAGACAGCTAAGTTGAGGAATGATATCTCTTCCTTTGTGGAAATGGATTTAGAGACCCTATATTATGCATGGGAGAAGTACAAGGATTTATTGTGAAGGTGCCCTCACCATGGGTTACCTCTATGGCTACAGTTTCAAACCTTCTACAACGGTTTCAATACTTCAACTAGGCAATTGATCGATGCAGCAGCCGGTGGTACTCTGAACAATAAGACACCTGAAAAGGCTTATGAGTTTATAGAGTATATGTCACTGAAAAATTATTAGTGGCAAGTTATGAATACAAAACCGATAAAAGCAGCCAGTGTTTTAAACGTAGATGCAGTCACCATGTTATCAAATTAGGTAGAACTTTTAAATAAGAATTTGATGGTTTATATGATTCTATGCAGGTACATCTGGTGATGTGCGATACGAATGGAGGAGGGATGAACAATCCAGAGTGTCTACCCTACAGTCCTAGTACAGAGAACGAACAAATAAATTATATGGGTAACAATTCTAGACCTCAGAATAATCCCTACAGTAATACTTACAATACAGGTTAGAGGAACCACCCCAATTTCTCTTGGGGTGGTTAAGGAAACCAAAGACTACAACCCCCTCCAGGCTTTCAACAACCTTACCAAAAAGAGAAAAAGCCGAACCTTGAGGAGATGTTGAAGAAGTTTATTTCGGTGTCGGAAACCCACTTCCAAAACATCAAAATAGCACTTAAAAATCATTAAGCATCGATTCAAGGGCTCGAGAACCAAATAGGACAGCGTGCTAATTTGATTTCAGAAAGACCACAAGGTAGCTTGCCTAGCAACACTGAAACTAACCCGCGAGAGAAACTTCATACAATTACTATATGAGATGAAGAAGGGTTAGTTGAATCTAAACCAGAACCGAGGCAAAAAAGTGTGGTAAGTAAAGGTAAGGTTGAGGTAAGCCAAAATGAGCAAAAATCAGTCGGTAAAGAATATAAACCTCATGTGCCATATCCAACGCGACAAAGAAAGACCAAACAAACGAACAATCTAGTAAATTTCTTAAACTTCTGAAAAAGTTAAATATCAACTTACAGTTTATTGAAGCTCTTTCGTAAATGCCCAATTCAATTAAATTTTTAAATGAGCTTTTGGCAAACAAACAGAAGTTAAATGATTCATTGCATGTAGAGCTAAATGCAGTTTTCTCAGTCATTTTGTAGAATAAACTACCCAACAAATTGAAAGATCTAGGGAGTTTTTACTATTCCTTATTTAATTGGTAGTTTAAATGTTAATAATGCTTTGGCTGATTTAGGGGCTAGTACTAATGTGATGCCCTATAAAATGTTTAAGCAACTAGGTATTGGGAAACCCAAACAACCTAGGATGAGTATTCAATTAGCAAATAGAACCATTAGATTTCCTAGGGGTATTATTGAAGATGTTCTCGTAAAAATTGATAAATTTATATTCCCAGTGGATTTTGACGTTTTAGACATGGATGAGGATAGTGACATACCTTTGATTCTAGGTTGGCCATTTTCAACAACTGCCAGAACTATTATTGATGTTGGTACAGGTGAACTCATACTTCGTGTAGGTGATGACACAATTAAACTCCAAGCTCGTGATTCTGTTAAGACATTTAGTGATTGAGATGATTATACGAGTTTTATTAATATAAATAACATTGTGGCTCAAGCTTTGCAAGAAACCCCTCGAAAAAATGTGATAGAGCCATGTTCCAGCTTATACAACGAAAATAGAAAAACTTATGAAGAACAAAGGCTGGAGATTGATGAACTAGACAAATGGTGGACACATGCAAAGGAGAAACCGAGAATAAATGATACAGAACCGAAGCGAATCCATGTCGAGCTTAAGGATCGAATGAATCAATTTAAGGTTGAGGACCAGGAACTATTAGAGAGAACGGACCCTCGAATTGCCACTTTAGAGCTTAATACAAATAGAAAAACTCCTTTTATGGTACTAAATGTCTTCCCATACGGTACAGTCGAGGTAACACATTCTGAATTTGGCACTTTCAAGGTAAATATGTACTCGACTCAAACCTTATTTTGATAATAGAATTGACAACAAGAAAAAGGAGTTTCAACTCCGCGAACCACTGTGACCGTGTGAATACGAGGTAAGTCGAGCTTAGACTTTAAATAAGCACTTCATGGGAGGCAACTTAAGTGTTAATACTGCTAATTTTATTTTAAAATTAATTAATTTTAAAAATAAATAATTAAATAATTAAATAAATAAAAAGTGTTTCTAAACCATACTGCTTAGACACACGGGTGAGTCCTTGTCCGTGTGAAACCCTATGATGTAGTTTTAAAATTTTTAGAAAATCGACAATGAGTTACACGGACGGGTGTGTCATTGGTCGTGTGGATCCTGGGACTTAATTTTTCAAAAACCGATAGAGACCCTCTTAAAATGGTCCACACGGCCTGGACACACGGACGTTTCCCAGGCCGTGTGAAACCTGGAGCTAAAATTTTCAATTTTAAAACAAGTCAGAGAGTTATACGAGCAAGGCACACAGCCGTGTACAAGACATGGTCGAGCCATAAGGGCGTGTGGTAGGTCAAATGAGCATGGGAGAAGCGAAGGAGGCTGCACACAACCATGCAACATGGCCGTGTGCAATATACGACCTGGACACATAGTTGTGCCAGAGGCCATGTGAAGACTGGGTTGATTAGTTTAAACGCACACGGTCACACGCCTGTATGGCCCAACATGGGCTCTACATGACCATGTCACCTTTAAAAATACCCTGATCCCTTTTTCACCTTTTTTTTGTCTTCTTCTTCAATTCCTTAACCCAAGCTGCTGTCCCATTTTCTCATCTCCACTCCGGCCACCATCGTTTTCCACCCCTTCCATGCCCTAAGTCTCTTTTTTTCCTTCCCTTTCCTAGCCTTCACCCCCACGCACAACCCGCATCACCCTTCCCTTTTCCCGCTCAACCCCGACCCCCAAGGACACCTCCACAACTCCCTTTCCCCTCCCCTCATCCTAAAAGCCACTCCATTCCCAGCCTCACTGCCCCGTACCACTTCAATCGCCGACCAGCGATCCATCATTGCAAACCTTCGACCACCCACCGTTGGTCCTCAGCTGTTTGCTTTATTTCTTTATTTTTTCTTGTTTATTATTATTATTAGTTATTTTATTTTTTCATTTATTTTTTATGATCTATTATTTTTCTACTTTTAGTTCTAGTTTGTGATTTTTTTCAGTCATATTTGTTTACTACCCTTATTATTATTTTTAATTCGCTTTGTTTATCCTTCATTTTTTAGTCTTAATGCTACTATTTTAGTTTATTTTTCTAATCACTATTATGATTCATCCTTATTTTAATATTTGACTTCCTTGCTACTGTTTCAATTACTATTCATTCTTTGTTCTTAACATCAGACTTGTTTATTTATTTATATATTTCAGATTTTTATTCTTCTTGCTTTCAGAATATTAAAATTATTCTTTTAGTTAAGAATTTGTTATTTGATTTATTATTCCTTAGTTTCACCACTTTGACTCAAGATGGCTTCACTTCTGGTTTTTACATGCTTGAGTATTCGTACACACTGTTTAGGAGTAATTTACTATTTAAGACTACTTGGACTTTGCTTTCTCGACCTTTATTGGCATATTTGGTGATTATTTATTAATGAAAGTCTTTTACCTTTTCAGGTACAACATGATAAGCACTCGTGACAAGTCTAGGGTTGAGGTCCCTACTTCGAAAAAGTGGAAGACCGATGGTGCGACCTCCTCCTCGAGCACTTTCGCCAAGGCCTGCCACCATTATCTCTGATTTTTTACGGGCCCCCAGGAGGATCTATTTTAGTTACTTAGACAATGTGCACTCAGCCTAGGCTGATGTATTGATTGGGCAGCGTTGGAGCAGATCCGACAAGCTGATGATGTTCGCGCCTTCATTACCACAACTTCGTGGGACAGATTCTTCTCCATCAACGAGCCTAGCTGCATAGAGCTTACTTTAGAGTTCTGGGTGACATTTCTTCTATAGCAACTCATGACGACTCATGACGAGCCAAGCACTATCACTTTTTGACTTGGTGGTTTGGTGCGTCAAATGAGCATCCCCGAGTTCGGTGCCGCTATAGGACTTTACACTGAAGAGTTCATGAGTGTCAAGAACTTCCTACATCTACATTGGCACATCTGTTACACCCCATCTTGTTGTTGGATAGAGCTTACAGTGAGTCAGACACCCTATGATGCGAGTCACTCGAAAGCGACCTCTCTCTCTTCGGCCTTACCGTACCTTCATGCACTTTTAACTTACACTCTGATCGGTAAGAAGGAGAGCATCAGAGTCGTTAGTACTCATGACACCTATTTTCTGTGGAGCATGGCCACCGGGCATATCTTTGACTTATCGTACTTCATCGGCTTAGCCTTCTGTCATTAGACTGACCGTCACAGGAAGGGCCCCATCTGTTTAGGCCCTTATGTGACTTGCCTTGCTAGCCACTTCAGTCTCCTCGACACATCAGAGTAGTCCTCCACACTTACTCTCATCGGCCATATGTCCCCTCAAGGAATCTCGAGCATGATCTATATGAGGATAATCGAACAGTGTCGTGATGTGGATCCTCCCCAGTATCGATTGTTTCATTCTGAAGCTCACAATGAACTCAAGGACTTCAGTGATGATGTTCCTCTCCATCACGAGGACCCACCACAGCCTCCACCTTCGAGTCACCACCTTGTTCCTTCTACTGCTACTTTAGCGGACCTCCCCGAGTGGTTCACTCACTTCGAGTAGTACTACGTTAAGAGGTTTAACAGTATTGACGTGACATTGCAGTAGATATGTCAGCATCTCCATATCCGCTCTTCAGCACCGATGACTCACAACGCTGATGTGTCTGATGATGAGGACCATTGAGTCCATTTGTTTTCTTTTATTTTTCTTTTATGTTCATTTTTATGTTCTTAAACTTATTTTGTTTTTATCTTTTGAACTATATTTATTTTTATGGTTGTTTCTAATTGAGTATAATCCTTTAATATTTTTTACTATTTGTGTTTATTTTCTTAGTAGTTTGCTCAGAATCATGCATTACATCTAGATTTCACTACAATTTCACTTTTCACTATTCTGGGGATTTCATCTAAATTTTAGGGCAGTTTCAGTTTTCTCCCTCTCTCATAATATTCTAGTTATATTGTGATTATATCTGTTTGTACATTGAGGACAATGTATATCTTAAGTGTGGAAAGGTTATTTTTATAATTATTAGAAAATCCCTAAATTATGTCTTGTGTTTAAGCAATTTTCTCATACTCCTATTAGAATGAATTTTTATCTACTTGTGATTTTATTGATGTGTTTTGGATAAAATTCATAGGTATTTGTGCATTGATTGTTTAAACTTTAAGACATGAGAGAATCAAGCATGATAAGTTGATTTTTAGAATTAAAAATTTTAGGTTATTTCCTTGAATTGAGGTATTATCTTGAAGTTTTAAATTTACAAGTTTGACATCAAAACCATAATTTTTTGCGAGATTTTGAGCCTTTAATGCATACACTTTTCTTGCTCATTTTATTATTGGTTTAGAGCATACACTGATTGAAGCCCTGAATTTTGAATATGCAAGTTATATTGTCTTTATCACAGTTGTTTCTATTGAGTATGCATGATATTACTCTACTGAATTTTCTCTGAGATATCATTAATCTCTTTATTATGTAAACATGGGTTATCTGTTAAAGATATTCTTTGATCGGAGGTAATTATATTTTATTACCATTATAAATATTGACTCAATCATGAGGTCTGGAGATAGAGATCACATATTATAGAAACTGTATTACTGCATTGGTTATTATTGGGGCCACTTTTGGTTCTCCCTCTTTTAAATTGAGGTGTACTATTCATGTTGAAGTGTTGTTTATCTACACAGCTGAAATGTCAGTTATATTATTGCACAATGGTTTAAAATCTATCTGATGGGTGTGGCTTTGGAAAAACTCAAAGCTTCAATGTTAATAATTGAAATAGCTACATTGATGACCCAGTTATTATAGAAAGAGATAAGAATTGAATGGATCGATAAATGTTAGTAAAGTTTTGACCAGTTGGAAGCTATGCTGATCAAAGTATTGATTCTGGTTCAACCTAAATCGGGTAAGGAATTTGTTACAATAGTGATGTATTATTGAATGGGATTAGATTATGTTTTGATAAAGTAAGGCAATGTAATAGCCTGTACTTTCACATAGTTAAAGACCACATTAAAAGAATTACTTGATACATTATCTAGAATTGACAGATATTATTTTTGTGTTGAAATCTGACAACATTACTTGTTTGGTGAAAAAAAAATGTCATATATTCACCGATTATAAAAAGTTGAAGTATTTGCTGTTGCTAAAAGATTTGAATTTGAGATAGCATATATGGCTTGAGTTGTTGAAAGATTATGGTTTGACAATTGTATATCAATCGGAAAAAATGAATGTGGTTACAGATATTTTGAGTAGAAAATCTCTATATACTTTGCAAGTCATGGATACCGATTATGATTGTCTGATAATAGCTTAATTTTAGCTGAGTATAGAACTAAATTGATGTTTCTAGAACAGAACAGTGAAACTCAAAAAAGTGATAATGAGTTGTAAGTTAAACAAATACAGTGTGAAATGATTTTTGATTCAAAATTCCAGGATAGATCTGATAAATGTCTTTCATTCAGAGACAGAGTCTGTGTACTGAATAATTTGGAGCTTGTACAAAAAATTATACATGAATGATCATAGTGGTACTATGTCTATTTATCTGGGAAATAATAAGATGCACAACGATTTGAAAAAGATATAATGGATGTATCAACAAGATAGAGATGATACTTTCAAGATGGGTATAGTTAGTGAAGATGCCGAAATAGAAATGGGACAAAGTTACCATGAATTTTATACTAGGATTATCCTTGTATATATATATAAGAGATACTATTTGAGTAATTGTCGATTGTTTGACGAGGCCTGCACATTCCATTTTGGAATTAGTGGATTTCACACTTGATAGATTGCTTGAATTATCTGTTTTGAGATTTTCAGATTATATGATGTGCTAGTTTCTGCTATGTCAAATATAGATCTACAGTAAATTTTGATTCTAAAACAAGTTACAAGAAACTCTGGGTATACGGTTACATTTTAGTACCCGTATTTCATTTTTAGACAGATGATCAATCTGAACATATGATTCAGAATTTGGAAGATGTACTTCGATGGTGTGTACTTGAATTTGAAGGTAACTGGGAAAAGTATTTGCCTCTGGCTGAATTTGCTTATTATAACAGTTAGCAATTAAGTATAAAATTGTACCGTATGAGGTTTTATATAGTCACAAGTGCAGAATTCCATAGTTTTGGATTGAGCTCCGTGAGAAAAGATACAAGCAGTTGGTTTGATTCTTTGAAATTGAAGAATGATGGAAATGATCTGAGATAGTTTAAAGACAATATTTGATTGTTAGAAATCTGATGTAGATCTAAAATGAAAGGGAATAGAGTTTCAAATTGGCAACAAAATATTTTTGAAAGTTTCTCCATGGAAGGAAGTTTCTCAGTTTGGCCGTAAAGGCAAATTAAGTTTGTGATTTATTGGGTCATATGAGATTATTGAAAAGAATTTGGACCTATTGCATACTGATTGGTATTATTGTTAGAGTTCTATAGAGTTCACAATGTTTTTATGAGTATATGTGTTGTGACAGTATCGATCAGACCCATCATCTGTTATTGATTTGATAAATGTTAAATTTAGCCTGACAAGACTTCTATTGAGGGACTAGTTGAAATTCTGGCATATGAAGTGAAAGAAACGAAAAATATAAAGGTAGCTTTAGTAAAAGTTCTTTGACAATGATACAATATAGAGAAAGCTATCTGGGAACTAGATGGAAACATGAGAAAGAATTGTCTGAATCTCTTTACTGGTAAAATTTTCTAGGACGAAAATTTCTTAAGGGGGAAGAGTTGTAACAGCCCAATTTTGGTGAAATCGGAACAGTGGTCTATGGACCACAAATTCGAGCCAAAAATAAAATTTATTTTTATTTTATTACATGGTCCGTAATATGATAAAAATGTCATGTGAAAATTTTGATAAGAATATTTTACTTATTATGTGCTTAATTACGAGAAGGACTAAATCACATAAAATGCGAAAGTTGAATTCTAGTAGCTATAAACTTTCCTTTCATCTTATCTCATCTTTCATATTTCCCGAACAATTCCTATTCACAATTTATTCATTATCACATAAACATCATGAACCATTATTCTCACATTTTATGAGCCTCAACTCATCATAAACATATTGTCTATACTATCAAACTTAGCTCGGTTGGAGTGCACATCTATCTGACAAAACATTTTATATCTGGGTCGGGAGTCGTCACACTATCATAGTTAAATATGGCATGTATAGCTAGACTCTTACTGTGACAGCCCTAATTTGACCCTAGTCGGGAAGTGGTTTCGGGACCACAGAACCGAGTTATAAAAATAATTATAAGTTATATTTCATGTTTATGAAGTGATTAAATACAAGTGTGAAAGTTTCAAGCTTTGATTTGGTCATTTGCATGTGAAATTATTCAATAGGACTTATATGTGATACTTTTGAAATGTGATTGGTTAATTTTTAATGGTTTAAAAATGTATGTGTTTAAAGGAATGGTTTTGCATGTTAATTTACCCATTTCTAGTTAGTGGCGCCATGCCATGTTACTATTATATTATAAAATATGATAATTTTATTAGCTTTATTTAGTAAAATGCCATATTATCATGAATGAATGGAATAAAATAAAGAAATAAAATAGTAAGTGGGGGAAAACAACCAAGTACTCACCTTGTTCATTCCAAAAATCGAAAGAGAAGGAGCGTTGGGGAGAAAGAAGCCATTCGGTCATTTAGGTCTTCAATAAGGTAAGAAATTCATGTAAATTTTTGAAATGTTAGATAAATTTGAACTAATCACCAAGTTCTTTAGGTAACCCATGTTAGAAATTTCGGTATTGAGATGTCTAGAACTTTCGGCCATAGTAGCTATGGAGAAACAAGGTTTTTGTTTCTTGTTAAAATTGCATGAATCTTGTTGTATGAGTGCTTGAACTAACTATGATTTAAATAGATGCATAGATTCAAAGTGGGAAGAATCGGCTATTATGTTTGATGCTAATGCCGAATATGAAAATGTTGTACTTGAGTAATTTGGGTGGTTTGAGTTTATAAAATGAAAAGAATGCTCAAATGTGTTATAATTGATTAGGTGTTAAATTAAAAATTGCTAAAAATTTCCATTTGTTCTAGCCGAATATGTGTTTGATTAAAGAAGAAATTGTTGAAAAATGTAGGTGAACATGGCAAGTGTATTCAGCTTAGGGCATAAAGGATATGAAAATTTTGGTATTTATTTTTGATTTTGTGTGTGAATGACCATGGATAATTGGTCGCATAAATATTATAAATACAAGATGTTATATTATAATTATTAAGCTACAAAACATTGTACATGTTCAGCCAAATAGGTAAATACAAGTAAGTTTATATCAAACTTGAGTATTCTATTACATGAGAAATTATATTGAACATGTGTATTTAGATACATGTGAGGTTATATTGAATTCATAGTTTCGGTCATATGTGTTGATCTATTGAGTTGGAATATTGGGTTATTGTGGTATTAAAATTGATCTTGAATATTCGGCCAAGGTAAATTATTTGAGTAAAGCATATCTTGATGGTACATTTCGGTTAGTATAAAATGTATTAAAGCTATATGTATAATTGTTTAAAGTAACTTACCAAATATACAAATTTGAAAATGGAATGGTGATAGACTTAAGTGGGCAATTAATTCATGTGAATTGGTTCTAAAATGTATATGGATGCCGTATGACTATGTTTGATTGGGAAGTAAATTGTTTGATTTAGCTCAAGAGCTTAGAGGATCAAAGTCGGATAGGGGAAAGGAAAAAGTGATCGAATAGCCCGTTGAAATCGTTCCTCAACAACATCTGAGGTAAGTCTTGAGTAATGGAACTTAGCTTATGGTTTGCTAAAGCAATTATTTATATTTAGGGACTAAATAAATAATTTGTGATCTATTGGTTCTACTCGAATTACATGACGAAATGAATAAGTAGAGCATTTACTATAGCTGAATGGTCATAGAAATATTGTGGATTACCGAAACGAGATCATGTTATTTGTTTAGAACTAATGAACCGAATGATGCATGATTGGTAAATATGTTGCAATGATGTTCGAGGATTAGGAGTGATATCCAGATGTGTTATATATATATGATTATATGTGTGAATGTTAAATCAGGATTAAATATCCGGACTTAGTTCCGGCGGGCTTTTAAGCCGATGATATAACCGATTTAGTTCCAAGGGCTTTGAGCCAGTGTCGTAACCGAACCTAGTTCGAAGGGCTTTCGAGCCAGTGGCATGACCTGAGCTTGGTCTCGAAGGGCTTTTGAACCAGTGCTAAGAATCGGGCTTAGTTCCGAAGGGCATCTGTGCCGGTATAATATTTGGGCTGAAAACCCGTAAGTATTCATACGTGAAATCATATAAAATATGTCAAATTAATATTAAACACATGTGCTACTTACCGTAGGATAATTAAGCAAGTAACTTACTTTTATTGAAAATATAATTATCTTTAATTTAGGATTCTGAAATTAGGTAGGTATGCTTAAACCATTGTTTAAAATCATTTGAACGTTTATGCTCTGATTATGATGTATGAGTTCCGAATTGGAGAGTTCAACTTCACAAATATGAGATGTAGGTATATATATATATATATATATGTATAAGATTGGCATGGAAATTTGAGAAGAACGTATTCGGCTGTGGACTAAATTTAGTTGGATATATCGATTTCACCTTTGTGATATGAATGATAAAAGTAGTATCTTAGTTATGTTTCTATTCGGCCAAGGGAAGAAACAAACAAACTTGATATTATTATGCCACTCTTTTAGATGATTTCATTACTTAAAACTTACTAAGCATTGAAATGCTTATTCTTTTGCTTTGATCCTCTGTTTTATAGATTTTGTTAAATCATTTATCGGACTCGGAGTGTGTCAGTTGAAGTCGTCCACACTATCTAAGCCCTTTTGGTACTCCTTTTTGTTGAACTTTTATAATGGCATGTATAGGGTTGACTTTTGGATGTTAATTAAGTACTTTTTGTAATGTATATATATATATATATATATATATGTCTAGCCATGCGAAAATAGCTTGTTAAGTTACCATATGTGCTTCTTATAATTCTTATGTACGTGTGGATGATAAGTGATAAATACTAGAAATGTTTTAATGTCAATGAAACTTAGAAATAATTTAATGTATTTATTAAATTGTGATGATTCCTTTGTACTTAGGATAAACGAATTTTTGCTTTCTTAAATATGCCCTCGAAAAATTCTATAATATGATTAGACGAGATCAGTGTTTGTTTGGTAATATTCCTTACCCCCTTCGGCGACGGATACGGGCAAGGGGTGTTACACTTACTCATATTGAATATTTAGAGAACTGACTAAACCTTTACTCTGATACCAATAAATGTAACACCCCTTACTTGAGACCATCTCCAGTGTCGAGCACGAGGCGTTACCTGACTTAACTTACTAATTCGGGGCATAAAATTTACTTTTAAAATTAATTTATTTACATTCATTCAATATGTCCCTAAAAAGGGCCCTCGAGACCTTAAAACATGCAATTGAAACGGTTCAGGACCAAACCGGGAACATTAAAAAATTTTCGAATACTTAGATAAATCAAAACAATTTATTTCATTATTCCTTATAAAACTACCCATCTGCGTCATAGTCACTAAATAAATAATAACTCGAGTCACAAAACTCAAAATTTAAATTTTTAAATTTTTCCTAAAACTAGACTCATATATCTTCTTACTAATATTTTTTTCAGAATTTTTGGTCTAGTCAATTAGTACAGTTTATCAGTTAAAGTTTTCCCCTGTTGCACTGTTTGACTACTCTGACCTCTCTTCACTACAAATCAATTTTCTCCCTGTACAGAATTCAAATAACCATGTTGTTTGTTTCTATTGAAATTAGATTCACTAGGAATCTATAAATATAAACTATAACTCCTAATTCTTTTTGTAAATTTTTTAGTGAATTTATAAATTCAGAACAGGGGATTCAGAAATTGCTCTGAACCTATCTCACTAAAATCCAAATATCTCTTAATATACACTTCTTTTGCTTACTGTTTTTCTTTCATATGAAAATAGACTCAATAAGCTTTAATTCTATATCTCATTTATTACCTAATTATATTTCTACTATTCTTGGTGATTTTTCAAGTTCACATCACTGCTGCTGTTCAATACTATCTTAATGCTAATTTCACTTTTTCATGATTTCTTTGTATTAACTACCATTTAGGCATACATAACACCGAAATATGTTCTTCATTAGCCGTTTCAATAGCTAATCATTATCAAATATTTACATACCTTTCTTTAGCCATATCATAAGGACATACACACAAAATGGCTAAGTCCCTATACATGCCATAAACTAGAATGTTTGTAAAAGAAGATACCCATTTGGTAACTTGATAGTCGATAGTGTGAAGTGATCTCTGAAAACCTCCAACCCGAGCTTGATTTTAAGTACTCTAAAACATGGGAAAGTGAAAGAAGTAAGCTTATAAAGCTTAGTAAGTTCATATGTAAAATAATAAGCATTAGCAATCAATTTAGCTTACTACTATGCTGTCATAATTTGCTTAAATAATGTTTAGTTCTTACTTTCCTATCTTACTCATCGGTAACCTTACCAAAGGCTCAGAATACAAAAGGCACCTTACTTAATAGCTTGCTTACATACCTGCAACATCTCACTTAACACATGAGTACTCTTTCATAATATAGGCATATTAACAAACATGTCATAAAGTGTCACAAGCATAACTGAAAACTCATCACTTACTTAATACTTGATAATCTCAATTACTTACACTTACTTAATACTTGATAATCTCAATTACTTACAATCTCAATATTAAATAAGCCTTAAATGCATACCTGTACTCTTTTTTCATGTTCTCACTTTGTCATTTCTTTGACTTACTCTTTGGATTACTCGGGAACCTTTTCCTTTTTGAACTTACCATTGCCATGTCTTGACATGGTCTTACGTGTATCCTTATCTTATGAACTCACCAATGCCATGCCTTGGCATGGTCTTACATGGGACCTTCGCCTTATAGTAACTCATCAATGCCATATCTTGACATGATCTTACATGATTTCCTTGCCTTATAGAACTTATCAATGCCATGCTTGGCATGGTCTTACATGATATCCTTATCTTACCAAACACCATGTTCCAAACATGGTCTTACATGGTATCCTTGTCTTACCAAATGCCATGTTCCAAACATGGTCTTACATGGTATCCTTATCTTAATGCCAATGTCACATCTTGATGTGGTCTTACATGGAGTCCTTAATCAATGCCGATGCCATGTCTTGACATGGTCTTACACGGGATCCTTGCCTTACCAATGCCATCTCTTGACATGGTCTTACATGGTATCCTTAACCGTCAATTCCTCCTTAAATGCCATGTTATGAACATGGAATTTTCCATCATTTCTTCCTTAATTGCCATGGTACAACCATGGACTTTGAGATATCAATGCCTTGTCAAGTCATAACTGAAACATACTTGCTCAAATTCTCAAGGTTAGTCGCATAACTCAATAATAACAATACTAATAACAATAATTGCATAATAATAAAATGCTACTAAACTTACATACTTACATTCTCAATCTCATCATATCATCAACTTAACTTATTCTCATCAAACTATGCTAGTCAATACTTTCTTGTTATCATACAAAGCCATAATACAAAATATGGTCTTACATATAAATTATACAAGTTCTCTTTCCAATATTGAATTATTATCGAACATTATTCATTATATCTGAAACTCAATATTAAAGTATTTATGGCCAAAATATCAATTTATCATTCAAATATGCATAATTAAATACTTATTAAACATATGAACTTACCTCGATACCAAAATGACCATTTTACCAACTTTCTCGATTTTTAATTTTTCTCCCGTTCTAGGTCCAAATCTCACTTTTCGGGATCTAAAACATCATATTTCACTTATTTAATTAATGTACTATTCAAAACATTCCCTAACTCAAACTTTGGCAAAATTACAATTTTGCCCCTAAACCTTTGCAGAATTACGATTTTGCCCCTGGGCTCGGAAATTAAAATTTATCCATTTTTCTTATGTTTTATGACACTCTAAACATTTTACCTTCTATGGCAACATCAAATTCCCACTCTATCATGTACTTATGAACATTAGGTATTTTTACCGATTATGTCGTTTTACTCGTTTTCACTTAAAATCGCTTAGCAAAAGTTGTTTAACATAATTTCAAGCTTCATATTATACCATAAAACATAAAAATAAACACATTTAACCTATGGGTATTTTTCCAAATATGAACCCTAGCATGAATTATTGCTAGAATAAGCTAAATCAAGTTACCGGGACTATAAAAATGTAAAGAACATTAAAAACGAGGCTAGAACGGACTTACTATTGAGCTTGGAAAGCTTGGAAAGCCTAACCATGGCTTCCCCCATGCTATATTCGGCCTCCATGAAGAAGATGGACCCATTTTGGCTTTATTTTCCCTTTTTAATTCTTTTAATTACTAAATGACCAAAATGCCCTTAAAGGCTTTCTTTCAAATTTGTCCTATTCTTGCCCATTTTTGTCAAAACTTAAATATAATCGTATAATTAATAAATAATTACCTCTACTTTAAGAACCCATTTCAATTAAATCTCTTTTATTATCTAGAACATACATTTTGCTAATTTTACTATTTAGTCCTAATTATCAAATTAGGCACTTATATATAAAATTTCTTCACGAAATTTTCACACAATTATTCAATCAATGAATAAACCTTAAAACTTAATCGGAATAATTTTTTTACCTCAGATTCATGGTTTCGAAACTACTATTCCTTTTAGGCCCTATTTCATGATGTTACACGGATAGACCAAATTCGAAGTTAGAATGAGGAAAATGTCAGATTAGTAGATGTTTGTACACGAACCTTTGTCGAGGTAAGTTTGTGTAACTAAATTGTGTTTATTTACATACTTGTATTGATTATGTTTATGTAAATTGTATAAATATCAAAAATATGTGAAAATGATTACATATCCGATCAAGCCCGATAAATAAAAATGTTTGAATTAAATGATAATGCCCGATAGATGTTAAAGGATAAACGATGAGAATGTTACTTATATGCTTGAAATAAATGTGGAATGTGTTTATTTGAATTATATGATTGTTGTGGATGTATGAAATAATCACATCCCGATAATGCTTGAAAAATGTTTAATCCTAGTTGAATAAAATGAAAATTCGGTGGATATGTGATTTCCTAAAATGAATGGGGTCTTGCATTTGTTGCTGACGGGATTTAACTCGGATAACTAATCCAATTGACCTCATTTCTGAAAGGATTTAGCCTAAACAGGTAATCCTAATATAAGTCCTCTCGAGCATATGTTATGTATTGGATTTAGCTTGGATGGGTAATCCAGATCAAGCTCCTTAAAGCATTTGACATAAAAAGGATTTATCTTGAACTGGTAATCCTATTGTATACATGTGTGGCTCGAGAGTGTACTCTCTGATGTAGTACCTTATGGGTACCATTGGACATGAATTGATGATCCTGATTCATACACCTCGAATGTATTACCTGTGTATCCATTGATATTCTGAATAAATTCAACGGGTGACAATTCTAGACATGAGAAGATATGAATGATAAAATGAGTTATTACACGTATTTGTCTGAAATACAAGAAAATGATGATACTTGACAAATGATATATGAAAACATGAGATGATAATAATTGTACATGAACTCTATTTGATGAATATATGTTCATTCTTGATTATGGACTTGTACACCTAGAGTGTACTAATCGTGACCTTGATATTCCGAGTAATATGAGTAAAGTTCTGACATGAAATAATCTGAATGAACTATTACGAAATTATACTCACAATATAACTAGATGATTTGTACGTGTTAAATGAATACAAGTTGTGAAAAACATATGTGCATGAAAACTTGATTGTTGTTGAGCCCATATGTGTTTGATGATATTATGGAATATATGACTAACAAGGGCAATGAGAATGTGTGTTAGGCTTAAGGTCAAATTGATTGATTATGCCTTACATAGTTACCTCCAAATAGAATGAATGGTAATTTAAGTACCATGTTATACAAACTTACTAAGCATTTTATGCTTACATAGTTTTATTTCCCTGTTTTAGAGTGAATCTAAAGCTCGTTGGATTGAAAGCTTGGCGGAGATCACTCACACTATCCATCGGCCCATGTCAGTACAATATGGTAAATCAATTATGGTTATAATGGCATGTATAGGATATATTGGCCATATTGGCATGTAAATGAAAATGATGCTTGTAATCTAGCCATTGGAATAACTAGTAACGGTTTGTTTAAATATACTTGTAATGTCAAACTATGCAGCTACATATATGTTAAGTAATTGATCAAATCATGTTTAATACATGGATTGAACTAAGGTATGATTGTAGACATGTATGAATGAAATGTTATGCCATGATGTATGATGGAATTTGCTAAATTTGAATGCTTGAATTGGTTGGTTTATGGATATGAGTTTAAGTGCAGGTCATTAGTGTGAATTTAGGTGAGAAATGAAGCTAGAAATGGCTTTATTTTGGCCACACGGGTAGACTGGCGTGTGTCTAGACCGTGTGTGATACACGGCCTGGTAATGTGGGCATGTGGTTAGGCCGTATGTCCCCTGCACCTTAATTTTGAGAAACAGAATGCTCAGAATTGAGCACACGGGCAGAGACATGGGTATGTGTCTCAGTTGTGTGTGCCACATGGCCTAGAACACGGGTGTGTGTCTTGGCCGTGTGAAACTTGCACCTAATTTTGAATTGAATTAATTGACCATATGACCTAGCACACGGGCATGTCGCATGGCCGTCTGTACCAGTTAGAGAGTTACACGAGGTCAAACATGGCCTCTAGCACGAGCGTGTCCCAGGGTCACACAGGCGTGTGAGCCTTGCACCTTGGAAAAATTTTGAAAAGTCGAAAAAAATTCTTAAAGTTTTTGACGAAGTCCCAACTCAATTCTAATGCTCGTATTGGGCCTCGAGGGGCCAATCAAAGGACTTTATGAATGATCTCGATAAATGAATAGTAACTTACATGAATTATTTGTAAAATATTCTGAATGTTTCAGTAATTCTCCTAAACCCTATTTCGACGACTGGTACGGGTTAGGGGTGGTACAAAAATACTTATGTTTTCATACTTTAAAAATGTTTGACTTGGATTATTTGAATCTTTAGTGCTCTTTTAGTTGAATTATCAATGTATGGTTATTTTTGAATTATGACAAAACATTATTGATGAGAATTATAAGTTGAAAAAGATTAATTTTTAGTTGTGAGTTGATGATTTTGCTTGAGGACAAGAAAATGCTTAAGTGTAGGGATATTTGATAAGCTATAAGAGTAACATATTTTTAATCCCATTCTTGATGCATTTTTGGATGATTTATTATGTAAATTAGTGAATTTGATGCTCCTAATCCTTTAAATTTATGTTTCTATACTTAGGTGAGCATAGGGGAGCGAAAGGAGCGAAAAACGGGCCAAAATCGAACAAAAAAAGTTGTTTCCTGGATCCACATGGCCCGGGCATTTCCGCACGGGTTAGCCACACGCCCATGTGCCAGCCTATGTCGATTTCGAACCCTGCTTCCATTTTACACGAAAAAACCCCAATTTTTAGGGTTTATGAGCATTCTAAAGTTTATAAATACATAGTAGAGGAGGACCTCAAGCGGATACGCAGAGAAGAATGAAGAAAAGACTCGAAGAACGCCATCAGATTCATTTCAGAAACGGATCTCTTTCAAGGTTGAAGATCTATATTTAATTTCTTTAGAAGTTTTCTTGGATTTCTTTATGACTTGTTGTTTTCCTAACTTTGAGATGATGTAATTCTAGATTATGAACTAAATTCCCTAGATACCTAGGGAAGATGAAACCTATATGAATCTTATTATTTGATTTTTGAATTACATGATAAATACTTGATTCTTGTTCTCAATTATGTATGCTTATTTCGTGTTTTAATATTTTTAAGATATTAATTCATGCTTAATGTGCTTATTTCAGTGGAGCAAAAGTCCCTGTTTAATAGTAGATCTAGCATAATTGAGTGAAGTTGGATACTTTTTGTAGTTTTGGGCTCAAGGGCTAGAACAGTGATAAGAAGAAAAATATCCAACACTCGCTATGTGACATCGCAAACCTGACTGGGACGGACCAGCCTTAATTCGAAGCATTACATGAGCCACCTAAATGACTCTCCGGCGAATGACCACCCAAGACACACCTCGACCTTATAACACCTCAATCTTATATAAATTATTAGTTATCTATTAACGCGAAAGCAAATTATGAGCCAGTTTAAATTTTTCCTAGGTAATTTAACCTCAGGGCATTTTTGTCACTTTACCGCCTATGGTAAAACTAACCCAATTTTAGATCTAAATGTTTATCGACCTTGTTTTAGTCAAAATTATGCAAGTCTAAAAATTTTAGCTTAAATTGAGTTCGTTTGCTATGTCTAATTCAAGTTTTACTATTGTGGACTAAATTGTAACAAATACAATCTATTAGAATCTGTTCCCAATTACAAGTTAAATGTGTTTCTAATGAATTTTACCCATTATGAGACTAATCCTAAAATTTTACCAAGTGTCTTTATCATCTAGGGCTCTAATTAGACTAATCAATTTTCACTACTAGATAGTAACTTTAACAAATTAGAATACCAATTTAAAAAGATAAAAATTCAAACCCCCAAAAACCGACATGGCTGTGTCCCCCAGCCCGTGTGTCATTAAATTCCTGTGTTCATGTCGTGAAAAACATTTAAACAGCTAGCACACGCTCGTGTGTGATAGCTCCAGTTTCCATACGCTCAGGTGCAACCCCTCACACGCTCGTGTGGACAGGCAAACGCCCGTGTGAAAACCGCTGCACCTATTTTTGCAAAAAACTTGTTTTAAAACCCGATTTTGCATATTTTAACGACCAATTAAACTCGATTTAACTACGATTATTTAACATATATAGACACACAACTTCAATTGAATTTATTGACATCAATTAAGCCTCAATTAAATATAATTAAGCAATTAGTTTCATGCACATCAAACACTGAATAACTCAAACAATTACGTATGTAACAACCCATTTTTCAGTAGTGTCAGAAATAGTGGTTTCGGGGCCACCAAATTTGACGAGAAAGTTCATAAACATTATTATTTAATATTTAGGAGTCAAATATGATTTTTTAAAAAGTTTTTTTGATCTGATAAATTATGATTTATAAGCGATTTATTAATTTCAAGTGGAATGACCCTAAGGTCAAGTGGTTTCAAAAAATGAGGTATTGAGACCTAGTTTCTATAATCCAAGCAGTAAATAATTTTACAAATATTTACTCAGTGTCATTAAGGTGGTATTAAATTTTCCTTGGAAAATTTTAACGTTTCAATAGTTAATTAATTAAAAAGGACTAAATTGTAAAAAAATGTAAAATTTAATTACTATTTGATTTGAGTGATTAAATGATTAATTGAATAAAGGAAAAGGGACTTAAATGGTAATTAGACCATTCAAGGTGTTAGTGGACAATAATAGACATGAATTTGATGTTATATTTAATTATTAACTAAGGTTAATATAGTAATTTGATAATTGTATTAAATTAAAATAAAACAAAAGGTTCTTCTTCACCAATCGAAACTCCATGGATTTTTTAGATGAAGCTTTCGATCATGGACAAATTGCTTGCATGGTAAGTGATTTTGGCCCTATTTTAAATAATTTTTATGTTTTTGAGATCATTGCAACTAGGTCCAGCTAGTCCGTACCTTTGATTTTGAAACTGTTAAAGATTTTGAATATTTCCATTGATGAACCTTGTGATTTTATATGTTAAATGATGAATTTGAGATATTATTTGTCATTTTAAAGTATTTTATTAAGTTATTTTAGATGAATTTTTTTATTAGGGACTAAATTGTTAAAGTAGTAAAAGTACAAGGATTTAATGTGAAATTGTTGCATGAATGAGCTATTTTGGATGCCATGAACATTCAGCTAAGCTCAATTTTGGGTAAAAATGGTTAATTTGCATGTTTTGGGCTCAGGGATTAAATTAAATAAAAGTAAAACTTTTGACGCAATTTTGTAAAAATGTTAAAAATGACTAAATTGTATAAAATGAATTTTTTTTACTATCTAAATTAATATATTGAATGAAATTATTAATTTAGATAAAGTGGAAAATTTAAGAAAATGGAAAATTATCAAAATGCCCCTAAACTTTGGTCTTTCTAGAATTTAGCCAAGTAAGTTCATATGAACTATATTCTGTATAATTTTAATTAAATTGAATGTTAATATGTGATTATATTGTGATTAAATTAATATATATGTTAGTATGCAATTTATCGTGTTATGAAACAACATAAATCCAATGATGTACGACGATTACCGAGCTCTGTTTGAAGCTTAGGAATTTGTAGAATACAAATGACATGTCATTGGGGTTTACACGATTCGGGTGCTGGTCCTGAACGTCCTACCGATGGATGAGGTCCAGCATGTGTTGCGGATACTCCATAGCTCGTGTGAGCAACATCGTGTAGCTACTTCTGACCTACAGCTCGTGTAAGCAGGCTCATTTTCATAGCTCGTGTGAGCATTCTTATTTACAGCTCGTGTGAGTATACATGTACAAGAATTGATGGATTACAGTTACATGAGTTAGCATACTATGTGTGAGCTATCCTGGGTATCCAACAATATTCTAAATGGTTCAACGGGCATTATTCAGATAAGAAACGGTAAGAGAATGATGTGTATTATGAGATGTACATATATGAACATCCATGATATGATGATACATGGAAATTAAGTAAGTTGAGATGAGTAATAAACTCAAGTTTTACATGTTGAGAATAAATGGTTATCCATGTTGAATTTATAGGAAATATGTTCAAATATGCTAACATGTTGTAACACCCCTAACCCTTATCCGTCACAGGAACAAGGTTATAGAGCATTATCGGAGTTTCAAATCAAACGAACAGAAAATTTCAAAAATTTTAAATTATATCGATAATCATATTAAAAATAATCCAAAACATACATATTGTCCCTTATACAATCCCTTGAGGCCTTAAAAACACGTTAGAAACAAGTCGGGACTAAATCAAAAACTCAGAGAATTTTTCAAAAAACATTGAAAATTTTCAACACTGCAGGGGTCACACGGCTGTGTGAGCATTCAAAGTAGGACACACGGCCGTGTCCCAACCCGTGTCCATGCCCGTGTAACTCACTGGTTTGGGTCACACGACCAAGCCACACATCCGTGTGCTAGGCCGTGTACCCTTTGAAGCAACCTCACATGCCCGTGTGCTAGGCCGTGTAATAGTCTGACTTACAACCCTTTGAAAGCTATAGGAGACACACGACAGTGTCGCCATGGCTGAGGCACACACATATGTCTCCTCTCGTGTGGACAAAAATAGGCCATTTTATAAGCCATTTTTGAACCTATGTCCACAAGTACCTACAACCAACTTTGTACTAATATTCAAGCCATCAAAAAGGCATCAAGACCATGCATAATCAAGCTATAAACATATGGTATAATAACGCACAACCAATATGCCCAATGGTACCTGAAATGACAACTTTTAAACATGTATAAACATGTACTCTATTTGGAAAAATAATCAACTAACTACTAAGCATATTTTCATCAATTCATGCCATTTATTTTACTTACCAAAAGACTCAAAGAATGCCGATAGACTCAATTCAGAAGTAGAATCTCCTTCAAGACTGAATATCTCCATTCAATTTCTTTAGAAGTTTTTGGGTTTCTTTATGTTTTTTTGTTTTCCTATTTTTGAGATGTTTTCCTTTCCATGTATGAACTAAATTCCCTAAATCTTAGGAAAGATAAAACCTATGACAGTTCTTATTATTTGATTTTTTTGAATTACATGATAAATATTTGTTCTTGATCTCAATTATGTTTACTTATCTTCATGTTTAATGTTTTCAGGATATTAATTCATGATTGACGTGCTTATTCAATGGAGCAAAAGTCCTTGTTTAAGAGTAGATTTGCCATAATTGAGTGGAGTTGCGTGCAATCCTAGAAATAGGACGACATAAATCTACCGGATTAGAGTCAAATCTAATAAGGGAATCAATAAATCGAGTTAATGCAACGATAGGGGTTTTAATTAGAAAGAGATTTCAATTAATCAACCTAGAGTCAGTTATTTTTGCTCTCGAAAGAGATATTAATATAATTTAGGGATTTCTACTGATCAAGTCAAATGAATAAATCGTTTAATTCAGAGTTACAATAATAAGTGAAGTCTAGGTGGATTCTTTCTTGGGTGTTGTCTCTCTCATAAAGTTTTCTTCGATTATTTTCTCAATTCGCTCTCTGTTGTTTAGTAATTAGTTTAGTTAAATTTAGACTTTAAAATAAATTCCTTCAATTTATTCAGTTAGATAATAAAAAGATAGCAACTGCTAGTACTTTTAGTCCTCGTGGATACAATACTCCCGACTCACCGTAGCTATACTACCATTTGATAGGTGCACTTGCCTTTGTCGTATTTTAGTTAGTTCGTGACTTCATCAAGTTTTTAGCGCTGTTGCTGGGGAACTAAAATATTAGGAACACTTTATTTCTATTACTTTAGCCATTTTTATTTTTTATTGCATTTTATTTTTGTTTTCACTTTAATTTACTAACTTTTCTTTTGATTGCTCCTGGCAAGTTTCTTTAGTTTATGACTAGAAGAAACCCATCAAGACCTCTCGTATTCGATAGTGAAATCAAAAGTACCGCTCGCAGGAATCGAAAAGAAGCAAGGCAAAGTCGATAGAGTACAAGAGAAGAGTAAGAGGATATCATTATTAATACTGAGGAGATGGCAGAAAATTATAATAATTAGCTACCTCATGTGGTTGTTGTAAATCCTATAAATCTGATTCCTGCTCCTCGTACTATGTAGGATTATGCCAAGTCCAATTTAACTGGGGCTGAATCAAGTATTGTTAGACCTGTTGTTGCTGCAAATAATTTTGAACTGAAACCTAACACTATTCAAATGATTCAATAGTTTGTTGAATTTGATGGTTTGCAGGATGAAGATCCAGTACTCATTTGGCCAATTTCTTAGAATTCTGTGATACATTCAAGATAAATGGTGTTTCTGACGACACCATTCGCCTTCAATTGTTTCCCTTTCCATTGAGGAATAAGGCTAAACAGTTGTTGAACTCTTTACCACGAGGTGCTATCACTACTTGGGACCAAATGACCGAAAAATTTTTGCTGAAATATTTTCCACTGGCCAAGACGGCCAAATTGAGGAATGATATCTCTTCCTTTGTACAGATGGATCTTGAGACTTTATATGATGCATGGGAAAGGTATAAGGATTTATTGAGAAGGTGCCCTCACCATGGGTTACCCCTATGGCTACAGGTTCAGACTTTCCACAATGGTTTGAACCCCTCAACTAGGCAAATGATTGATGCAGCTACTGGTGATATTATAAATAATAAAACACCTAAGGAGGCTTATGAGTTCATAGAGGAGATGTCATTGAATAATTATCAGTGGCAAGCCATAAGGACAAAGCCGAAAAAAGCAGCCGGTGTTTTTAACGTTGATGTGGTTACCATGATGTCAAATTAGGTAGAACTTTTAAATAGAATGAATGATGGTTTATGTGGTTCTACGCAGGTACATCCGATGATGTAGTGTGACACGAGTGGAGGTGGAATAAGCAATTCAAAATATTTACCCTACGGTCCTAGCATGGAAAATGAGCAAATGAATTATATGGGTAATAATCCTAGACCTCAAAATAATTCTTACAGTAATACTTACAATGCAGGTTGGAGGAACCACCCAAATTTCACATGGGGAGGTCAAGGAAATCAAAGACCACCACCCCCTCTGGGTTTTCAGCAACAACCTTATCGGCAGGAAAAAAAACTGAGCTTTGAAGAGATGTTGGAAAAAATTATTTCAGTGTCAGAGACGCGTTTCCAAAACACTAAAATAGCTTTGAAAAATCAGCAAGCATTGATTCAAGGGCTCGAAAATCAAATTGGGCAGCTTGCTAAATTAGTTTCGAAAAGGCAACAAGGTAGTTTGCCTAGCAACATTGAACCAAATCAAAGAGAGAATGCGAAAGCAGTTACATTAAGGAATGAGAAAGTGTTATCTGAACCTGAAATGAAGTTGCCGCAAGAATCTAATAAGGAAAAGGACGAGGAGGTCAAACCCAAAGTGAGTGTAACACCGGTACTTAAAGAATATAAACCACCCATCCCATATCTGGCAAAGTTAAAGAAAGACCGCATGGATGCACAATTCGGTAAATTTCTTAAAATTTTTATACAGTTGCATATTAACTTACTTTTTTTTGAAGCTATTTCGCAGATGCCTACATATGCAAAATTTTTGAAGGAGCTTTTTACAAATAAAAGAAAGTTTGAAGAGCTGTCTACAGTGGAACTTGACAATGAGTGTTCAGCTATCCTTTAGAATAAACTGCCAACCAAACTAAAAGATCCCGGAAGTTTTACTATTTGCTGTTCAATTGGTAGTTTAAATATTGAAAAGGCATTAGCTGATTTAGGTGCTAGCATTATTTTGATGCCTTATAAAATGTTCAAGCAGCTTGGTCTTGGGAAACCAAAACCCACTAGGATGAGTATTCAATTAGCTGATAGATCTGTTAAATATCCTAGGGGTATTATTGAAGATGTGCTTGTAAAAGTAGATAAATCCATATTCCCTGTTGATTTTGTTGAGCTTGACATGAATGAGGAAGTTGCGGTGCCTTTAATTTTAGGTCGCCCATTTTTAGCCACTTTTAGAGCTGTTATTGATGTGGGGGATGGTAAACTTGTGCTTAGGGTAGGTGATAAAGAGATTATTTTTAAAATCTATGGTGCCATGAGATTCTCTAGAAAACAAGATGATTCCTATTATTTTATTGATTCTATTGATCATGTTATTCAAGATTCTTTAGAGGAAATTGTTCATAAGGACACGTTGGAACTGTGTCTTGTTCAAGGAGAGGAGGTAGATGACGATGATAATGTGATAGGTAAGACCAAAGCTAATTTAGATTCTAATGAGTCTTCTCTAAGACAGAAGAATTATGAGGGTATTGAGGTAAATGATGAATTAAAACTAAGACCCTCTGTTGAAGAACCTCCTAAATTAGAACTAAAGCAGTTACCAAATCACTTAGAATATGCATTCCTTGGAAATAATTCTACATTACCAGTGATTATTGCTTCATATTTGCAGCCAAACGAGATAGATGAGTTACTTCAAGTATTGAAGGAGCATAAAAGAGCCATAGCTTGGAAGATTTCTAACATTAAAGGGATCAGTCCCTCTTTTTGCACCCAAAAAATTTTAATGGAGGATGCATATAAGCCGCATAGACGACTGAATCCTAACAAGAAAGAAGTTGTTAAGGCTGAGGTAATTAAACTTCTAGATGCTAGAGTTATTTATCCTAATTCTGACAGTACTTGGGTGAGCCTTGTGTAGGTTGTTCCTAAGAAGGGAGGCATGACTGTTGTAGCAAACGAGAAGAATGAGTTGATTCCTATAAGAACAGTCACGGGATGGAGAGTTTGCATTGACTATAGGAAGTTAAACGAGGCCACGAGAAAAGATCACTTCCCTTTACCATTCATTGATCAAATGTTGGAAAGATTATATGGGCATGTGTGACAGCCCTAATTAGACCCTAGTCGAAATGTGGTTTCGAAACCACAAAACCGAGTCACAAAAATTTATTTTTGTTTTAATTGCATATATTTATGTGTGATAGTTTATGTGTGAAAAATTAAATGTTTTAAATTAGTCTTAGGAATGTGAATTTTCTTGAAAGGACTTAGTTGAGAAACCTAGAAAAGATGATAGGTAAATTGTAAGGATCAAATAACAACAAGGAGAGAAAAGCTTGGGTTTGCATGTCAAATTGCCCAAAATTCAAATAGTGGTCGGCCAAGCAATGATGCTTCTTCCACTAAGTTGAATTTTATTGTAATTTTATATTAGTTAATGGTTAAAATAATTTAAAGAAAGGAATTAATAGGAAAAAAAAGAATAAAATAAGAAAGGGAGAGAGAGTATTCATCTTCTTCCTCTTGCAAATGCCGTAAGCTAGGAGAAAGAAGGAGGAAATTTTCTAACACATTCGGCCATCCTAAGGGGTTGATTAAGGTAGGACTCATGTTACTTCTATTAAATTTTTGTGAAAATCTAGTTAGTAGCCAATGTCTTATTATATCCCATATGTTAATTTTCTACTTAAATAGGTGACTAAATGGCATACGGTTAGAGGGAGGTAAATGCTAAGAGTATGGTGCCTTTTATGTTGTGAATGGAAATGTTAGAAAGGTGAAAGAAAATTGAAGTAGATATGTAGATATATGTGGATTTATATGATGTTATAAATAGATGTGAAGCTATGCTAGTTTAAGAAAAATTCGGTCAAGTGTTCATGAGATGAAACTATGTGTTTAAATGAATTAAAAATGATATCATATTTGATATTGTACATTCGGCCATCTAATTAAGTACATAGGTGATGTTGAATTTAATCTTGCACATTCGGCTATATAGGTATGCACATTTGTGATATTATCTTTGATTGTATACAATCGACTAAATGAGCGATGTTGGCTTATAAGTTGAGTTTGATTCATGATTTTATATATTTGAATGTAAACCTATTGGAGATAATGTTATGTTGAGAAGTGACGATGCATTCGTCCTTGAAGCATGAAATGAGCATTAGTTGAGGTTACAATGTTTTAAACAAGGATGGTTATAAGATGAAGTGGAAATCATTAAATTGTATATATAAGTATCTAGCACGGTAATTAAACTACAAAATGTATTTATTTTAGATCAAGAAACCAAAGGAGGAGAATCAAGCAAAGGCAAAGCAAAGAATATTGAGTAGTCGATTGGGAATCATTTCATCCGACATAAGGTAAGTCCTTAAGCATTTGTAAAATTGATTAGTTTGTACATAAATAATACTAGTGAATCATGAAAGAATTTCTTGATTAGGTATTCTTTTGGAGTGATATTCATATTTATTAATGTGGTCATATATACTATTTGAATTAAGTAAATAGCCATACTATAATGAGTCAACTTTGGCACTCAGTGTGCAGAATTGAATGGCACTAGGTGTGTTGATTTGGGTGACAATACATGAGGGAAATTTCCAGGCACTATGTGTGAGGTTTTGTATGGCACTATGTGTGCGAATTTGATTAGCACTCTGTGTGCGAATTCAGTTGATAATATACTATGTGCAGGAAAAGAATAAAGTGATAAAACTATTTATGGGAATATCGAATTTGTGACATGAAATGTATATGCATGGATTCGTCTAGTTCATCAGTGTTTCATACTTTGAGAATGGATCTAAATCATTTGGTTGTTTTGATTTTTGATTGGATAGTAGGATTTGGCTTGTGGTTGGACCGATAATCTAAGTAATTATGGCATAGTTCGGTATGGCAGGAGTGGTTGATATTACATTATTTTTCTTATAATCTTATATTAATGGTCTGTATTATTTTGCTTATGACTTCTGAGTTGAATACTCATTTGGTATGTTTACTTGTCTCTTATTTAGATTTCTTTAATCCATTTTGTGTGCTCGGGACCGTCGTCGAAGTCATCACACCAGCCTGCAACGTTTCGGTATCCTCTTCTTAGTTGAACTTAAGTGAACATTGCGGCATGTATAGATTAATATGTATTTTGTCTGAACTTATATATGTAAATTTCAGCCATGCGAATATGACTTAACTACTAAGTTTAAACTTGGTCATGTTTAGTTATGGTTTGATTCATTTTGGATATAAGGTTATATGCTATTAATGAATGGTACGTATGATTTATGATTTCACCTCTTGGAAATAGCTATTGTATTTAGTCATAGTTTTCATTCAAGATAGTGTTATAAGTGGTATGGTTAAGTACAAGCGTAACATAAAATCGTTTGATATTTTGTTACAAACAATTATGCACTAGGACCTGACTGGATAAGTATTTTATTTTAGATATATATATATATATACATACATTTATAAACTTGATGATGATTAGTGATATGTTTGGCTTTGTATAATAGAGATTGCTTTCACGTTTGACATGGCGAAAGGAAGATGGTAAAATGAATGTTTTATGAATGTATTTAAGTACATACATCTGATAAAATTGAAATATGTGTTACATTTTATTGGTATCAGAGCTACGGTTTAGTCGATTCTAGGACTACCGCAGCGCGAATGAGTCTAGCTATACATGCCATAATGTTAGTATATGATAGTGTGATGACTTCTGGTGGTTGAAATTATTATTTTGATTAGTAAATGGAACCCAATTTAGAAAGAGCCTTAGCGGATGACGTCGAGAGCGTAGTGGCTGCTCCTGCGCAAGGGACACCGCCTGTTGAACCTCAATCATCTGCGAATAATCAAGATGATGGGGTAAAACAAGCCTTCTTTACTATGATGAACGAGTGGGTCGCACAATATGCCCGGACTAACCCGGCCGCTCAACCATTGCCGAATTTAAATAATTCGCCTCAGGTTCCCATAATACCAGCAACTATTGATCCTTTGAGGCCGAGTAAACCTCCTGTGGATTTGATTAGGAAGCGCGGGGCCGAGGAATTCTGAGCCACAGCTACTGATGATGCCGAAAGGGCCGAGTTTTGGCTTGATAACACCATCCGTGTTTTTGAAGAGCTGTCTTACACACTTGATGAGTGTCTATAGTGTGCCATATCCTTATTGCAGGACTCGGCCTACTATTGGTGGAAAACCCTGATTTCTATTGTTCCGAGGGAACGAGTTACTTGGGATTTCTTTCAGGAGGAGTTTCGTAAGAAGTATATTAGTCAACGATTCATTGATCAAAAGCGTAAAGAATTTTTGGAGCTCAAACAAGGTCATTTGACAGTATCTGAATACGAACGTTTGTAAGACTTAGTAGATATGCCCGAGAGTGTGTAGCTGATGAAGCCGCCATGTGTAAAAGATTCGAAGAAGGATTGAATGAAGATTTAAAGATACTGGTGGGTATTTTAGAAATAAAAGAATTTGTAACTTTAGTGGAACGGGCTTGCAAGGTTGAAGAGCTTGGAAAGGAGAAAAAGAAAGCTGAATCTGAAGCTAGAGACTTTCGTAAAAGATCAGCGGGTAAAACTTCTTTCTCGGCTGCAAAAAGGTTCAGAGACGATACTAATAAATCAAAGACAACTGCAGGAATTTCTGCTAGGGAGCGACCATCAACGGACTCTCGAGCTACTTCGGTTGCTAGTGTTGGTAACAATCGACGAGAAAAACCTGAATGTCCATAATGTGGAAGACGACATGTAGAGGAATGTTGGGGTAAGTCTATTAACAGAGCCTGTTATAGATGCGGTTCGAGGGATCATTTCATTCGAGATTGCACGGAATCTGACGAGAAAAATAAGATGCAAGGTGCGAGATCGAGTGGTACAGCGATTAGAGGTGACCACCAAGAAATACAGGAGGTAGGAGTGGTAGTCAGAGAGGGACTTCTGATACGGCTGTTCGATCTGAGACTCGTGCTCCTGCCAGAGCTTATGCCATCCGCACGAGAGAGGAGGCATCCTCCCCCGATGTTATCACTGGTACTTTCAATCTTTTTGATACTGATGTGATTGCATTGATTGACCCTGGCTCTACTCATTCTTATGTATGTGAGACTTTAGCATCCAGTAAGACTCTACCTGTTGAGTCTACTGAGTTCATAATTCGAGTGTTGAATCCCCTGGGTCGATTTGTACTTGTCGATAAAGTGTGTAAGAAATGCCCCCTGATAATCTAAGATTCCTGTTTTTTGGCCGATTTGATGCTTTTACCTTTTGATGAATTTGATATTATCCTCGGTATGGATTGGTTAACCGTACATGATGCAGTTGTGAATTGCAAAAGAAAGACCATTGATTTGAGGTGTGCAAATAATGAGATAGTCCGAGTGGAGTCTACTGACTTGAACAGAATGACAACAATAATATCCTCGATGATCGCTCAGAAATATGTGAGAAAGGGGTGTGAAGCATATCTTGCATATGTACTTGATAGCGAGGAGTCAGAAAAGAAAATTGAATCAGTACCAGTGGTTTGTGAGTATTCAGATGTTTTTCCTGAGGAATTACCGGGATTACCACCCGTTCGAGAGGTAGAATTCGACATCGAACTTGCACCTGGTACCACACCAATTTCGATAGCCCCGTATAGTATGGCACCAACAGAATTGAAGGAATTGAAAACTCAGTTGCAAGAGTTGACGGATAGAGGTTTCGCTCGACCGAGTTTCTCACCTTGGGGTGCACCGGTATTGTTTGTGAAAAAGAAAGACGGAACCATGAGAATGTGCATCGACTATCGTCAATTGAACAAAGTGACAATAAAGAATAAATATCCGTTACCACGTATTGATGATTTGTTTGATCAGCTAAAGGGAGCCTCAGTGTTTTCAAAGATAGATTTGAGATCGGGCTACTATCAGTTGCGTGTTCGAGACTCAGATATACCTAAAACCACTTTCAGAACGAGATATGGTCACTACGAGTTCTTAGTGATGCCGTTTGGGCTCACTAATGCCCTTGCAGTATTTATGGATTTGATAAATCGAATCTTTAGACAGTATTTGGATCGGTTTGTAGTGGTGTTTATTGATGACATCTTGATTTATTCACGCAATGAATCTGAACATGCAGAGCACCTGAAATTGGTATTACAGATTTTATAAGACAAGCAGTTATACGCGAAATTCAGTAAATGTGAGTTCTGGTTGAGAGAAGTTAGCTTTTTGGGACATGTGGTATCTGCATCGGGTATTCGAGTTGATCCGAGCAAAGTTTCAGCCATAATTGATTGGAGGCCACCGAGGAATGTTACTGAAGTTAGGAGCTTTTTGGGACTTGTTGGTTACTACAGACGATTTGTACAGGGTTTTTCGATGATAGCCGCACCGATGACGAAACTACTTCAAAAAGATGTTAAGTTTGAATGGTCGAAAAAATGTCGAGAAAAAGTTTCGACCGATTGAAAACTCGCTTTATCAAGCTCGGTGCTAGTAAAATGAATCTGTAAAGAGTTTGTTATTTACAGTGATGCATCCTTACTTGGGCTGGGTTGTGTGTTGATGCAAGAAGGTCAAGTTGTGGCTTACGCGTCGAGGCAATTAAAGCCTCATGAGAAAAACTATCCGACCCATGATCTTGAATTAGTGGCCATTGTTTTCGCTTTGAAAATATGGATACACTACTTGTTTGGAGAGAGGTGTCATGTTTATTCGGACCACAAAATTCTCAAATATTTGATGACTCAAAGAGATTTGAATCTGTGACAAAGACGTTGGCTTGAGTTGTTGAAAGATTATGAGCTCGTCATTGATTATCACCCAGGAAAGGCTAATGTGGTTGCTGATGCTTTAAGTCGTAAATTGTTGTTTGCTTTGAGAGTGATGAATGTTCACTTGTCCGTTTCATCCGATAATGTGTTAGTAGCAAAATTAAAGGCCAAACCATTACTGATTCATCAAATACGTGAATCCCAAAAAGTCGATGATGAATTGGTTGCTAAACGAGCTGAATGTGTTTCAAATGTGGAATCAGAGTTTCAAATTGACGACAATGATTGCTTGACGTTCAAGAGTCGATTATGTGTTCCAAGAAATTCGAAACTTATTTCGATGATTTTGAGCGAGGCTCATAGTAGTCGAATGTCAGTCCACCCGGGTAGCACAAAAATGTACAACGATCTGAAACGTCAATTTTGGTGGCCTGGTATGAAACGAGACATTTCTGACTTTGTTTCAAAGTGTCTGATATGTCAACAAGTGAAAGCGGAACATCAAATGCCTTCGGGATTACTTCAGCCTATCATGATACCCAAATGGAAATGGGATCGAGTCACGATGGATTTTGTATCTGGTTTACCATTGACGCAGAGTAAGCAAGACTCAATCTGGGCTATTGTAGATAGATTGACGAAATCTGCTCATTTTATCCCTGTTCGTATGGATTTTTTGCTCGATAAATTGGCAGAATTATATGTCTCCTAAATTGTTCGATTACATGGAGTCCCTATTTCTATTGTGTCGGATAGAGACTCGAGATTCACATCACGATTTTGGAAGAAATTGCAAGAAGCATTGGGTACCAAGCTGCATTTTAGCACCGCTTTTCATCCCCAGACTGATGGTCAGTCCGAGCAGATAATTCAAATACTCGAGGATATGTTGAGATGTTGCATTCTAGAGTTTAGTGGTTCATGGGAAAAGTATTTGCCTTTGATTGAATTCGCTTACAACAATAGTTTTCAATCAAGCATTAAGATGGCACCTTACGAGGCTTTGTACGGTCGTAAATGCCGTACACTGTTTTTTTGGACCGAACTTAGTGAAAGTAAAAGCTTCGGGGTTGATTTGATTAAAAATGATGAACAGAAAGTAAAAGTGATTCGTGAAAATCTGAAAGTAGCTTCGGATCGTCAGAAATCGTATGCGGATTTAAAAAGAAAAGACATTGAATATCAGGTTAAAGACAAAGTGTTTCTTAAAGTTTCACCTTGGAAAAAGGTGCTCAGATTTGGCCGTAAGGGCAAGTTGAGTCCGAGATTCATCGGGCCGTACGAGATATCCGAACGAGTTGGACCAGTCGCATACCGATTGATTTTACCCCTTGAGCTTGAAAAGATTCACAACGTTTTTCATGTGTCGATGCTTCGACGATATAGATCTGGCCTGTTGCATGTCATTAATCCGTCAGAGGTTGAAATTCAATCTGATTTGAGTTATGAAGAAGGACTAATTCGTATCCTAGCTCGCGAGGTGAAAGAGTTGCGAAACAAAAAGGTTCCATTAGTAAAGGTGTTATGGCTCAAACACGGGATATAAGAAGCTACTTGGGAAACCGAGAACTCTATGAAGGATCGATATCCTAACTTATTCGCTGGTAAGATTTTCGGGGACGAAAATTCCTTATGTGGGGGAGAGTTGTGACAGCCCCAATTAGACCCTAGTCGAAATGTGGTTTCGGGACCACAAACCCGAGCAACAAAAATTTATTTTTGTTTTAATTGCATATATTTATGTGTGATAGTTTATGTGTGAAAATTTAAATGTTTTAAATTAGTCTTAGGAATGTGAATTTTCTTGAAAGGACTTAGTTGAGAAACTTAGAAAAGATGATAGGTAAATTGTAAGGATCAAATAACAACAAGGTGAGAAAAGCTTGGGTTTGCATGTCAAATTGCCCAAAATTCAAATAGTGGCCGGCCAAGCAATGATGCTTCTTCCACTAAGTTGAATTTTATTGTAATTTTATATTAGTTAATGGTTAAAATAATTTAAAGAAAGGAATTAATAGGAAAAAAGAAGAATAAAATAAGAAAGGGAGAGAGAGTATTCATCTTCTTCCTCTTGCAAATGTCGTAAGCTAGGAGAAAGAAGGAGGAAATTTTCTAACACATTCGGCCATCCTAAGGGGTTGATTAAGGTAGGACTCATGTTACTTCTATTAAATTTTTGTGAAAATCTAGTTAGTAGCCAATGTCTTATTATATCCCATATGTTAATTTTCTACTTAAATAGGTGACTAAATGGCATACGGTTAGAGGGAGGTAAATGCTAAGAGTATGGTGCCTTTTATGTTGTGAATGGAAATGTTAGAAAGGTGAAAGAAAATTGAAGTAGATATGTAGATATATGTGGATTTATATGATGTTATAAATAGATGTGAAGCTATGCTAGTTTAAGAAAAATTCGGTCAAGTGTTCATGAGATGAAACTATGTGTTTAAATGAATTAAAAATGATATCATATTTGATATTGTACATTCGGCCATCTAATTAAGTACATAGGTGATGTTGAATTTAATCTTGCACATTCGGCTATATAGGTATGCACATTTGTGATATTATCTTTGATTGTATACAATCGACTAAATGAGCAATGTTGGCTTATAAGTTGAGTTTGATTCATGATTTTATATATTTGAATGTAAACCTATTAGAGATAATGTTATGTTGAGAAGTGACGATGCATTCGGCCTTGAAGCATGAAATGAGCATTAGTTGAGGTTACAATGTTTTGAACAAGGATGGTTATAAGATGAAGTGGAAATCATTAAATTGTATATATAAGTATCTAGCACGGTAATTAAACTACAAAATGTATTTATTTTAGATCAAGAAACCAAAGGAGGGGAATCAAGCAAGGGCAAAGTAAAAAATATTGAGTAGTCGATTGGGAATCATTTCATCTGACATAAGGTAAGTCCTTAAGCATTTGTAAAGTTGATTAGTTTGTACATAAATAATACTAGTGAATAATGAAAGAATTTCTTGATTAGGTATTCTTTTGGAGTGATATTCATATTTATTAATGTGGTCATATATACTATTTGAATTAAGTAAATAGCCATATTATAATGAGTCAACTTTGGCACTAAGTGTACGAAATTGAATGGCACTAGGTGTGCTGATTTGGGTGACAATACATGAGGGAAATTTCCAGGCACTATGTGTGCGGTTTTGTATGGCACTATGTGTGCGAATTTGACTAGCACTATGTGTGCGAATTCAGTTGATAATATACTATGTGCAGGAAAAGAATAAAGTGATAGAACTATTTATGGGAATATCGAATTTGTGACATGAAATGTATATGCATGGATTCGTCTAGTTCATCAGTGTTTCATACATTGAGAATAGATCTAAATCATTTGGTTGTTTTGATTTTTGATTGGATAGTAGGATTTGGCTTGTGGTTGGACCGATAATCTAAGTAATTATGGCATAGTTCGGTATGGCAGGAATAGTTGATATTACATTATTTTCTTATAATCTTATATTAATGGTCTGTATTATTTTGCTTATGACTTACTGAGTTGAATACTTATTTGGTGTGTTTACTTGTCTCCTATTTAGATTTCTTTAATCCATTTTGTGTGCTCGGGACCGTCGTCGAAGTCATCACACTAGCCTACAACATTTTGGTATCCTCTTCTTAGTTGAACTTAAGTGAACATTACGGCATGTATAGGTTAATATGTATTTTGTCTGAACTTATATATGTAAATTTCAGCCATGGAAATATGGCTTAACTACTAAGTTTAAACTTGGTCATGTTTAGTTATGGTTTGATTCATTTTGGATATAAGGTTATATGCTATTAATGAATGGTACGTATGATTTGTGATTTCACCTCTTGGAAATAGCTATTGTATTTAGTCATAGTTTTCATTCAAGTTAGTGTTATAAGTGGTATGGTTAAGTACAAGCGTAACATAAAATCGTTTGATATTTTGTTATAAACAATTATGCACTAGGACCTGACTGGATAAGTATTTTATTTTAGATATATATATATATATATATATATATATATATATATACATTTATAAACTTGATGATGATTAGTGATATGTTTGGCTTTGTATAATAGAGATTGCTTTCACGTTTGACATGACGAAAGGAAGATGGTAAAATGAATGGTTTATGAATGTATTTAAGTACATACATCTGATAAAATTGAAATAGGTGTTACAGCATGTGTATTACTGCTTCCTAGATGGACTCTTTCGCTACTTTCAAATCCCAATAGCTCCTGAGGATCAAGAAAAAATGACATTTACTTGTCCATATGGTATGTTTTCTTATCGAAGAATGCCTTTTGGATTATGTAATGCTCCAGCGATGCATGTTGGCTATTTTTGATGAACTCGTAGAAGACATTATGGAGGTATTTATGGACGACTTCTTGGTATTCGGTAATTCATTCCATCTTTGTCTTAAAAATTTAAAATGAGTTCTAATGAGATGTGAGGAAACGAACCTTGTACTTAATTGGGAAAAATGTCACTTCATGGTTCGAGAAGATATTATGCTAGGCCAGAAAATTTCTAGTAAAGGGATTGAGGTTGACAGAGTGAAAATTGAAACAATTAAAAAACTACCTTCCCCTAGCTCAGTTAAGGCTATTCGAAGCTTTTTAGGACTTGTTGGGTTCTATAGAAGATTTGTTAAAGATTTCTCTAAAATAGCTAAGCCTCTTACAAATTTGCTAGAAAAAGGTATGCCTTTCGATTTTAGTCAGGAATGTTTAGAAGAATTTAATACTCTTAAAGATAAATTAAATAATGCTCCAATTGTTGTCGCACCTAATTGGAATTTACCCTTTGAACTAATGTGTGATGCGAGTGATTTTGCAATAGGTGCAATTCTTGGACAGCAAAGAGGCAAGCACTTCCAACCGATCTACTATGCTAGCAAGACATTGACAGCCGCACAAGAAAACTACACGACTACTGAAAAAGAATTGCTAGCTATGTTTTTTGCATTCTATAAATTTAGACCATATTTAATATTATCTAAAGTTTTCATTTACACTAACCATTCGGCTCTTCATTATCTCCTTACTAAAACAAATGCAAAACCTCGACTGATAAGATGGATTCTACTATTGCAGGAATTCGACTTAGAAATCCAAGATAAGAAGAGAGCTGAAAATCTTACGGCTGATCACCTTTCCAGGTTAGAGAATTTACATCTCAAGGAGCTTGATGAGAATGAGATAAATGACTCATTTCCTTATGAACAAATTTTGGTTATAACTGATTCTGAATTTCCTTGGTTTGCAGATATTGCAAATTATTTAGCTGCTAACATCTTACCAAAAGGATTGACACATCATCAAAAGAAGCGATTCTTTGCCGATGTGAAAATTTATTTTTGGGAAGATCCTTTTATTTTTTGTGTATGTGTAGATCAAATAATTTAGAGATGTGTTATGAAATCATAAGCGAGTAAAATCTTGGAACACTACCACTCGGGACCAGCAGGAGGACACTACAGTGGGACTAGAACAACACATAAAGTGTTTGGGTCAGGTTTTTATTGACCTACATTGTTTAAAGACACTAACAGGTATGTTACTTGTTGTGATAGTTGCCAGAGAACAGGTAACATTTCTAAACGTGATGAAATGCCTCAAACTTATATGCTTCCATGCAAAATATTTCATGTCTGAGGTATTGATTTTATGGTTCCATTTATGAGTTCGTATGGTAATAAATATATCCTAGTAGCGGTCGATTACATGTCAAAATAGGTGAAGGCTCAAGCTTTACCTACAAATGATCCTAGAGTGGTAGTTAGGTTTCTCAAGAAGCTCTTTTCTCGATTCAGAACACCTAGGGCAACTATTAGTAATAGGGGTACACATTTCTGTAACACTCAATTTGATAAAGTACTTAAGAAATATGGAGTGCACCATAGGATAGCCACCCCTTATCACCCTCAAACTAGTGGACAAGTCGAACTTGCAAATCGAGAGCTTAAACGTATCCTATAGAAAATCGTAGAAACAAATAGGAAAGATTGGGCGATGAAAGTAGATGACGTTTTATAGGCCTATAGAACTGCTTTTAAAACACCCATAGGAACATCTCCTTACAAAATTGTTTATGGGAAAAGTTGATGAATGGTGAGTGAATGATTATGAGAACTCACGACTATATAAAGAAGCAATAAAGTGATGCAATGATGCTCATTTGAAGCAGCCCAAACAATTTGTAGCAGGAGATCTTGTCCTTTTATATATTTCAAGGCTCAAATTGCTTCCCGGAAAGCCGAAATCAAGATGGTCAAGTCCATTTGTAGTAAAAATCGTCTTCCCCTATGGTACGACAGAGGTAAATTATCCAGAATATGGAACATTCAAGGTAAACGGTCATCGACTTAAACTTTATAATGGTGAGGATTTTAGAGATGATAGAGAGGAGCTTTAGCTCTGCGAACCTTCATAATGTGCGCATGAGGTAAGTCGAGCTTAGACTTTAAATAAGTGCTTCTCGAGAGACAACCCAGGTACTAACATTTCTAATTTCCTCATTTTTTTTATTTCATATTATTTCTTTAAAATTAACTAAACATTAAAATGCAGGTTTTTAACCCATACATCCTGGATACACGGGCGTGTCCTAGGTTGTGGGACTTAACATGGGCATGATAATGAGTTACACGACCGTGCGATATGGGCGTGTGCCCCTCAAGTCTTGGACACACGGGCGTGTCCTTGGCCGTGTGGATCTTGGGACTTAGTTTTTATTTCTAAAAGAAATTGACAGAGAGTTACATGGCCAAGCGACACGACCGTGTAACCCACAAGGCCAGGATACACGGGCGTGTCCTCAGCCGTGTGAGCCTTGAAGCTTAAATCCCCAAAAAAATTGATAGAGACACGGGTTAAAATAGTCTACACGGGCATGCGACAAGGCCGTATGGGCCTCACGACTAGGAAACACGGGCGTGTCCTAGGCCGCGTGAAAACTGGAGCTTAATTTTCAATTTGAAAACAAGTCAGTGAGTTACACGGGCAAGGCACACGGTCGAGCCACACAGGCATGTGGAAGGTCACACGGGCGTGGGAGAAGTGAACAAAAGTTCACACGGCCATGTGAACCACACGACCTGCACACACGAGTGTGTCTTAGGACGTGTGAAGACTGGGCTAAAATTGTTAAATGCACACGGGCTAGAAGACAAACCACACGGGTGTGTGGTACAGCCATGTCGCCCAATACGAGCCTCACACGAACGTGTCTTCTTTATAAAACCCTAAATTAATTTTCTTTTCTTTTATTTTTTTCTTCTTCCTCTTCAAGAAACCCTAGTCGCCATTCTATTTCGTTACCTCTTCCGACCGCCACTCCTCCGACTATGACCGACATCCCCTTTCCCCCTCATTCCTCCTTCCCCCTTGCCTCACCTTGAGCCCACAACCCTCAACCCACTCCACCCCTAGCAAACCAAGCCCCTGCGCGTACACTTCCTCTCCATCGACCCCCTTGACTCGCCTGAACCACCCTCTCCCACTCTATAGACCAGCACTGCCCTAACCCCTCCTATCACGCGCTCTAACCTTACATTCTTTCCCTTTCCTCTATCCTCCTTTTGACCCCTAGCCCAAACCTCAACCCCTATTTTCCCGTCCACAACCAGTAGCCTCGAGCCCTACCCCGTCGCAAGCTCCTCCGAGCTTCGTCACCACCGTCGATTTCCCTTTTTCTGCCATCAGCTATTTATTTCTTTTATTTATTATTATTATTATCATTATTATTTCTTTATTAGTTCTTTATTATTATTGTGTTTTGTTCTTATTTTCATTAGTTCTATTATTCATTTATGATTAGTAGTTATTATTGCTTATTTGACTTATTCACCCTTGTATATAAATTTGCGTTTACTGCTGAAATTTGGATGGTTCTTGATTTTGTTATTGCCTTAGTTAATGCTCGATACTAGTTATTTTATCTTATTCAGCAGGATTTTACATTTATTTTAGGTGATTCCATTATTGATTCTTCTCTTGTTAGTTTTTAATTATTCATTTTACATTCTTAGTTCTTACCAGTTTAGTTAATAATACTACACTCTTGTTTGGTGTTTAGCTTTCTATGTTCACAGTCACTTTCTTTCTTAATCCACTTGATACGATTTGCTTAGAATTAATATTTCTTATCAGCTTATGCCTATTATGTGGTTTATCAAATTAACTTATTTGAGTGCTTTATTTTAGGTTCATTATGATGAACACATAAGGAAAAATGAAAACCACCGTCCTCGCTTCGAAAAATCGGAAGGGCCCTGGAGCGGCCTCCTCCTTGAGCGCTTCCGCTAAGGCCTGCCACCCCTACCTCCAATTTGTAGCAGCTCCCTAGGAGGATCTATACCAACTCCATCGAGTACGACCACCCGGTGTGGGCCGCTGCATTGATTGGGCCAAGTTAGAGCAAGTCCTATTAGCTGACGATGTGTGCACCATTGTCGCCATCGCTCCATGGGACAGATTCTTTTCCATTATCAAGCCCACCTACATGGAGCTGACCTTGGAGTTCAGTGCTACATTTTCAATCCAATAGGTCATGACAGTCCATGATGAGCCAGGCACCATTACCTTTCGCCTCGGTTGGTTGGTGCAACATATGAGCGTCCTAAAATTCGGTGCTGCTGTAGGACTTCCTTCAGCTTCATCGGCACACCCATTACTCACCCTCATGTTGTTGGATCGATCGTACCGATCGCTAGACACTATATGACACAAGTCGCTCGAAGGCGACGTTTCTCTCTCTAGCCTTACGGTACATCCATGCACTCCTCGCTCACACCTTGACAGGACGGAGAGAGAGCACCAGAGTCATCAGCCCTCATGACGCCTATTATCTTTGGAGCATGGCCCACGGCCATATTATTGACTTGGCATACTTCATAGCTATATCTTTCCACAATCAGGCAGGCCACCACAAGAGGAGCCCCATGTGTCTAGGCCCTTACATGACTCGTCTCACTCGCCACTTTGGTATTCTCGACACACCGGAGTAGCCCTCGGCACTTACACTTGTTGGCCAGATGTCCCCTTAGGGCATCTCGAGCATGATCCACATGAGCATGATCAAATGGCGTCGTGGAATGGACCCCCCTCAGTATAGACTATTCCAGTCTGACGCTCAAAATAACCCTGAGGACTTTGTTAATGATGTTCCTCCCTACCACGAGGATCCACCTCCACCACCACCTTCAAGTCACTGCCTTACTCATTCTGCTACTACCTTCATGGACCTCTCGGAGCAATTTACTCGTTTCGAGCAGCAGTGTTTTCAAAGGTTCGATAGCTAATATGTCAGCACCTCCATACTTCATCTTCAGTATCGACGACTCACGATGCTGATGCGTCTGATGATAAGGACTATTGAGTCCATTTATTCTATTTCCTTTTATTTTTAGTTTTTCTTTTATTTTATTTTTCTGGTTATTTATATTTTCCTAGACCTCTTTATTGCTTTTATATTTTGCACTTTTTATTATTTCTTATGGTTGTTCTAATCTGGTTAGTAACCCTTTAATCCTCTTCAAACTTGTGTTTATTTTCTTATCAGTTGCTTAGAATTTTGCACTACACCTACGCTTATCTACAATTTCGCTTTTCACTATTTTGGGTATTTCATCTAATAATCAGGGTCGTTTCAATTCTCTCTCTCTCTTATGATACTTGTGTTTCTATTGTGATTATCTATTTTTGTACATTGAGGACAATGTACATCTTAAGTGTAGGGAGGTTATTTATATGATTATTTGAAAATCCTTGAATTATGCCTTGTGTTTAAGTAATTTTCTCATATTACTATTAGAATGAACTCTTATTGATTTGTAATTATCATTGATGTGTTTTAGATTAAATTCATAGGTAATTGTGCATTGATTATTTAAACCTTAAGACATAAAAGAATCAAGCATGATAAGTCTACTTTCAGAATTAAAAATTTTAGGCTGTTTCCCCAAATCGAGGTATTACTTTGAAGTTTGGAAATTTGCAAGACTGACATCAAGAGCCATAATTTTTGTGAGGATTTGTGCCTTTAGAGCATACACTTTTCTTGCTTGCTTTATTATTGGTTATGAGTGTGTCCATATTGATTGGTTATTCTAGAACTTTCTTCGATTATACATGTTGAGATCACACCTTTTATTTGATATTCCGAGATGATAAAGGCACTTAGGTTTTAACCCACTTATCCCATAAAAAGCCTACCTTCATAATTAACCCTTAGTGAACCCTATTGAGCCTACCACACCGTTTCTTGATTTACCTATTAATGGTAACCAATGACCCATTCTTTTTGATTCATTGAGAATTTTTCACATTTTTATTGACTCTCTTTTTGTCGAGATTTTATTTGATTAGTTTCCTAGCTACGTTCTTTTACTTCATTTGATAAATATTTGTTCAAAAAAAAAAAAAACCAACTATATATACATATTGATTATTATTTAGTTATTTGATAATTGAGCTTGAGCAGTTAAATTCATATTTTGAGAGGAAGCTCATTTTATTCTTATTGATGTAATTATTCAGTATTAGTTTCTTTTTCTAGTTAGGTAATTTATCAAATTGAGCTCGATTCTAACCTTCTTTTTCAGCCTTTATCCACACCTTTAATCCAAGCCTCGTTACAACCCTTTAAAGACCTTTTGATTTGTGTATCATCTCAATTTATAGTGGTGGAGATTTGATTTTCATGCAAGCATATGGTAATGACTTTTCATGTTTAACTTTTGAGTGCTTAATTTTTGAACCTTAAACACTTTGAGTGATTTGAGTGAATCTTTAGTGAGGATGTCAAATCTTATCGGTTTTGAATTAAAGGTAATTATTTAGATAAGGGGAAATACCTATGTTTTCATGGTTTAAAAATGTGTGACTTGGATTGTTTGAATCTTTAGTGCTCTTTTAGTTGAATTATCAATGTGTGGTTACCTGTGAATTATGATAAAACATTATTGATGAGAATTATGAATTGAGAAAGTTTAATTTTAATTGTGAAAGTTTAATTTTAATTGTGGATTGAGGATTTTGCCGGAGGACAAGCAAATGCTTAAGTATGGGGATATTTGATAAACCATAAAAGTAAGACATTTTAATCCCATGCTTAGCATGTTTTTGGATGATTTATTATTTAATTTAGTGAATTTGCTGCTCCCGATCCTTTAATTTCATGTTTTATACTTAGGAGAGCATAGAGGAACAAAAAGACCAAAAAAGGGGCCAAAAATGGACAAAACAGGCTAATTTAAATATCCACACAGGCTGAGCATGCGTCCGTGTGACAGCCCGTGTCGATATCACTCCTTGTTTTCCAAACACGCAGAAAAAGCCAATTTTTAGGGTTTTTGAGGATTCTAGAGTTTATAAATACACACTAGAAGATGACCTAAAGGGTTACGCAAAGTTGAACATAGAAAAGACTCGAAGAATGCCGATGGACTCAATTCAGAAGCAGAATCTCCTTCAAGATTGAAAATCTCCATTCAATTTATTTTTGAAGTTTTTGGGTTTCTTTATGTTTTGTTGTTTTCCTATTTTTGAGATGTTTTCCTTTCCAAGTATGGACTAAATTCCCTAAATTTCTAGGGAAGATGAAACCTATGACAGATCTTTATTTTATTTTTCTGAATTACATGATAAATATTTGTTCTTGATCTCAATTATGTTTACTTATCTTCATGGTTAATGTTTTCAAGATATTAATTAATGATTGATGTGCTTATTCAGTGGAGCAAAAGTCCCTGTTTAAGAGTAGATTTAGCATAATTAAGTGAAGTTGCATGCAATCCTAGAAATAGGATGACATAAATCTACAGGATTAGAGTCAAATCTAATAGGGGAATCCATAGACCGAGTTAATGCGACGATAGGGTTTTAATTAGAAAGAGATTTCAATTAATCAACCTAGAGTCAGTTATTTTTACTCTCGAAAGAGATATTAATATAATTTAGGGATTTCTACAGATTAAGTCAAATGAATAAATCATTTAATTCAGATTTAGAATAATGAGTGAAGTCTAGGTGGATTCTTTCCTCAGTGTTGTCTCTCTCATAAAGTTTTCTTTGATTATTTTCTCAATTCGTTCTCTGTCGTTTAGTAATTAGTTTAGTTAAATTTAGACTTTAAAATAAACACCTTCAATTTATTAGGCTAGATAATAAAAAGATAGTAACTACTAGTACTTTTAGTCCTCGAGGATACGATATTCTCGACTCACCGTAGCTATACTACCATTCGATAGGTGCGCTTGCTTTTATCATATTTTAGTTAGTTTGTGACGTCATCAAGTTTTTAGTGCTGTGTCAGGGAACTAAAATATTAGGAACACTTAATTTTTATTACTTTAGCCATTTTTATTTTTATTGCATTTTATTTTTGTTTTTACTTTAATTTACTAACTTTTCTTTTGATTACTCCTCGCAAGTTCCTTTAGTTTATGACTAGAAGAAACCCGTCAGGACCTCTCGTATTCAACAGTGAGATCGAAAGTACAGCTCACAAGAACCAAAGAGAAGCCAGGAAAAGTCAATAGAGTACAAGAGAAGAGTAAGAGGATATCATTATTAATACTGAGAAGATCGCAGAAAATCATAATAATCAGCTACCTCATATGGTTGCTGTAAATCCTGTAAATCTGAACCCTGCTCCTCGTACTATGTACGATAATGCCAAGCCCAATTTAACTGGGGTTCAATTGAGTATTGTTAGACCTGCTGTTGCTGCAAATAATTTTGAACTAAAACCTAACACTATTCAAATTATTCAATAGTTTGTTCAGTTTGATGGTTTGCAGAATGAAGACCCAAATACTCATTTGGCCAATTTCTTAGAATTCTGTGATACTTTCAAGATAAATGGTGTTTCTAACGACGCTATTCCCCTTCGATTGTTTCCTTTTTATTAAGGAATAAGGCTAAACAGTGGTTGGACTCTTTACCACGAGGTTCTATCACTACTTGGGACCAAATGACCGAAAAATTTTTGCTCAAATATTTTCCACTGGCCAAGACGGCCAAATTGAGGAATAGTATCTCTTCCTTTGTACAGATGGATCTTGAGACTTTATATGATGTATGGGAAAGGTATAAGGACTTATTAAGAAGGTGCCCTGACCATGGGTTACCCCAATGGCTACAGGTTCAGACTTTCCACAATGGTTTGAACCCCTCAACTAGGCAAATGATCAATGTAGCTGCCAGTGGTACTATAACTAATAAAACACCTGAGGAGGCTTAGGAGTTCATAGAGGAGATGTCACTGAATAATTATCAGTGGTAAGTCATGAGGACAAAGCCAACAAAAGTAGCCGGTGTTTTTAATGTTGATGCGGTTACTATGTTGTCAAATAAGGTAGAACTTTAAATAGAAAGATTGATGGTTTATGTGGTTCTACGTAGGTACATCTAGTGATGCAGTGTAACACGAGTAGAGGGGGAATGAGCAATTCAAAATATTTACCCCATGGTCCTAGCATGAAAAATGAGCAAATGAATTATATGGGTAATAATCCTAGACCTCAAAATAATCCTTACAGTAATACTTACAATGCAGGTTGGAGGAACCACCCAAATTTCTCATGGGGAGGTCAAGGATATCAAAGACCACCTCCCTCTTTGGGTTTTCAACAACAACCTTATCGGTAGGAAAGGAAACCGAACCTAGAAGATATGTTCGAAAAATTTATTTCAGTGTTAGAGACGCGTTTCCAAAACACCGAAACAACTTTGAAAAATCAGCAAGCATTGATTCAAGGGCTCGAAAATCAAATTGGGTAGCTTGCTAAATTAGTTTCGAAAAGGCAACTAGGTAGTTGGCCTAGCAGCACTGAACCCAATCCAAGAGAGCATGTGAAAGCAGTTACATTAAGGAATGGGAAAGTGTTAACTGAACATGAAAAGAAGTTATCGCAAGAATCTGATAAGGACAAGGACAAGGAGGTCAAACTCGAAGGTAGTGTAACACTGGTACTTAAAGAATATAAACCACCCAACCCATATCCGGCAAAGTTAAAGAAAGATCGCATGGATGCACAATTCGGTAAATTTCTTAAACTTTTTAAACAGTTGCATATTAACTTACCTTTTTTTTTAAGCTATTTCGTAGATGTCTACATATGCAAAATTTTTGAAGGAGCTTTTAACAAATAAAAGGAAGGTTGAAGAGCTGTCTATAGTGGAACTTAACGAGGAGTATTCAGCTATCCTTTAGAATAAACTGCCAACCAAACTGAAAGATCCAAGAGGTTTTAATATTCCTTGTTTAATTGGTAGTTTAAATATTGAAAAGGCATTAGCTGATTTAGGTGCTATCATTAATTTTATGCCTTATAAAATCTTCAAGTAGCTTGGTCTTAGGGAACCAAAACCTACTAGGATGAGTATTCAATTAGCTAATAGATCTATTAAATATCCTAGGGTATTATTGAAGATATGTTTGTAAAAGTAGATAAATTCATATTCACTGTTGATTTTGTTGTGCTTGACATGGATGAGGATATTAAGGTGCCTTTAATTTTAGGTCGCCCATTTTTATCCATTACTAAAGCTGTTATTGATGTGGGTGATGTGACAACCCGAATTAGGGCCTAATTGGAATGGTGGTTTCGTGACCACAAATCCGAGATAGAAATAATTATTTTATGATTATTTTGAGGTTTATGATATGATTTCATGATTTCGTGAAAATTTCGTGATGAAATTCTATGCATTGAGCGCTTAAGTTGAGATTAGGGACTAAACCGAATAAATTGCAAAACTCGTGTTTTAGAAGTTTTTAGTATGAAATTGCCTTGGGATATTAATTAGGAGGTCTTAAATAGCAACTTGACCAATTCCTAAGTTATGGACAAAAGTGGGACATGGAGGGAATTTTTGGAAAGTTTAGTAGTAAGGGCATTTTGGTAATTTGTATATTAAATGAAATAAAATGGGAAAAATAACACAAAATTGGCCATCATCTTCATTAGTTGCTGCCAAAATTTTCTCTCCTCCATAGCTAGGGTTTCTTCAACTTTCAAGCTTCATAGTAAGTGATTTCAAGCCCCGTTTTTAATGTTCTTTACATTTTTGAAATCCTCGTAGCTCGGTTTACCTATTTCTACCATTATTTCGAGTTAGGGTTTATGTTTAAAAATTTACCCATGAATGATAGGCATCTATTTTGATTTTTGATGCTATAATATGAATGTTTGAAGTTAGGAGAACGATCTTTTCTAAGCGATTTTTAGCGAAAACGAGCAAAACGGCATAATCGATAAAAATACCTATTGTTCATAACTACGTGTTAGAGTGAGAATTTGATGTTTCCATAAAAGAGAAAAATGATCAGCATGTTATTAAACATAAGAATAAGGGCTGAAATTAAATTTCCGAGCCTTGGGGCAAAATCATAATTTTGTAAAAGTTAGGGGGCAAAAATGTAATTTTTGTATAATGTGATTTTTGGATTGAAATAAATAGTTCAGGTGTTAAATGAGCTAAATGTGTTGTTATAGATCAAGAAAGGCGTGGAATCGACCTCGAACGGGGGAAGGAAAATGTTTTGGACTAAATTATAAAATTCCCATATTTTGCACCGAGGTAAGTTTGTATGTAAATAATACATTAATTTCATTTACATTTTTATATTTCAGCCTACATTATATATATTAGCTAATGTTGAAGCATAAATAGACTATTGGAAGAATGGAAATAAGTAATAGAGAGAGAAATCCCGGTTGAACATTCGGAAAGATCGAATAAAATACATGGAGCGTAGCTAGGTCACATGTACGCAGTCTTTGAGTGCACATCATGTGTACAAGAAAGCTACGAGATACTATGTGGTAGCTAGGTCACATGTGTGATACGGGATGTATCCCATGGAGACAAGAGAGCTACGGGAGAGATAAATGTAGCTAGGTCGCATGTGCGATTCCAAGTGTAGGACACCATGTGGACAAGAGAGCTACGTAATAAATTGGCTAGGTCACATGGGTGGTACTAAGTGTTCACCATGTGTACAAGAGAGCCGAACTATATGAAATATGTTGGTGGAGCTGTGTGCTGAAACCATCAAGTATCGGGAATTGATCCGAATTGTTCAACGGGATGGCTTTATGGTGACATTGTAATTATGGACCTATACTTGTGATGTATGATATGTGGTGAAAATGATTTGTGATCTATATATAAGTTAAAATGAGATTAATACAAAGAAAGTGTGAAAGAGTGAATTAGCACTAAAACTGTTGTGGGACAGTAGCAGTAACGTGATTTTGAAAAATCACCAAAAATAGTAATAATTTAATTAGAGGCTGAATGAGAAGTGAAATTAAAGCTTAATGAGCCTATTTTCATATAAAAGAAACGGAGCAAGTAACGGAATTTTATATTTTGAGATATTTATAATTGTGTGTGACTTTCTCAGAATGACTATGTGATCCCCTGTTCCAAATTTGAAAAATCATTAAAAATTGTACAAAACAAATTAAGAAACATAGTTTATATTTCTAAATTCGTTATTGACTCTAGTTTTAAATGAAACAGGTTTCATGGTTATTTGAATTGTATACTGAGAGAAATTAAATTCGTAGTGAATAGAGGGCAGATCAGTCGAGCTGTGTAACAGGGGAAACTTTAACTAATAAACTGTACTAATTGGCTGGACCAAAAATTCTAGAAAAAAATTAGTAAGAATTTTTATGAGTCTAGATTCAGGGAAATTTTACGGATTTAAATTTTGAGTTTCGTAACTCGAGTTATGATTTATTTAGTGATCATGATGCAGGAGGGACAGCTTGATCAAATTGGAGTGAATAGTAAAATTTAAGAATATGATATAATTGAGTTATGTTGTAAACATATTAGATTCCTTATTTGTTATTTATATACTTACTTACTAAGCTATAAGCTTACTTTCTTTTCCCTCTTTTGTCTTATAGTGTCATCCAGCTAGCACAGGAGTTAGAGATCGTTGAAGATCCGCCTGCACTATCAATACTTTTGGTATTTGAACTCAACATTTTGAATTATGGCATGTTAGAGCGCCTGTTAGAGCTTATGCCATACGTGCCCGAGAGGATGCATCATCTCTCGATGTGATTACTGGTACATTTTCTCTCTATGATGCTATTGTTATTGCATTTATTGATTCCGGGTCCACTCATTCCTATATTTGCATGAATTTAGTATCTAATAAAAAGTTGCCTGTTGAGTTTCATCGAGTTTACGATTAAAGTGTCGAACCCTTAGGCCAATATGTGCTAGTTGACAAGGTTTGCAAGAATTGTCCATTAATGATTCAAGGTCACTTTGTTTTTCACTAATCGATCTGTTACCATTTGATGAGTTTGACGTTATTTTGGGAATGGACTGGTTGACATTGTATGATGCCAAGGTAGATTGTAAACAAAAAACACTGGAGTTGAAATGTGAAAGTGGAGAAATTCTGTGGGTTGAAACAGATGAATCAAATAAATTGCCTATGGTGATTTCGTACATGTCTGCACAAAAATACATGAGAAAAGGGTGTGAAGCCTATTTGGCTTATGTAATGAATACTGAGTTGCCTCAATTGAAGTTTGAATCAGTACCGATAGTCTGTGAATTTCCAGATGTATTTCCAGAGGAATTGCCTGGATTGCCTCCAAATAGAGAGATAGAGTTTGCCATTGATTTGTTACCAGGTACTACACCGATCTCGATTGCTCCATATAGAATGGCTCCGACTGAATTAAAAGAATTGAAGGCTCAGTTGCAAGAGTTAACAGACAAGGGGTTTGTGAGACCGAGTTTCTCTCCTTGGGGTGCTCCTGTATTGTTCGTAAAAAAGAAGGATGTTTCAATGAGGCTTTGCATTGATTACCGCTAGCTGAATAAGGTGACTACAAAGAACAAGTATCCGTTGCGAGGATTGATGATTTATTCGATCGGTTAAAGGGGCCACAAATGTTTTCAAAGATCGATTTGAGGTCCAGTTACTACCGATTTGAGAGTTAAGGAGCCGGATGTGCGAAAACCGCTTTTAGGACACGGTATGGACATTATGAGTTCCTTGTGATGCCTTTCGGCTTAACAAATGCTCCAGCTATATTTATGGACCTGATGAACTGAATCTTTCAGCCATATTTAGATAAGTTTGTAGTGGTGTTTATAGATGACATTCTAATTTATTCTCGGGATGAGTCCGAACACGCCGAACACTTGAGAACTGTATTGTGATTTTAAGAGAAAAGAAACTGTTTGCTAAGTTTAGTAAAAGTGAGTTTTGGCTTCGTGAAGTCGGATTTTTGGGACATATAGTCTCAGGTGATGGTATTCGGGTAGATCCGAGTAAGATTTTCGCGATCGTTGATTGGAAACCACCAAAGAATGTATCCGAGGTTAGAAGTTTTTAGGCTTACCGGGTATTATAGACGTTTTGTCGAGGGATTTTCGACGATTGCCTCTCCTATGACTAAGTTGTTGCAAAAGAATGTTAAGTTTGAATGGACTGATAAATGCCAGCAGAGTTTTGAAAAGCTGAAAGCACGATTGACTGAAGCACCAATTTTAGTACACTGAGCCGGGGAAGGAGTTCGTAATTTATAGTGATGCATCATTGATGTGCCTTGGGTGTGTGTTGATGCAAGAGGGTAAAGTGGTAGCTTATGCCTCGTGACAGCTTAAAACCACATGAGAAGAACTATCCTACACATGATTTGGAGTTGGCGCTATTGTCTTTGCCTTGAAGATTTGGCGACATTATTTGTATGGTGAAAAATGCCGAATTTTTACCGATCACAAAAGTTTGAAGTATTTGATGAATCAAAAGGATTTGAATCTGCGACAACGGAGATGGCTTGAATTATTGAAGGATTATGAGCTAGTGATTGATTATCATCCAGGAAAAGCGAATATAGTTGCCGATGCTTTGAGCAGGAAATCTCTTTTTGCTTTGAGGGCCATGAATACGAGGTTAGCATTGTCTCATGATGGGTCAATTTTGGCGAGAGATGAGGTTAAACCGTTGTTTCTCCAAATAATCTGTGATGCTCAAAAGAATGATAGTGAGTTGCAAACCAAGAGAACTCAGGTCATGAATTGGGTTACTACTCAAATTTTGAGTTGGACCAGATGATCTGTTTGATGTTTCAAATAGGATTTGTGTACCAAAAATGATGAATTGATTCGAAAATATTACATGAGGCGCATACGATGGCTGTTTTTCATTCACCACAGTAGCACAAAAATGTATAATGATTTAAAGAAGTTATATTGGTGGCGGTATGAAAAGGACATTTCGAATTTGTAACCAAGTGTTTGATCTCATCAACAAGTAAAAGCTGAACATCAAGTGCCTTCAGGATTACTCCAACCGGTAATGGTGCCTGAGTGGAAATGGGATAGAATTACTATGGATTTTGGAACCGGTTTGCCTTTGACTCCTAAAAAGAAGGATGCTGTCTGGGTAGTGGTTGATAGGTTAACAAAGTCAGCCCATTTTATACCAGTACGTACCGATTACTTACTTGATAAATTACCTGAACTATATATTACTGAAATTGTGAGGTTGCACGGGGTACCTATGTCTATAATATCAGATAGAGATCCGAGGTTTACCTCGAGATTTTGGAAAAAGTTACAAGAAGCTTTGGGCACAAAATTGAACTTTAGTACTGCATTTCATCCACAAACAGATGGTCAGTCGGAAAGAGTAATCCAGGTACTTGAGGATATGCTTAGATGTTGTGTTTTAGAATTTGGAGGTAGTTGGGAGAAATATCTATCTTTGGTTGAATTCGCCTACAATAACAGTTTTCAGTCAAGTATACAAATGGCACCGTACGAAGCCTTGTATGGTCGCAAATGTCGGACTCCTTTATATTGGACCGAACTTAGTGAGAAACAGATTCACGGAGTTGATCTAGTTAAAGAAACTGAGGAGAAAGTAAACGTAATTTGTGATTGCTTAAAAGCTGCTTCAGATCGACAAAAGTCATATGCAGATTTAAAAAGAAAAGAGATTGAATTTCAGGTGGGTGATAAAGTGTTCTTGAAGGTGTCACCATGGAAGAAGATTCTGAGATTTAGCCAAAAAGGCAAATTGAGTCCGCGTTTTATTGGGCCGTACGAGATTACTGAGAGAATCGGACCAGTGGCATATCGGTTGGCCTTACCGGCAGAGTTAGAAAGAATTCATAACGTGTTTCATGTATCAATGTTGGGACGTTATCGTTCAGATCCTTCACATGTGATTTCTCCAACGAAAATGAGATTCGATTGGATATGACCTATGAGGAGGAACCAATAAAGATTTTGGCTCGGGAAATTAAAACAGCTTAAGAAATAAAAGTATAGCATTAGTGAAAGTATTGTGGCACAGACATGGGATAGAAGAGGCTACGTGGGAACTGAGGAAACTATGAGGAAACAGATGACTCAACCTCTTTACCGTAAAGATTTTCGGGGAAGAAAATCCCTAAAGGGGGGGAGAATTGTGACAACCCGAATTAGGGCCTAATCGAAATGGTGGTTTCGTGACCGAGATAGAAATAATTATTTTATGATTATTTTGAGGTTTATGATATGATTTCATGATTTCGTGAAAATTTCGTGATGAAATTCTATGCATTGAGCGCTTAAGTTGAGATTAGGGACTAAACTGAATAAATTGCAAAAATCGTGTTTTAGAAGTTTTTAGTATGAAATTGCTTTGGGATATTAATTAGGAGGTCTTAAATAGCAACTTGACCAATTCCTAAGTTATGGACAAAAGTGGGACATGGAGGGAATTTTTGGAAAGTTTAGTAGTAAGGGCATTTTGGTCATTTGTATATTAAATGAAATAAAATGGGAAAAATAACACAAAATTGGCCATCATCTTCATTAGTTGCTGCCAAAATTTGCTCTCCTCCATAGCTAGGGTTTCTTCAACTTTCAAGCTTCATAGTAAGTGATTTCAAGCCCCGTTTTTAATGTTCTTTACATTTTTGAAATCCTCGTAACTCGGTTTACCTATTTCTACCATTATTTCGAGTTAGGGTTTATGTTTAAAAATTTACCCATGAATGATAGGCATCTATTTTGATGTTTGATGGTAGAATATGAATGTTTGAAGTTAGGAGAACGATCTTTTCTAAGCGATTTTTAGCGAAAACGAGCAAAACGGCATAATCGATAAAAATACCTATTGTTCATAACTACGTGTTAGAGTGAGAATTTGATGTTTCCATAGAAGAGAAAAATGATCAGCATGTTATTAAACATGAAATTAAATTTCCGAGCCTTGGGGAAAAATCATAATTTTGTAAAAGTTAGGGGGCAAAAATGTAATTTTTGTATAATGTGATTTTTGAATTGAAATAAATAGTTCAGGTGCTAAATGAGCTAACTGTGTTGTTATAGATCAAGAAAGGCGTGGAATCGACCTCGAACGGGGGAAGGAAAAAGTTTTGGACCAAATTGCAAAATTCCCATATTTTGCACCGAGGTAAGTTTGTATGTAAATAATACATTAATTTCATTTACATTTTTATATTTCAGCCTACATTATATATATTAGCTAATGTTGAAGCATAAATAGACTATTGGAAGAATGGAAATAAGTAATAGAGAGAGAAATCCCGGTTAAACATTCGGAAAGATCGAATAAAATACATGGAGCGTAGCTAGGTCACATGTATGGTGCTGAGTGCACATCATGTATACAAGAAAGCTACGAGATACTATGTGGTAGCTAGGTCACATGTGTGATACGGGATGTATCCCATGTAGACAAGAGAGCTAGGGGAGAGATAAATGTAGCTAGGTCGCATGTGTGATTCCAAGTGTAGGACACCATGTGGACAAGAGAGCTACGTAATAAATTGGCTAGGTCACATGGGTGGTACTAAGTGTTCACCTTGTGTACAAGAGAGCCGACTTATATGAAATATGTTGGTGGAGCTGTGTGCTGAAACCGTCAAGTATGGGGAATTGATCCGAATTGTTCAACGGGATGGCTTTATGGTGACATTGTAATTATGGACCTATACTTGTGATGTATGATATGTGGTGAAAATGATTTGTGATATATATATAAGTTAAAATGAGATTAATACAAAGAAAGTGTGAAAGAGTGAATTAGCACTAAAACTGTTGTGGGACAGTAGCAGTAACGTGATTTTGAAAAATCACCAAAAATAGTAATAATTTAATTAGAGGCTGAATAAGATGTGAAATTAAAGCTTAATGAGCCTATTTTCCTATAAAATAAACGGAGAAATTAAAGGAATTTTATATTTTGAGATATTTATAATTGTGTGTGACTTGCTTAGAATGACTATGTGATCCCCTGTTCTAACTTTGAAAAATCATTAAAAATAGTACAAAACAAATTAAGAAACATAGTTTATATTTATAAATTCTTTATTGAGTCTAGTTTTAAATGAAATAGGTTTCATGGTTATTTAAATTGTATACTGAGAGAAATTAAATTCGTAGTGAACAGAGGTCAGATCAGTCGAGCTGTGTAACAGGGGAAACTTTAACTAATAAACTGTACTAATTGGCTGGACCAAAAATTCTAGAAAAAAATTAGTAAGAACTTTTGTGAGTCTATATTCAGGGAAATTTTATGGATTTAAATTTTGAGTTTCGTAACTCGAGTTATGATTTATTTAGTAATCATGACGCAGGAGGGACAGCTTGATCAAATTGGAGTGAATAGTAAAATTTAAGAATATGATATAATTGAGTTATGTTGTAAACATATTAGATTCCTTATTTGTTATTTATATACTTACTTACTAAGCTATAAGCTTACTTTCTTTTCCTCTTTGTCTTATAGTGTCATCCAAATAGCACAGAGTTAGAGATCGTTGAAGATCCGCTTTGCACTATCAATACTTTTGGTATTTGAACTCAACATTTTGAATTATGGCATGTATAGTAGACTTAGTTATTTTGTTACGTGTCATAATTGCCTAGGTCTAAAATATTAATTATAGTATCAAACAAATCTTTTTATCTGAAGTCTTTGAAATTGGCTTGTATTGTTAATGGCATATGTTGTAATGATTCATGATCAAATAGCACGCCATATTTTTGCCTCGGTTTTATTTAATAGTATGTATTATAATTTGTTAATACCTCGTACCTGCTCAGCGACGGATACGGGTAAGGGTGTTACATTTAGTGGTATCGAGGTACGGTTTAGTCGGTTCTCGGACTAATAAAGAGTGTGTAAAAGTCTAGCTATACATGCCATAAAAATATTGTGATAGTGTGGTGACTCTTGATTATTCTAAACTGTGTTTTGTTTTGATATAGTAATGGATCCTGACGGAACTGCGGCTGATGATGCTGCTAGTAATGCGCCGGCTCCTGCACAAGGGACCGCGCCTGTGGAAAGTAGACCTGAGACATTGAGACAGGGAGATGAGGCTCGGGATGCCTTTCTCCAAATGATGAACAATTGGTATACTGAGTTTATTCGAGCAAACCCAAGTGCTCAACCTCCTCCACCCCCTTCCATACCTCAGACGATTCCTGTAGCTGCTCAAGGCATAGATTTGGTAAGAATGAACAAGCCTCCAGTGATGCATGTTGGCAATTTTTGATGAACTCGTAGAAGACATTGTGGAGGTATTTATGGACGACTCCTCAGTATTCAGTAATTCATTCTATCTTGGTCTTAAAATTTTAAAGCGAGTTCTAATGAGATGTGAGGAAACGAACCTTGTACTTATTTGGGAAAAATGTCACTTCATGGTTCGAGAAGGGATTGTGTTAGGCCATAAAATTTCTAGTAAAGGGATTGAGGTTGATAGAGCGAAAATTGAAACAATTGAAAAACTACCTCCCCTTAGCTCAGTTAAGGCTATTCGAAGCTTTTTAAGACAGCTGTGGAGTATCTGCAACACATGTAGGACCTTAGCCATCGGTAGGACGTTCAGGACTAATACCCAAATCACGTAAACCCTAATGACATGTTATTTGTACCCTACAAATTCCTAAGGTTCAAAGGAGACTCGATAATTGTCGTACATCTTTGGATATGCAATCGTGTATACATATAGAAAATTTACAATTCGTGCATATTTCAAAATAAAACATATAATCACAACTTAATCACATGAACTTACCTCGACAAGTTTACATAAATACGAAGGCGATTAATCCGAGACTTTCTCTTTGTCCTAATCTAAAGCCGTACGAGGTCAGTCTTGATCTATACGGATAAATTGAACTCAGTTCAAAATATATTTCATTCAATTTAACCCAAAATCATATTTTAAAAAAATTACCATTTTGCCCCTATACTTTTAATTTCTTTGCAATTTGGTCCGTATATTATAAAAATAGAAATTCATGAAATTCCACCACAACCCACTATAGCCGAATATCAATTAAGTCTCTAACAAGCCCTATATTTCATTTATTTCACAATTTCACAATGTAAAATTTCTATTTTTGAATTTAATCCCTATTTGACAATTTCATAAAAAACTCTTAACACAAGTTGTTTATCTAACAACAACCATCCATTTTCTATCATCAAACATAAAAAATCGTGTATATTGATCAATGAAAAACCCTAACAAATTAATAGTTTCACAAATTAGTCCCTGGGCTAGCTAGATTAAGCTACAACGATCCCGAAAACATAAAAATCGTTAAAAATGGGACAAAAATACATACCTAATCAAGGAAACAAGGATGGTTGAATGTAGCTTCAACAATGGCTACTCTTTTCTTCTATTTTTGGTTGAAAGATGAAAGTAAAAGATGATGTTTTTATTTTATTTTATTTTATTTATCATTTATTTACCTTTTTACTAATTTAACCTTTAAAATTAATCAAATTTACACAAATTCCAAGCCATGCTCATCCACTAACAACTCTAATGGTCTTCCACTTTAAATTTCTATAGATATTTAATACATTTAGCTATTAGAACTCAACTTTTGTACTTTACTCAATTTAATCCTTTTTATCAAATTGAGTGTGTAAACGGTAAAATTTCTTAACAAAATTTTTATACGGTACTACTATCATGCTGTAGACAATAAAATAATAAAATAAATTTTTTGACTTCGGATTTGTGGTGCTAAAACCAGTATTCCGATTTCACTGAAAACTGGTTGTCACACATGTATTGTTGTTTGATGCTTAGGCATGTGCCAAGCTATTGGTTGAATGGTATTATGTTTACTTATAAGTTGCATTGAAATGGTAAGAGCCCAAATGGAAATGTGCTTGTGTTCATGAAAGAGTTGTAAGGTTTTAATTATGAAATTTCTTATGAAATGATTTATCATGTGGTTAATTCCCGAAAGAGTTATGTTTAATTTCATTAGCTTGTGGCTATGGTTGATGATATGCTTATGTCTTGTGTGTTATGCATTTGAAACGGGTGTGGAAAGGTAATGAAATAGTAAGTTCATACTTGAAGTGTAAAATGATGAAAAGGGAATGATGAGTTAAGTCAATGTTGTTATTTAAGTTAAAGAAAGTAAATGCAATGGAAAGTAATGAAATGCAAATGAAAATAAGAAAATTTGAAAGAGTTTAAAATTATTTAAAATCCTACTTTGCTAGGGATGATATGTATATGTGATGTTGTGGATTTAGTCACTTTATGAGTTGTTGAATATGATTTCATGAATCTTACGGTATCGGTATAGGATTATTCTTAATATGTATAAATTTCATATTTGAAATTGATTGATATGACTAAAGTTTATACGATTTTACTAAGCATACATTGCTTACGTAGTTGGCTTTTCTTTACTTTTCAGATTATCGGAAGCTCGATAGGGTTGAAACTCGTCGGAGACCCATCACACTATCCAATAGTTATATTAGTAATTTCCAATGTCTTGTTTAAGGTTATGATGGCATGTATAGGTGGACTTATGGTTGATGATAATTGAATGTTAGTTAATGAGTTTGGCATGTATATGTCATTTTGGGTGATGAAGCCTTGGTACATGTGGTGCCTTGTTGATATGTGTTAATTTGATAATGTGTTAAACATGTTTGAATGGAAAAAGTGATATATGATGAGTTGACCTCAACATGGTCAAGATATGATATATTCTAAAAAGGTTTTGAATCTAATGTGGTATGTTGATTATATATCAAATATGTTATGTTTTGGCATGAAAACAAGTTAAGTGATAATTGGTTAAATATGCACATGTATAGGTATTTTTGGTTGATGATGTAGCCATTTGTTGTGGCTTGTGTTTATGACATTTTCTTATGAAGGAGTTGCTATTAAGTTAGCATGTATATATTTGGGCCTTGTAATGGTTGTTATATTTATATATATGTGACCTTATGATGGTTAATTTATAGTTCTTTTGATGCTTAGGTGATAGAAGTTGAACATGGTCATTTTGGTATGAAACATGTAGTTGGCACAAATGGTTTATGATGCTAATGTTAATTGGTATATTTGGTACTTTTTGGTATGAAATTGATAGCTAAACAAAATTCTATGTTTTGGTAATAACTTAGCTAAAGGTTAGTTGAACATTTGGCCTAATTGTGCATATAATTGTACATGTTTAATTGGTGTGGTTGAGGTGCCTTTTAGGCATATTAGTTGTATGTTTATGTACCTTAATTGGGTAGCTTTATGATGCATGTTATTAGTGCAATTTGAAGGCTTATTTATATGTGGAAATTTGGTTGTAGGTATGTGCTTGAATGGGTGAGAAAAATGGCTTAGAAATGGCCTATTTTTCGTCCACACGGGTAGAGACACGGGCGTGTGTCTTAGCCATGTGTGACACACTGCTAGGCAACACGGTCGTGTGTCCCTTGTAGGTTTCAAAGGGTTACAAGTCAGGTTGTTACACGGCCTAGGATACGGCTTAGCACACAGGCGTGTGAGGTCATTTCGAAGGGTACACGGCCTGGCGCATGGGCATGTAGCTTGGCCGTGTGACCCAAGTCAGTGAGTTACATGGGCACAGACATGGGCTGGGACACGACTGTGTGTCCTTACTTCAAATTTCGACACACCCTGAGACACGGGAGTGTCTCTCAACCGTGTGACTCACACGGTCTGGCCACACGGCTATGTGACCTCTGTAGTTTGAAAATGTTCATCTTTTCCCTAAAATTTTTATATGTTTCTAATTTAATCCCAACTTATTTCTAATGTGTTTTTATAGCCTCGAGGGCTTGTAAAAGGTACAATATGTATGTCATTGATTGGTTTTGAATTGACTGATTTTGTAAATTTAAATGTATTAATTTTTTTATGGTTTCGAATTGTAAACTCTGGTAATGCTCTGTAACCCTATTTCGGTGACGGATTTGGGTTAGGGGTGTTACAGCATACCTTAGTCGCTAGTAAACCACTCCATGGTAGCTTCATTTAGACAATTGCTAGTATAAATTTCATGCTTCACACACCGTGTTATCAATCACCCTGTTATCAAGCAACAATACACTGTAAAACAATCAATGATTAAACTCAAACATGCCTTAAAATTATTATAAAACCATTCAAAATAAAATGTTCAATATCCAAAGTCCATTACAATCAATATCAAGAACATTCCCGAGAGTCCCACAATGCCCGACTACAGTCTCTAAAATACATAATAAAGTCTCTACCAAGCCTAAATCTCTTGGATCTCTCTTGCTCGGCTCCTCAGCTCCTCAATCCCGATGAATATATGCACAAATGTGAGGGTGTGAGCTTTAAAAAGCTCAGTGAATGTTAATAAATACAACAAGTAAACTAACATCCAATTCATGCTTAGTTCACAACCAATCATTCACCAATTGTCAGCCAAAATTAATTAAACATGTCAAATTAATTTCCATAAGCATTTCCAATACCAAAAATCAACCATTCATGGCTTTCAATCATCAATTGATATAGCAACAATCATACATAAATATATTGGCGTTCATTTCTCATGGCTTAATCGGGTGATCATACATTGGATAAATGGATCGCTAAACTCCCACAAATAACAAATATAGTCCACTGAGTTGAATGGGTCAAAGCACGCGCTCCCTTATAGTGCCTCAAACAACCTATTGAGTGGAGATTCATGCTCAACACTCCCTTATCTACTCCAAATAAATCAGTCCACTTAGAGTCTCATTGCTCATAAATGACATATCAACATGGTGAGTACTCACAAATCCTATGGCATGCTAACTATATCCAATGGATTCACCATGCATGTTGCCAATATATTCAATCAAACATAGCATATAAATCAATTATTAGTGTGCTCAATTTGATGTGACAAGATGCTTATATGTAACATGTAACATAGCATTTAATATCCAATAAAATCAAGCAATACATTTACCAAATTTCCATAATCAATTACCAATTAAAACATCAACATATCATGATAAAAAATTTCAGTACACATGCTTAAAATCATCTTTAAAATCAATTTAATTAAATAGCACAACACCACCCAAAAATTCACTTACCATTTTTTTTTCAATAGAAATTCAATTTTTTTGCACATTTAATACCAATCTTGCAAAAACAACCATTCATCCATAATTAATTAATTTCAATCATTAATTAATGTACTAGTTAAACATAATTGAGGGTCAATTTACCAAATTGCCCTTAGAAACACTCACCACATAATTTTATTCTATCACAATAGGTGATCAACTAGGCAATTTTGAGCTTCAATTTTGGTTATCTTGGTCCTCTTCAAGATTTAGGGCTTTAATAGAGGTAATTAGACATTACCACCTTCCAAAGCTATATTAAACACAATTTTTAATTAACTATGGTAATCAAAATTCACTCTCAAAGATACCTTATCGAATTTGTAACATCAAGTTGAAAACTCGATTCCTCACACAATCGACCTCTCTAGCCCTCCTAACAACTTCCAAACATCAATACTAGACCAAATACACATAAACTAATCATAAATTTCGCATTTAAATCAATTTCACAAAAATCCTGAAAATTAATTCAAGATGATGAAATTCAGTTTTCTTCAAATTACCTCACAAATCATGTTTAATCTTGACAAATAAAACCAAAAACCCTTTAATAGATCCTTTCTAACTTAGAGCATCCATTGATTTGTAGATTTCCTCTCAAAATTTAAGATCCACCTTTAAAGCACCTTAAGCTTTTGAAGAAGATGACATTGATAAAAAAATCATTTAATTGACTTTCAAATAATGTAAAAATATTTATAATCTTCATAAAAAAAGTTTAGGATTGAAGATTACCTTTGATTCGTTCTAAATCCTCTAATTGAAAATCTTGAGAAGTTTCAAAATATTTTTGGCTACTTTTGAGAATAATTTCGGGTGAATTGAGAGAGTATTTTGAGAAGGAAAATGGTTAGATCTATTCTCTGATGATAGATCATTAAAACCATGCAAAGAAAACGAAATTTATAGCTTTCTAATATGATGTAAATGGTGTGAAAAGTAGGCTAGATACATTGTTTTTAAAGCTCAAACAACCCACCAAAATTTAAAAATTGGGGAATTTGCCTAATGGTCACTCCTACATTTACTTTGTTTTACCATTTAATCATCTCCCTCCAAAATTCTGAATTTTAAGGTTTATTTGTCAAATCAATACTCTAAATTTTCCATTCTTTTACAATTAAACCCAATTTAATTAACAATTAAATTTAGCTCAAATTGACCCCTAATAAAAATTATTTTAAAATTCTTTTTTTACCCAAATTAATTATTTTCACTAATAATTATTTAATTACTTTAAAATTAATTTTTATTTTTTTGGATTATTTTTTAATCGATTTTAGATGAAATTAACCTCCAAAAATAAATTAAAAATTACTAGAAACCTTACAAATTCCTAGTTTCACACTTAGAACCCGAAAAATATACCCGAACTACTAGACCCAATTTAGGGATATTACACGTTACCCCTTCCCTTCGTTGAACTGCAATAATCTCAAGAAAAAGGGGATGACACAAATTAATAAAAAGGGGGGAAATTTCTTTTCTTAAGTATTTATTTTTAGAAATTTATATTTCTTTTCTTAGTTAGTATTTTACTTCCGTAAAATAAATAGGAAATTGCAAACATGAATAAATTAAGCTCAATGCCTCTTCATTATAACAAGTGAAGTGATGTGGTAATGAGAATGAACATGTCTAGGATTGGATTGTTAAGAAAGACTTGGTACTTAAGTAGTCTTCATGACTCACCTCTCTTTTCTTACTATCTTACTTGGTGTTCAGTTCTCATTCATTACTTTGTTCTCGCAATGAGGAGATTACTTCCTTTTAAAAGGGGGGTAAAGCAATAATTTCATGACTTTTAAATTTTGTTCTTAAGTATGTTTCAAAGATTACACATAAGTATGATGAAATAAAATGAAGTTCAGAAAAAAATTTTGTTTATAAGTTAGCTCAAATGCAAGTACGATTTCTAATTTTATTTGAGTTTTTTTTATGTTATCTTAGGTTGTGGTATGCTTGTATGTTCTTAGGTCTTATGTAGGATTTTGCCATGAAAATTTAATTTCCTTAGAAATAGACATCCATGAAGGTTTAAGTCCTTAGAATTGACTTAGTAACTTTCTTGAACCTTTCAAGCTTGTCATATTTAACCCTTGAAACTTCAGTTTGAGCCTTTAAGCCTATTGTGTTGTTATTCACCTACATCATAAGCCATATTACCATCTTTTTAAATTTTATCCTATTTTTGCACCTATCTTAGCTATTCTTGTCTTGGTGAGCAATGTCGAGGAAAAATCAGAAAGATGTATATGTTCTATGTTTGATTCAAAAAAAAAAAAAAAACGAGAAAAATCTCCATTCAATGTCAAAGTAAAAAGAGAAAAATAAATACTCAAAATATTGAGAAGTATTGTTGTGCATAAAGCTTCAAATTAAGTTTGGGGTGGTAAAACTTGTTAGTAGGAAGGATGTACCTCAAAAGGATCCAAGACAAAGTTAGGTTTAAGATTATTGAACCTAAAAATTCACTTCTCTTTATCCCTACCTTGAACCTATCTCTATTACAACCCTATAAAAGACCTATTGATTTTGATACTTATACCGACTACATTAGTGGAAAGAAATTACTGAGTTCAACATATGAGGACCATTAATTAATCCTTGTTATTTTTTTGTCTAATTGATAAGGAGACTTTGATTGAATGGTAAATATTATGTATGGTCTGTAAAACATGAACTATTTGACTTATGCTAGCATTTTTCCACACTTAGAATAAAATTTTGAAATAATGTTTGCATATGAGCGACTTATCAATAAAAGGAGTTTGTGAACATGATTTTGTGGATGTATGTTTATGTGAAAATTTTGATTCTACTTAATGATTCTATCTAAACCTATTGCAAGATTGTCTTATCTAAAATTTTGTTTTACATTACTCGAAACGAGCAATGCTTAAGTTTGGGGGTGTGTAAACTCTAATTTATATAGGGTTTTATAGTTTTTTTTTGGCACGTTTTTACTTAAAAATAATATTAATCCCGAGTATTTGATTTTTGATTGGGCGAATTTTATTTATATTTCAATAATGAACATGATCTAATGAAGAATGTGATTTTATGCTACTTTTGCATTAAATTTGTGCATAACTTAATTATTTTTTGCTACTTATTGATCTTGATTTAATTAATGCAGTTGGACCAATTAATTATGCATAATTTCTTTATAAAATAAAGCTGCATGGTCATGCTCAATTTCACTCCACATGGATGGAAAACACATGCAAAATGGGTCAAGAATAAGTTGATTTAATCCAATTGAGGAATGGTCAATTGATGGGCAAGTCTGGTAAACAATTGGGTCACCAAATCGTCCAAACAAGGCAGAACAAGCTGAATTCGACAAACGCATTTGCGCTGCTTAAAAATCAACTTTTGGGAGATTTATCGAAGGTCCCTGCACTTGAAAATAAGTCAGAAAATAGCACACCAACTTTTCCCAAGAAACCGTCCACCCCTTGCTTGATTCAAACATGATAACATGCTTGAATCAAGCAACCAAACAACTCCCTCCTCTAGAAATTATGGCTGGCCATGGGAAGGAAATCTAAGGGATTCATCATGCCATTTTTAGTAAACACACCTACCATCCTTCACTATAAATACTCACCCCAATTCCTCATTTCAATCATCCCTTATCCCTCATTCATAATTCCCTAACCTCTCGTTTCTCTCATTGATAAACCCTCCTTTTATTCCTTGAGAAAATTTTCTCTTGGCTAGCCACCTTGAGGAGCATCTTGCTAAAGAGTAACTACAAGGATTGGAGAAATCCACCATGATCAATTTTAGAGGATTGTTGAAATTATTCTGAGTGTTTTCTTCCTTAATATTTATTGTTGTTCTTGTTATTCAACTTGTTTGCAATTTGCTTTAATGTTTTTTTTTATTAACAATGGTAGCTTCATTTTATTTAGCTAGGATGATTGCATCAATTGAATAAAGTTTATTTAAATCATGTTATGATGTTTTGTGCCTTAATGGATCATGTTTTCAATTAAACTCAACCATGTATTTCATTCATACATGATTGAATGTGTTAGAATTAGTTGAACAATCCTAACCAGACAACGGCTAGTGGACACAATAATTGAAAAGTGCATGCTTAATTTAGATCCTAACTTGACTAAATAAAAGGTTTATAATAACTCGAACCAACTCTATTATCTTGCATAGTTTTTAGGTTTATGTGATTAAACTGTTTCAGACCTAACCCATCCCTATTAATTTACATGAATTCTAAGAAGCCCTTAGTTCAATATGATTAGTAAAATGCATGTTTTTCTAAGTAAAAGAATCCAAAAGGACTTAATTTTGGTTTCAAACTCATGAAAGATTGAGTTGCCTTGTATTATTTTTCAGAATATTGTAAGCATGATGAAATGAACTAAGTTGAATAATGTGATTATCCTAGCCTATTCATGTCATTGTTGTTGTAATCTTGTGAATTCTGCTGCTAAATCCATTTCATCCATTTTAACCATTTATTTCATTTACATTTAGGTTAACTTGCATTAGGGATCACTTTGCATCTAGTCATTTATTTTTTCCAACACTCAAAATTATTGTGTTTTTTTTACGAAATTGTTAACATTAATTTTGAAAAATATTGATTAACGTATACAGTCCTTGTGGAGACATTAACTCTTATACTTACTTATTACTTGGTAACGACTGTGTACAATTGCACAAACCATACGTTACAGTATGCTTGGTAATATGTTGAGCCATAAATATGGTACATCAATGATAAATTTCTTGATCAAGTGATATGGTATATGAGGATATGAAATTGTAACACCCCTAATCCATATCCGACACCGAATTAGGGTTACTAGGCATTACCTGACAAAACACAGTTCAGCACGTTCATATAATTCATTTCATGATCAAAGATATATCAACTTCTTTACAATAATTTCCAATTAAATAACAACCATCTATTCGTTCATATAAGTCAAATTCGCACATATGGACCACTTAATCAACTAAAACCAATCATGCTTTATTACTTATAATTCATAAGCAATCCATGCTTCAAATTTCAATCACATCAATATCATCAATCTATACAAATATTCGAACCAAACTTGCATACATCAAAGCCATGTTCACAAGCTCCATAAATAAATTTTTTAAACCATATAACCATCACATTAATAGCATTCGCATACTTAATATAAATTCAAGCATATATCATTACATTTCATATTCCTAGTAGATGTCAAAACATCCATTTGCATACATTTATTTCATTAGCTAATTATCAAATGTACCATTTCATATGCCTATTTACATTCGCATATCAAATCTAAACAAGCCATATTATTCAACTTATTAAATTATCCATATAAAAGTCATTATCAAACATCACCAAATGGTCAAATATAATTGTCATTATTACCAAGTTATGCGCATTGCACTATAGCAACATTAACATTTTTTAACACAAATAACAAATCAAAGTACACCTAAATCGCATGCTAATTTTTCATACCCAAAATACAAATACACAACCAATCAATTAGCCATATATTTGGTCATCAAATTTAACCTCAATAGATCATACCATTATCACAACGAAATCTCAATTAGGTATACCATTTTGTAGCTAATTAACATCATTAATTATATACATTATACTTGCTCAAATGACTGACGCATCATTCATAGAACATAGTCATCTTTTCTATCATAGGCCGTACCAAAAAGACCAATTACACAAGCAATAATATATTCATAACATAGCTTATATAAACTTGCCACAATCGGAACTGTAACACCCCTCGCCCGTATTCGACGCCAGGACTGGGTCCGAGGTGCTACCTGACTTTTACTAACACTTCCATACTAAACAGGGCCATGAAATCTCAAACAATTAAAAACTTTTCTTTTCACATGCAATCTGTCCCTTATGTGGGCTCACAAGGCCGAAAACATACATTCGGGGTGGTTAGGGACCCAACTGAGAACTCATGAAAAACTTAGAAAAAACCTCTTGCATCAAGGCTCTACACGCCCGTGTGGGTATAAAGCACACGCTCGTACGTTAGGGGCAAGCCCGTGTCCTGAAAATATGTCCAAAAACCTAGACATTCTGCCAAAACCACACGGCCAAGGCACACACCCGTGCCTTATGACCGTGTCCTTCACATAGCTGAGACACATGGCCGTGTCTCTTGCCCGTGTACCACTACCATGCATACTGACTTGAAAAGCTTAGGTGCAGGGGAGACACAGCTAGACAACACGGCCATTGGGGAGGACCGTGTGTCACACACGGCCTAGACACACGCCCGTGTGTCTACCCGTGTGGACAAATACAAGGCTATTTTCCAAGCCACTTTGTCACCCTCACAATCCATGCACGCATACTTATACAATAGCGTACAACATGACGAAGTTCATGACCATGGCAATTTCACATGCAACCATTATCGTAGGTTTTACTTTCATCTTTACCACATTAATGCTATAGCTATTAACATGTCATCAAACCTCATGTTCATCACTAAGCATGCATAATCATATCCACAAACCCTTTATGAGGCATTATTAACTATTTACCAATCACTTAATCATGCATAAGGTACTAACTCATCAATGAATTCCCATTTTAATCTCTAGGCATACATGCTGTAAGCCACATCGTAAAAGATAACAACATACATATATATGAATGAATATTTAGGCCCACAACATCATTAGCCAACATAGACCAATTCACATGGCTACAACACTTTATCAATACAAGCCAACACCTTTGGCTAAATCATAATATCACATACTCAACGTTTAAAACCCTATACATGCAATAGACTCGAACCACTAGGATTTACTTACGCCAATAGCATTAACTCGACAGTGTGATAATATCTCTGACGGCCTCCAACCCGAGCTAACCTGGCAACCCTAGGAAACATGGGAAATAAGGGGGTAAGCTTTCACTTAGTAAGTTCATATGAAAACAATAAGCAACTCATTAACATGTTTTATCAATGTTTACAACATATTCTCAAGTTCACGACAAGCTATGAAACTCTGAATTAAGTTACATTAATTTTCACTGAAACTAGACTCATTTACCCTTCTACCATAAAATTTTCAGAATTTTTGGCTTAGCAAATTAGTACATTTTATTCCTCAAATTTACCCCTGATTCACTGTCTGATAGTTTCAACCCTTCTCTACTAAAGTTCAATTATCTCATATCACAAAACACGAATAATGTTCTCGTCTATTTATATTGAAACTAGACTCATTAAGGATTCTAATAATATAAATCATAACTCATAACCAGTTTTTTACAATTTATAATGATTTTCTCAAATCAGAACAGGGGATCTCGAAGTCATTTTGACTCTGTCCCACGCAACTTCAAATATCTCATTATAGGAAATTTTTTTGCTTACATGGTTTCTTTTATAAGAAACTAGATTCATTAATCTTTAATTACATATTTTATTCAACATCTAACTCATTTTACACTATTTTTAGTTTATTTTCAAAGTTACACTACTGCAGTAACTCAAATCTGTCAAGGCTAAGTTACTCATAAGCTTAGTGTACATACTTGTACAACTTGTAACATAACTCAAGTACATACCTGTACCAACTCGTATTAAAGTATATAATCATACATTCTTTAACATGCCCTCCTTAGGGCTTTCATCACATCATCCATTTCATTACCCGTTGAATACTCAGGATGCTAGAGGATGTTCGGAAATATCATACGCCGAATAGAATGCCCAAGGCCATGTTCCTCACATGGTGTTACATGGATCCACATATCGTTGCCATATCCCGGATATGGTCTTATACGAGGTTTCATGTTAGTGTCGATGCCATGTCCCATACATGGTCTTATACTAGCACACATATCATCTCATTTTCATTGAATCCTCACAAGTCAATTCCAATAGAGGCATACATCCACATTTTGTACAATATCAAGTATTAAGCACATCATAATGAAATTGAGCATTACTTTTATACAAACTTCTAATATTTTAGGCCATACACTTAATGCCATAACAATAAAGAATTTTAGTTCAAGCATGATATTGCATTATTATTACCATACGAACTTACCTCGATACCACAAAAGTGAAAAAGACATAATCGTCCATAAATGGATTTTCCCCGTTCTAGGCCCAAATTGCATTTTTCAACATCCAAAACATCACATTCAGCTAATTAAAACAATGTACTAATCAAATTAGTCCATTGACACACTTGGGCAATTTTTACAATTTTGCCCCTATATTTTGCCAAAATTACCAAATTACCCCTACGCTCGTAAAATGATTTTTATTCAATTCATTTACTCTTTAAGACTAGATAAACCATTTTCATAACTATGGCAACTCACAAAATCAACTATTTCATACACTTACACCTTATCTTACAACTTAGCAAATTAGCCCTTTTTAAGGTGTTTTCATGCAATTTCTTTTACAAAAGTTGTTTATTAGACAACTAGGACTCATAATCTTCCATAAAAACACAGAAAAAAACACATTTACTCTCATGGCAAAACCCTAAACTCTTCATCATTTTGTAAACTAGACCCCTCATATGAAAGCTCATGCTTTAGGGGTTCCAAAAATGTAAAAATCATCAAGAAAGACTTTAAAAATCACTTACTAGCAAGGGATGTAAGTGGCTGATATTTCAAAGCCTCAAAACCCCTTTCTTTGCTGCCATTTTCGGTGGAGGAGAAGAGAAAAATGATAGCTTTTTCTTTTTGATTTGTTAATAATAAAACTAGTCAAAATTGGTGACCAAACTTCACCTAATTTTGACTTTTCAACAATTTTTATCCCCCATGACCGGTCATGCTTCATTTAGGGGTCTAGTTTCACTTTAAAGTCCCCCAATTTAATACACAAAGCAATTTAACACCTTAGGCACCAAAACACCACTTTTACCTTTTTTGCGATTTAGTCCTTTTTCGAAATTGGACTAGAAATCGCTAAAATTAACTTACCAAAATTTACATGCACTTATAAAATTATATTATAACACATAAAATAACACTAAAATAATTTTATCTGGCCTCAAAATAGTGGTCCCGAAGCCACTGTTCCGACTAGGCCCAAAATCGGGCTATTACAGAAACCACATCCATCACTACATTAACATCACACAAACCATCCACAAATGCAAACTATGCCATTAAACAAACTTCCCAAAATGAGCTAATTAACAAGGCTGATTATTCACAAACATTAACATCATTATCAAGCCATTTTCTCATGGCTATTTATACACAATTCAAAACTAACCGTATCAAAACTAGCCTATACATGCCATATGTCTTAAGTACAAGCTTTCAAAGTACCGAAATAGCGATTGATAGTGTGACGATGATCCTTGACGATCCCCGAGCTTGAGCTACCTTTATATATTTATAAAACAATGAAAGAACACACAAGGTAAGCTTTGAAAGTTTAGTAAGCCATAAGCAAATAAATCATCACAAGAACATTAATAATTCAATTTGAATAGGCCACATTTAACTAATCTCATACACATATACAATCACTTTTCTCATATAATCCATATTTCTACGTTAAGTAACTTCACTTACCTTATTTTTCAATGAACATATAAACTTCATATGTACCTGAATCATTTAGCTCAAGTTCACATTCGATCTCGTTTTGACATTGCCCGTTGAACCATTCGGAATTGTTAAGGATACTCGAAAACACATAGATCACATACAATGCCATATCCTAGATATGGTCTTACATGTTATCACATATCGATGCCTCTGTCCCAAACAGGGTCTTACACGTAATCTCATATCGATGCCAATGTCCCAGAGATGGTCTTACACGAAACCACACCTCAGAAGTCCTAATGTCATGACATTAGTATCCTATACTATTCCTAAGGTTCATACAAGGCTTTCAACTTAGTAACTCAATCAATTCATGCTCGAAACAAGTCCTCCAATGCTTAATTCAATTTGGCAACATATATAAATACATAATTCAATTTGGCAATATATACATTTAAATTTAAAAACATTTATTTGTATATGAACTTACCTCGTACGGAAACGAACGGATCGGAACAACTATTCAACAATTTTCGACTTCCCCCCATCCAAATCCGATTTCTTTCTTTCTTGATCTAAATAAATTCAAATTTAATATATTTAATCACATATTTATTCAATTTCACCCAAAAACACATAAATGGTCATTTTGCACTTTAGCCTCTAACATTTCACATTTTCACAATTTAGTCCCTATTTCAAAACAACACAAAATACACAAAATTTCATCAAACCCAAGCATGGCCGAACCTTCCCTAGGTCCCTAGCAGCCCATTAATTCCATTGATTTCACATTTTAACCCCTCAATTTACAACTTTCACAATTTAATCCTTAATAAGCATTTTTATCAAAAATCACTTAATAAACTATGAAAATCTAACAACAAATATTTATTTTTCATCATCAAACAACAAAAAGCTTGAATATTCATCAATGGTATTTCACAAATTCATCATCAAATCCGAAAATTAAAGCATGGGCTAGCTAATATACAAAGCAACGATCTCAAAAACGTAAAAATTATCAATAACCGAGCAAATAACATACCTAAATCAAGCTTCCTAGGTGCCGAACTTAAAAACATCAACAATGTTTTCTTTTCTTCTCACATTTGGCCATAAAAGATGACCATGCATGGTATTTTATGTTATGTTTTATTTATTACATATTAATATTCAATTTACCATTTTAACCTTTATAATTAAATAAGAAAACCATATAACATAAGCCCATAACCGTCCACTCCATTGTTAAAAGGCTAAATAACCACATAAGGACTTCACCTTTAATTAATTAAAGCACTTAAGCACTTTAACATATAACATGCTACTTTTATATTTTACGCGATTTAGTCCTTTTATCAAATTAAACAACCAATCGATAAAGCTAATTCACAAAAAATTCACACATATTAATTCACATGCTGTAAACACATAAAATAATATAAAATTAATTTTACAACCTCGAATTAGTGGTTTCGAAACTACTATTCTGATTTAGCCAAAATTGGGCTGTTACAGGAATAGCTTAAAAGCATGATGAAACAAGTTGAATTTGGCTAGGTTGGATTAATAAGTTGTTGCCAAATTGCTTGATCAGGTGATATGATATACGAGGGTATGGAATAACTTAAAAACATGATGAAACAAGTTCAATTTTGTTAGGTTGGATTAATAAGTTGTTGTAAAATTGTGGAATGGTTGCATCAGATAATTTTTTTCAAATGGTAGTACATGAATTGGAATGGTTTTGGTTAATTCTATACAAGTATAAGTATTCATTTAAGCACCATTTGAGTGTGTTCATATATTGGCATGAAAGGAGTATTAAAATGCAACTTTTTGACATTTTTGACTTAGAGGTATCGACCCCTTAGAAAGGGGTATCAATACTTTAGTGGGTTATCTTAAAATTTCAAAAATCAAATCTAAAAAATGATATTGATACAGAGATAAGCTATCAATAACTTGCCAAAGGTATCGGTACTCTATGCCTCGTATCGAGACCTTTGTTTTTAATTAAATTTTTCTAAAACATCAAAGCTCAGAATGGTATTGGTATTTATATGGGGCTATTTGAAAACTTTGAAAATATTGTAATTTCATCCTATTACATGCTCGAGTCCACAAAAGAGTTTTTCTAAGCTCAATTAAGACCCGAATTTAGGCTTAGTGTAGCATTACTTATTAAAAGTGCTTCTGGGGTCAAAAGCACTTTTGGAGTCATATGCAATACTAAACAGACAACTTTTGGAGTCAGAAATGCTTTTGAACACAAAAGAAAAAGCAATTTTTCTAACTTTTGCATTTGGCAAAAGCGTTTATAGGAACAAAGGATGGTTTTAACCCTTATAAAGTATTTTATATAATATTTATATTGAGTATGTAATTACTTTCCTATTGAAATTTATTTTAAATATATAATATTATATATTTAATTTTTTATTGGTTATATTTTTATATTTAAAATATAGTTTATATATTCAAATTAAAATTTATAAATAATTAGTAAATTGTTTAAAAAATATTTAAAAATTATTTTTCATATGTTAAAATATTAACAAAAAATGATAATAAATTATTTTTATATTCGTACTAAAATATCATAATATTAACTAATTTGAACATTATTTAAATGTATTTATACTTTATAACACCATGTGTGAAAAGAACATATTATTTTTCAAAAGCACTTTTTGACAGCAATACTGAACACTTAAATCTTAAACCAAACTTTTCAAAAGTACTTCTCAAAATCACTTTTCTATAGCACTTTCTCAAAAACAAAGCTAAAGTAGCCCTTAATACTGTATCATAATATCTAAATCTTTATGGCATGATTGAATATTTTAATGGTTTATTTATGGTGTATTTGTCTGAAATTTTATAAATGTTTCAAAAGGGTCAATATTTGATCTCATGTTGACTTTAGATATCACACCCGATTTTCGTTAAGTCCCGATTTTTAAAGGAGAGTTGGGAGTTAATTGAATAAAATAGTAAGTTGGTGGAGTCTACTAGAAATTTAAAAACTTTGGTGGCTGATTAGGTAATTAGTTGAGATTTAATTCTGATTCAATTAGGATGGAATTGACTGGTTCTTTAGTGGGAGACAAAATGATTGTTGATGGATGGTTACTTAGGGCCTTGAACTGTGCGTAATAAGGGTTATATATATAAGAGAGGAGGATTATTTTGATGGCAGAATTCTCCTCATTTTTGTTTGTTTTCTTTCCTTTTCCATCATCTTCTTCGGTTGCTCCGAAGGAGAGGAAATTGAGGAAAATGCTAAATAGGGTAATGATCATGAGGATTGATGTCTAGGAGTACAGAATCCAAGGAATGGGTAAGCCTTTACATGTTTTTGTATTTTGGATTTAGAAAGGGTAGTAAGGATTTCTGAAATCTCTAGGAAGCTTTGAATGGCACTGAATTTTGGATTTTGAGGTTTGCATACCTTTGGTTTAATTTATATATATGTGGTTGTTATCTTTAGCTGCCAGGACGAAGGAGACTCTGGCATTTAGAAAGCTAAGCTGGCAAGGACGAAGGATTTAAGGTGAGTTTCTTAACTTTACTCTGGGTGTTGTTTGTTGTTTGTTCTGCTTGAGGTCTATTTTGAGTTCAGTTTGAAATCCATGGTTGTATATGATTATGATGAATGGGCAAACTATGTATGCATAAGGTCGTAGGCATATATGTTTGATTACTAGTATGCTCTCTGAATGCATGATGTGTTGGTGTATTGATGTATTAAAATATAATATATAATATGTTATAGTAATAAGTTAATTGTTGTGTGTGAATGTATGTTTATTAATAGAATGCAGAGTTTAGAGAAAGTTACTTTGAATAGTTAATTGAAGATAGAAAAAATTGATGTATTGGAGGAATGGATAAATTAAAAGGGAAATTTAGGAAAGTTGGGCGGCATCGTGGACTGGTTATCTATTGACTCTAAAGAATGACACTATGACAACAATCTATCGACTCTATAGAGCGAGACTGTGATGACAATTATTAACTGGCCCTTCGGGGTGACACAGTATAAACGGTATATAGGTCTTTCAAGGTGGCACTGTGTAAAGGATATATAGGTCCTTCGAGGCAACACCATGTAAATGATATATAGGTCATTAGGGTTGACACCTAAAAAGAGGTTTATTGTTTCTTAGGAATCAAAAGTCCATGGTTAGTCATGGCATGATCTAGTGGCAAACAAGTATAAAGTATGGCAAAAATGGAGGCCACTAGGATATTATACAGGGAAGCTTGTAACTATATGACTTGTGTAGCACGTCTGAGAACGAGAGTAAACATGATAATAAGAGGATTTTCCAAAATGTGAAGGTAAGCGAAACTAGTAGAGGCGTCTTAACGCGAGTTTACATAAGAGGAAAGAATAATTACCCCAAGTATTGGTAATATGGTATCCATCATAAGAGTCAGCCAAAGATCGAGAAGTAAAATAGTGTTTGCTATAACAAAGCGAGATGATTGCACAACTATTAGTCTTAAGTATTCATGGGTAAAAAGGTCGCCAGCATAAAAGGGAAATCCGCAAAGGACTCTTTTAAGAAGGAAGTCCGCAGAGGACTATCTTGGGTAGAAATTTTGTTGGGAAATATTGGATGAAACTAAAGTCTATCAAGACTACATAACGTGGGGAAGACCACTTGGCACTATCTAATGAGAAAGCCCGAGAAGGTAAATTTAAGAAAGAGTTAGTCCTTAGGGAATTATCTATTAATGGGAGTATTTTAGTAAAATTATCTAAAGTGAGAAAGTACTTTAGGACTATTTACTAGTATAAGTCCATAAAGCACGGGATGATCATGTATCAGCCAAGTCTCAAATCCAAGACAACAAATGAGATTGTTAGTAACTGAATCTTCCTTAGAAGAAAGGTTTAAGCATATGCTAAGTCATAATAATAAAAAATTGTCGGGGTAACGTAGCAGATCTATTTCGAGTTCAATGTAGAATGAAGAGACTAGGGCAAAGATTTGCAGTTGTGGCGATATATCTGTTAGTCCGCCAGAAGTAGTCGTCAAACTACGTATTTGCATATATGGTACCTTAATGAGTCAAGCTAGAAAGGTAAAATGGGAGCCTGAGATGGAGCTAGACAGGGGTTGCTTGAAAGTGCACTTATGATCAAATTAGCTGGAATATTCGCCAACGCTTGGTCCAAAGAACGCGAGAAAGTCAGCTACGCCAAACTTACTGCAAAAGTCTCCTAAGTTTTGTCAGGGAGTTCTAAATTCTGTACTATTATTCTTATTTACCCAAAAGTTGAGAGCCTCTGTTTCTACTGTACAGAATCCCACTAAGTTCATTTGAACTTATGTTTTTATTGCTTTGAATGTAGGACTAAGGAATGATTCAAGGGTCATGGAGGGACCGAGCCAAATACCGCCAAGTATATCTGCTGAAAAAAGAAGCATATCAGTGGTGGATGACCTTGACATCAATGACACTTAGAAACTAACTAAATTGGGAATTTTTTCAAACTAAATTTAAAAATGAATATATTAGTCCATTATATCTTGAAAAAAAAGAAATGAGAGTTTATGGAATTAAGATAGGGGAATATGACTGTGGCAAAAAACGAGTGAAAATTTGACTAATTCAACAAGTATACCCGATAACTTGTATTTACTAAGGTCGGGATGTGCATTCGTCTTAAATGGGAGCTTGTTTCAGATGTGATTCTCTCGAGCACTTTATGCGAAATTGCCCAAGGAAATCAAATGTTATTAGTGATCAGACTTTTAAATAGTTGTAAACTCTACAAAAGGGTATAAGACTCGAAATTAGTGGTAGTGCTAGTGTCAAACGAGGTAAAACCAAAGTTACATCAGTGAGATCTAAAGCTTGTGCATCTTCCAAAGCTTATGCTAATCAGATCAAAAAAGAGACCACTACTCCTGATGTTGCTACTAGTGCATTTTCTTTATTTGATATTTTTTTAATATACATTGATTGACTCTAGATCAATGCATTTATAAAATTACATTGTATCAGTAGTTGAAAGAAATATGCCAATAAAGTTGACTAAATTTGATTTTAGAGTAATAAATTGTTAGGTCAATGTGTCATTGTTAATAAAATATGTAGAGACTATCAACTAAGAAATTTGGAGTTGTGAGTTTCCTGACAACCTAATGTTATTACTATTTGATGGATTTGCTATTTATTCGGGGTATGGATTGGTTAATATTTAATGATGTTGTAGTCAAGTATAGACAGAAAAGAATATTGTTGAGATGTCAAAACGATTAATTAATTAATGTTGAGGTTGTCTGATTTGATTGTACTACGAATTTTATTTTAGTGATATCTACTTGAGAATTTATCAGAAAATGTTGTGAAGTGAATCTAGTATACAGTTTAGATACCAGAGTATCGGGATCAAAGATAGAAAAAATTCTAAAAGTTAACGGATTCATCGATATGTTTCCTTGAAGAATTGTCAGGTTTACCACCTAAGAGAGTAGTTGATTTTGTTATTGAAATGATGCCCAAAACTTCTTTGATTTTGATTGCACCATATAAATGGTACAGATAGAATTGAAAGTATTGAAAGTATAGTTGCAAGAATTATTAGATAGAGGATTTATTCAACTAAGCATGTCATCTTGGAGTGTGTCAATATTATTGTGAAAAAGAAAGATGAAACTATGAGATTGTGTATTGACTATAGATAGTTAAACAGAGCCACCATAAAGAACAAGTATTTGTTACTCTGTATAGACTACTTGTTTGACTAGTTAAAGGGAGCTACCATATTTTCAAGGAATGACTCTCGATCAAGTTGTTGTTATCTTAGAGTTATGAGTTAGATGTACCGAATACTGCTTTTTAGACATGATATGAACCACGTGAGTTTTTGGTAATACAGTTTGAATTAATGAATGCCCAATTGCTTTTATAAACCCAATGAACAGAATTTGCTCATTCGAGTAGTAACTACACCACAAAACAGGGCACCAAAGGGCAAAGCCCATAAGCAATCATTCGTATAATTGTACAACATGTCCCTCCACCACACCAGGGTCTCCCTAGAGACATATAAAACTCGATGATCCAAAAAAAATGTTGGATCCCAACATAATCTGTAATTATCTTCGTACAATCAATTATCCCATACAACCACACATATAACCCTATTAGAATGCCAAGGGTATCCTATCATTTACTACGTTCACTCGGGCATCTTTAACAAATATGACCATTTGTTTATAGTTTAGTCTATATCTCACCTTTTGCACCAAATCGCAAACAATCATACCATATGAACTTACCTGGAAAAACAACAATAAATGATATTTTAAGGATAAATCAACAATTTCTGCCTTTCCTCAATTATCTTCGATTTGGTTTAATTTTCAATCTATACAATAATTTGATTCAATTTATCAATACCAAACATTTTATAACATCCCATAATATGTGTAAACGAGTTCAATTTCATTTTTGTATGCCCCCAAAGTTTTACACTTTATTCAATTTAGTCCCTAAAATAAAAATTGCCATAACTTACAATTTTGAGCTTCGATTTCAAAATTAATATCAATTACATCCTTCTATGACCCTCTATTATCTATTATTATATAAATTTCATATCAATTTCACAATTTATACACTTTAGTATTTATGTTAAAAAACTAACAATTAAACATTACAATTTAGTCCATTTTCACATCTAAGCTTAAAATCTAACAATTTAACATCGATTTCTCCAAGAAATCATCAATGGAAACTTTCAGAAACTTTAACAATTTTAAAATTGGTGAATGGGCTAGCTAAATCAAGCTCTCATGACCTGAAAAACACAAAAATTACAAGAAAATTACTTGAAATTACCTTTTAATCAAAGGGCTGAATGTTGAAATGCTTGAAACCCTATTTTCTTTCTTTATTTTGGTGGTGGAGAAGAAAATGGATGAAAGATGGCCATCTTTTTTCTTTATTTTATCTTTTATACTAATATTAGACCTTAATTAAATTAATTACACATTAATTAATTAACCTTAATTAATATTAATCAAATTTAATGGATAACAACATCCATTTCCACTAAATAATAGTAATTGGTTCAATTGCCATATTGGTCCTTTAGTTAGTGAAATATCTTTAGCGATAGGACTCTTAAAATTTAAACCTTGTCTCATAACTAACTATCAATTCAACAAAATTACTAGACCAAACTTTAATATATTTCTATACTAACCTCATAAATATTAAATATTAATATTTATGGACTCGATTTACGAAAATGGGATTCCAAAACTGTCGTTTCCGACACCAATGCAAATCAAACTATTACATTCATATTCTCATTTCTTTTAATAATTTCTATCCCTTACCATGTTCCATTATCATGTGATCCAATTTAGTTATTATATTCAATGATATTCAAAAATAAATTTCTTTATAATTTCACTTCCAAAGTGCAGCTATAACTTAACATAGATCGAACAACCGTTTGCAATACCCATACCTATGGTCTTTAATATCTGATTTTGAACTCCCAAGCAAATACGTAGATCATTATATCAGTATTGACCCTTAGGGCTTTAGAGCTAGTGTTACATTCTCATAGACACCCAATGCTCTAAAGCTAGTAATATGTTCTCACAGACACCTAGTGCTATGGGGAACTTATCAATATACGCTCATGAACACCTAGTGCTCTAGAGCTAAAGGTAAGTTCTCATCAACTCCCAGTGCTCTAGGGAACTATTTGATGAATTGCACCCAATGCTTATGAGGTATGTTCTGGATGCTCATAACATATATGCATATATCTTTCATTACACTTCCATTTCCACTTCACATTCAAGCATACATATATAAATACCATTCCAACTATATCATCAATAACACAAACATATAACATGATTAAAGTAGAAACAATATCAATATATCTACAAGCTATAACACTTAATCATTAATTAAATTAAATTATACTAGCACAAACTGGTTTGTACTCGTCGTCCATATACACCTTTCCTTTGATGTTCTAGTCTCATATTTAGCCTTATTCAATTAACCAAGTATGGAAACATTATTAGCTTATTATCTTAAAATATATGAAAATTCAAATTAAACTCATTATCCATACTTTTCAATTAGGTCCCTTATTTCACTAATATATGAGATTCTCGCATTTTACAATTTACTCAATCAAATCTAAATCCAACTTTGTATTTGTATCTAGGTCCCTAATAGCCCAAAAATGATTTCCTGACACTTAATAAAACTTTCTTCTACATTACATTTGTTATTCAACTCAATTTCACCATCATCGTAACTTAAATACAATAATTTCTTATGAAACCAAACTTTCTCACTTAGGTTTTTTAAATTTCCATCCATTTCTAATTGATCAAATCCTTAGCAATTGATAACCTAACAATGTTTGGGTTAGAATTATCTAACATCTTAGTATTGTAACAGCCTGATTTTGGGTCTAGTCGGAACAGTGGTTTCGAGACCACAAATCCGACATAGTAAAGTTTATTTTTATTATATTTTTATGGTCTACAATTTTATGGAATTATTCTGTGAAAATTTCGTTCGAAAATTTTGACATTTGGGCACTCAATTTAGTCAAAAGGACTAAATTGTAAAAAGTGCAAAAGTTGAGTTTTACATGCTATAGGTGTCTAATTATTATGAAATTTTAAATTGGAGGTCCTTATATGGTAATTAAACCATTGGTTAAGTTGGTGGACAAAAATGGACATGGTTAGGAATGATTCCAAAGTTTTTCATTAAGGGCATTTTGGTCATTTAATTATTAAAAAGAATTAAAAACAAAATTAAAAGCCAATTTTTGTCCATCCTCAACCCCTTGGCGGAATTTCACATGAGGAAGACATAGCAAGGGTTTTTCAAGATTCCAAGCTCGATTGTAAGTCCATTTTAGCCCCGTTTTTAATGTTCTTTACATTTTTGAGATCCTCATAGTTCGATTTAGCTATTTCCACCATTATTTTGAGCTAGGGCTTGTGTTTAAAAATTTAACCATGGATGAAATGCATGTGTTTTGATGTTTTACGGAAGAATATGAAAGTTTGGGGTGTGATAAACAACTTTTACTAAGTAATTTTTGATGAAATTGCATAAAAGGGCCTATTTGTAAAAGTTGTAAAATTATGTGTAGAAAATGTGATTTAGTGAAAAATGTGAGCTGCTATAAGGGGGAATATGAATCGGCTAGGCTTAGGATTTGAGAAAAATAAGTGTTTTTCATCTTACAAGCCTAGGTGTAAAATTGTAAATATGTGAAACTTTAAGGGCAAAATTATAATTTTTCCATATTGTGATTTTTGGACTAAATTGAATAATATGAGTATTAAATGAGTTAAATTTGTTATTATAGATCAAGAAAGACGAGGAATTGACCTTGATTAGGGAAAATAAAAGGTTTTGGACTAAATTGCAAATTCGTTATATTTTGCACTGAGGTAAGTTTGTATGTAAATAATGTATCGTTTTTACTTACGTTATCACATTTTATTATGTTTTATGAAATGTAGCTGAATATTGAATGAAATTGACAAGTATTGAAAAGTGAGAAATTTCCCGGTTGAACATCAGGAACAGAATAGGATACAAGTGCCATGTCACTAGTGACTCAAGTCTGGCACTATGTGAAGACCACTTTGAGAAGAGATAGCTTGGTCACAAGTGTGGTACTATGTGAAGGCCACTTTGTGAAGAAAGATAGCTTTGGTCACAAGTGTAGTACTATGTGAAGGTCACTTTATGAAGAAGGTAGCTTTGACTACAAGGGTGGTACTATGAGCAAGCCACCGAGTATCCGTTATTATTCCGATGTGTTCAACGGGAAATGACTAGGTGTAACTGAGTATGACTATGTGATGAATAAGTACAGGTACGTGTGTGTAAACTTATGAGCAATGTGCTCGATATGTGATCAAACTTTGGTAAGGTTGATATGGAGTAAGTGTTACAATGAAAGTTACTACAAAGAATACATAAAAGAGTGAAATTTAGTAATAAAACAGTTTTGGACAGCAATAGTTGTGTGAATTTGGAAAATCACCAAAAATTATGGAAATCTAATTAGAGGTTGAATAAGATATGCAATTAAATCTTATTGAGTCTATTTTCATATAAAGGAAACGGTGTAAGCAAAAGAATTTCATAGTATGAGATATTTGAATTTTTGTAAGAAAGAGTCAGAATGATTTCAGAATCCCTTATTCTGATTTGGGAAAATCATTAAAAACTGTAAAAAAATAATTATAGGTTATAATTTATATTCTTAAAATCTATGAGTCTATTTTCAAAATAAATAAACGGGAACATCATCCGAATCCCGTATGAGAAGATAATTAATTTTTAGTGAAGAGGGGTCGAAACTATCAGACAGCAAAACAGGGGTGACTTTAAAGAATAAACTGTACTTATTGGCTAAACCAAAAATTCTAAAAATTTTATGGTAAGAATATATGCGAGTCTAGTTTTCGAAAAAATTAGCGGATCTTAATTTGGAGTTCCATAGCTCCAGATATAAATAATTTAGTGACTGGGACTCGAATAGACACCTTGTTTTGAACTTAAGTAAATAGTGGATCTATGTGTAGTTATGATTGTATTATTTTGAAAACATATTTTGAGGATTTATAAAAGCATGTTAATAATTCTTTTATTATTTACATACCTACTTACTAAGCTATATGCTTACTCCCCTCTCTTTTCCCTTATTTTATAGTGTCACCAAGCTAGCTCGAGGTACGGAGATCGTTAGAGATCCATCCACACTATCATCATTCTTTTGGTATTTTGAAATTCATATTTTGAATTATGACATGTATAGAGGACTTGGTTACTTTGTTATATGTCATAATTGATTTGGCCTAAAATGTTGGCCTTTAATTTTTGATAACTCATTTTGTATAAGGCCATCGATGTTGGCTAATATTAGTTAAGTTATATGTTATGATGATGCATTTTGTGAGAGGCATGAGTTGGCTGAATGAGTGTGTAATGACTAAGTATAGAAAATGTTGCATGTAAATGGTTGGGTGAAGGACACAGCCTTGGACACGGGCGTATGCCCCTATATTCAAGAAATTTTCCAAAGTTTTCAAAAGTTCTCGGTTTGGTCTTGAACCAGTTTGAAAGTATGTATTGGGCCTCGTAAGCCCATATTAGGGACTTTATGATGAAACATGAAATGTTTTAATTGGATGAAATTTTATGACTCAGTTTTATATGATTGGTTATGTTTAAGTTCGGTAATGTCTCGTACCCTGTTCTAGCGTCAAACATGGGTAAAGGGTGTTATAAGTATGATAACCTAAAAAAAAAATTGAAGAAGAAATCACTTTTCACCTTGGTAATTATTAGACAATCATTGAGAAAGTACACCAAGATTTTCTTTTCTTTTTCCATTTTGGTTCAGTAGACAAGAGAAAAAGATGATAATAAGTTTTTTTTCTTCTCTCGCACTAATATATATACACTAATTAAATTAATTAACTAATATTAATAAAACAAATCGATGGCGTGTAATGCTTCAGTTTCTAGTGGAGTCAGAAAATGTAGTTTCAAAACCTTATTTCCGTAAACCAAGTTTATACATATTAAATAAGAATATTTATCGAGTTAATATATAAATATACTAAAATTTGGTTAAGTAATTTAGCCGAAAATGTGGTTAATTAAGGACCAGAGACTAAATTATAAAAGTTTAATAGCTATAGAGTTTTAATGAGAAAAAGGCTTGGGGACTTATATAGCAGTTATCCAAATTAATAAAATGGTTACTAAACCAAATTAAAATAGATTTTAGTGTTAATTAAACATCTAATTAAGATTAATTAACAATTAAACCAACTATATAAGCAAAATTTAGAGAAAAAAGATGACAAAAATCATCATCTTCAACCTTCATCTACATAGAAGAAAGAAAAAAAAGCTTTTGAAACCCTATGTTGATTCAACTACAATTTCAAGTAAGTCTCTAGCCATTTTTCTTTGATTTTTATAGAAACTGAATCATGGGAGCTTAATTTAGCTTAGCCCATGTATCAATTTTTTCAATTGGTGAAATTTTGATAAGTTACCATTGTTGAGAAATTGAAGAATTAGGCTTGAAATTGATAGAAATTAAGCTTAGATTATGAAAATGACTAAATTATAAAGCTTAACAGGCATGATTATTAGCTTTGTTACATTAGGGAACAAATTGAATAAAATGAAAATCTGTTATTAAATTGTACTAGGAATATTAAGTATAGGGTCCTTAATGAGTAGATGTGAAATCAGATTTTAATCCAAAACTTTATACTGAAAGTTATGCTTGTTCTGGGTTTAGGGACTAAATTGAATAAATTATAAAATATTCTTAACTTTATGTTTGAATGTGAATTTATGAAAATTGATACTAGTTATTTTGTTGTATTATCATTCATAGCTAACGTCGACGCGAAACCATCGATAGGGAAAGGAAAAGCTAAAGTTGTCAATGAGTGACATGAAATCTCGATTTATACTTTTATGATTTGAGATTGTTTAATTTGCTTACATATACATGTTAATTAAATAGTTGGATACCAAGGTGAGTATATGGTGATAGTATGAATTTGTTTAGTTGAATTTGAAAAAGAATATCGAGATAGATGACTAAAATGAATAAAATAGAAAATGACATGAATTATTTGGAATATGATATGTGATATGGAGTTTGGATAGAAATATGTGAAGATGAGACCGAAAGGATATTCCTAGTTAAGAGTGGTAAATTACTCAATTAAGGGTAGTTATTGGCTTAACTAATAATTAGTGATTCAATTGGTTCTAGGCTATGTAGCTTGCAATGTTGAAACTAGGATTTCACACTACTAATTTGGAAGTCCGATAGTTTAAGCTAGGTTTAGTTTAATCTAATTAGTTTTATTATTATCTTAATTTGAAATTTTCACTACTTATTCGTCACTAAATTAGATTAGTAATTATTTTCAAATAATTAATTTAGTAATAATCTCCAATAAAGTAATCCCTTGGGTACGATCCTCGGAATACTTGTTTGAGCTAAACCTGTATCATATATATTTCAAAATCCGTAACAAATGTTGGACCTTGGTAGCATTTGTTATCAATCCCGTACAAGTGCACATAAGACCCTATTTGCATGCTAATCGTATCCTAGCCTATACTAAGTTCACCACGGGCATCTATTACACATATAAATGTCACTTTTCAATTTAGTTCAATTCTCACCCTTTATACCAATTCACGATCAATTCATTCACAATCAAACATATATATAAATTAAATACATAGTAATATAAGTAAATCAATACCATATGAATTTACCGGATCAAAACACTAAACAAGTTGATTCTTTAGAGAATAATCAATAATTTTGGCTTTTCCACGATTACCTCCGATTTGATCCAATTCTTGATCTAAACAGTTATTACAAACAATCCATCAATAAACATTTATACAGTAACAACCCAATTTCGGTGAGGTCGGAATAGTGGTTTTGAGACCATAAATCCGAGTTAAAAATAAAAATAATTTTATTTTATAATATGGTTGGCATCATGATAGGAAGGTCACATGAAAATTTTGATACGAAAATTTTATCGATTGTGTGGTTAATTAGGTAAAGGACTAAATTGCATAAAATGAAAATGTTGGATTCTAGTAGCTATAGATATCAAATAGCTATGGAATTCAAAATTTAAGGTCCTTATATGGTAATTAGATCATTGAAGGGTAGTTACTAGATATTTTAATGACTCATCAATGGAAAAATTAGAAAAGGCAAGGGACTAAATTGCAAATCACTAAAATTAAAAGATAGAAATTAAATAAAAAGAAATATTCATCTAATTTCATATCATATTCCCCAAAATTTCTATGGAAACCCTAGGAGAGAGGAAGACAACTTACCAAGCTTGAAAAGGTATGAAATCAAGTCCCATTTTTAATGATTTTTATATTTTTGAATTTGGGATAGTCTAATCTCTCTATTTAGGGGAATTTGAAATGTTATCAAGGTATGAAATTTGGGTCATGGATGAATATGCTAAAAATTAGAAATTTATGGTAGAAAATGAAAATTTATTCATAAATAAACAACTTTTACAAAGTAAATTTTGATGAAAACTTAATTTAAGGACTAAAATGAAAATGGTAAAAACCCATGGAAAATTCTAAAATTTATGAAAAATGTGTGCTATAAATTTCTGTATAAATTCCGGCTAGGCTTTGAAAGTGGGTTAAATTTCATGAATTTTATTTTCCGAGCCTAGGGACGAAATCAAAATTTTTGAAAAGTATAAGGGCAAAATGGTAATTTTACATAGGATGCAATAGAATTCAAATGCATATGAAATGTGATAGATTAATAGTTAAATTTATCCATATAGATCCAGAAAGACCAACTACAGAACTAGATCGAGGAAAGCAAAAGGTTTCGGATTAGTTAAAATCCAAAAAAAGAACCATTTTCAAGGTATGTTCGTGTAACTTAAAAAATGTATGTTAATATGCTTGAATTGAATTGTATGATTGTGTTGTTATGTGCGAGATGATATATATACATAATGAAATAGTTTTAAGTTGTGTAATATGGACAAATTATCATGTTCCTGTCGAATGTTGAATTTTGATAGGTTGAAAATAATAGTGCATAAGTTGCAAATAGAATTTAATTCGGACGGGTAATTCTAATATAAGCCCTCTTGACTGAGGTTATAAATTGGATTTAGCCCGTACGGGTAATCCATATTAAGCTCTTTAGAGCATATGTTACGGATAGGATTTAGCCTGGACTGGTAATCCTATGATAAAATGTACGACTCAAGGGTGTGCCTTTTCGTTATGTACCCAATGGGTACTTTTTCACATGTGTATATTACTCGAACATCCATCGAGATTTCAATAGTTTGACAGTAAAGAGTCTTGAAGAATGGAAAGGTGAAACTAATGAAAGCTTGTAATGTGATGAGCTCATCTATGTTTACTTGATATTCATATGAGATTATGTTACTAACCTGTTTGAATAAATGTACGTGTTTAGGTAACTTACCCAAAATTGATGGAATATGTATTTATGTGTGCTTGTGTTAATAAATAAGACCAGTAAGTTTATTTCCCGTTATACGGACTTATTAAAGATAAAATGCTTACTCTGTTTATTTTTTCCTATTTTATAGTGCTCAAAGCTCGTGAAGGTTGGAAGTCAGCCGACGCAGTCATCACACTATCCACTATCTCATTTTGGTATAAATAGGAATCTTATTTTGGTATAGTGGCATGTATAAGCTTAGTTGCCCAATGATGCCTTGTAATGGTTGTCTTATAACCTAGCCATTGGAGTGGCTAATGATGGTCTAAGTTTGGCTATTTTAAGGTGATGTTTTGATAATCACATAAGTGCTTATTATGAGTTGGTTTGATGAAATTGTGCTAGCATATGAGTTTATGACACGAGTAAGTTTATATCTATTGATGCATGAGATAATACTATATGATTGATGTCAAATTTCTTGAGAATATGATGTTGGATTGGTGGATATATGCTTGTGAGTTTTAGTGCAGGAAAATGGTAAGTTTTGAGTGACAAATGAGCCTAGGAAATGGCCTTATTTTGTCCCCACGGGTAGACACACGAGTGTGTGTCTTAGCCGTGTGTGACACACAGCTTGTCCCATGGGCATGTGGTCCGGCCGTGTGTCCCTTGCATCTTAAAAAAGAGAAACAGAATGCTCAGAATTGGGCACATGGGCTGAGACACAAAGGCAGTGTGCCTCAGCGAAGGTGGTGACCACAACCTTGGACACAAAGGCGTGTTACACTACTGCAGGAAAATCGCACCTAAATTTTGAAAATAAAAATTCACCACACATCCTAGCACACGGGTATGTGACATGGTCGTGTGACTTCAATTTCTTTATGCTTTAAAAGTCAGAGAGTTACACGGGTTTGGGAAATGGGCGTGTGTAGTACACGGCCTGACCACACGGGCGTGTGAGCCCTGCACCTAGGAAAATTTTTAGAATTTTGCAAAAAATTCCCTGAGTTCTCGATTTAGTCCCGATTTGATTCCAACACTCATTTTGGACCTCGAGGGTCCATATAAGGGACGATATGTATGATCTCGATATATGAATAGTAATTTACGTAAATTAATTGAAAAATATTCTGAATGTTTAGGTAATACTTTGAAACCCTACTCTGACAACGGATACGGGTTAGGGGTGTTACATTGAATGGTATCAAAGCTACGGTTTAGTCGATTCTCAGACTAACATAGCAAGTACGAGTCTAGCTATACATGTCATTATATAAATTATGATAGTGTGCTATCTTCTGACCACTTTTAAATGTATTTTCATATAGTAATGTCTTCCAACCAAGTTAGAGCCGAGACTGAGGAAGCTGAGAGCGTTGCTCAAGCTTCCATGCAGCGGGCTGCATCTAGTGGTAGTAGAAGGCCCGTATCTGAGGGCCGAAGTGAGGCGGCAAAAGTAGTCTTCTTTGAATTGATGGATGAATGGTTTAGTGAATATATGAGAACAAATCCCGTTGTTCAACGACCTCTCCCACCTGCTTCACAACATGATGAAACGCCACAAGATGCTAAACCTGTTAGAACCGGTAAGGCTCCAGTAGATAAAATTAAAAAACATGGGGCTGAAGAATTTAGGGTTACGGCCGATGACGATCTCGAGAGGGCCGAGTTCTGGTTAGAAAATACTATTTGAGTTCTAGATGAGTTGTCATGTACACTAACCGAATGTCTGAAATGTGTGGTATCTTTGTTGAAAGACACGGCTTACCATTGGTGGAAAACCATATCTTTTTTTATACCTATGGAAAATATTACATGAGAATATTTCCAAACAGAGTTTAAAAAGAAGTATATTAGTTAGAGATTCCTGGATCAGAAAAAGAAGGAATCTCTAGAGCTCAAATAGGGGAATATGATAGTGTCCGAGTATGAACGAGAATTTGTTAGATTGAGCAAGTATGCTAGTGAATGGGTTCAGACCGAATTCGAAATGTGCAAATGATTAGAAGAAGGGCTAATCGAAGATATCAAGTTGTTAATTGGAATTATGGAATTAAGAGAATTCGTGGTGTTGGCTGAACGGGCACACAAGGCCGAGGAATTAAGCAAAGAAAAGAGGCTAGCAGAAAGGGAAGCTCAGGTTACGAGCAAAAGATTTATGAGCAAGAAGCAATCATTTGCTTCAAAGAAATCAAAGAATTATCATGAGCATTTTACTACCACAAGGGAGTATTCAGGAAAGGAACGAAGTTCTAAACGCACTAACCCGAGGTCTTCGTCTACCTTGACCACTAGTGTTGGGAGTGTTGGAAACCCCAAACCACGATACAATGTCTTTAATAAATTGCATTTCGAAGAGTGCCAAATGAGAAGTGGGGCTTGCTTCAAGTGTGGTTCTCTCGACCATTTTCCTAAAGGTTGCCCGAAAAGGGTTGAAAAAAACATTGAACAGACCCTGAAGCCGAGTAATCCTATCTCGAGGGGTAGACCACCCCGGCATTCTAGAAATGTCAGTGGTAGTCGTAGTGCTACAAAGGATTCAATAGCTAAATCTGAGGCTCGGGATCTGGCAAGAACATATGCAATACGTGCAAGGGAATATGCTTCGGCACCAGATGTTATCACTGGTACATTCTCTCTACTTGATACTAATATTATTGCTTTGATTGATCCTGGTTCCATACACTCATATATATGCACAAAATTTGTATTTGATAAAAATATAATTGTTGAATTCACCTAACTTGTGGTTAAAGTTTCAAATCCCTTGGGTCAGCATGTTATGGTGGATAAAGTTTGTAAAAATTTCCCATTGATGATAGGGGTTATTGTTTTCCGGTTAATTTGATGTTGTTACCCTTTAGTGAATTTGATGTAATATTGGGAATGGATTGGTTGAACCAACATGATGCAGTGGTAAATTGTAAGCATAAATACATTGTATTGAAGTGTCAGAATAGTGAGTTACTCCAGGTTGAATCTGAGAAACTGGATGGATTGTCTAATGTGATTTCAGCAATATCAGCACAAAGGTATATCAAAAAGGGGTATAAGGCTTATCTTGCTATTGTACTGGACACCAAAGTGTCAGAGTTGAAAGTCCAGTCAGTGCCGGTTGTTTGTGAGTTTCCTGAGGTATTTCTAGAAGAACTACCTGGTTTACCTCCAGCTAGAGAGGTGGAATTCTCCATAGACCTTGTGCCAGGGACGATGCCGATATCTATAATACCTTATAGAACTACTCCTGCTGAATTGAAAGAGTTAAAGGTACAGTTGCAAGAGTTGATTGATAGAGGATTTGCCTGACCTAGCTTTTCACCATGGGGTGCACCAGTATTGTTTGTAAAGAAGAAAGATGGATCATTGAGATTATGCACCAATTACAAACAGCTTAATAAAGTCACAGTCAAGACTAAATACCAGTTGCCTCTTATAGATGACTTGTTTGATCAATTAAGAGGTGTCATTGTATTTTAAAAAAATTGATCTACGATCTAGTTACTATCAGCTAAGAGTAAAAGATTCAGATGTGCTGAAGATAGCTTTTAGAACCAGATATGGGCATTATGAGTTTTTGGTGATGCCATTCGGATTAACAAATGCCCCGGCAGTATTTATGGATTTAATGAACATAATTTTTAGACCATACCTGGATAGGTTCGTAGTTGTTTTTATTGATGATATTTTGGTTTACTCTTGGGATGTGAATAAGCATGCTGAACATCTGAGAATTGTTTTGCAAACTCTGTGTGAGAAATAACTGTATGCTAAATTCAGTAAATGTGACTTCTGGCTACGAAAAGTTAGTTTCCTTGGACATATTGCATTGGCAGAGGGTATTCGGGTGGACTCGAACAAAATTTCAGCTATTGTAAGTTGGAAGCCACCGAAGAATCTTTCAGAAGTTAGAAGCTTTCTGGGACTAGCAAGGTACTATCGGAGATTTGTTCAAGGGCTCTCAATGATATCTTCTCCGATGACTCGATTATTGCAAAAAGAAGTGAAATTTGAGTAGACTGATAAATCCCAGCAGAATTTTGATAGATTGAAAAATTTATTGATAGAAGCGCCCGTATTAGTCCAACCTAAATCGGGTAAACAATTTACAGTTTACAGCTATGCCTCGTTGAATGGTTTAGGATGTGTATTGATGTAAGATGGTAAAGTAGTGGCTTATGCATCTAGGCAGCTAAAACCAAATGAAAGAAATTACCCGGTACACAATCTTGAATTAGCAGCTATTGTTTTTGCATTAAAAATATGGCGGCATTATCTTTTTGGTGAAAAATGTCACATCTTTACGGATCATAAAAGTATGAAGTATTTAATGACACAGAAAGATGATAAGTTACAAGCAAAATGGATACAAAGTGAATCGACTCCTGACTCAGAATTTCAAATCAGGACCGATGGTTGTTTATTATTCAGAGATAGAGTATGTGTACCGAAAAGTTCAGAACTGATACAAAAGATTTTGAATGAAGCTCATAATGGTAACATGTCTATACATCCTGGAAGTAATAAGATGCATAGTGACTTGAAAAAGATGTACCAGTGGCCGGGAATGAAATTGGATATTTCTAAATTTGTATCAAAATGCTTGATATGTCAACAAGTAAAGGCCGAACATCAAGTACCTTCGGGATTATTGCAGCCAATTACAATACCGGAGTGGAAATGAGAAAGAGTTACTATGGACTTTGTAACGGGATTACCTTTATCACCTAAAAAGAAAGATGTTGTCTGGGTAATTATCAATCAGTTAACGAAGTCGGCACACTTTATCCTAGTACGTATGGATTTTTCATTGGATAGATTGGTTGAATTATATGTCTTTGAGATTGTAAGGCTACACGGAGTGCCAATCTCCATTACCTCAAATAGATTTACATCTCGATTTTGGAGTAAGTTGCATAGAGCTCCGGGCGCTCATTTACAATTTAGTACTACATTCCATCCTCAAACAGATGGACAATATGAACGTGTGATACAGATTCTAGAAGACATGCTTCGATGTTGTGTACTTGAATATAGAGGTAACTACGAAAAATACTTGCCTTTGATTGAATTTGCTTACAATAACAGTTATCAGTCTACTATTAAAATGGCACTGTATGAGGCTCTATATGCTCAAAAGTGTAGAACTCCATTGTATTGGACAGAGTTAAGTGACAAAAAGATACATGGAGTTGACTTGATCCGAGAGACCGAAGAAAAGGTGAAGATAGTTCGAGACAGTTTGAAAGCAGCCTCTGATCGTCAAAAGTCCTACGCTGATTTGAAACGAAAAGAAATAAAATTTCAAGTTGATGAAAAAGTATTCTTGAAAGTGTCGCCTTGGAAGAAAGTTCTTCGATTTGGACGCAAAGGAAAATTGAGTCCATGGTTCATCGGGCCATATGAGATTATTGAAAGAATCGGGCCTGTTGCATATCGGTTAGCGTTACCTCAGGAGCTTGATAAAATTCATAATGTGTTTCATGTGTCCATGGTATGACGATATCGATTGGATCCTTCACACGTTATTACTCCAATAGAAGTTGATATTCAACCTGATATGACTTACAATGAGGAACCAATTAAGATACTGGCATATAAGATGAAAGAGCTAAGAAATAAAAAGGTGGCTTCGGTGAAGGTCCTTTGGAAACGACATGGATTAGAGGAAGCTACCTGGGAGCCTGAGGATACCATGAGGAAGCAATACCATAACCTCTTTTCTGGTAAGAATTTTCGAGGACGGAAATTTCTAAGAAGGGAGAGTTGTAATAGCCCAATTTTGGTGAGGTCGGAACAGTGGTTTCGAGACCATAAATCCGAGTTAAAAATAAAAATTATTTTATTTTATTTTATTTTATGGTTGGCATCATGATTGGAAGGTCACATGAAAATTTTGATACGAAAATTTTATCGATTGTGTGGTTAATTAGGTAAAGGACTAAATTGCATAAAATGAAAATGTTGGATTCTAGTAGCTATAGATATCAAATAGCTATGGAATTCAAAACTTAAGGTCCTTATATGGTAATTAGACCATTGAAGGGTAGTTAGGAGATATTTTAATAACTCATCCATGGAAAAATTAGAAAAGGCAAGGGACTAAATTGGAAATCACAAAAATTAAAATATAGAAATTAAATGAAAAGAAATATTCATCTAATTTTATATCATCTTCCCCAAAATTTCTATGAAAACCCTAGGAAAGAGGAAGACAACTTACCAAGCTTGAAAAGGTATGAAATCAAGTCCCATTTTTAATGATTTTTATATTTTTAAAATCGGGATAGTCTAATCTCTCTATTTAGGGGATTAATTTGAAAAGTTATCAAGGTATGAAATTTGGGTCATCGATGAATATGCTGAAAATTAGAAATTTATGGTAGAAAATGAAAAGTTATTCATAGATAAACAACTTTTACAAAACAATTTTTAATGAAAACTTGATTTAGGGACTAAAATGAAAAATGGTAAAAACCTATGGAAAATTCTAAAATTTGTGAAAAATGTGTGCTATAAATGTTGTTTATAAATTTTGGCTAGGCTTGGAAAGAGGGTTAAATTTCACGAATTTCATTTTCCGAGCCTAGGGACAAAATAGAAATTTTTGAAAAGGATAGGGGCAAAATACTAATTTTGCTTAGGATGCAATAGAATGCAAATGTAAATGAAATGTGATAGATTAATAGTTAAATTTATCCATATAGATCCAGAAAGACCAACTACGGAACTAGATCGAGGAAAGCAAAAGGTCTTGGATTAGTTGAAATTTAAAAAAATGAACCATTTTCAATGTAAATTCATGTAACTTAAAAAATGTATGTTAATATGCTTGAATTAAATTGTATGATTGTGTTGTTATGTGTGAGTTGATATATATATACATAATGAAATAGTTTTAAGTTGTGTAAAATGGACAAATTATCGTGTTCCGGTCGAATGTTGAATTTTGATGGGTTGAAAATAATAGTGCATATGTTGCTAGTAGAATTTAGCCCGAACGGGTAATTCTAATGTAAACCCAATTGAGTTAGGTTATAAATTGGATTTAGCCCGGACGGGTAATCCATATTAAGCTCTTTAGATCATATGCTACCGACAGGATTTGGCCTGGACTGGTAATCTTATGGTAAAATATACGACTCAAGGGTGTGCCTTTTCATTATGTACCCAATGGGTACTTTTGCACATGTGTATATTAGTCGAACATCCATCGAGATTTCAATAGTTCGACGATAAAGACTCTTGAAGAGTGGAAAGGTGAAATCAATGGAAGCTTGTAATGTGATGAGCTCATCTATGTTTACTTGATACTCATATGAGATTATGTGACTAACTTGTTTGAATAAGTGTACGTATTTAGGTAACTTACCCAAAATTGATGGAATATGTATTTATGTGTGCTTTTGTTAATAAATAAGACCGGTAAGTTTATTTCTCGTTATACGGACTTAGTAAACATAAAATGCTTACTCCATTTATTTTTCCCTGTTTTATAGTGCTCAAAGCTTGTGAAGGTTGGAAGTCGGTCAGAGCAGTCATCACATTATCCACTATTTCATTTTGGTATAAATAGGAATCTCATTTTGGTATAATGGCATGTATAAGCTTAGTTGGCCAATGATGCCTTGTAATGGTTGTCTTGTAACCTAGCCATTAGAGTGGCTAATGATGATCTAAGTTTGGCTATTTTAAGGTGATGTTTTGATAATCACATAAGTGCTTATTATGAGTTGGTTTGATGAAATTGTGTTACCATATGAGTTTATGACATGATTAAGTTTATATCTATTGATGCATGAGGTAATACTATATGATTGATGTCAAATTTCTTGTGAATATGATGTTGGATTGTTGGATATATGCTTATGAGTTTTAGTGTAGGAAAACGGTAAGTTTTGGGTGACAAATGAGGCTAGGAAATGGCCTTGGACACACGGGAGCGTTTCTTGGCCGTGTGTGACACACGGCTTATCCCATGGGCATGTGGTCTGACCGAGTGTCCGCTGCATCTTAAAAATGAGAAATAGAATGCTTAGAATTGGCCATACGGGCTGAGACACGGGCATGTGTTTCAATCGTGTGGTTGACACGGCCTTGGACATGGGCGTGTGAAAACTGCACCTAAATTTCGAAAATAAGAATTCTCCACACAGCCTAGCACACGGGCATGTGACATGGCCGTGACTTCAATTTCTTCATGCTTTAAAAGTCAAAGAGTTACACGGGTTAGGGACACAGGCGTGTGTAGTACACGGCCTGACCACACGAGCGTGTCCCTAGACCACATGCGTGTGAGCCCTGCACCTAGGAAAATTTTTAGAATTTAGTAAAAAATTCCCTGAGTTCTTGATTTAGTCCCAATTTGATTCCAACACTCGTTTTGCGCCTCGAGGGTCCATATAAGGGACGATATGTATGATCTCGGTAAATAAATAGTAATTTACGTAAATGAATTGAAAAATGTGCTAAATGTTTCGGCAATACTCCGAAACCTACTCTGACTACGGATACTGGTTAGGGGTGTTACATATACATTATGCCACGACATATATGAACCTATATAGTCTCATTTTTCGATACCTATAAAATTTTACATTTTATTCAATTTAGCCATTGAATTCGAGACAACCATATCTTTCAATTTTGAGCTTTAGTTTAAAAACTGAATTAAATTAAATTCATTAAGGACCCTCTACTTTCTATTTATAATAAATTTCACAATAGTTTTACATTTTATTCACTTTAGTCACTATGTACAAAACTATTAATTAAACTTTACAAACTAGTCATTTCCATAGTCTAAGCTTAAAATCTATCAATTTAACACCAAATTCTTCAAGAAATCAACAATGAAAACTTCCAAAAACTTCAATATTTTTACAAATTGGTACATGGGCTAGCTAAATCAAGTTCTCATGACCACAAAAATATAAAAATTACAAAAAAAGGGCTTTAAAATGATTACCAATTAAAGACTGAATGTTAAGAGCTTCCTAGTTTTTTCTTTCTTTCAATTTTTGACAAGAAGAAGATGAGGGAAGAAAAATGACACCTTTTTGCATTAAAAAAAAACTTATATAGTAAGATTAGTTCTTAATTAATTTGGTTGAATTAATTTAAGCATACTTAATAAACTCTGTAACACCCCTAACCCGTATCAGTCGCCAGAATAGGGTTACAGAGCATTACTGTAAAAACATAACTTTAAAAATTAAATATCATACATTAATATAAACATAACATAAATCATTCATTTACATGCATACTATCACTTAATCGAGCCTTCGAGGCCTTAAGAACACTTTAGAAACAATTCGAGACTAAATTGGAAATATTAGGAACATTTAGAAAAAAGTTGCAAAAATTGAACTGCATGGGGTCACACGGCCATGTGGCTAGGCTGTGTGATTCACACGGCTGAGACATACGCCCGTGTCTCAGGCTATGTAACTTTCAAAATATTGACACACAAGCCGTGTCCCAGCCCTTGTCCTTACTCGTGTAACTCTCTAAGTTGGATCATACGGCCGAGCCACACAGTCGTGTGCCAGGCCGTGTAACTCTCAAAATGGCTCCACACGTTCGTGTCCCAAGACATGTGCTAGGTCATGTAATAGCCTGACTTACATGCTTTAAAACCTACAGGAGACACACGGCGATGTCGCCTGGCTGTGTGTCACACACGGCTGAGTCACACGCCCATGTCTCAGGTCGTGTGGACATGAAATTGGCCAAAATTAAGTCATTTCCATCACCAAATCAAGTATGTACCTAAAAGCATTTTGTACACATGACCAAAGAATCAAAATCTTACCAAAACATGCATGAAATGACCAATTTCAAAAGACCAAATCCATTCAACCAATATGCCATGCATGGCACCTCAAATGCAAACATACAAATTTATCTAAACATATACAGATACTTGACCACATTTCATTGATAATCATCTAGCTCATTTCCATCTCAAAGCATATCATAACTTGACCTATATCACTTGAACATAAACCTACCATTTGAGCCAAACCATTCATGCATCCTATGTACCTAATTGACATAATTCAACCATCATCAAAATGGCACCAAAACAACCAACTCATACATACCAAAATCAACATCTAAGCATTCAACTAAACATTAAACACAAGTCCACCTATACATGCCATTATAACATTGGCCAACACATAAAAAACTACCGATATAAATGTTGGATAGTGTGATAGATCTCTAAAGAGCTTCCAAATCAATCGAGTTTCTGATTATCTATAAAACATAGAAAAGAAAACTACGTAAGCACATAATGCTTAATAAGTTTGTAAAACATGAAACATAACTTACCATTTCATTATTTAACATTAAGATTAAGCATAGTATAATCCAACCATAAGCTTGGCACAAGCCTAAGCATCATCAACAACACATGTTAGATCATTCAAATATAATTCACTTGAATTAACATAAGGTAAGCTATTTGTACATGAATATGCTTCCTTTGAATGCATTATTTTCATAATCATAACATACTTTCATTGAAACTTTTCCATTTCAATCATTTTCATAATTTCATGATATAATTCATTTGAACACTTACCATTCCTTTTCTTTTCATGTCCGTTAAACCATTTAAAATAACATTGGATACTCGGGAAACCTCACACAAAGTATGCTAAACATATAACTGTAACCTTTCCTTTTCCTTTACAACGTTGGTCACACGAGCTATGAAATGGGCTTGCTCACATGAGTTATGGGTTGAAATTTAAGCTACACGATGCTGCTTGGATGAGCTATGGAGTATCCGCAACAAATGCAGGACCTTAGCCATCGGTAAGACATTCAAGACTAGCACCTGAAACATGAAAACCCTAATGACATGCCATTTGTATCCTACGAATTCCTAAGGTTCAAATGGGGCTCGATAATCATCGTGACATCGTTGGATATACATTATATAGTTACAAGGAAAATAATAAATTTACATATAAATCATTATAAGATTAAAATGATATTTAATCATATAAACTTAAGTAACACCCCTTACCCGTATCCAACGCCGGAATAGGGTACGAGGCATTACCGGATTTATATACAAGCAATTATTTAAAACCGAGATATAAATTTTGCATTCAAATTTAAAAATTTTCATATACATTCATATCGTCCCTAAAACAAGCCTACGAAGCCCAAAACATACATTGGAAGCGGTTCGGGACTAAACAGAGTACTTTAGAAAATTTCACAACACTTAGAAAAATTCTCATGTTTTAAGGGCCACATGCCCGTGTGGCTTGGGACACGCCCATGTGAGCAGGCTGTATGGTCACACGCGCCCGTGTCCCTACCCCATGTAACTCAAATTAAAAACGCACGGACAAGTCACGCACCCGTGTGCTAGGCCATATGGTCAATTTAATTTTCATAATTTTTCATAAAATAGGTGCAGACTTCACATGCCCAGGGCACACGCCCATGCTTGAGGTTGTGTCATCGACACGGCTAAGACACACTCCCGTGGCTCTGCCCATGTGCTCAATTCTAAGCATTCTATTTTGCAACAATTAAGGTACAGGGACACGCGGCAGGAACAAACGCCCATGGGGCAAGCCGTGTGTCACACACGGCCGAGGCACACTCCCGTGTGTCTACCCGTGTGGACAAAAACAAGGCTATTTACTAAGCCATTTTGTCACCCTTTTATGCACACACCTACACAACAAAACATAACACCAATCTAAGCAATTACATTCAACCAATTCAGCCACAATCAAGACATCCACACATCATTCACAAGCTACCATTTACCACATACAAATATCACATACTTATCAACTTAAACCATGCAAATTTCCACATCCATGAAAACATCATCATATGCATATATACTTAAACCAATATTAGCCAATTTCAATTAAACCAATATTAGCCAATTTCAATGGCCATTTACAAAATGAATTATCAACCAACAAAAGCCAATACATTTGGCCAAATCAATTATGACACATAACAAAATGACCAAGTCCCTATACATACCATAACTCAAAATGTTGAATTCATTGGTACCCAAAATAATCAGTTGATAGTGTGAGTAAGCTATAAGACAAGGGAAAGAAAAGGAGAGTAAGCTATATAGCTTAGTAAGTTCCCATGCAAATAATAGACATCATAACCCAACATTTAACATGCAATTAACATGATGACAATTGGCATAAATATTATTAAGATCTTATAATCATAACTTACTCAATCATAACCTTACCGAGGGTTCATCACATAACGAGCTCATTACGTATGGGTTTTACGTACATACCTGAGTCATCTCGAATTGGATTTGCATGCAACTCACCTTTGACATTCATCATTAAATTAATCATTAAACCACTTGGAATACTAAAGGATACTCGGGAATCTCGTACACACAATACCCTGCCAATGCCATATCCCAGATATGGTCTTACATAGATCTCGTATCGATGCCAATAGCCCAACTATGGTCTTACACGAAGCCTTATATCGATGCCATATCCCAGATATGGCCTTACACGAAGTCCCATATTGATGCCATATCCCAGATATAGTCTTACATGTAATTTTAGTAATCTTAATGCCATGACATTTGTATCCTATCTATTCTTAAGGTTCAACTGGGATTTCATGCTTGTCGTAAATTCGTCGCATACGTCCAAGGGTCTATCACAATTCATACAGTAATAAAGAATTTATAACATATTTAAAACGATACATTATTTACATGCGAACTTACCTCGGTACAAAAATAGCAGAAATGAGACCTAATCGTCAAACACTTTATTTTTCCCCCGATCTAGGTCCGAACCTCATTTCTCTTGACCTAGAATAGAAAATTTAACTCATTTATTATTCACATTACTCAAATCAGTTTAAAAACCACCTTATGGGAAAATTACACTTTTGCCCCTAAACTTTAACATTTTTACACTTTGGTCCCTAGGCTCGTAAATTGAAATAGATTAAATTTCTTCGATTCCCAAGCCTCGCCGAACCTATTTTATGCTTATAATAGACCACATTTTTCATTTAATCACACTTTTACACACATTTTATAACCTTTTTACAAATTGGTCCTTTTTACATTTTCATCAAAAATCACATAGTAAAAGTTGTTTATCATACACCAAAGACACATTTTCTACCATTAGACATCAAAATACACATATCTAACATGTTCAAACCCTAAACCTTAATTATTTCTCAAGTTAATGGTAGAAATAGATAGATAGAGTGATAATGACTTCAAAAATGTAAAGAGCATTAAAAACGGGGCAAGAACGGACTTACAATCAAGCTTGAAAGTGGCCAAACCGTAGCTATGCCTTCCCTTCTAAATTTCGAAATAAGGGGGAGAAGATGGACAAGGATTTTGGCTTGATTTTTGCTTTTTAATTTATTTAATTACTAAATGACCAGAATGCCCTTTTCTTAAAACACTAACATTCTCTTATCTCATGTTTATTTTTGTCCAACTTAAAGTAAAATGGTCTAATTACCACCTAAAGACCTTCAATTTAAAATTTCATAATAATAAGACACCTCTAATATGTAGAACTTAACTTTTGCACTTTTTACAATTTACTCCTTTTTGGTAAATTGAGTGCTCAAACGTCAAAATTTTCGAACGAAATTTTCACGAAATCATTCCATAAAACTGTAGACCATAAAAATATAATAATAAAAAATTTTCACTACGTCGGATTCATGGTCCCAAAACCACTGTTTCGACTAGGCCCAAAATCGGGTTGTTACAACTCTCCCCCCTTTAGGGATTTTCGTCCCCGAAAATCTTTCCAGAAAATAGGTTTGGATACTGTTTTCCAATAGCCTCCTTGGGTTCCATTGTAGCCTCTTCGACCCCATGTCATTGCCATAAAACTTTCACTAAGGCTATACTTTTATTTCTCAACTATTTAACTTCCCAAGCTAAGACCTTGATCGGTTCTTCACCATACGTCATATCCAGTCAAATCTCAATCTCTGAGAACGATATCGTCGCAACATTGACAGATGAAACACATTATGAATCCTTTCCAACTTTGTCGGTAAAGCTAGTCGATATGCCATTCGCCCTATTTTTCGATAGCCTCATACAACCCAATGAAACGTGGACTCAACTTGCCTTTACGGCAAAAACTCAGAATCTTCTTCCACGAAGATACTTTCAAAAATACTTTATCACCAACCTGAAACTCAATCTCTTTTCTTTTTAAATTTGCATACGACTTCTGTCAATCTGAAGCTGCTTTCAGATAGTCACAAATTACTTTCACTTTTTCTTCAGTTTCTCTAACCAAGTCAACCCCGTGAATCTGTTTCTCACTAAGTTCTGTCCAATACAGAGGAGTTTAGCACTTGCGACCATACAATGCCTCATAAGGTGCCATCTTTATACTCGACTGGAATCTATTGTTATAAGCAAATTCGACCAATGGTAGATATTTCTCCCAACTACCTTCGAATTCTAGAACACAACATCGGAGCATATCTTCGAGCACCTATATCGTTCTTTCAGACTAACTGTCGGTTTGCGGATGAAAAGTAGTACTAAAGTTTAGCTTTGTACCCAAAGCCTCTTGTAACTTCTTCCAAAATCTCGAAGTGAACCTTGGATCTCTATCCGAAATAATAGACATAGGCACTCCGTGCAATCTCACAATCTCATAAATTTACACTCCGTGAGTAATCAGTACGTACCTATCCCACTTCCACTTAGGTACCACCACTGGCTGAAGTAAATCCAAAGGCACTTGGTGTTTAGCTTTCACTTGTTGACAAATCAAACACTTCGAAACAAACTTTGAAATATCTCGTTTCATATCTAACCACCAATACCATTTCTTCAAATCATTATACATTTTCGTACTACCCGGATACACAAATAAACAACCATTATGTGCTTCATGAAGAATATTCTGAATAAGTTCACCAATTTTTGGTACACAAATTCTGCCTCGGAACATCAAACAATCATCGGATCCGATATAAAAATCTGAATCACTACCCAATTCACAAAGAACTCTTTTGGCTTGCAAATCACTGTCATATTTCTGAGCTTCACAAATTTATTGAAGAAATAACGGTCTAGCTCTCAACTCGGCTAGAATCGAACCATTATCAGACAAAGTTAATTGTGTATTCATCGCTCTCAAAGCAAACAAAGTCTTTTTACTCAACGCATCGGCAACTACATTTGCCTTACCTGGGTGGCAATCAAATACTAGCTCATAATCCTTTAGTAACTCGCGCCATCTCTATTGCCGCAAGTTTAAATCTTTCTGAGTCATCAAGTATTTTAAACTTTTATGATCAGTAAAGATATGGCATTTCTCACCATACAAATGATGATTCTAAATTTTCAAAGCGAACACAATAGTGGCTAATTCCAGAAAATGCGTCAGATAATTCTTCTAGTGCAGTTTCAACTGTCTCGAGGCATAAGCTATCACTTTGCCCTCTTGCATCAACACACATCCTAATCCGTTCAGTGACGCATCACTATAAATCACAAACTCTTTTCCCGGTTCAGGTTGCACTAAAATCGGTGCCTCAGTCAATAATGCTTTCAACTTCTCAAAACTTTGCTGACATTTTTCGGGCCATTCAAACTTAACTTCTTTTTGTAACAACTTGGTCATAGGAGTAGCGATCATCAAAAATCCTTTGACAAAATGATGCTAATATTCGGCTAAGCCTAAAAAGCTTCTAACTTCAGATACATTCCTCAGTGGTTTCTAATCAACAATTGTCAAAATCTCAACAATTGTCAAAATCTTACTTGGATCAACCCGAATACCATCACTTGAAACAATATGTCCCAAAACCCCGGCTTCTCGAAGCCAAAACTCACTTTTACTGAATTTTGCAAACAACTGCTTATCTCTCAAAGTCTGCAATACAGTTCTCAAGTGCTCAGCATGCTTAGACTCGTCCCGAGAATAAATTAAGATATCATCGATAAACCCAACTACAAACTTATCTAAATATGGTCAGAAGATTCTATTCATCAAGTCCATAAAAATAGCAGGTGCATTAGTTAGTCCGAAAGGCATAATAAGAAATTCATAATGCCCATACCTTGTACAGAAAGTGGTCTTCAGCACATCCAACTCTTTGACTCTCAACTGATAGTAGCCAAATCTTAAATCAATATTCGAGAATACCATTGCTCCTCTCAACTGATCAAACAAGTCGTTAATCCTCGGTAAATGATACTTGTTCTTTATAGTCACCTTGTTGAGTTGACGGTAGTCAATACAAAGCCTCATGGATCTGTCTTTCTTCTTTAAAAATAATACGGGAGCACCCTAGGGAGAAAAACTTGGTCTTGCAAAACCCTTATATGTCAACTCTTGCAACTGAGCTTTTAATGCTTTCAATTCAGCCGGGGCCATCCTATACAGAGCAATAGATATCGGTGAGGTCCCTAATACTAAATCAATACGAAACTCGACTTCTCTAACTGGTGGTAACCCAGGAAACTCTTCTGGAAACACATCCGAATATTCACATACTATCGGCACTGATTCAATTTTCAATTCGGACACTTTTTGTATTCAACACATAAGCAAGGTAAGCTTCAAAACCTTTCCTTACATATTTTTGGGCAGACGTCGAAGAAATCACAATAGGTAACTCACCCGACTCATCTGAATCAATCTGGAGAGTTTCACCATTTTCACATTTCAGTTCAGTAATCTTTCTTTTACAGTTCACTACGGCATCGTCAACCAATCCATACTCAAAATAACATTGAATTCATCAAATGGAAACAACATTAAATCAACTAGAAAACAGTGACCTTGAATCATCAAGGGACAATTCTTGCAAACTCTATCAACTAACACATGTTTGCCTAAAGGGTTTGACACTCTAATCACAAATTTAGTAAACTCAACAGGCAAGCTCTTACTAGTTACCAATTTCACACAAACATAAGAATGAGTCGATCCAGGGTCAATTTCACAAATTCAGTAAACGCAACTACATTAGTATTATAGAGAGAAAAAGTACCAGTGATAACATCGGGAGATATTGCTTTTTTGTGAGCACGGATGGCATAGGCTTTAGCAGGTGCTCGAGCTTCGGATCTCATGATAGTATCTTTCGTCACACCTTTACTACTAGCTCCATTTTCAGTATTCCTTGGTGGCCTACCCCTATTAGTAGTATATTCAGCCTTGCACTATGAAATTTTTCTTTCTCAGCCATTTCAGGGAAATCTCGAATAAAATGCTCTTGCGAGCCACACTTGAAACAAGCCCAGTCATTCATCCTACACTCGCCGGGATCTCTTCTCCCACAATGCTGACATTCAGGTCTGTTAGGCTTTACATTACCCACACTTGCCATTAAAGTGGCTTGAAATTTAAAACTTGAATATTGCTTCCCGCGGTCTCTGTGAGAATACTCAATTGATACATTCGAACGAGAATAAATTTCTTTCGATTTCTTTGACTAAAATGGAAATGACTTACTCATCAGTCTTTTCCTTAAATCTCTAACTTCAAGATCAGCTTTCTTATTCTCTTTATTCAACTCTTCGACTTTACAAGCTCACTTGATTAATACCATAAATTCTTTCAATTCTAAGATCCTAACTAACACATAAATATCCTCATTCAATCCGTCCTCGAATCTCTTGCACATGATAGCTTCGGTGGAAGCACACTTTCAAGCATATTTACTAAGTCTAAAAAATTCTCACTTATGTTTCGTCACTGACATTCGGCCATGTTTCAACTCAAGAAATTCCTTATGTTTCTGATCGATGAACTGTTGACTAATATATTTTTTTCGAAACTCCACTTGAAAGAATTCCTAGGTAATCCTCTCTCTCGGTACCACCAATACTAGTGTATTCCACCAGTGATATGCAAAATCTCTCAAAAGTGAGATGGCACACTTTAAACACTCATCCGGTGTGCAAGACAGCTCATCAAATGCCCTAATGGAGTTTTTGAGCCAAAACTCGGCTCTCTCGGGATCATCATCCACATTAGCTCTGAAATCTTCAGCCCCTTGCTTTCGGATCTTATCAACCGAGGGCTTGTTCATTCTTACAAATTCCATACCTTGTGGAGCTACGGGAACCGGTCGAGGAATAAGTTGGGGTGGAGGAGGTTGGGCATTCAAGTTTGTTTGAACAAATTCTGTATACCACTCATTCATCATATGGAGTAAGGCTTCCCTACCCCCTTCTCCCTAACAAACCGTTGGGCGTCTACTATCAGACGGCGCTACCCCTTGAGTGGTAGTCGGCGTATTACTTTCAATGTCATCAGATTCAGCTCAATTGAGATCCATTTACTATACAAAAACACAATTTAAAATTGTCAGGAGTTATCACACTATCACAGTTCATTTATGGCATGTATAGCTAGACTCTTACACGCGCTACGTTAGTCTGAGAATCGACTAAACCGTAGCTCTGATACCATTAAATATAACACCTCTTACACGTATCCAATACTGAAATAGGTTACGAGGCATTACCGAACTTATACCCAAGCAATCATAGAAAACCGATACGTAAATTTTCCATCCAAATTTAAAACTTTTCATATACATTCATATCATCCCTAAAACGAGCCTATGAGGCCCAAAACGTGCATGGGAAGCAGTTCGGGACTAAACCAGGTACTTTAGAAAATTTCACAACACTTAGAAAAATTTTCATGTTTTAAGAGCCATACGCCCGTGTGGGCAGGCAGTGTGGTCACACACGCCCATGTCCCTACCCCGTGTAACTCTCTGTTTGTCACCCAAGAACAAATTGCGCTATTAGGTGCATAATTCACATGCCCGTGTGCTAGACCGTGTGGTCAATTTAATTCTCATAATTTTTCCTAAAATAGGTGCATAATTCACATGCCTAGGGCACACACCCGTGCATGAGGCCGTGTCATCCACATGGAGACACACAACCATGTCTCTACCCGTGTGCTCAATTCTAAGCATTCAGTTTTGCAACAATTAAGATGCAGGGGACACACAGCCGGAATAAACGCCCACAAGGAAAGCTGTGTGTCTACCCGTGTGGACAAAAACAAGGCTATTTACCAAGCCATTTTGTCACCCTTTTATGCACACACCTACACAACAAAACATAACATTAATCCAAGCAATTACATTCAACCAATTCAGCCACAATCAAGACATCGACACATCATTCACAAGCTACCATCTACCACATACAAATATCACATACTTATCAACTTAAACCATGCAAATTTCCACATCCATGAAAACATCATCATATGCATCTATACTTAAACCAATATTAGCCAACTTCAATGTCCACTTACAAAATGAATTATCAACCAACAAAAGCCAATACATTTGGCCAAATCAATTATGACACATAACAAAATGACCAAGTACCTATACATGCCATAACTAAAAATGTTGAATTCATTGGTACCCAAAATAATCAGTTGATAGTGTGAGTGGATCTCCGATAGTCTCCGATCCCCGAGCTAGCTTGGTGACACTATAAAACAAGGGAAAGAAAAGGAGAGTAAGCTATATAGCTTAGTAAGTTCCCATGCAAATAATAGACATTATAACCCAACATTTAACATACAATTAACATGATGACAATTGGCATAAATATTATTAAGATCTTATAATCATAACTTACTCAATCATAACCTTACCGAGGGTTCACCACATAACGAGCTCATTACGTATGAGTTTTATGTACATATCTGACTCATTTCGAATTGGATTTGCAAGCAACTCACCTTTGAAATACATCATTAAATTACCTATTGAACCACTTGGAATACTAAAGGATACTCGGGAATCTTGTACACATAGTACCCTACCAATGCCATATCCCAGGTATGGTCTTACATGGAATCTCGTATCGATGCCGGTAGCCCAGCTATGATCTTACACGAAGCCTCGTATCGATGCCATATCCCAGATGTGGTCTTACACTAAGTCTCATATTGATGTCATATCCCAGATATAGTCTTACACGTAATCTTTGTAACCCTAATGTCATCACATTTGTATCCTATCTATTCCTAAGGTTCAACCGAGATTTCATGCTTGTCGTAACTTCGTCGCATACGTCCAAGGGTCAATAAAATTTTATACAATAATAAATCATTTAAAATATATTTAAAATGATGCATTATTTACATACGAACTTACCTTGGTACAAAAATAGCAAAGGTGAGACCTAATCATCAAACACTTTATTTTTCCCCCGATATAGGTCCGAACCTCGTTTCTCTTGATCTATAATAGCAAATTTAGCTCATTTATTATTCACATTACTCAAATCAATTCAAACATCACCTTATGAAAAAATTACATTTTTGCCCCTAAACTTTGACATTTTTACACTTTGATACCTAGGCTCGTAAATTGAAATAGATTCAATTTCTTTGATTCCCAAGCCTACCCAAACCTCTTTTATGCTTATAACAGCCCACATTTTTCATTTAATCACACTTTTACACACATTTTATAACCTTTTTACAAATTGGTCCTTTTTACATTTTCATCAAAAATCACCTAGCACAAGTTGTTTATCATACACCAAGCACACATTTTCTACCATTAGACATCAAAATACACACATATCTAACATGGGTCAAACCCTAGACCTTAATCATTTGTCAAATTAATGGTAGAAATAGATAGATCGAGTGATAAAGACTTCAAAAATGTAAAGAGCATTAAAAACGGGGCAAGAATGGACTTACAATCGAGCTTGAAAGTGGCCAAACCCTAGCTATGCCTTCCCTTCCAAATTTCGGCACAATGGGGAGAAGATGGACAAGGATTTTGACTTGATTTTTGCTTTTTAATTTATTTAATTATTAAATGACCAAAATGTCATTTTCTTAAAACACTAAAATTCTCTTACCTCATGTCTATTTTTGTCCAACTTAAAGTAAAATGGTCTAATTACCACCTAAGGACCTTTAATTTAAAATTTCATAACAATTAGACACCTCTAACATGTAGAACTAACTTTTTCACTTTTTACAATTTAGTCCTTTTTGGTAAATTGAGTATTCAAACGTCAAAATTTTCGAACGAAATTTTCATGAAATCATTCCATAAAATTGCCGATAGCCCAGCTATGGTCTTACACGAAATCAAGTAACGATGCTAATGTCCTAGCCATGGTCTTACACGTAATCACATAATGATGCCAATGTCCTAGAGATGGTCTTACACATAATCACATCTCGTTAATCCTAATGTCATAACATTCGTATCTTATACTATTCCTAAGGTTCGTATGGGACTTTCAGATATTGTAACCCTATCGATTCTTACTTGTATTTGATCATTCAACATTCTTTGCAGTTCAATGACAATTAAACTTATATAATTCAATTTAAAGACATTTATTTGCATATGAACTTACCTTGTATTCGGGATAAACGGACTGGATCGACTATTCGATAACCTTTAGTTTTCCCTGATCTAATTCTGATTTCTTTCGTTCTTGATCTATATACATTCAAAATTAACTTATTTATTCATCAAATCATCCAATTCAGTCCAAAAACACATATTTGGGCATTTTTACACTTTAGCCCCTAAAGTTCTACATTTTTACAATTTAGTCCCTATTTCACAAATACACAAAATTCACACAATTCAACAAGATTCATGCTTGGCTGAATTTCATATAAGTCCCTAACAGCCCAAAACTTTCATTTATTTCACATTTTATCCACCCAATTTACACTTTTCACAATTAAATCCCTAAAATGCATTTTTAACTAAAATCACATAACAAAACTTGTGTAACTATCAAAAAATATTCATTTTTCCTCATAAAACATTAAAAAGCTCAACCATTCATCAATGGTACTTCACAAATTTGTTAACAAATTCAAAAATTAAAGCATGGGATAGGTAGAACACAAAGCAACGATCTCAAAAACGTAAAAATCATCAAAAATCGAGCAAAGAACATACCTTAATCAAGATCAATAAGGGCCGAATCCTAAAATGCTCTCAATCCTCTTTTCTCTCTTTTATTTCGGTTGTAAATTAAAGAAGATGACAACCATTTTAAATCTTTTTTTGTTTTATTATACTTAATTCATAATAACTAAATTAACCTTGGTTTATAAATATTTAAATCATTAAATATAAGGCCATATTTGTCAAATTCCACTATCAATGGTCTAATTACATCATAAGGACCTTTCATTTAATAAGTCATAGCAATTATGCACTTAAACAAATAAAATGCAACTTTTGCATTTTACGCAATTTAGTCATTTTATCAAATTAAGCATTCAAACGCTAAAATTATTTCACGAAACTTTCACACAGATATATTCACATGTTATAAACACAAAAAATAATATTAAAATAATTTTCTAATCTCAGATTTGTGGTTCCAAAACCACTATTCCGATTTAGCTAGCTGTTACAAAGATAATCAAGTTCAGTATGTTATTTCAAATCCCATGTATCAAACCATCCTATTTCTCTCTTTTCAATATAAATCTATCACATTTTGTAAATAAAAAAAATCATATAATGCATATAAACAATTTTCATATCAATGTCCAATTTCATGTTTTCATGGAACATGGTATACTAATGTTCCCAATTCATGTTATTTCAAATCCCATGTATCAAACCATCCCATTTCTCTCTTTTTAATATAAATATATCACATTTTGTAAATAAAAAAATCATATAATGCATATAAACACTTTTCATATCACTGACCAATTTTATGTTTTCATGGAACATGGCATACTAATGTTCCCAATTCAATTCTCAATTCACATCTCATTTCCCATTTCCCATTTCACTTCCATTTCATATTCTTTTTTCCATATAAAATACATATAAATCATTTTATCATTTATATCCCTATTAACAAAACTCTGACTCGGACAGATACACTGATCTAACGAACATACCAGTTTGGCACTCAGTGCCTTATCGGATAAATTTGAAGCACATAGTTGCGCCTAAAGCTAAAAAGAACTTGACACTCAGTGTCTCATCGGGTAAACCGAAGTAAATTGGCACCCAGTGCCTACTGACTCGTAGTCGATGTAACACCCCTAACCCGTATTCCTTACCAAAATAGGGTTACGAGGCATTGTCGATCAATCACAACATAATTCATACATATACGCATTCATACTCAAAATCTATTCAAAACATTCACAATGTCCCTTGTAAGGCTCTACGAGACCTTAAAACATGCTTATAAGTGGTTCAGGACTAAACCGATAACATTTCCAAGCTTTAGAAAACTTACAAAATTTTCAATCATTTAAGGATCATACGCCCATGTCACAGGCCGTGTGAAAATAGGGCATACATACTGACTTGCACAACACGGCCGAAGATACACCCGTGTGCCATGGCCGTGGGAAAATTAGGGAGGTTACTGACTTGGCTATATGCCCATGTGCCACACACGGCCAATAGACACACTCGTGTGTCTAGGCCGTGCCAAACCTGTAAAGTATACTGCTTTAATTCGAAAGGGTACCCCAGGGGACACAATGCCGTGCAACATGACCATGTGTCGCACACGGTTGAGACACACGCCCGTGTCTCTGCTCGTGTGGACAAAAATAGGCCATTTGTAAAGCCAATTTGCCACCCTTTTTCTTATGCACATAAAGCAACCAAAATATACCATTTCAATGCATATATAAGTAGCCAAAACATGTCAATTCATACACATATTATGCCATCTATCCTCAACCATTTCAACTACTCAATTCCATTTTCAAAAGATACCAAATCATTATGCCAAAATCACCAACCTCACATAACTTCTAAATGTATTTTTATCACCTTACCATCAAACAAATCATGCCTCTCAAACATATCAATTCATCATCTATAAATCATACCATACATGCCATTTCTTAAACTACATTATTACCACATTTGCATTCCAAGCCAAAACACATACATGACATAGGCCAATTACACATTTTATACAACCATGACAAAACATAAGGCCACCTTATAACCATCAACCAAAATCATTAATAAGCCATTTCAAATGACCATATACATTTCCAACAACCATATCAAAGAGACCATAGCCTATACATGCCATATAACCAAGCCACAAAGTGTAAAAATATCAAAAATCAATAGTCGGATAGTGTAATGTGATCTCCGTTGATTTCCAACCCGAACGAATGTCTGAAACACTACAAAACATAGAAAAAATAACACAAAGTAAGCTTTACAGCTTAGTAAGTTCATACATGATTCCAAAATGATCACAACATTTATATAGAAATTTTAAATAGATAAATCATTAACATTTAAAGCATCAATTCATGAGCTAACATTAAATTAATGTCCTCATTCGCAAGTTCTCAACTTCGTATAACTTAATACTTGAGTAGTTTTCCGTACATACCTGTACTGATACCTTTCCATTTATCACCCATACTCTTATCAAACTTCTCTGGTTTATAAGTGCTTATGATACAAATTCATCGATTTTTCAATGAATAGTCCAACTATGCTCTTACACATACATTGCCAAGGCCGCACCATGGTCTTTCTTTCACGTGCCATAACCTGGTTATGGTCTTATTAGTCGGTTGCCACATGTATATTTATTTTAAATAACTATTATTCATATCTTACATAACATTCAATATATATACTTCATTATAGTCAAATAAACACATTTTGGCATAAAACATACTTATACTCAATTCTTTCTTATTTAATATACATAACACAATATGAACTCACTAATTTACTTTCATTCAATTCTCACATAAATTCTGTACGTACCTATATTACTTATTCCGGCTGTACTTTAATTCTCGTCTTGGCTATGCCCATTGAATCATTCGATATTTCGCACACTAAGTGTCATTCTCAATATCTCGCACACTAAGTGCCATTATCAATATTTGGCACACTAAGTGTTATATTTGATGTCCCGCACACTAAGTGCTGTACATAGTCGAAGCTATCTCAAATCACACACTAAGTGCCAAATTTAGCTAAAGCTATACCGAACCGCACACTAAGTGCCATATTTAGTCGATATGTCATCAAACATAACAATAGTCACGTATATACAATTTATACGATATCAAATCATTAAAAGCATAAATATAACAATGCTTATTGCATACGAACTTACCTTAATCCTTAAAATGATGGAACAGATCGACTAGTCCGATACTTTGTTTTCTCCCGTTCTAGATCCGAATCTCATTTTTCTCAATTTATATAATAACAAAATTTACTTATTTAATCATTAATTCATTCAATTTAACACAATTTGCACATTTTGGAAAAATTACACTTTTCCCCTATTATTCCACATTTTTACAATTTAGTCCTTATCACATAAAATCACAATTTCATGAAATTAAACACAAACCCAAGCTAGCTGAATTTTCCATATATTACTCTCAACCCATATTTTTCAATTTATTTCACATTTTAACCCCTCAATTTACAATTTTCACAATTTAATCCTTATTTGACATTTTCACCAAAAATCACTTAACAAAACATATTAATCTATCAGTAATTATTCATTTTCCATCATCAACACTTAAAAACATCAAGCTATCATCAATGGAAACTCACAAATTCATCAAAAAATTAAAAAATTAGGGTACAGGCTAGCTAGAACACGAAGCAACGATCACAAAAACATAAAAATATCAAAAATCGAGCTCGAAACATACCTCAATTAAAAACAACAAGGGCTGAACCCTCAAATGCTTCCATGGCTGTTTCTTTTCTCTATATTCGATGGAAGACGAAGGAATATAACATGATATTGGCTTTTATTTTATTTATTATTAACTTTAATTACCTATTTACCTATTTACCTATTTACCCTTTAAAAAAATTAATAAATACACCAAATGCCACTCCACTAGCATCCACTATCTCATAACTGAAATATTTACCACATAAGGACCTTCACTTTTAAGTTCTATAGCTATTTGAAACCTTTAGCTTATTGAACACAACTTGTACGCTTTACGCGATTTAGTCCTTTTTACCGAATTAACCACTTAAACGATAAAATCTCTTTACGAAAATTTCACACAACTCTAATATCATGTTTTAAATATTAAAATAATAATAAAAATAAATTTTTCAATGTTGGATTGTGGTCCCAATACCACTGTTCTGATTAACCCTAATAACGGGCTGTTATAGTCGAAGTATCCCTGAACTCTTCCTATCCTATGGCATGCCATCTATATCCGACTTAGCCCAAACAGTTAATAGGGTTTTCATTTCATATTTCAATACCAACCAATATTTCAAATTCATATTTATTCTCAACATGTATACATTTATTCAACTTAATAATTGCTATAGTTATCCCAACACATATACTCAATTCATACATTTAAAAAATACATATATTTCTAAAATATGCACAATTGAGTCCTCATAATCATCAATTGATTCAAATCAACCCAATTCAACAAGAAATCTCACCTCAAATGCTTACCATGATAAAAAAATCAATATGTAGCAAAGTGGAAATTATTCAGACTATAGAAACACAAATTGTAAACTCTAAGCTATTTGCCGACGACCTTATCTTTTCCTTTCTTTTTTGAGGAATCTGGGTCGACGTTAGCTACGGAATAAAATGGACAACATATTTCATCAATACACAAACAATTTCACATTCAATTGCTAATTTATATAACTTTTATACTTTATTCAATTTAGTCCTTAAAATCAGGACTAACATAACTTTCACAATTAACCCTGAATTTTCATACCAATGTCACTCATAGCCTAATTTAACTCCTTATTTTTCATTTCTACCACAAAATTTCAATTTTTTGTAATTTGGTCCCTATTACACAAAATCAATAATTGACTTTACAATTTAGTTCTTTTTCACTTCAAACCTAAAAATCTATCAAACTGGTCCCTAAAACTTTAACAACAATGGCAATATCTTCAATTTTGAACAATATCAAAAAATACTATATGGGTTAGCTAGCTCGTATTATTGGGGTTCCATAAACATAAAAATTACAAGGAAAGGACTAAATTGCACTAACCAAATTAAGCTGGAAAATTTTCAACCTTAGGCCGTGTGTTCTTCTCCCCCTTTCACCTTAGTATCGAAATGAAGAAAAATAAAAAAGAGAAAGTGGCTTCTCTTACTATCCACCTACATAATATCCATTCTTAATTTTATTTTAATATGATTTTATATAACACATATAAATTATATCTCTTGACCATCCATTACAATTAAAAAAAGGTATAATTGCTTTATAAGTCCCTTAGCTATATTTTACCTTATAATTTTATAATAAATCACACTTTTAAGTCCCTTAGCATTTACTCAAAAACTTGGCGTGTTTTGCTTTGTTGTGTTATATTCTATGCTTCTGTTGCTCTTACATTTTGAGTTGCTTTTGTTTATTTCCAGTGCTTTAATGAATTTCTATCGAGAATTCTCACATTGTGAGAGTTAGGCTGACTCAAGTGGATTTGAACCCTAGAAATTGCTTAAGGCCATACGGATTGCGAGACTAATGTTCCAGCCTCCTAATTCTTTAATCCTGCAAGCTAGAATTTTAATTGTTTCCTTATCGTACGACAAATAAAGATAAATTTCAATTTCTTCCGTCAAAATGAACTGAGATGGATCTAAATTATATTGTTTGAGCATCTAAACATAAAAAACATCGTGCATTTTCTGTAACTCTGCTGACAATGCTAAATGATACGCTACTGGTCCCACCCTTTCAGTGATTTTATACGGTCCGATAAAATGTGGACTTAGCTTCCTTTTCAGCGTTTCTTCCATGAAGATACCTTTAAAAAGACTTTATCTCCCACAGCAAACTCGATGTCTCAATGTTTCAAATCTGCTGATAAACACCAAATTATACATATTGTTACCCCAAATACTTATCATATTTATGGATGTTTACTATTATATTTGTGGATTTTGGTGCTCTTAATCCGGTTATTTCATGTTTTGTACTCAGGAGAGCACCAAGAGTCAAAAGGAGCCAAAAATGAGCTTAAAAAGATAAAAAAGACCAAATCAAGAAGATCACACGGCCTAAGCCTTGCCATACGGGCTGATCACATGCCCGTGTCTGTTGAAGGTGTCGTCCAAGGATTTCATGACTCACACGGCCTAGCCATTGACCCACACGGCCGTGTGAAATTTAGCAGAACGAACACGGCCTGGCAAACACGTCACACGGCAATGGTACACGGGCGTGTCCTCTTTTTAAAGAGCTATATTTTACACAAAAAAAGGATACTTAGGGAAGAAGAAAGTCAATCCAAAGCCTATAAAAACACCCTAAGTATGACCTACTAAGGAGGACCTTTCCGACGCTTCTAGAACCTTTTTGGAACACAGAACCACACGCCAGGAATTACTTGAAGGAAGGCAGATCAGTCATCCCAAAAGGCTGGAGTTGCTCTAAGACTGAAGATCTCTCTCTGAATTCCTTCAGGGGCTTTAGAGTTTTTTTATGTTTTGTTATTTTCATACTTTTGAGATGTACTCTTATTTCATTATGAACTAAATCCCTTAGATACCTAAGGGGGATTAATCCTATGATGAATCTTGTTATTATAATCTGAAGTATATGATAAATACTTGATTTGTTCTTAATTATGTGTTTCTAATGCTTGAGTTAATATTGCGGGTATTGACTCATGATTTAATGTGCTTATGCAGAGGAAGAATAGACCCTGCCTAAGAGTAGATTTGGCATAATTAAGCAGAGTTGATCGAACACCTAGAGATAGGGTTACGAGATTTTGCCAAATTAGGGTGAAACCTAATATGGGAGTCCATAGATCGATTTACTGCTTCCCTAAGGGTTTTAATTAGAAAGAGATTTCAATTAATTCAACTGAGGGTTAGGCGTTATTAGTCTCTAAAGAGATAATAATGTAGGTTAGGGAGTCTCACGATCAAGTCAAGTGAATAAATCGTCTGGTTCAGAGTCAGATAACAAGTGAAATCTAGGTGGATTCCTCCTTGGGTGTCGTCTTTATCAATTGCTTTTCTTCAAGTCTTTTCCAGATCTTCTCTTCACTTTAATTAAATTAGTTAATTAGTTTAGATAATTAGTTTAATAAGCAAACCCTTTTTATTCCTAGGCTAGATAATAAAAAGATAGTTATTACTAGTACTTTTGGCTTCTTTGGGTACGATATCCTGGTCTTGCCATTACTATACTATTGTTCGAAAGGTGCGCTTGCCTTTTTGTCGTGATACTAGTTAGTCTAGGTTTGATCTTCATTATAAATATTTATTACTTGTTACAAATCACGCGATCAAGTTTTTGGTGCTGTTAGGAACACTTAATTTTTATTACTTTAGCCATTTATTTTTCTTGTAATTTAACTTTATTTTTATTTTTATTTTACTAACTTTCTTCGTCTTTCTCCTGGCAGGTTCTTGTAGTGTATGACTAGAAGAAACCCGTCAGGACCATTGCTTTTTGATGAGGAAATTAATCGTACAGCTCGTAGAAACTGATGAGAAATTAGGCGTAGCTTAAGATACACAGAGGAAGAGCAAGAGGATGATATCTCAACTACTACTGAAGAGATGGCTGAAAATCAAGACAATCTGCTCTCACACCATACCACTTGAATTAGCAAATTAGAATCCTGCTCCTCGTACTATGTATGATTATGCTAAACCTAATTTTACAGGAACTGAGCCATGTATAGTTAGACCTGCTGTTGCTGCTAACAATTTTAAACTGAAACCTAACATGATTCAGATGATATAGAAATTTGTTTAGTTTGATGGTTTGTAGGATGAGAACCCCAACACGCACTTGGCAAATTTCCTAGAACTGTGCGACACTTTCAAAATTAACGGTGTTTCTGATGATGCCATTCACTTTCAGTTATTCCCTTTTTCACTGAGGAATAAAGCTAAACAGTGGTTGAACTCACTACCAAGAGGATCCATTAGCACTTGGGAGCAAATGACCGAAAAATTTCTATTAAAATATTTTCCACCGGTAAAAACAGCTAACTTGCGTAACGATATTACTTCTTTTGTGCAGATGGACTTAAAGACACTTTACGATGCATGGGAAAGATACAAGGACCTTTTGAGAGGGTGCCCACATCACGGATTACCTCTATGGCTGCAAGTTCAAACGTTCTACAATGGTGTGAATCCCTTGACAAGACAAATGATTGACGCAGCTGCTGGCAGAACTATCAACAATAAAACCCCAGAAGATGCCTATGAATTTAAAGAGGAGATGTCACTGAATAACTATTAGTGGCAAGTTATGAGGACAAAGCCAACAAAAATAGCCGGCGTTTATAACATCAATTCGGTCACCATGCTTTCTAATCAGGTAGAACTTCTAAATAAGAAAATTGATGGTTTACTTGGTTCTACGCAGGTACATCCAGCGATGAGGTGCAATTCAAGTGGAGGAGGTTTGCCTACAGAATACCCACCATTCAATCCTACAACCGAAGAGGAACAAGTCAAATATATGGGTAACAATAATTTTAGATCTCAAAATAATCCATATAGTAATACTTATAATGCAGGTTGGAAGAACCACCCAAATTTCTCTTGGGGTGGTCAACAGAATCAGAGGCCACAGAATCCTCAAAATTTTCAACAGCCACCGTATCAACAGGAAAAGAAGCCGAACCTTGGAGAGATGTTATCCAAATTTATCTCGGTGTCAGAAACTCGTTTCCAAAATACCGAGACAGTACTCAAAAATCAACAAGCATCAATTCAAGGACTCGAAACTCAGGTAAGCCAGCTTACTAGACTAATTTCTGAACTACCACAAGGTGGCTTACATAGTAGCACCAAACCAAAAGAGCATGTGAAAGTAGTTACACTAAGGAGTGGGAAAGTGTTAGCTGAAGCTGAAAAGAAGCTAACACAAGAAGCCGTGATAAGCGAAGGGGAGGAAGAAAAACCCAAAAATAGTGAGGAACCAATACAGAAGGAATATAAACCATCAGTTCCATACCCAGCAAAATTAAAAAAAGACCGCATGGCACAATTTGGTAAGTTTCTTGAACTTTTTAAACTATTACATATCAACTTACCTTTTGTCGAAGCTATCTCGCAGATGCCTACATACGCGAAATTTTTAAAGGAGCTCCTAACAAATAAAAGAAAGTTTGAGGACTTATTCACAGTAGAGCTCAACGAGGAGTGCTCAGCCATACTCCAAAACAAACTGCCAACCAAACTAAAAGATCCAGGAAGTTTTACTATCCCTTGTAGTTTAAATGTTGAAAAAGAACTAGCCAATCTAGGTGCTAGCATTAATTTGATGCCATATAAAATGTTCAAACAACTTGGTCTTGGGGACGCCAAACCCACTAGGATGAGTATTCAACTAGCCGATAGATCTGTTGAATATCCTAGGGGTATTATAGAAGATATACTTGTGAAAGTAGATAAATTCATATTCCCTATTAACTTTGTTGTGCTTGATATGGACGAAGACGTGGAAGTACTTTAAATTTTAGGATGTCCATTTCTAGCCACTGTTGGGGCTGTAATTGATGTAGGTGATGGTAAATTGGTACTTAGAGTAGGTGATGAGGAGATTAACATGAGATTTTCTAGGGAACCGGATGACTCATGTTATTATATTGACTCTATTGATCATGCTACTCAAGACTCTTTTCAAAAATTATACAAGAAGACACAATAGAACTGTACCTAGCTCAAGAAGAAGAGTCAGATGATGACCTTGACGAACATCCTTCGAGACGAGCAGAGTATGAGGGCATCAAAATGAACGATGAACTTAAGCAAAAACCCTCTATTGAAGAACCTCCCAAACTGGAACTTAAACAACTACTAAATCACTTGGAATATGCATACCTTGGAAATAATTCTACACCAGTGATTATTGCTTCTAGCCTGCAACCCAAGGAAAAAGAGGAACTACTCCAAGTATTAAAAGAACATAAAAAGGCCCTAGCTTGGAAAATTTTTGACATAAAAGGGATCAGCCCCTCTTTTTGCACTCATAAAATTTTAATGGAAGACGAATATAAGCCTTGTGTGCAAGCTCAAAGACGACTAAATCCCAACATGAAGGAAGTAGTTAAAGCTGAGGTAATTAAACTTCTAGATGCTGGAATTATTTATCCTATTTCTGATAGTTCTTGGGTAAGTCCAGTGCAGGTTGTTCCAAATAAAGGAGGCATGACAGTTGTGACTAACGAGAAGAATGAATTAATCCCGACAAGGACAGTCACAGGTTAGAGAGTTTGTATTGACTACAGGAAACTGAATGATGCCACAAGGAAAGGTCACTTCCCATTTCCATTCATTGATCAAATGTTGGAAAGATTATCCGGGCACATGTACTACTGTTTCTTAGACGGACTCTCCGGCTACTTCCAAATCCCAATAGCTCCTAAAGATCAAGAAAAGACAACATTCACATACCCATACGGTATGTTCGCTTATCGAAGAATGCCTTTTGGATTATGTAATGCTCCTGCCACTTTTCAACGCTGCATGATGGCCATCTTTAACGAACTCGTGGAAGACATCATGGAGGTGTTCATGGATGATTTCTCGGTATTCGGTAACTCTTTCCATCTTTGCCTTAAAAATTTGAAGCGAGTTTTAATAAGATGTGAGGAAACGAACCTTGTGCTTAATTGGAAAAAATGTCACTTCATGGTTCAAGAGGGTATAGTATTAGGGCATAAAATTTCTTGTAAAGGGATTGAAGTGGATAAATCTAAAATTGAAACAATCGAAAAATTACCCCCTCCTAGTTCGGTCAAGGCTATTAGAAGCTTTTTAGGACATGCCCGTTTTTATAGAAGATTTATTAAAGATTTTTCCAAAATAGCTAAGCCTATGACTAAACTACTAGAAAAAGATATGCCTTTTAACTTCAATCAGGAATGTTTAGAAGCATTTAACACCCTGAAAGAAAAATTAATTGATGCTCCGATAATAATTGCACCTGACTGGAACTTACCTTTTGAATTAATGTGTGATGCGAGTGATTATGCAGTAGGTGTAGTTTTGGGACAGCGAAGAGACAAGCACTTTCAACCTATCTATTATGCTAGCAAAACATTGGCAGCCGCATAGGAGAACTACACCACCATAGAAAAAGAATTGCTAGCTGTGGTTTTTGCATTTGATAAATTCCGATCATATCTCATATTATCTAAAGTTGTTGTCTACACTGATGATTCTGCCCTTCGATACCTCTTAAGTAAAACTGATGCAAAACCTCGACTCATTCGATGGATTTTTTATTGCAGGAATTCGACTTAAAAATTCAAGATAAAAGAGGAGCTGAAAATCTCGTGGTGTAATATCCCGAATTAGGGCCTAATCGAACCACAAATCTGAGATAGAGATAATTATTTTATAATTATTTTGATTTTTGTGATATGATTGCATGATTGTGTGAAAATTTCATGATGAAATCCTATGCCTAAAGTGCTTAGATTGAAATTAGGGACTAAATCGAATAATTTGTAAAACTTGCATTTTAAGAGTTTTTAGTATGAAATTGTTTTGGAATTTTAATGAGGAGGTCTTAAATAGCAATTTGACCTGTTTCTAAGTCTATGGACAAAAATTGGACATGGATGGAATTTTGAAAAGTTTAGTAGTAAGGGCATTTTGGTCATTTAGTTATTAAAATGAATTAAAAACAAATTTAAAAGCCAATTTTTGTCCATCTTCTTCATTAGGCCAAAATTTCAAGGGTTCTCCATAGCTAGGGTTTGTTTCAAGCTTCCAAGCTCCATAGTAAGTGATTCCAAGCCCCGTTTTTAATGTTCTTTACTTTTTTAGAATCCCGGTAGCTCGATTAAGCTTATGCTAGCAATAATTCAACCTAGGGTTCATATTTGGAAAAATACCCATAGGTGAAATTTGTGTATTTTGGTGTTTTATGATAGAAAATGAGGTTTTAAATTATGTTAGACAACTTGTACTACTCGGTTTTAAGTGAAAACGAGTAAAAGGGCTTAATCGGTAAAAATACCTAACAGTCATAAGTACATGTTAGAGTGTGAATTTGATGTTACCATAGATGGGAAAAATGATCAGCATGTCATAAAAAATAAGAATCAGGGATGAATTTTAATTCCCGAGCCTAGGGACAAAAGTGTAATTATGCAAAAGTTTAGGGGCAAAAATGTAATTTTGCCAAAGTTTGTATTAAATGCTGTTTTGATGAATGTATGTATTAAATAAGATTAATTTGGCATTATAGATCAAGAGAAACGAGATTCAAGTCGCGATCGAGGGAAAAACAAAGTTTACGAAGAATAGGCTCGATTGCTAATAATTTTGTACCGAGGTAAGTTCATGTGTAAATGTAGTAACATAATTGTCATTTTAATTAACTTAATGATATTTATATGATATGATGATTATTATTATGAAATATTATGCTTTGTGGTTATTGTTGAGTAATATGCAAATTATGTTTATTACTTGTTAAATATGAATTGCTACCGAGTATTGGTTTCCATATTCCATGGAAGACGGCAAAGATATGTGATCGAGGAAAAAGCCCGTTTGAACCTTGGGAATAGATTAGAATACAAGTGACATGTCACTAGGATATTGAGTTTCGAACTCGTTGAGTTGAGTCCGAGTTCGTGAGATGTAACTAGGCATCCGAGCTCGTTGAGTTGAGTCCGAGTTCACTTATGGATGCGAACGCCCGAGCTCGTTGAGTTGAGTCCGAGTTCACTTATGGGCGGGTTACATGGTAGCTTGGCTACATAAGTTCCGCAGGCTATTGAGTTTGTCTAGGCTCATGGTATGGCTCTTATGTTCATGAGATCCGCGTATTCGAATTATATTCCGATGTGTTCAATGGGTGAATCTTAAGTGAATAAAAGAAGGCCTAAAATGAAGGTGACATGTTGGTAAGTGTGGTAAATGAGAAAATTTGATAGGTATGTGCTTAACCCTTGGGTTGAGAACTTGGTATGATGAAATCGTAGAAAGATATTAAATACAAATGAAACATGAATGTCTTGGTCTTGTTTATGCAAATAATGTTTTTGTGGGATTGTGTGATTATGTTACTTGCTATTTGCATGTGAACTTACTAAGCATTTGTGCTTACTCCCTCCTTTTCTTTCATTGTAGTTTTGACAAGCTGGCTTGAGAATCGGGATAGGTCGAAGACTCGTTCAAACTATCCGAAGGCCTAAATTGGTAAAATGGCTTGTGTGTTTTGAATGTGGCATGTATGGTAAAATACTCACTTTGTGTAAATGATCTTATGATATGGTTATGGTTTGGCAAGAAAAGGGTTTGTAAATGATTAGCCATTGGAATGGCCAATCTAAGTCATATTTGATGTTATGTATGTTTAAAATGATATTTAGTCCATGAAAATCCTTAGTAAAGTGAAATTTGCCATAAAACAGAATCTGGCAGCAGCAGTGATGTAAATTTGAAAAATCACTAAAAATAGTAGAAATAGAATTAAATGATGAGTAAGTTATGAAATTGAAGATTAATGAGTCTATTTTTATATGGATTGAACAAAACAGGTATATGAATTATATTTTTTGACATATTTATATTTTTGTGAGACTGGTTCAGAATGATTACGTGATCCCCTGTTCTGAATTTATAAATTCACCATAAATTTTACAAAAATTATTAAGAGACATAACTTACATGCATAGATTTCTTATTGAGTCTAGTTTTAATAGAAACAAACTTCATAGACATTGAAATTCTGTACAGAGAGATATCTGATTTGTAATACATAGAGGTCAGAGCAGTCAAACCCTGAAACAGGGGAGAATTTAACTAATAAACTGTACTAATTGGCTTGACCAAAAATTATAGAAAAAAAAATTAGTAAATAGATATATGAGTCTAGTTTCAGGTAAAATTTATGGAATTGAATTTTGAGTTTTGGAACTCGAGATATGAATTTTTAAGCGACTGTGACGCAGATTGCTAGCTTGACTGGAAATTTTTAAAAAATAAATCGTTTGAGCGGTTTAAGTAATGAATTAAGTCTGTTAACACGTCGTGTTCGAATCCGGCGATGGTTTCAGGTACGGGGCTTTACACGTGGCAGATCATATTTCCAGGCTTGAAAACTCAAATATCGGAAAACTTGATGAACCTGAAATTAATGATTCATTTCCTGACGAACAATTCTTGCTATATCTGATTCTGAGGTACCTTGGTTTGCATACATCGCAAATTTTTTGGCTTCCAACATAATCCCAAAAGGGTTGACACACCAGCAAAAGAAGAGATTCTTTAGTGATGTGAAAAACTACTTTTAGGACGACCCTTTTCTATTTTGCATATGTGCAGATCAAGTCATTCGAAGATGCGTTACAAGGCCAGAAACATTAAGGATACTGGAACATTGCCACTCAGGACCAACTGGAGGACACTATAGTGGAACTAAGACCGCACATAAAATACTTGAATCAGGTTTTTATTGGCCCTCATTATTCAAAGACGCTAACAGGTATGTGACTTCTTGCGACAAATTCCAACGAACAGGTAATCTCTCCAAAAGTGATGAAATGCCTCAAAATTATATGCTTCCTTGTGAAATATTTGACATCTGGGGTATCGACTTCATGGGTCCATTCCCTAGTTCGTTTGGGAATAACTACATCTTAGTAGCAGTTGATTATTCGTCCAAATGGGTGGAAGCCCAAGCTTTACCTACTAATGATGCTAGAGTAGTCGTACGTTTCTTTAAGAAACTCTTCTCGAGATTTGGAACACCTAGAGTAATTATTAGTGACAAGGGCACTCATTTCTGTAACACCCAGTTTGAGAGAACTCTTAAGAAATACGGAGTTCATCACAGAACAGCTACTCCTTATCATCCTCAGACTAGTGGACAAGTTGAAGTAGCAAACCAAGAAATTAAACGAATCCTCAAGAAAATAGTTGAATCAAACAAGAAAGACTGGGCGATAAAAGTAGATGATGCTTTATAGGCTTATAGAACCGCGTTTAAGACTCCCATAGGAACATCACCTTACAGACTCGTTTATGGGAAACGATGTCATCTACCATTCGAATTAGAGCATAAAGCTTTCTGGGCTATTAAATTTCTAAACCTTGATCCTAAACTTGCAGGTCAAAACAGGTTGATACAGTTGAAAAAGTTAGATGAGTGACGAGCCAATGCATACGAAAACTCACGACTATACAAGGAATCAACAAAACGACGCCATGATGCTCGCTTGAAGCAGCCAAAGCAATTTGAAGTCGGAGATTTTGTCTTGCTCTACAATTCAAGGCTTAAATTATTTCCTGGGAAACTTAAATCGCGATGGTCAGGACCCTTCGTAGTTCAATCTATTTTCCCATATGGCACAGTAGAGGTAAGTCATCCATCACAAGGAACCTTCAAGGTAAACGGTCATCGTCTCAAACTTTATAACGGTGAGAATTTTAAAAACGATAGAGAGGAGCTACGACTCTACGAACCTCCGTGAATACATCAGTAAAGGAAAGTCGAGCTTAGACTATAAATAAGCGCTTCTCGGGAGGCAACCTGAGTACTAACATATTTTGATTTCTTACTTCTAACACTTTAAATAATTAAATTTTTGGAATTTCACAATCTTTCAGAACACACGGCCACCCACACGGGCGTGCCTAAAGCTGTGGGAAAATAGGGGAAACGACACGGCCGCACGATACGGCCATGTGGAAATAGGGCAAAGATTTCCCCAAAACACGGGATGCGATAAATCCCCACGGCCGTGCGACATAGCCGTGGGTGAGGTTAATAGATGAACACGGGCGAGGGAATGGAAAAACACGGGCATGCCAGGGGCAAGGCTCGATTCTGTTTCTCTAACACGGGCATATGACATGCCCGTGCCATTAACCCGTGGACAACAATACACGGGCATGGTACTATATACACGGGAGTGGGAGAAGCGAACAAAGCTAAGCACGGTCGTGTGATATGGCCATATACCATACACGCCTAAGACACACAGGCGTGGAATAGTAGCCGGGCACGACCTAAGTTGAAAAAATTTGAAAAACACGGGCTCACTCTCAGAGTACACGGGCGTGTCCCTAGGCCGTGTGACCCTCCCCTATATAAACAAACCACTATTCATCTTCTCCCCTCTTTCAAAACCCTGGCCAAAATTTACCCCTCCCCAACCCCTAGTCCCTATTCCGTCCACCATTCCCCAGATTCTCACTTCCCCAACCCCCAAACCACCCTCAAATTCACATCGCCACCCCAGCACCACCACCTGAGGCCCCCACTGACGAGGATCATTGAATCCTCCTATCTTTTTATTTTTATTCTTAATTTTTAATTTCATTTCAATTTTATTATTTTCTTATAAAAGACAAATCTATATTAGTAAATTTTACTTGCTTCATCTTTTTTTCTGGTATTTCTAACAAGTAGTCCCACTACACTCTCTTCCACACCAACTCTTAATAAGCTCTTCATGATTCTACAGATTTCCAAGCAAGCTGCTAGGAATATTTTACGGAATGAGGAAACAAACAGGGAACAATACAAAACGAATGCCATGTTCAATGACCCAATTTCTTCATCTAGCTGAGAACAATGGTAGCTACTACTTTCCCCAAACACTACAGCCTCAGAATCAAGCTCCACACCCATATAACAGGGAGTTTCACCTCCTTCCCTCTTATGATTTTCTTTATTTTGAATAGTCTATCTTTGTACATTGAGGGCAATGTACATCTTAAGTGTGGGGGGTGAACATAAACATGAAACCTAACTTTTTGCATTATTCTCAAATCCCTGAATGTAGTCTTGTGCTTAAGTGATTTTCTCATAATATTGATAGAATGAATTCTGATTAATCTATAATTATTGTTGATATGTCATGAATTAGACCAAGGGGATTATGTATAAGTATTTGATTGTAGGACCTTAAAGAATCAAGCATGACAAGTTGATATTTTGAGAACTAAAATTTTTAGATTTTTCTTTCCTGAATTGATGTATTATCTTGAAACTTAAGTATACAGGAATGACATCAAAAACCCAAATTTTTGGTGAGATTTTTTGAGCCTTTTTGAGCATGTAGCTTTCTTTCTTACTCACTTCTTTTGTGGTTTAAGTGTGTCAACATTGAACTGTTATTCTAGAACTTGCTTCGATTATACATGTCGAGGTCACACGTATGATTTGATATACTGAGATGATAAAGGCATTTAGGATTTAACCCATTTACTCCATAAAAAGCCTTCCCACAAAATTAAACCCTTAGTGAACCCCCTTTAAGCCTACTAACCCTTTTTCTTTTTTTTGATTAACCCTCATCATTAACCCATTAACCCATTATTATTGAAATCCCCTTACTTAATTTGACCCTTTTTTATCGAGATTGATTTTAATATTGTTACCTCACTATGATCACCAATTTTTGTTACTAAATCATGGAGTATAACTTCTTTATTGTATTGACTTGATTTGTTCTAAAAAAAAACTAACCTTTGACCGAGTGTAGTGGGATTACTTGTTAGAAATACTAATATAAAGCTTAAAAGAGACAAAAATGACCAAATCAAGAAGATCACACGGCCTAAGCCTTGCCACATGGGCTGCTCACACGCCTGTGCCTGTCGAGGTTGTTGTCCAAGAATTTCACAATTCACATGGCCTGGCCATTGACCCACACGGCCGTGTGAAATTTAGCGGAACGAAAACGGCCTGGCAAACACGTCACACGGCCGTGGCACATGGGCGTGTCCCTTTTTTAAAAAGTTGTATTTTACATGGAAAAAAGATACTTAGGGAAGAAGAAAGCCAATCCAAAGCTTATAAAAACACCCTAAGTATGACCTACTAAAGAGGACTTTTCCGACGCTTCTAAAACCTTTCTGGAACACAGAACCACACACCAGGAATTACTTGAAAGAAGCTAGACGAGTCATCCCAAAAGGCTGGAGTTGCTCCAAGACTGAAGATCTCTCTCAGAATTCCTTCAAGGGTTTTAGAGTTTTCTTTATGTTTTGTTATTTTCATACTTTTGAGATGTACTCTTATTCCATTATGAACTAAACCCCTTAGATACCTAAGGGGGATGAAACCTATGATGAATCTTGTTATTATAATCTGAAGTATATGATAAATACTTGATTTGTTCTTAATTATGTGTTTCTAATGCTTGAGTTAATATTTCGGGTATTGACTCATGATTTAATGTGCTTATGCAGAAGAGGAATAGACCCTGCCTAAGAATAGATTTGGCATAATTAAGCGGAGTTGATCGAACGCCTAGAGATAAGGTTACGAGATTTTGCCAGATTAAGGTGAAACCTAATATGGGAGTCTATAGATCGATTTACTGCTTCTCTAGGGGTTGTAATTAGAAAGAGATTTCAATTAATTCAACTAAGGGTTAGGCGTTATTAGTCTCGAAAGAGATAATAATGTAGGTTAGGGAGTCTCACGGATCAAGTCAAGTGAATAAATCGTCTAGTTCAGAGTCAGATAACAAGTGAAATCTAGGTGGATTCCTCCTTGGGTGTCGTCTTTATCAATTTCTTTTCTTCAAGTTTTTTCCAAATCTTCTCTTCGCTTTAACTAAATTAGTTAATTAGTTTAGATAATTAGTTTAATAAACAAACCCTTTTTATTCCTAGGCTAGATAATAAAAAGATAGTTATTACTAGTACTTTTGGTTTCCTTGGGTACGGTATCCTGGTCTTGCCATTACTATACTATTCTTTGGTAGTTGCGCTTGCCTTTTCGTTGTGATAATAGTTAGTCTAGGTTTGATCTTCATTATAAATATTTATTACTTCTTACGAATCACGCGATCATCTGCATATGATTTCTATTTTTCAAAAGTTGTTTTCAATCTATCCCAAATTAACTTATTTGTATCCTTCATTTCTCAGATCAATTTTGGGCCAACTACTTTTCTTTCACACAATTTTAACCAACAGTCAGATGTTTGACACTTATGACCGTATAAAGCTTCATACGATGCCTTGTGGATGCTCAATTGGAAACTATTATTGTACACAAATTTAGCCAAAGGTAAATATCGTTCTTTACCTAATTCAAAATCAATTATGCAGGCTCGAAGCATATCTTCCAAAGTCTGAATAACACGCACTGATTGCCTGTCCATCAATGGATGAAAAGTTATGCTAAAGTTGAGTCTCATACCAAGAGATTTATGTAATTGTTTCCAAAACCTCGAAGTGAACTGGAAGCCTCAATTAGAGATAATCGATATAGGTATGCCATTCATTCTAACAATTTCTTGAATTTAAACTTTTACAAGTTCAGGAAGAGACCAATCGATTTTGACTGAAATAAAATGGGTCAATTTCGTAAGTAGATCAACTATCACTCAAACAACGTTTTTCTTGCTTGGATATAACGGTAATCCTGTTGCGAAATCCATCGTAATGCGCTCCCATTTCTATTTGGGAGTTGAAATAGGCTAAAATGATTCAGTGGGAACCTGATGTTCCACCTTAACCTGCTGACAAGTTAGATATTTAGCTACAAACTCAACTATCTCCCTATTCATTCTGGGCCATCAATATAATTCCCGTAATTTGTAATACATTTTCGTTCCACTAGGGTGTAAAGAAAAAGGGCTAACATGAGCTTTACGAAGTATTAATTCTTTTAATTCAGCAACATGAGGAATACTAATTTGACTATGGAACCTCAGACAATCACAACCATCAATGCTAAAGTTTTTTATCGAACCATTCTGAACCATTTTTCTTTTCCCCGACAATTTAGCATCAACAAGTTGTATTTCCTTGACCTATTCAAACAACATTGGTTTGAGTTTCAATTCGGCCAACAAACTGCCATCATTGCAAATACTGAGTTGAGCGAACATCGCTCGCAACTCAACCCTTGCTTTTCTACTCAACGCATCCGCTACAACATTAGCTTTACTGGGGTGGTAATTGATAACACGATCATAATCTTTCAAGAGTTCAATCCAATGAAGTTGTCCCAAATTCAACTTATTTTAGGTTAGGAGGTATTTAAGACTTTTATGATTGGTGTAAATATGACACTTTTCATCATACAAATAATTTCTCCATATCTTTAAAGCAAAAACCATATCAATTAGCTCAAAATTGTGCATAGGATGGTTTCGTTCATGTATTTTTAGCTAGTGAGATGCATAAGCAATCACCTTCCCTTCTTATATCAAAATGCACCCTAAACCATTTAAAGAAGCATTACTATATACCACAAAGTCTTTCCTTGATTCAAGCAAGGTTAGAACTTACGCTTCAGTCAACATTTGTTTCAATTTTACGAAACTTTCAAGGCACTATTTTCTCCAAACAAACTGGATATTCTTTTGCAAAAGTTTTGTTATTGGCAAGTTAATTTGAAAAACCCATTTAAAAATCTTCAATATTAACCAACTAAGCCAAGGAAACTATGAACGTTTGACACATTCCTCGGAGCTTTCCACTGAACAATGGCCTCGATCTTTTTTGGATCAACTCTAATCTTATTAGCTGAAATAACATGCCCAAGAAACACAACTTTAGACAACCAAAATTTGCACTTGCAAAGCTTCCTGTATAATTGCTTATCTCGAAGTACTTGCAAAACGATTCGAAGATGTTATTCATGCTCCACTTTAGATTTTGAATAAATCAAAATGTCGTCGATGAAAACAACCACAAATTAATAGTATTTGTTAAGCCGAAAGGTATTTGTTCAGCTGAAAGGCATTACCAAGAATTCATAATGGCCATAACGCATACGAAACGCCATTTTAGGCACGTCACTATCTTTTACTTTCAATTAATAGTAACCCGATCTCAAATCAATCTTGAAAAAGATAGAAGCTCCTTTCAGCTTATCAAACAACTCATCAAATGAGATTGAGGGTACCAATTCTTGATTGTTAACTTATTCAGTTACCTGTAATCAATACAAAGCCGCATCGAACCAGTTTTCTTTTTAACGAACAAAACTATAGCTCCTAAGGGTGATATATTAGGGCGTATAAAGCTACAGTCCAGTAAATCGTGCAACTGAACTTTCAATTCCTTCAACTCTATTAGTGCCATATGGTAAAGGGATAATGACATCGGAGCCGTACTAGGAAACACCTCAATTGCAAACTCAACTTCCCAATCCATTGGTAGTCATGGTAATTCTTCAAAAAGATACCAGGGAATCCATAAACAATTTGACTCTTGCTAATCTGACTATCACCAGCATTTGAGTTAATGAAATAGGCCAAAAAAGATTCACAACCTTGATTGAGGTGTTTATTAGCTCGAACAACTAAAGTGATACGAGTTGAACCACTTGTTTGAATGCTATTAATCAAGCTACTATCGATATACTAAACCACAACCTTCTTTTTACGACAATCCAAAATCACTCCATGCTTAGTGAGCCAATCCATACCTAAAATCAGATCAAAATCACCGAATGACATAATCAACAATTCAACAGGAAAAGTTACATTTTGAATTTCTAACAAACACCGCCTACGCAATCGGTCGACCAACACAGGTTTCCCTAAAGGACTTGGCACAATCATGGATACTTTAGACATATCAGAATTTAAACTTTCCAATTTGACCAATTTAGAATTAACATAAGGGTGTAAAGATCTAGGGTCTATAAAAGCAAAAATAGACACAAAATATAATGAAAAGATACATGCTACAACATCAATAGAGTCGCATTTCTCATAAGTCCGTACAACATATGTTTGACCCAGTGCTCTAGCCTCTAACTAATGAGCAACAACTTCACTCCCTTCTCTTGCACCTCTTCTAAAAATAGAACCACCACGACTACTTCCATGACCCTTGGCTGTTGTAACACCCTGAATTTAGGCCTAGAAGTATTAGGTTTTGAGCATGGAAGCAGTTGGGAAGCTGCTCATAAATACTTGGTTGTGCAAGAAAGTGACACAAATGTATGTTTGGCTTAGTGGTTGTGTGCTCTGGAAGAGTCTAGGAAGTCATGGGTTAAAGCCTTGGCTTCCACAAAATTTTGCTTTTTAAGGATAAAACCCCTATCTTTGGCCAGTAGGGTTATAAGTAAAATTTGTTAAAAGCATGACAGAATGGGCCTGCTGGTCTAATGGATAGTGGCATGTGGAGTGTGCTAATGGTCTGAGGTTCAAATCCCTACTTGTGCAAATATAGATTATTTTTTACTGATTGCCATAGGAGGTAGTAGAGTTTGACCGAAACACTACAAAGTGGAGTGGAGTTTGAATTGGTCATGGAGGGATTGTAGGAGGGAGTTGAAGAGAGATATTAGGAGAAAATCAAGGGAAGTGGGATGAGAGGGAATAGAATGCCGAATTTGATTAAGGAGTAATTAGGAATTTCAATTTTAGGGGTGAGTTTGGTTATTCTATTTTGATTTTGTGAGCATTTTTGGGTATTTCCTGTTGTTCTCTAGAAGCAGATCAGAACCTAAGGTTCTTTCGGGTATTTTTTCTTCTGCACTTTGCATTTTTGCTCTCCCTTACTTTTTAGCAAATTGCTTTCTCTCGTGCTTTCTTTCTGTGCTTGACTGAATACTCCTCTCCTATCTCTCAAATTCTGTCGGCATCTAACTCCTACCTCTTGACTGGCTCCTCCTCCTTTTAATCTCTATTTGTTCTCTTTGGCTAAATACCCCCTCCTTCTTTCCTCTCAAACTCCTTCGGTTTTGGACTTGGTTATTGGTCGACTCTCCCCTTCCCTCTCTTAAATGATTTCCCTCTTGACCCTATACATCTTCTTTCCCTTTTCAATTCTTTTTATGGTAATGATTCCCTCCTCTTCTCATCTGATTACTGTGGCCGAATTCTACATCTCTCTTTATTTCATTTTGATTTTTGCATTTGTTCTTTGAACAATCGGTAGGTACATGGTTCTTCTCGATTTGCTCACTATTGTAATTATCCTTCATCTAACAACTATTTTCCTTGCCGATTACTGTTAGGGGTGCAATTGTTCCATCTCGTGCCTCGAATTAAGGGTGTGCTATGGGTGTTGGCCAAGTATTACTGTCTCTCATTTTTAGTTATATGCTTTTGGTAAGTGTTATGTGATTGGAAAAAAATTCTGGTATAGTCATTATGTGATTCATGTTTTTTAAGCCTCAGTTGTATGGTAGGATACCTCTATAGGGATTCAAAATCAGTCTCTAGCAACAATTAAGTAGGTAATCCTCAATCGATCAACCTAGGTAGGTGGTTGGAGAACTGATGGTCCTTTTGCTTATTTTCGTAGCCAAGGTGTGTAACCGCACTGCTTTACTCGTAAACCGGCAAAAGTTGAAAAATATGGCTATTGGCGCTATACGAGCGTGCGCTCGTTCTTGTGGTGGTTCAAACGCATAAAACATGGACGTTTGATCGAGAGGCCACCATGGGTAATCTCAAGGGCTTAGGCCATTTTGGGCCATGTTGGATCGAAATACCCCTATAGGGTAAAATGACCGAAATACCCCTATAAGGTAAGATGGCTGTAATACCCCTGTAAGGTAAAATGACTAATTTTCTCTACGATGTGTATGACTGTATTTAAGCATGCCACATTATATGTATGTTGCATCCATGTAAGATATTATGATACGATTCATGACGTGTTGCATGGGAATGGGATTGTTATGTTGGAGAAAGTGTACTACACTGATAGGGTCGCACGGGTCGCCCAAGACAATTGTGGACCAACTGAAGGCTTTAAGCCGTGCATATCCCTGGCAGCTTTGCTGCAATGCTGTTTAGTGCCGCAACTGGTGCTAATTCTGGAGTGTAAGGATTGGTGGGTCGATTTTATCCCTACATAGTGTGTAGGGTTGGTATAGGGATGGTGTGTAGAGGCTGGATGGGTAGGACCTGCATACTGTTACTGTTACTGCAAAGGGCCAAGGCCTGAACATATGGCTATTTCTGTATTGAGATGGGCTAAAGCCCAAACTGATATTGTCACTGTTATTGATATGGGCTTAGGCCCAGATTGTATTTGCTCACTATATGTTTGACTATTTGTTTATTAAGGGATCACACACTGAGTTTTCGTAAACTCACCCTTCTGCATATCTGTGTAGGTAATCCATAGGCAGATCGATGCTACGAGGGACTATATGGTGGCCACACAACAACTTACGCTTTCGTATTTGACTTTTTAATTTGTAAGTAGTTTTATTTGGATATCGTTATGTAATAAGGCCTCTATAATTTTTACTTTTTTTGGGGTTTGTTTATTTTGATTTATATCTGCTAGTAGTAGGATGCGGGTTTTCAAAAGATAAATAATTTCCAACTACCACGTTCCACAGCTCGTTTCAAAAGCTTTCGTAAAGTATTACGATTTGAAATTAAATAATGTTTTGGAAATGAATAACTTTTGGAAACAAATTATCTGATTTGAACAAAAATGCGAAAAGGTAAAGAGATTGTTTAAATGGTTTTAGCAGCAACTTAATTTCGAAAGCTCTTTCATGTGACATCACTAGATTCGGCCATTTTGGGATAGATCATCTGGCTTTCTTCAAGTAATTCCTGGCGTGTGGTTCTGTGTTCCAGAAAAGTTCTAGAAGCACCCCCCGAAAAAGCCCCCCAGTAGGTCATACTTAGGGTGTTTATATAGGCTTTGGATTGGCTTTCTTCTTCCCTAAGTATCCTTTTTCCGTGTAAAATACAACTCTTTGAAAAAGGGGCACGCCCATGTGCCACGATCTTGTGACGTGTTTGCCAGGCTGTGTTCGTTTCGCTAAATTTCACACAGCCGTGTGGGTCAATGGCCAGGCCGTATGAATCATGAAATCCTTAGACGACACCTTCGACAGACACGGGTGTGTGAGCAGCCCGTGTGGCAAGGCTTAGGCCGTGTGATCTTCTTGATTTGGTCATTTTTGTCTCTTTTAAGCTCGTTTTTGGCTTTTTTTGACTCTTGATGCTCTCTTGAGTACAAAACATGAAATAACCGGATTAAGAGCACCAAAATTCACAAATCTAATAGTAAATATCCATAAATATGTTAAGTATTTGGGGTAACAATATGTATAATTTGGCGTTTATCAACTACTGTCTCCATAAAACATTTGTTAATAAACATTGAAACTGTAAACTGATGCATAAAACTGTTAATAAGATAAAATGCAAATAGGCAATGAGCACCTGAGGTACTTGCGGAAGGGGTACAAGAGGCCATCCAAGTTAATGGTGGTATTTTGGAACTAGAGTGCGCAGCAAAAGCGTAGTGGTGTAGTCTATGTTAAGCGACCGTTCTGATAGTTGGAAATTTTGGGGACGAAATTTCTTTAAGGAGGGGTGAGTTGTAACGCCCCGAATTTGGGCCTAGAAGTATTAGGTCTTAAGCATAGGAGCAGTTGGGAAGCTGCTCATAAATATTTGGTTGTGCAAGAAAGTGACACAAATGTATGTTTGGCTTAGTGGTTGTGTGCTTTGGAAGAGTCTGGGAAGTCATGGGTTCAAGCCTTGGCTTCCACAAAATTTTGCTTTTTAAGGATAAAACCCCTATCTTTGGCCAGTAGGGTTATAAGTAAAATTTGTTAAAAGTATAACAGAATGGGCTTGCTAGTCTAGTAGATAGTGGCGTGTGGAGTGTGCTAATGGTCTAAGGTTTGAATCCCTGCTTGTGCAAATGGAGATTATTTTTTATTGATAGCCATAGGAGGTAGTAGAGTTTGACCGAAACACTACAGAGTGGAGTGGAGTTTGAATTGGTCATGGAGGGATTGTAGGAGGGAGTTGAGGAGAGATATTAGGAAGAAATCAAGGGAAGTGGGGTGAGAGAGAGTACAGTGGCAAATTTGATCAAGGAGTACTCAGGAATTTCGATTTTAGGGGTGAGTTTGGTTATTCTATTTCGATTTTGTAAGCATTTTTGGGTATTTCCTGTTGTTCTCTAGAAGTCGATTGGTACCTAAGGTTCTTTCGGGTATTTTTTTCTTCTACACTTTGCGTTTGCCTCTCCCTTAATTTTTAGCAAATTGCTTTCTCTCATGCTTTCTTTCTGTGCTTGGTCGAATACTCCTCTCCTATCTCTCAAATTTTGTCAGCATCTAACTCCTACCTCTTGACTGACTTCTCCTCTTCTTAATCTCCATTGGTTCTCTTTGGCCGAATACCCCCTCCTTCCTTCCTCTTAAACTCCTTCAATTTTAGACTTGGTTATTGGTTAATCTCTTCTTCTCTTAAACGATTTCCCTCTTGACCCTATACATCTTCTTTTCCTTTTCAAATCATTTTATGGTAACAGTTCCCTCCTCTTCTCATCTAATTACTGTAGCTGAATTCTGCATCTCTCTTTATTTCATTTTAGTTTTTGCAATTTTTCTTTAAACAATTGTTAGGTACATGGTTCTTCTTGATTTGCTCTCTGTTGTAATTATCCTTCATCTAACAACTCATTTTCTTGCCAATTACTGTTAAGGGTGCGATTGTTCCATCTCGTGCCTCGGACTAAGGGTGTGCTTTGGGTGTTGGCTGAGTATTGCTGTCTCTCATTTTTAGTTATATGCTTTTGGTAAGTGTTATGTGATTGGTACAAACTTTTGGTATAGTCATTATATGATTCATGTTTTTTAAGCCTCAGTTGTATGGCAGGATACCTCTATAGGGATCCGAAATCAGTCTCTAGCAACAATTAGGTAGGTAATCCTCAGTCGATCGACCTAGGCTAGTGGTTGGAGCACTGGTGGTCCTTTTGCTTATTTTCGTAGCCAAGGTGTGTAACCACACTGCTTTACTCGTAAATTGACAAAAGTCGAAAAATATGGCTATTAGTGCTATATGAGCGTGCGCTCGCTCGTGTGGTGGTTTGAAAGCTTAAAACATGGGCGTTTGATCGAGAGGACACCATGGGCGATCTCATGGGCTTAGGCCATTTTGGGCCATGTTGGACCGAAATACCCCCATAGGATAAAATGACCGAAATACCCCCATATGGTAAAATGATCGAAATACCCCTATAAGGTAATATGACTGTAATACCCCTGTAAGATAAAATGACTGATTTGCTTTATGATGTGTATGATTGTATTTAAGTATGCCACGTTATATGTATTTGCATCCATGTAAGATATTATAATACGATGCATGACATCTTGCATTGGGTTAGGATTGTTATGTTGGAGAAAGTGTACTGTACTAATAGGGTCGCACAGGTTGCCCAAGACAACTGTGGACCTACTGATGGCTTTAAGTCGTGCATATCCTTGGCAGCTTTGTTGTGGTACTGTTTAGTGCTGCAACCGGTGCTAATTCTGGAGTGTAGGGATGGGTGGGTCGATTTTATCCCCACATGGTGTGTAGGGTTTGTACAGAGATGGTGTGTAGAGGATGGATGGGTAAGACCTGCATACTGTTTACTGTTACTGCAAAGGGCCAAGGCCCGAACATATGACTGTTTCTGTATTGAGATGGGCTAAATCCCAAACTGATACTGTCACGGTTATTGATATGGGCTTAGGCCCAGATTGTATTTGTTCACTATATGTTTGACTGTCTGTTTATTAAGGGATTACACACTGAATTTTCGTAAACTCACCCTTCTGCATATCTGTGCAGGTAATTCATAGGCAGATCGATGCTACGAGGGACTCGAAGGTGGCCACACAACAGCTTACGCTTCCGTATTTGACTTTTTATTTTATAAGTAGTTTTATTTGGGTATCGTTATGTAATAAGGCCTTTATAATTTTTAACTTTTTTGGGGTTTGTTCATTTTGATTTATATCTATTAGTAGTAGGATGCGGATTTTCAAAAGATATGCATGATTTACCAACGTAAAACCGTTTCAAAATCTTTCGCGATAAACAAGATTTTTTAATTAATAAGCTTTAAAGTGAATACTTTTTGATAGTGATGCAAAATTTAAAATCATTTTCTAGTTCACACAAAGAGGCTAACTAAACACTGGGCTTTTCAAACGATATCACACTTGAAGAAAAATACTTCAATGTGACATCGCCAGATCCGGTCATGACGTCTGGGCTGGGTTTAGGGTGTTACAGCTGTAGCTGCTGACTTCTGAGTAGGGACAAGAATAAAATTATCACCTCTCAGGCACTCTCAAGAGAAATGCTCCAATAATCCACAACGAAAATAGGCTCGTGTCAATTTCTAACACTCACTTCGATGCTTCTTCCCACAATGCTCACAATTAGGTATCTTAACATCTCAGGACAAACCTCGCACACTACCCACAGACACAGTCGATTGTCGATCTCAATTTTTTCCAAATCTATCAGACGTAAAAGTCAATATCCAATTACCACGAGAATCCTTAGTTTGCTTTGACTGCGAATGTGAACTAACAGCTCTTGTCCATTTTCCAATAGCTCGCGCAGTCTTAGTCTTTTTATCGAGACCCAAAGCTTGCTCCACCATTTTTGCTCGCTCTACTAAATTAACAAACTTTGAAATTTGATGTGGTAAAAGTTGTACTCTGAGTTCATCATGCAAACCAGATAGAAATCATTTGCAACTTTTAGCTTCAGATGACACAAACTCTGTACCATATTTACTAAGTCGTAAGAACTCACGTTCGTAATTAACCACTGACATCTCACTCTGTTTCAATAGCAAAAACCCTTGTTTCCTGTTTTCTAGATACAACTCTCTAACATATTTCTTTTGAAATTCTTTTTGAAAGAACTCCCAGTCGGCTCGCTTAGTAGGTACGTGGCATGTTACCATTTGCCATCACGTATATGCTTCTCTTTGCAATAGAGAAATAACAAAAATTACACATTCCCCGGGGATGCACTCGATTTGTTGCAAAACAAGTTTTGTCGATTCTAACCAAACTTCAGTAGAGGGATCAACCCCTTTTAGACCCAAGAACTCAGTAGCATTATATCTCCGTAATTCCTTAATAGGAGCCTATCGAACAAGAGGTACAAGTACAACAGTAGGAGTAACTCCCGCCACTCTTTAAAAAGTTTCAACTATAGCACGAAGTAAATTTGAATCACCTTGACCCTCTTTATTACCTCTATCAACATTAGGTTGTTGAGCACCAGCTGAATGAACACTCGGTGCCACTAACTAAGCTCTATTTAAATTTTTAGTAGAATTATCACTAATATGAATCTCTTGATTAACTTTATTATTTGATTCTGCCGGCATATTTTATCTATAAAATAGAAAATATTAAAATCAACATCCAAATCTTGACTCTGACTCAACTCAACTTTGGCATGTACCTCTAAAGTCAATTTTGAGCTTGATTTAGTCCGATAATCAGCTAAACCTGTAGTTTTGGTACCAATAAATGTAACACCCCTAACACGTCTCTGTCGCCACGTACCTGCTAAGTGAGTATATGACTTTTAACAAGCCAAATAACAACATAAACCATTCAAATATTACTTTAAATATCAAATATTGAAAGTCAATCATCATTCATAGAATATATATAAATACAAGCTTTATATCGAGCTTACGTAATCTAAAAATCAATTTGAATACAATCAGGGACTAGTTTGAAATAAAATAGAAAAATGTAGAAAATTTTAAAAACAGAGGTCACATGGTCATGTGGCCAGGTTGTGTGACATATCCTAGGTCGTGTGACCAAGCTGTGTACAATTTGAAAATAGGGTCACACAACCGTGTGCAATTCAAAATAGGGTCACACGATTGTGTTGTAGACCTGTGCGAAACTGTGTGCGATTCAAAATAGGGTCACACAGTCATGTCTCTAGGCCGTTTAACAACCTGAAACCTTGTGGGACAAACCTGCAGCAAAGCATAATAGGCCACATGGCTGTGTGGTGTGATCGTGTATGGCACACGACCATGTCGTAAACCATGTCCCAGGTCGTGTGCACCTAAAGTAACTTCATAAACAAGTCATTTAAAATACAATTTCTTGGTTACCAAGCCATACCATTTTGCACCTATAATACTCATTTAAAAACACACCAAATCATGTCAAAACATGTCATATATCATTCAACCTAAGTGTCTAACCAATATGCCCATAAAGGCACCTCAATCAACAATGCAAACCTAATCAATTGATCCCACTCAAATATACCCTTTATGCCTTCATTGGCACCCAAATTACCAAACCAAACATGCATAAGAAACATTAAGTGTAATATAAAACATTAAGAAACATAATCATAGAATGAAAATGACATGCAAAAATTATCAAGTTCCATATGCTATTTCACATCCCATGTATTCAATCTATCCCATTTCTCCTTTTTAAACCTAAATCTATCACATTTTATAAATAAAAAATAATATAATGCATATAACCACTTTTCATATCAACATCCAATTTCATGTTTTCATGGAACATAGCATACTAATGTTCCCAATTCAATTCTCAATTCACATCTTATTTCCCAGTTCACTTTCATTTCATATTCTTTTTGCAATATCAAATACATATAAATCATTTCATCATTTATATCCCTATTAACAAAACTCAGACTCAGACAGATACATGGATCCAACCAATATACCAGTTTGGTGCCCAGTGCCTCATCAGATAAATCTGAAGCAAATAGTTGCGCCCAACGCTAAAAAAAACTTGACACCTAGTGTCTCATCGGTTAAACCGAAGTAAATTGGCACCCAGTGCCTCATCGACTCGTAGTCAAAGTTTCCCTAAACTTTTCCTATCCTATGGCATGCCATCTATATCTGACTCAGCCTGAGCAGTTAATAGGGTTTTCATTTCATATTTCAATACCAACCAATATTTCAAATTCACTTTTATTTTCAACATGTATACATTTATTCAACTTAATAACTGTTATAGTTATCCCAACACATATACTTAATTCATTCATTTATAAAATACATATAATTTTAAAATATGCACAATTGAGTCCTCATAATCATCAATTGATTCAAATCAGCCCAATTGAACAAGAAATCTCACCTTAAATGCTTACCATGAACAATCAAATCAATATGTAGCAAAGTGTAAATTAGTTCGGATTATAGAAACATAAACCGTAAACTCCGAGCTATTTGTTGATGACCTTATCTTTTCCCTTCTTTTTCGAGAAACCTAGGTCAACGTTAGATACAAAATAAAATAAACAACACATTTCATCAATACACAAACAATTGCACATTCAATTGCTACTTTATGAAACTTTTTAATTTTATTCAATTTAGTCCCTAAAACTGAGACTAACATAACTTTTACAATCAACCCCAAATTTTCATACCAAATTCACTCATAGCTTAATTAACTCTCTATTTTTCATTTTTACGACAAAATTTCAAAATTTTATCAATTTGGTCCCTATTACACAAAATCAATAATTGACTTTACAATTTAGATCTTTTTCACTTCTAACCTAAAAATCTCTCAAATTGGCCCCTAAAACTTTAACTATTCAACAATGGCAACATCTTCAATTTTGAACAATACTGAAAAATACTATATGGGTGAGCTAGCTCATATTATCTGGGTTCCGAAAACATAAAAATTACAAGAAATGGACTAAATTGCACTGACCAAATTAAGCTTGAAATTTTTATGCCCTAGGCCGTGCATGCTTCTCCCCCTTTCACCTTGGTTTCGAATTGAAGAAAAATAAAAAGAGAAAGTTGCTTCTCTTACTATCCAACTATAGAATATCCATTCTTTATTTTATTTTATTTTAATATGATTTTATATAACATATATAAATTATTTATAAATTATATCTCTTGACCGTCTATTACAATTAAAAAAAGGTATAATTGCTTTATAAGTCCTTTAGCTATATTTTACCTTATAATTTAATAAAAAATTACACTTTTAAGTCCCTTAGCATTTACTCAAACACTTGGCGTGTTTTGCTTTCTTGTGTTATCTTATACTCTTCTATTGCTCTTTCATTTTGAGTTGCTTCCATTTTATTTCTGGTGCCTTGATGAATTTCTATCGAGAATTCTCACTTTGTGAGAGTTAGGCTGACTCAGGTGGATTTAAACCCTAGAAATTGCTTAAGGCCACACAGATTGTGAGACTAAAGTTCTAGCCCCATGATAGTTGGTATCAGAGTTAAGGTTTGAAGGCATCATGGAGATGAGAAAAGGAATAAGATGAGCACAACGTCCTGATTGAGACTCATGCTAAGAAGGGCGAAAAACATAGTAGATCGAGGTATATGCTACAAGGTTTGGAAAGTTGTGTGGTCCATCTCAAAGAATCCATGGGTGAAGTGAAGGAAACACTCAAGGTAATAAAGACACATACTGAGGAGCTAGACTTGAAAAAAGAGTAGTTTAAGGAATATGTGGCGGAGGCCCTTAGTTTCATTATGGACATATTGTAAGTTCTCCTTAACACTACTGTGGGTAAGCTGAAAGAAAAGAATGATGCTCTTAAAGCTAGGATGATAGCTATAAAGGAGAAAAATGAAGCCATGGTGATGGTTTAGAAGGAGGAAACAGGAGCCACGATGCAGTCTTTGAGCACAAGTATTTAAGATCTTACTGTGTGTCGATCCACCATGGGTAAAGGGGTGTTGAGTGCTACACTAAATTGAGAGTTGGTATGTAACACCCCTAACCCGTATCCGTCGTCAGAACAGGGTTTTAGAGTATTACAAAAACTTTTTAAACATTTTACAAATAAATCATATCGATCATTATTCTTTTTTTGAGATTATTCATAACGTCCCTTAAATGGTACCTCAAGGCCCAAAACGAGCATTAGAATCGAGTCGGGACTTAATTGGAAACTCTAAGAATTTTTTGTGAAATTTCAAATTTTTTCCAAGGTACAGGGCTCACACCCCCGTGTGGTCTAAGGGACACGCTCATGTGACCCTAGAACACGCCCGTGCTGGAGGCCATGTTCGACCCCGTGTAACTCTCTGACTTGTGCACATTGCCATGCCATACGCCCGTGTGCTAGGCCGCGTGGTCAATTAATTCATTTCAAAATTAGATACAGGTTTCACACGGCCAAGACACACGCCCTTGTTCTAGGCAGTGTAGCACAGATGGCTAAGACACACTGTAACACCCCTTACCCATGTCTGACCTCGGAACAGGGTACGAGGCATTACATGACTTAAACATACACATTCATGCAAAAACCGGGCCATAAAATCTCTTTTAATTCAAAACCTTTTAAACACATGCATGTCGTCCCTTATTTGGGTCTACGAAGCCCAAAACATTTATTGGAATCGATTCAGGACTAAACCGAGAACTTTAAGAAGTTTTAAGAAAACTTAGAAAATTTTCCCATGAAACAGGGTCACACGTCCATGTGGACATAGGGACACACACGTGTCCTCAGGCCGTGTAACTCTTTGTTAATGACGTCAGCATGCACATCAAACCACACGGCCGGGCCATACGCCCGTGTCTCCAGGCTGTGTCTCTCACACGGTTGAGACACACGGCTGTGTCTCAGCTCGTGTGGCCAGCACTTAGGCTATTTTCCAAGCCTTCATGTTACCCATAATCTTTTACAACCTTATGCACACCAAAATCGCAAACCATGGCATCATTTTAGTGATTAAACACTCTTTATTAAGACATATCCTTAACATTAACATGTCCTCTTTTATCATTATACTATGGTTACCAACTTATTCATCAAGCACTCATGTTCAATCATTATCACGTTGTGTTTATAACGTGCAATTACTATATGTCTATGACCACCTCAGTTGGTCATAGAGCATACATCCAACACACATGTCATATTACTAACCATGCATGGCAAACAAACATAACCACTTTATAAACATTAGACATGACATGGATAGTTAGGCTTACAAGCCATAATCAATATGAGCCACATCTGATAGCCATATGCATATAACTCAATATAAGCCAACACATTTGGCCAAAGAAAAATAATGCATGTCAATTAACTAAATCCCTATACATGCCACTCACTTGAAAATTTCTCATATATACTTCATTTTTCCAAAGGTAGCGACTTGATAGTGTGATGCTACCTCTGACAATCTCCAACCTCGAGCTAACCTGAAAACACTAAAGGAAAGGAAAGGAAGGGAGTAAGCTTTATAGCTTAGTAAGACCGTATGAAAATAATAAGCAACTTATCAACTTGCTTCTCATGGTAATACAACCCTATTTGCATTTTTACTCATGTTCTAGTCAAGCTGTCTTCTTGAGTTACAGTCACTAAATTATATATATTTGGAGCTACAGAACTCCAAATTAAGTTCTGCTAATTTTCCCTGAAACTAGACTCACATATATTATTACCATAAAATTTTCAGAATTTTTGATTCAGCCAATTAGTACAGTTTATTCCTTAAAGTTACCCTTTTTCGTTATCCAACAGTTCTGACCCCTCTTCACTAAAAATTTATTATCTCATAATACAAGACTTGGATGATGTTTCTGTTGAAAATAGACTCATTAAGAGTTCTAAGTATATATATTACAACTCATAAATATTTTTTTACAATTTTCAATGATTTTCTCAAATCAGAACAGGGGATTTCGAAGTCATTCTGACTTTGTCTCACAACAACTAAAATATTTCATAGTATGAAACTCTTTTGCTTACACAATTTCTCCTATGTGAAACTAGACTCATTAGGATTTAATATCATATTTTATTCAGCGTCTAAATCAATTTATACAATTTTTGGTCTATTATCAAAGTCGGACTACTGTTGCTGTCCGAAACTATTTTATTATTACATTTCACTCTTTCATGATCAATTTTAAATGGGCATTTATGCCAATCCATTTCCCCTTTCATGTTTATTAGGCCACCAAGTAACGGAATATACATTTCACGTCTCAATTTAATGTGGCCTCAAATCCTTACACGAATTCATCAATCACATTTCAACCATCATGATAAGAATACATATTTGTACATCATAAACATAAAACCATAATCACAAGGTCATCACAAATTTCATTTTCATAGGCATAACTTACTTATTTGTATATTTACCAAAGGTGCATCGTTTCATGTTCGTAATAGCATTTGAGCTTCAAATACACACTTGTACCTTTTCAACATGCTCACATATTTACCTTCTCGCTTTCATCACAAGCTTTGAAATATCTGCTCAACCACTTGGAATACCAACGGATAATCAGGAAATCTTACACATATCGATGTCGATGCCATATCCCAGATATGGTCTTACACTAGCTCTCATATATCTAGGCCGATGCCATGTCTCAGACATGGTCTTACACTAGATCTCATCTGTCGGTACCGATGCCATGACCCAGACATGGTCTTATACTGACACATATCAAGCCAATGCCATGTCCAAGATATAGTCTTACACTGGCTCACATAACAACAATGTCTCAATGCCCGTATCCTAGGTATTTCCAAAGGTCCAACCGGAATTTCTCAAGGGACACGTCGTAGCCAAGCTCGTTTGAAAAATTGATCATACAATTCACAAGATTCGTCACCATAAGAACTTTCATTTCATTTCATCATCCTATAATTTACTCATCTCAACAAGATGTCATATTTAATTGAATTTCCAATATTTCATTAATACACCAAGTGAAATCGACATATTAAGTTTTCGATTATTTCATAGGGGTATAACATTTTCTCATACACCCTAGCACTAACACATAATTCAATACAATAATAGCAATAATATTTTCAAGTCTAACAATAATAACATTAATAACATGCTTATTTAATCACACGAACTTACCTCGAATACGAAAACGGTAATTTTACCATTAGTCCATAACCATGTATTTTTCTGAATTAAGCCCGAATCTCAATTTCCTTGATCTATCATGATGAAATTCACTCATTTAATTAATATACTAATCATTTCGGACCTAAAACATATTTTGGCAAAATTCACATTTTTGCCCCTAAACTTTTGTATAATTATGAATTTACCCCAAGGCTCAGAAATTGAAATTTATTAGATTTCTATAAGATTTAAAGCATGCTAAACATTTTTCTCTTCTATGACAACCACAAATTCTCTCTATTTCATGCTTTTATGAACATTAACAACCTTTACTAATTAACCCATTTTAACCATTTTCAACGAAAATCACTTAACAAAAATCGTTCTCCTAACCTCAAGCATCCTTATTCTACCATTAAACATCAAAATGCACAATTATCTAGCATGGATCATTTTTTTAAACTTCATTTTTCATGCAAATAAATGGTAGAAATAGAAAGGTTAAGCTTTTAGGATCTCAAAAATACGAAGAACATTAAAAACGGGGCTCAAATGCACTTACAATTGAGCTTTGAAAAGCTTGAAACCCTAGCCATGGAGTCATGTAAATTTCGGCAGCCATATGAAGAAGATGACCAGATTTTTTTTGGGTTTTATTGCCTTTTATGCCTTAAAACACCTAAATGACCAAAATGCCATTTTTACTAGCCTTTCAATTTTTACCCCTCCATGTCTAGTTTTGTCCATATCAAAATATGATGGTCTATTTGCCATTTAAAGACCTCTAGTTTAAACCCCCATTTCAAACAAGTACTTATATTCTAGAACTCATATTTTGCAATTAATGCTATTTAATCCCAGTAATAAAATTGGGCACTTTATCAATAAAATTTACTTAACAAAATTTACACACAATCACTCAAACATATCATGGACTCTAAAATAGTCATAAAATAAATATTTCTACTTTAGATTTATGGTCTCATAACCACTGTTTCGGCTAGGCCCTATTTCAAGTTGTTACACACACGCTCATGTTTCTGCCCGTGTGCTCAATTCTGATCATTTTATTTCTCAAAATTAAGGTACAGAGGACAAACGGCCTAACTACATGCCCATGTACCTGGCTGTGTGTCACACACGGTCTAGAAGCACGCCCGTGTGGACAAAATAAAGTCATTCCTAACTTTATTTCTCACCCAAAATCACACTCATGACCTACACTTGAATCACACATCCAAATACCAACCATTTCAAGCATTCAAATCAAGCAAATTTCATCATTCAGCATGGCATATCATTTGATGCATACATGTCTACAATCTTACCTTAGTTCAATCCATGTATTAAACATGATTTGATCAACTACTTAACATATATGTAGCTACCATAGTTTGACATTACAAGTATATTTAAACAAACCATTACTAGCCATTCCAATGGCTAGATTACAAGCATCATTTAATTTACATGCCAATATGGCCAATATATCCTATACATGCCATTACAACCATAATTGATTTACCATATTATGCAGACATGGGCTGATGGATAGTGTGAGTGATCTCCGCCGAGCTTCCAATCCAACGAGCTTTCGATTTACTTTAAAACAGGGAAATAAAACTAAGCATAAAATGCTTAGTAAGTTCGTATAACATGGTACTTAACTTACCATTCGTTCTATTTTGAGGTAAATATGTAAGGCATAATCAATCAATTTGACCTCAAGCCCTACACACATTCTCATTGCCCTTGTTTGTCGTATATTCCATAATATCATCTCAAACATATATGGGCTCAACAACAATCAAGTTTCCAAGCATATATGCTTTCCAGAACATGTATTCATTCAACATGCATAATTTATCTCATTATTACAAGTATAATTTCATACTAGTTCATTTCGAGTTCAGATCATTTCATATCAGAACTTTACTAGTATTATTCAGAATATCAAGGTCACAATTAGTACACTCAAGATTTATAAGTCTATAATCAAGGATGTACAAACTCATCAAATAAATTCCATGTACAATATCGTCATTTCATATTTCCAAATATCAATTATTACGTATGTAACACTCCTAACCTGTAACCGTCACCGGAATAGGTGAAGTGGCATTACCGAACTCGTAACTCAATTCAGAACAAATATTTATCAAACAGTCCTCTTATTTAAAGCAATATCATTCATTGAAAGTCCATATGTATTCAAATCAAGCATACAAAGCTTTAATCATACATTCGGGACTAAATCGATAACATATAAACATTTCTAGAACATAGAAAATTTTCAACATTTCAAGGGACATACACCTGTGTGAATAGGCCGTGTACCTCACACGTTTACCAGACACACCCGTGTCATAGGTCGTGTGAAAATAGAGTATACATACTGACTTGCACCACACGGCCGGAGACACGCCCGTGTGCCTTGGTCGTGGCCGAAACTGACTTGGGTCACACGGCTGACCACAAGCCCATGTGTCTAGCCTATGTACCAAGGCTGTGTGCCTCACACGGCCATCAGACACACCCGTGTGTCTAGGCCGTGTCAAAACTGTAGGGTATTGATAAACCGTAATTTATACATATTTATAACACATGCTTAACGCATTTTATGAATGATTTTGCCTTAGATTTGGTGAATTTGATGCTCCTAATGCCTTAATTTCATGTTTTATTCTCAGGTAGGCATAGGAGAATTAAAGGAATGAGAAACGGGCCGAAAACGGGAAAAATGGGCTAAAGCACGAAATCAACACGGCCTAGACCTCTTCACACGGGCATATCACACGGCCGTGTCAATTTGGCAGAATTAAAGCACGATTCACACGGGTATAACACACGGCCAGGTACCTCGAACAGGGCCTGAAGTTATTGCACACGGGCGTGTCCCTGCCGAGCCCAAGTTAAGTCCAATTCAGAAAAGGCTACTTTTGAGGGTTCTTAGGCATTCCAAAGCCTATAAATACACCCTAGAAGAGGAAGAAAGAGGAGACGGATAAGAGGGAGTAAGGAATTACTCCAAGGAAGCCGATTGATTCATCTCAGAAGCCGGAGCCACTATCAAGACTGAAGATCTCTCCTCAATTTCCCCTTCAAGAGTTTTGGGTTTTCTTTATGTTTTGTAATCATTATTATTCTGAGATGTTTTCTTGTTTAGTTGTGAACTAAACCCCTAAATACCTAAGGGGGATGAAACTTATGACGAAACCTTGTTATTATTTCTGAGTTGTATGATAAATATTTGACTTGTTCTTAATTATGTGTTCTTAATTCTTGTTTTGGTATTTCAAGATATCACTTCAAGTTACTACTTTTAGTTGGAGGAGGAATAGTCCCTGGCTAAGAGTAACTTTGTCATAATTAAGAGGAGTTGATTGCGCGCCTAGAGATAGGGTGACAAGATTTTGCTGGATTAAGGTGAAACCCAATAAGGGAATCCATAGATCGAGTTAATGCAACCTTAGGGTGTTAATTAGAGATAACTCTCGGTTATTCAACCTAGGAATTAAACGTTGTTAGTCTTGAGAGGGATAACAATATACATTAGGGATTTCTACGGAACAAGTTAAATGAATAAATCGTCCGGTTCGGAGCCAGAATAACAAGTAAAAGTCTAGGTGGATTTTTCCTTAGGTATTGTCTCAAACAATCGATTTCCCTAAAATTAATTTCCCAAATTCTATTTTCTGCAAGTTCTTAGTTTAATTAATTAGTTAGTTAAAACAAATCTCTTTTCTTCGGCTAGATAATAAGAAGACAATCATTATTAGTACTCATAGTCCTTTGGGTTCGACAATCCGGTCTTGCTAAAACTATACTACTGTTCGATAGGTACACTTGCCTATGTCATGATAATAGTTAGTTTCAAGAACGATTTATTATAAATTTATAAAACTTATCACAGGAAAATCGACGATCAAGTTTTTGGCGCCGTTGTCGGGGACTAAGATATTAGGAACACTCAATTTTTATTACTTTAGCCATTTATTTTCTTGCAATTTAACTTCAATTTTTATTTTACTAATTTTCTTTCTTTTTTTTCCTGGCAAGTTCTTATAGTTTATGACTAGAAGAAACCCGTCAGGACCATTGCTTTTTGACGAGGAAATTGATCGTACAGCTCGTAGAAACTGACGAGAAATCAGGCGCAGCTTAAGATACACAGAGGAAGAGCAAGAGGATGATATCTCAACTACAACAGAGGAGATGGTTGAAAATCAAGACAATCCGCTACCTCCAGCCATACCCGCTGAATTAGCAAATCAAAATCCTGCTCCTCGTACTATGTATGATTATGCTAAACCTAATTTTACAGGAACTGAGTCAAGTATTCTTAGGCCTGCTATTGCTGTAAATAATTTTGAATTGAAACCTAACACGATTCAGATGATACAGCAATTTGTTCAGTTTGATGGTTTGCAGGATGAGAACCCCAACACTCACTTGGCAAATTTCCTAGAACTGTGCGACACTTTCAAAATTAATGGTGTTTCTGATGATGCCATTCGCCTTCGGTTATTCCCTTTTTCACTGAGAAATAAAGCTAAACAATGGTTGAACTCACTACCACGAGGTTCCATTACCACTTGGGAACAAATGACCGAAAATTTTTATTAAAATATTTTCCACCAGCAATGTGATAGCCCTAATTTGACCCTAGTCGGAATGTGGTTTCGGGACCACAAAACCGAATCATAAAATTTATTTAAAATTTAGTTGCATATCCTCTATGTGTATTAGTGCATGTGTGAAAATTTGATGTTTTAATTTAGACTTATGAATGTAAATTTTACTTGAAAGGACTTAGTTGAGAAACTTAGAAAATATGATAGGTAAATTGTAAGGACCAAATAACTACAAAGTGTGAAAGCTTGGGTTTGCATGTCAAAATACCCAAAAATTCAATAAGTGGCCGGCCAAGTAATGATGCCCCTCCACTAAGTTTAATTAATTATAATATTTGGTTAGAAAATGATTAAAATATTCAAAATAAAATGACTTAATAAGAAAAATAGATGAATAAAGAAGAAATTCAAGGAGAGAGAGTGTGTTCATCTTCTTCTTCCTCTAAAAACCAGAACAAAAGAAAAGAAAAAGGAAAATTCTCACTAAGGCAATTCGGCACTTTCTTCTTGCTAGTAGGGGGTAAGTTTTGAAGTGTTAGTTAAATCTTCTTATATGTTTAAGTTAATTTGTAAATGTATTTTGGCAATGTTAAGAAAAATTCAAACTTTTATGGTGGTTTGGGCACTAAGTCGTGTATCAAAGTGCTAGAATTAGAAGTTGTTTTCATGTTATATTGAATAAACAGACGATAGAATGGGGTGGAATTTGTTGAATTAGTAATTGGATAATACTTGTACATTCGGTTATATGGGGTTTAAATGGAAGGTTCATTTTATTTATTTTTGTCCTTGTATGAGAAGTGGTTCATTGTTAAGGCCGAATGAGTCATGCTAGATTAGTTGAAATGCAAAAATTCATGTTATGAGATAATTTGAGTAATTGACCGAAACATGGAAGGAAGGATAAAATTTATAATTTATGTTTTAGGAGTGAAAGGTATAATGAAAATGTACTAAGTTTAATGTGCATACTTTAGTCTAAGTGTTGTGGAGAATTCGGCTAAAATAGTTGGAATGTGTGTTGCCGAATTTAAATTTAGATTATGGGAGTGGCTATAATGGGCATTAAGATGTTGAACTTATGAAATTAGAAGTATATGAACTTGATAGTATTTAAATGATGGTACGAATAAATGGGGAGCTTTTGCTAGTTTAGAAGTATACGGTCAAAATGTTTATGAAGTGAAACTATGTGTTAAATGACAAAATGATGACCAAATGTTATTTTGGTAGTGATAATACATTCGGCTTTGAGATATAATATAAACATTAGTTGAGACTTTGATATTTTGAACAAGGATGGTTATAAGAAGAAGTGGAATCATTAAATTTATATATATATATGAATATCTTGCAAGGTAAATTAAACTATTAAATTTATTTATCCTAGCTCAAGAATCCAAAAGAGGGGAATCAAGCAAAGGCAAAGCAAAGAATATTAAGTAGTCGATTGGGAATCATTTCATCCGACATAAGGTAAGTTCATAAGCATTTATAGGTTGATTAACTTATAACTAAATAATACTAATGTATCATGAAAGGATTTCTATGTTGGTATTCTTTTGGAGTGGTACACGTATTTATAGATGTGGTTGTATATGCTATTTGATTTAAGTAAATTGCCTTATTATATGATTTGACATTGGCACTAAGTGTGCGGATTTGAATGGCACTATGTGTGCGAAGTCGAATGGCACTATGTGTGCTGGCTAGAATATTAATACATGAGTGAATTTTCAAAGCACTATGTGTGCGGTTTATTATAGCACTATGTGTGCGCATTTGATTAGTATTATGTGTGCGAAAACGGTTGAGGATATAGAGCATGCCGAGAAGGAATAGAGTGCAAGGACTATTAACGGAACAATCGAATTTAAGATATGAAACATACATATATGGAACCATCTAGTTTATCATTGTTTTATACTTCGAGGAAAGGATTTAAACTGTTTGGTTGTTTTAGGTATTTAATTGGATATCTAGATTTGGCTTGGGGTTCAATCGATAATTTAAATAATTGTGGCATAGATCGGTATGGATGAAATAATTACTCTTTCATTATTTTTCATATTATCACGTGTTAATGGTCTCTATTATATTGCTTATTACGTATTGAGTTGAATACTCGTTTGGTGTATTTACTTGTCTCTTATTTAGATTTCTTTAATCCATTTCTTGCGTTCGGGACCATCGTCGAAGTCATCACACCAGCCTGCAACGTTTTGGTACCTTTTTCTTAGTTGATCTTAAGGGAACATTATGGCATGTATAGGCTGGAACATATGTTTTGAAGTGTTGATTTTGGTTATGTATTAAAAGCCATGAGAAAATGGCTTGTTATATATATATATATTTAGATTCAGTTTTATGTGTGTTTTGTTATGATGTTTATTTTTATTCTTGGTTTGATATATGTGATTATGTTTGATGATGATTTGTCTTGAGGTAAGTAATTTGTGTAATGGAGATGACTTATTTATTTAGGTCTGAATTCAATTTTGAGTTGAATTATTGCTTGAATCTTTTGATAAATATGCCCTATGATATGGTAGTTTAAAATCCTTGTAATATTTTGGAAGTGTATTCAAGTATTTATATAGCTTGTAAGGTATTTGTGGCTCCACCGTTTGTATATAATTGATATTATTCATGCTAGAGTTACCATGAGCTTGCATGTAAAAATTATGACTTATGTTTGCAGTAAATGGATGACTATCAAAACTTATGCTAGAACGTGTGTACATGTGATGTTCGACTACATTGTTTTAATTGAATTTTTATTTATAGCTTACTTGCGTATAAGGTACATATACTTTGGTTAATATGATAGTTAAATTTTTGCATGTTATACATGGGCTTATACATGAGCTTATATTATGTATGATAAGTACACGTGTTTAGTCATATAAATCCATTTGATATTTGGAGATTATTAGATATGAAATCTTGAGTGGTTTTGAATGTTTGATTTATACAGTAATGTATATGTGCTTATGACTTGAATTGCGATGAAATATTCAGAACTATACACTTGTTTAGTAATGCCTCGTAACCCCATTTCTGTGACGGAATACGGGTTAGGGGGTGTTACATTTTATTAGTATCAGAGCTACGGTTTAGTCGATTCTAGGACTACCGTATCACGTATGATTTTAGCTATACATGCCTTAATGTTAGTATATGATAGTGTGATGACCTCTGACGGTTGAAATTATTATTTTTATTAGTAAATGAAACCCAATTTAGAGAGAGCCTTAGCGGATGACGTTAAGAGTGTAGCAGCTACTCCTGCGCAAGGGACACCGCCTATTGAACCTCAATCTTCTGCAAATAATCAAGATGATGGGGCAAAACAAGCCTTCTTTTCTATGATGAACGAGTGGGTCGCACAATATGCCCGAACTAACCCGGCTACCCAACCATTTCCAAATTTAAATAATCCGCCTTAGGTTCCTATAATACTAGCAACTATTGATCCTTTGAGGCTGAGTAAACCTCCTGTGGATTTGATTAGGAAGCGCAGGGTCGAGGAATTCTGAGCCACAGCTACTAATGATGCTGAAAGGGCCGAGTTTTGGCTTAATAACACCATTCGTGTTTTTGAAGAGCTATCTAGCACATCTGATGAGTGTCTAAAGTGTGCCATATCTTTATTACGGGACTCGGCCTACTATTAGTGGAGAACTCTGGTCTCTATTGTTCCGAAGGAGCGGGTTACTTGGGATTTCTTTCAAGCGGAGTTTTGTAAGAAGTATATTAGTCAACGATTCATTGATCAAAAGCGTAAAGAATTTTTGGAGCTCAAACAAGGTCGTTTGACGGTATCTGAATACGAACGTGAGTTTGTAAGACTCAGTCGATATGCTCGTGTGCGTGGTGATGAAGTCGCTATGTGTAAAAGATTCGAAGAGGGATTGAATGAAGATTTAAAGCTACTGGTGGGTATTTTAGAAATAAAAGAATTTGTAACGCTAGTTGAACGGGCTTGCAAGGCTGAAGAGCTTGGAAGAGAGAAAAAGAAAGCTGAATCTGAAGCCAGAGACTTTCGTAAAAGATCGGCGGGCAAAACTTTTTTCTCGGCTGGAAAGAAATTTAGAGATGATACTAATAAATTGAAGACGACTGCAGGAATTTCTATTAGGGAGCGACCATCAACGGACTCTCGAGCTACTTCGGTTGCTAGTGTTGGTAACAATCGACAAGAAAAGCCTGAATGTCCACAATGTGGAAGATGACATGTAGGTGAATGCTAGGGTAAGTCTATCAACAGAGCCTGTTATAGATACGATTCGAGGGATCATTTCATTCGAGATTGCACGGAACCTGACTAGAAAAATAATATACAAGGTGCGAGATCGAGTGGTACAGCGACTAGAGGTAGACCACCGAGAAACACAGGAGGTAGGGGTGGCAGTCAAAGAGGGATTTCTGATACGGCTGTTCGATCTGAGACTCGTGCTCCTGCTAGAGCTTATGCCATCTGCGCGCGAGAGGAGGCATCCTCCCCTGATGTTATCACTGGTACTTTCACTCTTTTTAATACTGATGTGATTGCATTGATTGACCCTGGCTCTACTCATTCTTATGTATGTGAGACTTTAGCATCCAGTAAGACTCTACTAGTTGAGTCTACTGAGTTCATAATTTGAGTGTCGAATCCCCTGGGTCGATTTGTACTTGTCGACAAAGTGTGTAAGAAATGCCCCCTGATAATCCGAGATTCCTATTTTCCAGCCGATTTGATGCTTTTACCTTTTGACGAATTTGATATTATCTTCGGTATGGATTGGTTAACTGTACATGATGCAGTTGTGAATTGCAAAAGAAAGACCATTGATTTGAGGTGCGCAACTAATGAGATAGTCCGAGTTGAGTCTACTGACTTGAACAGAATGACAGCAATAATATCCTCGATGATCGCTCAGAAATATGTGAGAAAGGGGTGTGAAGCATATCTTGCGTATGTACTTGATAGCAAGGAGTCAGAAAAGAAAATTGAATCAGTACCAGTGGTTTGTGAGTATTCAGATGTTTTTCTGATGAGTTACCGGGATTACCACCCGCTCGAGAAGTAGAATTCGGCATCGAGCTTGTACCTGGTACCACACCAATTTCGATAGCTCCATATCGTATGGCACGAACAGAATTGAAGGAATTGAAAACTCAGTTGCAAGAGTTGACGGATAGAGGTTTCGCTTGACCGAGTTTCTCACCTTGGGGTGCACCAGTGTTGTTTGTGAAAAAGAAAGACGGAACTATGAGAATGTGTATCGACTATCGTCAATTGAACAAAGTGACAATAAAGAATAAATATCCGTTACCACGTATTGATGATTTGTTTGATCAACTAAAGGGAGCCTCAGTATTTTCAAAGATAGATTTGAGATCGGGTTACTATCGGCCATGCGTGTTCGAGAATCGGATATACCTAAAAACTCGCTTGAACGAGATATAGTCACTACGAGTTCTTAGTGATGCCGTTTGGGCTCACTAATGCCCCGCGGTATTTATGGACTTGATGAATCGAATCTTTAGATAGTATTTGGATCGGTTTGTAGTGGTGTTTATAGATGACATCTTGATTTATTTGCACGATGAATCTGAACATGCTGAGCACCTGAAATTGGTATTACAGATTTTACAAGATAAGCAGTTATATGCGAAATTCAATAAATGTGAGTTCTGGTTGAAAGAAGTTAGCTTTTTAGGACATGTGGTATCCGCATCGGGTATTCGAGTTGATCCGAGCAAAATTTCAGCTATAATTGATTAGAAGCCTCCGAGGAATATTATGAAAGTTAGGAGCTTTTTGGGACTTGCCGGTTACTACAGACAATTTGTAAAAGGTTTCTCGACGATAGCCGCGTCGATGACAAAACTACTTCAAAAAGATGTTAAGTTTGAATGGTCAGAAAGATGTCAGAATAGTTTCGACCAATTGAAAACCTATTTAACTGAAGCTCCAGTGCTAGTACAGCCAGAATCCGGTAAAGAATTTGTTATTTACAGTGATGCATCCTTACTTGGGTTGGGTTGTGTGTTGATGCAAGAAGGTCAAGTTGTGGCTTACGCGTCGAGGCAATTAAAGCCGCATGAGAAAAACTATCCGACCCATGATCTTGAATTAGCGGCTATTGTTTTTGCTTTGAAAATATGGAGACACTACTTATTTGGAGAGAGGTGTCATGTTTATTCGGACCATAAAAGCCTCAAATATTTGATGACTCAAAGAGATTTGAATCTGCGACAAAAACGTTGGCTTGAGTTATAGAAAGATTATGAGCTCGTCATTGATCATCACCCGGGAAAGGCTAACGTAGTTGCCGATGCTTTAAGTCGTAAATCTCTGCTTGCTTTGAAAGCGATGAATGTGTACTTGTCCGTTTCATCCGATAATGTGTTAGTAGCAGAATTAAAGGCCAAACCATTATTGATTCATCAAATACTTGAATCCCAGAAAGTCGATGATGAATTAGTCGCTAAACGAGCTGAATGTGTTTCAAATATAGAATCAGAGTTTCAAATTGACGACAATGATTGCTTGACGTTCAAGAATCAATTATGTGTTCCAAGAAATTCAGAACTTATTTCGATGATTTTGAGCGAAGCTCATAGTAGTCGAATGTCAGTTCACCTAGGTAGTACGAAAATGTACAACGATCTGAAACGTCAATTTTGGTGGCCTAGTATGAAATGAGACATATCCGACTTTGTTTCGAAGTGTTTGATATGTCAACAAGTGAAAGCGGAACATCAAGTGCCTTCGGGATTACTTCAGCCGATCATGATACCCGAATGGAAATGGGATCGAGTCACGATGGATTTTGTATCCGTTGCCATTATCGCAAGCAAGAAAGATGCGATCCGGTTGTTGTTGATAGACTAACAAAGTCGGCTCATTTTATTCCTGTACGTATGGATTATTCCCTTGACAAGCTGGCTGAAATGTATGTTTCTCAGATTGTAAGGTTACACGGAGTACCTATTTCTATTGTGTCGAATAGAGACCCGAGATTCACATCGCGATTTTGGAAGAAATTTCAAGAAGCATTGGGTACCAAGTTACATTTTAGCACCACTTTTCATCCCCAGACTGATGGTCAATCTGAGCAGATAATTCAGATACTCGAGGATATGTTGAGATGTTGTATTCTAGAGTTTTGTGGTTCATGGGAAAGGTATTTGCCTTTGATTGAATTCGCTTACAATAATAGTTTTCGATCAAGTATTAAGATGGCACCTTACGAGGCTTTATAATGTCGTACACCGTTATTTTGGACCGAACTTAGTGAAAGTAAAATATTCGGGGTTGATTTGATTAAAGATGCTGAGCAGAAAGTAAAGGTGATCCGTGAAAATTTGAAAGCAACTTCGGATCGTCAGAAGGCGTATGCGGATTTAAAAAGAAAAGACATCGAATATCAGGTTGGCGATAAAGTGTTTCTTAAAGTCTCACCTTGGAAAAAAGTGCTCAGATTTGGCCGTAAGGGCAAATTGAGTCCGAGATTCATCGGGCCGTATGAAATATCTGAACGAATTGGGCCAGTTGCATACCGATTGATTTTACCCCCTGAACTTGAAAAGATTCACAACGTTTTTCATGTTTTGATGCTTCGACGTTATAGATCTGATCCATCGCATATAATTAATCCATCAGAGGTTGAAATTCAATCTGATTTGAGTTACGAAGAAGAACCAGATCGTATTTTGGCCCGTAAGATAAAAGAACTACGAAATAAGAAAATCTCATTAGTATCATGAAAGGATTTCTATGTTGGTATTCTTTTGGAGTGGTACACGTATTTATAGATGTGGTTGTATATGCTATTTGATTTAAGTAAATTGCCTTATTATATGATTCGACATTGGCACTAAGTGTGCGGATTTGAATGGCACTATGTGTGCGAAGTCGAATGGCACTATGTGTGCTGGCTAGAATATCAATACATGAGTGAATTTTCAAAGCACTATGTGTGCGGTTTATTATAGCACTATGTGTGCGCATTTGATTAGTATTATGTGTGCAAAAACGGTTGAGGATATAGAGCATGCCGAGAAGGAATAGAGTGCAAGGACTATTAACGGAACAATCGAATTTAAGATATGAAACATACATGTATGGAACCATCTAGTTTATCATTGTTTTATACTTCGAGGAAAGGATTTAAACTGTTTGGTTGTTTTAGGTATTTAATTGGATATCTAGATTTGGCTTGGGGTTCAATCGATAATTTAAATAATTGTGGCATAGATCGGTATGGATGAAATAATTACTCTTTCATTATTTTTCATATTATCACGTGTTAATGGTCTCTATTATATTGCTTATTACTTATTGAGTTGAATACTCATTTGGTGTGTTTACTTGTCTCTTATTTAGATTTCTTTGATCCATTTCTTGTGTTCGGGACCATCATCGAAGTCATCACACTAGCCTGCAACGTTTTGGTACCTTTTTCTTAGTTGATCTTAAGGGAACATTATGGCATGTATAGGCTGGAACATATGTTTTGAAGTGTTGATTTTGGTTATGTATTAAAAGCCATGAGAAAATGGCTTGTTATATATATATTTAGATTCGGTTTTATGTGTGTTTTGTTATGATGTTTATTTTTATTATTGGTTTGATATATGTGATTATGTTTGATGATGATTTGTCTTGAGGTAAGTAATTTGTGTAATGGAGATGACTTATTTATTTAGGTCTGAATTCGGTTTTGTATATAATTGATATTATATAATTGATATTATTCATGCTAGAGTTACCATGAGCTTGTCATGTAAAAATTATGACTTATGTTTGCAGTAAATGGATGACTATCAAAACTTATGCTAGAATGTGTGTACATGTGATGTTCGACTACATTGTTTTAATTGAATTTTTATTTATATCTTACTTGCATATAAGGTACATATACTTTGGTTAATATGATAGTTAAATTTTTGCATGTTATATATGGGCTTATACATGAGCTTATATTATGTATGATAAGTACACGTGTTTAGTCATATAAATCCATTTGATATTTGGAGATTATTAGATATGAAATCTTGAGTGGTTTTGAACGTTTGATTTATACAGTAATGTATATGTGCTTATGACTTGAATTGCGATGAAATATTCAGAACTGTACACTTGTTTAGTAATGCCTCGTAACCCCATTCCTACGACGGAATATGGGTTATGGGGTGTTACAAGAAAAAACAGCTAAGTTGCGTAATGATATATCTTCTTTTGTGCAGATAGACATAGAAACACGTTACGATGCATGGGAGAGATACAAGGACCTTTTGCAAAGGTACCCACACCATGGATTACCTCTATGGCTGCAAGTTCAAACATTCTACAATGGTGTGAACCCTTCAATAAGACAAATGATTGATGCAGCTGCTGGTGGGACCATCAATAACAAAACACCTGAAGAGGCTTCTGAATTTATTGAAGAGATGTCACTGAATAACTATCGCTGGCAAGTCATGAGGACTAAGCCAACGAAACAAAGCAGCGTTTATAACGCCAATTCGGTCACTATGTTGTCAAATCAGGTAGAACTTCTGAATAAGAAAATTGATGGTTTACTTGGTTCTACGCAGGTACATCCAGTGCTGAGGTGTGATTCAAGTAGAGGAGGTGTGCTTACAGAATACCCACCATTCAATCCTTCAACCGAAGAGGAACAAGTCAACTATATGGGTAACAATAATTTTAGATCTCAAAATAACCCATATAGTAATACTTATAATGCAGGTTGGAAGAACCACCCAAATTTCTCTTGGGGCAGTCAAGGAAATCAAAGGCCACAGAATCCTCAAGGTTTTCAACAGCCACCTTTTCAAAAGGAAAAGAAGCCGAACCTTGAGGAGATGCTATCCAAATTCATCTCAGTGTCAGAAACTTGTTTCCAGAACACCGAGATAACACTCAAAAATCAACAAGCATCAATTCAAAGACTCGAAACTCAGATAGGTCAGCTATCCAAATTAATTTCTGAACGACCACAAGGTAGCTTGCCAAGTAACACTGAACCGAACCCAAGGGAACAGCTCAACGTAATTAGTACTCAAGATAAAGAAGGATTCGTTGAACCTGAGCCAGAATTGATGCAAGAAACTGTGATAAGCAAAGGTAAAAGTGAGGTAAGTCATAACAAATCAGTGAATAAAGAATATAAACCTCGTATGCCATACCTTAGCGTGACAAGGAAAGACCGCTCGGATGAACAATTCGGTAAATTCCTTAAACTTTTGAAAAAATTACATATCAACTTACCGTTTATTGAAGCTCTGTCACAGATGCCAAATGCAATGAAATTTTTAAGAGAGCTTCTAGCAAACAAGCGGAAGTTGGACGAAGCGTCACATGTGGAGCTAAACACAGTTTGCTCAACTATTCTATAGAATAAGCTACCCAACAAATTGAAGGATCTAAGGAGTTTTACAATTCCTTGCTTAATTGGTAGTTTAGATGTGAATAATGCATTAGCTGATTTAGAGGCAAGGATCAATGCCATGCCTTGCAAAATGTTTAAGCAACTAGGTCTTGGGAAACCCAAACGAACTAGGATGAGCACTCAACTAGTAGATAAAACCATAAGATTTTCTAGGGGTATTATTGAAGATGTACTAGTGAAAGTGGATAAATTCATATTTCCCGTTGATTTCATTGTTTTAGACATAGAGGAGGATACCAACACCCCTTTGATTTTAGGGAGGTCCTTTTTAGTAACCGCTAAAACAATTATTGATGTTGGCACAGGTGAACTTACACTTCACGTGGGAGACGAAATGATCACTCTTCAAGCTCGTAATTCTAGCATCATATCGAACATGGAAGGTAATGATCCACACCATCCTACTAAAACTGATACTATGACGTAATCCACTGTGCAAAAATTAAGTTTGAAAGAAGTACACGAGCCATGTTCCAACAACAATAAAGGACCCATTCATGAAGAACGAAGGCTACAGATAGAGGAGCTAGACGAATGGCGAGCACATGAATCGAGAACACCCGATAAACTGAAACTACGCCAAAACAAGCTCGATACCTTTCCAAATCAACTTAAGGTTGGAGATCAAGTCTTATTAGATGTCGTAGACCCTCACATTGTCACTCCCAACCCAGATGAAGAAACCCCTCTTACGGTACTTAGTATTTTCCCATTCGGTACAGTGGAGGTAAGTCATCCCAAGTTCGCACTTTTAAGGTAAACAATTCCTGGCTAAAGCTTTATTTTGATAAGAATGATAGCCAAAATGAGGAGTACAAACTCCTTAAACCACCTTGACCATTCAACAGAGAGGTAAGTCGAGCTTAGACTATAAATAAGCGCTCCTCGGGAGGCAACCTTAGCACTAATTGCACTAACTTCTTTAAATTTTAGTGTTTAACACTTACCGTGACTAACAGAGCTCTTGAAAATAGGTTTACCACAGGGACACGGCCAAGCACACGGGCGTGTGTAAAACCGTGTGGAAACAGGGCAAGATTTTCTCCAAACACTGACGACGATAAACTGCCACAGCCGTGGGCGAACCTGCCAAAACAACACGGGCGTGCGACACGCCTGTGCCTTAGGACTGTGGTCGAAACGAGAAGCTAGCACGGGTGTGCAGCACGCCCGTGCCTATCACCCATGGGCGACACTGCCAAAACAACACGGGCGTGTGCATAGGTACACGGGCGTGGGCGAAGCGAGCCACATCGCACACGGTCGTGCGTTACGATCATAAAGCCACACGGCCAAGACACGGCCAAGACACACGGGCGTGTCTCAAGGCCGTGCGATGAACTTTCAACTCACGACAAACATGGGCTGGACATGACCCACACGGGCATATGAGGTGACCGTGCCACCTACAAAATTAGATTATTTCCCTTATTTTTATTGTTATTCTTAGTTCATTTTTAATTGATTCACGCGGCTTACCTTTATGATTATTATCAGGTTATTTCTCCCTCCGAATTAAGCCTTACCTTCAGTTCTATTGTCAATTCTTACTTTCGCTAAACTAGGGAATTCATTCATTCCAACACTCAGGAAGTTTCAATTCTCTCCCTCTCTTATGATTTTATATTTTTTCATATATCTAACCTTGTACATTTAGGGCAATGTACATCTTAAGTGTGTGGGGGTAATTATTTCATTATCTGAAAATCCCTGAATATTGCTTTGTTCTCTTGTGAATCTCTCATATCATGTTTAAGATGAATTTTGATTGACTGATAATTTTGATTGATATATCTTGAATTAAAATATAGGCATTCATACATTGATTGTTAAACTTTAAGACACTAGAAAATCAAGCATGATAAGTTGAATTTTAAGAATTTAAAATTTTAGGTTGTTTCCCTAAATTTAGGTATTATCTTGAATTGAATCCCACAAATTGAAACATCAAAAAGCCATAATTTTTGTGAGATTTTTGAGCCTTTTGAGCATTTATTCTTTCATGCTCACTTTTATTATTGCTTTGAGTGTGTCAATATTGAATTGTTATTCTAGAACTTGCCTGATTATGCATGTCAAAACCACACTATTTGATTTGATATATCAAGATGATAGAGGCACTTAGGATTAACCCACTCATGCCATGAAAAGCCTACCTCCACGATTAACCGTTAGTAAACCCCTTTGAGCCTAACAAGCCATTCCTTGTACCACCCTTGATATTAACCATTAACCCATTATTGTTGAAATCCCCTTAAATTAATTTGATCCCTAATTTTTGTCGAGAATTGATTTGAATAAATTGCTTAACTATGTCTTTTTCTTAATAGTAATCTATGATATTTGACTTGTTCCTAAAAAAAAAACCCATGTATATAAATCAGTAGTTATCTTTTTCTTTAAGTCTCATTCCATAGTCAAAGAAGAAAGCTTTGCTGTACGCAAGCGATGATTTAATATTTTTTCTAGTTAAGTAATTTTTCAAGTCAATCTTGATTCTAACCCTTTCTTTTAGCTTGTGACCACACCCCCTAACTAAGCCTCATTACAACCCTTTAAAGACCTTTGGATTGATGTATCATCTCGATTTATAGTGGTGAAGATTTGATTTTTATGCAAGCCTATGGTAATAACTTTTCATATTGACTGATGAGTGCTAATTTCATTGTCCTTAAACACTTCGAGTGATTTGAGTGAATCTTTAGTGAGGATGTTAAACTCTGTGAGGATCCAAATCAATGATAACTACCTAGGGGAGGGGAGAGACCTAAGTTTTTCATGATTAAAATACTCAATTTAGAATGTTTGAAGCTCTAATGTTCTTTTAGTTGAATTCTCAATGTATGATTACTTATGAGATGATTTGAGATAATATTGATCGGAATTATAAGTTGAAAAAAAGGAAACTTTAACTGTGATCCGAGGATTTTGCTTGAGGACAAGCAAACACTTAAGCGTGGGGGTATTTGATAAATCGTGTGCCTTGGTCGTGGCCGAAACTGACTTGGGTCACACGGCTGACCACACGTCCATGTGTCTAGCCCATGTACCAAGGCTGTGTGCCTCACACGGCCACCAGACATGCCTGTGTGTCTAGGCCGTGTCAAAACTGTAGGGTATTGATAAACCATAATTTATACATATTTATAACCCATGCTTAACGCATCTTATGAATGATTTCGACTTAGATTTGGTGAATTTGATGCTTCTAATGCCTTAATTTCATGTTTTATTCTCAGGTAGGCATAGGAGAACGAAAGGAATGAGAAACGGGCCGAAAATGGGAAAAATGGGCCAAAGCACGAAATCAACACGGCTTGGACATCTTCACACGGGCAAATCACACGGCCGTGTCAATTTGGCAGAATTAAAGCACGATTCACACGGGTATAACACACGACCGTGTACCTCGACCATGGCCTGAAGTTATTGCACACGAGCGTGTCACACGAGCGTGTCCCTGCCGAGCCCAAGTTAAGTCCAATTTAGAAAATGCCACTTTTGAGGATTCTTAGGCATTCCAAAGCTTATAAATACACCCTAGAAGAGGAAGAAAGAGGAGACAGAAAAGAGGGAGTAAGGAATTACTCCAAGGAAGCCGATTGATCCATCTCAGAAGCCGGAGCCACTATCAAGACTGAAGAGCTCTCCTCAATTTCCCCTTCAGGAGTTTTGGGTTTTCTTTATGTTTTGTAATCATTATTATTCTAAGATGTTTTCCTGTTTAGTTATGAACTAAACCCCTAAATACCTAAGGGGGATGAAACTTATGACGAAACCTTGTTATTATTTCTGAGTCGTATGATAAATATTTGACTTGTTCTTAATTATGTGTTCTTAATTCTTGTTTTGGTATTTCAGGATATCACTTCAAGTTACTACTCTTAGTTGGAGGAGGAATAGACCCTGGCTAAGAGTAACTTTGTCATAATTAAGCGGAGTTGATTGCGCGCCTAGAGATAGGGTGACAAGATTTTACCGGATTAGGGTGAAACCTAATAAGGGAATCCATAGATCGAGTTAATGCAACCTTAGGGTGTTAATTAGAGATAACTCTCGGTTATTCAACCTAGGGATTAGACATTGTTAGTCTCGAGAGGGATAATAATATACATTGGGGATTTCTACGGAACAAGTTAAATGAATAAATCATCCGATTCGGAGCCAGAATAACAAGTAAAAGTCTAGGTAGATTTTTCCTTAGGTATTGTCTCAAACAATCGCTTTCCCCAAAAGTAATTTCCCAAATTCTATTTTCTGCAAGTTCTTAGTTTAGTTAATTAGTTAGTTAAAACAAATCTCTTTTCTTCGACTAGATAATAAGAAGACAGTCATTACTAGTACTCATAGTCCTTTGGGTTCGACAATCTGATCTTGCTAAAACTATACTACTGTTCGATAGGTACACTTGCCTACATCGTGATAATAGTTAGTTTCAAGAACGATTCATTATAAATTTATAAAACTTATCACAGGAAAATTGACGATCAGGTATACTGCCTTAATTCAAAGGGTACCCCAGGGGACACATGGCCGTGTAACATGACCGTGTGTTGCACACACGCCTGTGTCTCTGCCCGTGTGGACAAAAATAGGCCATTTGAAAGTCTAATTTGCCACCCATTTTGGGTCATACCTACAAGTTCAAAATGGCAGCTAGCTCACAACCAACATGCAACTAAAAACATTACCAAATTGAGCATCATTCATGCTTCAATATCATTAATCATTTCCATACAAAATTCAAACTCAAACATACTAATTTCATGTACCTAATTCATACCATAAACATATGACTTATTCCATTTCAACCATACAACTAACTTACCAAAAAGACCATTTCATTTGGCCATATATATACACCAATATACCCTTTTTTCATCACATATCATATACCAAAATCACTACAAGGTCAACTACTATCAAGCCATATCTCATGGCATGATACACACATCTCAAAACATACAACATTAGTCCTAGCCTATACATGCCATACTTTGATATATACATTTTCAAAAGGTACCAAAATAACGTTTGATAGTGTAGTGACAATCCTCGACGATCTCCGAGCTTCTAGTAGCTTCGATATCTATAAAATAATGCAAACAAACACAAAGTAAGCTTTCAAAAGCTTAGTAAGCCATATACAAATGAACTTATCATTTTAAGCATATAAGCATCATAAAATACATATACTCCATAGCTAAATACTATCACAAACCTCATAGTTACATATTTCCAATTCATTTGCACATATGGCATATTTTCTCGTACTTAAATCACATATCATCACTTGTACATATACTTCACATTAACAAATGTTGAACACATTTCAATGTACCTAAATCAGATATTCATTCATTTAATCACATATTTCTCGAAATGCCCGTTGAACCGTACGGAATCAAATACGATACGTGGATAGCTCGAAAAGCTCGTACAATGCCAACGTCCCAGACGTGATCTTACATGTAATCAAATATCAATGCCACTATCCCAAACAGGGTCTTACACAAAATCAAATACGATGCTGATGTGCCAGACATGGTCTTACACGTAAATCTCAAATCAGTGCCAACATCCAGACGTGGTCTTACACAAAATTAGATATCGGAATCCTATGTCATGACATATGTATCCTAACTATTCCTATGGTTAATATGGGACTTTTCAAACGTCTTCACATTATCAAAAATTTCTCTGATTTCTTATATTCAACTCAAAATAGTCATTCATCATTATTCATTAACATATAAGCCATAATAATTCAATTCAAACACATTTATTTGTATATCGACTTACCTCGTACTTATTCGAATGGATGAAATCGGTTAATCAACGACTTTCGACTTTCTCCGATCTAATTCCGTTTTCTTTGGTTCTTGATCTATATAAATTCAAATTTAATTATTTTATTCAACAAATCATTCAATTCAATCCATATACACATATTTAGGGCATTTTACAAATTAGCCCTCACATTTTTACATTTTGACATTTAAGTCCCTATTTCATAAAATCACAAAATACATATAATTTCATATTTCTCATGCTTAGCCGAATTTTCATATAGTCTCTAGCAGCCCATAACTTTCACTTATTTCACATTTTAACCCTTCAATTTATCATTTTCACAAATTAGGCCATAATAATCAAATTCATTAAAAATCTGAATATAAAACATATTTATCTATCATCAAGCTTTCATATTTCACCATTTAACATCACAAAACTCATGGATTCATCCATGGCACATCTCAAAATCATTATCAAATTCAGAAATTCAAGCATGGGCTATCTAGAGCAAGATCCAACAATCACAAAAACATAGAAATCATCAAAAACTAAACAAAACACATACCTTAATTAAGCCAAAACCATAACCGAACCCTAGCAAGCTTTCATGCTTTCTTTTTCTTTCAATAACCAGTGTAAAAAGAAGATAAATGGCCACCAATATGCTTTGTTTTAACTAATATTAACATATTAATCAATTTCCAATTTTACCCTTAATGAATATCCTTTAAAAACTTATAATGGATGTTTATAAAATTCCATGAACCATGTTAATGGTCCATTTCCTTAATAAGGACATCACACTTAATAAGACACATCAATTCGGCACTTAATCAAATAGAAGGCTATTTTTGCATTTTCTGCGATTTAGTCCTTTTTGCAAATTAAGCACACAAACGATAAAATTTTCATACGAAACTTTCATACATGCTTAACCACATACTGTAAACACGAAAAACAATATTAAAATATTTTTCTCACTAGAATTTGTGGTCTCGAAACTACTGTTCATACTAGGGTCTAAACTGGGTTGTTACAATATATAATCATTTTCATGTATTTTAGGCTGATATGTGTAATAACTCATTTCTTATTCATATCTTCTCATGTCAAGAACTTTTACCCATTGAATTTATTTGAAATATCGATGGATACATAGGTGGTACACTCGTGGTGTACAAATTAGGATCCGTCAATTCATATTCAATGGTACCCATAGGGTACCATTTTAGAGAGTACACTCTCGAGCCATATATATATATATATATATATATATATATAAACAATAGGATTACCAGTCCAGGCTAAATCGTTTTTATGACATATGCTCTAAAGAGCTTGATCTAGATTACCCGTCCCGGCTAAATCCAATACATAACATATGCTCGAGAGGACTTATATCAGGATTACCCATCCGGGCTAAATCTTTTCAGAAATAAGGTCAATAGGATTACTCGTCCTATTTAATAACTTTAATAACTTTTCATCTTTCCAATTTAGTCCTTAGCCTTTTTTTATCTTTCCATGGATGAGTCATACCAAAATATCTACATACTTTCTTTAATGGTCTAATTACCATATAAGGACCTTAAATTTTGAATTCCATAGCTATTTGATTCTTCTAGCTACTAGAATCCAACTTTTGTATTTTATGTGATTTGTCCTTCCCGTAATTAAAAACATAATCGATAAAATTTTCTTAATGTAATTTTCACATGAAATTTCTACCATAATACGGACCATATAATAAAATAAAAATAAATTTTATTTTTCAGCTCAGATTTGTGGTCCCGAAACCACTGTTCCAATTTTACCGAAATTGGGCTGTTACATGGTATCCCCAAACCAGAGAAGTTTAAAGAGGCAAGATATACGAGGGAAGTGATAACATTAATATATAGCATTATTTAAGTACTTTTGAGCTTATATTTCATGCGAATTAAGGGTGATTGATAATTGTTTAGTAGTTATTCCTATTATATTTCTGTTGAATATCTGATATTTAAAGGTTTTACTTGAATAATACCTTTTTGTTCAATTTCCCTACTAAAATATGCAATTTTATCGTTGAAGGTAGCTACTGAAGTCCACCCAATGCCACGGTAATGTTGTAGCAATGCCACAAGACTTAAGACTGACAGGAACAAGCTCGCATGCATTGCTCTTCTCATCTCACAAGTAGCGCTTATTGGCGGGGAGCTCGCAGTGTATAGCTCATAGGGCACAACTCGCATTCTCAGCTTTGATGGAGACAACATACTTCACTAGTTCGTAAGCTCTCTATTTGCAACTCGCTTGGAGTGCTTGGAGATAGCTCACAGTTCACCAGCTCACATATCTGTTATTCACAGTTTACTAGTCTGCAAGATGGTTCGTAGTATACAACTTGTGGTACACAACTAACATACATTTCAACAAGCAGCATACTAATAGGAGAGTTAACAACTTGCCTACATGGAGCTCACAAATCATAGCTCGCCAACATGGAGCTCACATGCATTGCTCGCCTATATGGAGCTCACACTTCACCTTTAACACCCTATACCAGGTCTGATTGTAGAACCCGAGCAATAGGATGTTATGAGAAAAACCAAACAATTACATACAATTCAAAATTCAAAATTTAATTAATTATAATCATATCAAATATGTTCAAATACATCATGTAATTCAATCTCTTTCAGCCTTATATTGAGCATATGGAAGCTTAAAAACAATTTAATATCAATTAGGAATCAAATTGAAAATAAAATAGAAAAATTGTGCAAACTGGGGTCACACGTCTGTGTCCTTGGGCCGTGTGAAGGGTGTGAGGCCGTATGTGTAATCCTATAATAGCTTGATGTTGTGCAAGTTTGGGCACACAAAGTTGTACGAACAGACCATGTAACTCTCTGAGGCCATGTGCATAAAAAATCAACCAAAACTTACAGGCCACACGACTATGTCTCGAGCTGTGTAAGGCACACAGTCGTGTGCCAAGCCGTGTGTACTTGGAAAATGCCTTCCAAAACAAGTCTTCTAACCTATTTCTCTTATGTTACAAGTAACAATTTGCACCAAATTCAACCAATTCAAAATTCATCAAATTCGTACGAAAAACATCATTTAAATCAACCAACATAAATGCCTAACCAATATAACATAATTGACACCTCAATCAACAATTCAAAACAAGACAAACAACTATATTTAATCATACCAATGTACCTTAAATGGTAACTCAAAATATCAAACCAAACATGTATGCATATAACCATTCAACCATGTCACTTTTAGTTTCATGTTAACCTTATAATCTAAATACTAGGATTGCCAAATTTCTTTCAAGACAAACACAAGTATAAACATCAAACTTACCAAATCATCTCTATTACATAACCTAAACATACCATTTTCAAGCATCAACCAAGCCACATCACATAGTATATGATTTTCCCATTCATTAAGTCATTAAACATATAAATCAAACTACCTACCATGATAACTTCAACATGGATATTACCATCCCATATATATACATATACTTACATACAAAATCTTCAAGTTACCAAAAGAATACAAAAAGATAATTAAAACCATAGGACCTTCTTGGAACATTCTAAGACCAAAATGAACACATGACAAATTTTGGAGTTCGAGATTACCGCTAGATGATAAAGGGGACAATTCGAGTCAAAAGTATCTAATCTGCTCACCCAAAACAAAACTGTATTCTGAATATACTCAATGGTATCTCTATAATCCAAATATTAAACATAATATGATACATACAAAATCATAAGTTAAATATAATGAACAATGTGTAGATTTTACATGTACTTTCACATTTTCATAGCTTCAATCTCCAACCTAATCAAAACATTAATGTCTTATTTCATCTCAAGATTCATTGTATGCAATCTAAAGTTCATAATCAACTTTATTTGAATTCATTTCACATGCTGAAATCCCAATTTCCATTATCATTTTTCCTTATTAACATGACTCAGACTTGGACGAATACGTGGATCCAACCAACATACCAATTTGGCACTTAGTGCTTGACAGATAATTCTGTAATAATTAATTGTGCCCTTTGTTGGCCGATAAAATTGATAAATAAATGTGTCCGACATTGGTTGGTATAGTCGACAAATGGGGTGTCTAGCACTCCTTGACACGTAGTCGAATAACCCTAAACTTTTTCTATCCTATGGCGTGCCAATTATACCCGACCCTGCCCAAATGGGGTGTCTAGCACTCATTGACACGTAGTCGAATACATGTATGGTAATAATTTCTCACATTCATTTATAATCATTTATACATTTCAATTTCATAATCACAAACAACCAATCCAATTTTCTATATATAATAGAAAGGTTTCATCACCAAATTAGCACAATTTTACATTTCAAATAATATCTAATATTTTTAAATCTATTCAATTCAATCCTTAATACAAATAACCATTCCAATCACATGGTTTTCAACTCACTGAACCAATTATAACTCACCTTACGAACTTACCACGTAATACAATGTAAAAATGCAATAATTGAGATAGTTCAAATTATATAAACACAAAGTATGAACTCTGAGCTATTCGTCGACAACTTTATCTTTTCCTTTTTTTCGAATGATCTGGGTTGATGTTAGTTACGGATTAAAATAATAAGATATTTCATCAATACACAACCAAATTTTACAATCAATTTCAAATTTATGTAACTTTTGCATTTTATTCAATTTAGTCCCTAAACTCAAGACTAACATAAATTTCACAATGAAGCTCAAATTTTAATACTAATTTCACTCTATGCCTAATTTAACTCCATATTTCTCATTTCTACCCCAAAATTTCAAAATTTGTGTAATTTGGTCCCTATGGCTCAAAATCATCAATTAACTTAACAATTTAGTCCTTTTTCAATACTAACATTAAAATCTGTCAAATTGGCCCTAAAAATTCAACTATTCAATAATGGTAACATTCTTAAACTTTAACAGTACCAAAAATTATGACATGGTTCGGTGATGGGCATCGAATCCACAAAAAATAATTCCTACTAAATACTCTAAATAGTAGTAAGAGTGGTAGTAGGGTCGAGTCCACAGGGATTGGTACTCTAATCAACTTTCGCGTTTGACTTATGAACAGAATGTCGTGTCAAGGGTCATGGCTGGAGTAGTGCCCACGACTCAAATGTACCAACTGAAAAAAGTAAGCAAATAAATAAGTAAAGCGGGGATCTTGAAATTGATTAGAAACTAAATAATTAAAACTGCTAAGATAAATAATTAAATAAATCAAAAATTAAATTGGGATTTGCAATCAAATGTAATAAGCCTTAGCCTTAGACTCGGTCAATTTCATATCAAGAATCGATCTTCGAAAATTAATCTTCCCCTCCAGTCGATAAGCTGGTTATAGCAGTTAAGAATGTCCTAACCACCAATTCTTCCTCTAGTAGCTGGTTCCGGTATGACCTGCAAACCAACCCTTACCGATTATCTAACCGAGATACACGTGTTCCCGATTCAAGATTCCGGCAGCCTTGCATTTTGAAGAACCCAACTCGAATTAACGGCCTCAACCGCGTGGGTCATTTAAACCCGATCACCTTTTCCTCGATTTTTTCTCGAAAATTTAAATACAGCACGGCCGACTCGAATCTCCAACTGTAAGCAAACACGACTCCACCCCATCGTGCACTTTAACTTGAAATCGAATTTAACTTTAAGGGATGATTGGTCTATCCTGATACTTAGGAAAAAGATGAATATCGATGGGATGAATTTTTAACACGAATCCGTATCTCACGATTCCCGACCGGAAAGAACACCGGCCTAAAGCTAAGATGAAATTTAGTGGAGCATGAATTTATTCATGCTTGAAAGTTGTGGAAGATGATGGATTTATATGAAAGGTGATGGAAATTGGAAAGGAAAATACTTGGAAGGCAATTAGCCCAATTTGAGAAAAGAAACAGAACCAAATGTAAAATGGCAGAATGCTTAACGCCAATTTAAAAGGGAAAAGGAGAGTATTTCAATTCCAAACAAGAGTAGGAATACAAAATAATTGATGCTTTCCTAAGAACTAAAAGCCCCTATTTATATACATGGGGTTTACTAAAAATGGCCTAACCTAAATTAATAAAAATAAAAATAAATAAAATAAAGCAAAATAATATCTTCATATTTTTATCCTTTTACAAAGTCAAAATATACGATAAATCCTTGGATTTTTCCATCTTTTTTATTTGGCCTCAATTTAATGATTTGTCTTTCAATTTGGCCCATTTGTGCTCGTTTTTTACCAATTGCATCCCTAATAAGATTAAATCATAAAAACACTAATTAAGCAGGGATTAATTCAGAAATAAGCCAAATTAAACACAAGAATCATGTAAATTAATATGTTTATCAACTCCCCCCTATTTAGCTCATGCTTGCCCTCAAGCATGTTGTTCTTTCAAACATTAAATTTGTTCTACAATTTATTAAAAATTGAGCCTCTTTTTTGCATACATAATCAATGTAAACAACTTAGGCAAAAATAAATAAATGCTCAAGATATAAAGTTTGACCAACAAGTGTCATAAAATTGAAATATGTGAACTAAATAATTTCATTAAATTGAGTTTGAATCTAATAATTTTCAAGGCATTATTAATTAACTACGCATTAGAAAAATAAAATTATTGATGTGGTCAAACCTTTTTACGCGAACTGGGATGACAACCCAAGCACCCTATCCCAGTTACTCAGTTCAAATAGTCTTATTATTACTTTTTTTGTGTGTGTGAAGGCTCAATTAGTGGAATATTTATAGGTTATCGACTTGTCACTCGAACCTTTTTACGCGAGATAAGATGACAACCCAAGCACCTTACCCTGGTTACTCAATCCGTTCACGTTTTTGAAACTTCACTCATAACTTGAACCTTTATTTATTTACTTATTTATTTATGCACAAGCAAATATAATTTTCCAAACAATCAATTTATAAGAAAAATCTAGCTATATATATCAACTTTAAGACACAAATGTTGACTAATCTATATACTTGAAGATTTTAATTCAAAATTTGCCCAATTGTCCAAATTAACTAAGTATGAGATTAAGGGCTCAATGTTAAATAAACTATCGAATGAACTTAACGTAAGATTGAACACATACAAAAGAGAGACATGCAGCAAAAATCATGCATATTTACTTACCAACTCAACCCCCTACTTAATCTATGCTTGTCCTCAAGCATGTGCTATATGAATAAAGTTTAGTAGCTCAAACAACAAGCAAAAAGAAAGGTTAAGAATAATGCCCATGTGTTTCAATCAATGTTGTCAACATTGGGAAATAGTTGTCAGCATTTAGCACGGCATGCCCACGCCACCATCATTATCCGACTTCTGGAAAACCTCCACTACGTTCCTGAAAACAGCAAATTCACTAGATTAAATAAAAATTTATTTATTTACAACCTAAATCTTACTAAAACTCAAAATTAAATAAATGAAAATAAATTTGAGTTGCCTCCCAAAAAGCAATTTTGTTTAACGTCGTTAGCTTGACAACCATAAATGTTATCCGTTTGGCTCATTGAGGCTTAATTTTTCTATCTCGTACACTTGAATGTTCTTGCAGAAGAGTTTTGACCTTTGCCCATTATCTTTGAAGCCCTCCCTGGATTCCCCTATCATTAGTGGATTGAGGTGTTTTTGAGCTTCTCCGTTCAAGTTTGCACTTTTCTCTGTTGAAATCATTGTACGTTCTGGAAACGGTTTTAGCTCTAATTTTGAGGCTTTCATGATAGCTTCACGTATTGGTTTTTTTATCATCGATAATTCCTCTTGCTTAACATCGACACCTACATTCCTGCAAGGCACAATTTGTGAATTATTATTGGGATGTTCCATATCCTCATAAACATTAAACCTAACCATTTCATCATCAAATTCCGTGGTGAGTGTTCCACTCCAAACATCAATTTTCGTTTGCGCTGTACTCAAGAACGGTCTCTCGAGAAATATTTCAGATGAATTGGCTGAGTTGTCATCCTTCATGTCGATAATGTAGAAGTCTGCAGGAAATATTAGCTCGTTTACCTTAACAAGAACATCCTCCAGCAGTCCTTCCGGATGCACTACGAATCTATCTGCAAGTTGAATAATCACACATGTTTCCTTTAAAGGACCCGCATTAAGTAGTTTATAAATTGACAAAGGCATAACATTAATTGATGTGCCTAAGTCACAAACTGCTCTTTTAATATCGACACTACCTATTTTACAAGATATGAAAAACATACCATGGTCCTTACATTTGGGCGGTATTTTTCGTTGCAGAACAGTGGAGACATTTTCTCTGACACTTACCTTTTCATTGCCTAGAAGTTTCCTTTTACTCGTGCATAACTTTTTTAAGAATTTTACATATCGTGGGATCTGCTTAATTGCATTGAGAAAAGGTATGTTGATTTCTACCTTTCAGAAGGTGTCGAGGATCTCCTTCTCATCTCGCTCCTTCTTGCATTGGGCAAGTCTTCCGGGAAACGGAGGTGGTACTGCAAATGACTTTTGTGGTGCTGGCTCTGCTGGAGCATCTGTCTCAAGTTTCTTCTCATCTCAACCAGCGTCATGGGCATGACTCGTGCCAGGTACGGGCTCCAAAACCTTCCCACTCCTTAACGTTATAGCACTTACATTGTGTCAAGGATTTGACTCAGTTTGGGATGGCAACTTACCTTGGGACTCCGAACGGCTAATCGTGAGCGTAAGCTTGCTCAATTGCTTATCTAACTCCTACAAATGCATTTCAGTTTTTAGCTAAAACTTCTCAGTGCTATTGGCTAGCCTTTCCACTATGGTTTCCAAAGATGACTTTGGGGGCAATAATTATTGATGCAGAGCTAGCCTTTGTTGGTAAGGTTGATTGAACTGAGGACTCGACCTATAACTTAAATTTGGGTATTCTTTCCACCCCACATTATACGAGTTCGAGTAAGGGTCATATCGCCTTTGGGGAGGTCCTGGAAAGTTTCTGATAGCATTCGCTTGTTCTGTCAAATCCTCATGTAAAATCGGACAGGAGTCCGTCGAATGGTCTGGCTTAGTGCAAATTCTGCACAACCGTGTTGGGCTCGTTTTATCTGTAAGCAAAGTTTGAACAATGTTAGTCAGTTTTTCAATTTTATCTTCTAGAGATAGAGAACTTAACCCATGAACTCGTCTCGTAGGTTCTGTGGCTGGTCAGAATTGTTGAGAGTTAGCAGCCATGGTCGAAATCAACTCTCTCGTTCTTTGAGGCGTCATGTTAACAAGCGCCCCCCACTTGCAACATCTATCATTTTCGCTTCCATCAGGAGTAAACCCTCATAAAAATACTTTAAGAGTGACTGCTCAGTCAGTCCATGCTGTGGGTAGCTCGCACACAACTTTTTGTATCGCTCCCAGTAATCATAGAGCGATTCAGTGTCCTTCTGACAGATTCCTACAATGTCCCTCCTTAGTTCAGCTGCTCGGGCTGCAGGGAAGAACCTGTCAAGAAACAAACGAGACAGGTCAGACCATGTGTTGATAGATCCCGAAGGTAAATAAAATAACTATTCTCTAGCAGAGTCAGCTAATGAGAACGGAAAAGCACGAAGTTTGATTTGGTCTTCTGTTACTTCCTGAGGCTTCATACTTGTGCACACCATATGGAACTCCTTAAGGTAGGTATGCGGATTTTCATTTTGTAGTCCACGAAAAGTGGGCAGTAGGTGGATCAAACCCGACATTAGCTCGAACGACATTCCTCCTACCAGATAGGTTATACATAAGGGTTGTTGTTCATCCGGTGCCGTTGCGAGCTGGCGTATTGTCTGTTCAGCCATCTCGTCTGGTTCATCAAAAATTTCTTCAATTTAAAATATAGCTTCAAATCCGGGATTTGGCTGTTTACCACATCGTATGGCTTTTCTTCGTAGTTTTCGGGCAAATTTCTTAATTTTTGGCTCAAACTCTAGATTTTCTGATTCTAACTTGGTCATAAGGTAGACAAACAAAAGTTAGAAAATATCTCCAATCCTCGGCAACGGCGCCAAAATTTGATGGGCGTCGAATCCACCAAAAAATAATTCCCACTAAATACTTTAAATAGTAGTAAAAGTGGTAGTAGGGTCGAGTCCACGGGGATTAGTACTCTAATCAACATTCCCATTTGACTTATGAATAAAATGTCGTGTCAAGGGTCGTGGCTGGAGTCGTGCCCACGACTCAAAACGTACCAGCTGAAAAAAAAAGAAAATAAATAAGTAAAGCGGGGATTTTGAAATTGATTAGAAACTAAATAATTAAAACTGCTAAGATAAATAATTAAATAAATCAAAAATTAAATTGGGATTTGCAATCAAATGTATTAAGCCTTAGCCTTAGACTCGGTCAATTTCGTATCAAGAATCGATCTTCGAAAATTAATCTTCCCCTCCAGTCGATAAGCTAGTTATAGCAGTTAAGAACGTCCTAACCACCAATTCTTCTCTAGTAGCTGGTTCCGGTACGACCTGCAAACCAACCCTTATCGATTATCTAACCGAGATACACGTGTTCCCGATTCAAGATTCCGACAGCCTTGCGTTTTGAAGAACCCCACTCGAATTAACGGCCTCAACCGCGTGGGTCGTTTAAACCTGATCACCTCTTCCTCAATTTGTTTTTAGATATTCGAATACAGCACGGCTGACTCGAATCTCCAGCTGTAAGCAAACACGACTCCACCCCAAATGTGCACTTTGACTTGAAATCGAATTTAACTTTAAGGGATGATTGGTCTATCTTGATACTTAGGAAAAAAGATGAATACCGATGGGATGAATTTTTAACACGAATCCGTATCTCACGATTCCTGATCAGAAAGAACATCGGCCTAAAGCTAAGATGAAATTTAGTGGAGCATGAATTTATTCATGCTTGAAAGTTGTGGAAGATGATGGATTTATATGAAAGGTGATGGAAATTGGAAAGGAAAAGTACTTGGAAGGCAATTAGCCCAATTTGAGAAAAAAAACAAAACCAAATGTAAAATGGCAGAATGCCTAACGCCAATTTGAAAGGGAAAAGGAGAGTATTTCAATTCCAAATAGGAGTAGAAATACAAAATAATTGATGTTTTCCTAAGAACTAAAAGCCCCTATTTATATACATGGGGTTTACTAAAAATAGCCTAACCTAAATTAATAAAAATAAAAATAAATAAAATAAAACAAAATAATATCTTCCTATTTTTAGCCTTTTACAAAGTCAAAATATACGATAAATCCTTGGCTTTTTCCATCTTTTTTATTTGGCCCCAATTCAACGATTTGTCTTTCAATTTGGCCCATTTGTGCTCGTTTTTGACCAATTGCATCCCTGACAAGATTAAATCATAAAAACACCAATTAAGCAGGGATTAATTCAGAAATAAGCCAAATTAAACACAAGAATCATGTAAATTAATATGTTTATCATTCGGCTAGATTAAACTTCCAGGATTTCGAAAACATAAAAATTACAAGAAAAGAACTAAATTGCATTAACCAATTAAAGCTTGAAATTTTGAAACCCTTGTCATTTCGTCTTCTCCCTAAAATTTTTGTTTCAAAATTTAATGATGAAAATGGAAATGTTCGTTTTATTATGTTTTTATTATATATTTACTTTATAACATATATATATATACATAATTTGCCTTATGACCGTCCATTAACATAATGAGATGGTAAAATTGCCATTTCAATCCTTATTCCATTTCCAATTAATGAAATTATAAAGAAATTAAACTTTTGAAACTTCAACGATTTAGTCCCTATACTTAATTTAATCCCTAATTCGACAAAATTACTCGACCAAAATTCAATTCACTTTTAAGATATCCCCATAAATATTTAATAATAATATTTATGGAAACGAGATTTCGAAACCACACTTTTCGATACCATGAAGTTTTGGGTCATTATATCACCACTGTATGCATTGTTTGTAGTAAGAATGCAAGTCGCATGCATATCTCGCATTTCATCAGTTCACAGCTCTTTTATTGGCACTTCACCAACTTGCAGTTCTCTGTTGATAGCTCACACACATTCTAGCCCACAGCATGTGGAAACACAAAAAGTATATAGACTTTTTCAGCACCTTTTGAGCTCTAATTCATGCAGTTTCGTAGTCATTTTTGTTGAAATTCATACTTTAATTATAAAATAATATTCGTACTTAAATTATTAACATATTGAATTTTAATTATTTTTATAATAACTTTTCACAAATTTGGTTTATTTTTGACAGTTTTGCACAAAAGGTGAAAATTGGCTTGGCAAACACCTCGAAAGGCTCGAACCATTGGGGTAATTTTTGCATCAAGTGAATCAAGACGTGACTAAATTATTTTCCAACCAAGGACAGTCCAATAATGATTATTATACAAACTTTATATTTAATTTTTATCCAACATTAATTGGGTCAAAAATTAATATAAAGTTTGAAAAAGAAAGTGGCCCAATGTGCTAAGTATAGAGGACTGAACCACAAAGAAATTGGGCAGCCCAAAATTGTCCCTATAGCTAATCCAATCAGCTAATTTTCATACTTCCAAATCAGCCTTTGAGCTTCCCCTAAATGCTATTCAAACCCCTCCACTTTCTGTGCCTTTCACTTTTTGCCTCAAGCTAAATATAGCAAAGTTTGAAACATTCAAACTTGCTCAATGCATGGCCAGCCAAGGGAGCTTGAATGGATGAAATTTATTAGCAGTCATTGCCACCTATAAATACCCCTCTTCCCTTCCTCATTTCACACACCATTCATTCCCACACATCTCTCTCTTTCACTCATTTTCTCTCTTCCATTCCCTTATTTGTTTTCCCATTTTTCTTGTTTCATTCCCTTGCTGATTTCCCTATTGAAAAAGAGTTGTCATCCACCTTGGAGTAGCAGCATTCAAGTGTTCGTGAAGGCCTTGGATTGACAAAACAAATAGAGAGGGAGAGAAGTGCACTAGTCTGGCTTCGGAGAAATACTGGATTTGCTTTCTAGTTTCATTCTCTTTAATTTTCTTTTTTATGTTGTGATCATGAACATAGATATTTATTGTGTTGTTATTCTTGATTTAATTAAAATGACTTAAATTTAATTCTTGTTAGATTGATTGCATTATGTCCACTTAAAATATTTTAATCATGTTCGTGTTGTTATCAGGCCTTGGTAGTTTGTTCAATTAAATAAAATCTAGCCTATGTTATACTTGCATTATAATTGTAAGGTAACAAATGAATTAATAATTAATCGTATTGAAATTTTAGTTAATTGACACAATATTTAATTAATGCATGTTTAATCTTCTAAGGTAGCTGAAGGTTAAATTAGCAAAAGTATTAAACGATACATTAGCCTTACATAACTTGCAAGATTATTGTTATTAAATTGTTTCAATATAGGACTATGTTGTTACTTCACTTAATCTTATACTTGCTTATGAAAATTGATTAATTGTTTGAACTGACATAGTAATATGTTCAAGAGATTAATTGGTTTAGTAAGTTTGTATGTGCATTTGTTAGCAAAATACCAAGTTGCCGTGAAATTATTCTTAACAACATGAACATGAGTTTAGAAATTTTAAGTTAAAGAATGTAATTGATCTAACACAATTATGTCATATTGATTAAAACCCATATTTTTGAAATCGTGCATTGGAATTTTTACTTTTTATTTTTCTTACTTAGTTAATTTTTAGTTTTTAGATCACTTCTTCAAATAAACTATTGTTTTCACCACCAATTTGTTTAATTTCACATTTCATAAATATTTTCTTTCACAGTCCCTGTGGGTGGTGTAACACCCCTAACTCGTATCTGATGCTGGAACAGGGTTACAGAGTATTACCGGACATATAACTTAAACAATCATACATTTTAAAATCAATTATCATTAAAATCAAAAACTATTTAAATACATTCATGCAATCCCTAATACAAGCCCTCGAGGCCCCAAGTGGACATTAAAAGTGGTCCAGGACTAACTGAGTACTCAAGAAAATTTTTAGAAAAACATTAAATTCTTTTCAAAGTGTAGAGGACACACATCTGTGTGGCCAGTTTGCGTGTCTCACACAACCAAGGGACACGCCCGTGTCTCAGGCCATGTGGGCATTCAAAATGGGATCACATGGCCGTGTCCTAGCCCGTGTCCGACCCTGTGTAACTCACTGACTTGGGTCACATGGCCAACCCATACGCCCGTGTGTCAGGGCATGTACCCTTCGAAATGGCCTCACACGTCTGTGTGCCAAGCCCTGTGCTAGGTCGTGTGAAGCTACTGACTTGATTTCTATAGAAGTATCAAGGGATACACGGCCATGTCACCTAGCTGTGTGTCACAAACGGCTGAGACACATGCCTGTGTAGACAAAAATAGACCAATTTCCAAGCTCTATTCCTCACCCATGTTGGTACCAACCTATACACATCAATTTGCATATATCTAGGGCATAAATAGGCACTCAAAACCAACCAATCGCAAGTTTATAACATATAATTTCACACATACAACATGATACTCATAACCACATCAATTGACCACTTTAACACATACCAATTATGCTTCCAAAATATACCTAAATGGTCACACTCATATATGAGACATTGTGCCTAAACTTAACATGTATGCCACATATAAATCTCAACTATTTGGTACCCAAAATATCAATTCACAACCAAGGCATTCATATGGCATTCATTCAACTCATACAATGGGCTCTTTACATATTTACAAAACAAAATATATGCCCAAAATTACAAGTCAATTCAAATGGCTAAAACACAACAAAACATGTGGGCCATCATTAGCCAAAACGACTTATACATGCCATTATAACCAAAATTTTAAAACCATGAGTACCAAAATAGTCAATAGATAGTGTGATGATGTCTCCGACACCTTCCAACCAGAACAAACTTCTGATATTTAGATACACAAAGAAATTAACATAAAGTAAGCATAAAATGCATAGTAAGTTTGTAATTCAAAGAAATAAAGCTTATAACTTTAATTTATAAGCATAATCCATTTAAGTCACTTCCACATGTCTTGTCATTAGCCTAAACAACATTAGCTTTTCAATTTTAAATATCACATGAACTAGCAAATTATTACAAAACATTATAACATAAGTTTATATTACTTATGTGCATTCACATATCAAACATATGGCCAAATATATTTCAATCATCTAAAAACTCATGCTTTTCTATGCTTTCATAGTAATTCTAATCGAAGAATTTGTCAATATTTGTAACACCCCAAACTCAGCCTGGACGTTATGGCCAAACCTGGCGATGTCACATTGAAGTGTTTTTTGTAAAGCATGATATCGTTTGCAAAGCCCAATCTTTATTAAGCCTCTTTGTGTGATCTAAAAGATGATTTTAAAACTTGCATCGCTATCAAAAGTATTTACTCTAAAACGTTATTAATTTCAAGATCTCCTTTGTAGCGAAAGCTTTTTAAAATAGCTGCGCACTAGTGTTTACTTGTAAAACGTTGTTTTCTTACGGTAGCTATTAAAACCGTTTACGCATTCGTGATATTTTTGAAAAACATTTATTTTTTGAGAACCCGTGTCCTACTGCTAGCAATTATAAATCAACTTAAATAAAACCCCAAATTAAATGTTAAAAATTTAAAGAGGCCTTATTACAGAAAATACCCAAATTAAAATACTTATAGTTTAAAAGTCAAAAATAGAAGCATGCGCGATTGTGTGGCCACTATCGAGTCCATTGCAGCACCGATCTGCCTAAGGATTACCTGCGCAGATAAACAGAAAGGTGAGTTTACAAAAACTCAGTGTGTAATCCCTTAATAGTCAAACAGTCAAACATACAGTGAGCAAACACAGTCTGGGCCTAAACCCTTTTTAGTAACAATAGCAATATCAGTTTGGGCTTTAGCCCATCTCAATACAAAAATAGTTATATGTTCGGGCCTTGGCCCTTTACAGTAATAGTAAGCAGTGCAGTAATAGTAAACAGTACAGAAATAGTAAACAGTATACAAGTCCTACCCATCTAGCCTATACACTCCATCTCCGTCCAACCCTACACACCATATGGGGATAAAATCAACCTACCCATCCCTATACACCAAAAATATATCATCGATTGCGGCACTAAACAGTATTTGCAGCAGAGTTGCCAGTACAGTACACTTCCTCCAATCATATTAAAACCCACCCCCATGCAATGCATCATGCCACATATCTTGTCATATCATAATATTATACATGTACTCAACACAGTTACAATAGCATGCTAAAATATAAAACATATATCACATAGGGGCAAAATAGTCATTTTACCACATAAGGGCAAAATAGTCATTTTACCACATAAGGGCAAAACAATCATTTTGCCACATAAGGGCAAAATAGTCATTTTATCACATAAAGGGGTCTAGTGTACCTATCGAGCCCACAGTAGGTCCACAGTCGTCTCAGGCGACCCGTGCAAACCACAACGGTCAAACAGTAAAAATGGGCCCAAGGCCAATATTGCGTGCCCATGTGGGCCCACACGTCCGTGTGGCCCACAAAGCCTAAAAATGGCCTTGGTCGTGTGATTTATACAGCCTGGCCTAATATCCTCCACTTGTCCATGTGGTTTACCCGTGTGGGGCCCACAGGCTCGTAGGGCCCACACGGGCCATTTCGGCCCAAAATGGCCTAAGCCTATGAAATCGCTCATGGTGGGCTCTACGATCTAACGCCCATGTTTATGCGTTTAGATTACCACACGAGCGAGCGTATGCTCGTGTAGCGTCGACGATCACCTATTTCGACTTTTGTAGGTTTACGATTGTGGTAGTGTTTTACACACCCGATAACATAAATACGCTCGCACCCCCTGAGCACTCCAAACCTTGATCCAATCCACAAACATTCAATTAGTCATGAGGTAATCAAATTAATACTACTCATTTCCAAAACACTTATCCAAAAGTTAACTGTCAGATACCTTGACTCGAACCCCCAAGCCCTTACACACCTAATCCGTTGATCCAGAATGATTTTCCCCCTTCCTTCGATTATTATCTGCATACCAATCAAAACCCTCATTAACAACTATACATAACCATAGTTTGATCTCTAAACGAACATACATACTTACTGAAATCGCAGAATCACAGAATCACAGAGTATGAATAGTACACAAAATCGGCAGAGAGGGAGAGAGTAGAAAAGATAATCCAGCACAATGAGGGTGAAAGAAATAGTAGTATTCAGTCAAATAGAAACCGGTTCTGGGTGAGGGTGATAAGGAAGATTTGGTCAATAAGGGACCCATTGAGAGAGAAAAAAGAAGAAGTCGAAAGTACTCACTGATTAGTTAGAGAATAGTTGTCAAACCGAAAACAAAAATGAAGAGAGTAAGGGATGGAAAAGGTGAGAATCAATCAAAACCAAGGCTAAAACTGAAAGAGTTTGAGAAAGGAGGAAGAGGAGGGTATTCAACCAACACAAAATAGAGCAAGGGAAAGAATGACTGTGAAGGGAGTAAAAGGAAAGAAAAAAATTGATCAGCAGAGTACAGATGAAGAGTAGAACTAACACGCAAAATACTGAATGGTAAAAAGAAAAGTTCGGCTACCCAAACAGAGAATGAAGAGAACCTAAAAGCAATGTCAAAAATAAGAAATGAGGAGAGAGCAAAAATGCACAGTAACCGAGACTAGAATTCATCTCAAAGTCGAATTCCTCCCCAACACAGATTCTTTGAGTGCCTAGAATCCCTATTCAGCACAAGACTTCCTTCTTTTCATCTCCTCATGATTTTTTCCTAAAATTTCTCCTCAAATCTCTCCAACCGATCACTATCCACATCCCAACATTCCCTCCTATAATCCCTCCATGACCAATTTAAACTCCACTCCATTCAGCAGTGTTTCAGTCAACCTCTACTACCCACACGGCAAGTGTAGCAAAATAAAACCCTCCACTGCTCAAAGTAGGACTCGAACCTCAAGCCTCAAGTAACCATAGCACGCCACTTATCCCGTAGACCAGCAAGCCCTTTCTGCCATGTTTTACCCATTTTTATCTAAAAGCCTACTGCCTAGAGACAGTGCTTATTCCTTTGAAAACAAAACTTTTTGCACCTGCCCAGGCTTGAACCCAAGACTTCTCAAACACTTCTCAAAACACTTAACCACTGAAGCAGATACACAGTTGTGTCACTTTCTTGCACAACTTAACATTTATGTACAGCCTCCTAATTGTTCCCATGCTCAAGACCTAATAATTCTAGGCCCAAAATTCGGGACGTTAAAATCTTTGCCTTTTTCTCATATCAATTGAACCACTATTTAAGTGAGTAAAACGAAGCATATCACAACTCAATTTAGTCCAAAAGCCTAGCACATAATCATCAATAAAGTTTACCATGTATTCATATATCATAAATATATATACCATTTCCACGTACTTTGTGTACATACATGTACTAGTTCGTATCGAACTCATATATCCTCATAACTGAACTGTGCTCATTGAACTATTTGGAATACTATCGGATGCTTAGGTACCTCACACACTAAGTGCCAATACATGGTTGAAACCATCTCTATCTCATATCCCATATAGATGCTCACTCTCGAGCCATCACTGGGTAAGCTCTGACGGTCAAGACGTAACTATACGGTGCTGCTCACACAAGATGATGAGTAACCACAACACATGCCGAAAAACTCAGCCACCTGTAGAACGTACAGGACCAGGACCCAGAACACAATAACCCCTAATGACATGTCATTTATATCCTATCTATTCCTAAGGTTCAGCCGAGATCCATAAGTCGCCGAAACTTCATTGAGTATTTTCGTGAATTCGTATCATCATGAATATAATAATAAAGCATTTAAAACACATATAATTTAATGTTTAATAACATACGAACTTACCTCGAATTAGTACAAAGGAAATTGACTGATAAATCCACTACTTTATCCTTGCCTCGATCTAATTCTGAACGTGGATTTTCTTGATCTAAATAATCAAATTTAACAAATTTAATTCACTTTTTATTCAATTCAATCCAAATTTCATACTATGGCAAAATTATCATTTTGCCCCTATAATTTTGACCTTTTTATAATTTAGTCCCTAAGCTCGTAAAATGAAATTCATGCAATTTCATCCACATATAAGCCTAGCCAAATTTATTGTATACTTATGCCAGCCCATATATTTCACGATCTCTCACATTTAACATCCAATTTTCACATTTCTCAATTTAGCCCCTAATTGACAATTTCATTAAAAATCACTTAGCAAAAGTTGTTTAACTAACAACAAAAATTCATTTCCTCCATTAAACTTCAGAACCCTAACATTTTTATCAGTGGAAAAATTCAAACTATTCAATATTTTTGTAAATTAGTCCCCTAGTTAGCTAGGTTAAGCTACAACAGTCCCGAAAACATAAAAATCATCAAAAATAGGCTTAAAAATCACTTACATGCAAGAGGTTTAATATGATGAAATTTTGAGCTCTCCCATGGCTATTTCCTTGGTGATAATTAGTGGAAGATGAAGAAAGATGAAGATTTTTCCTTTGTTTTATTTAATTTATTCATTAATTGACTATTTACTATTTTAACCTTACCAAACATTAAAAATAACCAAATTACCAAGCCATGCTCATCCACTAACTCATTTAATGGTCTAATTATTATATACAGACCTCCACTTTAAAGTTCTATAGCTATTTAATACCTTTAGCTATTAGAACGCAACTTGCACACTTTACGCAATTTAGTCCTTTTTCACAAATTGAGCATACAAACGATAAAATTTCTTAACGAAATTTTTATACTATAATATTATCATGCTCTAGACCTCAAATTAATATTAAAATAAATTTTTTAACTTTAGATTTGTGGTCCTGAAACCACTATTATGATTTTACCGAAAACAGGATGTTACAGGTGGTACAGTAACTTGACATTTACTTGTCACTTTATTACTTGAACGATTGTGTACACTTGCACAGTTCCTCATTCCAGCATGCAATCCACATTTTTCATTTTCAGCTTTCCATATGTGCAAGTTATTGCATAGTTAGCCAAGTCCAACACGTACAAGAAAGACTTAATCTACAGTCAAACTACGGGAAGCGAAAATCAAGGAACCATTTCAATAGAATAGGAAATCAATGAACCACTGCAATAGAAGAGGAAATCAATGAACCACTTAAATATAAGATAAAATCAAGGAATCACTACACCTAAAAATTGAAAAGTGAAGGGAGCTCAAACAATATAAATAGGGAGTGAATTTTAACTAACGGGACATCGAATGGTATACAACGATCACATAGTGAGCTACACACAATGAGCTACAGCAGTAAGTTGTAAAGAAAAACAAAGAGAAAAGGAGGAAAACATTGTGAGATAGCTACGGAGAACCACTAACATTCGACTAATCACCCTTACTTTCTCTAGTTTGTTACTTAGTTCTATGTTTACAATTATGACTGCAACTTACTTGTTTGTTTTTAGTTTAATGATTATGGCTTAAACTTGTTATGCTAGAATAATTATGAAATCTTAGCATGAAATTATTGATGCTTACTAATAATGTTTTGTGCAAATGGCAGTTTATTCATTCAAGTATTTTTCACATATAACACTTGCTAGTGCGTAGCTAACAATTGTAAGTAATTGAGTTAATTATTCGATTTGAGAATATGGTAATTAATAGACACACAACTCAAATGGTGCATGTTTAATTCTTCCAGTAATTAAATTTGTAAGGGTATAGATATATATTGTTACCTTGCATAATCCTTAAGAACGATGCTTGAAAATGTGATATTGAAGTTTCTTGGCATAGACATATGTCAAAGTGATTAAAAGATTAAATGTAGGACTTCGAGAAAAGCTTATAGGTAGTGACATCGAGAGAATCCTACCGCATTCAAGTGGATTCTGAATTAGTAAACTACCATATTGTCGCGACATCACCGCAACATTGCTACAACATTGCTACTGATAATAGCATGTTTAGAAGAAATAATTGTTCTAGCCTTTCATGTCATTATTAATTAAATTTTGTATCATTGTTTCAATTGCTAATACTTTTTGTCTTTGTTTAATTTATTTTGCATTTCTAAGTTAGATTGTGTAATAGCCCATTTTCAGTGAAATCAGAACAGTAGTTTCGGGACCAAAAATTTGAAGAGTAAATTATTATTTTATTATTATTTTAATATCTATGGAATGTTAGTAAGGTCGTATTAAAATTTTATTAAGAAATGTTAAAGTGAGTGGACTTAAATGGTAATTAGACCATTTGTGTGGTTAGTGGATGTTCATGATATGGTTTTGATGAAATTTTGATATTAATTAAAGGTTAAAAAGGTAAATGTGTAAATAAGGTTAAAATAAATAAAACTAAATTTACTTCAACTTCTTCCATATTCTCCACCGAAATTCTAAAGCAAAAAGAAGCCATTTTAGGGTTTGAGCATTCAGTAAGCTTTCTCTCTTGCACGTAAGTGTCTCCAAGCCCCATTTTTAATTATTTTTATGTTTTCAAAGTTGTTTTAGCTTAATCTAGCTAGCCTAGGGGTTAATTTGTAAAATTATTAAAGATTGAGGGTTATGCCATGAATGTACTTGTATGATTTTTGATGTTAAATGGTAGATTATGAATCCTTGTTGATAAATAAATAAGTTTTGTAAAGTGATTTTTTTTATGAAATTTGCATTTAGGGATTAATTTGTAAAAAATAGTAAAAGTTCATGTTAAATTTATGAAATGATGATTCGTATGGATTGGTTTAAGTCCCTAAAGAATTTGTTTAGCTTGAATAGGGGATTAAAATACCTAGATTTCAATTTATGAGATTAAGGACTAAATTGTGAAAAGTTAAACTGTTAGGGGCAAAATAGTAATTATGCATAAATATTGAATGTGGACTAAATTGAATACTAGAAGTATTAAATGAATTGAAATTGTCTATTTAGATCAAGATAGACCACGTACGAACCTAAACCGAGGCAAAGCAAAAGCTTCGAAATAATTCATTTAACTTTTATGCCCTTATTGTCGAGGTAAGTTCATATGAACAGTTATTGAATTAATGCTGTTCATTTGAATGTTTATTATGTTAGTTTAATGTAAATGGATTGATGTATAATTGTACCAAAGCCATGATGATTTGATGGATGTTGAGTCCTAGTTAAATGGATTGATGTATAATTGTACCAAAGCCATGATGATTTGACGGATGTTGAGTCCTAGTTGAACCTTAGGAATTCATAGAATACAAATGACATGTCATTAAGGAATTTCATGTTTCGGATGCTGGTCTTGAATGCACTACCGATGGCTGAGGTTCTGCATATGTTATGGATACTCCATAGCTCGTATGAGCAGTATCATAGCTTACATTCCAACCCATAGCTCGTGTGGGTAGGCTCATTTCACAGCTCATGTGAGCAATGATGTAAAGGAAAAGTTACGGTTATATGTTTAACCACACTTTGTGTGAGCTTTCCCGAGTATCCAATGATATTCTAAATGGTTCAACGGACAAGAAAAGGGATTGAAATGGTAAGTTTTCAAATGCAATTATGCATATGCTCATGAAAAAGATGAATAAATCAAATAATGTATTTTCATATGGAAATGACTTAGCATATGTTTAATCCCAATGAGTTATGTATAAATGCACTAACTTGTGTATTGATGATGATGCTTAGGCTTGTGTCAAGCTTGTGGTTTGAGTTACATTATGCTTAGGCTTGTGTCAAGCTTGTGGTTTGAGTTACATTATGCTTACTCTTATGGTTATGTGAATGAAATGGTAAGTTATGTTTTATTTTCTACAAACTTACTTACATAGTTTCTTTTCTAGGTTTTATAAATTATTGGAAGCTCGATCGGATAGGAAACTCATCGGAGATCTATCACACTATCTAACATAAATATCGATAGTTTTTGAATGTTTTGGCCAACATGGCATGTACAGGTTGAATTGTAATGTCATTGTGATGAATGCTTAGTTGGTGGATTTGTAACACCCCTCGCCCGTATCCCTCGCCAGAACAGGGTTCGAGGTGTTACTCGACTTAAACTCAGTCAATCACACAAAAACCGTGCCAAAAAAATTTTCAATCGATTTAAAACTTTTCTTTTCACATGTAATCTATCCCATATATGGGCTTACAAGGCCCAAAACATCACTAGCCAACATAGGTCAATTCACATGGCCAAAACACTTTATCAATACAAGCCAACACCTTTGGCTAAATTATAATATCACATACTCAACATAAAAACCCTATACATGCCATAGACTCGAAATACTAGGATTTACTTACACCAATAGTGTGAGCTCGACAGTGTGATAATATCTCCGGTGAACTCTAACCCGAGCAAGTAACTGGAGCCAACAATCTATAAAACAGAGGAATGTAACAACGGAGTAAGCTTTCATAAGCTTAGTAAGTTTTAAGCAATGCAAACAAATAAACGCAATTATACTTCAATTATTCAATTTCTCAAGAGGCCATAGTCTAGGTATATTGCCATCTGGCTGAATATACACAAACACATAATGTACATTCAGCATTCTTATCACACTTAATCTGAATTCATATAACATAATTAAATCAAATACTTTCACATACTTTCACACCTTGACCGAATGTATCATGGTCATAGATATAATTATAGCATTTATTCACATATGTATCACATTATACATGTGACAACCCGAATCATGGCCTAATCAGAATAGTGGTTTCGTGACCACAAATTCGAGATAGAAATAATTGTTTTATAATTATTTTATAATTATTTTGAGGTTTATGATATGATTTCATGATTTCGTGAAAATTTCGTGAAGAAATTCAATGCATAAAGTGCTTAATTTGAAGTCAGGGACTAAATTGAATAAGTTGCAAAACTTGCATTCTAGAAGTTTCTAGTATGAAATTGCTTTAAAATATTAATTAGGAGGTCTTAAATAGCAATTTGACCAATTTTAAGTTCATGGACAAAATTAGGACATGGAAGGAATTTTTGAAAGTTTAGTAGTAAGGGCATTTTGGTCATTTAGGGGTAAAATGAATTAAAATACAAAATTAAAAGCCAATTTTGCTCATCTTCTTCATGGAGGCCGAAATTAGCATGGGGGAGGCCATGGCTAGGGTTTTCAAGCTTTCCAAGCTCAATAGTAAGTGATTCCAAGCCCCGTTTTTAATGTTCTTTACGTTTTTGGAATCCCTAGAGCTCGATTAAGCTTATTCTAGCAATTATTTAAGCTAGGGTTCATATTTGGAAAAATACCCATAGGTGAAATGTGTTTATTTTGATGTTTTATGATAGAATATGAAGCTTGAAATTGTGTTAAACAACTTTTGCTAAGTGATTTTTCAGTAAAAACGAGTAAAACTAAGATAATCGATAAAAATATCTATTGTTCATAACTATGTGTTAGAGTGAGAATTTGATGTTGCAATAGAAGGAAAAAATGATCAGTATGTCATAAAACACAAGGAAATAGGATGAAGTTTAATTTTCGAGTCTTGGGGCAAAAGTGCAAATATGCAAAAGTTTAGGGGTCAAAATGCAAATTTGTAAAAAAATGATTTTTAGACCCACATGAATAGTGTGATTAATTATTTGGCTAAATGTGATATTATAGATCAAGAAAGGCGTGGAATCGATCTCGAACGGGGAAAGGAAAATGTTTTGGACTAAATTGCAAAATTTCTATATTTTACACCGAGGTAAGTTTGTATGTAAATAATGCATTAACTTCATTTACATTTTTATATTTCAGCCTATTATATATATTTTAGCCGATTTTGAAGCATAAATTGATTATTGGAAGAATGGAAATAAGTAATAGAGAGAGAAATCCCGTTGAACATTCTAAGAATTGAATAATATAGATGGAGTGTAGCTAGGTCACATGTATGATGCCGAGTGCACATCATGTGTACAAGAAAGCTACACGATACTATGTAGTAGCTAGGTCACATGTGTGATACGGGAAGTATCCCATGTAGACAAGAGAGCTACGGGAGAGAGATAAATGTAGTTGGTCACATGTGTGATACGGGAAGTATCCCATGTAGACAAGAGAGCTACGGGATATATGTAGCTAGGTCGCATGCGTGGTTCCAGGTGAAGGACACCATGTAGACAAGAGAGCTACGAGATAAATTGGCTAGGTCACATGGGTGGTACTAAGTGTTCACCATGTGTACAAGAGAGCCGAATTATATGAAATATGATGGTGGAGCTGTGTGTCTGAAACCATCAAGTATCGGAATTGATCCGAATTGTTCAACGGGATGGCTTTATGGTGACAATGTAATTATGGACCTATACTTGTAATGTATGAAATGTAGTGAAAATGAATTGTGATATGTATGTTAAAATGAGGTTAATACAAAGAAAGTGTGAAAGAGTGAATTAGCACTAAAACTGTTGTGGGACAGTAGCAGTGACGTGATTTTGAAAACTCACCAAAAATAGTAGGAATTTAACTAGAGGCTGAATGAGATGTGAAATTAAAGCTTGATGAGTCTATTTTCATATAAAAGAAACGGAGCAAGTAAAGGAATTCTATATTTTGAGATATTTATAATTGTGTGTGACTTGCTCAGAATGACTATGTGATCCCCTGCTCCAGATTTGAAAAATCATTAAAAAATTGTACAAAAAAAATTAAGAAATATAGTTTATATGCATAAATTCATTATTGAGTCTAGTTTTAAATGAAACAGGTTTCATGATTATTTGAATTGTATACTGGGAGAAATTAAATTCGTAGTGAACAGAGGTCAGATCAGTCGAGCTGTGTAACAGGGGAAATTTTAACTAATAAACTGTACTAATTAGCTTAACCAAAAATTCTATAAAAAAATTAGTGAATATATATATGAGTCTATTTTCAAGGAAAATTTACGGAATTGGATTTCGAGTTTCGTAACTCGAGTTATGATTTATTTAGTGAACATGACGCAGGAGAGACAGCTTAACCAAAGTGGAATAAATAGTGAAATTAAAAGTAGATACACTTGAGTTATTATGTAATCATACTAAATTCTTTATTCATTATTTATGTACTTGCTTACTAAGCGTAAAGCTTACTTCCTTCTTTTCATTTATTTTTAGTTTGTCGTCACAGCTCGGGGGTTGGAGATCGTCGGGCAAAGATCACACTATCAAGCCATTACCCTTGGAGTATTGGCTAGTATATGTTAAATGTTTTCATGTGAGTGGCATGTATAAGAAGTTTATTTCATGTCATGTATTATTATTATGATTTGGTTTACCTATTGGCCTACATTGAGCTTTTGTACATGACCGTGAGATGTGGTCTTTATTTATTGTGGTTTGCAAGTTTTAATTTTGGGCAGAACTTTGTGACCCGATTTTATATGTTTGTGAATGTTTAAGTCCGGTAACGCCTCGAACCTTGTTCCGGAGTCGGATACGGGTGAAGGGTGTTACATTTAGTGGTATCAGAGCTATGGTTTAGTCGGTTCTCGGACTAACCTAGCATGTGTAAAAGTCCAGCTATACATGCCACTGATCCGTGATAGTGTGATGTCTCCCGACGCGTATGAACACCGTCTTGTTTAGACAGAGGCACTCTCCAACCGAGCTGCACTGACCATGTTCAATGTGATGCGAAAGTGTTTGAATAAAATTACGATTATGATGAGTCTCGATTTAGAAAAGTATGAATAAAAATTTATGATATATATATAAGTGATAACACGTGAGATGAAAAGGTCATGTTGTAATAAATATCTATACATGCTTGATGCTCCTATGATGTAGCGTATTTGATTTACTTGATAAGGTGAATGGGATAAATAGAAATTCGTAGAGGTATGAGTAAAAGTTCCTAATATTATGATATGAATAAATATGTCATTGCCTTGATTGAACATTGAATGTTGATGAATGTGAATGATATTTTTTATGAGATAAATGATTATAATGAAATGAATTTATCTATGTTAAATTGTTGGACCGAATTATGTGATTGTAATGATATGTATAGGATGATGCATGAAATGAAAGTTGCCATTGTGATGCAAATATCTATGTTTGTTTAACCCTTATATGATGTCATGAGTATGATTTGCTCGAGTAGATGAATGGATAAGTCAAGCTATTCAAAAAAATAAATAAAATATGATGCATGCATAATTATACTTGACTAAATGAGATAAGCTGGAAAGTGGGCATTAAACCAATATGAATGTTAGTTACTCAAAAATGAATGACATGATTGAGATATGATTGCTCTGATGAAAACTGTTTCATGTATATGTATATGAGAGTTGAGTCGAGGCCCTACGACCCTTTCCCCTTATCAAAGTGGTGTTTTATAATGGAATTTCATGAGATTTGTACTTGAATAAGTTTCCGGGTGAGAAACCAAAGAGTTCAATGCTAGAATAATTATAAATATGATTAGAGATTGAAGAATGAGTTGATAAGTAAAGTCAAAGCTAAAAAAAAAAAAAGTATCAGTTGGCATAAGGATTATTGGAGTTATGCACTATTCCAATTAGAGAAGAAAATTATTTTGATAAATTGAATTACTAAGGTACAAGGTCAAGGAAAGTGCAAAACAAAATTTATTCAGAACTAGTCTTCTTTAGTGAAAAATAATATGAAATTTGTGATGACAGAGAAATAGTTGGGGAAATGATATCCGAGATGTGTAATATCCGAGTGTGTGACGATTCACTATTTGGGCATTTTTAGCGCTTTCTTCTAAGATGTTTTATGTGTTTATCCGTTCTCGAAATATTTCTAGGGTTGTTGATCTTTTGAATAAATTCTAGTTATATGAGGATGTTTTCTAATCCTGATGTTAGACGAAAGCATTGCTAGCCTGACTGGTTTATAATTTGTATTGCTCTATTCTTTCGGGCATTCTATTATATTCTGCCTGATTTAAAAAAATAATAATAAAATAAGAGAATATGTATAATACTATGATTTTGTTTCATCTACTTGATGCTCCATTTGATATGTATATATAGGAAGATACATTGTTCTTGTTGCATTTAATTCCAGTGAGATTAAATGATGTTTTCTATTGGATTTCTTTTCTTTAAGGAATTATCGGGATTTTCTATATTTTTCTATGAGTTTGGTTTTTGATTTTCCGGCATAGTATCGTATCTTGGGTTTCTTTATTCTGGGTTTCTCTATCTTGGATTTCTTTATTTGGTTTTCTTGTTATCTTTATTCCGTAATTTGTCAATTATGACTCATGCTTGGAGTGCATTCTTCAGCTCGTGATAATCATGTCAAGTATGACTATACTTCGATTTGATTTGGGTAATATGGTGATTTCAAAGATTGGGATTTTTCTAATTTTCGTGTGTAAGGTTTGACAACAAGAAAAGCATAAGTGATAAAAGTGTGAGTTTCAATCGGTATGGTGGATTACTTCTCTCAAGTAAGTCAATTATAGTTAATGTCTTCAATTGAGATGTTTTGGTTACTTGAGCTAATGCAATTGAAATAGTTTTGATTAACGTAAGGAATGAATAGTAAAGGATGGCATGATGAAATATTTTGTAACTAGAAGAAAGGATTATTTTCGAGGTTATATCGTAATTATTTCCGTAGTGGAAAGAGGAAAATATGATAGTGAGTAGTAAACTAAAAGAGTATAGTGAGGATCGACTTACGATGTTGAATTTCAGATTGGATCCGATTCATGATATTATTATTCGAGGCTTATACGAGAAAGAATTGTATGAAGCTCACAATGAAATTTGCCTATTCATTCGAGAGAGTAATGACGTGTCTTCGTAATTTGATTCAGATGTTATTGGATTATGATTTATTGATGATGAAAATCAGTATGATTATTTCGGAAGAGTGTAGGTCCCTTTGATCATTGGATTTCTTGGAATTCTAGTCTCCATTAACCAAATTGAGATCTGGTTTTATGTCAAGATGACAAGGGAAACAGAGAAGGCTTGAAAATTTAAGAACAATTGAGAGATGAGTCCGTAAGCTTTCATAATATATGAAAAAAATTAAAAAGATATATTGGAGGCACCACCTAAGTGAAAGTTCTTCAGCACCGAATCTGAAATTTATGCATCTAAGTGAAGACCACTTTTCCGGTAAGATTTTCGGGGCGAAAATCTCTAAAGGGGGGGAGAATTGTGACAACCCGAATCATGGCCTAATCGGAATAGTGGTTTCGTGACCACAAATTCGAGATAGAAATAATTTTTTTATAATTATTTTATAATTATTTTGAGGTTTATGATATGATTTCATGATTTCGTGAAAATTTCGTGAAGAAATTCAATACATAAAGTGCTTAATTTGAAGTTAGGGACTAAATTGAATAAGTTGCAAAACTTGCATTCTAGAAGTTTCTAGTATGAAATTGCTTTAAAATATTAATTAGGAGGTCTTAAATAGCAATTTGACCAATTTTAAGTTCATGGACAAAATTAGGACATGGAAGGAATTTTTGAAAGTTTAGTAGTAAGGGCATTTTGGTCATTTAGGGGTAAAATAAATTAAAATACAAAATTAAAAGCCAATTTTGCTCATCTTCTTCATGGAGGCCGAAATTAGCATGGGGGAGGCCATGGCTAGGGTTTTCAAGCTTTCCAAGCTCAATAGTAAGTGATTCCAAGCCCCGTTTTTAATGTTCTTTACGTTTTTGGAATCCAGTGGCTCGATTAAGCTTATTCTAGCAATTATTTAAGCTAGGGTTCATATTTGGAAAAATACCCATAGGTGAAATGTGTTTATTTTGATGTTTTATGGTAGAATATGAAGCTTGAAATTGTGTTAAACAACTTTTGCTAAGTGATTTTTCAGAAAAGCGAGTAAAACAAGCATAATCGATAAAAATATCTATTGTTCATAACTATGTGTTAGAGTGAGAATTTGATGTTGCCATAGAAGGGAAAAATGATCAGTATGTCATAAAACACAAGGAAATAGTATGAAGTTTAATTTTCGAGTCTTGGGGCAAAAGTGCAAATATGCAAAAGTTTAGGGGTCAAAATGCAAATTTGTAAAAATATGATTTTTAGACCCACATGAATAGTGTGATTAATTATTAGGCTAAATGTGATATTATAAATCAAGAAAGGCGTGGAATCGATCTCGAACAGGGAAAGGAAAATGTTTTGGACTAAATTGCAAAATTTCTATATTTTGCACCGAGGTAAGTTTGTATGTAAATAATGCATTAACTTCATTTACATTTTTATATTTCAGCCTATTATATATATTTTAGCCGATTTTGAAGCATAAATTGATTATTGGAAGAATGGAAATAAGTAATAGAGAGAGAAATCCCGGTTGAACATTCGGAAGAATTGAATAATATAGATGGAGTGTAGCTAGGTCACATGTATGATGCCGAGTGCACATCATGTGTACAAGAAAGCTACACGATACTATGTAGTAGCTAGGTCACATGTGTGATACGGGAAGTATCCCATGTAGACAAGAGAGCTACGGGAGAGAGATAAATGTAGCTAGGTCACATGTGTGATACTGGGAAGTATCCCATGTAGACAAGAGAGCTACGGGATATATGTAGCTAGGTCACATGCGTGGTTCCAGTGAAGGACACCATGTGTAGACAAGAGAGCTACTGAGATAAATTGGCTAGGTCATATGGGTGGTACTAAGTGTTCACCATGTGTACAAGAGAGCGAATTATATGAAATATGATGGTGGAGCTGTGTCTTGAAACCATCAAGTATCGAGAATTGATCCGAATTGTTCAACGGGATGGCTTTATGGTGACAATGTAATTATGGACCTATACTTGTAATGTATGAAATGTAGTGAAAATGAATTGTGATATGTATGTTAAAATGAGGTTAATACAAAGAAAGTGTGAAAGAGTGAATTAGCACTAAAACTGTTGTGGGACAGTAGCAGTGACGTGATTTTGAAAACTCACCAAAAATAGTAGGAATTTAACTAGAGGCTGAATGAGATGTGAAATTAAAGCTTGATGAGTCTATTTTCATATAAAAGAAACGGAGCAAGTAAAGGAATTCTATATTTTGAGATATTTATAATTGTGTGTGACTTGCTCAGAATGACTATGTGATCCCCTATTCTAGATTTGAAAAATCATTAAAAAATTGTACAAAACAAATTAAGAGATATTGTTTATATGCATAAATTCATTATTGAGTCTAGTTTTAAATGAAACAGGTTTCATGATTGTTTGAATTGTATACTGGGAGAAATTAAATTCGTAGTGAACAGAGGTCAGATCAGTCGAGCTGTGTAACAGGGGAAATTTTAACTAATAAACTGTACTAATTGGCTTGACCAAAAATTCTAGAAAAAAATTAGTGAATAGATATATGAGTCTATTTTCAAGGAAAATTTACGGAATTGGATTTCGAGTTTTTTAACTCGAGTTATGATTTATTTAGTGAACATGATGCAGGAGAGACAGCTTGACCAAAGTGGAATAAATAGTGAAATTAAAAGTAGATACACTTGAGTTATTATGTAATCATACTAAATTCTTTATTCATTATTTATGTACTTGCTTACTAAGCGTAAAGCTTACTTCCTTCTTTTCATTTATTTTTAGTTTGTCGTCAGCTCGGGGTTGGAGATCGTCGGAGGCAAATCACACTATCAAGCCATTACCCTTGGAGTATTGGCTAGTATATGTTAAATGTTTTCATGTGAGTGGCATGTATAAGAAGTTTATTTCATGTCATGTATTATTATTATGATTTGGTTTACGTATTGGCCTACATTAAGCTTTTGTACATGGCCGTGAGATGTGGTCTTTATTTATTGTGGTTTGCAAGTTTTAATTTTGGGCAGAACTTTGTGACCCGATTTTATATGTTTGTGAATGTTTAAGTCCGGTAACGCCTCGAACCTTGTTCCGGAGTCGGATACGGGTGAAGGGTGTTACAATACACTTGTAATTCCATTCAAATTGAACTCACATATGAGTACATAGTGCATACCTGGCCCACTTAACGTATTGAATGTAATCATTTGTCAATCTAATATGAGGTGCCTTAACCTTAAACTTTTATTCATTCACCGGCATTTCGCCTACTAGGCTCGAGGCCTGATATCATTTCACCGACATTATAGCCTGCTAGGCTCGAAAGCCTGATTAGTATCTCACCAGCATAATAGCCTGCTAGGCCCAAAGGCCCAAATAATGTCTCACCGGCATAATAGCCTGCTAGGCTTAAAGGCCCGAATAGTGTCTTACCAGCATAATAGCCTGCTAGGCTCAAAAGCCTAAATATAATACCAGCACTAGGCCTGCGGGATTTAACCCGGATATAAGACCAGCACGAAGCCTGCGGGATTTAACCTGGATATATTACCAGCACGAAGCCTACGGGATTTAACCCGGATATAATTCCAGCATATAGCCTGAGGGTCTTTAAGCCTGGATACACATCAAATATCATGCATATTTAATCATATATTAACACATCTCATTCAACATATCACATTAGTAGTCATTTGCTACATTCAGATATAAACTCCATATGACCACCATCATTTACATTTCGGTTCAAAAGTCATACATAAATATCACATATCCATTTCACCATTCAAACTTAACCCATAGTGACCATTCGACTATAAGTCATATACATAAATTATTTATCGCACAACTTGATTCAAGTAGAACCAAAAGGTCACAATTCATCTAATATATACATATTGCTCAATGATTCACACATAACCTTTCAAATTAGCAATTATAAGATGGTTCCATACATAGCCCATCCTTATCGATAATTTATGATGGTTTTACCCTTACTCACATAAATGACATAGGCATTTTTACCTATGCTTCTCAATTCAGATTCATGATTCAATTCCAATCGATTTAACATGCATAAGTACATATTGCATACCTGACCAACTTAATGTATTGAACGAAATCGATTGTCGACTTAACACAAGGTCTCATAGTTGAACATAAACATGAAACCATTTCTTATATGTTCGATTCACATCAATCATCAAATTTATTTAATTCACATGTACTTAATTAGGTTGTTCGTACTGAATAATTTACGTTACCGGAACGAATCCACATATCGTATTAGCCCATAGTCTTATAGCACCACACTTTTAATAGTTTACCTCATCGAAGTTCACATTTAATCACTTTAGTGCCAAGCCATATTCGGCTACCACAAAGGACTACTAATAATAATTTTATACACATCATGGTTTCCTTTAGATATTTAATAATCACAAATCGTGATATCTCTACCAACACATATACGACATAGTTTATTCATTGTAACACTCATTTAGTGCATCAAATTTCCAAATCCAATTCAACTTAAGTATAAAAGCCATAATCGGCTTATAGCCTTAAATCATTATATATTCGGCACATTAACTAAATAAAATTTACATTCTATTTGCCATATTAATTTAACTCTTACGCATATAAAAAGAAATCAAGCTTAAACACTTAAGAACTTACCTCGAATGTTGCCGAACGATTACAGCGGCTATTCGATTACTCTCCCTTTTCCCTTATCCGAATTTGCCCCTCTATGCTCTTGAGTGATCATAGTAAGCTTATAAGAAATCAATAAGTAACTCATTAACAATTTTTTGTCAATGTTTACCACATAATCATAATTTCACTGCAAGCTGTCTTCCTGAGCAACAGTCACTAAATCATTTATAACTGGAGCTACGAAACTCCAAATCAAGTGCTGTTAATTTTCCCTGAAAATAGACTCATATATATTTTATCCTTAAAATTTTCAGAATTTTTGGTTTGGCCAATCAATACCAGATTTTTCTTAAAGTTTTTCCTTGTTTCACTGTTTGACTAATCTGACCACTCTTCACTACGAATCAAATTTCTCATTGTACAGAATTCAAAATATGTTCTCGTTTATTTCATTTGAAACTAGACTCATTAAGGAGTCTACGAATATAAACTTCATCTTATAACCATTTTTGTACAATTTATAATGATTTTATAAAAACAGAATAGGGGATCTAGAAGTCATTTTGATCTTGTCTCACATCACTTCAAATATCTCATTATCAGAAATTCTTTTTCTTATTTGTCTTATAAGAAACTAGACTCATTAAGCTTTAATTACATAATTTATTTAGCTTCTAACTCATCTCCCACAATTTATGGTGATTTTCCAAAATCACGTTACTGCTGCTGTCCCAAGCAGATTTATTAGCAATTCACTCTTTCACACATAACTTGCATGCATGTTATTTAAACATGCATATCACAAATCAATCATCACATACCTATAACTTCACATAAGCATAATCTCCATTTCATCATTTTAAAGCACAAACATTACTCAATATTGTCCAAGTTCACATTCGGCCATAATACACACAACATGTTAGCAAATTTTCCCACTTAGCATCTAAGGCACATGCATGCTCATTTGCTAGGCTCAACTTCACCTATCTTCCATTTTTCATCAAAAGAACATGAAACAACAACCATTTCCCTCATTTCAATTCATGATCGAATGCTCACAACACAACCAAAAATCAAAATATGCTTCATGAGTTAAGGTAGAATCAAGAAGAACCCATGAACATCAAGATAGAAGTAAACTACTATGGACTTACCTCGGATTTTTCTTCCCCAAGTGACCGAATATTCAAGAGCTCTCCCTTCTCTTGCTCTCCTATTTTCAGCTATGAAGAACAAAGATGGACCAACTATTCCCTTCCATCATTTTGTTATTTTTAGTCTTTATTTTATGACATAAAATGACACATATCAATTAGTACCATAGCTTCATGTCTTAAATTATTATTATCTAATGCACATGTTGCTTCCCACCAACATCATGGCCGGCCACTACACATAAAATGGGGAGTTTGACATGCAAATCCTCCTATTTTGCACTACCATTTATTTGGCCACTACAAATTAGTTTAAGCATTTTCAAAAATTTTCACATAGGTCCTATTTCATAATTTCACTCACAAATGACAAAATCAAAGAATGAAATTTTCACACATGCACTTTCACATGTAATAATCACAGAATATAACATTTAATTATTTTTGTGACTCGGTTTTGTGGTCCCGAAACCGCTTTTCGACTAGGGCCAAATTAGGGCTGTCATAGGATTGGTTTGTATAAGTTATGAATGTTATCTTGGTTTGGTACATTTGAGGTCTTGCTAGTTTGTGTCATTGTGGCAATATAATGTTGCATGTTTTAAATAGCTCAAATGGCATGTTTTGTGATAGAATAGTAATGGTCAAGTTGTGTCATGTTTGGTAAGTTTTGGAACTAGTAGTTGATGAATGGAAAGTGGTAAAATATGCATGTTTATGTAAGTTTTGATGATTTGGATTTGAGGTTCCTTTGACAACACAATTAGGGTTTTTGATGAATTGTCTTGTACACTGATAGAATGCTTGAAATGTGTTATTTTTATGTTGAAAGACTCAACTCATCAATAGTGGAACACGTTGATCATAGTGGCACCGAGGGAGTGTGTAAATCAGGAATTCTTCCAGACATAGTTCAGAAAGAAATATGTGAGTCAAAGGTTCTTAGATATGAAATGCAAAGAGTTTCTTGAGTTGAAGGAACTCCGTATGTAACACCTCTAACCCGTATCCGTCATCGAAATAGGGTTACAAGGCATTACCGATCAATACACATCATTTACATACATTTATACAATCATTATCAAAAATCCATTCAATTCATTCACATTGTCCCTTATAAGGTCTTACAGAACCTTAAAACATGCTTTGAAGTGGTTCGGGACTAAACCAATAACATTTGCAATATTTAGGAAACTTAGAAAATTTTCTTTGCTTTTAGGGTCACACGCCCGTGTGAACAGGCCGTGTGCCTCACACGGCCACCAGACACACCCGTGTCACAAGCTGTGTGAAAATAAGGCATACATACTGACTTGTACCAGACGGCTGAGGACATGCTCGTGTGCCAGGCCGTGTGAAATCTAAGGGGGTTAATGACTTAGGTCACACGGCCGACTACACGCCTATGTGCCAGCCCGTGCGCTACACACGACTATGTGTGTCTAAGCCGTGTCAAAACTATAGGGTATACTGACTTTAATTCAAAGGGTACCCTAGTAGACACACGACCGTGTAGCATGACCATGTGTCATACACGGCTGAGACACACGCCCGTGCCTCTACCCGTGTGGACAAAAATAGGCCATTTGCAAAGCCAATTTGCCACCCTTTTTCTCATGTTCATCTAGCCATTAAAATGGTATCAATTCATTACATATATGGGCAGCCAAAACATATCAAATCACATATAACTCATGTCATTACATAATCAACCATTTCACTACTTAAATTCTCAACCACAATCATGCCAAAACAATCAAACTTGCATAACTTCTAAATGTACGGGTCAATACAATTATGTATAGATTACTGACATCTCAATAAAGTCATGATCAAATATAAGTATCTATTGTCGCATATCGATGATTTGTTTGATTAGCTAAAAGGTACAATAGTGTTTTCAAAGATTGATCTTCATTCTGGTTATTATCAGCTATGGGTTAAATACTCTAATGTGCCAAAAACTATGTTCAGAACCAAGTACGGACATTATGAGTTTCTTGTGATGCCATTTGGTTTAACTAATGCACCTATTGCATTTATGGACTTGATGAACAGAATATTCAGACCATATTTAAACAAATTTTTTGTTATATTCATTGATGATATTGTGATCTATTCATGAGATGAGACATAGCATGCCCATCATTTGAGAATTGTTTTGCAAACTTTACACTAAAAATACTTGTTTGCTAAGTTTACTAAATGTGAGTTCTGGCTTCGAGAAGTTGGATTTTTGGGACATATAGTGTCGGTAGACAGTATTAGAGTTGATCTGAGTAAAGTCTCAGCTGTGGTGGACTGGAAACCTCTGATAAATGTGTTGGAAGTCAGAAGTTTTCTGGGTTTAGCGGGATATTACATAAGATTTGTTAAAGGAATTTTGATGATTGCTATGTCGTTGACGAAACTACTTCAAAAAGAAGTCAAGTTCGAATGGTCTGAAAAATGTCAGCAAAGTTTCAATCAATTGAAAGCATTGTTAATCGAGGCACCTGTATTGGTTCTGCCAGAGTTTGGTAAAGAATTATTTATTTATAATGATGCTTCATTAAATGGTTTAGGCTGTGTTTTGATGCAAGAAGGCAAAGTGATAGCATATACTTCTCGATAATTAAAACTGCACCAAACGAATTATCTGACTCATGATTTAGAGCTTCCAGCTATTGTATTTGCTCTAAAGATTTGGCAACACCATTTGTAAGGAGAAAAGTGTCACATCTTCACGAATAACAAAAGTCTGAAGTATTTGATGTCACAGAAAGATTTGAACTTGAGACAGCATAAATGGCTTGAGTTGCTGAAAGATTATGATTTGATCATCGATTATCATCTGTGCAAGGCTAATGTCATTGCTGATGCATTGAGTAGAAAGTCTTTGTTTTCTTTGCGAGCATTGAATACACGGTTAACGTTGATTAGTAATGGTTAAAATTTTGCTGAACTAAAAGCTAAACAGACGTTTTTACAATAGATTTGTGAAACTTAGAAAAGTGAAGATGATTTGTTTGCTAAACGGAAGCAGATTGAATCGACATCTGATTCAGATTTTCATGTTGGCTCAGATGACAATTTGTACTTTAAAGATAGAGTTTGTGTTCCAAGAAATTCTGATCTCATTCAGAAGATTTTACAGGAAGCTCACAGTAGTAGCTTATCGATACATCCTGGTAACAATAAAATGTACGATGACTTGAAATACATGTACTGGTGGCTAAGTATGAAACGGAGATTTCAGAGTTTGTATCCAAATGCTTAATTTGTCAGCAAGTTAAAGCCGAGCATCAGGTACCTTTGGGTTTATTACAACCTGTGCTGATTCTATAGTGGAAATGGGAACATGTTACGATGGATTTCGTATTAGGATTGCCTTTATCTTTGAGAAAGAAAGATGTTATATGGGTCATTGTTTATCGTTTGATGAAATCCGTGCATTTCATTCCAGTACAAAAGGAACTTTCACTTGGGAGATTTGCAGAGTTGTATGTTTTTTAAATTGTTAGATTGCACGGTGTGCCAATTTCTATAATCTCTGACAGGGATCCACGGTTTACGTCTCGATTCTGGAGCAAGTTACATGAAACTCTAGGAACTCAACTGCATTTTAGTACAACATTTCATCCACAGACCAATGGTCAATCTGAGCGAGTAATTTAGATACTTGAATATATGCTTCGATGTTGTGTTTTAGAGTTTAAAGGTAACTGGGAGAGATTTCTGTCATTAGTTGAATTTACATACTATAATAGTTATTAGGCGAGTATTAAAATGGCACCGTACGAAGCTCTATATAGTCGAAAATGCCGAACTCTGTTATATTGGACTAAGGTGAGCGAGAAAAAGTTATTCAGTGTTGATTTGATTTGAGAAACCGAAGAAAAGGTTAATGTGGTACGTGATAGATTGAAAGCGGCTTCTGATTGTCAAAAATCTTATACAGATTTGAAAATAAAGGATATAGAGTTTCAAGTTGGTGACAAGGTATTTCTGAAAGTATCGCCTTGGAAGAAAGTTCTTCTATTTGGCTGGATAGGAAAGCTTAGTCTACAATTTATCAGACCGTATGAGATCGTTAAAAGAATCGAGCCAGTAACTTACCAATTGGCTTTACCCTCATAGTTAGAAAAGATTCATAATGTGTTTCATGTATCGATGATAAGATGGTATCGATCAAATCATTCACACGTGATATCCCCGATAGATGTTGGGATTCAGTCAGATATGATGTACAGTGAAAAACCAATTAGAATTCTAGCTTAGGAAGTTAAAGAATTGAGAAATAAAAGTATAGCTTTAGTTAAAGTTCTCTAGCAACAATACGTAACAGAATAGGCTACCTAGGAACCGGAAGAAGCTATGAAAGTGAAATACTTGAACCTATTTTTTGGTAAGATTTTTGGGGCCGAAAATTCCTTTAGGGGGAGAGTTGTAATAGCTCGTTTTTAGTGAAATCGAAATAGTAGTTTTAGGACCACAAATTTGATGATTAAATTATTATTTTAATGTCTATGGAAAGTTAGTAAGGTCGTATTAAAATTTCGTTAAGAAATTTTGATGTTTGCATAATTAATTACGTGAAAAAGACTAAATGGTAAAAAGTGTAAAAGTAGAGTTCCATTAGTTTAAAGGATCAAATGACTATGAAACTTTAAAGTGAGTGGACTTAAATGGTAATTAGACCATTTGTGTTGTTAGTAGATGTTCATGATATGGTTTTGATGAAATTTTTATATTAATTAAAGGTTGAAAAGGTAAATGTGTAAATAAGGTAAAAATAAGTAAAACTAAATTTACTTCATCTTCTTCCATATTCTCCACTGAAATTCTAAATAAAAAAGAAGTCATTTTAGGGTTTAAGCATTCGGTTAGCTTTCTCTCTTGCATGTAAGTGTTTTCGAGCAGTGGTTTTGGAATAGTGGTTTCAAGACCACAAATTTGAAGCAAAAATATTTATTTTATTATTTTTTTAAGGTCCACAACATGATAGAATGATTGTGTGAAAATTTCGTTAAGAAATTTTATTGACTGAGTACTCAATTTGTCTAGAAGGACTAAATTGCAATATGTGCAAAACTTGAATTCTATAAGTTAAAGGTGTCAAATTGTTATAAAATTCTAAATTTGAGGTCCTTAAATGGTAATTAGATCATTATACTTTTGTATGGACAAAAATGGACATGGTTAGGGAAAATTTTCAAAGTTTAAGTGAAGGGCATTTTGGTAATATAATAAATAAAGACAAAAATAGCTAAATAAAAGTGTCCATCTTCTCAATTTAGTCCCCTTTTAGCCGAATTTGAAGAGGAAACCATAGATAGGGTTTGGCCAAGCTTCCAAGCTTGATTGTAAGTCCGTCTTTGTCCCATTTTTAATGATTTTTACGTTTTTGTGAATGTTGTAACTTGATCTAGCTATTCCAAGGACTAATTTGAAAGAAAATCAAAGTCCAAAAATTTACCCATGTTGAATAAGCTTGTATTTTGATGTTTAATGGCAGAAAATGGATGTTTGTTGTTACTTAAACAACATTTACAAAGTGATTTTTGATGAAAATGTTAAAAAGGGGCCTATTTGTAAAAGGTTGTAAAATGTATGATAAAATGTGAACAAATGGAGAAATGTGGGCTGTCATGAGCATGAAAAAGCTTCTTCTAGGTTTGGGTAATTAAGAAATTGGATGAAAATCATTTCATGAGCCTAGGGACTAAAATGTAAAATGTTAAAAGTTTAGGGGCAAAAATGTAATTTTTTCCATAGTGTGTTTTTGGATTGAATTCAATAACGTGATGATTCAATAAGTTAAATTTGATATTATAGATCAATAAAAATGAAGTTTGAGTTTAGACTGAGGAAAGAACAAGATTGTGGACTAAATTGATCTAATAGCCATTTTTGTAACCGAAGTAAGTTTGTATGTTAAATAAGCTTTAATATAATTGTATTTAAATGCTTTGATACTGTATGAACTGTATGATTGACTATGTGAAATAGTTTAATTTTACGAACGAGTTCGACGATGATTCGACAAGTAAAAAATCCCCTTTGGACCTTAGGAATAGATCAGGATACAAGTGACATGTCACTAGGGTTACCATGTGTTATGTGATTATGTGATCCGGGTGCTAGTCCTGTATGTCCTACCGGGGGCTGAGTATACCGACATATGTTGCGGTTACTCGACAGCTTGTGTAAGCAGCACTATATAGCTACGTCTGGACTAACAGCTTGTGTGAGCAGGACCGTCGATAGCTCGAGAGCGAGCAATTATGATATATGAGATTTAGGTAGCATTGGCTACATATGTGGCACTTAGTGTGCAAAATTCCCAAGTATCCAACATTATTATTCCGAATGGCTCACGGGTATGTCAAAGATGAGAATAAGTGTAAATTCATTTCGACATGGTACAGGTATGTACATAAAGCTTATATTTATTGAATTTGAAAAATGATGAATTCAAGGTAAGCTTGTCATGAAATGAATTATGATTGTAAAACTTATGGTAAATTACATTATCTTATGTTATACTTCTTGAATGTTGATTATATGATAAGGTTTGCTTATTTCCATCATATGGGCTTACTAAGCTATATAGCTTACTCCGTTTATTTTTCCATGTTTTATAGTGTTGCCAAGCTAGCTTGGATTGGGGATCGTCGGAGATTCGCCTCACACTATCAAAACTATCATTTTGGATATTGATGAAGTTTAGCATTTTGAGTATATGGCATGTATAGGGACTTGGTTATTTTTTTATACGTGTCATTATAATTTTAGCCAAATGTATTGGCTTGTAATTGTCAAAGGCTTGTTGTGGACATTGGCCATGTAAATTGGCTCATTTTGGTTAACTTAGTTGTAAGTCTACTTATATGCATTTATGCGCTAATACTTTTTAGTGATATAGTTTACATTGGTTTGCTACTTGTTGATTATGGTTTAATGCCTTGTTGTAAAATGAATGAGTTGGTTTATTAATATGCTATAACACCTTGATGAGTAAATACAAGTTGGTAGTAGTCTTGGTGGTGTTTTTGGAATGTGAAAATGGTATGTTTGATTTGGCTTATTAAAATGTCATGTGTATGTTAGATGATGATATTACATTGACATGTATTATCTAGGATTGTAGATGTTTTGGTTGCTTAAGTATACTATAATTTATGTCATTGAATTGGTGTAAGTGTAGATGTAAATGAGTGTGGCAAATGGCTTGGTAAATAGCCTTTATTTTGTCCACACGGGTAGACACACGGGCATATGGCTAGGCCGTGTGTAACACATGATCTGCCCCATGGGCATGTGTTCCGGTCTTGTGTCCCCTGTACTTAAATTTTTAGAAACAGAATGCTCAGAATTGAGCACATGGGTAGAGATACGAGCGTGCGTCCCAACCGTGTGAAGTCTGCACCTATTTTATGAAAATTAAATTGTCCACACAGCTTAGCACACGGGCGTGTGACTTGGTCATGTGACTTCAATTTGTTCATGACTTACAAGTTAGAGAGTTACATAGGTTAGGTACACAGGCGTGTGTGACCACGCAGACGTGTCCCAAACCTCATGGGCGTGTGACCTCTGTTCATAGGGAAAAAAAAATTCCTGAATCACTTCTAAAGTATGTTTTGTGACTTGTAGGCTCGTATTAAGGACATTATGATTGAATACAAATGGTTTTAATTTGGATGCAAAATTTATGACTTGATTTGTATGTTTGTTTGTGATGAAAGTCTGGTAATGCCTCAAGCCCTATTTCGGCGTTGAATATGGGTAAGGGGTGTTACATTTAGTGGTATCAGAGTTATGGTTTAGTCGATTCTCAGGCTAACCTAGCCCATATAAGAGTCTAGCTAGACATGGTATATATAAATTGTGATAGTGTGATGACTCCTAACAATATAAATTGAGTTTTCATATAGTAAATGGACCCCGACCGAGAAGTAATTGATGATGTTGAAAGTAATGCGCCGTCTCCCACTCAAGGGACAACGTCATTTGAAAATAGATCGGTCACGATTAGTCAGGGATGATAGGCTAGGGAAGCCTTCTTCTAAAGGATGAATAAATGGTTTGTCGAGTTTGTTCAAACAAATCCTACTGCCTAACATCCTCCACCCCCACCTAACCCCCAATTGATTCCCATAGCTCCCCAAGGTGTGGAATTGTTAAGACTAAATAAGCCTCTAATTGATAAGATTCGGAAACAAGGGGCTAAAAAATTTAGAGCCAATGTTGACGATGATCCTAAGAGGGCAGAGTTTTGGCTTAAGAACTCCATCAGGGTATTTAATGAGCTTTCTTGCACACCGAATGAGTGCTTGAAATGTGCTATATCACTACTGAAGGAATCAGTATACCATTGGTGGAATACTCTTGTATCTGTGGTACCAGAAGAAAGAGTTACTTGGGATTTCTTCCAAGAAGAGTTCAGAAAGAAATATATCAGTCAACGGTTAATTGATCAGAAATGTAAGGAGTTTCTAGAACTGAAACAAGGCCATATGTCTGCGACTGAATATGAGTGAGAGTTTGTCAAGCTCAGTAAGTATGCTCAGGAATGTGTTTCCACCGAGGCTATCATGTGCAAGAGATTCAAAGATGGGTTGAATGAAGATATCAGACTGCTAGTTGGGGCTTTAGAATTGAAAGAATTTGTTGTGCTAGTCGACCAAGCTTGCAAGGTCGAAGAGCTGAGCAAAGAAAAGAGAAAGGCCGAGTTTGAGGCTAGAAACTCAAGAAAAAGACCGATGAATAAGTCATTTCAGTCTTTGTCAAAAAAATCAAGAAATTTGTATACTTGTTCGAATGCTTTAGCTGGGTATCCTAATAGAGATCGTGGGAAGCAATATTCAGGTTCTAAGGTCCAAACTACGTCAATAGCGAGTGTTGGTAATGCTAGGTCTAATAGACTTGAATGTCAGCATTGTGGTAGACGACATCTCGGTGAATATAGGATGAATAACCGGCTTGTTTTAAATGTGTCTCCCAAGATCACTTCATTCGAGATTGCCCTAAAATGACTGAGAAAAATAGTTTTCAGAATGCAAGGCCGAGTAACACTGCCACTAGAGGGAGGCCACTGAGAAATACTGGAAGTGGGAACAGTAGCAGAGGTGTGACGAAAGAGTTAACTGCGAGATTAGATGTCAGAGCACCTGCTAAAACCTAAGCTATTCGCACTCGCGAAGATGCGTCATCACCTGATGTTATTACTGGTACATTTTCTCTTTATGATACTAATGTAGTTGCATTGATTGATCCTGGATCGACTCATTCTTATATTTGCATAAATTTGGTATCTAGCAAGAATTTGCCTATTGAGTCTACTAAGTATGTGATTAAAATGTCGAACCCCTTGGACAAATATGTTCTAGTTGATAAAGTTTGCAAGAGCTGTCATTAATGATTTGGGTCACTGTTTTCCGGCTGACTTAATGCTTTTACCGTTTGATGAGTTCAATGTAATTCTTGGAAATGGATTGGCTGACTCTACATGATGTTGTAGTGAATTGGAGAAGAAAGATTATTGAATTGAAATGTCAAAATAATAAATTTCTTCAGATTGAACCGGATAAGTTGAGTGAGTTACTTATTATGATTTCGTCGATGTCAGCTCAGAAGTATGTGAGAAAGGGTTGTGAAGCTTATCTTGCGTATGTACTGAATACAAAAGAGTCTAAATTGAAGATTGAACCTGTGCCGGTAGTTTGTGAATATCTGGATGTGTTTCCAGAAGACTTACCTAGATTACCACCGATTAGAGAGGTTGAGTTTACTATCGATTTAGTACCAGGGACTTCACCGATATCGATAGCTCCGTTTAAAATGGCTCCGACCGAATAGAAAGAATTGAAGTCTCAGTTGCAAGAGTTGACAGATAAGGGTTTTGCGAGATTGAGTTTTTCTCCCTAGGGTGCACCAGTGTTATTCGTTAAGAAGAAAGATGGATCCATGAGACTTTGTATCAATTATCGCCAGCTTAATAAGGTTATGATAAAGAACAAGTATCCCTTACCGAGAATTGATGATTTGTTCGATCATTTGAAAGGGGCAACAGTGTTCTCGAAGATGGACTTGAGATTAAGCTACTATCAGTCGAGAGTTAAGGATTCAGATGTGCCGAAAATCGCATTTAAAATGAGGGACGGGCATTATGAATTCCTTGTTACGCCATTTGGATTAACTAATGCTCCTGTCATTTTTATAAACTTGATGAATCGAATTTCCCGACCGTATTTAGATAAGTTTGTGGTTGTATTTATTAATGACATCCTGATTTATTCTCGAGATGAGTTTGAGCATGCCTAATATTTAAGAATCATATTGCAGACTTTGAGAGATAAGAAATTGTTTGCTAAGTTCAACAAAAGTGAGTTTTGGCCCCGAGAAGTTGGATTTTTAGGACACATTGTTTTAGCGAAAGGTATAAGGGTTGATCCGAGTAAGATTTCAACAGTTGTTGATTGGAAACGACCGAGGAATGTATCTGAAGTTAGAAGCTTTTTGGGCTTAGCTGGTTATTATCGACGCTTTATAAGGGATTTTCGATGATTGTTACACCTATGACCAAATTGTTACGAAAGGATGTGAAATTCGAGTGGTTTGAGAAATGTCAAAAGAGTTTTGAACAGTTAAAAACGTTGTTGACTGAGGCACCGGTGTTAGTACAACCTGAGTCGGGGAAAGAGTTTGTGATTTTTAGCGATGCCTCATTGAACAGTCTTGGTTCTGTATTAATGCAAGAGGGTAAAGTGATAGCTTATGCCTCGAGACATTTAAAACCGCACGAAAAGAATTATTCGACGCATGACTTGGAATTAGCTGCTATTGTGTTTGCTTTAAAATTTTGGAGACATCATTTATTTGGTGAGAAGTGTCGCATCTTTACTGATCACAAGAGCTTAAAGTACTTGATGACTCAAAAGGACTTGAATCTACGACAATGGAATGGCTCGAGCTACTAAAAGATTATGAGTTGGTAATCGATTATCATCCGAGAAAAGCAAATGTAGTTGCAGATGATTTAAGTAGAATTTCTTTGTTCGCTTTGAGGGAAATGAATACACGATTAACCTTAGCTGATGATGGATCGATTTTGGCCAAGTTGAAAGCTAGACTGGTATTTCTTCAGCAAATTTACGAAGCTCAGAAATGTGACAAAGAAGTTCAAGCTAAAAGAGTTCAGTGTGAATCGACTAGTGATTCAGACTATAGGATTAGGATCGGTGATTGTTTGATACTCCGAGGTAGGATTTGTGTACCGAAAAATACTGAGCTTATTTAGAAAATTCTTCACGAGGCACACAGTGGTTGTCTATCTGCTCATCCAAGAAGTACGAAGATGTATAATGATTTGAAGAAATTGTATTGGTGGTCAGGTATGAAACGAGATATTTCTAAATTCGTATCGAGATGTTTGATTTGTCAATAAGTAAAGGCCGAACATCAAGTACCTTCAAGTTTACTTCAGCCTGTGATGATTTCTGAGTGGAAATGGGACAGAATTACGACGGATTTCGTAACTGGATTACCTCTGAATTCGAAGAAGAAAGATGCTGTTTGGATCGTTGTTAATAGATTGACGAAATTGGCTCATTTTATTCCTATACGTGCCGACTATTCACTTGATAAGCTAGCTAAATTGTACATTCCTGAGATTGTAAGATTGCATAGGGTGTCTATTTCTATTATTTCGGATAGAGATCCGAGGTTTATGTTGTGATTTTAGAAGAAATTGCAAGAAGCATTGGGTACAAAGTTGAATTTTAGCACTGCGTTTTACCCTCAAACCGACGGTGAATCTGAGAGAGTGATTTAAATTCTTAAGGATATGCTTCGCTGTTGTGTTTTAGATTTCGAAGGTAGTTGGGAGAAATATCTACCATTGGTCGAATTTACTTATAATAATAGTTATCAATCGAGTATAAAGATGGAACCGTATGAAGCATTGTATGGCCGCAAGTGTCGAACTCCATTGTACTGGACCGAGCTCAGTGAGAGACAGATTCACAAGGTTGATTTGGTTAGAAAAATCAAAGAAAAAGTGAAAGTAATTCATGATTGTTTGAAAGAAACTTTGGATCAACAGAAATCATACGTGGATCTGAAACGAAAGGAAATTGAATTTCAAGTCGGTGATAAGGTATTTCTAAAAGTTTCTCCGTGGAAAAAAATTCTTAGATTTGGTCGCAAAAGCAAGTTGAGTCCTCGTATTATTGGTACGTATGAGGTTATTGAAAGAATAGGGCCGGTGGCATATTGATTAGCTTTACCAACAGAGTTAGAAAAGATCCACAATGTGTTTCATGTATCAATGTTGCATCGTTATTGAACAGATCCTTCGCACATGATTTCTCCGACAAAGGTTGAGATACGACCCGATATGACATATGGTGAAGAACTGATCAAAGTGTTAGCTCGAGAGGTTAAATAGTTAAGAAATAAAAGCATAGCCCTAGTGAAAGTTTTGTGGCAATGACACGAGGTCGAAGAGGCTACGTGGGAACCCGAGGAAGCTATGAGAAAATAGTACCCTAACCTCTTTTCTGGTAAGATTTTCGAAGACGAAAATCCCTAAAGGGGGAGAGTTGTAACAGCCCGTTTTTAGGTCAAATCAGAATAGTGGTTTCAGGACCACAAATCCAAAGTAGAAATATTTATTTTATTATTTCTTTAAGGTCTACAGCATGATAGAATGATTGTGTGAAAATTTCGTTAAGAAATTTTATCAATTAAGTACTCAATTTGTCGAGAAGGACTAAATTGCAATAGGTGCAAAACTTGAATTCTATAAGTTAAAGGTGTCAAATTGTTATGAAATTCTAAATTAGAGGTCTTTAAATGGTAATTAGACCATTATACTTTAGTATGGACAAAAATGGACATGGTTAGGTAAAAATTTCAAAGTTTAAATGAAGGGCATTTTGGTAATCTAGTAAATAAAGACAAAAATAACTAAATAAAAGTGTCCATCTTCTCAATTTAGTCCCCCCTTAGCTGAATTTGAAGAGGAAACCATATCTAGGGTTTGGCCAAGCTTCCAAGCTCGATTGTAAGTCCGTCTTTGTCCCGTTTTTAATGATTTTAACGTTTTTGTGAATATTGTAACTTGATCTAGCTATTCTAAGGACTAATTTGAAAGAAAATCAAAGTCTAAAATTTTACCCATGTTGAAAAAGCTTGTATTTTGATGTTTAATGGTAGAAAATGGATGTTTGTTGTTAGTTGAACAACATTTACAAAGTGATTTTTGATGAAAATGTCAAAAAGGGACCTATTTGTAAAATATTGTAAAATGTGTGATAAAATGTGAATAAATGGAAAATGTGGGCTGTCATGAGCATGGAAAAGGTTCGGCTAGGCTTGGGTAATGAAGAAATTGGATGAAAATCATTTTACGAGCCTAGGGACTAAAATGTAAAATGTCAAAAGTTTAGGGGCAAAAATGTAATTTTTTCCATAGTGTGTTTTTGGATTGAATTCATTAATGTGATGATTATATAAGTTAAAATTGATATTATAGATCAAGAAAATTGAAGTTTGAGTTTAGATCGGGGAAAGAACAAGGTTGTGGACTAAATTGAACTAATAGCCATTTTTGTAATCAAGGTAAGTTTGTATGTTAAATAAGCTTTAATATAATTGTATTTAAATGCTTTAATACTGCATGAACTATATGATTGACTATGTGGAAGAGTTTAATTTTACGAACGAGTTCAACTATGATTCGACAAGTAAGAAATCTCATTTGAACCTTAGGAATAGATTAGGATACAAGTGACATGTCACAAGGGTTACCATGTGTTATTTGATTATGTGATCCGGGTGCTGGTCCTGTTTGTCCTACCGATGGCTGAATATACCGGCATATGTTATGGTTATTCAACAGCTTGTGTGAGCAACACCGTATAGCTACGGCTAGACTAGCAGCTTGTGTGAGCAGGCCCGACGATAGCTCTTGTAACATACCAAATTAGGGCCTAGTCAGAAGAGTGGTTTCGAGACCATAAATCTAAAGTAGAAAAAATCATTTTATGATTATTAGGAGGTCTATGATATGATTGCATGCTTGTGTGAAATTTTATGAAGAAATTTCATTGATAAAGTGTCCAATTTGACATTTAGGACTAAATTGCAAAAGTTGAAAAATATGAGTTCTAGAAGCTTTAAGCATGAAATTGCCATTGATTATTAATTAGAGGACCTTAAATAGCAATTTGCCCAATTTCTATAATTATGGACAAAAATGGGCATGAATAGGAAAAATTTGAAAGAAAGGCCTTAAGGGCATTTTTGTCATTTGGTTAATAAAAGAGTAAAAAAGGGAAAAATAAGTCAAAATTGTGTTCATCTTCTTCATGTGTGTGTCGAAAATTTGAAGAGCCATAGTTAGGGTTTTTCCTTCAACTTTCAAGCTTGATTATCAAGAAAAACGGAGTCCGGACCTAGACCGCGGAAAGAACAAGATTTTGGACTAAATCGAATTAATTGTCCATATTTTGTACTGAGGTAAGTTTATGTGTAAATATGGCAATATTGTATCATGTTTTAATACTTTATTTGTGTATGAATTTCTATCCCTAATTGTTATGACGATTGTACGAACGACCTAATGGTCGATGAGAATAACTTCGTGAACGAGTTCTATAAGGATATGACATCGAGAAAATCCCGTTTGAACCTTAGGAATAGTTAGTATACAAAGTGACATGTCACTAGGAACTATGTGATTTATGAGCTCATGAGATACGTGATATATGTTCATGTGAATCCGAGTGCTGGTCTTGTACGTCTACCGGTGGCTGGGTAGCCCAGCATGTGTTGAGGGTACATGTCAGCTTGTGTGAGCAGGCCCCTGATTAGCTCGTGAGCAATCAATGTGTGATTGTGATATGAGGTAGCATGAGGCTACTTTTGAAGCATTATGTGCAAATTTTCCGTGTATCCAATAGTATTCCGAGTGTTCAACGGGTAAACCTGTGAGTTATTCGAAAAGTAAGTCATTGATGAGAAAATATGACAATATGTTACGAGTTGGTATAGGTATGTACGAAAAACTCATATAAATGAGCTCGGTATGTGATACACTTTTGGTAAGATTGAAAATGTGTAAGTTATGTCTACAAATTTAAGTTATGCCTATGAATTTATGATGACACATATGCTAGCTAAGTTATGTCAATGGTATATATATATTTATGTTGCTATTTATTTGCATGTGAACTTACTAAGCTTTATGCTTACTCCCCCTCTCTTTTCCATTTTCTTATAGCATCATCAAGCTAACTCGGGGATCGAAAGATGTCGGAGACTCAATCACACTATCAACTGGACATTTGGGTATAGTTAGTCTCAACATTTTGAGTATGGCATGTATAGGGACTTGGTCTTTTTGTTATATGTCATATTGGTTTAGCCAAATGTGTTTGCTTTTGGTAATATTTGATTCATTTTGTTTATGGCCATGTGATATGGTTCATATTGATTATTTGGGTTGTAACCCTAATTAATTATGCATGCATGTAATGTGTCATGCTTGATGTGGTTGCTTGTGCATGAAATGTGTGATGAATGGCATATATGCTAAGTAAATGAATAGTGGCTAATAAGTATGACCAAAGCTATAGTATAATTGAGTAAATTGGAAGTAGGTTTACCATGGTGAATAAATATGAAATTGGTATGGAATGCTATATGAAAGCATGATGGTTTGAATAGGTGATATGTTGACATTACAAAGTCATAAATTAATCAAGTTTATGAGTATTGGAGTGGCTATATATACTATGTTGCATGCCATCAAAAGTGTGTAAGTGAATTGTGACAGCCCTAATTAGACCCTAGTCGGAATGTGGTTTCGGAACCACAAAATTGAGTCATAAAAATTTAATTTAAATTTAATTACATATATCTTATGAGTGGTGGTCTATGGGTGCAAATTTGATGTATTAATTTAGTCTAAGAAATGTGAATTTTCATAGTAGGACTTAGTTTAGAAACTTAGAAAATCATGATAGGTAAATTGCAAGGATTAAGTAATTACAAAGTGGGAAAGTTTGGATTTGCATGTTAAATTGCCCAAAATTCAAGTAATGGCCGGCCAAGTAATGATTCTTCTCCCACTAAGTTGAATTTGTTATAATTTTATATTAGTTAATGGTTAAATAAAAAATAATAATAATAAAGAAATAAATTAATAGGAATAGATAAATAAAATAAGAAAAGAGAGAGAGAATGTAGTCATCTTCCTCCTCTTGCAAGTGCCGTAACTTAGGTGAAGGAAGGAGGAAATTCTTTTGCATATTCGGCCTTCCTAAGGGTTGATTAAGGTAAGGTTCTTGTTAATTCTATGAAATTTTATGTAAAATTTAATTAGTAGTCAAGGTTTTGTTACAACCCATATGTTGATTTTCTACTTAAGTAGATGATTAAATGGGCATACGGTTAGATGGAGTAAATGCTAAAGGGAGGGTGTTTCGGATGTTGTTAATGGAAATAGTAGAAAGATGAAAGAAAATATAGCTAAATACATAGATATAGGTGGATTTATACGATGTTATAAATAGATGTGAGCTATGCTAGTTTGGGAGAATTCGGCCAAAGTGTTCTTGAAATGAAGCTATGTGTTTTAATGAAATAAAAATGAGATGAAAATTTATATTGTGTATTTGACCATCTAATTAAGTACATAGGTGATGTTGAATTTGATCTTGCACATTCGGTTATATGAGTAAGCACCTTTATGATATTATCCTTGATTGTACACAATTGACCAAATGAGTGAGGTGGGCTTATAAATTGAGTTGATTTATGATTATGTATATTGGAATGTAAACGTGTTTGAGAAAAGGTTATTTTGGAATGTGATAATACATTCGGTCTTGAGGCATTAGATGAATAGGTATTGAGGTTTTAATGTCTTGATCAAGTACGGATATGAAGTGTTGTGAAAATTATTATAATATATGTGAGAAATTAGCAAGGGTAGTCGTTGTATATACAAAAAATATATATATACGTGTGTTATATATATGTGTAATGGAAATATTGATTTGATTTTTGATAGTAATATGATATTATGTGGTTATTAGCCGAATAGCTCAAAGGCCTAAAGTAGAAAGGAATCAAATCTTACCATGTGTTTCTCATGATATGAAAATCATCTTGATTTATTTGGATACAAATAACTAGCAAGGTGATTAAACTAGTTAATTTACTTTGATTAAGCTCAAGAACTTAAAGGAGGGGAATCAAGCAAGGGCAAAGCGAAGAACATCGAGTAGCCGATTGGAACTATCCTTATCCAACAAGAGGTAAGTCTAAAAGCAATAAAAAGCTGGCTATTTTATACATCATTGGTATATACATGTCATAAAGGAATTACTCTAGTTCATGTATTCTTGATTGAAAGATTTGTGGCTGATTATATTTAGTTAATTAAATTAATCCTTTATGTATAACGGAATGACATTGGGCACTATGTGTGCATATTGGTAGGGCACTATGTGTGCGTATTTGTATGGCACTATATGTGCGTAATTATATGGCACTATGTGTGCGTATTTGTATGGCACTATGTGTGCGAAATTATTTGGCACTATGTGTGCGGAGTGGAATCGTAAATTCACGTGTGGATTATTAAGACTCGTCATGTGCGGGTTAGCATGGCACTATGGTTGCAAAATTCCTTAATTGAGCCCTACATGTGCGAAATCTGTTATGTGATATTTTGATTTAATAATAGTAGTTGACTAGTATTGAATTAACGGTCTAGACAATATATGAACTTCCTTTCTCTTCTTTGTTCTATTCGACACTTTCTAAGTCAATTATTGCATTTTATTACTTACGACTGCTGAGTTGAAAACTCATTTGGTGTGTCATTTGTTGCTTATTTAGGTTTCTTTGATCCATTTTGTGTGTTCGGGACCATTTTCAAAGTCATCACACCAGCTTGCAACATTTTGGTAACCCTTTTTGGATGGTTTAAGTGAACATTTTGGCATGTATAGGCTAATAATTATTCGTTCGAACTCTGATATGTATACCTTCAGCCATGCGAATATGGCTTAAATACTAAGTTTGAATTTGGTTATGTGTTGTCACGGTTAAATTCATTTTGGATAAAATGTTATATGTTATTAATGGATGGTATATATATATATATATGAATGGTGTTATGTGTTTAGGCACTGTTTGAGTTACTTCAGATTTTCATAACTTGTGTTTGAATGGAAGTTTTTTTTTGTAGTAGATATATATATATGTGATTGATTGTAAATTGGTATTCTCTATTCGATTATTTAATAAAATTCTGAGTTAGTATTTTGGATTGTCTGGATCGAATCGTATGATAGGGTTAATATAAGTTTAATACATGTAAAGTTGTTTGATTAAATTTAATGATGTTAAAAGGTGTGTTTCGGCTATGAATGAATGAGGAAAGTATATAGTGTTTCAGTAAGTCTAATTATTCATGAAATGGTATATTTAATCACATACGTAGGTTTTTGTTAGTTGTAAATACCTATTTGATTTTGTTTAAATTTTAAAAAGATGTGTTTTGTCATGATTAAGTTACAAAGCATGAAATGTAAGGAATATTATTCGAGTTGGGTTATGATAGTAAATGCTTCGTAACCCCATTCCGGCGACGGATACGGGTTAGGAATGTTACATGAATGAGTATTTAAGGGTGACAAATGGCTTGGAACATAGCCTCAAATTTGTCTACATGGGTAGACACACAAGCGTGTGTCTAGGCCGTGTGTGACACACGGCCTGCCCTATGGGCATGTGATTCGACTGTGTGTCCCTTGCACTTTAATTAATGCACAACAGAATGCCCAATAGTAAACACACGGGTAGAGACACGACATTGTGTCTCGACCGTGTTAGAGGCACGGCCATAGGACATGGGCGTGTGTCCAGGCCATGTGAAGTCTGCACCTATTTTATGGAAAAATTATAAATTTTAATTGCCCACACGACCTAAGCACACGGGCGTGTGCCTTGGCCGTGTGACTACATTTTGTGCATAACGTCATAAATAAAATGCACCCTAAGATGGACATGGCCTGAAGCACAGGCATGTGATAGGCCACACAGGCGTGTCCCTTTACCACACGGGCATGTGGCCCTGTTTCATGATGAAAATTTTTTAAGTCTCCCGAGAGTTCTAAAGTTCTCGATTTAGTCCCGAACTGTTCCTAATGTATGTTTTGGTTCTCGTAGGGTCATTTAAGGGACGATATGAATGTTTATGAAAAGTTTTTAAATTTGAGTGGAAATTTGTGTCTCGATTTTGTATGAATGTTGTGTTTAAGCCTGATAATACCTCATACCCTGTTCCAGCATCGAATATGGGTAAGGGGTATTAAAGCTCAAGAGTGAGCAATTATGAGATATGAGATTTAGGTAGCATTAGCTACATATGTGGCACTTAGTGTGCAAAATTTCTGAGTATTCGACATTATTATTTCGAGTGGTTCACGGGTATGCCAAAGATGAAACTAAGTGTAAATTCATTTCAAGATGGTACAAGTGTATACATAAAGCTAATATTTATTGAATTCTTGAAATGATGAATTCATGGTAAGTTTGTGAAGAAATGAATGGTGATTGTAAAACTTATGGTAAATTACATCATCTTATATTATACTTCTTGAATGTTGATTGTATGATAAGGTTTGCCTATTTCTTGCATACGAGCTTACTAAGCTATATAGCTTACTCCGTTTATTTTTCCATGTTTTATAGTGTCGCCAAGCTAGCTCGTCTTAGGGATCGTTGGAGATTCGCCTCACACTATCAAAACTATCATTTTGGATATTGATGAAATTTAGCATTTTGAGTATATGGCATATATAGGGACTTGGTTCTTTTGTTATATGCGTAATTATGATTTTAGACAAATGTATTGGCTTGTAATTGTCAAAGGCTTGTTGTGGAAATTGGCCATGTAAATTGGCTCATTTTGCTTAACTTGGTTGTAAGTCTACTTATATGCATATATGTGCTTATGCTTTTTAGTGATGTGGTTTATATTGGTTTGCCACTTGTTGATTGTGGTTTAATGCCTTGTTGTGAAATGGATGAGTTGGTTTATTAATATGCTATAACACCTTGATGAGTAAATACAAGTTGATAGCAGTCTTAGTGGTGTTTTTGGAATGTGAAAATGGTATGTTTGATTTAGCTTATTAAAATGTCATGTGCGTGCTAGATGATGGTATTACATTGACATGTATTAGCCATGATTGTGGATGTTTTGGTTGCCTAAGTATACTATAATTTATGTTATTGTATTGGTGTAAGTGTAGTTGTAAATGAGGGTGGCAAATGGTTTGGTAAATAGCCTTTATTTTGTCTACACAGGTATACTCACGGGCATGTGTCTAGACCGTGTGTGACACACGATCTGCCCCATGGGCATCTGTTCATACCGTGTGTCCCCCACACCCAAAATTTTAGAAACAGAATGCTCAGAATTGAGCACACTGGCACGGCCTCAAGCACGGGCTTGTGTCTCAACCGTGTGAAGTTTGCACCTATTTTATGAAAATTAAATTGTCCACACGGCATAGCACACAGGCGTGTGACTTGGTTATGTGACCTCAATTTGTTCATGACTTACAAGTTAAAGAGTTACACAGTTTAGGGACAAAGGTGTGTGTGACCACACAGCTTGCCCACACGGGCGTGTCCCAAACCATACGTGCGTGTGACCCCTGTTTATAGCAAAAAATTTTCTAAGTTTTGTAAAAATATCTCGAGTTGTCAGTTTAGTCCCGAACCACTTTTAAAGTATGTTTTGTGCCTCGTAGGCTCGTAGTAGGGACATTATGATTAAATACAAATGATTTTAATTTGGATGCAAAATTTATGACTCGATTTGTATGTTTGTTTGTGATGAAAGTCCGGTAATGCCTCAAGCCCTGTTTTGGCGTTGAATATGGGTTAGGGGTGTTACAACATCACTAATTATAGCATTATGAATATCTACCAGGTAATCCATATCAAAGAAACAAGTTTTTGCTTCATTATACATTTTTTTACAAATTAAATCAGCTACATTAATACATGATCATTCGGTCCAAACTAAAATGGCAGATTTAAATTTGTTGAATGCTGCAGTACACTCCTTAATGCGTGCTCCAATAAAATAAATCATGTTACATGTTTTGAATAGCTCAAATGGCATGTTTTGTGATGGAATAGTAATGGTCAAGTTGTGTCATGTTTGGTAAGTTTCGGAACTAGTAGTTGATGAATGGAAAGTGGTAAAATATGCATGTTTAGGTAAGTCTTGATGATTTGCATTTGAGGTGCCTTTGAATGGCATATTGGTTAGTTGATTTAGGGCTCTTGAAATGGTCACTATATGTATGTTTTGATAGGTTTTGATGCCTTGATAATGTGCACAAAGGACCTAAAGGTTTATACATGAAATGTTATAGGAAATTACATGATTTTTAGGCAAATTTATGTGCAAACGGCCTGAGACATGGGTGTGTGACACGGGCGTGTGACCCTACTTAGTGAGTTACACGGGTAAGGACAGAAGCTAGGACATGGCCATGTGTCCTTAGTTTAAAGGTTACACGACCTGAGACGTGTGCGTATGTCTTAGTCGTGTGAGGCACACGGCTTGGCCACACAGCCGTGTGACACCTGTATTCAAATTTTTGTAACTTTTTCTTAAACTTTTGAAATGTTTTTAGTTTAAACCCGAATCATTTCTAAGGTATTTCTAGGGCCTTTAGGGCTCAATTTAGGGATGATATGTATGTGAATAAATGGTTTATAGTATGTTTATAATAGAGTATGAAATGTATGTTTAAATGTTCTATTTATATAGTAATGCTCTGTAACCCTAATCCAGCGATGGATACGGGTTAGGGGTGTTATAAATTCAAGTAGTATACTTAGTTAAACTTACACTTATCTTTATTCACTTCTATTTTGCCATTAGTTAATTTTTCAATTTTGAATTAAATTCAGTCCCTATGGAGACGATACTCTATACTTACTACTTTATTACTTGTTGACGACTATGTACACTTGAACATATTTATTAAACCCGCAACAGGAAGTGGAAAACTTGTGGGAGATGGAGCAATACTTCTGTGCCATAGGCATTAAGGATGATGATGTGAAGGTAAACAATGTTGCTAGATATTTTCCTGATTTCACGCTTTTGTGGCAACAGTATAGGTCCACGACGAAAGGCGTGGTTAGGCCACAATTGGAACTTGGGAGTAGTTCCAAAAGGAGTTCAAAGAGTAGTTTTACCCCAACATACCGAGAAAGAGGCTTAAGCTAATTTGCATTGGTTTTCACAACAAGGTATAATTCGAGAGTATATGAAGGAGTTCAGTGAATTAATGCTCCAAATTATAGATCTAAGTGAGAAAAAGACATTATTCTTTTTCATGGATGGTTTGAAGTTGTTGGTTAAGCAGGAATTGGAATGTCGAGGGGTCTAAGAATTGCCAAAGTTATGAGGTGGCATAGTCTTTAGTCGAGCTTGTTCCAAGGAAGGACAAATTCGAGTCTTGCAAGCCCAAAGGGAAGGGCAATCGTGGGGAAGATAAAGAGGAAAAGTTGAGAATGTCAACGATAATGGTAGCAATGAGAAACCACAAAATGGGAAGAGAAAGCCCAATAGTAAATTAAAGGGGCTATTGAAATGCTTTCTTTGTGAAGGTCCGCATATGGTTAGGGATTGCTCGAAGTGATCTGTTTTTTTTGCCATAAAAAAGGATGATGATTTAGAAAAAGTGCCAATAAGGCTTGGTTCGATTGTACGTGGATTAAAGGCAAGAGGGGCAAAAAGAATGACAAGAAGTCAGTGAAGTGCTTTTTATGTTGTGTTATGCATAGGATGCGAGACTATCAAGAGCGAACTAAGTTGTCTACAGTCACTAAAGAATATGAAACAGAGCTAGTGAATGAGGATTTGATGATTGGATCAATGATGCTCAGTTCTGCTAAGTCGAGGAGGGATCGCAAGTAGAAAGGGTTGATGTTTGTGGACATAAAGGTTGTAGGCCGAAGGAGAAGTGCTCTTGGCAATACGGGGGCATTTGATTTGTTCGTTTTGAAGAAAGGTGTGGGTAAACTTGGCCTCTCAATTATCAAAGCAACTAAGAGGATCAAGATGATTAGTTCTAAAGAGGTCCCAATTGTGGGACTAGCATAAAAAGTTGAGCTACAAATCAGTGAGTGAAAGGGCAAGGAAGACTTTAAGGTAATTCATCTAGTTGATTACGATTCCATTCTTGGCTTGAATTTCCTCGACTAAATTAATGCTCTTTTGGTTCCTTTTGCCGATTGTATTTTGTATCTTGGATGCTTGTTAATGATAATGCATGGTGCAGGTAACTCGTGATGAGAAAGGTAGAACCAATGTATTATCAGAAATCTAGCTAGCCAAGGGTGTTAATGCTAGAAAGAATATTGACTAGGTAGATCGAAGTGCTATAGGGACCTCCTTGGAAATGTTAGAGGTGCGGCAAACTAATGCGAAGCCTGCTGAGTCATCAATGGAGCTACCACCTATAAGAGAGGTGGGTTGTGTATCAGACTTTAAGGGTAAAGTAGTGATGCAACCTGTGTAGTTGAAATGAGTAAATGCAACGAGCTAGATACATCTCAAACACTTATATAGTGTTATTCATTTTGACTTACCGTTGGCTTAGCAAGGACATAGGGGCCATTTTAGAGTTTTGAAACGGATAAGCCAAAAGGCTTACAAACCAGACTTAGCAGGAATAATTAAGGTTCACTCGATGTTTAATGTAGGAATGTTAAAGCCTATTTGTGCGGATCAAGGGGATCCCGATTGAGACAAGTCACAATTTAGGCGAGTAAAAGTGATGGGATCTTGTGAAGGAGATGTACCAAAAAGGAGTGAAACAGTTCGAGTTAGGTGACGACGGAAGCCGAGGAAAATATTCCAAGGGGCGGAACTACCCGACAAAAAGATTAATTGAAGGACAATCGAGGCATCGAGAAAGTTCTAATGTGAATAAAACCAGTTTCATTCCGAGTATACAACAAGGGCATTGCGAGAATGGGTGGGGGAGAATGTCATGGGCCGCAGATCAATTGATAAAATAAGACTCATTTAACACTCTTGAACTGACCCGACTCGTGGAACATATAGAGAAACCCATCTACTTGAAATCTTGGTGGCCCAATGAAACACTCTAGTAAAATTAGAGTTATCAGAGTAAATAATGTAAATCCTAAAGGGATAAGATTGTATATAGTTTAAATCCCTTAGGAATCTCAATTGTAGATAGGCTCTAATATTGATCGTCGTTGTAACTCAATCTTTATCGTTGGTTTTAGGGGAGCTCAACTATAAATAGAGGTCTACCCCCTCATTTGTTAATCATTCCATTCATAGTTGTGAATATATTTGAAAGTATTTACTCAAACACTTGACATGTTTTACTTTCTTGTGGCATTTTTTGTTCTTCTATTGCTCTTTAGTTTTGGGTTGCTTCCGTTTTATTTTCGGCGCATTAGAGAAAATCTATCGAAAATTCTCACTTTTTGAGAGTTAGACCGACTTAGACGGATTTGAAGCCAAGAAATCGCCTAAAGTTGCATAGATTGCAAGACTAAAGTTCTAATCCCGTGACAATTTCACATAGATTATTAGTATTTAATGGTTGAGATTAAATCTCCCATATAACTTATATTTAAGGACAAATTTTTTAAATATTAGTAATCCATATATCAATTACCTAAATTAGTATTGGATATAGATGGTGGAAAATTATATAGGACGAGAGCCAAATCCCGACGAGAGCCAAACCCCATTGTGAGTGTACCATAATACCATAATTAATAATGTATATGTATTTTAATTTTACAGCGTTTTGCTTTGTTGCCCTAAGAAAGAAAGTAGAAAAAAGTGGTATTTGAAATTGATCTGAAAAATGTTGGATTCTATTATTTCAATTTTGAGTTATTAGAAATTTTATCACACACATATGTGTAGAAGTTATGTATCGAGAATATAAAGTTTGTTTAAAAATAACATATAATAAATAATGAAACGTATAATGTGAAATTAATTAATAATGGTACATGGCATATGCACAATACTAAAATGAAAAAAATAGATTAATCTATGAGTAAAAATAAATTTAAATATGTAAATACATCAAATTAAAAAAATACTAAATTCACTATAATTATCTATCTCAATGTTGTTTATCAATCTTTAGTTAGTATCAAGTTAACTTGGTGCATCAATTTAATCAACAACTTTACCAATATAAACAATTGATAAATGTAATAAAATATGTATAATAAAATTAAAATGTATAAAATAAAATAAAATAAAATACAAATTTGAGTGAAAAATTAAGGGTTTCTCAATACAGATAATGCTTACTAAATTCAAAATTTTTATTAATTTTTTAAAAGAATTAAGAATATACTCTCTAATAATATAAATTAAATAATAATATAAATACTTTGAGTGGGTTGGGTCTATTTTTAAATTTTAATTTGAATTATTCGATTTTTATATATAAAAAATAAAAACCAAACTACAATAATCTATCTGCTTTTCAAAATTTGTAAATAAGCTGGGACTTCTTAACTTCCCGTAACTGTTGCAACTACGATAGACACGTGCCATATGACATTCCAATTGTCACGCGAGCACTCAATCATCGGACCGCTGGAATTTGTTTCCAAGAAAAAGATCCGACGGTCCTGATAATCTTTTCCGAAACCAAGTGGGTTTCTTCATTCCTATAAGAATTATACAGTTACTGCTTTGCCGGCGCGGTGCAGTTTGTTCTGCCCTCCCCTTCTTTATCATTACTTTAATTTTTTTTCTCCCTCTGCCCGGATCTCCGACGATATTATCCCATTTTATTCCTCCTCTCCTCTTTTATCCCCCAAAATTCTAAAAGAAGTTCTCCCACATTTCTTATTTAATTCTAAAATATTTTCTATCTTCTTGTTTCTCTATTGTTTTGTTTTGATTGAATAAAGAGGAGAGGGAAACATATCAAGAAAAAAAAAAAGGATCTAGAAGAGTTAGGGTTCGAGCCAAGGCTTTGTGGATGGCGCAGGTTCAAGTTCAGCATCATGCGCCGGTTTCGGGGCCAATCAGTGTCGCGTCGGGGCACGGAGGAGCGCAGTTCATGCCGACTTCACTCTATGTTGGGGATCTTGATGTTTCAGTTACCGATGAGCAACTCTATCAAACGTTTGGCGAGGTGGCTCCGGTCGTTTCTGTGAGGGTTTGTCGGGACACGGCGACTGGCCGCTCTCTCAGATATGGCTATGTCAACTATAACAATCCTCGAGATGGTTAGACTTCAACTTTACTGCGAACTGATCATTTCTTTAATATTTAGAGCGGTTTGTTGGTTAGACTGTGAATTCTTCTTTTTTGTGTATGTGGTTCTCTGTTTTGGGAAATTTAAGGACCATGTGGTTATTTGAAAATATTTAGATATTAAGGATGTGTAGATATTAGTGAATTTACTTTAATTCTAAAGCTATTCAAGCCGATCGCTGTTGTAATATAATTTATTTGCAGTTTTCAGTGTATCATAGTATCAATGCGAGTTACTGATTTCCATGAATAGTGAATTGTTAAAAGTTGTAAGTTTTGATTAATTAACCTGAAGTGTGGACCTTACATTCTACATTTTACTTTTGAATTATGCAGAATGTATGTAGTTTGTAGATATAAGAAATTAGTTTTGCTAAAGGTTTGAGGTTTAACCTTTTTGCCAAATTTGCCTTGCATTTTCATCCAAAGGGTCGCTTGAACTTCCGTATTAGAAGTTAACTTTAATTTTGAGTGAAGCTTTGGGATTAATTTCTATCAAGTTCATGTTTTAGATCATGACAAATTGGGAGAATCAACTCTTTCTTTTGAATTGTTGAGGTTGCTTACTATGCCTTCTTATTCGTGCCTGCAGCGGATAGGGCATTGGATCTACTGAATTTCACTCCAATGAATAATAAGCCTATCTGAATCATGTATTCTCAACGGGACCCTAGTCTTCGTAAGAGTGGTACTGCAAATATATTTATCAAGGTATTGTTCTTTCCCATTTTTCCCTCCCTTTTGTTCCATTTTAATTCCTGTTTTATACTTGGGTTTCTTTTTCCTCTAAAACTAGAGGATTGGTCATTTAGTTGCATGTCACTAGGCATTTTGGGTTTCAAGCTCTTGCCCATTTAAACTCTCCGTGCGTGCTCAATTTCTGTGCAACTATATTTGCAAACAAGTCTTTCTTTGATTTTGCTCGTTCTATTTGCTGTATCCATTCACATGCATGCATAATTTCTAGATAAAAGACTGTATAAGTTGCTTTTATGTTTACCTATGCCTTCGTTTTTGTTCTTTCCAGAATCTGGACAAGTCAATTGACCACAAAGCATTACATGATACGTTTTCTTCCTTTGGCAACATTCTTTCTTGCAGGATATCAACCTTTGGTTTAGGCCAGTCCAAAGGCTATGGTTTTGTGCAATTTGACAAAGAAGAATCTGCTCAAAATGCAATTGATAAATTAAATGGTATGTTGATTAATGACAAGCAGGTCTATGTTGGACATTTCCTTTGTAAGCATGAAAGAGAGACTGCACCAAATAAGGTCAAATTCAATAACGTATATGTGAAAAATCATTCTGAAACGACAACTGATGAGGAATTAAAAACAATTTTTGGTGAGCATGGTGAAATTACTAGTGTTGTAGTTATGAGGAATGCAGATGGGAAGTCTAAATGTTTTGGATTTGTGAACTTTGAAAATGCTGATGATGCTGCTAGAGCCGTTGAGGCTCTGAATGGAAAGAAATTTGAAGATAAAGAGTGGTATGTTGGCAAAGCCCAGAAAAAATCTGAGAGAGAGCATGAGCTACAAGCTCGATTTGAGCAAAATATGAAGGAAGCTTCTGATAAATTCCAGGGTTTGAATTTATATATTAAAAACTTAGATGATAGTATTGGTGATGAAAAATTGAAGAAAATGTTTTCAGAGTTTGGTAACATCATTTCATGCAAGGTTTGCAAATTGCTTCTAGATGTTTGATTCTTGATGCTAACATATCCTACTTCTATTGATATTTAGTTTTTTTTCCCTAAAAATTTTAAAGATTATGCGTGATCCTAGTGGAATTAGTAAGGGCTCTGGATTTGTTGCATTTTCAACACCTGAAGAAGCATTTCGTGCAGTAAGTTTGATTTATGTTTTTTTTTTGTGTGGTCAGATACTATAATCTAATATACACTATGTATCTACAGCTTGCTGAGATGAATGGTAACATGATTGTTAGCAAGCTGCTATATGTTGCGCCTGCACAAAGGAAAGAAGAAAGAAAGAGCACAGCTACAGGTAATACAATCGATGATAATTTCATGGATCATCATTAAAGTATTTTTAGTGTGCTTAGTGCATAATTTCATTTTGGTGTTTATCTGGTAATATGTTTCCTTTTAATAAAGGGAAATGTATTTGAATTTCAAAAAATCTAGTCCAGTCCAGTTCTTTGAGATTTAAGTGTTTCTGAAAGTTCCATGAATCAGTCTATTTTAATTAGTTTTCTCACATGTTTCTTTTGTTCATTCAGGCTCAGTTTTCTCAAATGAGACCACTTGCAATCCCCTCAGTCACTCCTTGGATGCCAGTGTACCCTTCTGGTGCTCCAGGTCTTGGCCAACAATTTTTCTATGGGCAAGCACCTCCAACTGTCATTCCTCCACAAGTAATATATCTTCTTGTCCTTTACTTGACTTTTGTTCTTTTAGATGTTTGGTTGATTTTAATTTTTTGGTTGTCCCTTCCACTTTTTCCACACCATCCACCGCTCCAATAATTAGGGCTGTGTTAATATTATTCTCTACCAGTATGGGGTTTCAAATAGGTAACACCGTTTGCATTTGCATTGTAGAGAAATGAATTTTAAATTTGCTTTTTTTTGCTTTGTCTATTTTAGGCTGGATTTGGCTATCAGCAGCAACTGGTTCCTGGAATGAGGCCTGGTGGACCTCCTATGCTGAATTACTTTGTTCCCATGGCACAGCAGGGCCAACGCCCTGGTGGACGACGAGGAACAGTTCCAGTGCAACAGGCTCAGCAACCAGTTTCATTAATGCAGCAGCCGGTAAGCTGTATGCACATATAAGTACAAGCCTGCATTTGATTCCCTTGCTTTTGCTGATGTCTTTTTTCCCTTCTAATTCATCCAATTTGTTCCAGATGCTCCCCAGCGGACAAGTTTATCGTTACCCGCCTGGTCATAAAATGCCTGAAGTTGCACCGTCGAATGTTCCTGGAGGCATGCTTTCCATTCCATATGATATGGGTAGCATGCCTGTGCGAGATGCTGGCAATGGACAGCCTATGCCGGTTACTGCTTTGGCTACATCACTTGCAAATGCAACACCTGAACGGCAGAGGACGGTGAGTCCTTTTTGTTCTTTTTCAGTCAGTATTATTTTATTGGAATTTAATTAGCTTGAAAATATTGATAAATTTTCGTGCTGTGAATGGCAAGTAGATGCTTGGTGAAAGCTTGTATCCCCTTGTGGAGCGACTGGAGCGTGATGCAGCAGCCAAGGTTACTGGCATGCTTCTTGAGATGGACCAAACCGAGGTTTTGCATCTCCTCGAATCACCAGAAGCTTTGAAGGCAAAAGTAGCAGAGGCCATGGAGGTTTTGAGAAGTGTTGCTGCTCAGCAACAGTCCAACAATCCAGCTGACCAGTTGTTCTCACTGTCACTGAATGACAACCTTGTCTCCTGAGTGAATGAACTTGAGTCGAGATTCTTGGCAGAGAAGTTGCTAGACCCTTTTATCAAAACTTGGCTTATCTTTGTTGAGTACGGTTGGATTTTACAACGTTTATTCTTTTTGGGTTATTTATAGGGTCTCTAGTAGTTGCTAAGACTTTATTTAATTTGGTTCCTTAGCTTATTATTATTCTTTGGTTTAGGCTAATAACATTAAAGTTTTTTTTTTTTTTAATGTCATTGGAACTTTCTTTTACCTCATTATCTTTGTTTAATCTTTTGCTTGACCTCATGCGGACAAGGTAGGTGGAAGCCTGAAAAATCCTAGCAACATCTTTATATGTAACTTTTCCATGATTATGCATAATGCTAGTGAATTTGCTCTATAGGAGGGAGCAGTCTAATATCAAAGGCGACGATGTAGCAATCCTGGTCGTATTTAGGGCCCAAAACATTCTACTGTTCGAGTGTTTGCAGTTGAGATACTTTTCTGTTCCTAAAGGACTCAAAAGACCGTTCAAAAATAAATATGTTCAACTAATAAAGTAAGCTAGCATGCTTTCTATCTTCGTTTCTTGAAATTTAATTTCTTTAATTTTATTTTTAAAAATTTAGCCATTTTATTTTTTGAATTTAAAATTTTAAGTTCATTTATTAACACTATTAAGATTCTTTTGTTAATTTTACTGTGGCATTTTGAAATAATAATAATAGAAACCTCACTTGCTATTTATGTAACAAAAAAAAAAAATTGTAACAGATCTAAATTTAATTAGAATAAAATATTTAGATTAATTATTGATATTTTAAAAGTTAAGGTACCAAATTATGTCAAAATTAAAGTATATAAATTAAATTTTAAATTTGAGTGAAATATAGGGATCAAATTGTAATATAACCATTCTTATAATCTAAAAGAATAGAGGGACTGAAATTTTACACATTATGTTCTCATGTAAAAAAAGGGAAAACAATGTATGCTCCTCCTTAGGACATTCCTTTTATGTATTAGTATAGATTTAATGTATTTGGAAGAGTTATTATCATATCTACAGCATTACATAAAAATGAAGAACCAGAGATATGTTTCATAAAATTGAAGACAGCAGCTACATGAACCAGGGCCTATTATTCAGGTGGATGGGGGTAAATCATAGGGTGTTAGCTCTTGGGGATGGAACCTTCTTTCATTGCTTTATCGGAAGATGTCAAGCAATAGAAGAAAATATAAGAATATCTAAACTCAAACTGTGAGAGCAGTAGTGAAGACAGTAATTGGTGAATCGTTTGAACAGAATCTCGGAAATTCCGCTCAAGCTGCGGTTAACCACTGTCAAATCCCTATTGTTAATTAAACTATTTTTAAGTTTTTTTAAAAGAAAACTTAAAAAAAAAATCAGCACCCATAATGTTGAGGTATATTTAAAAAAACTTAATAGAATTTTATCCTTAAACAATTTTAAAAAATTAATAATTTAGAACATGCTTAGAGGTTAATTTAAGAACCTATACCTAAATGATTTTTTTAAATAGAAGAAATTTATTTGAAAAATATATATTTGTCTTAACACTTATAAGTGTCTAATATCTATTTAAAAGTATAATGAAACCCTAACCTTTATAAATAACCTATCATATTTGTTTATTTTTCATAAAAAAACCCCAAAACTTCCACCTCTATATTCTATATATTCTAGACTATCTTACTTGCATAAAAGTTCTGCAATTAAAAAAAAATAACACCAATCGACAATTGTCTAATTAACCATAATGGTAAATGCAGTTGGTAACATATTTTCATTTCCATCATCAGCTACAATCAACAACCATTTCTCTTTATATTTTGTCCTATAAGAACATGTCATCTTTCTGAACAATAGGTTTGCAATACAAAAAGCCTCCAATTAATGCCCTAAATGTAAATAGCTACTGGAATATACGTTTCCCTTCCAGTAAATGGTTCCTAAATGGTTCCCAAAGTATCTAAGAGTTGTTTCCAATTCAACAATCATATAGGAAATGAGTTCTTGGTCAGATTTCGTGTCATAACTGTAGTATATTCATTTGTATATTTGTATTTTTTTTCCGAATAGATTGGTTTACAAAAATTATCTATGAAATGCATTAATATTCTTTGTATATTGTCCTTAATTGTTTTTTGCATGCAAAGCAAAATAGAAGAAAATATTAGCTCACTGGTTATCTAATGTTTAACTACTACTAAGCAATATTACGTGGATGAATCGTAATACAGAAAGACAACTTGTATTAGTAGATGAACCTAAAAATGTCCTTAGTCTAATCGGAAATGAACAAACCGATTGAAAGACTAATATGTCGTCTATCAAGTCCAATTAAAGAGATACTTTGTCTTGGGCATCAGAGTAGATGATTCCCAGAAGATAGAGACATAGATGTGACTGATTGGACTGACAGTACATCGGACAAGACCCAAGTAGGATAGATTCTGAATCCATTTATGGATTTATTTACTTGTGATGTTCATATTGTGGCATACCTTAATCCTGAGTGGATAATAAACTATGTGCGTGCGACTCTTATACTTTGATGTAAGTAAAAGCCTGAGTTTAAATAGATAAGGAACTGAAAGTTGGTGCATTGGGCATACGACTTCTATAGTATGTAGCATCATCCACAATAGTGGAATTCAAAGCCCCAAAAAATGAGTAAATGATCTCCTTTCATTGGCATTATATGATAGATGAAACGTAAACATGGCCACGATTCGTTTGTCTTTGTGATGAATGACTTTCCATAAGAAAGATGTTATGATTATTATGAGATAAAATATGATCATATTGGGATAACAAATTAATCCCAAAGAGATTAAGGATATCCTATGGGAGTACCACACTTATGACAAGGTCATTAGATGGACATTAATCGAGTAACTTTCGTAATGATATGTAATTAGGGAGAGCTCAGCCATGATACTATAGTAAAACTATAGTAAAATGACTTCGTGACTAAATGAGTTTATAATTAAAAAACGAAAAGTTGGAATTTAATTATAAATCATTGGAGCCCTAATTATATATGTTCAATCGGTCCCTCCGCTAACTTATTGAAACCAAAAATGAATTGGAATTGGGTTGGAAAAATTATTTAATTAGAAAATTAATTTAATAAATAATCTTTATTTTGAGAAATCGAAAAACATGTACTAGGTAAATTATAAAGTATTGGGTTAAAAGTCCAAGAAGGACATATAATTGGACCCAATACAGGAGAGGCCCAAAACCACTCATAATAAGTATGAGGTTGTAATACCCTCAACCAGATCTGATTTGCCGAATTTGGATCTTAGGCATTACTAACGAATACAAACACAAACTTAGTCTACTTATACGAATTACAATCAATTATGGCTTACTTAATTAAAAAATTTATAACATGAATACATAAGCATGTACAAGAAGTATATACAACTACAACACGTAGTAATTAAAATACAACAATATATGATTTCAAATCCTAATCTATTATAGGCACCCCAAGTATGGAATTCTTAATGACAATTCATACTTTGAATGCGCCGCCAAACTTGCTCTTTGTGCATAATTACCCGATACGCCCTTTCCTTTGGCATAGTCTTGGCATCGCTCTTCCTGGCGTATACTTGCAGTCAACCTAAAACAAAAGTATAAACTCATGTAAGCTCAAAAAAACTTAGGGAGAGAAATGTCCTTTACTTACGCAATAATTGCTTATTGTTACTGATGAATCGTTATGACGATCTTATTTTTCTTTTCCTTCAACCTGTTTCTGGCAAATTCTTTCCTCAAATTTCGTTCTTCCTTCACTATGGATTAACATGCCTTACTCTGAAATCATTACTTACCCATGAACATCTTTGATACATCACTTACATTCTTCAATCTGATCTTTCATGAATCTTTATTCATTTCTTTTCCAGAGGTCTATACAACTGAAACACCGTTACTCTCGTATACATAACTCTAACCATCGCTTTATCACAATTCATGAATGGTCATGTACACAGACAGTAGATACCTCGTTCAAATATCAAATTTGGAATCCTAACTCAGAAAACACTTTTCTTCTGTTAACCCATCACCTCTCTATATCTCTTCAATTCATTATTCACAATTGAATCTTGATCTTGTATATTACTATACCATAAACCATAGAGACACTGAGCCTTAGTGATCTTTCTGATCACACTTGCAAACCATATTGAACACGTCAAAACAATTTAAAACAAAATCAGCCACAAGAATCAGCCACAAGAATCATTCCTTTAGGTTATGCCATTAAGAGCCTCATGATATGCAACAAGGGCATTGTTTTCAAAATTTACCATGTAAGTCGTTCCTTCAGAGTACGTGTAACACCCCACACCCAAGTTCTACACTGGGACGGGGTACGAGGCGTCACCTAACTTACCATATGCATTCTAACTTTTTCAAATCATCAAGACTTGACCGAATTTAAAACTTTTTCAAACTTTGTTTAAAATTTCTTAACATGGGCCTACGAGGCCTCAAACGTCCATCGAAAACCATTCGGGACTAGTTCGGGTCCTTAACCAACTTTAGAAAAATAATCCTTGAAACAGGGCACACGCCCATGTAGAAGGGCAACACGCCCGTGTGGCCATTATGACATGGCCGTGCTGATGGCCCGTGTGACACATACGGCTTAAGCAACTAGGGACGCACCCGTGTCCCATGCCTGTGTGAATTTAATTCTAAGTTCGAACCTACAGGGGTTTTCAAATGGCCTGACACACGTCCGTGTTTATTGCCCATGTCCCTCACACGGCCATAACACGCCCGTGTCCTAGCTCATGTCTAATAACCTTGACATTCTATTTCTGACGTCAGCTCCAATTTAAGGCACATGGTCGAGGCACACGCCCGTGGCCAGAGGCCGTGTCCTCCATATGGCTGAGACACACAGCCGTGTCTCTGACCGTGTGTTTACTACTATGCATACTGACTTGAAATTTTTACGTACAGGGGACACACGGTCGGACAACACACCCATGGGGCTGGTCTTGTGTCACACACGGCCTAGAAATACGCCGGTGTGTTTACCCGTGTAGACAATATAAGGCTATTTTCCAAGCCTTTGCCACCCAGAAATACAATCTAACACCAACTGACATATCAAAATCTAGATTAATATGATTTCACAACCAAACAACCATAGCTAAGGCCTATATACAATTCATGTATTCAACCAAACCAACAATCTCACATTCATGAAAGACTACTTTGAATTCATATAATAACTTTCAATATTAGCCATTTTTCTTGGCCTTATACAAAATGAGTCAAATATTAAAGCAAGCCAACACATTTGGCCCCAAACAATGTGACACTAGAACAAAATCAAAGAGTCCTATACATGCCAAAATCAAAAATTAAGAACTAATTATATCAAGTGCTTCGATTGATAGCGTGATCGATGCTTCCGACATTCGTTGATCCACGAGCTAATTAGGCGGTATTATAAGAAAATAGAAAGAAACGGGGTAAGCATAAAGCTTAGTAAGTTGCATGAACATTAATATAGCAACAACTTTACCATTCATCTTCATGCTCATAATACAAAAGTAGGCATAAGCACAACTTACTCGTCATTATCCAACACAATTCACATAGCATATACTAAGCTCACATCTCATGCATTTCATTTAGGTACCTGGACCACTCACAATATGGTTATACTTTTCTTGTTAAACTTAACTGAAATCCTCACTATTGAACCATTTGAAATGCTATAAGATATTCACTAAGCCTCAAACATAGGGTATAACGCTGATGCCATGTCCTCGACATGGTCTTGCACTGGCTCTCATAATGTGGCCGATGTATGTCCCAGACATGTCTTACACTAGCACACAATTAACCGGGATGTCATGGCATGAATTTCTGATTTATTTTCTAAGGTTCAAACGGGAGCTCTACTATCTCAATATTCGTCATGCATAATTATTTCCACAAACAAGCAATTTATGCCATATCAATTCAAACACATATAATACCAATGTAGTTGTATTATTTACATACAACTTACCTCAGATTACAAAATGTTGACGACTAGCTTAGCTTAGTCCACTTGCTTCGCTTTTCCCCGGTCTATGCCTGGATTTTGTAATTCCTGATCTAAAATGATAGAAATTCATTCATCTCATCAGCATATTACTCTAGACACTCGAAAATTCATAATTGGGAAAAATAACCGTTTTGCCCCTAAACTTTCGCAAAATGACCATTTTACCCCTAGATTCGAAAATCAATTTTTATCATATTTTCTCACTAACCAAGCCTAGCTGATTACTTTTTATACTAGAAGCAGCCCAAAATTCTCATTATTTCACACATTTATCTCCTATTTTACAACTTATGCTAAATGGTCCTTAGTTAGGGTTTTCATGAAAACTACTTCACAAAAGTTATTTATTTCACTACCATAACTCATTTTCTTCCATAAAATTTCAGAAAAAAATATGAACACACTCATGGTAAAACCCTAGACTTTCAACCATTTTGCGAAATAGTCCTCTCATTTGAAAGCTCATGTTATAAGGGTTCTAAAAGTACAAAAATCATCAAGAAAAACCATCAAGATCAGTTACTTGTAGAGATATTAAGTGGCTGAAAACTTCAAGCTTCAGAACCCTCCTATGGCTAATATTTTCGATCAAGAAGAAGATGGGAAAGGGATGATATCATCATATGTTTATTTTATTTTCTTTTTAGTCAAATAAATCACCAACTTCACCTAACATTTGACTAAGTTAAAATCCTTGTCTCATGGTCGGCCAAGCACTATATTAGGGCCTAATTTCACTTTAAAGAACCCCAATTTATGATACATGGTAATTTAACTCCCTTAGCTATCAATTTAAGACTTTTGTACTTTATACGATTTAGTTCTTTTTCGCAATTAAGCTCTCAAACGCTAAAATTAAATCACCAAAATTTTCATGCACTATAATAAACATGTTATAAGTTTAAAATAATAATAAAATACTTTCTCCAAATTTGGATTGGTGGTCCCCAAACCTCTGTTCTGACTAGGCCTAAAATCGGACTGTTACAATTCTCCCCCTTAGGGATTTTCATCCCCGATAATCTTACCGGTGAATAAGTTTGGTATTGATCTCTCATAGTCTCTTTGGGTTCCTACGTGGCTTTCTCGACTCCGTGTCTATGCCACAAGACCTTTACGAGTGCTACACTTTTATTCCTCAACTTCTTGACCTCTCGATCCAAAATCTTAATTGGTTTTTCACCAAAGGTCACATCCGGGCTTATTTCAATTTCTTCAGGTGAAATCACGTGTAAGGGGTCAGATCAGTAACGGCACAACATCGATACATGGAATACATCATGAATTTTCTCTAGCTCACGAGGCAAGGCTAATCAGTATGCTACTGGCCCAATTCTCTCGGTCACCTCTTAAGGTCCAATAAACCGCGGACTCAGCTTGCCTTTTCTACCGAATCTAAGGACTTTCTTCTAAGGGGATGATTTCAAAAACACCTTATCACTGACTTGAAACTCGATTTCTTTCCGTTTCTAATCCGCGTAGGATTTTTGTCTATCCGATGCGGCCTTTATACAGTCACGAATCACTTTAACCTTTTCTCCAGTCTCTCTTAGTAAGTCGTCCCCGTAAATTTGATTTTCTCTCAGCTCGGTCCAATACAAAGGCATTCGACACTTAAGCCCATACAAAGCTTCATAAGGTGCCATTTTCAAACTTGATTGATAACTGTTGTTGTAGGTGAATTCGACTAGCAGTAGATACCTTTCCCAACTGCCTTGAAACTCAAAAACACAACACCATAACATATCCTCTAATATCGAAATTACTCTTTCCGACTGACCGTCGGTTTGCTGGTGAAAAGCTGTGCTAAAGTTAAACTTTGCTCCCAAAGCCTCTTGTAATTTCTTCCAAAACCGCAAGGTAAACCTCGGATCCCTATCCGAAATAATTGACAAGGGCACTCTATGAAGTCTTACGATCTCTGAAACATACAATTCGGCCAATTTCTCAAGGAAGTAGTTGGTACGCACAGGTATAAAATATGCCGATTTAGTAAGTCTATCAACAACGACGCAAACTGAATCCTTTTTCCTTAGTGTTAAAGGCAACCCCGACACAAAATCCATGGTTACTCGGTCCCATTTCCACTCGAAAACCATCACAGGCTGAAGTAAACCCGAGGGTACTTGGTGTTTAACCTTCACTTGCTGACAAACTAGACATTTAGAAACAAACTCAGAAATGTCTCTTTTCATTCCCGATCACCAATACATTTTCTTCAAGTCATTGTACATTTTTACACTCCCTAGGTGGATAGACAAACAAACACTATGTGCCTCTCATAAAATCTTCTAAATGAGCTCATTATCCTTGGGTACGTAACTTCTGCCTCGATACATCATACAACTGTCAGTACCAATACTAAACTCTGATTCATTTCTCGTCTCACACTGAGCCATCTTAGCTTGCAAGTCCTTATCACCTTTCTAAGCCTCACAAATCTCTTGAAAGAATGTTGGCCTAGATCTCAACTCTTCCAGAATCGAACCATCATCAGTCACTGACAACTGAGCATTCATATCTCTCAAGGCGAACAATAATTTCCTACTCAATGCATCGACCACTACATTAGCCTTTCCAGGGTGGTAGTCAATCACCAACTCGTAGTCTTTTATCAACTCTAACCATCGCCGTTGCCGTAAGTTCAACTTTTTCTGAGTCATCAAATACTTTAGACTTTTATGGTCGGTGAATACCCGACATCTCTCACCATACAAATGGTGTCTCCAAATCTTTAATGCGAACACTATAGCTTCTAGCTCCAAATCATGGGTAGGGTTATTTCTCTCGTATGGCTTTAGATGCTTTGAGGCATAGGCTATAACCTTTCCTTCTTGTATGAGCACACATCCTAACCCATTCAGGGATGCATCACTATACACTACAAACTATTTTTCCAATTTCAGTTGCACTAAAACTGGAGCTTCGGCCAACAAAGCCTTTAATTTCTTAAAACTCTGTTGGCACTTCTCTGTCCATTCGAACTTGACATCTTTTTTATAACAGCCTTGTCAGCAGAGTAGTTATCATAGAGAATCCATTCACGAATCTTTTGTAATACCCAGCTAAACCCGGAAAGCTTCGAACCTCTATCACATTCTTCGATGGTTTCCACTCAACAATTGCTGAGATCTTGCTTGGGTCAACTCTGATTCCATCTCCCGACACGATGTGTCCTAGGAATCCAACCTCTTTAAGCCAAAATTCACTCTTACTTAACTTGGCCTATAATTACTTATCTCTCAAGTCAAATGCTCTGCATCCTCACTCTCATCACTTGAGTAAATTAATATGTCATCGATAAAGACCACCACGAACTTATCCAAATACAACTGAAAAATGCGGTTCATTAAATCCATAAACACTGTAGGAGCATTTGTTAAATCGAAGGGCATAACAAGAAACTCATAGTGCCCATACCTCGTCCTAAACGTGGTTTTCAGTACATCTTGCTTCTTAACTCTTAACTGATAGTAGCCCGACCTCTTAAAAAACACGGTGTCTCCCCTCAACTGATCGAACAGATCATCAATCCTTGGCAAGGGATACTTTTTCTTCACAGTTACCTTATTGAGCTGGCGGTAGTCTATGCACAATCTCATTGACCCGTCTTTCTTTTTCACAAAAAGTACCGGAGCACCTCACGGTGAATAGCTCGGTCTTGCAAAACCTTTATTCGTTAACTCTTGTAATTGAGTATTCAAATCCTTTAACTCTATTGGAGCCATTCTATATAGAGCAATCGAGATAGGTGTCGTACCTGGGGCTAACTCGATACCAAACTCAACTTCTCTGGTTGGAGGCAATCTGGGCAACTCTTCTGAAAACACATCCAGATACTTACGTACCACCGACACTGTCTCAATTTTCACTTCAGACTCTTTGGTGTTCAACACAAATGCTAAGTAGGACTCAGACCCTTTTTCTCAAATATTTCTCGGTAGTCAAAGACGAGATCAGTACTGGTGAGTTATCCGGTTCACCTGATTCAACCCGAATTATATCCCCATTCTCACATTTCAATTCAATGAACTTGCTACCACAATTCACTATCACATCATGAGTAGTCAACCAATCCATGGCAAGAATTAGATCAAATTCATTAAACGGTAGTAGCATGAGGTTAGCCGGAAAACAATGACCTCTAATCATCAAAGGACAACCTCTGCACACTTTATCAACTATCATATGCCTGCCTAATGGGTTTGACACTTTTATCACAAATTCGATAAACTCAACAGAAATATTCATACTGGTTACTAATTTCATGCATACATAGGAATGAGTAGACCCCGGATCAATCAAAGCAATAACAGAAATATCATGAAGAGAAAAAATTACCCGTAATCACATCTGGTGAAGATGCCTCTTCACGAGCGCGAATGGCATAAGTCCTTGCAGGTGCTCTGCCCTCGGACCTCACACTGAATCTTTAGAAGCTCCTCTACTGCTAGCCCCACTGCCCGGGTTCTTCTGTGGTCTACCCCTCGTAGGAGCACTACTCGCCCTCACATCTTGCTTTTTCTCTTTCTCATCTAATTCAGGGCAGTCTCGGATGAAGTGGTCCAAAGATACACATTTGAAGCAACCTATTTCATTCCCTTGGCACTCGCCGAAATGACTCCTACCACACTGCGAACACCCCGGCCTATTTGGCCGATCACTACTGACACTCGCGATAGAAGTGGTCTGGGCTTTAGAACCCGTATTCTGCTTGTTCTTGCTCTTATTTGAGAACCCCATTGACGCGTTCGATCAGGTAGGAAACTCTCTCGATATCTTAGATGAGGTCTGCTGTGATTTCTCCATCTATCTTTTCCTTGAGTCTCGGGACTTAATGTCAGCTCTTCTTTTCTCTTTGGCCAATTCCTCAGCCTTGCATGCTCTCTCCATAAGCACCACAAATTCCCCCAATTCTAAAATGCCGACTAATAGACGGATATCTTCGTTTAGACCATCTTCAAACCTCTTGCACATGATGGCTTCTGTAGATATGCACTCCCGTACATATTTGCTGAGTTTCACAAACTCATGCTCGTGCTCACAATCACCCCTCGACCTTGCTTCTTCACTCTAAAAATTCTTTCCTCTTTTGGTCTATAAACCTCTGACTAATGTACTTCTTCCGGAACTCTTCCTGGAAGAATTCCCACGTTATCCTCTCTCTCGATACAATAGACACAAGAGCATTCCACCATTGGTAGGCTGAGTCTCATAGGAGTGACACTGTGCACTTCACGCTCTCCTCAAACGTGCACGGTAGCTCATCAAATACCCTAATGGTATTTTCCAACCAGAACTCTGCTCTTTCTGGCTCATCATCAATTTTAGCCTGAAATTCCTCGGCCTCTTGCTTTTGTATTTTATCTACTGGGGTTTCTCTCTCCTAACCATATCCACTCATTGCGGAGTTATGGGGGCATACTGAGGAATTAGAGGAGGTGGGAGAGGTGGAGTGTTCGGATTCACACGAACAAACTCCGTGTACCAAGCGTTCATTATGTGGAGGTAAGCTTCTCTAGCCCCTCTACCCTGACTCAGTGTCATGGGTCCACTATCTACTGGTGCAGTCCTTTTAGCGGGGCTGGCGCATTACTCTCCACGTCATCCACCATAGCTACGCCAGGATCCATTTCCTATATAAATAAAAACACAATTTATCTCGTTAAGAGTCGTCACACTATCAATATATAGTTATGACATGTATAGCTAGACTCGTACTCACACTAGGTTAGTCCTAGAATCGACTAAACCAAAGCTCTGATACCAATAAATGTAACACCCCACACCTGAGTCCTACACTAGGACGGGGTACGGGGCGTCACCTTACTTACCACATGCATTCTAACTTTTTCGAATCATCAAGATTTGACCAAATTAAAAAAAATTTTAAACTTTGTTTAAAATTTCTTAATATGGGCCTACAAGGCCTCAAACGTCCATCAAAAACCATTTGGGACTAGTTCGGGTCCTTAACCCACTTTAGAAAAATAATCTTTGAAACAGGGTATACGCTCGTGTGGAAGGGCAATATGCTGGTGTGGCCATTATGACATGGCCGTGCTGATGGCCCGTGTGACACACACGACCTAAGCAACTAGGGACACACCCGTGTCCCATGCCCGTGTGTATTTAATTCTAAATTTGAACCTACAAGGGTTTTCACACGGCCTGACACACGCCTGTGTCTATGACCCGTGTCCCTCACACGGCCATGATACGCACGTGTCTTAGCCCGTGTCTAAAAACCTTGACATTCTGTTTCTGACGTCAACATCCAATTTAGGGCACACGGCCGGGGCACACACCTCTGGCCAAAGGCCTTGTCCTCCACACGGCTAAGACACATGACCGAAAAACGGGCCCATGGGGCTGGTCGTGTGTGACACACGCCGGTGTGTCTACCCGTGTAGACAATATAAGGCTATCTGCCAAGCCTTTGCCACCCTGAAATACAATCTAACACCAACTGACATATCAAAATCTAGATTAATATGATTTCAGAACCAAACAACCATAGCTAAGGCCTATATACAATTCATGTATTCAACCAAACCAGCAATATCACATTCATGAAAGACTACTTTGAATTCATATAATAACTTTCAATATTAGCCATTTTTCTTGGCCTTATACAAAATTAGTCAAATATTAAAGCAAGCCAACACATTTGGCCCCAAAACAATGTGACATTAGAACAAAATCAAAGAGTCTTATACTACTAAAATCAAAATTTAAGAACTAATTATACCAAGTGCTTCGATTGATAGTGTGATCGATGCCTCCAACGTTCGTTGATCCACGAGCTAATTAGGCGGCACTATAAGAAAATAGAAAGAAATGGGGTAAGCATAAAGCTTAGTAAGTTGCATGAACATAAATATAGCAATAACTTTACTATTCATCTTAATGCTCATAATACAAAAGTAGGCATAAGCACAACTTACTCATCATTATCCAACACAATTCACATAGGATATACTAAGCTCACATCTCATGCATTTCATTTAGGTACCTAGACCACTCACAACATGGTTATACTTTTCTCGTTATACTTAACTGAAATCCTCACCGTTGAATCATTTGAAATGCTATCGGATATTCACTAAGCCTCAAACATAAGGTATAACACCGATGCCGTGTCCTAGACATGGTCTTACACTGGCTCATCCATCAAGTCGATGCCATGTCCTGGACATGGTCTTACACTGACTATCGAGATCGAGGCCGACGCCATGTCCCAGACATGGTCTTACACTAGCTCTCACATATCCGTGCCGATGCCATGTCCCAGACATGGTTTTACATTGACATATCTCGTAGCTGATGCATGTCCCAGACATGTCTTACACTGGCTTACATCTCGAGGCCGATACATGTCTCAGACATGTCTTACACTAGCTCTCGTCTAAATGTCGATGCCATGTCCCAGGCATGGTCATACACTGGCTCTCATAATGTGGCCGATCCATGTCCTAGACATGTCTTACACTAGCACACAATTAACCCGAATGTCATGGCATGAATATTTGATTTATTTTCTAAGGTTCAAACAGGAGTTCTACTATCTCAATATTCATTATGCATAATTATTTTCACAAACAAGCAATTTATGCCATATCAATTCAAACACATATAATAAAAATGTAGTTGTATTATTTATATACAACTTACCTCGAATTACAAAATGGAGACGACTAGCTCAGCTTAGTCCACTTGCTTTACCTTTCCTCGGTCTAGGCCCGAATTTTGTAATTCTTGATCTAAAATGATAGAAATTCATTCATCTCATCAGCATGTTGCTTTAGACACTCAAAAATTCATAATTGGGCAAAATGGCCGTTTTGCCCCTAGACTTTCACAAAATGACCATTTTACTCATAGATCCGAAAATCAATTTTTATCACATTTTCTCACTAACCAAGCCTAGCCGATTACTTTTTATACTAGAAGCAACCCAAAATTCTCATTATTTCACACATTTATCACCTATTTTACAACTTATGTAAAATGGTCCTTAGTTAGGGTTTTTATGAAAACTACTTCACAAATGTTGTTTATTTCACTACCATAACTCATTTTCTTCCATAAAATTTTAGAAAACAACATGAACACACTCATGGTAAAACCCTAGGCTTTCAACCATTTTCCAAAATAGTCCCCTCATTTGAAAGCTCATGTTACAAGGGTTCTAAAAGTACAATAATAATCAAGAAAAACCATCAAGATCACTTGTAGAGAGATTAAGTGGCTAAAATTTTCAAGCTCTAAAACCCTCCTATGGATGATATTGTTGGTCAAGAATAAGATAGGTAAGGGATGATGTAACACCCCTTACCCGTATCCAAGGCCGGAACAGAGTACGAGGCATTACCAGACTTAACAACACACATAGACAGAAACTGGGCCATAAAATTTCATTTAATTTAAAACTTTTCGAACACATGCATAACAAACAAAGCTAACTATATCATTACATCAAAACATATGACGTAGCATGATTAATTAAACTTATAAACCATAATGGATAAGGACCACATCTCATAATCATATACAATAACTCAATGCAGACTGATACGTACGATCAAAATCATAATAAAAAATACATATTACAAACCAACTTCCTATACATGCCACTCACTTGATATTTCTAATATTTGAATTAATTCTCCCAAAAAATGATAGTTTGATAGTGTAATTTTGCCTCCGATGATCTCCAACCCGAGCCGACCTATCAATACTAAAGAAATGGAGAGGATGGGTAAGCTTTACGCTTAGTAAGTTCATATGAAAATAATAAGCAATTACTACCATGCTTTTCAAGATAAAACACTATAATTGTACAATTACATATATTCAGGTTAAGCTGTGTTATTGAGTTACAGTTACTAAATCATTCATATCTGAAGCTACAAAACTCCAACTTTAGTTTCGTTAATTTTATTTGAAACTAGATTCATATATCTTTCTCCCATAAAATTTCCAAAATTTTTGGTTTGGCCAATTAGTACAGTTTATTAGTTAAATTCTCCCTGTTTCAGAGTATGACTACTCTGACCTCTGTGTACTACAAACCAAATTTCTCTCTGTACAGAATTCCAACGACCATGCCGTTTGTTTCCCTTAAAAATAGACTCAATAATGAATCCATGCATGTAAGGTATGACTCTTAATAAGTTTTGTACAATTTATGATGAATTTCTAAATTCAGAACAGGGGATCTCGAATTCATTCAGACCCTATTTCACAATAATTCAAATATCACACAATATAGAATTCTTTTGCTTCCCCTGTTTCTTTCATGTGAAAATAGACTCATTAAGCTTTATTTTCATATATCATTTGCATTTTTATTCAACTTCCACAATTTTTAGTGAATTTTCAAAGTCACGCAACTGTTGCTGTCCAAGACAATTTTATTGCTAATTCACTCTTTCACACTTTCTTTGTATTAACCTCATTTTAACATACATATCACAAATCATTTTCACCACATTTCATACATCACAAGTATAGGCCCATGATTACAAGGTCACCATAAAATCATCCTCATGTATAACTTAATTGTTTATAACCTTACCACAACCCGATCACTTAATGAACACATTATTCACATAACCAAATTCCTGCACTTATTCATCACAAAACTCATAAAGCGACATAATAAGTCTCCGTTGAACACTTTGGATCAATCCTCGATACTTGGTGGTTTCCGCAAATAGCTCCACCCATCATAAAGTTCGACTCTCTTGTACACATGGTGAACACTTAGTATCACCCATGTGACCTAGCCGATTTATCTAGTAGCTCTCTTGTCTACATGGTGTCCTTCACCGAAACCACGCATGCGACCTAGCTACATATATCCCGTAGCTCTCTTATCTACATGGTGTACACATAGTATCACCCATGTGACCTAGCTACATCATAATATCTCGTAGCTCTCTTGTACACATGATGTGCACTCAAAGACCATACATGTGACCTAGCTACATACCATCTGTATCATCCAATCTTTACGAAGGTTCAACCGGGATTTCTCTCTCTTTTCTAACAATTTCACCAATCAAGTAATTACCAACAAACATATTTCCAATATGTTACAAATTTATTCATAGTCCTTTTTCAATTTTCAATTTACAGAAAATAGTCAATCTATAGGTAGCCACATTTCATATGATAACAAAATATAATAAAATAAAATAAAATAAATCGATAAATTATTTACGTACAAACTTATCAAAATCTCATCAGTACAACCGCAACAATTCATACAACCCAGCTTAATAGTAATTTAACACTCAATTCTTGTAACAATAATTCCATTCAATTTCACATGACACAACTAGCATTACATTTTTTTTTTTTTTATATCATACATACCATCCATCAACTTCTCTTAAACATATTAAATCATACAATTTATGCCATATCAATAGAGAATTACAATTCATGCATGGTATTGCATTATTATTAACACACGACTTAACTTACCTCGATTCTGAAAACTAGCAATTACTATTTTAATCCATAACCTTGTATTTTCTCGATTTAAGCCCGAATCTCGATTTCCTTCATCTATAATATCACATTTAGCCTAATAATTAGTCACATTATTCATACGGGTCCAAAAATCATATTTTTATAAATTTACATTTTGACCCCTAAACTTTTGCATATTTGCACTTTTGCCCCAAGACTCGAAAATTTAATTTCAGCCCTTATTCCTATGTTTTATGACATGCTGAACATTTTTCTTCTACAACAACATCAAATTCTCACTCTAACATATAGTTATGAACAATAAGTATTTTTAGATTATCTTTGCTTTTACTCGTTTTCACTTAAAACCGAGTAGCACAAGTTGTTTAACATAATTTAAAACCTCATATTCTATCATAAAACATCAAAATACACAAATTTCACCTATGGGTATTTTTCCAAATATGAACCCTAGCTTAAATTATTGCTAGAATAAGCTTAATCGAGCTACCAGGATTCCAAAAACGTAAAGAACATTAAAAACGGGGCTTGGAATCACTTACTATTGAGCTTGGAAAGCTTGAAAACCCTAGCCATGGCCTCCCCCATGCTAATTTCGGCCTCCATGAAGAAGATGAGCAAAATTGGCTTTTAATTTTGTATTTTAATTCATTTTACCCCTAAATGACCAAAATGCCCTTACTACTAAACTTTCAAAAATTCTTCCATGTCCTAATTTTGTCCATGAACTTAAAATTGGTCAAATTGCTATTTAAGACCTTCTAATTAATATTTCAATGCAATTTCATACTAAAAACTTCTAGAATGCAAGTTTTGCAACTTATTCAATTTAGTCCCTAACTTTAAATTAAGCACTTTATGCATTGAATTTCTTCACGAAATTTTCACACAATCATGCAATCATATCATAGACCTCAAAATAATCATAAAATAATTATTTCTATCTCAAATTTGTGGTCCCAACATCACTATTCCGACTAGGCCCAAAATCAGGGTGTTACAGATGATATCATCCTATGTTTATTTTATTTTCTTTTTAGTCAAATAAGTCACCAACTTCACCTAACATATGACTAAGTTAAAATCCTTGTCTCATGGCTGGACAAGCACTATATTAGGGCCTAATTTCACTTTAAAGACCCTAAATTTATGATACATGGCAATTTATCTCCCTTAACTATCAAATTAAGACTTTTGTACTATATGCGATTTAGTCTTTTTTCGCAATTAAGCTCTAAAACGCTAAAATTCACCAAAATTTTCATGCACTTTAATAAACGTGTTATAAGTCTAAAATAATAATAAAATACTTTCTCTGACTTCAAATTGGTGGTCTTGAAACCACTATTTTGACTAGGCCCAAAATCGGATGTTACAGTACGCCACAAGGACTTATCTCTCAAATTATTGTCACAAGGGCTATCATTGCAGGGTTCACCACAAAGGCCATCCTTTCATAATTTTCCATAAAGGATTTCCTTCCATGATTCTCCATAAAGGCTTTCCTTTCATATTTCACCATAAAATATTTCTTTTTATATTTCGCCACAGAGGCTTTCCTTTCATATTTTGCTACAAAGGCTTTCCTTTCTTGACGTGTTTTTGACATGGATTTACCTAAACTCATGTTATGTGAGGTTTGCCCACCATTGTCTTGGGACACGTAGGAATCCCATTGAGAAATAACCATCTTTTAGTTCCTTTTGAAAGAGAGCCATAGCCATGGACTTTTTCTTTAAGATTTGTATCAGACATCATGTTTTTAGTCCTGGCGAACCCCTTTAGACTCCACCACGCTGGACAGACACAAAATTACTTGATAGACCCTTCATGCACAGACACAATCCACATTCACCTTTAAAACCACAACTTACTCTTAATAGAACATACTCATAGCATACATCTAAGACACACATATATGACCAAACCTAAACTTCTTAGATTCCATACCAATACATGAATTCTATCCTTCATAATCATTCATATAATTCCACGGCCATCAAGCTACACTTTTCTAGCTTCGGCTTTATCGTTCAATCAGTTTCTATAAATGTATCTCATTTGAATGGTATTCATGCAAGAGTCAGCTTAAAGACTCACCTTAGAACCACATATAGTAGCTTGAACACCATTAAAACTTATTCGTAACCTTTATTGATGTGAGTCTCAAGGCCCAAAATCAAGCTCATAAACATGATGGGCTGAAATTTCCTCAAGGCCCAATAACAAGGTCAAAGGCTAAGCAAATCTGAGCAAGATTGAGTGGGACCGTCCAATACTTCGTTACCAAGGCCCTAGATGCACACACGACTAAAAAAGAAAATCAAGATTCACTTTCTTGTTTTCAAGAAAATCAAGAAACCGGATCTTGGTCCAATTTTGTTGTTTCAGAAAATTTCAAGAATCAAGAAAATCAAGATTTCAAATCTTGGTCCAAGAAATCGAATCTTGCAGTCAAGGCGCATTGGATTTCATGTATGAGCTTGAACGAGCCAATTTCGAGAGCAAACAGATCACAAAACCAAGTTATTGAAAAACTGACCCATTAAGATGTCTACAAGTCCCTCCTGAAGTTTGGAAACTAAAAATAGGAGGTCCAATTCAAGAAGTTCCTTGACGTACTCAAGCAACTTCATATCAATATCCCGTTGGTTGAAGCACTTGAACAAATGCCAAATTACATAAAATTCATGAAAGATATCCTGTCCAAGAAGCGACGACTTGGAGAATTTGAGACGGTAGCTTTGACGAAGGAATGCAGTGCATATCTTCAAGACAAATTACCCCCTAAGCTGAAGGATCCTGGGTGTTTTACCATACCATGCAACATTGGAGTAGCTTATTATGGTAAGGCACTATGTGACTTGGGCGCAAGTATCAACTTGATGCCTATGTCGATATTTAAGAAGTTGGGGATAGGTGAAGTTAGACCTACTACGGTTACACTTCAGCTAGCAGATCGATCTTTAGCACATCCAGAAGGAAAAATCGAGGATGTATTGGTACGTGTAGATAAGTTTATATTTCCTGCTAATTTTGTGATTTTAAATTTTGAAGCAGACAAAGAAGTACCAATTATCCTGGGGAGACCGTTCTTAGCAACCGGAAGGACACTTATTGATGTGCAGAAGGGTGAACTTACTATGTGCGTTCAGGACGATCAAGTAGTATTTAACATTTTCGAGTCAATGTGATTTCCTGACATAATAGATGATTGTTCTACAGTATCTGACTCAGAGGATTTAATAATGGAAAAGGAACTCAACTCTGTTGAGGATCTTCTGGAAAGAATTTTGACATCAGACCCTCCAAGTGATAAAGAGGAGGATGAAAACTTAGCTTTGCTAGAAGCTAATCAAAAGGGATTTAATCCAAAATTCTGTTTTGTATCTTTGGATTTAGAGGAGAGAGATTACACACAGCCAAAAGTATCAATCGAGGAGCCACCTAAACTAGAACTCAAGGTATTACCTTCTCATTTAAAATATGTTTATTTAGGTGACGCTTCTACTCTGACTGTGATTGTTTCAAAGAGAGTTAACTCATCGAGCAAGAAGAGAAACTTATCTTAGTTCTGAAATAATTTAAGAAGGCTATCGGATGGACCATAGCCGATATTCGCGGTATTAGTCCATCTGTATGCATGTACAAGATCATCCTAGAAGATGGTGAAAAAGGGATGATCGATGGACAACGAAGGCTGAACCCCATCATGAAGGACGTTGTGAAAAAAGAGATTATCAAGTGGTTAGATGCGGGTATCATTTACCCCATTTCAGACAGTTTATGGGTAAGTCCAGTCCAGTGCGTACCAAAGAAAGGAGGTATCACAGTCATAGAAAATGAGAATAACGAGTTGATACTAACTAGAACAGTTACGGGATGGAGAATCTGCATCGATTACCGGAAGCTGAACAAGGCAACTAGGAAGGATCACTTCCCTTAGCCATTCTTAAACCAGATGCTAGATAGACTCGCGGGGTGAGATTATTACTGTTTTCTCGATGGATACTCGGGGTACAACCAGATTACGATAGCACCGAAAGATCAACACAAGACCACATTCACCTATCCGTACGGTACATTTGCATTCAGACGTATGTCATTTGGTTTATGTAATGCACCTACTACATTTTAAAGATGTATGATGTCTATTTTCACTGACATGGTGGAGAAATTTTAGAAGTTTTCATGGACAACTTTTCAGTGTTTGGAGATACATAAGATGACTGCCTAGCCAATTTAGCTAAGGTACTAAAACGATGCGAAGAGACAAACCTAGTCCTTAACTGGGAAAAGTGTCATTTTATGGTACGAGAAGGTATCATTCTGGGGCATCGGATAACAAGACATGGGATCGAGGTAGACAGAGCAAAAGTAGATGTTATTGAGAAACTCCCACCTCCAACATCTGTAAAGGGTGTTAGGAGCTTTTTAGGCCACGCCGGTTTCTATCGAAGATTTATCAAGGACTTCTACAAAGTTTCTAAACCTTTATGAAAATTATTGGAGAAGGACACGATATTTAAATTTAATGAGGAATGCTTAAAAGCTTTCAATGACTTGAAGAATCGATTAGTCACAGCACCCATAATTGTCACACCAGACTAGGACTTGCCATTTGAATTGATGTGCGACGTAAGTGACTTCACAATAGGAGCTGTCATGGGCCAGCGAAGGAGTAAATTTTTTCATCCCATCTACTATGCAAGCCGAACTCTGACAGGAGCTCAGTTAAACTATACGATAACAGAAAAAGAGTTACTTGCTATCTATTTGCTTTCGACAAGTTTCGATCTTATCTTGTAGGTACCAAGGTAACTGTCTATACAGACCACTCGACAATTAAATATTTACTTGCCAAGAAAGACACTAAGCCGAGGTTGATCCAATGGGTACTTATACTTCAAGAGTTCGATTTGGAAATTCAAGATCGAAAGGGAGTAGAAAACCAAGTAGCAGATCACTTGTCCAGATTGGAGCTGCAAGAAGGGAATTCTCCACTTGTACCGATTCAAGAAACATTTCTAGATAAACATATACTGAAGGTAAGTCATGTCCATAATACCCCTTGGTTTGCTGATATTGCTAACTTTTTAGCTTGTGGTTTAATGTCGTATGATAAGACATATCAACAAAAGAGAAAGTTTCTTCACGATGTGAAGTACTATTTCTGGGAGGAACCATATCTGTTTAAAAAGTGTACAGATCAGATGATTAGGAGATGCATGGCGGAAAGAAGAAATACCATGAGATTCTATACCATCACACTCATTTCAAGTGAGGGTCATTTCGGAGGAACTCGTCTTCACAGCCCAAAGTATTGCAAGCCAGATTCTTTTGGCCAACACTATTCAAATATGCATATGTATACGTAAAGAGTTGTGACCGATGTCAAAGAGTTGGAAATGTCACCAATAGAAATGAGATGCCTCGAACAAACATCATTGAGGTCGAATTATTCGATGTTTGGGGTATTGATTTTCTTGAGCCCTTCCCTTCGTCTTTTGGTCACAAGTATATACTGGTAGCAGTAGATTATGTGTCCAAGTGGGTCGAGGCAGAGGCATATCCGACAAACGATGCTAGGGTTGTGATCAAGTTTTTGCAGAAACACGTGTTCACGAGGTTTGAAACCCCGAGGGCCATCATTAGTGATGAAGGGTCCCACGTTGTGAACAAGTGATTAAAATGGTTACTAGACAAGCACGAGGTGAAACACAAGGTTGCAACGGCTTACCATCCACAGACGAATGGACAAGCTGAACTGGCAAATAAAGAAATCAAGGGCATATTGGAGAAGGTAGTTTGCCCGAACCGACGAGACTGGTCCAAAAGACTAGATGACGCTTTATGGGCCTACAGGACATCGTACAAGACACCTTTAGGGATGTCACCCTATAGGCTGGGTTTCGATAAAGCATGTCATCTACCATTGGAGTTAGAGCACAAAGCTTACTGGGCTCTTTGACGACTCAACTTAGATCCCAAGCTCGGAAAAGAAAGACGGATGTTCCAACTCAACGAGTTAGAAGAATTCCGAATGTTCTCATATGAAAATGTCAAATTACTAAAAGAGAGACTCAAGAAATGGCATGACAAACACATCCGGATTCGAGAATTTGAAGCAGGTCAACAAGTATTGTTGTTCAACTCGAGATTGAAGTTCTTTCCAGGTAAGCTAAAATCACGTTGGTCCAGTCCATTTACAATTCATAGAGTCTATCCATACGGAGTTGTTGAACTCCAAGGTAAGAGAGGTAATTTTCAAGTTAATGCTCAGCGTTTGAAACACTATTGGGGGAATAAAACTGAACGGGATAACATCTCATTCATTTTATCAAATATTTAATAATCTTCATGTTTTGTTTAATAAATAATTTAGGGTTTATTTTTCAGGTTTAGTACGTTTAAATAAATTCTGTCTAGGAGGTTGGAACTTAAGCGGGACCATTTGTGACCCCTCCAATCTTTCCCAGAATTTATTTTAACATAATTTTCAAGAAAATTTTCCTAATCAACAAAATAAATTTTTGTTTTTCAAATAACAGGTCAATTTGATCCAATTTTTAATTTGCAACTCAATTTTTAATTTTCATTGAGTCTAGGGACTTAAATTGAATTATTTTTAAAATTTGATTGCTCTTTTCGTAAATAATCAAAACTAGATGCCTCTTTTTGTAAATATTTTTAAAAGGCTTCTAGAATAAATGTTTTTAGTTAAAAAAATAAAAATGATAATTATTAATATATAATTATACCCATTATAATATATATTAATTATTATCAATTTTTGGATTTTATTTGATAAGTTTTTATACTAAAATGATAATCTTTACTATATAATTATATCTATTTATATATTAATCTTTATCAATTTAGCATGAAATTAGGATTTTATCTTTGTTTTAATAAATTAAATAGCAATTAATAGTTTAATATATGCAAATATCTAATTATTAATTGTTGTTATCTTTATATAGGACTAGAATTTAGAATTTTTTATTAATTAAATTGTTTTAAGAATTCTACTCTAATTCCTATTTCTCCCCTTATAAATACTACCCATCTTCCTATTCACCTAACACTTAAAATCCAAAGCACCAAAATATCTAAGTGCCGAACCCCAACAACAAGCTCAAGCGGTCGGCCAAAGCCTGCGCCCGACTCTAACGCACGCGCCGCCCCACGCACACAACGCGCGCATTGCCTCGAGCGGCCCTAGCCTCAGCTCGCGCCAGGCCTTCACCCCGCGTGCAGTACCTGCCCTCCGCACCATCTTGCGTGCGCACAAGTCCCACCTGCTGTCCAACGCCCGTGTTGCTACCAGCTCTGCTGCACACGGCTGCTCCCGTATGCACCACGCTCGCACGCCCTAGCTGCTTGTGCGGCATTCCTCTTCCATTCATCCTAAGCCACAAACCTCCAACCCTTCTTTTAAATTCCCATCTTTTTCGCCTTTATTATTATTAATTCTTAGAGTTTTTATATTTTTACAAAAAAAGGTGGTAAGACCTAGCTTTTCTTAATTTTAATTTTAATTAATTAATTTTTCAAATCATTGAATTATTTTTATTAAAATTTATTGAGAAACTAATTTTTTTTCCATCTTATGATCAGGTTAAACATGCCTCGCAAGAGAACTCGTGCTTCCGCTCGAATTGATGAAACACAAAACAAATTCCACTATTAAGAAGCCAAAGTGAGATACGAAAGTATCTTCAAAAATCAACAGATGCATCTAGAAAAAGGCTTCACTTTAAAGGAGAGCAACTACCGAGACTTATGGCATGTATTCGTCAATTGTTGAAACCCTAAATTGGGAGTTATTTTGTGAAAAGAGACCAAGTGTGGATGAGGAAGTAGTTCGTGAGTTCTATGCAAATTTAACTTCAAGCGAGATGATAGAAGTTCCAGTTCGCGAAATCAAGGTACCAATAAATTCAAATGCTATTAATGAGTTCTTTGAATTACCAAATTTCGAAAACGATGAATATTCCACATTGATGAGCAATATCAAGCCTGAAAATTTACAAGAAATTCTCGAGGATCTGACAGTTCCAGGTTCTACATGGATTGTGTCAAAACAAGGAATCCACACTTGTCGAAGAGAATATCTGACGCCATTTGCAAAGTTATGGTTTTACTTCATCCGATTCAGCCTTATGCCTAGCTCACACGAGACTACTATCTCATTAGAGCGAATGATCTTATTGTACTCGATCCTAACTGGTAAGACCATTGATGTGGGGAAGATCATCTTAAGGGAGATACGTAATTGTGCTGTTAAATGCTCTGGCCCTGCTCATTTCCCCTTTACGATAACAATTCTATGCTTGAAGGCTGAAATTCTTGCGAATGTAAGGAAGACAGGGTATAGCCAGGGCACAATCACGGATTGGGGCCTTTATCGAGTAGCCGGAGACTCAGTTCTACAGCAACGAGATGAAGTAAGTGAGGAACCGGAGGACCCCGATGAAGAAGAAGATCCCGCGATGCAATCATTTGAAGTCCCTGATAAAGTAGAATCAATGGAGCCAAAAGCTGAACCTGATGCGGAAACTTCAATGTTTCGAGCTAAATCGTCGAGCCCAGACCTTCGAGATAAGCTATCAAAACTGATGGACTTAATGCAACATATGCAATGGCAACAACAAGCCTACTGGAGATACTCAAAAATAAGGGATGACTCGATGAGAAGTGCTTTTAAGAAAATATACGATGATCCATTTTTTTTTGTGCCTGAATTTCCAGACTTCATATCGAGCCATGGACTCCACTCTCGAAAAAGAAGCGAAGCGATTCATGCAAAGGCAATAGTGATGGAGCAAAAGATGAGTCAAATTCGAAAGGGTCTGTAAATAAATAAAGGGAGGTTCTTAACTTTATTTTATTTCTATTCTTAGGTCATTTTAGGATTAAGTTTAATTAGGAATTTATTTTTGTTTTTTGCATAATAAAACAAGAGAGGAAAATCATTAATAAAATGTGAGCAAGTCACAAAATTTAAAGTGTGGCAATAGATATATACATGTTTAGGATTGGATTTAGAAAGAGCTTGGTACTTAAGCAGTCAAATTGACTCACCTCCTCTTTTCCAAAATCCTACCTGGTGTATAGTATCTATTCACTTTAAACAATGAGGACATTGTTCATTTCAAGTTGGGGGGACCAAGAAATTGAATTATTTCCACTCAGAATAAAATTTTTCTTTTAATTATGATTAGGATATATTTTGTTCAAAAATTTGAATTTTGCTAAGTATGCTCAATTTGAGTATGAATAAAGTTCTATTATTTCAATAAGTTATTATGTTAGCTTAATAATGACATGAATGTGTTTTTAATAAAGCATGCAAATTCGTACCATAAATTTTTTAGTTCTTTAGGAAAGTTAGGTATGCATGAAAGTTTAAGTCTTTAGAATTGACTTAGTAAGTTTCTTGAGGCGAAATCCTAGGGAGCATGGAACGTTAGAAATGATTTAGGCAACTATTGTTTGGATTGTTTGAGCCTTTCAAGCCCACCATGGTATATTTTATCCGTTGAAACCCAACTTTGAGACTATATGGCCTGATTTTATTTCTACCCTTATAATAATTAGCCATTACTTTTCGCTTAATAATCTTTAAATTGTCCAAAACACTAGACTCAGTAACATTCTAGATGTTTTTTGAAAATAAGTTTGGGGGAGTTGAAAAGAAGTATCAATTGCTCTAGAATTGCAGTACACAAAGTAAGTGCTCGTGTGAATCAAAAAAAAAAAGAAAAGAAAAGAAAAAAGAGCACATGTATTTGAAAGATGTACAAAAGAGCATATGAAAGTCAAGTTGGTGTATCGAAGGTAAAAACTCCGAAGGTTCAATCGATGCTGAGTCTAGAGTTTTTTTCAAACCAAAATTTATCCATCTTTCACTTACCCCTAGCCTAGCCACGTTACAACCTTGATAAAGACCTATTGATTCAAAGTCCTCATCCTGCCTACATTAGTGGAGAGAAATTGCTACGATCAACATATGAAGATATAAGTTAAGCTTAATGATTGTAGCTTAGTCTTTAATAAAGGAATAAAAATCAAATTGGTAAGGGTTAACATGTCTTTATTACAAAAGCATTTAGTCTAAATTTTGCTATTATAATAAGTTGTTGAATTTAATTTGAACAATATGCATACTTAAGTAGCATAACTTAACAGATTTCTTGTCTTTGAGCATAAGTATTTTAAGTTTATAATTTTGGGAAAAATGTTGTTCTGAAGGAATTTTTCGAAGGTGTTTCTGAGAGATTCTTCTCAAATTTTGCGCATTACTCGGGGCGAGCAATGAATTAAGTTTGGGGGTGTGGAAACACAAAAATTTATATACTTTTTCATACCCTTTTTAACTTAAAACCAAGCTATTCCGGTTAAATTCTTGTCGAAAAATAATTAAATATTATAAAATAATTAAATTATGTTAAAAATATGAACATTATTAATTTTAATTAATTTTATAGTTAATTTTGATTAAATTTGGCTATTTTTGACAGGATTACACAATTGGAGAAAAAGGGCCCGGTGAACAGTGCGAGAAGAACAAAACCGAGAGTAATTTGAAGTATCGAGGCCAATTAATTTCCAGCCCAAGACGGTCCAGAAATGTGTATTAATTCATAATTAAATTAATTTTAATTTATTTCCTATTTAATTTAGGTTAAATGAATTAATTTTAATTAATTATGAAGAAAGGGCCTAGTGAACCGCACTGGTTGAACCGAATGAAGTGAGCCGAACCAGCCACTAATTGGGCTGACCAGAACCGTCCATTGCTGACCGAAATCAGAAAATTATCTGGTAAAATATGCTTGCAAAAAGGCCCTTGAAAAACTTCCAAATTACGTTCAAACCCCACCTTTATTTTAGGCTTTGAAGATTTGCCCCAGCCTATTTTTAGCAAGGTTGAAAGCTTCAACCTTGCCATGTGTGTGGCCGGGCATGGGAGGGCTCTCTTGGCTGCTGAATTTGATATTTTTAGCAGCCCTATTAAGCTATAAAAGCCACCCTATGCTGCTCATTTCAAAGCATCCCTCAACATCTCTCATTCCACAACATTCTCTCATCCTCTCTTCACTTCTCTTAAAGTTTCCTCTCCATTTTTCCATCCCATTTTCCCTTCCTCTTGTGCCAATTTCCTCTCTTGAGAAAGAGGTGTTCTTCAGCCATCTTGGGAAGCAATCAAGGATTCATAGAAGCCTTGCTCGGTGAAGACAACAGAGGCAAAAGAATAGAGCAACAGTCAAGCTGCAGAGAAACACTGGATTTGCTTTCTGTTCCCTTTCTTTTTAATTTCTATTGTTTTTATGATGAACATATCTATGAATAATATTGTTTTTGAAATGGTTATTTTAATCAATTTAGCTTGAATTTAATTCGTGTTGGGTTGATTATATTTTGCCTACTTGAATTGTTAAAATAGTGTTTATGCTATTATAGGCCTCAGTGAAGTGCTTGATTAAGTAAAATCATGCTTAGGTTATCTGGCATTATAATTGTTTAGATAACTAAAGAATTAATTGTTTAAGTGGATTGAAATTGCAATTAATGGACTCAGTACTTAATCAGTGCATGTTTAATTGTTCTAAGGTAACTGAAAATTAAATTAGCATTGTATTTGGCGATACATATGCCTTGCATAACTTGCAAGATTGTTGTGATTAAATTGTTTCAAGGTATGGCTACTTTGTTACTTCACATAATCTTTTACATGTTTATTAAGTTGAATTAATCGGTTGAATCGACATAGGAATATGCGAGAGATAATTTAATTCAATAAGTATGTATGTGCGATAGCATGTTTACTTTATTAAATCTGTTTAGTCGGTTGAATTGGCATAGGGATATGTCCAAGAGATAAATGGAATATTTTTTAGTAAATGTGTTCATAAGTTAGCAAATTAATAGGTTTCCGTGAATCTATTCATAACAGCATAAGCACGAATTTAATATTTCTAAGTTAAAAAGGTATAATTAATCCAACACAATTATATCATCTTGATTAAATCTTACTTGAAATCGTGCACTAGAACTCTTTTATTTTTTTTAAATTGTTTGCTTAGTTTTAAAATCTTAGTTTATAAATCACTCTTTTCAAACCAAAATTATTTTTTCCTCACCAAAGTGTTTTAATTAATTTCATAAATATTGCTTTTTACAGTCCCTGTGGGTACGATAACTCGACATTTACTTGTCACTTTATTACTTGTTACGATTGTGTACACTTGCACATTTCCACCGTTCCACACTCATTCATCATCTGGAAGAAGGTTTCCTTAGTCTCCTCCTTGGCCCTCAAATACGGGCCTAGTATCGCTCGAAGCTACTCTATGAAAAAAGGCTTGAGCGTTGCTCTCTACTTCACTAGAGTCAGCTCAATTGGATGTCATTGCTATATGAAAACATGTTTTAAAATGGTCAGGAGATATCACACTATCATAGGTTTTATAATGGCATGTATAGCTAGACTCATACACATTATGATCAGTCCCAGAATCGACTAAACTACAGCTCCGATACCAATAAATGTAACACCCTTAACCCATATCCGTCGTCAAAATAGGGTTACAGAGTATTACCGGAGTTTACAGTACAAACAAATAGAATTTTGATCATTTCATAAATTATCAATATTCATAATAAAACTAATCAAAATCATACATATTGTCTCTTCTACAATCCCTAAAGGCCCTAAATACGCGTTAGAAATAAGTCAGGACTAAATTGAAAATTCGTAATATTTTTTAGAACACATTGCAAACTTTTAAAGCTGCAGAGGTAAAATAGCCGTGTGACTCACACGACCAAGAGACACGCCCTTGTCTTAGGCCATGTGGGCAATAAAAATAGGGACACACGACCGTGTCCCAGCCTGTGTCCTTACCCATGTAACTCACTGACTTGGGTCACACGCCCGGGTGCCAGGCCGTGCACCCTTTGAAGTATCCTCACACGCACGTGTGCAAGGATTTGTAACAACCTGACATGACACCCTTTGAAACCTATAAGGGACACACGGCCGTGTCACCTGGTCGTGTGTCACACACGGCTGAGACACACGCTCATGTCTCTGCCCGTTTTGACTAAAATAGGTCATTTTTACAAGCCACATTTCTCACCCAATTTGGCACCAACCTACACCCAAAAATGCACACATACACTAGCTATAATCAAGCATCCAAACAAACATGAGCATGCTTTAAACATGTGGTATATTCACATACAACCAATATGTCCTTAGGCACCTCAAATGACAATATGCAAACATGTGTAATCATGTACACCATTAAACCAAATAAGCTAATAATTTACCAAGCCATTTTGCATCTTTTCATGCCACTTATCCTACCTATCAAAACATACCAAAACTTCTTAAATGGTACTAAATAAGCTATTCCGAACTAGCATCAATATACATATATGCTTTCCATAACAAAGCACCAAATCACACCAAATTATAAAACATATATCATCAGGATATTCAACTACCAATTTACCTTTCATCATTCAACCATAAATCAAGCCACACTTTAACCATAAAAAGCAATTATGCACAAACCAAAATGTGCCAAATCACAAGCGAAATAAGTGGCCCATCTCAACAAAACACATATAGGCTAACATTAGCCAAAAATAACATATACATGTCATTATAACAAAAATTAAACATCCAAAAGTATTAAAAGAGCTGATGGATAGTGTGATATAGCTCCGACAAGCTTCCAACCCAAACAAGCTTCCAACCCGAACAAGCTTTCGATTTATTATAAAACACGAAAAATAACACATACTAAGCATTTAAGCTTAGTAAGTTCGTATAACATAGAGTTTAACTTACCATTTGATCACAATTAAGACAACTGAACATAGCATATCCCAACCAAATTAGCCAAATGCCTAAGCACATATTCACCAACATGTTAGTAATTTGAAACACATATAATAGCCAATACACATGGATGAACTCAACAATTATTCAAGTTGCCTATACATGTATCATCCATTTCACATATCAATGTATCATATAAAACCATTTCCATGTATTTCATGTAAATACATGTAGTAGTTCGTATTGAACTTATAAAATCTCACAACAAAACTATGGCCGTTGAACCATTTAGAATATCGTTGGATACTCGGGTAGCACACACGAGGTGTACTAAACTATAATTTATCAATTCCTATACATGTATGCTCATACGAGCTCTAAATCGGTATACTCTTATGAGCTGTAATCGTTAAGCTCATACGAGCTGAGTAACGATAAGCTCATACGAGCTGAATAATGGTAAGCTTATACGAGCTGAGAATCGGGAAGCTCTCACAAGCTGAATTTGGTAACCCTAATTACATGTCATTTGTATCCTACGAATTATTACGGTTCAAACGAGACTCGATAATCGTCATACATTGTTGGATATGTGATTGGTATTCATATATGACAATAATGTGAATCACATACATATAATTCAATTAATGCATATAATTACACAATTTAATTACACGAACTTACCTCGACGAGTATACGTAGATACAGAGGCAATTATTCTGAGACTTTCTCTTTGCCCCAGTCTAACTCCGTACGAGGTCTAACTGGATCTATATGGATAAATTTAACTCATTTCAACATATAATTCATTCAATTTAATCCAAAACATATTTTTGGCAAAATTACCATTTTACCACTATACTTTATTTTCTTTACAATTTAGTCCCTAGGCTCGAAAAATGAAATTCATGCAGTTTTTCCCTTACCCAAGCCTAGCCGATTCTATACATACTAATAGTAGCCCATATATTTCATAAATTCACAATTTCACCACATAATTTTCTCTATTTTTTAATTTAATCCCTATTTGACAATTTCATCAAAAATTCTTTTACAAAAGTTGTTTATCTAACAACAACCATTCATTTTCTACCATCAAACTTCAAAAATAAAGCATACTCATCAATGGAAAAGCCCAAATATTTTAACAATTTTACAAATTAGTCAATATAAGCTAGATTAAGCTACAATGATCTCGAAAACGTAGAAATCATTAAAAACGGGACAAAAATCATGCCTAATTGGGCAATATAAGCTTGGTCGAATGTTGCCCAACAAAAATGGCTTCTTTCCTCATGAAAAACCAGTGGCAGAAGATGATACTATTTGTTTTGTTTTAATTTATCATTTATTACCTATTTACTAAATTAACCTTAAAAACTAATCAAAATTTCAATAATAACAAACCATGCTCATCCAATAACAACCTTAATGGGCTAATTACCATATAAGGACCTTCATTGTTAATTTCTATAGCTATTTAATACCTTTAGCTATTAGAACTCAACTTTTGCACTTTACGCGATTTAGTCCTTTTTATCAAATTAAGCATGTAAACGGTAAAATTTCTTAACAAAATTTTTATCGATAATACTATCATGCTGTAGACCATAAAATAATAATAAAATAATTTTTTTAACTTCAGATTTGTGGTCCCGAAATCACTGTTCTGATTTCATTGAAAATAGGCTATTACAGTTTTCCTAGCCCTAATAGAATAACTAACAGGACAACTCATCAAATAAATAAAAAAACAAAATAATTGTAAGTGTGGAATTTTAAGGGGAATTTGGCTAAAGGAATTAAATGGGCTCCTTGGGTTGAATTCTTACATGATGATCTACCTATTAAAATAAAATTGGACCTATAGTTTAAATATTTTACAATTTAGGCCACTTTGATAATTTGTCCTGATATTCAATTAAATTTTGCTTCTGGAGTCTTTGAGGGTAAGGTGGTGGAGGTTTATATACTGAAGTTGGTACTGGTTGATTTGTCTTTGGCAGTAATTCTGCTGCTAACGGATTGATTGGCTGATCAGAATTGGCCGGTTCTGAGGTTACCTTTTCAGGTCTTGCAAGTTCTGGTTCTAGTGGAACTAGAACTTCAACACTCAGTTGAACTTCTTTCGAATGTTGAGCTTTTGCATGCTCCTTTTTAGCTTCAATGATGTTGGGCTCTACCATTTTTTCGCTCCTCAATGTTAGTGCTTTATAATGCTCCTTTTCTGGATTTCTCAGATTTTTCGTATCACTAGGTAGAGCACTCTGTGGACGGTTCCTAAGTTCAGTAGCAAGCTGGCCCACTTGGTCCTCCAAATTCCTTAGAGTGGCATCATTCTTCGCCATGTATGCCTTTAATAAATTCTCTAAGCTATTGGATGATTTAGCCTGAACTAGTTTTTGAACTTGTTGTGAAAAACTTGGCGGCTGGGTTGGTCTAGGTTGGGCGTAGTTGTTACTGCCTCTAGCCCCTTGGTTACTCCAGGAAAGATTGGGGTGATTTTTCCACGATGGGTTGTAAAAGTTGGATTGCAGCCCTTGCCTTCCTCGGTTCTGGTTCTGATTACCTATGTAGTACATGGATTCTGGGTTTGACAGAAATTCTTCAAACACATGTCCTTCCCCACAATAGACACAGGCTATATTCTCATATTGGTTAGGTGGTTGAGCTGCAAAACTATTAGACCCATTAGTGGTAAGATTCTTTAACATTGAAGATATCGAAGATACCTGAAATGCAAGTGAAGTGAAAGCATCCACTTCATGAATTCCAGTAACTCATCTTCCTGACGTTGCTCGATTGGTTGGCCACTGGTAATTGTTATTGGCAATCTTCTCGATGATTTCATAAGCCTCATTGTAAGACTTAGATAAGATAGCACCGTTAGCGGAAGCATCTACTACCATCCTTGTGTGAGCGTTGAGACCATTGTAAAATGTCTCTAGTTGGATGCAATGTGGAATTCTGTGATAAGGACATTTTTGTAATAATTCTTTGAATCTTTCCCATGCCTTATACAAGGACTCATCATCCATTTGTTGGAAAGCAGTAATCTCATTTCTTAGCTTAACAATCTTGCTAGGTGGGAAATACTTCACAAGAAATGTCTCTGCGAACTCTTGCCATGTAGAAATCGAGTATGGTGGCAGTGAGTTTAACCAGGCTCGAGCTCTATCCCTCAGCGAGTACGGGAATAGTTTTAATCACAATGCATCTTCGGGTACTCTGGCTAGCTTTAAAGAGTCGCTCACCTCCATAAACAGTCTTAAATGAAGATGAGGATCTTCAGTAGGCATTCCACTAAATTGGCCCACTGTCTGAAGCATCTGGAACATGACTAGCTTCAGCTCGAATTATTGTGCCTCGATCTCGGGTCTTCTAATACCTGGATTAAGGTCATTAAAAACTGGCACGACATATTGTCGTAAAGCTCTATCCCTATCATCAGCAATAAGGATAGGATTTTGAGCAAGGTTTGCTCCGTTTCCTTGATTGATATTCTCGAAATTCATCTCTTCGGTCCTTCTCTGGTTCGCTTGTCTTCTTCGTTGGTGAAAGGTTCGTTCTATTTCAGGGTCCACTGGGAGTAAGTCGATAATTCGGTCAATATTCATAAACACCTGAAATAATCAGAGGAGAATTAATTAAGTAAATAAAATTGAACAGGAAAATAAAAGAACCAAAATGTAAAAATAAATTCACAAATAATGTTTTTTTTTAAAAAATACAGTCCCTGGCAACGACGCCAAAAACTTGGAACGGTGGAAATGTGCAAGTGTACACAATCGTAACAAGTAATAAAGTGACAAGTAAATGTCGAGTTATCGTACCCACAGGGACTGTAAAAAGCAATATTTATGAAATTAATTAAAACACTTCGGTGAGGTAAAAATAATTTTGGTTTGAAAAGAGTGATTTATAAACTAAGATTTTAAAACTAAGCAAACAATTTAAAAAAAATAAAAGAGTTCTAGTGCACGATTTCAATTAAGATTTAATCAAGATGATATAATTGTGTTGGATTAATTATACCTTTTTAACTTAGAAATATTAAATTCGAGCTTATACTGTTATGAATAGATTCAGGACAACCCAGTAATTTGCTAACATATGAACACATTTACTAAAAAAAAATCCATTTATCTCTTGGACATATCCCTATGCCAATTCAACCGACTAAACAGATTTAATAAAGTAAACATGCTATCGTACATACATACTTATTGAATTAAATTATCTCTCGCATATTCCTATGTCGATTCAACCGATTAATTCAACTTAATAAACATGTAAAAGATTATGTAAAGTAACAAAGTAGCCATACCTTGAAACAATTTAATCACAACAATCTTGCAAGTTATGCAAGGCATATGTATCTCCAAATACAATGCTAATTTAATTTTCAGTTACCTTAGAAGAATTAAACATGCACTGATTAAGTACTGAGTCCATTAATTGCAATTTCAATCCGCTTAAACAATTAATTCTTTAGTTATCTAAACAATTATAATGCCGATATAACCTAAGCATGATTTTACTTAATCAAGCATTTCATCGAGGCCTATAACAAAGATAAACACTATTTTAACAATTCAAGTAGGCAAAATATAATCAACCTAACACGAATTAAATTCAAGCTAAATTGATTAAAATAACCATTTCAGCAACAATATTATTCATAGATATGCTCATCATAAAAACAATAGAAATTAAAAAGAAAGGGAACAGAAAGCAAATCCAGTGTTTCTCTGCGGCTTGACTGTTGCTCTGTTCTTTTGCCTCTGTTGTCTTCACCGAGAAAGGCTTCTATGAATCCTTGATTGCTTCCCAAGATGGCTGAAGAACACCTCTTTCTCAAGAGAGGAAATCAGCACAAGAGGAAGGGAAAATGGGATGGAAAAATGGAGAGGAAACTTTAAGAGAAGTGAAGAGAGGATGAGAGAATGTTGTGGAATGAGAGATGTTGAGGGATGCTTTGAAATGAGCAGCATAGGGTGGCTTTTATAGCTTAATAGGGCTGCTAAAAATATCAAATTCAGCAGCCAAGAGAGCCCTCCCATGCCCGGCCACACACATGGCAAGGTTAAAGCTTTCAACCTTGCTAAAAATAGGTTGGGGCAAATCTTCAAAGCCTAAAATAAAGGTGGGGTTTGAACGTAATTTGGAAGTTTTTCAAGGGCCTTTTTGCAAGCATATTTTACCAGATAATTTTCTGATTTCGGTCAGCAATGGACGGTTCTGGTCAGCCCAATTAGTGGCTGGTTCGGCTCACTTCATTCGGTTCAACCAGTGCGGTTCACTAGGCCCTTTCTTCATAATTAATTAAAATTAATTCATTTAACCTAAATTAAATAGGAAATAAATTAAAATTAATTTAATTATGAATTAATACACATTTTTGGACCGTCTTGGGCTGGAAATTAATTAGCCTCGATACTTCAAATTACTCTCGGTTTTGTTCTTCTCGCAGTGTTCACCTGGCCCTTTTTCTCCAATTGTGTAATTCTGTCAAAAATAACCAAAATTAATCAAAATTAACTATAAAATTAATTAAAATTCATAATGTTCATTTTTTTAACATAATTTAATTTTTTTTATAATATTTAATTATTTTTCGACAAGAATTTAACCGGAATAGCTTGGTTTTAAGTTAAAAAGGGTATGAAAAAGTATATAAATTTTTGTGTTTCCAGAGTGATTCACCGAGTTTGTACGGATGAACCTGGCTGCTCAACAACCTTCACCCCCTCCTGTTCCCCAACTAATTCTCATGATTCCTCAAGGTACAAAAATAATTCGAGTTAGTAAGCCTTCTGTTGATAAGATACGTAAGTACGGGGCTGAAGAATTCTGAGCTACAGTCGAGGATGATCTTGAGAGAGTTGAATTCTGATTAGAAAAAATGATCAGGGTTTTTGATGAGCTATCCTGCACACTGCCTGAATGTGTTAAATGTGTAGTATCGTTGTTGAAAGATTAAGCGTTTTAGTGGTGGAACACGTTGACTTCAGCTGTGTCAAGAGAGCGGATCACCTGGGAATTTTTCCAAAACGTGTTTTGAAAGAAATACATTAGTTAGAGTTTTCTGGATAAAAAATGTAAAGAATTTCTAGGGCTTAAATAGGGTCATATGACTGTATCAGGGTATGAGTGGGAATTTTTTAGATTGAGCAAATATGTCCGAGAATGTGTTTCGACCGAGACTGCTATGTTTAAAAGATTCAAAGATGGGTTAAACGAAGACATAAAGCTTCTAGTGGGAATTCTTGAATTGAAAGAATTCTTTGTATTGGTTGACTGGGCACATAAGGCCGAAGAACTAAGTAAAAAGAAAATACATGTAGATTTTGAAGCTAAAGACTTGAGAAAGAGATCGATTGGGAAGTCCTACCAGTCAGTATCGAAGAAATCAAAAGAACATCACAACCGTTCTACTGCTTCTGTGGGATATTCTAGTAGAGAAAGAGGTACCCGACGCTTCAGTCCTAAACCTCAGGCTACATCTGTAGTGAGTGTGGGTAGTGCCAGAGATGCTAGACCTGAATGTAAGCACTATAACAGACCACATTATGGTAAGTGTTGAGTGAAGAGTGAAACGTGCTTCAGGTGTGGTTTCTTAAACCATTATATTAGTGATTGCCCAGATAAATCTGAAAAAGAGAAAGCTCAAATCACGAGATCGAACAATACTTCTGCGAGATGAAGACCACCTCGTAATCCTGGAAATGTGAATGGTAGCCGTGGTGTAATGAAAGACTTTTCTGTGAGATCTGAAGCACGAGCACTGACTAGGGCTTATGTTATTCGCATTCGCGAGGATGCTTCTACGCCAGATGTTATTACTAGTACTTTCTCTATTTATGATACTAATGTAACTGCTTTGATTGATTCGGGATCAACCCATCAGTATGTTCGCACAAATTTAGTATCTAGTAAAAATTTACCTATTGAGTCCATTGAATTCGTGGTTAAAGTGTCAAACCCTCTAGGCCAGTATGTGCTAGTTAATAAAGTCTGCAAGAATTATCCTTTGATGACTAGGGGTTACAGTTTTTTGGCTGATTTAATGCTATTACCGTTTAATGAATTTGATGTGATTCTAGGTATAGATTGACCAACTCTGCATAATGCTGTTGTAAATTATAGATGAAAGCTTATTATTTTGAAATGTCAAAATGGTAAGACGCTTCGTATTGAATTAGATAATCCGAGTGGGTTACCTATTGTTATATCAGCTCAGTCGACGCAGAAATATGTGAGAAAAGGTTGTAATGCTTATCTTGTTTATGTACTGGATACTAAAGTGTTTGAATCAAAGCTTGAATTTGTACCAGTGGTTTGCGAGTATCTTGATGTATTTCCAGAGGAGTTACCTAGATTACCGTCAGTCAGAAAGGCTGAGTTTGCTATAGAACTTATACTAGAAACATCACTAATATCGATAGCACCTTACAAAATGACTCCTATCGAGTTAAATGAGTTGAAAGCACAAATGCAAGAGTTGACAGATAGAGGTTTTGCTCGACCTAGTTTTTCATCTTGGGGTGTACCGGTTCTGTTTGTTAAGAAAAAAGACGGATCGATGAGATTGTGTATTGACTATCGTCAGCTTAAAAAGGTTACAATCAAGAATAAATATCCACTACCTCGAATTGATGATATGTTCGATCAGTTGAAAGGTGCCACAGTATTCTCGAAGATTGATCTTCGTTCAGGTTACTATCAGCTACGAGTGAAAGATTCAAATATGCAAAAAATTGCATTCAGGACCAGGTATGAACATTATGAATTTCTTGTGATGCCACTTGGTTTAACTAACGTACCTGTAGTATTTATGGATTTGATGAACATAATATTCAGACCGTATTTAGATAGATTTGTTATGGTATTTATTGATGATTTTCTGATATATTTTCGAGACGAGACTGAACATGCCGAGCATCTGAGAATTGTTTTGCAAACTCTGGGAGGTAAACAACTATTTGCTCAGTTTAGCAAATGTGAGTTCTGGCTCCGAGAAGTCAGTTTTCTAAGACATAATATCGGCTGAAGGCATCAGGGCTGACTTGAGTAAGATTTCTACAGTTGTTGACTGGAAACCACCGAGAAATGTATCTGAAGTTAGAAGTTTTCTAGGATTAATCAGTTATTACCGAATATTTATCAAAGGGTTCTCTATGATTGCTACACCGATGATGCAACTATTACAGAAAGATGTGAAGTTTGAATGGTAGGATAAGTGTCAGCTAAGTTTCAACCAGTTGAAAGCATTGCTGACTGAGGCAGCAGTTCTGGTTTAGCCTGAATCAGGTAAAGAATTTGTTATTTTTAACGATGTATCATTGAATGGTTTAGGTTGTATTTTAATGCAAGAAGGCAAAGTGATAGCTTATACTTCCTGACAGTTAAAACAACATGAAAGGAACTATCTGACGCATGATTTAGAGTTGGCAGCTATTGTGTTTGCATTGAAAATTTGGCGACACCATTTTTTGGTGAAAAATGTCACATATTTACCGATCACAAGAGTTTAAAGTATTTAATGTCGTAGAAAGATTTGAATTTGAGACAGTGTAGATAGCTTAGGTTGTTAAAAGATTATGAGTTGATCATTGATTATTACCCGGGTAAAGCGAACGTAGTTAATGATGCTTTGAGTAACAAGTCCTTGTTTGTTCTACAAACGATGAATACTCAACTATCATTATCTGATGATGGTTCAATCTTAGCCGAGTTAAAATCTAAATTGATGTTTTTACAGCAGATCTGTGAAGCTTAGAAATGTGATAGTGAGATGTTAGCTAAACGGGTATAGTGTGAGTCGACTTCTGATCAAAATGTTAGATAGGACCCGATGATTGTTTGCTATTCAGAGGTAGTGTTTATGTACCGAAGAATCTAGAGATTATATAGAAAATTTTACACGAAGCTCATTGTGGTAGTTTGTCTGTTCATCCGGGAAGCAATAAAATGTACAGCGATTTGAGAGAGATGTATTGGTGGCCGGAAATGAAACGTGAGATTTTTGGTTTTGTATCGAGATGTTTGATATGCCAGCAAGTTAAAGCTGAACATCAGGTACCTTCAGGACTACTACAACTAGTGATGTAACGCCCCGAATTTGGGCCTAGAAGGAATGGGGCTTGGGCTTGGGAAATAGTTAGGAGATTGCACATTAAAATTTTTATGTGCAGGGAAGTTACACAATTGTGTGTTTGGCTTAGTGGTTGAGTGCTCTGGAAGTGTCTGAGAAGTCAAGGGGTCAAGTCCTGGCTTCCACAAAATTTTGGTTTTTAAGGATAAAACCCCTATCTTTGGTCAGTAGGGTTATAAATAAAATTTGGTAAGGTATGAGATAAAAAGCCTGCTGTTCTGGTGGATAGTGGCGTGTTGTGCTTGTAAGGAGGTTGGGGGTTCGAGTCACTCTTTGCACAAAAGAGTATTTATTTTACTTCTTTGCTGCTTGAGAAGTGGAGTCTAACTAGAACTCTGAGGTTGAATTGGTCATGAGAGTTTGAATGGGATGTTAGAGTGTTTCATAGAGAGAATTGTGGAGGGATAAAGGGAGAAATATTTGGAGGAAATAGTGGAGATTGTGGTATGGGGGTAGTTGTGACGAATTTGTAGTCTTGTGGAGGGAGTTAGTGCCGTTTGAGGACTCTAGATGCATGGGAAATTCAGCTATAGGTTTTTAGGGTGCCAATTTGGTGCTAGCTAGCCTTAGGTCATTTTCGTTTCAATACCTTGGGTTGGCAATTTTACTTCTTTTGTTTTGTACTGGCTCTAGTCGAAGACTTTTGAAAACCTCTCAGCCTTCTGTTGTTTTTCTTTGGCCGAATACCTAAAGTGACATCTTATTTTCATCTTACTTTCTTCTTTGTCCCCTCTTCTCTAAAGCCGAATACTCCTCTTCTCGATTTCATTCTTCCCTCCTCTGTTCTTTGGTAAGCTGAATCTTTCCCTCTCTTTCTTTGTTGGCCGAATACCCTAAGTAGTGTTCACTTCTTCTTCTCTGTTCTCCAAACTGATTACCCTTTGTCTTTGAGTAGCTGAAATTGTCAGGGACTAGTTATTTTCTCCCTTCTCTTCTTATCTTTCCCTTAGCTGATTTTTTCTGAAGTGCTGCCGAAATTCCTTTGATTTGTTGGGTAAGTGTTCTATGGTTTGTTTTCGCCTTAGCCGAATCTCATTTGGTTTCTTCTCAAAGATTTGGTTTTTGGTATCTCTTAGGCCGATTGTTTACTTTCTCTCTTTCCTACCATGGGGTAGTAATCATCTAGCACCTTTTTAATTCATTTGTCGTGCAATTATTATTAGAGGGTCGATTTCTGTAATTAAGGTGTTTAGTCAATTACCCTGTCCCTACAAGTGGTATCTTCTCTATTAGTAAGTACTTTAATCCTAGATACAATTAAGTGGGGTTATGGAGTTTGATGTTTTGGTTAACTGTTCGTGTAAAGGTTGAAACTTTGGGAAGAATACATGGATTTTAAGAGCGAGTGGGGTTCCACAACAGTGCAATTGGTAAGTGCGATGGTTCGGTTAAAGTTCCTACAATGCTTTGGTTTTTGGATTAACCGTAAATATGACTGATGGTGGGGTTGTGGTTGATCATAGGTTCTCGTTTCAAAAGTGGTTTGGTTGCAACTCTATAGCTGGTGTGTATTCACACACTGAATAGACTATAGATCGGCAATAGTTGAAAAGCCAAAATGCCAAAAAGTCGAAAAGTCGAAAGAATGGCCTTTTGGTCACATGGGTGTGCGAACGCACATGTGGTAAACTGAGCCCACGAATCATGGGCATAAGACTGTAGAGGCCACCTCGAGTGTTCTCATGGGCTTAGGTTGTTATGGGCTTCGATGGGTCAAAGTGGTCGTGTGGGATGGGCTTGTGGGCCTCACACGGATAAACTCGCGTTAAGTGGTAATTACTGGATTAGACTGTGTATTTCACATGGCCGTGATAATTTTTGGGCTTGATGGGCCACACGATCGTGTGGGCCTACTTGGGCTGCATAATGGGCCTTGGGCCCATTTAACTGTTAGAACTGTTAGGGTTACACGAGTCGCTCGAAGTGACTGTAGACCTTTCTGATGGGTTGATAAGAGTATCTAGACCCCAAGGCAAGTAAAATGACCAAAATACCCCTATAGGGTAAAATGTCTAGTTTACCCCTCGAGGGCAAATGACTGATTTATGCTATGATTTGACTGTTCTTTCTGAGTATGACATTCTACATATATGTATGATTTATGACATGATATTTTGCATGGGGATGGGTTTATATATTTTGGAGGAAGTATACTTTACTAATATGGTCGTACGGGTTACACAAGATGACTGTGGACCTACTGTTGGCTTAAAGCCTATTACTGGCAGCGTTGCTATGATATTTAATGGTTCGTGCCACTATTGATGGCTTTGTGCCACTATTGATGGCTTTGTGCCGCTACTGATGGCATTGTGCCACTATTGATTGCTTTGTTCCGCTACTGATGGCTTTGTGCCGCTATTGATGGCTTTGTACTGCTATTGATGGCTTCATGCGTCTACTAATGGCTTTGTGCCATATACTGATACTGGCAGCCTTGCTGAGTCATTGATACTGGCAGCTTTGTTGCGATATTATTTCTGGCAGCTTTTCTGCGATATTGGTGTGTTGGCTGGGTGGGTCAACTTTGTCCCCACATGGTATGTTGGTGGTACAGAGTGGTGTGTTGGCTGGTTTGGGTTGGGTTGCATTGTTGTACTGTATTGTTATTGCATTGGGCTAAGGCCTCATTGTTATTATTTATCAGTAATGGGCTCGTGCCTAGTCTGCATCGATATGGACTTAGGCCCGCATCAGCATCGTTCATCGCTTGTTTATTTTGGGATTACACACTGAGTTTTCGTAAACTCACCCACCTATTTTAATTGTTCAGGTAATCCTTAGGTGGGTCGATGCTGTGAGGGACTCGGAGATGGCCACACTATTGCTCTTGTTTTCTTTTATTTGGCGTATATTTGCTATTAGATTTCGTTTTTGGTTTTAAGTTATGTAATAAGGCCTTTCTAATTTTCTAGCTTTTAATTTGAGATTTTTATTTATTATGATTTATACCTATTAGATGTAAAACGCGATTTTCCAAAGTAATAACTGTTTTCAAGACACTACGTTTCCACAATACTGTTGAAATGCTTTCGCAACAAATAATGTTTTAAAAGTAATGATAACTTAATATGAATAACGAATAGCTAGAATGATTTGTGTTTTAACAAAGAGGCTTTAAATTTCCAAATGGGTTTTCAATAGCTAGAGCAAATTTTCGAAAAGCACTCCAATGTGACTCTGCCAGATTCGGCCATAACGTCTAGGTTGGGTTTGTGGTGTTACAAGTGATGATACCAGAGTGGAAATGAGATAGAGTTACTATGGGCTTTGTATGGGGTTACCCCTATCTTCGAAAAAGAAAGATGCCATTTGAGTTATCCTCAACCGTTTGACGAAGTCTACATATTTTATTCCAGTACGTACAGATTTTACACTTGATAGATTAGCTGAGTTATATGTTTTTAAGGTTGTTAGGTTATACAAAAGGCCAGTCTCTATTATTTTGGATAGAGATCCCTGGTTTACATCGTGATTCTGGAGAAAGTTACAGGAAGCTCTTGGTGCACGGTTGCATTTTAGTACTGCACTTCACCCTCATATCGATGGTCAGTCTGAGCGAGTAATTCAAATTCTCAGAGATATGCTTCAGTGTTGTGTACTAGAGTTCGAAGGCAACTGGAAGAAATATTTATTGTTGGTTAAATTCGCGTATAATAATAGCTTTTAGTTTTGTAACAGCCTGATTTAGACCCTAATCGGAATGATGGTTTCGGGAACACAAATTCGAGTAAAAAATATATTTAAAAAATTATTTATTGGGTTTATTGTGAATTAATATCTGTGAAATTTTCGTGATTTAATTTTATCATTTGAGTGTCGATTTAATAAAAAGGGCTTAATCGCGTAAAATAAAAATTTGATGGTTTAATGTGTAAGGGCCGAATTGAATGTGTCTTTATAATTTGAGGTATTTATAATGCAATTTGACCATGAAAGCATGTGATGGACAGTTATAACCATAAATTATAATGGTTTTGTATTAATTAATAAAGGTTATAAGTGTAAAATGGTTAATAATGTTATATAATATAAACCATAAAATAATTAAAAGCCATGCATGTTTTATTTGATAGCCGAAATTAGCTAAAAGAAAAGAAAACGGAAAGAAAGCCATATTCGGCCATTGTTAAGCTTAATCAAGGTATGTAACTAGCTCAGTTTTTGATAATTTTTATTTTTTTGAGATCATTGCAGTGTAATGTACAAAGCCCATGTTTGAATTTATAATTTTGATGAATATTTTGAGTTATGACATTGATGAATATTTGAGTTTTGTGATGTTAGTTGACGAATTATGAAATATATGTTTTGGATTGATATGTTTTGTATTGGAATTTTTGATGATTTTGAGTAATTGGGGCTAAATTACAAAAATAATAAATTGAGGGACTAACATATGAAATAAATGAAATGTATGGACTTGTATGAACATGGGTAGTATTCGGCCTAAGCATGGTATGTGCAAATTTTGCATGTTTTGTGTTTTATGCAATTTGGACTAAATTGTAAAAAGTGTAAAATGTCAACGGTAAAATGGTAATTTTCCTATTTATGTGTTTTTGGACTAAATTGAGAAAAAATATGTTTGAATGAGTTTAATTTGAATATGTTTAGATCAAGAACCAAAGAAATCTGATTTGGATCGGGGGAAAACCAAAGTTGTCGATTAGTCGTCCCGTTTCGATTTTCGTTGTCCGAGGTAAGTTTATAAGCAAATAGATGTTGTTTATTTTAAATAAATACGAGTTTATTATGCTAAAATTAATTATGTTGAGTACATATGTTGTTAGTCGAATTTGTATATGCTAGGGAGCTATATTTTCAAATTCGTTTCACCGAGTTATGACATCCGAAAGCCCCGTATGAACCTTAGGAATATCTAGGATACATTTGTCATGACATAGGATTCCGATATGTGATGTGCGAGTAAAACCATGGCACCGATATATGTGTGCGAGTAAGACCACGTTTAATACGTTGGCATCGATATGTGACTCTGATATATGTGTGCAAGTAAGACCCTATCTGGGATAGTGGCATCGATATGTGATTACATGTAAGACCACGTCTAGGACATTGGCATTGTACAATATATGTGATTATCCAAGGTCCTATCCAATTCCGAATGGTTGAACGGGCAGTGATAAGTTGTGACCAAATTTGAAAAACGACCTAAAACGATCAGGTATGAGTTATTTGATTACCTACTTGAAAATAAGGTAAGTTTGTTATTTGATATGTAATGCAAATTCTATATATGATATTAATGTAAATATATGTGCATTTGTGTGGTATATTTGGCCATATGCTATGTATAAGTATATGATGTTAAAGTTGATTTATGAGTATATGTATATGAGTCTATATACATTCGGTTATATAATGATATTATGTCTTTGAAATTGAATGATACTTTGAATATAAATATGTATATTTGGTTAAGATAAGGTTTATTTATGAAAGCATATGTTATATATATGAAATGTTAAGCTTGAGATTAAACGTGATTATGATAGTATAATTTGGTTTGGATAAAATGAGTTGATAACGTCTTTGAGTTATTAATTGCTTATGACTTACTAAGCTATGATAGCTTTTTATGTGTACGTTTGTCTTTGTTTTATAGATTTTGGAACCAAGTTACGAGTTTGGGTATCGTCAGCAAAGTTTATCACACTATCGATTGTGCCGGTACTTTTATAAGTTAAACTTGAACTTATGGCATGTATAGGCTAGCCTTGGAGTTAGTTTATTTTGAAACTATATGTCTATATGTATTTAATGCCATGTAAAAATGGCTTGATTATTATGCTTTAGTTAGGTTTTATATGTTCTTGATTAAAATGTTTGATGTGCTTAGTTTTGGTAAACCGGTATTGGTGAATTTGGATGTGGTTTGATTGAATCGGCCATGGTATATACATAAGTATGGATTATGCTTGTTATATTACATTTGGTTAAAATGATTCGATTGTGTCTTGTATGTAATAGTAGTGGTTAAATTGGGTTGACGAGTATAATTGGCTAAATGTTGAATTTAGGTAATGAATATATTTGATTGATGATGATTCGACATTTTCATATATAAATAATGGATGCTTATTGAGTTATAATATGTAATATATTAGCTAAGTAAAATGCATGTCATATATATGTGGTATGCTTGGTATATGTTTGCAGTTTAAAGTAATGATATGTATAGGTTATGATCATTCATTATGGTAAGTTTATCAAATTGATATGTTTTGCTTTAGTTGAATTTTATGATTTAGTTGAATCGAGCTAAACATAGTTGATGGATATGTAAATATATATATTTTAGTAGTGATTCAGTATTTGTATATTAGAAATGTATGATTTGTATCATGAATAGTTCAAGTTAATAAACTTAATATAAAGTATATATGTTTGTGATGTTGTTATATGATTCGATAAAAGAGTAATGTTAAGCCTATTGTATATTCGAACATGTTACTAAATTATTTTAGAAGTGTTTTTATGGCATATTTTATGTGATGGATTAGTATGATTCTTGTGTAAATATATTTGATGATTGAAATTATGACCATTTGAATAGTAAAAAGAAATGTTAAGTAAATATCTATAATCGGATAGTCATAAGTAAAATAAGTGTATTCACCAATGGTATGAGCATGTGTACTTGGTTATGTGAATATTAATTATGTATGATAATCTGCATGTGAATGGGGTGTACTATGGGTTGTACTCTGTGCTCATTTAATGGTTCATAGTGGTATGCTAAAATGTGCAATATATATATTACTTTAAAGTTATGTTCGGCCATATAGTAATAATATTGAGGTTGCACATATGTTTGGACATGAATTGGCGTGTAATGGTATGTTTGGCTTTTACCATGCACACATGTAAAGTTATTTAAATGATATGTTTGATATTTATTAAATTAAATAGATATAATATATGTATTTGATATTAGTGTTTGAATGTTTTAAGGTATGCGCATGAAATTTGTTATGTATTAAGATTTGATGTAATTAAATCATTTGAATGATATAAAGGAAATGTACATATGATTTGTATAATTGAGTTTGTATTACCTTAAACATGAATAGTAATGTTTGACTCTCTTAAGCTGTGTACGGTTCGGTAATACCTCATAACCCTAATCCAGCGATGGATACGGGTTAGGGGTGTTACATTTTATTGGTATTAGAGCTACGGTTTAGTCGATTCTAGGACTAACGTAGCGCGTGTGAGTCTAGCTACACATGGCATATTATATATTGCGATACTGTGATGACTTTTGACATTTGAAAATGTGTTTTCATATAGTAAACGGGTCCCGATCGAGCCGTAATGGATGACGTAGAAGATAATGCGCTCGCTCCTGCTTAGGGGGCAGCGCTGACTGATTCAAGGCCAATTTCGTGTAGTATAGAGGGAGAGGCTAAGCAAGCCTTCTTCCAGTTAATGAATGAGTGGTTCACGGAGTTCTTTCGAAGGAATCCGACTGCTCAACAACCTCCACCCCCTCAAGTTTCTGTAACTTCCCAAGTTATACGAAATGAAAAGAAAAGAAAAACTGATTTTGAAGCCAGAGATTCCCGTGAGAGATCATCGAGTAAATCATTTCTGTCTGCATCAAAGAAATTCTAAAATGATTATAAACGTTCAAAGGCTAATGTGGGACTCTCAAGTAGGGATCGCGCCAGATTATTTTCGAGCTTCAGAGCTTCAACTACTTCTATCAGTAGTGTTGAAAATGTCAGATCTGATTGACCTGAGTGCAAACGTTGTGGTAAAAGACATTTGGGTATTTGTATATTGAATAATCAAGCTTGTTTCAAATGTGGATCCTTAGATCATTTTATCCGTGTAACGCCCCAAATTTTGGGCCTAGAAGAAATAGGCTTTGAGTATCGGAACAATTGGAATTTAGTCATGCAAGAAAATTTCACAAATGGATTGTCTGTTGTAATGGCTAAGTGTTTGGGCATATTTGGGAGTGGTAAAGAAGCCTGGGTTCAAGTTCTTGCTTTTGCAAAAGTTTTAGTTTTTGCTCTTAAGTGAATCTGGATGTTAGCATTTAGGCCTTCTATTTAAATGTGAGGGGGTTTTGTCACAAAAAGCCTTGTGGCTTGGTGGCAAGTGGCATGACTTGGTAACTGGGAGAACTTGGGTTCGAATCCCATGGCATACAAGGTGTATTTATTTTATTGCCATGAGGTGAGAGAGGTAGAGTTGGATTGAAATTCTACTGAGGTGGTTGTGGACTTGGTCAAAGGGAGAGAATCAAGGGTTTGGATGATGGTTGTTATGGATATGGAGGAGATTTTGGTGGAGAAAATCGTGGGGTTTGACAAGAGGTGGAGTTGGCCAAATTTGGGAGTGTATGGGTGCCTATTCGGTTTTGACTTAGTGCCGATTTGGTAAGGGGATGGGTGCCTATTCAGTTTTTACTTAGTGCTGATTTGGTAAGGGGAAAAATATAGGAATTTGGCTAGGTGGGTTCTCTTTCACTTTAGGCCATTTTCTTTATTTCTGAATTTCTAAGTTCCTAATCTCCTTTTCTCTCTTTTCTCTCTAGTGCCGGTAACCATTCGTGCCTTTTCTTTTTGTTTCATTGAGATTCTATTGTTCTGCAGCTATTCAGAAAATGTGCCAAAACCTTTAATTGTCAAAATACCGAAGCCTTGTGTTGTTTTGCCCAAGTCTCTTTCCTTTCTGTTTCAATCCCTGTATAATTTGTCTCTTCTACCTTTTCTTGCTTTGGTCGAATAGTGTTAGGACTTTACCTTGTTTTCTTTCAAATTTTCTCATAGCCGAATTCCTCATCTTTCTTTTTTTAATTTATTTTCTGTTCTTTATTCTTTAGTCAATTCTCCTCTTGTCTGAGTACTTTGTTCTCTGTTTTCTCTCGGTTAGTTTTTTGTTGGCTGAATATTACTGGTAAGTGTTTCTTCGATATCGGGTTCTTCTCTTTTTCTCTTTACCGATGCTCATCTTGCTTTTCTCTTCAATAGGGTCTTATTCTGTTAACACCTTCTTGTTTTGTGGTTGCTTGAATAGGGATACCCTTGGTGCGTGTTATCTATGCTATTTCTATTACGTTTGGTTTAAGCTTGTGAAGGTGTATAGGCCGACTCCTCCTTTCATCAAATCTTGGACAATTGTGCTGTCTGTAAGTGTTGAATTGAATGGTATTTTCTTTTTGGAGAAGGGTTTTTATGTTCTTTCGTTAGACTATTATCTGTTTAACCATGATTATAGTCAATAATAATGGATGGATTGCACTTGTGATTAAGTTAATCGGCAAGGGACGTGTGGGCAGCTATAGTTAGTGACCTAAGGCAAACAAACTGATTCTTAGCCGATCAAGGTGAGTAGGAGTTGGCGTTTTGGGCTCGATTAGTTGTTAAATCGATTTTGTATCAATGTTCGGAGTTCGTGGATCTTAGCTCAAGTTCGTATACAGGTGTGTAACCACACCCTTCTTTACTGTAAATCGGTAAAAGCTAAAAAGTCAAGGTGTCAAAACTTTGACATTTGAGTTCTCACGAGCGTGCGATCGCTCGTGGGGTAAACTGAGGCCACAAATCATGGGCGATAGACAATAAAGGCCACCGCGAGCGTTTCTATAAACTTGGGCCGTTATAGGCCGTGTAGGCCCAATGGGCTCGTGGCCCCCATACAGATTAAATCACGGTAATTGATAAATATTGGACTGGGCTACGTAGGTCACATAGCCGTAATTGAATTTGGGCTAAATGGGCCACACGAGCGTGTGGGCCCACTTAGGCTTATTTACACCATTATGATCATTTAGGTTATCTGTGTCGCTCGAGGCGACTGTAGACCTTCGGAGAGGTCGTTATCTGAGCTGAAACCCCAAAATAGGTAAAATAACCATAATGCCCATATAGGGTAAAATGACCGTAATACCCCTGTATGGTAAAATGATGATGATGCCCTTATGTTTCGTATGACTGATGTGCTTATGATTTACATATATGATTGTACTGAGTATGACTTTGCATACACATAATATTTATGACATGACATACTGCATGGGGTTGGGATTTTGGATATGAAGAAAGTACTGTACTAGTGACTATGTCACATTCACTATTACTGGTGGCTATGCCACAATTACTGATACTGGTGGCTTTGCCACATTTATTGTTCTGCGCAAATGGCGTTTGCATTATTATCTTGGCGACTTTGCTGCGATATTGGTGTGCTAGCTGGGTCGGTCGATTTATATCCCCACATGGTGTGTTGGTTGGTACGGGTGGTGTGTTGGCTGGATTTGGGTGGGATGCATAATTGCATTACATTGTCGACATCTTGTATTGGGCTTAGGCCCACATCTTATCTTGATAGGGCTAAGGCCCGGACTATCACGATCTCGAATAGGGCTCAGGCCCAGACTATTACTGCATGCACTGTTTTCTGTTTGACTGATAAGGGGCTACACACTGAGTTTTCGTAAAATCACCCATTCTTTTTAACTGTATAGGTAATCCCCAGCCTTAGACGATTTGGTGCTGCGAGGGACTTGGAGGTCGCCACATGATTGCTGTGTCTTGCATTTGACTTTATTTAATTTAAAATTTACTTTTGTGTTTTTAATTTTGTAAGAAGGCCGTTTGTGGGCTTTAATTTTTAATTGGGCTTTGGACTATATATTTTTAAACTGCTAGACTAGGTAAAGACGAGTTTTTAAAACAATTATCGTTTTCTAAAACACGTGTTTTAAACTTCATCGACTTAAAAAGCTTCCGCGTTTTTTAATCAAATTAATATAACACTAATGGTTAATAAGGTAAACATTTTGACGAGAACTTTTGTTAAATAAAAATAAAAGGATTTAAATTCAGTAACGGATTTTTACCGAAAAGATCAATTTTCAAAAAACACTTCGATGTGACACGCCAAATTCGGCCATAACATTTAGGCTGGGTTTGGGGTGTTATAATCTGATATTGTCCCGAGTTGGTTGAGAAAGAGATTGTGCAAAATCCAAGATCGAGTAACATTTCAGCCGAGGGTAGGTCTTCTAGAAATGTGGGAAATGTAAGTAACAGCCAAAGAGGAACTAAAGACACAACAGTTTGATCTGAGGCTCGCGCACCTGCCAGAGCTATTACCATTCGCGCACACGAGGAGGCTTCATCCCCTGATGTTATTACTGGTACATTCACTCTTTATGATACTAGTGTAATTGCATTGATTGATTTTGGTTCGACTCATTCTTATGTATGTGAGACCTTAGTACCCAGTAAGACTTTTTCTGTAGAGTCTGCTGAGTTTGTGATTAGAATATCGAACCCCTTGAGTCGGTGTATTCTGGTTAGTAAAATGTGTAAGAACTGTCCATTGATGGTTTGAGATTTATGTCTTCCGGTTGATTTGATGTTGTTATCATTCGACAAGTTTGATATAATTCTGAGTATGGGTTGGTTGACTTTGCACAATGCTGTCATAAATTGCAAAAGAAAGAATATTGATTTATGGTGCCAGAATGATGAGATTATTTGAATTGGATCTAATGATCTGAATGGTTTACCGACAGTGATATCTTTGATGTTAGCTCAAAAGTATGTGAGAAAGGGTTGTGAAACTTACTTTGTGTATGTGCTTGATAGTACAGTGGTTGAAAGAAAGATTGAATCAGTACCAGTTGTATGCAAGTATCCGAATGTACTTCCTGAAGAATTACCTGGTTTACCACCTATTAAAGAAGTAGAGTTTGGAATTGAGTTAGTACCGAGGATGACTCCGATATCGATAGCTCCGTACAGAATGACAGCTACTGAATTTGTAACAGCTCGATTTAGACACTAGTCGAAATGATGGTTTCGGGACCACAAATTTGAGTCAAAAAAATATTTAAAATTTATTTTCTGTGTTTATTTTTTGTGAATTTATATCTGTAAAATTTTCGTGATTTAATTTTGTCGTTTAGGTGCCTGATTTAATAAACGGACTTAATCGTGTAAATTAAAAATTTGGTAGTTTAATGTATAAAGGGCTGAATTGCTATTGGCTTTATTAATGGAAGCCTTTAAGTGGTAAATAGCCCATTGACATATTAGTTGGATGGTATAAGGCTTATATTATATAGTTTTTATATTATTTCATTAAGGTTATATATGTAAATTAAACTTTAAGTTATAATAAGTTATAATATATATCATAAAACATAAAATAAAGCTAAAATAAGTGTTTATATTTGTGCTCTTGCCGAAACCAAATAAAAGAAAAAGAAACTAGGGTTCGGTTACTTTCAAGCTCAATCAAGGTATGTATTTAGCTCAGTTTTTGATAATTTTTACATTTTTGAGATCGTTGCTTTGAGTACTAGTAAACCCATGCTTGAATTTTTTATTTTGATAAATATTTTAAGTTATGCCATTGTTGAGAGCTTGTGATTTTTGTTGTTTGATGATGAAATATGAAAGGTATGTTTTAGATTAATATGTTTTGTATTGGAGTTTTTGATGATTTTGAGTAATTAGGACTAAATTGCAAAAAATAATAATTTGAGGGACTAAAATGTGAAATAAACGAAATAGATGGACTTGTATGAATATGGGTAAGATTCAGCCTAACATGGGTATAAGGAAATTTTGCATATTTTGTGATTTGTGCAATAGGGACCAAATTGTAAAAATTATAAATGTCAGGGGTAAAATGGTAATTTGTCTATTTATGTGTTTGTGGACAAAGTTGAATGAAAATATGTTTGAATAAGTTTAATTTGAATACGTTTAGATTAAGAACCAAAGAAATCAGATTTGGATCGGGGGAAAACGAAAGTTGTCGACTAGCTGTCCCGTTCCGTTTTACATAGTTTGAGGTAAGTTATAAGCAAATAGACGTACTTAAATTTAATTAAATGCTAAATATATATGTTGAAATGAAATATATGAATTTATATATGCTTTGCCCGAATATGAATAAGCTTGGCTACTGTATTTCTGAATTCATTTCGACTGAGTTACGACATCCGAAAGCCCCATATGAACCTTAGGAATAGTTAGTATACGTATATCATGACATAGGATTCCGATATATGTGTACGAGTAAGACCATGGCATCAACATCTGATTCCGATATGTTTGTACGAGTAAGACCCTGTCTGGGACAATGACATCGATATGTGATTACATGTAAGACATCGTTTGAGACGTTGGCATTGTACGATATGTGTGATTATCCGAGTGTCCTATCCAATTTTGAATGGTTCATCAAGAATCAATAAGTTGTGTTCGAAAGTGTAAAATGAGTGGAAACGACCAGGTATGGAATAGTTGGCTACCTAACTAAAATAAGGTAAGTAAGTAATTTGGTTATTTGTTGTAAAAAATGTGTGATGTAAATAAAGGATTTATGTGATCATGATATATGTGTTTGGTCTTATGAATGAATGATATGAATATTATGGAATTGGTTTTTGAATAGGTGTATTCAAGACCATGTATATTCGGCCATATAGATATATATATACATGATGTTATATTATGATTTTGAGCTCAAGTATATAAGTGTATGTATATTCGATATATATGTTTTGAGATTTTGGCTTGAAGGCTGAATGATAATTAATCATTTGGATTATAATAGCATTAGGCCAAGCTGGCATTTATGAATGAATATATATATATATATATATAATATGAACTATATATGTTTGGATCTAAATGTGTTATGAAAATATAATTTGGCTTGGTTTAGTTAAGTTGATATTATCATTGGGTTGTACATTTGCTTATGACTTACTAAGCTATAAAAAGCTTACTCTGTGTTTTTGTGTGTTTTTGTTTTATAGATTTTTGGATCAAGTTACGAGCTCGGGGATCGTCAGCAAAGTTCATCACACTATCTACTGCTTCGGTATTTAAAAAGTTGAACTCGAATTATGGCATGTATAGGCTGGAATGTGTTTTGAAATATTGAATTTTGGTTATGTATAACTAAAGCCATGCGAAAATGGCTTTATCTCTAAGTTTGGTTCTAATTATGTTTGGTTATGGTTTTAACTATTTTAGTGGTGATGTTATGTGTTGAAAATGAATGGCATGAGTGATAGATGATATATGTTTTGGAAATGGTTGGGAAATGACATGAGTTTGGGCATTAAAGTTGGTTAATGACTTTGGAAGTGGCATGAATGGATCAACTATATGTTTAGTACGGATGTGTTTTACTTTAAGATATGGTATATATGTGAACTTTCTTATTATGCTCAGTATTGATTTAATATGTTCTTAGTATTAAGGTTTAATGAATTTAGTTTTGATATTTCAATGATGGGAATTTTGGTCATGTATGTGGTTTAAAGTGATATGTTTTAGGTAAGCAAGATAATAAGTAATAAAAAATGTTCCATGTTTGTTTTGGTTAATCGTTTTAGAATGTATTCAAATGTTAAGTGTGGCCTTGGTTTTAAGGTAAATGTGCACCATGCATACATGCATTAATAGCATGGTCGGCCATATTAAATTGTACTAAAGCTGCATATGTGTTTGCTTATTAAAAATGGTAATATGTGTTTAAGCTTGGTGGAACCTGATGCATCTTTTATACGTTGGTTGTTTTATTCAAACCATAAATATGACTTACTATTAAGCTTATTTCAAATATATATAATTAGATGTCTTTATTTATTTATTTGTACATATATACATGTATTTGAATGGATGTATTAGATTAAAATTTAATTTACGAGATATAAAATTTACATTGATTAACATAGTAATATTGTATAATTGAATTGACAAGTTGGTATTGAATTTATTCCATTCGTAGTACAACATGTATGTGAACAAGATATTTTTACAAAATTAGGTTGATATTCCATTTATGAAATTATTGATGTGTTATATGTTCTGTATAAGTATAAACTATTTAATTATATTTTGGATTATGTTTAATTTCTATCATGCTGTGAATGAAATATTTTCTTAAGTTTCGATAATCGATTTAATTATAATCTTTGATGTGATTAAAGTTTTGAACTGTAATATATGATGCATATCTGTATGAATTGTATTACTTTCGGTAATGCCTCGTAACCCTATTCTGGTGTCGGATACGGGATGAGGGTGTTACAAAATTAAAAGAATTGAAAGTTCAGTTACATGAGTTGATAGATAGAAGTTTCGCGCGATCGAATTTCTCTCCTTGGGGTGCACCAGTTTGACAGAATTATTAGGATATGTATTGATTATAGATAGTTCAACAAGGTGATTATAAAGAATAAATATCCGTTGCCACAAATTGACAAGCTATTCGATCAACTGAAAGTGGCTACAGTGTTTTCAAAGATAGATTTGAGATAAGGTTATAATCAGTTGCGAGTTAAAGACACTGATGTGCCAAAGACTGCTTTTCAAATGAGATACAGACACTATGAGTTTTTGGTTATGCCTTTCGGACTTAATAATGCACCTACTGTTTTTATGGATTTGATGAACCGGATCTTCAGGCAGTATCTGGATCGATTTTTGGTTTGTTCATAGATGACATTTTGATCTATTTCCATGATGAAATCGAGCATGCTGAATATTTGAGACTTGTGTTATAGACTTTGCAGGATAAACAGTTGTATGCAAAGTTCAGTAAATGTCAGTTCTGGTTATGTGAAGTCAGTTTTCTAGGACATGTTGTATCAGCATCGGGTATTTGGGTTGATCTGAGTAAAATTTCAGTTATACTTGATTGGAAATCTTCGAGAAATATTTTTGAAGTTTGAAGTTTTTTGGGACTTACTGGTTACTATAGACGATTCGTGAAAGGTTTCTCTATGACTGCAACCCTGATGACGAAGCTATTACAGAAAGATGCTAAGTTTGAATAGTCAGAAAAGTGCCAGAAAAGTTTTGATCAGTTGAAAGCCCTTTTGACCAAAGCTTCAGTGTTACTTCAGCCAGAACCGGGTAGTAAGAATATGTACAATGATCTGGAATAGTTTTGCTAGTGGCATTGTATGAAACGAGACATTTCTGACTTTGTTTTAAAATGTTTAGTTTGTCAGCAAGTAAAAGCCGAGCATCAGGTACCTTCCGGATTGCTTCAACAGATCATGATACCTAAGTTAGAAAAGATCCATAATGTATTCCATGTTTCGATGCTTCGTAAATATCGATCTGATCCCTCACATGTGATTAATCCGTCAGAGAACGAGACTAATTCTGATATGACATATGAGGAAAAATCGATTAGTATTTTGGCTCGCGAAGTTAAAGAATTGCGAAATAAGAAAATTCTGTTAGTAAAAGTACTGTGGCATAGACACGGAGTTGAAGAGGCAACATGGGAGCCAGAAGATGCAATGAAAGAATGTTATTTGAACTTATTCACTAGTAAGATTTTCGAGGACGAAAATCCCTAAGGGGGGAGAGTTGTAATAGCCCGATTTAGACCCTAATCGGAACGGTGGTTTCGGGACCACGAATCCGAGTAAAAAAATATTTATTGTGTTTATTATGTGTGAATTAATATCTGTGAAATTTTTGTGATTTAATTTTGTCGTTTGAGTGTCGATTTAATAAAAAGGGCTTAATAGCGTAAAATGAAAATTTGATGGTTTAATGTGTAAGGGCTGAATTGAATGTGTCTTTATAATTTGAGGTATTTATAATGCAATTTGACCATGAAAGCATGTGATGGACAGTTATAACCATAAATTATAATGGTTTTATATTAATTAATAAAGGTTATAAGTGTAAAATGGTTAATAATGTTATATAATATAAACCATAAAATAATTAAAAGCCATGCATGTTTTATTTGATAGCCAAAATTAGCTAAAAGAAATGAAAAAGGAAAGAAAGCCATATTCGACCATTGTTAAGCTTAATCAAGGTATGTAACTAGCTCGGTTTTTGATAATTTTTACGTTTTTGAGATCATTGCAGTGTAATGTACAAAGCCCATGTTTGAATTTCTGAATTTGATGAATATTTTGAGTTATGCCATTGATGAATATTTGAGTTTTGTGATGTTAGTTGATGAATTATGAAAGATATGTTTTGGATTGATATGTTTTGTATTGAAATTTTTGATGATTTTGAGTAATTATGGCTAAATTGCAAAAATAATAAATTGAGGGACTAAAATAAATAAATGAAATGTATGGACTTGTATGAAAATTGGTAGTATTCGGCCTAAGCATGGTATGTGCAAATTTTGCATGTTTTGTGTTTTATGCAATTCGGACTAAATTGTAAAAAATGTAAAATGTTAGGGGTAAAATCGTAATTTGCCCATTTATGTGTTTTTGGACTAAATTGAGTAAAAATATGTTTGAATGAGTTTAATTTGAATATGTTTAGATCAAGAACCAAAGAAATCAGACTTGAATCGGGGGAAAACCAAAGTTGTCGATTAGTCATCCCATTTCGATTTTTGTTGTCCAAGGTAAGTTTATAAGCAAATAAATGTTGTTTATTTTAAATATGAGTTTATTATGTTGAAATTAATTATGTGGAGTATATATGTTGTTAGCCGAATGTGTATATGCTAGGGAGCTATATTTTCCAATTTGTTTCGATCGAGTTATGACATTCGAAAGCCCCGTATGAACCTTAGGAATAGCTAAGATACATATGTCATGACATAGGATTCTGATATGTGATATGCGAGTAAGACCATGGCATCGATATATGTGTGCGAGTAAGACCACGTTTAATATGTTGGCATCGATATGTGATTCCGATATATGTGTGCGAGTAAGACCACATTTAATACGTTGGCATCAATATGTGACTCTGATATATGTATGCAAGTAAGACCCTGTCTGGGACACTAGCATTGATATGTGATTACATGTAAGACCACGTCTGGGACGTTGGCATTGTACAATATATGTGATTATCCGAGTGTCCTATCCAATTTTGAATGGTTCAACGGGCAATGATAAGTTGTGACCAAATTTGTACAACGAGCTAAAACGATTAGGTATGAGTTATTTGATTACCTATTTGAAAATAAGGTAAGTTTGTTATTTGATATGTAATGCAAATTCTATATATGATAGTAATGTAAATATATGTGCATTTGTATGGTATATTCAGCCATATGATATGTATAAGTATGTGATGCTAAAGTTGATTTATGAGTATATGTATATGAGTCTATATACATTCGGTTATATAATGATATTATGTCTTTGAAATTGAATGATACTTTGAATATATATATGTATATTCGGTTAAGATAAGGTTTATTTATGAAAGCATATGTTATATATATGAAATGTTAAGCTTGAGATTAAACGTGATTATGATAGTATAATTTGGTTTGGATAAAATGAGTTGATAACGTCTTTGAGTTGTTAATTTCTTATGACTTACTAAGCCATGATAGCTTTTTATGTGTACGTTTGTCTTTGTTTTATAGATTTTGGAACCAAGTTACGAGTTTGGGGATCGTCAGCAAAGTCTATCACACTATCGACTGTGTCGGTACTTTTATAAGTTGAACTTGAACTTATGGCATGTATAGGCTAGCCTTGGAGTTAGTTTATTTTGAAACTATATGTATATAACGCCATGTGAAAATGGCTAGGTGGTAAGGGAAAAATTGCATGAATTTCATTTTTCGAGCCCAGGGACTAAATTGCAAAGAAAATAAAAGTATATGGTCAAAATGATAATTTTACCAAAAATATGTTTTGGATTAAATTGAATTAATTATATGTTGAAATGAGTTAAATTTATTCCTATAGATCCAGTTAGACCTCATGCGGAGTGAGACCGAGGCAAAGAGAAAGTCTTGGAATAATTGCCTCCATATCTACGTATACTCGACGAGATAAGTTCATGTAATTAAATTGTGTAATTATATGCTTTAATTGAATTATATGTATGTGATTTGCATTATTGTCATTATTGAATATCAATCGCATATCCAATGGCGTACGATGATTACCGAGTCCCGTTTGAACCTTAGGAATTCGTATGATACAAATACATGTCACTAGGGTTACCGACTTCAACTTGTGAGAGCTTCTCGATTCTTAGCTCGTATGAGCTTACCATTATTCAGCTCGCATGAGCTTACCATTACTCATCTCGTATGAGCTTACCGATTACAGCTCATAAGAGCATACTAATTCAAAGCTCGTATAAGCATACATGTACAGGAATTGACAGATTACAATTCAGTACACCTCGTGTGTGCTGCCCATATCCAACAATATTCTAAATGGTTCAACGGGCATAGTTCTGCTTTGAGATTTTATGAGTTCAATACGAACTACTATAGGTATTTACATGAAATACCTGGAAACGGTGTTATATGATACATTGATATATGAAATGGATGATACATGTATAGGCAACTTGAATAATTGTTGAGTTCATCCATGTGTATTGGCTATTATATGTGTTTCACATGAATAACATGTTGGTGAATATGTGCTTAGGCATTTTTCCAATTTGGTTAGGATATGCTACGTTTACTTATCTTAATTGTGGTCAAATGGTAAGTTAAATTCTATGTTATACGAACTTACTAAGCTTAAATGCTTAGTCCGTGTTATTTTCTGTGTTTTATAGTGAATCAGAAGCTTGTTCGGGTTGGAAGCTTGTCGGAGCTATATTACACTATCCATCACCTTTTTTGGTACTTTTGGATGTTTAATTTTAGTTGTAATGGCATGTATATGTTATTTTTGGCTAATGTTAGCCTATATATGTTTTGTTGAGATTAGTCACTTATTTGGCTTGTGATTTGACACATTTTGGTTTGTGCATAATTGCTTTTTATGGTTGATGTGTGGCTTGATTTATGGTTGAATGATAAAAGGTAAATTGGTAGTTGAATATCCTTATGATATATGTTTTATAATTTGGTGTGATTTGATGCTTTGTTACAGAAAGCATATATGTATATTGATGCTATTTGGAATGGCTTATTTGGTACCATTTAAGAAGTTTTGGTATGTTTTGATAAGTAGGCTACGTGGCATTGATAAGTAGGCTACGTGGCATGAAAAGATGCAAAATGGCTTGGTAAATTATTGGCTTATTTGTTTTAATGGTGTACATGATTATACATGTTTGCATATTGTCATTTGAGGTGCCTAAGGGTATTGGTTGTATGTGAATAAACAACATGTTTAAATCTTGCTCATGCTTGTTTTGGATGCTTGATTATAGCTAGTATATGTGTGCATTTTTGGGTGTAGGTTGGTGCCAAATTGGGTGAGAAATGTGGCTTGTAAAAATGGCCTATTTTCATCCACACGGGTAGAGACATGGACGTGTGGTTCCTATAGGTTTTAAAGGGTTGCAAGTCAGGCTGTTGCACGGCCTAGTAGACGGCCTGGCACACGGGCGTTTGAGGATACTTCGAAGGGTACACGTCCTGACACACGGGCGTGTGGCTTGGCCGTGTGACCCAAGTTAGTGAGTTACATGGGTAAGGACACGGGTTGGGACATGGTCGTGTGTCCCTATTTCAAATGCCCACACGGCCTAAGACACGGGCTTGTCTCTTGGCCGTGTGACTCCTGCAACTTTGAAAATTTGGAATGTTTTTTGAAAAATTTTACGAGTGTCCGATTTAGTCCTGACTTGTTTTTAACGTGTATTTAGGGCCTCTAGGGCTTGAATAAGAGACAATATGTATGATTTTGATTAGTTTTATTATGAGTGTTGATAAGTTATGAAATGATCAAAATTCTATTTGTTTGTACTGTAAACACCGGTAATACTCCGTAACCCTGTTTCGGTGACGGATATGGGTTAGGGGTTTTACAAAAACTTATTTTGGGAACCCTTTAGACTCCACTGTGGTGTACAGACACAAACTTACTTGACAGGCCTTTCATGCACTGACACAATCCATATTCATCTTTAAAACCACAACTTACTTTTAACAGAACATACCCATAGCATACATCTGAGGCACACGTATATGACCAAACCTAAACTTCTCAGATTCCATACCAATACATGCATTCTATCCTCAGCAATCATTCATATAATTGCATGACCATCAGGCTATAGTTTTCTAGCTTTGGTTTTATCATTCAATCAGTTTTTATAGATGTATCTCGTTTGAACAGGATTCATGCAAGAGTCAACTTAAAGACTCACCTTAGAACTACATATAGTAGCTTGAACACCATTAAAAATTATTTGTAGCCTTTATTGATGTGAGTCTCAAGGCCCAAAATCAAGCTCATGAATGTGGTAGGCTGAAATTTCTTCAAGGCCCAATAATGAGGTCGAAGGCTAAGCAAATCTAAGCAAGATTGAATGAGACCATCCAAGACTTCGTTACCAAGGCCCTATATGCGCACACGACCTAAAAAGATAATCAAGATTCACTTTCTTGTTTTCAAGAAAATCAAGAAACTAAATCTTGGTCCAATTTTGCTGTTTTAGACAATTTCAAGAATCAGGAAAATCAAGATTTCAAATCTTGGTCCAAGAAATCGAATCTTGTAGTCAAGGTTCATTGGATTTCATGTACGAGCTTGAACGAGCTAATTTCGAGAGTAAACGGATCACAAAACCAAGTTCTTGAAAAAATGGCCCATTAAGATGTCTACAAGCCCATCCTGAAGTTTGGAAAGTAATTTAATTAAATATTAGGCTAAATTATCAAAGTAGCCAAAATTGTGAAATATTTAAACTATAGGTCCAATTTTATTTTAATAGGTAGATCATCATGTAAGAATTCAACCTAAGGAGCCCATTTAATTCTTTTGGCTAAATTCGTATTAAAAGTCCACATTACAATTATTTTGTTTTTTTTTATTTGATGAGTTATCATGTTAGTTATTCTATTAGGGTTACGAAAACTTATTTTGGGGGCCTCTAAGTAGCATAATCTTCCACCCTTATACACATACAATTAATTTATGTTTTTTTGAGTTAATAATAATTTTGTTTGAGTTTTTCTTCAAGAATTGCTCTTGAGTTTCTTTTAAAATCTATTTTAACAATCTTTCAGGTTGTGAGAATCATCTTTAATCTTTTTCTTGCCAAGATCTTTTTCTTGGAGGGGAATTAGAGCCATTAAAAGGAGTTATGGATTCTTAATGTTTCTAAGGCTTCTTAGGACATCATTTTCTCTTTTCTATCCTTAATTTATCATTTCTTACTTATTTAAGTTAGTTTCTTACTGTTTTGGCTTGCTAATTTTATTGATTTTCGTTTAAGGTTAAAATTGCTTCAAGAAAGACGTTCTCCTATCTTGTTTCATCAATAAACACATCAAAGCTAGGAGTTTTAATATTTTCTTGTTGTTTCAAATATTCTTGCAGAAAACAGTTTGCTTTTGTCTTTAAAATCATTTCTAACAAATCTGTTTTGTGTTTTGTTTTTCCAGATCTGGTTGGGTCGTTTTCTTGAGATCCAAGGACGGTTTCTTTCCATCCAATAAATCCTAATTCATTCTCTATTGGACTATTTACCAGTCGATTCATCTTTCTTTTGTTTTAATTTCATTTGAATCTCCTTTGTAACAACTAATTTGTTTTCATTGTTTCTGTTTCACTTTACGTTTGTATAAAGATCTAAGTTAAATCCACAACTTAGACAAGCTAGAATCCTGTTCTGCACATGTGCCGTATCATTCTTTATCATTTACCATCATCACAAACCTAGAGTACCCTTATATAAAACCTTACTTCTTCATCTTACTATTCATGCACTTATTCTGACTTAATCTTTCATAAATTTAATATACAGAGTCACAAAACATACCTTGACATGGAGCAGTCACAAAAAGGGATCTTGATTTGCAACTCTAACCTAGAAAGAATGTAATACTTTAGGTTTTTCTTAAACTTGATAGCAGTGCTTCTTGAAGAAGAAAAGAAAAGAAAAGAAAAGAAAACTCCCCCTTTCTTTAACCTGATTATCCATTAATGTAATCTAAGTCTTTATGGGGACTTGACAAATGTCACATCCTTACAATTATCTTATCCAAAGGTCTACAACTTCCAAGAAACCTAATTGAGTATCCCTTTATCTTTTAATTATCCTAGTTCACATTCAGTTGGTTCCTAATCAGCTTACCTTACAACTTAACTTGTATAATATTACAGTAAAAGGGCGCACTATACTCCTGATATGAACTCATACCCTCTATATGTTTTACTTGGCAATTATCTTATTCCAACTAACATAGAAATCTAACATAGAACCTTCATTAACTTAAACACATAACTGTATATGCCCACTCTATACGCCAAAAGATCTACTTGGTGAATACTACTGCACCAATCATACTACTTTAAGATTATATGCCAAACCTTGTACCACCATTACTAGGGTGTTACAACCCTCATATATTGAACTAGGGTTAGCTGCCTCTCTCTCCTTCTAGAATTAGGGGACTTATTTTTCTATCAAATATGTATTGTTTTTATTCTATAAATTCAACTAAGATTATTCAATCTCTCCCTATAAATAGAAGAAACTAGTAGTGCTATTCACACAAAAGTTTTCAATATTGTAATTTTTGCTAAAAAATAATGAGGATTTATTTCTATGTATAAATTATATTTTTCGAGAATAACAGTTTGGTTTCTATAGAGAGAGATTTATTTTCCTACTGAAAGTAAGAAAATTATTTCTGATTCTATGTTTGATTCATAGTTGTTCAAGCCCAAACTCAAAGCAATTTATGGTATGAGAATAGTACAAAAGGTCATTCGGTTGAAAGCTACGAACGACAAGGATCCATCTCGTACAGAACACATGTATTTTTGAACACTTCCAATGTCTAGAGTAGAAATCTTGCACAAAATATGTGAAAAAGTGGTATCCGCAAGCATACGGGTCAAGTTGTAATATAGTTACAACGAAGGAGGTAAGTACTCCGAGGATCGTACCCAAGGGAGGCGAGTACTAAATTAATTCTAATTTAAACATAAATAGATCTAATTAATACTTTAATTGAATTATAGTACGAAGAATTAAAGAAGGGTTTTTGGATAAAAATAATAAGAAAAGAAATAAAAGAAAATTAAAAAAACAAGAAGCAAGAAATCAAAAAAGAAAATATATATCAAATATGGGCATGGGTGATTACCTCACTTTGGTAATCGTAATCAAGTGTCATCTTGGGTGTTCTTGTTCAATCAACTAGTGAACACCCCAGTACGATCTTCTAATACATCCACAGAAATATTGAGTTGGCAAGAGCTACTTATCTTTCAACCTCACAATCCAGACCGATTAAAGGTTATGGTGTTCACTGTAACACCTTTAATCTGTATCCATCGCTAGAATAGAGTTAAAGGCATTACTAGACATATTGAAACATTTAAAATTCATTTCACAATCACATAGCATCACGAATCAAAGTTCAATACAGAGTCCCTTACATAGGTCAACGAGATCTTTAACATACATTAGAAAGGGGTCGGGACTAAACCGAACATGTACAAATTTTCTCAGAAACTTAAACATTTTTAAAATGGTACAGGTCACACATCCGTGTGAACAGGCCGTGTGCATCACATGGCTTTAGACACGCCCGTGTGTCTACACTATGTCGAAACAGGGCATACATACTGACTTGTTCACACAGCCACAAGACACGCACGTTTGTCTTGGCCGTGGTTGAAACTGACTTGGTCACATGGCCAGCCACACGCAGTGTGCCTTGGCCATGCTCAAGCCTGACTTACAATTGTAGGGTACCCCAGGGAACACACGGCCGTGCAACATGACCGTGTGTTGCACACGGCTAAGACACACGTTCGTGTCTCTGCCCGTGTGGACAAAAATAGGCCATTTGAAAAGCCAATTTGCCACCCAATTTGGGTCAAACCTACAAGCATCAAACCAAGCACATTTACACCAAAAATTCAACCAATTTAAATACCAAAACATACACCAATCAAGCCACAACATTATAAACCAATTTCATATTCATAAATTATACTCAATCATATCAAATCATGAGCTAAAATCATATTAAATCATATGTTTCATAATCCCAATTCATCTCATTCATTCATATGCTTAAACCCTACAAAATTGACCATTTCACTAGGCCATTTAAAACATATCATATTGTTCATAATACACCATATATTTCATGCCAAAAACACATTCATATACACAACCATATTCAAGCCAAATCACATGGCTAGATATATACTTCCCAAAACATATACAAAAACTCCTAGCCTATACATGCCATATACCATATATACAACTTCCAAGATAGTACTAAAATAGATGTCCGATAGTGTGAATGAGTCGCTGGCGATCTCCAGATCCGAGCTAGCTTTAAGACACTGTAAGACAGAGAACATTTCACACAGTAAGCTTTGAAAGCTTAGTAAGTTCGTACCACAAATAAACAATAGTTTATAATATACGAAACATCAACTAATAAACACTTAGTAGTTCATAATTCAACCATCAATTCTATTCTATCTCATATAACTTACTCATTTGAATTCATCAAGCTTCATACACATAGTATCATTTACCACATAGATACCGAACATACCTGAGCTTTCCCGTAAAATTTCATTTCTTACTCACCTCTTGTTCAAATACAATAGTTCATTAGAAAGTTTTTCCATGCTTAAATAATTTGCATACTTAGTGCATCTTTAATTTGTCGAAACCGTAACAATCTCACACACTTAGTGCCATTTCAACAAACCGAAGGTATCTCGGTATCGCACACTTAGTGCCTTTCATAGCAGAAGCTATTCCAACTTGCACACTTAGTGCCATTTGTAGATGAAGCTATTTCGAACCGCACACTTACTGCCGAACATAATCTATTAACATTATGCTCAAAAAGAAATCAAATATCAATACAAATTATGCATTATCAAAGCATTAAAACATAGCTATAACATCAATTATCACATACGAACTTACCTCGTACTTGGAATTGACGATTCAGATCATTTACTCAATGACCTTTGACTTCCTTTGGTCTAAATCCAAATTTCTCTTTTCTTGATCTATATGTATTCAAAATTAACCCTTTTATTCAACAAATCATTCAATTCAATCCATATACACATATTTAGGACATTTTACAAATTAGCCCTCACATTTTAACATTTTAACACTTTAGTTCCTATTTCATAAAATCACAAAATACACAAAATTCATCAAAACCATGCCTTGGCCGAATCTTCCTATGGTCCCTAGCAACTCATAACTTTCATTTATTTCACATTTTAGTCATTCAATTTATAAATTTCACAATTCATCCCATTTTACTCAAATTCATCAAAAATCTAAAAACAAAAGATATTTACCCAACATCAAGCTTTCATATTTCATCATTTAACAACACAAAACTCATGAATTCATCCGTGGCATATTTCAAAATCATCATCAAAATTAGAAATTGAGACATGGGCTTTATAGTAAACTAAGCAACGATCAAAAAAACGTAAAAATTATCGAAAATGGATAAAAAATGAACCTTGAATCAAACTTCAATTATGGCCGAATGAGCAAAGCTTTCCAAACCCTATTTATTTTTTAATTTTCAGCAAAGATGAACACTAATGGTTTGATTTTCATGCCTTTGTTTTATTTTAATTACATATTAACTAAATTCCAAATTTAACCTTTATTATAAAACTATTAAATCAATAAACATAAGGCCATTTATGTCCACTCATGCTTTCAATGGTCAAATAACATAATAAGGACCTCTCTTTTAACAAGACAAATCAAATAGGCACTTTAACAATCAGCAGGCAACTTTTACATTTTACGCGATTAGGTCCTTTTATCAAATTGAGCACACAAACGATTATATTTTCATACGAAACTTTCACACAGGCTAATTCACATATCACAAGCATGGAAAATAATATTTAAATATTTTTTTGACTCAAATTTATGGTCCCAAAACCATTATTCTGACTAGGGTCTAAACCGGGCTGTTACATTCACGGATGGGCCATACCAATTTTGGGTTAATTCCCACCTTGATGACTTCCCAGGGTTGTCAGACCTAGGGGATTTAGGTTCTTCCTTTCCTAAACAACTGATCCATTAGGAAATCCCTACAAAATAGTTAATTATTCATAACTCCATTCGCTAATCCCTCACAGGAGGATTAGTTCCTTATGGATCTAGTAAACAATATAAACTTGAATGAAAGAATGAACAAAAAGAACAATTTTAAGAATAGGGTTCAGAAGAAGCTTAATTATATTGAATTTAAGCACAGAATCCTCATAAAGTTTGAGAACTATTTCTAAATATGATTTATCTCCAAAAGTAAATAATAAGAATGGAACTAAAATTTAAAACATAAGAAAAGAGGAAAACTAAAGACTAAAACTAAAGAAAAATTTATATAATAGTAAAAGGTGTTGATAACATGTGTTAGCTGAGCCTATTTATAGATGTAGAATGGTTGTTATCTCTAACCTTAGTTTAGCTAACATTCTGAGCTAAAAGTTGGATTGTGCGGACCAAAATGCCCCTGGCCTGTATTAATTTCCTATACAAAGGCGATGTCACGACACATCAGGTCCTGTGTCATGACATCGATGGTAGTATACTCTTCTTCAGGGTATATTTAGGGATATGTCGCGACATCCTCATGCTGTGTTGTGACATTGAAGGTAGTCTTGGACTTCATCAGTTCTGCTCCCTATGTTGCGACATCCAATGCTCCATGTTGCAACCTAGTGACCACTATTGAGTTAATACGCCTTCTAATGGTATCTTGCGCACTCGTAAAGTATATTAGCTCACCTTTAGGCCTTATTCGACCTTTAAGGTCAATAAAACACTCAAATTACACATTTTATTAAACATAACTAAACTTGCTAAAATTTAATTAAAACGTAACTAAAATGCTTATGTTCAAGCTCCTGAAATGAGAAAACTAGTTTAATTTGCTACACCATATTACGATAGATCAAACTCCCCCACACTTAAGTCATTGCTTGTCCTCAAGCAACGCGGAAAAACAGGATAAATGAAAAGATGACCCTTGGGCCAATATGGTACAAGTGTTAGCTTTGGAGCACTTGAATAGGTATTTGATATTCGCACTTAATCTTGGCATGAGATATAATCGACTCACCATTTTTTATATCAAATACTTAAGTTCAGTAAATTACAAAGCAAACAAGCATTAAGGGTATCAAATGTATGAATCCATCTATAAATTATACAAGTAATTTGATTATCCTAGCAGAATACAGATATTTATAAATGCAATTATTCAGTATGATTTCGAATTGTGAATAAGTTTACCTAAGTCGCATAGGGCTTTTCGGCTTGTAGCGTTCTAAGGCTTAGGACAGGTGTGGATTTTAAGAATAGTAAGCATCAAATAGTTTCAAGCACAAAAATAGTTTGACACATCATATGGGCCCCTATTCTCCCCCTTAGTAACCTTTTCCCACTCATCGCCTTATGTCTCATTTTCTCACCTTCCTTATTTCTCCACATAGGAAATTACAACCTAATATAACAATCATGGTTAACTCACGAGCTTTTTTGCACTAATGAATGAGCTTTTCTACTTTTGTGGCTTTGCCACATTTTCCTTTTTCAATACATCTCACTCACAAATGCTTTTACATTTCAAGTATTTTTTCTATTCATTTTGATTTCCTTCTTGAAATTTTGTTTTATTGCACACATTGGCTAACCTATAATTACTATATCACACTAATCCTTCCTATTTCACTCTCTTTTTACAAAATCTGCCATAATGTATCTACTTAACCCTCAATATGTATCGCCAGCCGTCTATAGGCATGTAGTTCAGAACCAATGAAAAATGATAAGTACAAATATATATTTTGGCTCAAGTTTTGTACAAAGGTTCATCAAGAAGTGTTTTCTGGCTCAAAAATTGGTACTAGAGATAAGTAATAGTGTTAGTTGCTTGGCACTAGGTGTATTCCAAACAATGCCTTAGGTCTTCCTTAAGTATCTCAATACTCACAACTCTAATCAACCAAACAACCATGAATTTCACAATTTATCATTGATACTAGCATGCTCCTTTTCTTGTATTTTCTATATCATTCGGTACATTCAATTATTTTAATGCCTATTTACAGTATAATAAATAGAACTAAATAGTCTAATAATAATAAATTTAAAATCTCCTATCTTTATGCCAGATTTATTGTTCATAAAAGCAACCTATGTACATGCTCCTAACCAATCATTTGTATTTCTTCAAGCTCAAGTACACAAATGACAAGGAAAAATCAAAGAAAAACATTAAAATTTAAAACAACTACAAATTTTCTATGTCACCCCCTGTAACACCCCTAACCTGTATGTGTCACCGAAATAGGGTTACGAGGCATTACCGGATAAAACACACTAGTCACAAACATTGTAACGCCCTAAATTTTAGGCCAGGAAGTATTCAGCCTTAAGCATGGGAGCAGTTAGGAGACTGCACATAAATATTTAATTGGGCAAGGAAGTGACACAATTGAGTGTTTGGCTTAGTGGTTGTGTGCTTTGAAAGTGTCTGGGAAGTCATGGGTTCAAGTCTTGGCTTCCACAAAATTTTGGTTTTTAAGGATAAAACCCCTATCGTTGGTCAGTAGGGTTATAAATAAAATTTGGTAAGGTATGACACGAGAAAGCATGTGGTTTAGTGGAAGTGGCGTTACAAGTGTGGCAATGAGGTCTGATGTTTGAATCCTTGCTTGCGCAAATGGGGATTATTTTTTACCGGTGGCTTTGGGAGGAATTTGTGTTTGACCGAAACGCCAGGAATTTGAATTGGTTTGAATAGTATTATTGTTAGCCGAATTTAGGGAGTAAAAAGAGGGGTTTTTCGAATGTTTGAATTGGTGGACAAGATGAAATTTAGGAGAAATTCGTGGAGTGGATCAAGGAGTAAGGGAGAGGGAGTTGGTTGTCGAAAATAGGTCTCTTCTTGTGCAAAATTCGGTCACTTGTGCTCTTAGTGTCGTAAAAGTGTTGTAGTTTTAGGGGTTCTCTGAACGATTATCTTTTGCTCTTTCTTTTTCGGGTATTGTTCTTTTGGTGGCTGAATATTAGGTGTGACCACTTGGGTATTTAGGATTGTTCTCCTTTATCGTGTTTTCTTAGGCGACTTCTCCTCTTTTTCCCCATCCTTCTCCTCTTGAATATTGGCGTTGTTCTTTTCTTTGCTCACATTGGTTTGTGTGCCGAACATTTCCCTTTTTGTAGCCAAACTTTTTTTCGTTCTATCAATCTTCTTCCTAGTCTCCATTACCGATTCTCTTTTACTTCTTTCTCTCTCCCTTTCATTCAATCACTTTTGCGTTGGCAAGTCATTAGTTGGTAAGTCGCTATTGACTCTATTTTTTTGGCTAGTTTTCCTTTTCTCCCTAAATGTCATTCTTATCACTTCTTTCTTTGATCATGGTACTTGTTTTGTTGGGTTGTAGTATCGCTCGCAGAGTGAGGAAGTTCGTTTGGATTCTAAGAACAATCGTAATCTCCCTCTCGTCTCTCGTTCTAAGGTAACACTATTTGTTGGTGTTTTATTAATTGAGGCACTTTGGTTTGGGGTTCTTGATCTTGGCTGACTGTCCTTGTCTCTTGGGGTGGTTGTGCAATGTTTAATCCTTGTGTAAACAGTATGTTCAAGGGGTTTGCTATCATGTAGATAATCATCAAGTGACTGGTATCGATTTTCATCGGCATTCTAAGCGGGCTGCAACCACATTTGTTCAAGCAAGGCATTAGTAAGTAGTCTCTTGGAGCAAGTTTCAGTTAAGGTTCTTTTAAATGCGTATATTAGATTTTAACCAAAGTTTCTGTTGTGTTAGGTGGAGTGCATGGGCTAAGTCATTCGTTTTCGCAACCAGGTGTGTACATACACCACTTTAACTCTAGATCCGGAAATGCCGAAATGCTGAAAAGCTGAAAGAATGGTAATGGTTACTACATGAGCGCGCGAACGTACGTGTGGAAGATCTGATGCGATAGTAGAGGCCACCATGAGCAAACTCATGGGCTGTGGCCGTAATGGCCATGTTGGGCCGAGTTAGGCCGTACAGGCCCAATGGGCCCGTAAGCCCTAGATGTGTAAAAACTTACCAATAGGTGGGAAAATGTTGGACCGACCGTGTCACTTACATGGCTTGGATCAAATTCAGGCTTGGTGGGCCAATGGGTCGTGTGGGCCTATGAGCCTGCTTAAATGGGCTTTGGGCCCAACTGCACTGTTTGATTGCTAAAGGTTGCACAGGTCACTCGAGACAACTGTGAACCCATTGATGGGTCAGTAAGTGTACTGAGATCTCGATTTACGAAATAACCATTATGTCCCGAATGGAAAAATGACTAAAATGCCCTTACATGTTATATGATTGTTATTGTATGTCATTTATGATATGTTTACGTTCATGTGATATTATACTGCATAGGGGACGGGCTCATTGATTTGGAGGAAGTATATGGTTTGTAAGGGTCGCATGGTCGCTTGATGACTGTGGATTCACCGACGACGTAAAGCCATTATGTAATTACCAGCTCTGCTGCGAAATTGGTTAGTGCTGCAACCGGTGCTACAACAGGAGTGTAAGAATGGGTGGGTCGATTAAATCCCCACAGAAGTGTAGGGTTGGACGGGATACGGAGTGTAGGGTTGGTTGGGTATTTGTGCATTGCATAATCTGATTCTGATTGTGGCTTGGGCTTAGGCCCAACCGAGGCTACTATGGGCTAAGGCCCAAGTGCCACCGTTATTATAATGGGCTTAGGCCCAAATCGATCTGATGCATGTTTTTTTGATCGATAAGGGTTGTACACATTGAGTTTTCATAAATTTATCCCCCTCTTTTAAATTTTTTAGGTAATCCTCAATAGGCGGTTCGACGTATGGGAGGACTCGGAGGTGGCTACACTACGAACAACTTTAAATTTTTGTATTACTTTTACTTTGCATAAATTACTTTGTCTTTGGGTTTTTGATGTAATAAGGCCTTTTCTCTAATTTTCTAGCTTTTAAATTTGGGGTTTTTAACTATTATGATTTATTTTTGTAAAAAGTAGAGCGCGGTTTTTCCAAAATGATATTTGTTTTCATAACATCACGTTTTCTCAACAATGTTGAAATACTTCCGCAACAAACATGTTTTTAAAAGTAATGCTGATTTAAAATGGTTAACAAATAATTAAGTTGACTTTAGAATTAAACAAAGGGGCTTTCATCTTTCAAGCGAGATTTATTAATAAGACAAAGTTTTTCGAAAAAGCATTTTAATGTGACACTCCAGATTTGGCCATAATGACTAGGCTAATTTGGGGTGTTACATACATTTATACATTCATAATAAAAATACATTCAACTCATTAATGTTGTCTCTTATAAGGTCTTACGAGACCTTAAAACATGCTTAAAAGTGGTTCGAGACTAAACCGATAACATTTGTAAACTTTGGGAAACTTAGAAAATTTTCAAACATATAAGGGTCACACGGCCATGTGAATAGGCTGTGTGCCTCACACGGTCAGTAGACACGCCCATGTCACAGGCCATGTGAAAGCATGGCATACACACTGACTTGTAACCCATAGCCGAAGACACGCCCGTGTCCCATGGCTATGGAAAAACTTGGGAGGTTACTGACTTGGGTCACACAGCTGGCCACACGCCCATGTGTCAGCTCGTGTGTCACACATGGCCAGTAGACACGCCCATGTGTCAGGCCGTGTCAAAACTGTAGGGTATACTAATTTTAATTCGAAGGGTACCTGTAATAGCTCGTTTTTAGGTCAAATCAAAATGGTGGTTTCGGGACCACAAATTTGAATTCAAAATATTTATTTTATTATTTTAATAAGGTCTACAGCATGATAGATTATTTATGTGAAAGTTTCGTTAAGAAATTTTACTGTTTAAATGCTTAATTCGATAAAAAGGACTAAATTGTGTAAAGCGTAAAACTTGTGTTCTATTAGCTAAAAGTGTCATATAGCTATAGAACTTTAATGTAAAGGTGCTTAAGTGATAAATAGACCATTTATGGTTAGTTGAAGATGATAGCATGGCAATTGGTGTAATTTTGAATTAATTTTAAGGTTAAAATGGCAAATGGTTAATTAAGGTTAATTACAATAAAATAAAACAACATTTATCTCATCCTTCATTTTCATTGATGAAATTGAGAAATAAAATAAGGGTTTGAAGCTTCCATGGTTTCGACACACTTTTAGCTAGATTAAGGTACGATTTTTACTCAGTTTTTAATGATTTCTATGTTTTTAAGCTCGTTGTAGCTTAATCTACCTAGCCTGTACCTTAAAATTTGAATTTTTTCATGATTTTGCAAAGCGCCATTGATGAATACTTGAGTTCTTTGATGTTTAATGATAGATTATGGAGGATTGATGATAGTTAAACTAGTTTTATAAAGTGATTTTTGACAAAAAAGTAAAATAGGGACTAAATTGTGAAAATGTAAAATGTGGTAGTTAAAAATGTGAAATGATGAAAGATATGGGCTGCTAGGAGTCCCTATAAAATTCGGCTAGGCATGGGTAGGTACTAAATTGCATGAATTTTCAATTTTAGGTGATAATGACTAAATTGTAAAAATTGAAAAGTATAGGGGCAAATGTGTAAATTTTCCAAAATATGAATTATGGATTAAATTGAATAGATTGAATGCTGAATGTACTGAATTTGATAATATATAGATCAAGATAAGCCGAGATCGAGTTTAGATTGGGGAAAAGGAAAGATCGACGAATAACCGATAGTTTTATCCGAGCAATACGAGGTAAGTTCGTATAATTAGAATCAAACTTCTATATATTTGAGAATATTTGAAATGAATATTTGTGATTGATTAATTAATGTACTTGAAATAAAAAGGTCTTATTGATATATTATATTTGTTACCGAGCCCCGTTTGAACTATATGAATTCATAGGATACGAGTAACTTGTCTCTAGGGTTACCAATTTGGTCGAGCTCCAACATTTGTTGCGAACTCACCACAGCTCGTATGAGCTTACCGATATTTCAGCTCGTATGAGGTTACTGTTCAGCTCGATAGAGCTTACCGTTTCAGCTTAATAGAGCTTACTGTTCATCAGCTCAGGAGGAGCTTACCGATCATGGCTCGAAAGAGTATAAATGATAATGAATTGACGGATTACTAATGTTATTCACTCTAGTATCTTTTGAATTCTAATAGGTTCAACGGGCATAATGTAACAGCCCGATTTAGACCCTAACCAGAACGGTGGTTTCGGGACCATGAATCTGAGTCAGAAAAATATTTTAAAATTATTTTCTATGTTTATTTTGTGTGAATTTATATCTGTGAAAATTTCGTAATTTAATTTTGTCGTTTGGGTGTCCGATTAAATAATAAGACTTAATCGCGTAAATTGAAAATTTGATAGTTTAAAGTAAGAGGGCCAAATAGTTGGTGATTTTCTAAGTTGGAGTATTTATAATGTAACTATTCCATTAACATGTGGCTTGTACGGTAATGGACATAGGTTATATAATTTTATTATTATTTCATTAATGTTAGTTAGGTAAATTAATAATAAAATAATATATGTTATTATATCATAAAATAATAAGCCACATTCATGTTATTTCCTTCATCTTTGCACCTCAAACTAAAACAAAGAAAAGAAAGAAAACAAAGTAGGGTTCTACCTTGTTCAAGCTAGATTAAGGTAAGTGTTCAAATTTCGATTTTTGATAATTTTTACGTTTTTGAAATCGTTGTTTGAGTACTACAAAACCCATGCTTGATATTTTGATTTTGAAGAATATTTTGAGTTGTGCCATTGTTAATAGCTTGTGATTTTTTTGTTTGATGATGGAAAATAAAAGATATGTTTTAGATTAGCATATTTTGTATTGGAGTTTTGATGATTTTGAGTAATAAGGACTTAATTGCAAAAATAATAATTTAAGGACTAAAATGTGAAATAAATGAAATAGATGGGCTTGTATGAACACTAGGAATATTCGCCAAACATGGGTACCTTGAAATTTTGCATATTTTGTGCTTTGTGCAATAGGGATTAAATTGTAAAAATTGTAAATGTCGAGGGTAAAATGGTAATTTTCCTATTTATGTGTTTTAGGACTAAATTGAATGAAAATATGTTTGAATGAGCTTAATTTGAATATTTTTAGATCAAGAACCAAAGAAATTGGATTTGGACTAGGGAAAAACAAAGTTATCGACTAGCGACTCAGTCCCATTTTACGACGCGTCGAGGTAAGTTTATAAGCAAATACACATGCCTAAATGTAGTTAAATGTTAAGTATATATGCTGGTATATAATATATGAATTTATACTTGTAAATGCCGAATGTGTATGAGTTTGAAAACTATGTTCGAGCTTTCGATTCGATGAGAATAACGACGTTCGAAAGCCTGTATGTATGAACCTTAGGAATAGTTAGGATACATATGTCGTGACACAGGATTCTGACATTTGTGTTCCTTCTGCATGATTATTGAAACGAAAGTTAAAGGGTAGGTGTACATTTTGTGCTTATATTCGAATGAAGCAATTGAATTGCTAATGTGATATGTTACGTGAAATGTGTTAACATGTGAATAAATAAGCAAGACATCGAAATGTATCCGCTAAAGTCCCGCAGAGCCGTGGCTGAAATGTATCCGCTAAAGTTCCGCAGCTTCGCTTTGAAATATATCCGGGCTATAGTCCCGCAGGCTTTGTGCTGGTAATATAATTTGGGTTTTATACCTAGCGGTGCCAAGTGCCGATGAATTCGATAAAAGTATACAATTACAAGATCCTACACTAAGTTGACAAATTGAAAGTGCATTACATATTAAGTTGGCGAGTGCACGTATCATGTACTCGTATGCGATTTGATTTGAATTAAATTATAAATATATAAAGTGATGCATCTGTGAATAAGTGTTATGACTATAAATGTGATCGTGATAAATTCGGTAAATGTGTGAAGTTGTGTGAAGTGATTCTATGTTTATATTCAAATATAAACACTTGGTCCTTGTGGAAAGGTTTGTGGAAGTATATGATTTATTTTTAGGTGATTACGATCATGGAAAATTAAATGTGAATATGATATTGTATTTTATTCGTTTCAATTGAGCTAAAGCTGTTAGTGAAGCATTTTAATGCCTATGTTATATGAGTTCGATCTTGAATGACATGATATACATGTTTAGATAATTTGAATGCAAGGAATGTGTGAAAGAGCAAATTGTAATAAATCTGCTTGGGACAGCAACAGTAGCGTGATTTTAGAAAATCACCATAAATTGTAGAAATTGAATTAGAAGCTGAATAAATTATGTAATTAAAGCTTAATGAGTCTAGTTTCTTATAAAATAAATCTTGTAAGCAAAAGAATTGTAGATAATGAGATATTTGAAGTGGCGTGAGATAGATTCAAAATGACATTGAAATCCCCTGTTCTGTTTTTAGAAAATCATTGTAAATTTTACAATGATGATTATAAGATAAAATTTATATAATTAGACTCCTTAATGAGTCTAGTTTCAAATGAAATAAACGATAACATAATTCGAATTCTGTATAATGAGAAAATTGATTCGTAGTGAAGAGTGGTCAGAATAGTCTAACAGTGAAACAGGGGAAACTTCAATAAAAATCTGGTATTGATTGGTCAAACCAAAAATTCTGAAAATTTGATGGATGGAATATATATGAGTCTATTTTCAGGAAAAATTAACGGAACTTAATTTGGAGTTTCTTAGCTCTAGTTATAAATAATTTAGTGACTGTTGCTCAGGAAGACAGCTTGTAGTGAATTTGTGATTTTGTTGCAAACATGGTTAAAACTAGTTAATGAGATGCTTTTCGAGTTCTTATGATCTTATTTGTGATTTGAATATTTGGTTTTAATTGAGTTCAGATTCAAGTGAGATGAATTTGCTAAATATGCATTATGTTCATGGATACTTGGCTAAAATGGCAATTACCTAGGAATGATTTCTTGAAAATTTGAAATAATCGATCTATAAGTAAATTAATTGTTTGCATTGCTTAAAACTTACTAAGCATTGAAGCTTACTCCGTGTTCTCTTTTCCATTTCTTATAGGTTTATCCTTTAGTTCGAGTTGGAAGAGCTGGAGATATCATCACACTATCGAGTCATTATGTGAGTTGAGAAGATTGTATATCATCATGGTTTAAGGCATGTATAGGATAGACTATAGGTAGAATGATATTTCGACTTTGTATACATTATAGCCATGCGAAGATGGCTTGCTCATTTTTAGAGAAGCCTTATAATTGAACTAATGTGTTGAAATGTTTTAGTTATAACTTGATAGTAGTTATTTTGTTATTAGATATTCGGTTATGTTTTGATAGTTAGTCATTTTGGAAATTTGTAAGAGCTCTTATGGAAAAATCAATGAGACAGGTTTGCATTGTTGATAATTTATGTCTGGTAAGTATCTTTGACCTTATAGAAGTTTTGTTCACTCAAGTAATACCTCATAACCTTATTCCTAAGATGGATACGGGTTAGGAGTGTTACATTTAGTGGTATCGTGAGCTATGGTTTAGTCAATTCTCGGACTAACCTAGCATATGTGAGTCTAGCTATACATGCCATATTACTACTCGTGATAGTGTGACATCTCCGGCTCTAACGAAATTGTTTTGTAAGACAGATATGCTTTCCAACCGAGCTAATTTCGATAGTATAGAATGTTATACTCAAACGTTTGAGTGAAAATGTGTTGGTGATGAGTTGAAACTCATAAAGGTATGAATCGAAATGCATGATATTCTCGCTATTGATAAATGTTATAATTATATGAGTATATGAGTTGTGATGTTAGGTATATGATGGTTGTGTGAATATTTTGACTTAGAATTTATGATTTGAATTAGCGTATGAGCTATGTGTTAAGTACCAAGTGATCATAAGTAAATGATTGCTAGATGTTTGAGAATGCAGAATTAGTAATGAACTGCTCGCTCATAATAGTATATGTGATGTGCGTGCTTACGTAAGAGTTAAAATTGTTGGCTTTACAACCTCACCCCCTCATCGGTAAAGCATTGTAATGAGATCCGTACTATATGGATTAAATACGCTTAACGAGTGTGAAATTACAAAGTTTCGTGGTTGAAAGATTAGTATTGTGATCGATAAGAGAATGAGTCCGCAAGTGAAGACGATGAATGAAAAGATATTGGATCATGTTGAAGGCCATTCGTAATATGCCAATTCAACATTAAAGAAGAAGTTGAATTCGATGAGATGAAAGTATTCGGGTATGATGTCTAAATAACGTATTAATCTGGAAGTTTTTCTCAATGATTTACTAGTAATGGAATATTGTGAAATCGGTGATGATAGAATTAGACAAAGAGGAGGATAATGTTTGAATTGAAATGATAGTGAGTCACGATGATTATAGTCGGGCAATTACTACGTTTTCTTACGGGCATTCTATGTGTACATTTATCCTCGGAGGTATGTGTAATTGTATATTTCAAATGAAAATTCTTATCATATGAGAACGTCATCTATATATATTGATATATGAAAGCATTGTTGGTGTTCGGGTTACAATTGACATTATTATATCTTTCTCTCTGTATCCTATTTCATTTTATTGAAAGAAAAGATGTACGATAGAATCTATGTGATGTTTGTATTTTGATCCTACTAGTTTTTGATCTACTTAGTATACATGAAGATTATATTGTTTCATTATCAGATTAATTACGTGCATGTGAGTGATGTTTTACTCGGATTTCCTCTGAGACATCAACGAGATATCTCATCATCCGATATGGGCGCTTTCTTAAAAGATCGATATAGTGATATATTTGAGATTACAATATCTCTTCTTTCTTATGATTCTATATGGTTATCTCATGAAAAATATCTTTTGGATGATGTGATATTTATCAATAAAGTGGTAAACAGCTTGAAGAAATTGTTATTGAAGCGCCATTCTCTCGTAAAAGTTATTCGACACAAGAATTAAAGATGGTTCGAATCATTGAAAGATTATGAGTCAGTGATTGATTATCAATCTGGGCAAATGATTATAGTCTTTGGGGTTCTGAGCGAGAATCTTTATGTGTTTTACGACCGACAATCATGTGATTAATCTTATCAAATGATGAGTAGTTATTGGCTGAGCTAGAAACTAAATTGATGTTTAATCAGCAAATTTGTGAGGCTTTGTATGGTCGTAAATGCCGAACGCCATTGTACTGGACTGAGCTCAGTGAAAATAAGATACACGGAGTCGATTTGATCGCAGAAACCAAACAGAAAGTGAAAGTGATCCGTGAAAGTTTGAAAGTAGCGTTAGATCGACAAAATCTTATGCGAACTTGAAACGGAAAGATATAGAGTTTCGGATCGGAGATAAAGTTTTCTTGAAAGACTCACCGTGGAAGAAAATACTTAGATTCGGTCGTAAAGGCAAATTGAGTCCGAGGTTTCTTGGGTCGTATAAGGTTATAGAACGTGTCCCACGGCTGCTTATAGATTATTATTGCCACCACGAGTTAGAAAAGATCCACAATGTATTCCACGTTTGATGCTTGGAGGTATCGATCGATCCATCACATGTGATTAGTCCATCCGAGATTGAAATTTAGCCTAATATGACCTCTGAAGAAGAACCGATTCGCATTTTGATTCGTGAGGTTAAAGAGTTATGGAATAAGAAGATTTTGTTAGTTAAGGTATTCTGGCATAAGCATGGAGTTGAAGAAGCAACATGGGAGCCTGAGGATACAATGAGAGAACGTTATCCGAGCCTATTCACTGGTAAGATTTTCGGGGACGAAAATCCCCAAGGGGGGGAGAGTTGTAACAGCCCGATTTAGACCCTAACCAGAATGGTGGTTTCGGGACCATGAATCTGAGTCAGAAAAATATTTTTAAATTATTTTCTATGTTTATTTTGTGTGAATTTATATCTGTGAAAATTTCGTAATTTAATTTTGTCGTTTGGGTGTCCGATTAAATAATAAGACTTAATCGCGTAAATTGAAAATTTGATAGTTTAAAGTAAGAGGGCCAAATAGTTGGTGATTTTCTAAGTTGGAGTATTTATAATGTAACTATTCCATTAACATGTGGCTTGTACGGTAATGGACATAGGTTATATAATTTTATTATTATTTCATTAATGTTAGTTAGGTAAATTAATAATAAAATAATATATGTTATTATATCATAAAATAATAAGCCACATTCATGTTATTTCCTTCATTTTTGCAATCAAACTAAAACAAAGAAAAGAAAGAAAACAAAGTAGGGTTCGCCCTTGTTCAAGCTAGATTAAGGTAAGTGTTCACTTTCGGTTTTTGATAATTTTATGTTTTTGAAATCGTTGCTTCGAGTACTACAAAACCCATGTTTGAAATTTTGATTTTGATGAATATTTTGAGTTGTGCCATTGTTAATAGCTTGTGATTATTTTTTGGTTGATGATGGAAAATAAAAGGTATGTTTTAGATTAGCATATTTTGTATTGGAGTTTTTGATGACTTTGAGTAATAAGGACTTAATTGCAAAAATAATAATTTAAGGGACTAAAATGTGAAATAAATGAAATAAATGGGCTTGTATGAACACTAGGAATATTCGGCCAAACATGGGTACCTTGAAATTTTGCATATTTTGTGTTTTGTGCAATAGGGATTAAATTGTAAAAATTGTAAATGTCAGGGGTAGAATGGTAATTTGCCCATTTATGTGTTTTTGGACTAAATTGAATAAATATGTTTTAATGAGCTTAATTTGAATATTTTTAGATCAAGAACCAAAGAAATTGGATTTGGACTAGGGAAAAACGAAAGTTATCGACTAGCAGCTCCGTCCCGTTTTACGACGTCTGAGGTAAGTTTATAAGAAAATACACATGCCTAAATGTAGTTAAATGTTAAGTATATATGCTGGTATATAATATATGAATTTATAATTGTAAATGCCGAATGTGTATGAGTTTGAAAACTATGTTCGAGCTTTCGATTCGACCGAGTAACGACGTTCGAAAGCCGTGTATGAACCTTAGGAATAGTTAGGATACATATGTCATGACACAGGATTCCGACATTTGTATTCCTTGTGTATGATTATTGAAACGAAAGTTAAAGGGTATGTGTACATTTTGTGCTTATATTCGAATGAAGCAATTGAATTGCTAATGTGATATGTTATGTGAAATGTGTTAACATGTGAATAAATAAGCAAGACATCGAAATGTATCCGGCTAAAGTCCCCCTGAGCTTCGTGGCTTTGAAATGTATCCAAGCTAAAGTCCCGAGCTTTGTCTTTGAAATGTATCCGGGCTAAAGTCCCACAGTGCTTTGTGCTGGTAATATAATTTCGGTTTTATACCTAGCGGTGCAAGTGCTGATGAATTCGATAAAAGTATACAATTACAAGATCCTACACTAAGTTGACAAATTGAAAGTGCATTACATATTAAGTTGGCGAGCACGTATCATGTACTCGTATGCGATTTGATTTGAATTAAATTATAAATATATAAAGTGATGCATCTGTGAATAAGTGTTATGACTATAAATGTGATCGTGATATATTCGATAAATGTGTGAAGTTATGTGAAGTGATTCTATGTTTATATTCAAATATAAACACTTGGTCCTTGTGGAAAGGTTTGTGGAAGTATATGATTTATTTTTAGGTGATTACGATCATGGAAAATTAAATGTGAATATGATATTGTATTTTATTCGTTTCAATTGAGCTAAAGCTGTTAGTGAAGCATTTTAATGCCTATGTTATATGAGTTCGATCTTGAATGACATGATATACATGTTTAGATAATTTGAATGCAAGGAATGTCTGAAAGAGTAAATTGTAATAAATCTCCTTGGGACAGCAACAGTAGCGTGATTTTAGAAATTCACCATAAATTGTGGAAATTGAATTAGAAGCTGAATAAATTATGTAATTAGATCTTAATGAGTCTAGTTTCTTATAAAAGAAACCTTGTAAGCAAAAGAATTGTAGATAATGAGATATTTGAAGTGGCGTGAGATAGAGTCAAAATGACTTTGAAATCCCCTGTTCTGTTTTTAGAAAATCATTGTAAATTGTACAATGATGATTATAAGATAAAATTTATATAATTAGACTCCTTAATGAGTCTAGTTTCAATGACATAAACGATAACATAATTCGAATTCTGTATAATGAGAAAATTGATTCGTAGTGAAGAGTGGTCAGAATAGTCTAACAGTGAAACAGGGGAAACTTCAATAAAAATCTGGTACTGATTGGTCAAACCAAAAGTTCTGAAAATTTGATGGATGGAAGATATATGAGTTTGTTTTCAGGAAAAATTAACGGCACTTAATTTGGAGTTTCTTAGCTCCAGTTATAAATAATTTAGTGACTATTGCTCAGGAAGACAGCTTGTAGTGAATTTGTGATTTTGTTGCAAACATGGTTAAAACTAGTTAATGAGATGCTTTTCGAGTTCTTATGATCTTATTTGTGATTTGAATATTTGGTTTTAATTGAGTTCAGATTCAAGTGAGATGAATTTGCTAAATATGCATTATGTTCATGGATACTTGGCTAAAATGGCAATTACCTAGAATGATTTCTTGAAAATTTGAAATAATCGATCTATAAGTAAATTAATTGTTTGCATTGCTTAAAACTTACTAAGCATTGAAGCTTACTCCGTGTTCTCTTTTCCATTTCTTATAGGTTTATCCTTTAGTTCGAGTTGGAAGAGCCGAGATATCATCACACTATCGAGTCATTATGTGAGTTAAGAAGATTGTATATCATCATGGTTTAAGGCATGTATAGGATAGACTATAGGTAGAATGATATTTCGACTTTGTATACATTATAGCCATGCGAAGATGGCTTGCTCATTTTGTTTAGAGAAGCCTTATAATTGAACTAATGTGTTGAAATGTTTTAGTTATAACTTGATAGCAGCTTATTTTGTTATTAGATATTCGGTTATGTTTTGATAGTTAGTCATTTTGGAAATTTATAAGACCTCTTATGGAAAAATCAATGAGACAGTTTGCATTGTTGATAATTTATGTCCGTAAGTATCTTTGACCTTATAGAAGTTTTGTTCATCAAGTAATACCTCATAACCTTATTCCTAAATGGATACGGGGTTAGGAGTGTTACATTTAGTGGTATCGAGCTATGGTTTAGTCGATTCTCGGACTAACCTAGCGTATGTGAGTCTAGCTATACATGCCATATTACTACTCGTGATAATGTGACATCTCCCGGCTCTAACGAAATTGTTTTGTAAGACAGATATGCTTTCCAACCGAGCTAATTCTGATAGTATAGAATGTTATACTCAAACGTTTGAGTGAAAATGTGTTGGTGATGAGTTGAAACTCATAAAAGGTATGAATCAGAATGCATGATATTCGGCTATTGATAAATGTTATAATTATATGAGTATATGAGTTGTGATGTTAGGTATATGATGGTTGTGTGAATATTTTGACTTAGAATTTATGATTTGAATTAGCGTATGAGCTATGTGTTAAGTACCAAGTGATCATAAGTAAATGATTGCTAGATGTTTGATAATGCAGAATTAGTAATGAACTGTTCGTTCATAATAGTATGTGTGATGTGCATACTTACGTAAGAGTTAAAATTGTTGGCTTTACAACCCTCACCCCCTCATCGGTAAAGCATTGTAATAAGATCCGTACTATATGGATTAAATACGCTTACGAGTGCGAAATTACAGAGTTTCGTGGTTGAAAGATTAGTATTGTGATCAGATAAGAGAATGAGTTCTCAAGTGAAGACAGTAACAGAAAAGATATTGGATCATGTTGAAGGCCATTCGTAATATGCCAATTCACTGTTAAAGAAGAAGTTGAATTCGATGAGATGAAAGTATTCGGTATGATGTCTAAAGAACGTATTAACTAGAAGTTTTTCTCGAATTGATTTACATTAGTAATGGAATATTGTGAAATCGGTGATGATAGAATTAGACAGTAGGATAATGTTTGAATTGAAATGATAGCTGAGTGCAGTGATTATAGTCAGGCAATTACTACGTTTTCTTACGGGCATTCTATGTGTACATTTATCCTCGGAGGTATGTGTAATTGTATATTTCAAATGAAAATTCTTATCATATGAGAACGTCATCTATATATATTGATATATGAAAGCATTGTTGGGTGTTTCGGGTTACAATTGACATTATTATATCTTTCTCTCGGTATCCTATTTCATTTTATTGAAAGAAAAGATGTACGATAGAATCTATGTGATGTATGTATTTTGATCCTACTAGTTTTGATCTACTTAGTATACATGAAGATTATATTGTTTCAAGTATCAGTTAATTACGGTGCATATGGGTGATGTTTTACTGGATTTCCTCCGAGACATCACCGAGATATCCGTCATCCGATATGGGCGCTTTCTTAAAAGATCGAAGATAGTGATACATTTGAGATTGCAAATCTCTTCTTTCTTATGATTCTATATGGTTATCTCAGAAAAATATCTTTTGGATGATGTGATATTTATCAATAAAGTGGTAAATGATTGAAGAAATTGTTATTGAAGCGCCAGCTTCTCGTGTAAAGAGTTATTCGACACAAGAATTAAAGATGGTTTGAATCACTGAAAGATTATGAGTCGATGATTGATTATCAATCTGGGCAAATGATTATAGTCTTTGGGGTTCGGCGAGAATCTTTATGTGTTTTACTTACCGACAATCATGTGATTAATCTTATCAAATGATGAGTAGTTATTGGTGAGCTAGAAACTAAATTGATGTTTAATCAAAGAAATTTGTGAGGCTTTGTATGGTCGTAAATGCCGAACGCCATTGTATCGGGTCGAGCTCGGTGAAAATAAGATACACGAGTCGATTTGATCGAGAAAACCGAATGAGAAAGTGAAAGTGATCCGTGAAAGTTTGAAAGTAGCGTTAGATCGACAAATCTTATGCGAACTTGAAACGGAAAGATATAGAGTTTCGGATCGGAGATAAAGTTTTCTTGAAAGACTCACCGTGGAAGAAAATACTCAGATTCGGTCATAAAGGCAAATTGAGTCCGAGGTTTCTTGGGTCGTATAAGGTTATAGAATTTATCGGGCCAGTTGCTTATAGATTATTATTGCCACCGAGTTAGAAAAGATCCACAATGTGTTCCACGTTTGATGCTTGGAGGTATCGATCGATCCATCACATGTGATTAGTCCATCTGAGATTGAAATTTAGCCTAATATGACCTACTGAAGAAGAAGAACAGATTCGCATTTTGATTCGTGAGGTTAAAGAGTTATGGAATAAGAAGATTTTGTTAGTTAAGGTATTCGGCATAAGCATGGAGTTGAAGAAGCAACATGGGGCCAGAGGATACAATGAGAGAACGTTATCCGAACCTATTATGCTCGGTAAGATTTTCTGGGACGAAAATCCCTAAGGGGAGAGTTGTAACAGCCCGATTTAGACCCTAACTAGAACGGTGGTTTCAGGACAATGAATCTGAGTCAGAAAAATATTTTAAAATTATTTTCTATGTTTATTTTGTGTGAATTTATATCTGTGAAAATTTCGTAATTTAATTTTGTCGTTTGGGTGTCCGATTAAATAATAGGACTTAATCGCGTAAATTAAAAATTTGATAGTTTAAAGTAAGAGGGCCAAATAGTTGGTGATTTTCTAAGTTGGAGTATTTATAATGTAACTATTCCATTAACATGTGGCTTGTACGCTAATGGACATAGGTTATATAATTTTATTATTATTTCATTAATGTTAGTTAGGTAAATTAATAATAAAATAATATATGTTATTATATCATAAAATAATAAGCCACATTCATGTTATTTCCTTCATCTATGCACCGAAACTAAAACAAAGAAAAAGAAAGAAAACAAAGTAGGGTTCGGCCTTGTTCAAGCTAGATTAAGGTAAGTGTTCAGCTCGGTTATTGATAATTTTTACGTTTTTGAAATCGTTGCTTCAAGTACTACAAAACCCATGCTTGAAATTTTGATTTTGATGAATATTTTGAGTTGTGCCATTGTTAATAGCTTGTGATTTTTTTTTTTGGTTGATGATGGAAAATAAAAGGTATGTTTTAGATTAGCATATTTTGTATTGGAGTTTTTGATGACTTTGAGTAATAAGGACTTAATTACAAAAATAATAATTTAAGGGACTAAAATGTGAAATAAATGAAATAAATGGGCTTGTATGAACACTAGGAATATTCGGCCAAACATGGGTACCTTGAAATTTTGCATATTTTGTGTTTTGTGCAATAGGGATTAAATTGTAAAAATTGTAAATGTCAGGGGTAGAATGGTAATTTTCCCATTTATGTGTTTTTGGACTAAATTGAATAAAAATATGTTTGAATGAGCTTAATTTGAATATTTTTAGATCAAGAACCAAAGAAATTGGATTTGGACTAGGGAAAAACGAAAGTTATCGACTACCAGCTCCGTCCCGTTTTACGACGTCTGAGGTAAGTTTATAAGCAAATACACATGCCTAAATGTAGTTAAATGTTAAGTATATATGCTGGTATATAATATATGAATTTATACTTGTAAATGCCGAATGTGTATGAGTTTGAAAACTATGTTCGAGCTTTCGATTCGACCGAGTAACGACGTTCGAAAGCCCTGTATGAACCTTACGAATAGTTAGGATACATATGTCATGACACAGGATTCCGACATTTGTGTTCCTTGTGTATGATTATTGAACCGAAAGTTAAAGGGTAGGTGTACATTTTGTGCTTATATTCGAATGAAGCAATTGAATTGCTAATGTGATATGTTATGTGAAATGTGTTAACATGTGAATAAATAAGCAAGACACTGGAAATGTATCCGGGCTAAAGTCCCGCAGGCTTCGTGCTGGAAATGTATCCGGGCTAAAGTCCCACAGGCTTCGTGCTGGAAATGTATCCGTGCTAAAGTCCCGCAGGCTTTGTGCTGGTAATATAATTTCGGGTTTTATACCTAGCAGGCCAAGTGCCGATGAATTCGATAAAAGTATACAATTACAAGATCCTACACTAAGTTGACAAATTGAAAGTGCATTACATATTAAGTTGGCCAGGTACGTATCATGTACTCGTATGCGATTTGATTTGAATTAAATTATAAATATATAAAGTGATGCATCTGTGAATAAGTGTTATGACTATAAATGTGATAGTGATATATTCGGTAAATGTGTGAAGTTATGTGAAGTGATTCTATGTTTATATTCAAATATAAACACTTGGTCCTTGTGGAAAGGTTTGTGGAAGTATCTGATTTACTTTTAGGTGATTACGATCATGGAAAATTAAATGTGAATATGATATTGTATTTTATACGTTTCAATTGAGCTAAAGCTGTTAGTGAAGCATTTTAATGCCTATGTTATATGAGTTCGATCTTGAATGACATGATATACATGTTTAGATAATTTGAATGTCAGGAATGTGTGAAAGAGCAAATTGTAATAAATCTGCTTGGGACAGCCACAGTAGCGTGAATTTGGAAAATCACCATAAATTATGGAAATTGAATTAGAAGCTGAATAAATTATGTAATTAAATCTTAATGAGTCTAGTTTCTTATAAAAGAAACCTTGTAAGCAAACGAATTGTAGATAATGAGATATTTGAAGTGGCGTGAGATAGATTCAAAATGACATTGAAATCCCCTGTTCTGTATTTAGAAAATCATTGTAAATTGTACAATGATAATTATAATATAAAATTTATATAATTAGACTCCTTAATGAGTCTAGTTTCAAATGAAATAAACAATAACATAATTCGAAATCTGTATAATGAGAAAATTGATTCGTAGTGAAGAGTGGTCAGAATAGTCAAACAGTGAAACAGGGGAAACTTGAATAAAAATCTGGTATTGATTGGTCAAACCAAAAATTCTGAAAATTTAATGGATGGAAGATATATGAGTCTAGTTTCAGTGAAAATTAGCGGCACTTAATTTGGAGTTTCTTAGCTCCAGTTATAAATAATTTAGTGACTGTTGCTTAGGAAGACAGCTTGTAGTGAATTTGTGATTTTGTTGCAAACATGGTTAAAACTAGTTAATGAGATGCTTTTCGAGTTCTTATGATCTTATTTGTGATTTGAATATTTGGTTTTAATTGAGTTCAGATTCAAGTGAGATGAATTTGCTAAATATGCATTATGTTCATGGATACTTGGCTAAAATGGCAATTACCTAGGAATGATTTCTTGAAAATTTGAAATAATCGATCTATAAGTAAATTAATTGTTTGCATTGCTTAAAACTTACTAAGCATTGAAGCTTACTCCGTGTTCTCTTTTCCATTTCTTATAGGTTTATCCTTTAGTTCGAGTTGGAAGAGCCGGAGATATCATCACACTATCGAGTCATTATGTGAGTTGAGAAGATTGTATATCATCATGGTTTAAGGCATGTATAGGATAGACTATAGGTAGAATGATATTTCGACTTTGTATACATTATAGCCATGCAAAGATGGCTTGCTCATTTTGTTTAGAGAAGCCTTATAATTGAACTAATGTGTTGAAATGTTTTAGTTATAACTTGATAGTAGTTATTTTGTTATTAGATATTCGGTTATGTTTTGATAGTTAGTCATTTTGAAAATTTATAAGAGCTCTTATGGAAAAATCAATGAGACAGGTTTGCATTGTTGATAATTTATGTCTGGTAAGTATCTTTGACCTTATAGAAGTTTTGTTCAGTCAAGTAATACCTCATAACCTTATTCCGGCAATAGATACAGGTTAGGAGTGTTACACATAAATACTGTTTATACGGATAAATTACAGGTTATAAATGTTACTAATGTTATATATGATATGTGAATTTGAAATGATGCAAAGTATTGTATTAATGGATAGTTTCATCTATTTGTCAAATGACTAACATGTGATGAATATTTGTGATTAGGTGTTGGTAATTGAATTGTTTGCATTTTTAGTATTGCTTGATTATGTATAAATGGTAATTTTAATTCTGATTTATACGTGCTTACTAAGCTATAAGTTTACTCTGCTTCTTTTTCTATGTTTTATAGAGGTTCATTAGCTCGCTCGTTTTGGACAAGTCGGAGTTGCACATCACACTATCCAATTTTTGATTGGTACTTTTCAGCTTGTGGATATTTATAAATATGGCATGTATAGGCTAGTTTAAGAGATGATAGTTATGTTGCTTAATATCATGACTTTGGTATGTTTTTGTGTATAAATTAAGTCATGTGATTTGACTGATTTTGGTACTATGTTTTGGTTGAATTAAGTGTTCAATTATGGTATATTTTGGCAAGGTATTGATGGAATGAAATTATACAAGTGAAGTCTTGATATGTAGTTGTTAAATGAATGGATTATGCATGATTTTAAATAGGTATTTGGGTATGAAATTGGTAGGTTTTGATATGGCGAATGAAGTGTATTGAAATGGTTATTTTGGTCGCCTATTGGGTTGTAAAAATCTGGTTATGTATACTTGTGAAAGTTTGTGTTATAGGGTGGAAGAATGGTTTTGCAAATAGCCTATTTTTGTCCACACGAGTAGAGACACGGGTGTGTGTCTTAGCCGTGTGTGACACATGGTCATGATACACGATTGTGTGTCCCCTAGGGTACCCTTTCGAATTAAGTCAGTATACCTTACAGTTTTGACACGGCATGATACACGGTCGTGTGTGGCCATTTTGAAAGGCACACGGAGTAGACACATGGGTGTGTAGTTTGTCGTGTGTTTCCACACGGCCTAGCACATGGGCATGTCCTCGGCCGTGTGACACAAGTCAGTATGTATGCCTTGTTTTCACATGGTCTAAGACACGAGCGTGTCTATTGGCCATGTGAGACACACGACCTGTTCACATGTTTTGAAACGTTAAAATTTTTCTAAGTTTCCGAAATTTTTAAATGTTACCGATTTAGTCTCGAATGCATGATTCAGACTTTGTATGCTAATATACATATTGAATGTGAATGAATTTTATTGATTGACATAAGATGTTTTTGGATAAATGATTGTTCTGAATTGAGTTACAAGTCTGATAATGCCTCTTAACCTATTTCGGCGACGGTTACTGGTTAGCGGTGTTACAGTACCCCAGGGGACACACGGTCGTGAAACATGACCGTGTGCCACATGGCTGAGACACATGCCTGTGTGGACAAAAATAGGCAATTTGAAAAGCCAATTTCCCACCCTTTCCACAAGCACAACTAGCAACCAAAATAGCACCATTTCAATATATCTTTAAGCAACCAAAAACAGGCCAATTCATACTAATATCAAGCCATCTATTCACAACCATTTCAACCACTCAATTCCATATTCAAAACATACCAAATCATTATGCCAAAACTATCACAATTTACCTAATTCCAAATACATTAACTCAACAACTTATACTCTATTTCAACTCATTTAATATACCATATCATCATCTCAAACCAAACCACAATATGCCAACTTCCAAGCATTAGCACATAAATTAACAGCTAACCAAAATAACCAACACATAACCACACCAAATAAGCCAACATATAAGGCATTATATACATCACATATATAACACTTACCAAACACAATTCAAACCAACTTTAATGGTAATACATACCAACATTTACAAGCCAAATATCATGGCTAATATCATAGTTCAAAACATACCAAAATGACACTAGCCTATACATGCCATATACCAAATATACAAAGCTCCCAAAAGTACCAATCAGATGATCGATAGTGTGATAATGGCTCCCAATAATCCTCGATGTTCGAGCTAGCTTCGAAAATCTATAAAACATGGAAAGAACACAAAAAGTAAGCTTTAAAAGCTTAGTAAGCCATATACAAATAAAGCTATCATAGGAATCTTTGCATATCAATTCATATATGCTAAACATAACTAATCACACACAAGTTCACATACCTTTCTCATTGAACACATATTCAATATCTTAATCAAATTCATCATTTACTTCACTTCTCAATACTCGTATGAATCTCATACGTACCTGAGTCACTGAGCTCATTCACATATTCTTTCTCAACTTGACTTTGCGTGTTGAACCATTCGAAATCATTAAGGATACTCGGCAATAAAATAAGCTCGTAGAATGCCATATCCTAGATATGGTCTTACATGTTATCACATATCAACGCCACTGTCCTAGAGAGGGTTTTACATGAAATCGATTAACGATGCCAATGTCCCAGACATGGTCTTACATGTAATCTCAATACAATGCCAATGTCCCAGACATGGTCTTACATGTAATCACATCACTATAACCTAATGTCGTGACATTCGTATCCTATACTATTCTTAAGGTTCATACGGGACTTTCGGACGTAACTTTGTGGATTCTTGCTCGTAAGTACTCATTCAACATTCATAGCAATTCAATGACACGTAAACATGTATAATTCAATTTAAAGACATTCATTTGCATATGATCTTACCTCGTAGTCAGAATAGAGGGACTGGATCGACTATTCAATAACTTTGGATTTCCCCCGATCTAATTCTGATTTCTTTCGTTCTTGATCATTATACATTCAAAATTAACTCTTTTATTCATCAACTCATTCAATTTAGTCCACAAACACATATTTAGGCATTTTTTGCACTTTAGCCCTAAACTTTCACATTTATTCAATTTAGTCATTATTTCATAAATACACATAATTACACAATTTCTTTCAAATACATGCTAGCCGAATTTTTCTATTGTATATTTCAATCCATATTTATAATTTATTTCACAATTTAACTACACAGTTTACACTTTTCACAAATTAATCCCTTTTATGAAATTTCACTAAAAATCACTTAACAAAACATGAAAATCTATCATCTAACTTCCATAATTCATCATCAACCATCACAAAGCTTATAGATTCAACAATGGCACTTTACAAAATAATCAACAAATTCAAAAATTAAGGCACGGGTTAGCTAGTACTCAAAGCAACGATCACAAAAATATAAAAATCATAAAAAACTAAGCTCAAACCGTACCTTAATCAAGATTCAAAGTGACCAAATGAAATCCAAATCCCTAGCTTTCTTCTCCTTCAATATTCGACTAACAAGAAAGATGAATGCTATATTTTTTTATGTTTGTTTTATTAATATCATCGTTATTTGTTAAATACCAAAATTAACCTTACTAATATAACATAACAATTAATTAATGGTTGTCCAAAATTGTCCACTAACCTTAATTATGGTCTAATTACCATTTTAGGCCATCATATTATAAAGCCAAGGTTAATTAACACCTTTAACCTATAGAATGCCACTTTTGCATTTTACGCGATTACGTCCTTTTTTTCTCAAATTAAGCTATTAAACGATAAAATTAACACACAAAACTTTCACACATACATATTCACATGCTATACACCAAAAATAATATTAAAATAATTTTACGACCTTAAATTTGTGGTCCCAAAACCACTATTCTGATTTAGCTAAAACCGGGCTGTTACAACTCTCCTCCCTTAGGGATTTTCGTCCCCGAAAATCTTACCAGTGAATAGGTTTGGATATTGCTTTCTCATAGCATCCTTGGGCTCCCATGTAGCTTCTTCAACTCCGTGTCGATGCCTTAATACTTTCACTAACGCTATTCTTTTATTTCTCAGCTCTTTGATCTCACGAGATAGAGTTCGAATCGGTTCTTCACTATACGGCAAATCTGACTGAATTCCAACTTTTGTCAGAGAAATAATATGTGAAGGATTGAATTGGTATCGTCGAATTATCGATGCATAAAACACATTATGAATCTTTTCTAACTCAGGCGGCAATGCTAGCCGATAAGCCACTAGCCCAATTCGCTCGATAATCTAGTACGGTACGATGAATCGCGGACTCAATTTGCCTTTACGACCAAATTGAAGTATTTTCTTCCATGGAGATACTTTCAAAAACACTTCATCCCCGATCTGAAACCAATATCTTTTCTTTTCAAGTCTGCATATGATTTCTGACGATCCGAAGCTACTTTCAGACTACCACGAATTACTTTCACTTTCTCTTCTATTTCTCTAATTAAATCGACCCCGTGAATCTTACTCTCACTAAGCTTAGTTCAATACAACGGTGTTTGACACTTCCAATCGTATAAAGCTTTGTACGGTGCCATTTTAATACTCGATTGAAAACTGTTGCTATATGCGAATTCAATCAATAGTAAATACTTTTCCCACGTACCTTCAAACTCAAGAATGCAACATCTCAACATATCCTCGAGTATCTGTATAACTCACTTAGATTATCCATCTGTCTGCGGGTGAAATGCGGTACTAAAATGTAATTTTGTACCCAATGCATCTTGTAGTTTCTTCCAAAATCGTGATGTGAACCTCGAATATTTATCTGAAACTATAGAAATTGGTACTCCGTGTAAGTTCACAACCTCGGATATATACAACTCAGCTAACTTTTCAAGCGAATAGTCCGTTCATACTGGAATGAAATGAGTCGATTTTTTCAACCTGTCAACAACAACCCAGATTACATCTTTCTTACACGGAGATAGGGGCAAACCCAAAATAAAATTCATAGTCACTCTATCCCACTTCCACTCAGGAATCATAATCTACCATAACAAACGACCGGATTTTGTGATGATGCTCAGCTTTAACTTGCTGACAAATCAAACATTTAGAAACGAACTCTGAAATGTCACATTTCATACCATACCACTAATATAACTGTTTCAAGTCATTAAACATTTTCATGCTTTCCGGATGAACAGATAAACGACTACTATGTGCTTCATTCAAAATCATCTGAATCAACTCTGAATTTCTCAGAACACATATTCGGCCTCTAAATCTTAAACAGTCATCGGAATCAACTTGAAACTCTAAATCAGGGTTCGAATCACATTGAACTCTTTTAGATAACTTTTCATTATCAGTCTTCTGAGCTTCATAAATTTGCTGTACAAACAACTGTCTCGCTTTCAACTTAGCTACTATCGAGCTGTCATCAGAAATAGCCAACTGAGTATTCGTTGAATGTAGAGCAAACAAAGATTTTCGGCTTAATGCATCAGCAACAACATTTGCTTTTCCTAGATGGTAGTTAATCACTAGATCATAATATTTTAGCAATTCTACCCATCTTCGCTGTTACAAATTCAGATCTTTCTGAGTCATCAAATATTTTAAACTCTTGTGATCCGAATAAACATGGCATTTCCCACTGAACAGGTAATGATGCCAAATCTTTAATGCAAGCACAATGGCTGCTAACTCTAAATCATACATTAGGTAATTATTTTCATGTGGCTTCAACTGTCTCGAGGCATAAGCTATGACTTAGCCTTCCTGCATCAAAACGCAGCCCAAACCATTCAACAATGCATTACTATAGATTACAAATTCTTTATCCGATTCTAGCTGTACTAACACTGGAGCTTTAGTCAAAAGAGCTTTAAGCTGATTGAAACTTTTCTGACATTTATCTGACCACTCAAACTTAACATCTTTTTGAAGCAATCTTGTCATCGGAGTTGCAATCATTGAAAAGCCTTTTACAAATCGTCTATAATAGCCAACTAGTCCTAGAAAACTGCAGACTTCGGATATATTTCTCGGAGGCTTCTAATCCATTATTGCAGAAATCTTGCTAGGATCGAGTCGAATACTCGATGCTGACACAATATACCCCAAGAAACCAACTTCACACAACCAGAACTCATATTTACTGAACTTTGCATATAATTGCTAATCACAAAGAGTCTGTAATACAATTATCAAATGCTCAGCATGCATAGTTTCATCTCATGAATAAATCAAGACGTTATGGCCGAATCTGTGATGTCACATTGAAGTGTGTTTTGAAAAGCAACGTTCTATTCGAAAAGTCTGTACTATATTAAAACCCTCGTGGTGATCTTTGACAAAACCTTTATGTATCATGTTTGTTAATAAAAAATCAAGTAGATTTAATCATTTTAAGTTGTTATTACACTTTAAAGGCATTATTTGCTGCGAAAGCTTTTGAAAGACATTGTAATGGCGTGGTGTTTTGAAAATATTTATCTTTTTGAAAATTCGCGTCCTACTACTAGGAGATATAAATCAAAGTAAGTAAACCCTAAATTAAAGTGAAAATTTAAAGAGGCCTTATTACATAACTTAAAGATTAAAAGTTTAAAATAGTAGCAAAAGCAGTTGTATGGCCTCAACCGAGTCCCTCACAACACCGACCCACCTAGGGATTACTTGCACAGGAGAGCAGAAGGGTGAGTTTATGAAAAACTCAATATGTATTCCCTTTTCAATAATCAGTCAATCAGTAGAGAAATACAGTTTGGGCCTAAGCCCATTTCAGTGACAGTCTAGTATCAGTGTGGGCCTTAGCCTATTACAGTAACAGTATCAGAATACACATAGAAGTCCTACCCATCCATCCTCTACACTCTACTCCGTCCAGCCCTACACTCTATGTGGGGATAAAATTAACCCACCTATCCCTACACTCTAAATATAGCACCGGTTGCGGCACTAAATGATGATTTGCAAAGAGAGCCGCCAAAGATATAACACTTCCTCCAAAAATATCAAACCCACCCCCATGCAACATGTCATGTCATAGAATAATACGTGTATGCAGAATGTCATGCTCGAATACAGTCAAATATATCATAGGGGTATATCGGTCATTTTACTTCTTAAGGGTATAACGGTCATTTCATCAATACGGGGGTCTAAGTGTACTTACCGACCCAATAGTAGGTCCATAGTCGTCTCAAGCGACCCATGCAACCTTGGCAGTCAAATGGTGAAAAGGGGCCCAAAGCCCATAACACAGCCCATGTAGGCCCACACGCCCGTGTCGCACTATAAGCCCAAAAATGGCCTTGACCGTGTGAACTACACAGCCTGGCCCAATAATCTCCACACGTCCATGTGGTTTACCCGTGTGGGGCCCACGAGCTTGTGGGGCCCACACAGCCCATTTCGGCCAAATGTGGCCCAAAATGGCCTCAGCCCATGAGTTCGTTCTTGGTGGCCTCTACGATCGAATGCCCACGTTTATGCATTCGGTTTACCATACGAGCGAGCGCACGCTCATGTAGCGACACTAGCCATATTTTTCGGCTCTTGCCGTACTACAGTTAAAGCAGTGTGATTACACACCTTAAATGAAGATGCGTGAGTAGTCCACAAGCCAAAAGCCTACATTCAACCAAAATACTCCATCAATTAATGACATAGGATTAACATTTCACTCTTATACTTATCACAAAAATTCTACTAATACTTGCCTTTGTTGAACTAATGAAGATTCCACCTTTAAACCGATACACGAAACTGATTATGAACTCCTTTAGAGATTACCTGCGTTCCAAACGATCATATAACTAGCATAGTACACGCACAAAAATTAAACCAAGTGCACAACAACTTACCAAAGGTGTAAAACTGACACTAAAGAAGGAAAGTAATCGGTTCACAATCCCCAAAAAGATAGCCGCTGTAACAAGGCAGAACTAGCGCTATCACTCCTCTAACAATTGTCGATCAGAAAGAAAGTGTTAAAAGAGAACCATAGATACAGTAGAAAGGGAAAAGGGATGAACAAAAACAAAATCCAAATAGTAGAACTTACCACCAACATCGACACAGAATAAGCAAAAGAAAGAATCGGCTCACAGAGGGTTAATGAAAGAGCAATATTTGACCAACAAGGATTAAATTGCACTTGAGAGAAGAAGGAAGAAGAAAAGGAATGAATCGGTCACCCCAGGCTAAAACTGAATGAGTTTGAGAGGTAGGTAGACAATAGATATTCGGCCAAAAGGAAAAACTACTTGAGAAAATGTGTGAAGGAAAAGAAAATCGTAGACAAGAGGGTTGGGGGGAGGAGTAGAATTGCAAGCAACTAGGACTGAAAGGTACTTCGAAATAGCACAACTCGACTACAAAAACAAAGAAAAAGAACCACAACTCAAAAAAAACTTGAAGAAAATAGAGAGAAAAGAACCCAAAAGAGAGACAATGCCGAAAGTTTTAGAGGAAAGCACTCAGTCGAAATCCCTATGCCCACTACCCAATTTCGGCACAACTCTAGTACACCTCAAACTCCACTTTTTCCTCCCCTTATCTCTCTCCTAGAATCTCTCCACCTTATTCTACTCAACCACTCATTCAAACTCCCACTAAACACCTCAATTTCGGTCAACATAGGATACTTCCCTAGCACTTGTAGCAAAAATAAAATGCTCCTTCTACCCTGCCAATCCTTGAACCTCAGACCCCAAGGAACACTCCACATGCCACTTAACCCTAAACTAGCAAGTTCTTTGTAACAAATTTTACCCACAATAATTTAAAAGACTACTAGCTAAAGGCAAGGGTTATTCTTAAAAAAAAACCAAAGTTTTTGCAATTGCCCATGCTTGAACCCAAGACTTCTCAGGCACTTCCCAGGACATTTAACCATTGATACAAGCATGCATTTGAGTTACACAACATACAGAAAATGAGTACTTATATTTTTGGGTGTTACAACTCTACCCCCCTAAAAGAAAATTTCGACCTCAAAATTTTCTTGGTCAAAACAGATGAGGGTACTGTTGTCGCATCGCCTCCTCAAGTTCCCACGTGGCTTCCTTAAAACTATGATTACGCCATAGTACCTTAACTAGTGGAACAGACTTTCTCCTCAGAACCTCCACATCACGATCTAAATCTGAATTGGCTCTTCCTCAAAGATCAGACCTGGCCTAACCTCAATCTCCTCAGTCGAGACGATATGTGCATGTAACACCCCTAACCCGTAATCTTAGCCATAATAGGCTAAGAGGCATTACTGAACTCATAACTTAGATTAGAAGAATCACATGACAAAAATCATCTCATTTCAATAAGCATAAATCATTCGTAATCAATATGAACTTTAAACTATCATACAAGGTTTAAATAATGCATTTAGGACCAAATTGTTGTCATACGAGAGTTTCAAGACTTAGAAAAATTTTTACCTTTTAAAAGGTCACACGCTCGTGTGAACAGGCCGTGTGCCTCACACGGTATTAGACATGCCCATGTGTCTAGGCCATGGCGAAACAGGGTATACATACTGAATTGTCCACATGGCTACAAGACACGCCCGTGTGCCAGGCCATGTGAAAATTAGGGAGGCTACTGACTTGGCCACACGGTCGACCACACGTCCGTGTTCCAGCCCGTGTGCCACACACGACCAATAGGCACACTCGTGTGTCTAGGCCGTGTCAAAACTAGAGGGTATACTGCTTTTAATTTGTAGAGTACCCCAGGGGACACACGGCCGTGTAACATGACTGTGTGTCGCACACAATTGAGACACACGCCCGTGTCTCTGCCCGTGTGGACAAAAATAGGCGATTTGAATAGCCAACTTGCCACCCCAAATGGGTCAAACCTACCAACACCAAACCAAGCTTATTTGCACACAAATTTCAGCCAATTCTTATGTCAAAACATACATCATTCATACCATAACATTCTCAACCATTTACATGCTCATAAGCCTTACTAATCTATACCAAAACATAAGGTAAGATCATATCAAAACATATGGTTTACAAACCTTAATACACTTTATTCAATCTCATGACATGAACTTACCAAACTTACCAAAATTTACCATTTCTTTTGACCAGCTAAAAACACACCACAATTGCACATTATCATCACATATCATATACCATTATCAAACTATAGTTTCAAACAAAAACGAGACAAATCACATGGCTAAATATATACATCACAAAACATAATCCCACAACATCTAGCCTATACATGCCATACTTCAAAATATACATTTTCAAAAGTACCAAAATAAGGTTCGATAGTGTGGTGACGATCCTTGATGATCCCTGAGTTCACAGTAGCTTCGATAACTATAAAACAATGCAAACACACACAAAGTAAGCTTTTAAACGCTTAGTAAGCTCGTACCAAAAATCATCAACAGCATATAAAATATAAAACATCAACACATAAGTACTTATAAATTCTCAATTCATCTATCAATTCCATGCCAACACCATCCATATGTTTACACCAGTTCAATGAACTTTATATACATAATACTATCTACCACATAGGTATTATACGTACCTGAATGTTCCCGTATTCATTCATTTTCATTCTTACCTCTCGTTCAGATATTTTAAGACTTTTTGAAGATTATTCATGCTTTAAACATCCGCACACTTAGTGCTTTAAATATTAGCCGAAGCTAAAACAATTTCGCACACTTAGTGCCATTTGAATTAACCGAAGTTATATCGGTAACGCACACTTAGTGCCTCATGTAGCTGAAGCTAGTTTAAATCGCACACTTAGTGCCATATACAATTGATTTATCATTGTATTCATCCAAACCAAATATTTACATAATCTATGTATAATCAAAGCATCAAAATATACTTGTAACACCATGTTTTACGTACGAACTTACCTCGTATTCAGAATTGTTGACTCGGATTGTTTACTCAATAACCTTCAACTTCCCTCAGTCTAAATTCGAATTCCTCTTTTCTTGATCTATATATATTTAAAATTAACCCTTTTATTCACCAAATAATTCAAAATAATCCATAGACACATATTTAGGGCATTTTGCAAATTAGCCTTCACATTTTCACATTTTGGCACTTTAGTCCCTAATTCACAAAATCATAAAATACACATAATTTGCTTGTACACAAGCTTAGACGAATTTTCATAGCTCTCATACAAGTCCATACATTTCATTTATTTCACATTTTAGTCCCTCAAAATAATATTTTTATAATTTACTCCATTTTACTCAAAATCATCAAAAATCCAAAGACAAAACATATAAACCGAACATCAAACTTTCATATTTCATCAATTAACAACTTAAAGCTCATGAATTCATCAATGGAACATTCCAAAATCATCATCAAAATCAGAAATTGAGGCATGGGTTTGATAGTATACGAAGTAACGATTACAAAAACGTAGAAATTATCAAAAACAGAGCAAAACTCATACCCGAATTAAGCTTCTAATGTGTCGAAACCCTAAATAGCCAAGAAATCTTTTCTTTCTTCTTTATTTCTGCAAAGATGAAGAAAATAATAAACTAATTTCATGCTTGTTTTATTAATATCAACATATTAACTAAATGACAATTTTGCCCTTTGTTATAAAATTATTCATTCACCTCACACATGCCCTTTTGTGTCCATTCAAACATACAAGGGTCAAATAACCACATAAGGACCTCTCATTTACAAAGGCAAGTCAAATAGGAGCTTTTAACAAGTAGCAAGCAACTTTTACATTTTATGCGATTAGGTCTTTTTATCAAATTAAGCACACAACCGATTAAATTTTCAGATGAAACTTTCACACATGCTACTTCACACATCATAAACACGAAAATTAATATTTAAATATTTTTTGACTCGGATATGTGGTCTCAAAACCACTATTCTGACTAGGGTCTAAACCAGACTGTTACAATTCTCCCCCTTAGGGATTTTCGTCCCAGAAAATCTTACCATTGAACAGATTCAGATATTGTTGCCTCATAACATCTTTAGGCTCCCGTGTGGCCTCTTCAATTCCATGTCGATGCAATATCACTTTTACTAACAGAATTTTCTTATTTCGTAGTTCCTTACGTGAGCTAAAATACAGATCGACTTTTCTTCGTAAGTCATATCAGACTGAATCTCAATCTCAGACGGAGGAATTACATGCGACGGATCAGATCTGTATCCTTGAAGCATTGATACATGAAACACATTTTGAATCTTTTCTAGCTCTGGTGGCAACAACAATCTATACGCTACTGGCCTAATGCACTCAGTAATCTTATATGGCCCAATGAACCTCAGACTCAATTTCCCTTTTCTACCGAATCGAAGCACTTTCTTCCATGGAGATGCTTTCAAAAACACTTTATCGCCGATCTCAAACTCAATGTCTTTTCTTTTCAAATCTGTATATGATTTCTGAAGATCGGAAGCTATTTTTAGACTATCTCGGATCACTGTCACTTTCTGTTCAGTTTCTTTTATCAGATCAATCCTGTGAATCTTATTTTCATTAAGCTCAGTCCAATACAAAGGTGCCCGGCATTTGTGACCATATAAAGCTTTGTAGGGTGTCATTTTAATGCTCGACTAAAAATTGTTATTATAAGCGAATTCAATCAAATGCAGATATTGTTCCCATGAACCTTTAAACTCAAGAATGCAACATCTCAACATATCCTCGAGTATTTGAATAATCCGCTCATATTGACCATCCGTCTATGGGTGAAACGCGGTACTGAAATGTAATTTGTACCCAGTGCGTCTTTAAGTTTCTTTCAAAACCGTGTTTAAATCTCGGATCTCTATCTGACATAATAGATAATGGCACATCATGCAATCTCACAATATCAAAATGTATAACTCAGCTAACTTATCAAGTGAGTAATCAAATCGTATTGGAATAGCATGAACTGATTTCATCAACTGATCAACTACAACCCAGATAGCATCTTTCTTTCTCGGAGACAGGGGCAAACCTGAAACAAAGTCTATTGTCACTCGATCCTATTTCCACTCTGGAACCATAATCGGTTGTAACAACCCAGATGACACTTGATGTTCAGCTTTAACTTGTTGACAGATCAAACATTTGGAAACAAAGTTAGAGATATCTCTATTCATTTCGGACCACCAGTAATGTTGTTCCAGATCATTATACATTTTCGTACTACCCAGATGTACAGATAACCGATTGTTGTGAGCTTCACTCAAAATCATCTAAATTAACTCTGAATTTCTTAAAACACAAATTCTATCTCGAAGTTTCAGACAATCATCTTTATCAACTCTAAATTCTGAATTAGACTCCACATCACATTGAGCTCGTTTAGCTAAAATCTCATAATCAATCTTCTAAGCTTCGATAATTTGTTGTAAGAACAAAGGTCTTGCTTTAAATTAAGCTAAAACTGAACCATCATCGAACAAAACCAAATGAGCATTCATCACACGCAGAGCAAATAATGTTTTACGACTTAAAGTATTAGCAACAATGTTTTCTTTACCCAGATGATAATCAATCACAAATTCGTAGTCTTTTAGTAGTTCTAACCATCTTCTCTGTCGCAGATTCAGATCTTTCTAAGTCATCAGATATTTCAAACTCTTATGATCAGAATATACATGACATTTCTCACCAAACAAATAGTGGCACCAAATATTTAGAGCAAACACGATTGTGGCTAACTCAAGATCGTCTGTCGGATAGTTCTTTTCATGCGGCTTTAACTATCTCAAAGCATAAGCAATGACTTTGCCCTTTTGCATTAAAACACATCCCAAGTCAATCAACGAAGCGTCACTGTAGATCACAAATTCTTTACCTGATTCGGGTTGTATCAATACCGAAGCTTTAGTCAACAAAGTTTTCAATTGATCAAAGCTGTTCTGACACTCTTCAGACCACTCAAATTTAACATCTTTTTGAAGCAACTTTGTCAACGGAGTCGCAATCATAGAAAAGCATTTTACGAACCTTCTATAATAACTAAGGAGTCTTAGAAAACTACGGACTTCAGAAACATTCCTCGGAGGTTTCCAATCCAAAATAGCTGAAATTTTGCTCGGATCAACTCGGATACCAGATGCTGATACAATATGACCCAGAAAACCAACTTCTCGCAACCAAAACTCACATTTACTAAATTTTGCATACAACTGTTTATCTCGCAGAGTCAGTAACACTATTTTTAGATGCTCAGCATGTTCAGATTGATCACACAAATAATTCAATATGTCATCAATGAATACAACAACAAAGTGATCTAGATATGGTCTGAAAATTCTATTAATCAAATCCATAAAGATAGCAGGTGCAGTAGTCAATCCGAAAGGCATAACTAAAAATTCATGATGGTCGTACCTTGTTCTAAAAGCAGTTTTTAGAATGTCTATGTCTTTCACTCGCAACTGATAATAGCCTAATCTCAAATCTATTTTTGAAAACACAGCAGCTCCTTTCAACTGATCAAACAAATCATCAATTCAGGGCAGAGGATACTTATTCTTGATTGTCACTTTATTCAGCTGATGACAATATATACACATTCTCATCATTCCATCTTTCTTTTTCACAAATAATACTAGAGCACCCCAAGGTGAGAAACTCGGTCTAGCAAATCCTCTATTCGTTAACTCTTGTAACTGAGATTTAAATTCTTTTAGTTTGGTAGGAGCTATTCTATACGGAGCTATCCAAATCAGAGTAGTACCAGGTATTAACTCAATGCCAAATTCAACTTCTCGTATCGGAGGTAATCTTAGAAGTTCTTCAGGAAATACATCAGGGAACTCACACACAATAGGTACTGTTTCAACTTTCTTTTCTGACACTCTCGAATCAATCACATATGCAAAATAGGCTTCACAACCCTTTCTCACAATACTTAAAGCTTTCATCGAAGATATCACTGCAGGCAATCCTCTCAAATCACTAGATTCAATTCTAACTATTTCATCATTCTTGCATCTCAAATCAATAGCTTTTTGTTTGCAGTTCACAATAGCATCATGCAAAGTTAACCAATCCATACCCAAAATTATATCAAACTCATCAAAAGGCAATAACACTAGATCAGTCAGAAAACAAATGCTTTGAAACATTAACAGACAATTCTTGCAGACTTTATCAACCAGAACACATCTGTCTAGGGGGTTTGAAACTCTAATTACAAATTCAGTAGACTTTACAGGCAAAGTCTTATTGTTCACTAAGTTCATGCATATATACGAATGTGTTGATCAAACATCTATCAAAGCAATCACAGAAGTATCATAAAGAGTAAATGTATCCGTAATCACATCTGCCGATGAAGCTTCATCGCGAGCTCAGATAGCATAAGCTCTGGCAGGTGCACAAGCCTCAAATCTAACAGCTGTATCTTTTGTCCCTCTTAGACTGACACTCATATTTATCGCATTTCTAAAAGTTCTACCATGAGAAGCGTTGCCACTTCGCCTCGAATTCTGAACATTATCTTTTTCAGCTAAATCTGGGCAATCTTTTATAAAGTGATTTCATGAACCACAACTGTAACAAGCCCGGTTATTACTTTTTCCCCAGCATTCTCCAAAATCTCGTCTTCCATATTGATCACACTCAGGTTTTTCATTCTTTGCATTACCAACACTGGCAACAGACGTAGTTGGAGGTTTAAAGTTCAATTGCGATCTAGCACGAGCTCTGTTCAAATGTCCCACACTAGCCTTTAAACGGCTATTATCATCTCTAAACTTCTTTGATCTAGATTGAAATTACTTGCCTGATGATCTCTTTCATATTTCTCTAGCTTCAAAATCAGCTTTTCTTTTCTCTTTTCCAAGATATTCAGCTTTATATGCTCGTTCAACAAGCACAACAAATTCTTTGATTTCCAGAATCCCGACTAACAAACGAATATCTTCACTTAAGCCATCCTCGAATCTTTTACACATTATTGCTTCAGAAGATACACATTCACGAGCATACTAACTCAACCTTACAAATTCTAACTCGTATTCTGCGATAGACATACAGCCTTGTTTAAGCTCGAGAAACTCTTTACGTTTCTGATCGACGAATCTCTGACTAATGTATTTCTTTCAAAATTTAGCTTGAAAGAAATCCCAGGTAACTCATTCACTAGGAACCACAGATGTCAAAGTTTTCCACCAATGGTACACCGTATCTCTCAGAAGTGAAACAACACATTTTATGTATTCTTCAAGACTCAAAGCTAATTCGTCAAACACTCTTATCGTGCTCTCTAACCAAAACTTGATTTTTTCATCATCATCATTCGTTGTAGCTTGGAACTCTTCAGCCCCATACTTTTTAATCTTATCGACTGATGGTCTACTTAACTGTACTAAATTCACTAGTGGCATAATAGGAGCTAGAGGAGAATTAACTGGGGGTGGAAGTTGTTGTACAGCCGGATTGGTTCTAATATATTGGGTGAACCAATCATTCATCATCTGATAAAAGGCTTGTCTAGCCTCACCATCACGACTGCTTGTAGCCGGTTGAGAATCAGATGGCGCCATCCCTTGCGCAGGAGCAGGCGCATTGCTTTCGATATCGTCTTCTATGGCTCTTTCGGGATCCATTTGCTATATAAAAGCACATTTAATGTTAGGATTCATCACACTATCACAGTTCATAAATATGGCATGCATAGCTAGACTCACATAGCTTGATACCAACAACATATAACAACCCTAACCCATAACCGTTGCTGGAATAAGTTAAGAGGCATTGCTGGACTCATAACTCAGATCAGAACAATCACATAATGTAACACCCCTCGCTCGTATCCAGCGTCGGGACAGGGTTCGAGGTGCTACCGGACTTAAACTCAACCAACTATATAAAAATGGGTCGTAAAATTCTGATCAATTTAAAACTTTTCATTTCACATACATTTTGTCCCTTAAACGGGCTCACAAGGCCCAAAACATGCATTACAGACAGTTCGGGACTAAACCAAAAACTTAAGAAAAACTTAAAAAATTTTCATGCTTTAAGGCTCTACACGCCCGTGTGGGTATAGAGCACATGCCCGTGTGCTAGGGACACGCCCGTGTCTCGAACCTGTGTCCAAAAACCTGGACATTCTGCCAATTTGGTCATGAACAAATTGAAGCCACACGGCCAAGGCACATGCCTGTGTCCTATGACCGTCTCCTTTACACGGCTGAGACACACAGCCGTGTCTCTGGCCATGTGTTTACTACCATGCATACTGATTTGAAATATTTAGATGTAGGGGACACACGACTGGACAACACGCCCATGGGGCGTCTGGTGTCATGTCATGAGCCTACTGACACCTGCCCCGTGTCTACCTGCAGTGGACGAATACAAGGCTATTTTCCAAGCCATTTTGTCACCCTCACAACACATGCACGCATGCTTATACAATATCATACAACATGGCAAAATTAGGCACCTAAACATTCCTAACATGTCATGACTATGGCAATTTCACATGCAACCAATATCATAGGTTTTACCTTCATCTTTTCCACATTAATGCTATAGCTATTAACATGCCATCAAACCACATTTTCATCACTAAGCTGTCATGATCACATCCACATACCATTCATACCAAGCCATTAAAGACTTTTCATAAATAAATAGGTTTACCAACCCCATAATCAAAATAAGCCAATACATTTGGCTAAAACAATATCACATACCCAAATTTTTAAACTCCTATACATGCCATAGACTCAATTTACTTGAAATCACTTACACCAATAGCGATAGCTTGACAGTGTGATAATATCTCCGACGAACTCCAACCCGAGCTAACCTGACAACACTAGAGAACATGGGAAAGGAAGGGGGGGTAAGCTTTACGCTTAGTAAGTTCATATGAAAATAATAAGCAACTCATTAACATGTTTTATCAATGTTCCCAACATATTCTCAAGTTCATGATAAGCTATCTTCTTGTACAATAGTCAATAAATTATTCATATTTGGAGCTACAAAACTCCAAATTAAGTTCCATTATTTTTCCTTGAAACTAGACTCATGTACCTTTCTACCATAAAATTTTCAGAATTTTTGGTTTAGCCAAATAGTACAGTTTATTCCTCAAATTTACCCCTAATTCACTATCTGACAGTTCCGACCCTTCTGTACTAAAGTTCAATTTTCTCATAGCACAAGACTCAAATAATGTTCTCGCCTATTTCTATTGAAACTAGACTCATCAAGGATTCTAAACATATAAATTATAACTCATAACTATTTTTGTATAATTTATAAAGATTTTCTCAAATCAGAACAGGGGGTTTCGAAGTCATTCTGACTCTGTCTCACGCAACTTCAAATTTCTCATTATAGGAAATTCTTTTGCTTACACGGTTTCTTTTATAAAAAACTAGACTCAACAAGCTTTAATTACAATATTTTATTCAGCCTTTAACTCATTTTCCACTATTTTTAGTGTATTTACAAAGTTACACTACTGCAGTAGCCCAAAACTGTCTCGGCTAATTTACTCATTCACAATTATTGTTCACCAAAGTAATACATCATCATTTCTTCTATCATGGTAAGAACACATAGCTATGCATCATAAGTATGGACCTATAATCTCAATGTCATCAAGTATCAAAGAATTAGTCCAAATCATGCCATTTTCATAGTATTCACCAAATACTATATACATCATAGATTATCACATATCTAGGCATTACTCATAAGTTTAGCGTACATACTTGTACAACTTGTAATAGAACTCAAGTACATACTAACTAATGACTTACTTCATTGGAACCATATTCAACTCTTTCCTTTGATTTCCCGTTGAACACTTAGAATACTAAAGGGTACTCGGGGAAATTCATACACATAGTAAGATGCCAATGCCATATCCTAGATATGGTCTTACATGGGTTCACACACATCGATGCCAATGCCATATCCCAGACATGGTCTTACATGGAATCTTATATCGAAACTTTATCGAATGTCATCGAGACATTATGAATCCATTTCATAAAGAAAAATACATCTACATATACATTCCATGCAATATTTGAACATTAGACATATAATAATAACAGCACATTGCATTATTTTCATACAACTTACCTTGACACCAAATTGGTAAAAGAGGCCTAAACATCAATTTCTCGTTTTTCCTCGTTCTAAGCCCGAATATCATTTTTCATCATCTATAACGTCACATTTAACTTATTAAAACAATATGCTAATCAAATTAGTCCAATGACATATTCTGGCAAAATTTTTGATTTTGTCCCTATGCTTTGCCAAAATTACCAAATTGCCCCTAGGCTCAGAAAATGATTTTTATCTCATTTTCTTTCTCATTAAGTCTAGACAAACCATTTTCATAACTATAGCAACTCACAATTCAATTATTTCACACATTTACACTTATTTTACGAACTTTACAAAATAGCCCATTTAGGTACTTTCATGCAAATTTCTTTCATGAAAGTTGTTTATAACACTACCAAGGCTCATATTCTTCCGTAAAAACTCAGCAAAAAACACATATACTTTCATGGAAAAACCCTAGAATTTTAATCATTTTGCAAAATAGTCCCCTCATTTGAAAGCTCATGCTTTAGGGGTTCCAAAAATGTAAAAATCATCAAGAAAGACATTAAAAATCACTTACTAGCATGGGAGTTTGTTTGCTGAAACTTTCCAGCTTCTAAACCCTTTCTTTGCTGCCATTTTCGGTGGAGAGAAGATGAAGAAAAGATGAGATCTTTCTTTTCTTTCTTTTATTCTATTTTTAGTCACCTAAAAGCCACAAATTTTGGCTTTTTGACCATTTTGTCTCCCTTGGCCGGCCATCACAACTTAAATGGCCTAATTTCACTTTAAAGTCCCCTAATTTAAGATACAAAGCAATTTAACACCTTTAGGCATCAAGACACAACTTTTACTTTTTACGCGATTTAGTCCTTTTTCGAAATTGGACTAGATATCGCTAAAATTAATATTCCAAAATTAACATGCACTTATAAGATCACATTACAACACATAAAATAACATCAAAATAATTTTCTCTGGCCTCAGAATAGTGGTTCCGAAACCACTGTTCCGACTAAGCCCAAAATCAGGCTGCTATACATAAGAAATATCATCTCATTTCAATTAGCATAGATCATTCGTATTCAATATGAACTTTAAACTATCATACAAGGTCTAAATCACGCGTTTAGGACCAAATCGTTATCATACGAGAGTTTCAGGACTTAGAAAAATTTTCAACTTTTAAATGGTCACACGCCCGTGTGAACAGTCCGTGTGCCTCACACGGCATTAGACACACCAGTGTGCCAGGCCATGTGAAAATTAGGGAGGCTACTCACTTGGCCACGCGACTGACCACACGCTTGTGTGCCAACCCGTGTGCCACACACGCCGTGGTACATACTGACTTGTCCACATGGCACACGGCATTAGACACGCCCATGTGCCAGGCCGTGTGAAAATTAGGGAGGCTACTGACTTGGCCACATGGCTCACCACACACTCGTGTGCCAGCCTGTGTGCCACACACGACCAATAGACACACCCATGTGTCTAGGCCGTGTCAAAACTGGAGGGTATTCTACCTTTAATTCAGAGGGTACCCTAGGGGACACACGGCCATGTAACATGACCTTTTGCCACACACGGCTGAGTCACACGCCGTGTCTCTGCCCGTGTAGACAAAAATAGGCCATTTGAATAGCCAACTTGCCATCCCAAATGGTTCAAACCTACCAACACCAAACCAAGCATATTTGCACATCAATTTCAGCCAATTATGTCAAAACATACATCATTCATACCATAACATTCTCAACCATTTACATGCTCATAAGCCTTACTAATCTATACCAAAACATAAGGTAAGATCATATCAAAACATATGGTTTACAAACCTTAATACACTTCATTCAATCTCATGACATGAACTTACCAAACTTACCAACATTTACCATTTCTTTTGACCAGCTAAAAACACACCACAATTGCACATTATCATCACATATTATATACCATTATCAAACTATAGTTTCAAACACAAACTAGCCAAATCACATGGCTAAATATATACATCACAAAACATAATCCTACATCTTCTAGCCTATACATGCCATACTTCAAAATATACATTTTCAAAAGTACCAAAATAAGGTTCGATAGTGTGGTGACGATCCTTGACGATCCCGGAGCTCATAGTAGCTTTGATATCTATAAAACAATGGAAACACACACAAAGTAATCTTTTAAAAGCTTAGTAAGCTCATACGAAAAATCATCAACAGTATATAAAATATAAAACATCAACACATAAGTACTTATAAATTCTCAATTCATCTATCAATTCCATGCCAACACCATCCATATGTTTACACCAATTCAATGAACTTTATATACAAAATACTATCTACCACATAGGTATTATACATACCTGAACCTTCTCGTATTCAGTCATTGTCATTCTCACCTCTTGTTTAGATATTTTAAGACTTTTTGAAGATTATTCATGCTTTAAACATTCGCACACTTAGTGCTTTAAAGATTAGCTGAAGCTAAAACAATTCCGCACACTTAGTGCTGTTTGAATTAACCGAAGCTATATCGGTAACGCACACTTAGTGCCTTATGTAGCCGAAGCTAGTTTGAATCGCACACTTAGTGCCATATATAATTGATTTATCATCGTATTCATCCAAACCAAATATTTACATAATCTATGTATAATCAAAGAATCAAAATATACTTGTAACACCATGTTTTATGTACGAACTTACCTCATATTCAGAATTGTCGACTCGGATTGTTTACTCAATATCCTTTGACTTCCCTCGGTCTAAATCTAGATTCCTCTTTTCTTGATCTATATGTATTCAAAATTAACCCTTTTATTCACCAAATAATTCAAAACAATCCATAGACACATATTTAGGGAATTTTACGAACTAGCCCTCACATTTTCACATTTTGACAATTTAGTCCGTAATTCACAAAATCATAAATAGAGTATTTCAATAAAGTCTACTACCTATAGCAGTCATAATATTTCAATTTAAACAAGCAATAGTTTCAGAGCTGGAGACTCGGTGTACCACACATTCAGTACAACATTTCCAAATATTTTAAATCATTTGAAACAGTTTTTTTCGAAATTTTAATTTTTAAGGAAACTCAAATCCACAGTCGAGTTTTGCAACTTGGCTCTGATATCACTAAATGTAACACCCCAAACCCGACCTAGACTTTATGGCTGGATCTGCGATGTCACATTGAAGTGTGTTTTGAAAGCAACATTCTGCTCAAAAAGTCAGTACTATATTAAAACCCTTGTAGTGATCTTAGACAAAACCTTTAAGTATCTTGCTTGTTAATAAAAACTCAAGTAGATTTAATCATTCTAAGTTGTTATTACACTTTAAAGGCATTATTTGCTGTGCATGCTTTTGAAAGACATTGTAATGGCGTGGTGTTTTGAAAACATTTATCTTTTTGAAAATTCGCGTCCTACTACTAGCAGATATAAATCAAAGTAAGTGAACCCCAAATTAAAGTGAAAATTTAAAGAGGCCTTATTACATAGCAAATACCCAAATTAAATAGCTTAAAGATTAAAAGTTTAAAATAGTAGCAAAAGCAGTTCTGCGGCCTCCATCGAGTCCCTCGCAGCACCGACCCACCTAGGGATTCCCTGCATAGGAGAGCAGAATGGTGAGTTTATGAAAAACTCAGTGTGTATTCCCTTTTCAATAACCAGTCAATCAGTAGGCAAATATAGTTTGGGCTTAAGCCCATTTTAGTGACAGTCCAGTATCAGTGTGGGCCTTAGCCCATTACAGTAATAGTATCAGAATGTATACAGAAGTCCTACCCATCCATCCTCTACACTCCACTCTGTCCAGCCCTACACTCCATGTGGGTATAAAATCAACCTACCCATTCCTATACTCCAAATATAGAACCGTTGCGGCACTAAACAGTATTTGCAGCAGAGCTGCCAGTACAGTACACTTCCTCCAAAAATATCAAACCACCCACATGCAACATGTCATGTCATAGTATAATACGTGTATGCAAAATGTCATGCTCGAATACAATCAAACATATCATAGAGGTATATCAGTCATTTTACCTCTTAAGGGTATAACGGTCATTTCACCAGTACAGGGGTCTAAGTGTACTTACCGACCCAATAGTAGGTCAACAATAGTCTCGGGTGACCCGTGCAACCTTGACGGTCAAATGGTGAAAATGGGCCCAAAGCCCACAACACGGCCCATATGGGCTCACATGCCCATGTCGCCCAATAAGCCCAAAAATGAACTTGGCTGTACGAACTACAGAGCCTGGCCCAATAATCTCCACACATCTGTCTGGTTTACCCGTGTGGAGCTCACGAGCTCGTGGGGTCCACACGGCCTATTTCGGCCCAATGTGGCCCACAACAGCCTCAGCCCATGAATTCGCTCATGGTGGCCTCTACGATCGAATGCCCACGTTTGTGCATTCGGTTCACCACATGAGCGAGCGTAAGTTCATGTAACGACACTAGCCATATTTTTCAGCTTTTGCCATACTACGGTTAAAGCAGTGTGATTACACACCTTAAATGAAGATGGGCGTGTAGTCCACAAGCCCAAAGCCTACATTCAGCCAAAGTACTCCATCAATCAATGAGATATGATTAACATTTCACTCTCATACTTATAGAAAAAATTCTACTAATACTTGCCTTTGTTGAACTAATGAAGATTCCACACTTAAACCAATGCATGAAACCGATTACGAACTCCTTTAGAGATTACCTGCGTTACAAATGATTATATAACTAATATAATACATGCACATAAATTGAACCAAGTGCACAACCAATTACTGAAGGTGTAAAACCAACACTAGAGAAGGAAAGCAATCGGTTCACAATCCCTAAAAAGATAGCAGCTACAACAACGCAGAACTAGCGCTATCACTCCCCTAACAATTGTCGGTCAGAAAGAAAGTGTTAAAAGAGAACCATAGATACGGCAGAAAGGGAAAAGGGATGAACAAAAACAAAATCCAAATAGTAGCACTTACCTCCAAGATCGACAGAGAAGAAACAAAAGAAAGAATTAGCTCACAGAGGGTCAATGAAAGAGCAATATTCGGCCAACAAGGATTAAATTGCACTTGAGAGAAGAAGGAAGAAGAAAAGAAATGAATTGATCAACTCAGGCTAAAAGTTAATGAGTTTGAGAGGTAGGCAGACAATCGATATTTGGCCAAAGGGAAAAACTGCATGAGAAAATGTGTGAAGGAAAAAAAACCATAGACAAGAGGGTTGGAGGGATAAGTAGAATTGCAAGCAACTAGGACCGAAAGGTACTTAAAAATAACACAACTCGGCTACAGAAACAAAGAAAAAGAACCACAACTTGCAAAAACCCGAAAGAAAATAGAGAGAAAAGAACCCAAAAGAGAGACAATGCCGAAAGTTTTAAAGGAAAGTACTCAGCCGAAATCCCTATGCCCACTACCCAATTTTGGCACAACTCTACTACACCTCAAACTCCACCTTTTCCTCCCCTTATCTCTCCCCTAAAATCTCTCCACCTTATTCTACTCAATCGCCCATTCAAACTCCCACTAAACACCTCAATTTCGGTTAACCTAAGATACTTCCCTAGCACTTGTAGCAAAAATAAAATGCTCATTCTACCCCGCCAATCCTCAAACCTCAGACCCCAAGGAACACTCTACATGCCACTTACCCCTAGACTAGTAAGCTCTTTGTGACAAATTTTACCAACAATAATTTAAAAGACTACTAACTAAAGGCAAGGGTTTTTTCTTTAATAAAAAAACCAAAGTTTTTGCAATTGCCCAGGCTTGAACCCAAGAATTCCCAGGCACTTCCCAGGACACTTAACCATTGAGAGAAGCATGCATTTGAGTTACACAATATACATAATATGAGTACCTATATTTTGGGGTGATACAGTTGTTCCCGGCACTAAGTCAATACCAAATTCAACTTCTCTGATTAGTGGCAAATCCGATAACTCTTCAGGAAACACATCCAGATATTCACACACAACTGGTACTGATTCAATCTTTTTTTTTGATCACTTTAGTGTCAAACATATAAGCAAAGTAAGCTTCACAGGCCTTTCTCACATATTTCTGAGCTAACATCGAAGAAATCACTGCCGGTAAACCATTCAAATCATCTAACTCGATTCGAATAATCTTATTATTCTGACATCTCAAATCAATTGTCTTTATTTTGTAATTTATCATAGCATCATGCAGTGTTAACCAATCCATACCCAAAATTATATCAAATTCATCGAATGGTAATAGCATTAGATCGGCCGAAAAACAGAAATCTCGAGTCATCAATGGGTAGTTCTTGTATACTTTATCAACCAGAACACACTTGCCTGAGGGGTTCGATACTCGAATCACAAATTTAGTAGACTCTACAGGCAAAGTTTTACTGGATACTAAGTTCATACATATATACGAATGAGTAGATTTAGGCAACAACACTAGTATCATAGAGAGTGAAAGTACCAGTAATAACATATGGAGACGAAGCTTCTTCGCAAGTGCGAATAGCATAAGCTCTGGTAGGTGCTCGAGCTTCAGATCTCATAGCAGTGTCTTTAATCATTCTCTAGCTACTACTCACATTACTCGTGTTACTGGGTGGTCTACCTCTAGCTGTAGTGTTACTCGACCTCGTATTCTGCACTGTATCTTGCTCGGCCAACTCAGGACATTCACAGATAAAATGATCTAATAATCCACATTTGAAACAAGCCCGATCATTTTATCTACAATTTTCGGGATGTTGTTTACCGCAATGTTTGCACTTAGGTTGATTTGGTTTGACATTTCCAATACTAGCTATTGAAGTAGTTTTTGAACTCACAGGTGGCCTCTCTCGGTCTCATCTAGAATAACCCGCAGTAGTCTTTGAATGGTTAAAATAATCTCGGAACCTCTTTGATGTCGACTGATATGACTTACTCGATGATCTTTTTCGTAAATCTCTAGCTTCAAAGTCAGCTTTTCTTTTCTCTTTCCCGAGCTCTTCAGCTTTACATGCTCGCTCGACAAGTACCATAAACTCTTTGATTTCCAGAATCCTGACTAACAAGCGGATCTTCGTTCAAGCCATCTTCAAATCTCTTGCACATAATTGCTTCGGTTGAAACATATTCTCATGCATATTGACTTAATCTCACAAATTCTCGTTCGTATTCCGTAATAGACATACGACCCTATTTCAGCTCAAGAAACTCTTTGCATTTCTGATCTATAAATATCTGACTGATGTACTTTTTTCTAAACTCAGTCTGAAAGAACTCCCAAGTGACTCGTACTTTCGAAACCACTAATATTAATGTTTTTCACCAATGATATGCTGTATCTCTCAAAATTGAAACATCACATTTAAGACATTCATCAAGAGTACATGACATTTCGTCAAACACTCGTATCGTATTCTTGAGCCAAAACTCAGCTCTCTCAGCATCATCATCAGTAGTAGCACGAAACTCTTCAGCCCCATATTTTCTAATTTTATCAATCGGAGGCTTACTCAATTGAATCGGATTCACAGCTTATGGCATGACAGGGACTTGTGGAGGATTAGGCAGGGGTGGAAGTTGTGGAGCAGCCGTATTAGTTCTAATATACTGAGTGTACCACTCATTCACCATCTGGAAGAAGGCTTGATTAGCCTCTCCCTCGTGGTTATTCGTAATCAGCCTAGAACCAGCTGGCGCTACCCCTTGAGCGGGAGCGAGTGCATTACTTTCCATATCATCAGCTACGGCTCATTCGGGATCCATTTACTATACAAAAACACATTTTAATTCTCAGGAATCATCACACTATCGCAGTTTAAATATATGGCATGTATTTCTAGACTCACACGCGCTACGTTAGTCCTAGAACGGACTAAACTGTAACCCTGATACCAATTAAATATAACACCCCTAACCCATATCCGTTGCCAAAATAAGGTTACGAGGCATTACCGGATAAAACACATTAATCACATACATTTATACATTCATAATCAAAATACATTCAACTCATTAACGTTGTCCAGTATAAGGTCTTACGGGACCTTAAAACATGCTTAGAAGTGGTTCAGGACTAAACTGATAACACTTGCAAACTTTAGGAAACTGAAAATTTTTAAACATATAAGGGTCACATGCCCATGTGAATAGGCCGTATGCCTCTCACGGTCACCAGACACAACCGTGTCATAGGCCATGTGACAACAACGCATACATACTGACTTGCAACACACAGCCGAAGACACGATCGTGTGCCATGGCCGTGGAAAACCTTGGGAGGTTACTGACTTGGGTCACACGGCTGACCACACGCCCATGTGCCTGCCGTGTGTCACACAGGGCTAGTAGACACACCCGTGTGTCTAGGCCATGTCAAAACTGTAGGGTATAATGACTTTAATTCGTAAGGTACCCCAGGGGACACACGGCTGTGTAACATGACTGTGTCTCACACACGGCTAAGACACACGCCCGTGTGGACAAAAATAGGTCATTTGAAAAGCCAATTTGCCACCCTTTCCACTAGCACATCTAGCAACCAAAATAGCACCATTTAAATATATCTTTAAGCAACCAAAAACATGTCAATTCATACTCATATCAAGCCATCTATTTACAACCATTTCAACCGCTCAATTCCATATTCAAAACATTCCAAATCATTATGCCAAAACTATCACAATTTACCTAATTCCAAATGCATTAACTCATCAACTTATCCTCTATTTCAAGTCATTTAATATACCATATCATCATCTCAAATGAAACCACAATATGCAAACTTCCAAGCATTAGCACATCAATTAACAACTAACCGAAATAACCAACACATAACCATACCAAATAAGCCAACATATAAGGCATTATATACATCACATATATAACACTTACCAAACACAATTCAAGCCAACTTTAATGGTAATACATACCAACATTTACAAGCCAAATCTCATGGCTACTATCATAGTTCAAAACATACCAAAATGATACTAGCCTATACATGCCATATACCAAATATACAAAGCTCCCAAAAGTACCGATGAGATGATCGATAGTGTGATGATGGTTCCCGATGATCCCTGATGTCCGAGCTAGCTTTGAAAATCTATAAAACATGGAAAAAACACACAAAGTGAGCTTTAAAAGCTTAGTAAGCCATATACAAATAAAGCTATCATAAAAACCTTTGCATATCCCAGACATGGTCTTACACGTAATCTCAATACAATGCCAATGTCCTAGACATGGTCTTACATGTAATCACATCTCGATAACCTAATGTCATGACATTCGGATGTTGTAACTTTGTCGATTCTTTCTCGTAAGTACTCATTCGACATTCATAGCAATTCAATGACAAGTGAGCATGTATAATTCAATTTAAAGACGTTCATTTGCATATGAACTTACCTCGTAGTTAAAATAGAGGGACTGGATTGGCTATTCAGTTTAGGCATTTTATTCATCTATATACATTCAAAATTAACTCTTTTATTCATCAACTCATTCAATTTAGTCCACAAACACATATTTAGGCATTTTTTCACTTTAGCCCTAAACTTTCACATTTATTCAATTTAGTTCCTATTTCATAAATACACATAATTACACAATTTCTTTCAAATATATGCTAGCCAGATTTTCCTATTGTATATTTCAACCCATATTTATCATTTATTTCACAATTTAATTACACATTTTACATTTTTCGTAAATTAATCCCTTTTATGAAATTTTAGTAAAAATCACTTAACAAAACATGAAAATCTATCATCTATCTTCCATAATTCATCATCAACCATCACAAAGCTTATAGATTCAACAATGATACTTCAAAAAATCATCAACAAATTCAAAAATTAAGGCATGGTTTAGCTAGCACTCAAAGCAACGATCACAAAAACATAAAAATCATAAAAAAAATCAAGCTCAAACCGTACCTTAATCAAGATTCAAAGTGACCGAATGAAAACCAAATCCCTAGCTTTCTTCTCCTTCAATATTCGGCTAACAAGAAAGATGAATGCCATATTTTTTTTATACTTTGTTTTATTAATATCATCATTATTTATTAAATACCAAAATTAACCTTAGTAATGTAACATAACAATTAATTAATGGTTGTCCAAAATTGTCCACTAAACTTAATTATGGTCTAATTACCATTTGAGGCCATCATATTATAAAGCCAAGGTCAATTAACACCATTAACTTATAGAATGCCACTTTTGCATTTCACGCGATTATATCCTTTTCCTCAAATTAAGCTATTAAACGATAAACTTAACACGCGAAACTTTCAAACATACATATTCACATGCTATAAACACCAAAAATAATATTAAAATGATTTTACAACCTCAGATTTGTGGTCCCAAATCCACTATTCTGATTTAGCTAAAATTGGGCATTTACATCCCCACACTTTAGATAACACATTGTCCTCAATGTGTAACCCTTAAAAAGATAAGGACAAAAGTTACTCGATTGATCGTGATAGTTTCATAAACTATAGGTGGGTGTTTATTCCATTGCTTGTTGAAAGCTCTAATTGTTGTGCCTCCTCTATGTGGGATTCCTACGTAGAAAAATTTAACAGAAAATAAAATAAACTAACAGTCCATTACTACTACTCCTAAGCAAATAAATTAAAATTATTTTCAGAGAAATTAATACAATCCTTTGTAGAAACATTAAAAAGTTAAATTCAATCCTCCTTTGAATCATCTAAAGGAGTTGAACACCTCCTTTCCATAGGTGCTTTTCCCTTGCCCAATCCATATTCTTGGTGGGCACTCCTACCCGTTAAAAGTGCTTGTCAGGTCGAGCTTCGGATAATAGGCCCTTTCGACGTGGTATACTGTGGCTGGAATGCCACCTCATACTCATCCTCCATTCCTGGGTAATCTTGTGCATCCCTTTCATCTTCAGAGTCCTCTCTCTCATCATCTTTTTCTCTACCATGATGGGTCGGTGCTGAGTTAAACATGTCAGGTGGACAATTTGGAGCTCTCAACCCATTCAATCTTTTTAATTCCTAAAGTACTGACCCCATTTCTTGTATCCATCAGATCATCCCATCGAACTTCTCCTCAGTACTTCCACTCCCTCCTCCTTTTGCCTTCGACTATTCCTTCCGTTTGAGTGATTTTAAAATGTCTATCTTCTCTTTCCTTCTCTGGTTCCATTTAGCTATTTGTTTTCTTTAGAGCTTAATATATTGAATATACAATGAATCACCAATTAAACTATTCGTGGGCTTCATGAATTGCTCATTTTCGTTCATCCGAACTCCTACTTTTCAACAAAATGCTATTAATAGGTGAGGAAAGGAGATTCTAGGTTTTTGTCCACTCACGCAATGTTTCATCTTATGGACGATCTGCCTTCCTACACATATATATTTCTATTGCAAAATACTATACAAATACATATATATTTCTATTGCAAAATACTGTACAAATGAATAGCTCAGAAAGTATTAAAATTAAAAACATTCAATGTAGGTGCAATTCTAGTACCTATGAATAGCATCCACATTTTTGCTACTGGGAACATTATATCCTGATTAAAATTTATTGGTAACCCAGTGTCTGGCTTATAATTCCAAGTACCCCTGCCCTGAGTTAAATATTTTATAACACTATCCATATCTATATTTCCAAATTTATCTAAGTTTTCACTTAAATTAACATATGGTAAGCTAGATGTACATGAACATACTACTTTTGAATTCATCCTTTTCATGAACATAGATATACTTTCATTGAACATTTCCATTTCAATCCTTTCCATAGATTTATGTTATAGTACGTTTGAGCACTTATTGTTCCTTTCCTTTTTATGCCCGTTGAACCATTCAAAATAACATCGAATACACAGGAAAGCTCACGCGAAGTGTGCTAAACATTTAACTGTAACCTTTCATTTTTCTTTACATCGCTGCTCACACGAGCTGTGGAATGGGCCTGCTCACACAAGCTGTGGGTCAGAATGTAAGCTATATGATGCTCCTCACACAAGCTGTAGAGTATCCGTAACAAATATAGGACCTCAACCATCAGTAGGACATTCAAGACCAGTGCCCGAAACATGGAAACCCTAATGACATGTTGTAACACCCCTAACCCGTATTAGTTGCCAAAATAGGGTTACAAAGCATTACCATAAAAATCATAAGTTAAAACATTCAATTCCAAACATTTCATAAATCATAGCATAATTCATCCAAACACATGCATATAGTCCCTTATTCGAGCCCTCGAGGCCTTAGAAACACTTTAGAAATGATTCAGGACTAAGTCAAGAACATTTAGAACTTTATATAAAAAATAGAAAATTTCACAATGCAGGGGTCACACAGCCGTGTGGCCATGCCGTGTGACTCACACGATTGAGACACACGCCCGTGTCTTAGGCCATGCAACATTTAAAATAGGGACACACAGCTGTGTCTCAGCCTGTGTCTATGCCTATGTAACTTTTTGACTTGGGTCATGTGGCCAAGCCATATGCCCGTGTGCCAGGTCATGTGCTAGGCCATGTAACTATCTGACTTGCAACCCTTTAAAACCTACAAGGGACACATAGCCGTGTCGCATGGCCGTGTGTCACACACGACTGAGACACATGCCGGTCTCTTTGGCTGTGTAGACAAGAAATATGCCAATATCAAGCCATGTCCTTCACCCTAATTAAGCACACACCTACAAGCCATTTGTACATACACTCAAGCCCTAAAACATGCATAATAAGGCCAATTCATTAGTTCATTTATCCATACAACCAATATGCCCAAAAGGAACCTTAATCACAACAACCAAGCATACTTAAACATATACATAATTTAGCCATTCTTCATACATTTCTAGCCTATTTCCATATCAAACTTACCACAATGATCACATGCCAATTCATATTCAAATTCACTGAATTGGTCATTCAAAACATTCATTCACTTGACCATTTCAACACCAACCATCAAAGCATCAAAATGCCAAAAGTTCATCAACCATAATACTACATTTACAAGCCAAACATGACAATTGTCTCATCAAACAAAATTCACCTATACATGCCACTATAAGCATGACCAAAACATCAAAATCTACCAATATAGTCGCTGAATAGTGTGTTAGGTCTCCGACAACCTTCTAAACCGATCGAGCTCCCGATAATCTATAAAACATAGAAAAGAACAACAATGTAAGCATATAATGCTTAGTAAGTTCGTAAGTCATGAACATCGCTTACCATTTTCATGCATAATCTTAAACATAAACATGAATCAATCCAACATAGCTTGGCACAAGCCTAAACATCATCAATAACACAAGTTAGTGATTAAACACATAACTTAGCAATTTCATCACATGGTAAGGTATAGAACATGAGCATAACATTACTTAATTTAATCATAAGTGTTCATACTTTAATCATCAACAATTTCATACATTTTCATGAGTTCTTAATTTAGTTTTTGATATACTTACCGTTCTTTCCCTTTTCATGCCCGTTGAACCACTTAGAGTAAGATCAGATATGCGAGAAGCTCACACAAAGTGTGCTACACACATGGTCGAAACCATTTCTTTCCTTTCCTTTACATAGATGCTCACTAGAGCCATAAATGGGTTTGCTAACACAAGCTGACGGTTGAAATGTAGCTACACGATGTCGTTCACACAGGCTGATAAGTATCCACAACAAATGCAGGAACTCAACCATCGGTAGGATATTCAGGACCAGCACCTGAAACATGGTAACCCTAATGACATGTCATTTGTATCCTATATAATCTCAAGGTTCAAACGAGGCTCTATAGTTGTCGAAACATTGTTGGATTTTTATCGTGACATGATATGATGAATAACATAATAGCATTTAAATCAAATACATTAAAACACTATTTAAACATACTAAATTACCTCAATCACAAAAATGATAAAATAGGATGGACTAATTTGGTACTTTATCTTTCCTTCAATCTAGATCCGTATGAGGCTTAACTTGATAAATAAGCAAATTTGATCCATTGGATATTTATTCTATTCAATTCAATCCAAAATACATACTTTTGCAAATTTACACTTTAACCCCTAATATTATAACTTCTTTACAATTTAGTCTTTTAGCATGTAAATTAAAATTCATGCAATTTCATCCACATACTAAGCTAGCCAAATTCACTATAAACCCATAACAACTCATAAAAATTATTATTTCACAATTTCACTATGAATTTTACACATTTTACAAATAAATCCCTAATTGACATTTTTAACAAAATTCACTTTACAAAAGTCATTTATTTGTCAACAAAGATTCATTTTCTTCCAATAAACAACAAAAATCACATGCACATATTCATGGAAAAACTCTAACCTTTTAACAATTTTGGAAATTAGTCCCTGGGCTAGCTAGATTAAGCTACAACGACTTCAAAAACGTAAAAATCATTAAAAATAGTATAAAAATCACTTACATGCAAGCTAGAGACTGAACCGATTGCTTCAAAGTCCTAAAATGGCTTTCTATTCTTCAATAATCGATGGAAGAAGACAATAACTTATTTTATTAAATTACCTATATAACATTATATATTAACTTTTAAAACATTTAAATGATGTCCATAAAAGTCCACTCATGATAACAATGGTCTAATTGCCACATAAATCCCTTAACAATTTAATTTCATAGCCATTTGGTACCTTTGAATTATAGAACTCTAATTTTGCATCTTTTACGATTTAGTCCTTTTTACTTAATTAAACATGCAAACGATAAAATTTTTTAACAATTTTTTTATACTACCTTGCTAATATTTTGTAGACTCTAGAATAATAATATAATAAATATTTTCACATCGAATTTGTGGTCCTAAAACCACTGTTTCGATTTCACTAAAAATATGTTGTCACACATGTCATTTGTATCCTACGAATTCCTAAGGTTCAAACGAGGCTTGATAACTTTCAATTTGTCATAATGTGGATATATTCACATATATATTGATTATTTTACATTAAAAACAACATAATAAACATTTAATTTACTTAACATTATAATCATTACAGTTCATACGAACTTACCTGACTAAATTGCGGCAATGACTAAGTATAGGGGCTATTTGGTAACTTTCTCTTCTCCTCAATTTTCCACTAGTTCTTGATCTAAATTAACAATTTCATTAAATTAATTAATTCAGACAACAAAACCAATTCATTTTATGCAATTTAATCCTTTTCAACATCTTTACAAAATTGCGCCCAACATTTTACTTTTGTTCAATTTAGTCCATAAGCCTAAACCATGCAAATTAACCATTTTTACTCAAATTTAAGCTTAGCCAATTTTATTGTAACATTAATGCAGCCCATATTTGTTGTCATTGCATATTAAATCCTTGTATTTTTGCTATGTCGATAATTTAATCCTTAATTGTTAAATTCATCAAAAATCACTTGACAAAATACCTATAAATAACAGCTAATACTTCAAATACATCATTTAACATCTAAAATCATAAAGATTCATCAGTGGCAACATTCAAAATCTTTAACAGTTTCACAAACGAAGGCATGGGCTAGATGGTAATTGTAACGATCTTAAAAACATAAAAATTACTAGAAACGGGTGAAAAATAGCTTACCATGCAAGGATATAACCATGGCCAAACCTTGAAACATTTTCCATGAAGGTTTGATGATAAAGAAAACAAAATGGAGAAGAAAACCATTACGTTTTCTTATTCTTAACCTTTTATTCTTTATTTTAATAATAAAATAACATTTAAAACATATAAAATTGAAAGAAATTAGAACTTAAACCATCCACCATCTTACGAATGGGTATTTTATCCATTAAGGCTATCCAATTATGTTTCTTTAATCAATTAACACCTTTAAACTAATAGCGATTGGCTTTTTCAACTATTACAATTTCGTCCCTTTTTTCTTAATTAACCATCTAAACATTAAATTTCTTAATGAAACTTAATACAACCTTAATAGCACTCCGTAAATATTTAAAAAATATTTACAGCTCAGTTTACAGAAAAGAGGTCTCGATACCTATTTTCTAAAACTACTTGACTTTAGGCTCATACCACTTGAACCTAATTGTTCTTCCATTTAACAAAAATCATGAAATCAAATTTTATCAACACACTGTATATTACTCATAAATATTAAATAATAATATTTACGGACTCACATGTCAGATTTGTGGCCCCGAAACCACTATTTCGACACTTCAAAGAAATGAGTTGTTACAAATGTGGTATTCTTTTGATTAGTAGGAGCTATGGCAATCTGTTGTACCCCAAATAACCATCTAGAAAATAATAAAAGGTTTTCCGCGCTAATCTATCTAAAATTTGTTCGATAAATGAAAGAGGAAAATGGTCCTTCCTTGTTGCTTTGTTGAATTTCTGATAGCCCATACAAACCCTCAATCCCATGATAGTACGAGTAGGAATAAGTTCGTTGTTATCATTGCTTGCCATGGTGATACCCCCTTTTTTAGGTACACATTGACCAGGAATGAGTTTCTCGCCCTAGGGTGCTCCTGTTTTGTTTGTGATAAAGAAAGACGGTACGATGAGAGTGTGTATAAACTACCAACAATTGAATAAATTGACAATTAAGAAAAGATATCCTCTACCGTGAATAGATGATTTGTTTAATCAATTGAAAGACTCTAATGTTCCAAAGACTGTTTTTAGAACGAGGCACAGACATTATGAATTTTTAGTTATGCCTTTCAGACTAATGAATGCACCTGTTGTCATTACGGACTTAATAAACCAAATTTTCAAACCGTACTCAGATTGATTTGTTGTTGTATTCATTGATGACATTTTGATTTATTTACGTGATGAAACTAAGCATGCCGAACACTTGAGAATCATATTGTAGACTCTGTAAAATAAGCAATTATATGCAAAGTTTAGTAAATGTGAATTCTGGTTGCATGAGGTTGGTTTTATGGGGCATATTGTGTCAGCATCGGGTATCCGAGTCGATCTGAGCAAGATTTATGCAATAATGGATTGGAAGCCTCCGAGAAATGTATCCAAAGTCTGCAGTTTTTTGGGACTAGCTGGATATTATAGATAATTTGTGAAAGGTTTTTCGGTGATTGTGACTCCGTTGAATACTTCAAAAAGATGTTAAATTCGAGTGGTCAGACAAGTGCCAAAAAGGTTTTGATTAGTTGAAAGCTTTATTAACCGAAGCTCTAGTGCTAGTTCAGCTAGAATTGGGTAAAGAATTTGTGATTTATAGAGATGCATCGTTAAATGGTCTGGGCTGTGTTTTGATGCAGGAAGGTAAAGTCATAGCTTATGCCTCGAGACAATTGAAACCGCATGAAAAGAATTACCCAACTCATGATTTAGAGTTAGCAGCAATTGTGTTTGCACTAAAGATTTAGCGCCACTATCTATTCGGTGAGAAATGTCATGTTTATTCAGATCACAAGAGTTATCAGAAAGATCTGAATTTGCGATAGCGAAGATGGCTAGAATTGCTAAAAGATTATGATAAACCGTAATTTATACATATTTTTACCTCATGCTTAATGCATTTTATGGATGATTTTTCCTTAGAATTAGTGAATTCGATGCTCTTAATGCCTTAATTTCATGTTTTATACTTAGGTAAGCATAGGAGAGCAAAAGGAACGAGAAATGGGCCAAATACAGAGAAAATGGGCCAAAGTACGAAATCAACACGGCATAGACCTCCTCACACGGGCAGCTCACACGGTCGTGTCAATTTGGCAGTATCGAAGCATGACTTACACGGGTAGAACACACGCCTGTCCCAATCTAACAGGCTCGAACACGGCCTGAAGTAGTCGCACATGGACGTGTCCCTACCGAGCCTAAGTTGAGTCCAATTCAGAAAAGGCCACTTTTGAGGATTCTTAGGCATTCCAAAGCCTATAAATACACCCCAGAGGAGAATGAAAAGGGAGACAGAGAATAAAGAGTAAGGAATTACTCCAAGGAAGCCGATTGATCCATCTTAGAAGCCGGATTCACCATCAAGACTGAAGATCTCTCCTTAATTTCCCTTCTGGAGTTTTGGGTTTTCTTTATGTTTTGTATTCTTTATTATTCTGAGATGTTTTCTTATTTAGTTATGAATTAAAACCCCTAAATACCTATGAGGGATGAAACTTAAGACGAATCTTGTTATTAATTTCTGAATCGTATGATAAATAGTTGACTTGTTCTTAATTACATGTTCTTAATTCTTGTTTGGCATTTCAGGATATCACTTCAAGTTAATGCTCTTAGTTGGAGGAGGAATAGACCCTGACTAAGAGTGACTTTGTCGTAATTAAGCGGAGTTGATTGCGCGCCTAGAGATATGGTGACAAGATTTTGACGGATTAGGGTGAAACCTAATAAGGAAATCCATAGATCGAGTTAATGCAACCCTAGGGTATTAATTAGAGAAAATTCTCGATTATTCAACCTAGGGATAAGAGGTTATTAGTCTTGAATAGGGATAATAACATAACTTAGGGATTTCTACGGAACAAGTTAAATGAATAAATCGTCCGGCTCGGAGCCAGGATAACAAGTAAAAGTCTAGGTGGATTTTTCCTTAGGTATTGTCCTAAATTAATTGTTTTTCCAAAAAGTAATCTCCCAAATCTATTTTCTGCAATTTCTTACTTTAATTAGTTATCTAAAACAAACCCCCTTTATTTCTTAGGCTAGATAATAAAACGACAGTCAGTACTAGTACTTTTAGTCTTTTGGGTTTAACAACCCGATCTTGCTAAAGCTATACTACTGTTCGATAGGTACACCTGCCTACGTCGTGATAATAGTTAGTTTCAAGAATGATTAATTATAAATTTATAAAACTTATCACGAAAAATCACGATCAGATTACGAGCTAGTGATTGATTATCATCCGGGAAAAGTAAATGTTGTTGTTGATGCTTTAAGCCAAAAATCTTTATTTGCTCTTCGTTTAATAAATACTCGGTTGGCTATTTCTGATGACAGCTTGATAGTAGCTGAGTTAAAAGTGAAACCATTGTTTCTAAAATAGATTTATGAAGTTCAGAAGAACGATAATGAAATATTAGCTAAAAGGGCTCAATGTGCTTCTAACCCTGATTCAGAGTTTCAAGTTGATTTTGATGATTGTTTGAGATTCAGAGGTCGAATATGTGTTCCAAGGAATTTAGAGTAAATTCAAATGATTTTGAATGAAGTACATACTAGTTGTTTATCTATTCATCCGAGAAGCATGAAAATATATAACGATTTGAAACAGCTCTATTGGTGGCATGGTATGAAATGTGACATTTTAGAATTCGTATCTAAATGTTTGATTTGTTAGTAAGTTAAAGTTGAGCATCAGGTACCGTCTGGTTTATTACAGTCTATTATGATTCCTGAGTGGAAATGGGATAGAGTAACTATGGATTTTATTTTGGGTTTGCCTCTACCTTCGAGTAAGAAAGATGCAATCTGGGTTATTGTTGACAAGTTGACAAAATCGACTCATTTCATTCCCGTACGAACAGGCTATTCGCTTGAAAAGTTAGCTGAGCTGCATATCTCTGAGATTGTGAGACTACACGGAGTACCTATTTCTATTTTTTTGTATAGAGATCCGAGGTTTACATCGAGGTTTTGGAAGAAATTGCAAGACACACTGAGTATAAAGTTACATTGCAGTGCCGCATTTCACCCATAGACGGATGGTCAATCCGAGCGAGTTATACAGATACTTGAGGATATGTTGAGATGTTTCATTCTTGAGTTCGAAGGTACATGGGAAAAATATTTGCCGCTGATTGAATTTGTGTATAATAATAGTTTTCAATCGAGCATTAAAATTGCACCAAATGAAGCTTTATACGATCGTAAATGTTGAACATCGTTGTATTTGACTGAGCTTAGTGAGAATAAGATTCACGGGGTCGATCTGATTAAAGAAACAGAAGAGAAAGTGAAAGTGATCTACGATAGTTTGAAAGCAGCGTCAGATCGTCAGAAATCATACACAGACTTGAAACGGAAAAATATTGAGTTTCAGATCAGAGATAGAGTATTCTTGAAAGTATCTACATGGGTCGAAAAGGAAAATTGAGTCCGCGATTCATTGGACCGTATAAGATTATCGAGTGAATTAAGCCAGATGCTTTTCGGCTAGTATTACCGTCTGTGTTAGAAAAGATTCATCCCGTGTTTCATGTATCAATTCTACGAAGGTACAAATTTGATCCTTCACATGTCATTTCACCAACTGAAGTTGAGATTCAATCAGATTTATTGTACAGTGAAGTGCCGATCAGAATTCTAGCTTGTGAGATCGAAGAACTGAGAAATAAAAGAATTGCATTAGTGAAAGTATTATGGCATCGACACGGGGTTGAAGAAGCTATGTGGGAACGTGAGGTTTCTATGAGAAAACAATATCCAAATCTATTCGCTAGTAAGATTTTCGAGGACAAAAATCTCTAAGGGGGAAAAGTGGTAACAGCCCGGTTTTAACTGAATCAGAATAGTAGTTTTGGGACCACAAATCTGGGGTCATAAAATTATGTTAATATTATTTTTTATGTTTATGCCATGTGAGTATGTAAGTGTGAAAACTTCGTAAGCTAATTTTATCGTTTAATAGCTCAATTTGAGAAAAATGACTAAACCGCGTAAAATGCAAAAGTTGCATTCTACTTGTTAAAGGTTTCTATTTGCTATGGCTTATTAAAGGTGAGGCATTTATGTTGATATTAGACCATTGATAGTGGAAATTTTCATAAAAGGACATTAAATGAATGATATTAATTATTTTAATATAAGGTTAATTTGGTAATTTAGTAAATAAGTTATAATTAAATAAAACAAAGTAAAATGTGGCTTCATTATCATCATCTATATCCAAATATTAAGTGAAAAATAAAGCTTCCATGTCCATTTAGGGTTCGGCTGGCTTGTTCTTTGATTAAGATAAAAACAGATAGAATTCAGATTTAGATCAGGAAGAGTTAAAGATTATCGAGTAATTGATTCGATTCATCAATTTTGAGTACGAGGTAAGTTCGTACGTGATAAACATTGTTACAATTATGTTTTAAATGCTTTAATAATGCACAAATTGTATATATGCGACTACAAATGCATATGGCGACAAACCGACTATATTTGACACTTAATGTGCATTTTAATTAGCTTAGGCTATACATAACACTTAGTGCATAAATTAGAATAGTTTTGGCTTTATGTGGAACTAAGTGTGCAATACAGAAATAGCTTCGATTTAATGTGATGGCACTAATTGTGTGATATCGTTGTAGCTTCGGCTAAACATTTATGCATTAAGTGTGCGAAGTTGACGATGGTGAAATGCATTTAGAAGTTATGCAAGTTGTGATGATTTGGCATAATGAATTGGTAGGTTTTGAATGTGAAATTGAGTAGTTGAAATGGTTGATGATAGATGATATGATATGTGTGTGATTTGGTATGTTTTGGCTGCCTATAAGTGTATGTAAATGGTTCTAATTTGGTTGCTATGTGTACATGAGATAAAGGGTGGCAAATTGGCTTTGCAAATAGCCTATTTTTATCCACATGGGCAGAGAGATGGGCATGTGTCTCATCCGTGTGTGACACACGGTTATCCTACATAGCCGTGTGTCCCTTGGGGTACCCTTCGAATTAAAGTCAGTATACCGTACAGTTCTGACACGGCCTATACACATTGGCCTGTCTACTAGCTGTGTCTGGCATACGGGCTGGTACATGGGCGTGTGATCGGCCTTGTAACCCAAGTCAATAACCCTCTTATATTTCACACAACTTGGCACACGGGCGTGTCCTCGCCTGTATGGTACAAGTCAGTATGTATGCCCTATTTTCACACGGCTTGTGACACGGTTGTGTCTAGTGGCCGTGTGAGGCACACGGCCTGTTCACATGGGCGTGTGACCCTGGAAGTAAAGAAAATTTTCTAAGTTTCTTAAAGTTTGCAAATGTTATCAGTTTAGTCCCGAAGCAAATGTTATCAGTTTAGTCCCGAACCTCTTCTAAGCATGTTTTAAGGCCTTGTAAGCCCTCTTATGGGACGATGTGATTAAGTATGATTGATGTTTATATAGAAATACTTAATATATGTTCAATATATGCTTTTGTGTTGTGATTGATTGTTAATTCCTCGTAGCCTTATTCCGGTGATGGATACGGGTTAGGGGTATTACATTTGATTGGTATCAGAGCTACGGTTTAGTCAATTTTAGGACTAACGTAGCGTGTGAGAGTCTAGCTATACATGTCATATATATAAATTGTGATACTGTGATGATTCCTGAGAGTTAAAAATGTGTTTTCATATAGTAAATGAATCCCAATCGAGTTGTAGCTGATGATGTGGAAAGTAATGCGCTCGCTCCCGCCAAAGGGGCAATGGCGGTCGATTTTAGGCCTATTTCTAGTAGCCAGGGGGGAGAGGCTAAGCAAGCCTTCTTCCAAATGATGAGTGAGTGGTTCAAAGAATTCATACGAATGAATCTGGTTGCTTAACAACCTCCACCGCCACCTGTTCCTCAACAAGTCCTAGTTGCACCATAAGTGATAGATCTGATTCGATTGGGTAAGCCACTTGTTGGTAAGATACGTAAACACGGGGTTGAGGAGTTTTAGGCTACAGTTGATGATGATGCTGAAAGAGCAGAATTTTGGCTCGAGAACACAATTAGAGTATTTGATGAATTATCCTGTACTCCTGATGAATGTATCAAATGTGTGGTATCTTTGCTTAGAGACAATGCATATTATTGGTGGAAAACATTGATATCAGTAGTTTCGAGGGAACGTGTCACCTAGGAATTTCTTTCAATCTAAGTTCTGAAAGAAGTATATAAGTCAGCAATTTCTTGAGCAGAAACATAAAGAGTTTCTGGAGTTGAAACAAGGTCGAATTACAGTGATAGAATATGAAAGAGAATTCGTACGACTAAGCAAGTATGCTAGAGAGTATGTATCTACTGAAGAGATCATGTGTAAAAGATTTTTTGACGAACTGAACGAAGATATAAAACTTCTAGTTGGGATTTTAGAAATCAAAGAATTTGTTGTGCTAGTTGAGAGGGCTTGTAAAGCCAAGGATCTCAGTAAAGATAAGAGAAAGGCTGATTCAGAGGCAAGCGATTCAAGGAAGAGATCAATAAGTAAATCTTATCATTCCTCGTCGAAGAAATCTATAGACTATTTTAACCGATCGACACCTTCTTGGGGATATCAGAATAGAGATCACGGAAAGCAATACACCAACCCTAAAGGTCAAGCCACATCGGTATCGAGTATTGGTAACGTAAAAGATGTTAAACCCGAGTGTGAAAAATGTGGAAGATGACATTTTGGAGATTGTTGGGGATAGAACTTGTTACAGTTGTGGTTCACGAGATCACTTTATTAAAGATTGCCCAGAATTAGCTGAAAAAGATAATGCTCAAAATAAGAGGCGAGTAACACTACAGCTGGAGGTAGACCACCTAGAAACACGGGCAATGTGAGTGGTGGTAGAGGTGTGACACGAGATAGTGCTGTGAAATCTGATGCTAGAGCACCTGCACGAGCCTCCATTATTCGTAATCGCGAAGAAGTGTCATCTCCAGATGTTATTACCAGTACTTTTACTCTCTATGATACTAAAGTTATTGCATTGATAGATCTAGGATCAACTCATTCATATGTATATGTGAATTTAGTATCCAGTAAGACTTTGCCTATAGAGTCTACTGAATTTGTAATTAGAGTATCGAACCCCTTAGGCAAGTGTGTGTTGGTTGATAAAGGGTGCAAGAACTATCCCTTAATGATTCGAGATAATTGCTTTCCGGTCAATTTGATGTTGTTGCCATTTGACGAGTTTGATATAATCCTGGGTATGGATTGGTTAACATTACATGATATTGTTGTGAATTGCAAATGAAAAATGATTGATTTGAGGTGTCAGAATAATGAGATTATCCGGATTGAGTTAGATGATCTGAATGGCTTGCTAGCAGTGATTTCATTGATGTTAGCTCAAAAATATATGAGAAAGGGTTACGAAGCTTATTTTGCTTATGTGCTTGATACGAAAGTAACTGAAAAGAAGATTGAATCAGTACCAATTGTGTGTGAGTATCCAAATGTGTTTCCTGATGAGTTACCGGGTTTACCACCGATACGAGAGGTTGAATTTGGCATTGAGTTAATGTCGGGTACAACATTGATATCTATAGATTCGTACAGAATGGCTCCGACAGAGTTAAAAGAATTAAAATCTCAGTTGCAAGAGTTAACTGATAAAGGGTTTGCAAGATCGAGTTTCTCGCCCTGGAGTGCTACTGTTCTGTTTGTGAAAAAGAAAGACGGTACGACGAGAATGTGTATAGACTACCAACAGTTGAATAAAGTGACAATCAAGAACAAATATCCTCCGTCGCGAATAGATGATTTGTTTGATCAATTGAAAGGGGATACAGTATTTTCGAAGATAGATTTGAGATCAGGTTATTATCAGTTGCTAGTTAAAGAATCTAATGTACCAAAGACTGCTTTTAGAACGGGGTACAGACATTATGAATTTTTAGTTATGCCTTTCGGACTAACGAATGCACTTGCTGTCTTTATGGACTTAATGAACCGAATTTTTAAACCATACTTAGATTGATTTGTTGTTGTATTCATTGATGAAATTTTGATTTATTCACGTGATGAAACTGAGCATGCAAAACATTTGAGAATCGTATTGCAGACTCTGCGAAATAAGCAATTATATGCAAAGTTTAGTAAATGTCAATTCTGGTTGGATGAGGTTGGTTTTCTGAGGCATATTGTGTTGGCATCGGGTATCTGAGTCGATTCGAGCAAGATTTCTGCAATAATGGATTGAAAGCCTAAGAGAAATGTATCCAAAGTTTGCCATTTTCTAGGACTAGCTAGTTATTATAAACAATTTGTGAAAGGCTTTTCGATGATTGCGACTCCATTGACAAGACTACTTCAGAAAGATGTTAAATTCGAGTGGTCAGACAAGTGCTAGAAATGTTTTGATCAGTTGAAAGCTTGATTGACCAAAGTTTTAGTACTAGTTCAGCCAGAATCGGGTAAAGAATTTAAGATTTATAGTGATGCATCGTTAAATGGTCTGGGCTGTGTTTTGATGAAAGAAGGCAAAGTCATAACTTATGCCTCAAGACAGTTGAAGCCTCATGAAAAGAATTACCTGACTCACGATTTAGAGTTAGCAGCCATTGTGTTTGCGTTAAAGATTTGGCGCCACTATCTGTTCGGTGAGAAATGTCATGTTTATTCAGATCACAAGAGTTTAAATATCTGATGACTTAGAAAGATTTGAATTTGGGATAGCGAAGATGGCTAGAATTGCTAAAAGATTACGAGCTAGTGATTGATTATCATCTGGGAAAACTAAATGTTGTTGCTTATGCTTTAAACCGAAAATCTTTGTTTTCTCTACGTGCAATAAATACTCAATTGGCTCTTTCTAATGACAGCTCGATAGTAGCTGAGTTGAAAGCGAAACCATTGTTTGTACAACAGATTTATGAAGTTCAGAAGACTAATAATGAAATATTAGCTAAAAGAGATCAATGTGATTCTAACTTTGATTCAAAGTTTCAAGTTGATTCCTAAGTGGAAATGGGATAGAGTAACTATGGATTTTGTTTCGGGTTTACCTTATCTTCGAGTAAGAAAGATGCAATCTGGGTTATTGTTGACAGGTTGACAAAATCGACTCATTTCATTCCGGTACGAACAGATTATTCGTTTGAAAAATTAGCTGAGTTGTATATCTCTGAGATTGTGAGATTACACGGAGTACCTATTTCTATTGTTTCGGATAGAGATTCGAGGTTTACATCGAGGTTTTGGAAGAAATTGAAAGACGCACTAGGTACAAAGTTACATTTTAGTACCATGTTTCACCTACAGACGGATGGTCAATCCGAGCGAGTTATACAGATACTTGAGGATATGTTGAGATGTTGCATTCTTGAGTTCAAAGGTACGTAGGAAAAATATTTTTCGTTGATTGAATTTGCGTATAATAATAGTTTTTATTCGAACATTAAAATGGCACCGTATGAAGCTTTATACGGTCGTAAATGTCAAACACCGTTGTATTTGACTTAGCTTAGCTTGAATAAGATTCACGGGGTCGATTTGATTAGAGAAACAGAAGAGAAATTGAAAGTTATCCGCGATAGTTTGAAAGAAGCGTTAGATTGTCAGAAATCATACGCAGACTTGAAACGAAAAAATATTGAGTTTTAGATTGGAGATAGAGTATTCTTGAAAGTATCTCCGTGGAAGAAAATACTTCAATTTGGTCGAAAAGGCAAATTGAGTCTGTGATTCATTGAACCGTACAAGATTATCGAGCGAATTGGGCCAGATACTTATCGGCTAGCATTGTCATCTAAGTTAGAAAAGATTCATAATTCATTTCATGTATCAATGGTACGAAGGTACAGATCCGACACTTCACATGTCATTTCGCCGACTGAAGTTGAGATTCAATCAGATTTATTGTACAGTGAAGAACCGATCAGAATTTTAGCTCGTGAGACCAAAGAACTGAGAAATAAAAGAATTGCATTAGTGAAAGTATTATGGCATCGACAAGGGGTTGAAGAAGCTACGTGGGAACCTGAGGTTTTTATGAGAAAACCATATTCCATGAGAAAACAATATCCAAATCTATTCGCTGGTAAGATTTTCGGGGACGAAAATCCCTAAGGAGGAGAGTTGCAACAGCCCGATTTTAGCTAAATCAGAATAGTGGTTTTGGGACCATAAATCTGAGGTTATAAAATTATTTTAATATTATTTTTTATGTTTATAGCATGTGAGTATGTATGTGTCAAAATTTCGTGAGCTAATTTTATCATTTAATAGCTTAATTTGAGAAAAAAGACTAAATCGCATAAAATGCAAAAGTTGCATTCTACTTGTTAAAGGTGTCTATTTGCTATAGCATATTAAAGGTGAGGCCCTTATGTTGATATTAGACCATTGATAGTGAAAATTGTCATAAAAGGGCATTAAATGAATGATATTGATTTTTTTAATATATGGTTAATTTGGTAATTTAGTAAATAAGTTATAATTATATAAAACAATGTAAAATGTGGCTTCATTATCATCATCTGTAGCTGAATATTAAGAAAAAAATAAAGCTTCCATGTCCATTTAGGGTTCGGCTAGCTTGTTCTTTGATTAAGATCAAGAAAGAAAGAATTCAAATTTAGATCGGGGAAAGTCGAAGATTATCGAGTAATCAATTCAATTCGTCAATTCCAAGTACGAGGTAAGTTCGAACGTGATAAACATTGTTATAATTATGTTTGAAATGCTTTAATAATGCAAAAATTGTATATATGCAGCTACGAATGCGTACAACGACAAATCGACTATATTTAAAACTTAATGTCCGTTTCAGATAACTTAGGCTATATACAACATTTAGTGTGCAAATTAGAATAGTTTCAGCTTTATGTGGCACCAAGTGTGCAATATCGAAATAGCTTCAGTTTAATGTGATGGCACTAAGTGTGCGATATTGTTGTAGCTTCGGCTAAACATTTATACAGTAAGTGTGCGAGTTCTTAAAGCATTGAAAGACTTCTGAACGATTTAATGTATTGAACAAGGAGGTGAGAATGAGATAAATAAATATGGGAAGGTACAGGTACGTACTATACCTATGTGGTAGTTGATACTATGTGTATAAAGCTGATGAATTTGTATATATACGATAAATGGTCATGAATTAGAATTGAATAATGATATGAGAACAACTAAGTGTTTATTTATTTATGATTTGTATTTTATGAACTAATGAGTATTGTTGGTATGAACTTACTAAGCTATGAAGCTTACTATATGTTATTTGTCTTTGTTTTTATAGATTATCAAAGCTAGCTCAGATTCGAGGATCGTCGGGAATACGTCATCACACTATCGATCATCTTGTTGTTACTTTTGGATACTTGTAAATTTGGTATATGGCATGTATAAGCTAATGAGTTGATGATATGTTTTGAATTATGATTTAAGCCACGAGATTTGGCTTACTTTTGGTGGTAAGTGTTGGGATGTATTTGGTCATTTAAGTTGGCTAAAATGATTTGTTTGATAAATAAGATATATGATATATATAATCCTTATATGATGGCTTGATTATTGGATGTTAAAATGGTAAATATTGTGGTTTGAAATAGGTAATAAGTTGATGATAGTGAAATGCATTTAGAAGTTATGCAAGTTGTGATGATTTGGCATAATGAATTGGTAGGTTTTGAATGTGAAATTGAGTAGTTGAAATGGTTGATGATAGATGATATGATATGTGTGTGATTTGGTATGTTTTGGCTGCCTATAAGTGTATGTAAATGGTTCTAATTTGGTTGCTATGCGTACATGAGAAAAAGGGTGGAAAATTAGCTTTGGAAATGGCCTATTTTTTTTCCACACAGGCAGAGACACGAGCGTGTGTCTCAGCCGTGTGCGACACATGGTTATGCTACACAGCCGTGTGTCCCCTGGGTTACCCTTCGAATTAAAGTCAGTATACCTTACAGTTTTGACACGGCCTAGACACATAGGCGTGTCTAGTAGCCTTGTGTGGCACACGGGTTGGCATATGGGCGTGTGGTCGGCCGTGTGACCCAAGTTAGTAAGCCCCCTTAGATTTCACACGGCTTGGCAGATGGATGTGTCCTCGGCCATGTGGTACAAGTTAGTATGTATGCCATTTTTTCACACGGGTATGTCTGGCCTCACACGGCCTGTTCACACGGGCGTGTGACCCCAAAGGCAAAGAAAATTTTCTAAGTTTCTTAAAGTTTGTAAATGTTATTGGTTTCGTCCCGCACATCTTTTAAGCATGTTTTAAGGCATCGTAGGTCTGCTTAAGGGATGATGTGATTAAGTATGATTGATGTTTATATGGAAATGTTTAATGTATGTTGAATGTATGCTTTTGTTTGTGATTGATTGGTAATACCTCGTAACCCTATTCTGGTGATGGATACGGGTTAAGGGTGTTACATGCAAGGCCAGTTTGCCACCCCAACTTCAATGTACCTACACAAGGTAAAATGGCACCATTTCATAATACAATTAGGCAGCCAAAATCATCAACCAAATGCACAATTCATACCATTATAATTTCATCTATTCCAATTCTCAAATCACTACCATTTACTTAGCCAAATACATACCAAAACAATATCAAACAATATGGTTCATATATCATAATTCACATAACCTTTTTAACTTCCATAATATCTTGTACAACCATGCCAAACAAACCAAAATAAGCCATCACTTATGGCTATATTTATACAAACCAAAACATATGCATCTACAAGCCATTTCTAATAGCCAAACAGATATCAATATTAACATCATTTACAAGACAAATCTCATGGCTATAATCACAACCAAACTACCACATCTAGCCTATACATGCCATATACAAAAAATGTATAATCCAAAAGTACCAACTTAGATGTTTGATGGTGTGATGATGTTCCTGACGACTCCCGGATCTGAGCTAGCCTTAATTCACTATAAAACATAGGAAAATAACATGAAGTAAGCTTCATTGCTTAGTAAGCTTGTATGTGAACAATAAACAACTATCACCATTCATTCATCATTCAAATAATAGGAAATGATATACAAGAATTCTATTAAATCTCAAAGCTATAAAATGGTCATTCACATAACTTACCAAGGAACTCATCAATTCTATAGTTTTAATACTCAATTCATTACCGTACGTACCTGTACCATCTTGTACCAATCTCATAATCAACCACATCTTTCATTTACCTGTTGAACCATTCAGAATAGAAATCGATACTCAAGGATCTCAATCGATAAGTACCTATACCATGGCCCGTAGCCAAATCAAAGTAACTCATCTCCGAAATACCTATACCATGGATCGAAGCCAAATAAAGGTATAATTTGCACCCGAAGTGCCATTGTCATGGCCCGAAGCCAACACAATAACCTAATGACATGTCACTAGCATCCTAAACTATTTCTAAGGTTTATTCAAGATTTCACGCTTATTGAATCATCGTCGAATCATTCCTGAACTTGTCCGTAATTACATAGTCACAATTCATTCTATATCAAAGCATATAAAATACAATTATAAATAAGTTCATTACAAACGAACTTACCTCGTATTAAGAATTGACGGATCGGGTTGACTACTCAATAACCTTGCTTTTCCCCGATCTAAATCCAAATTCTTTCTTTCTTGATCTAAATGAATTCAAAATTAACTTATTTATTCAACCATTTATTCAATTTAGTCCAAAACATACATTTAGGCCTATTTGCACATTAGCTCCTAAACTTTTACATTTAATCTATTTTGTCCCTATTTCACAAATATACAAAATTCTCATAATTCAACAAAACTCATGCTTGGACCTAGAAGCCCAAAAATTTCATTTATTTCACATTTTAATCATACAATTTACACATTTCACAATTTAATCCCTATTATACATTTTCATCAAAAATCACTTTACAAAACATGAAAATCTATCATCAAGCTTTCATATTTCATCCTTAAACACTAAAGAACACATAGATTCAACAATGGAAATTCTCAAAATCTTCAATACCTTCAAAATTAAAGGTAAGGGCAAGCTAGATTGAGCTGCAACGATTACAAAAACATAGAAATCATCAAAAACCAAGCTAAAATCGTACCTTAATTAAGCTAGGAGTGTGCCGAACCCTTAACCACAACAAGATGCTTTCTTCTTCTTCAATATTCAGCCAAAAAGATGAATAGAGAAATAAATTTGGTTTTGTTTTATTAATATTAACATTATTTGTCTTTTACTAATTTGCCATTAAAAATAATTCATATTTACACAAATGACAAACCAAATATCATCCACTAACTCACAATTGGACTATTTACCTCATAAGGACTTAAAATTTAAGGTTCTATAGCTATTTAATAGTTTTAGCTAATAGAATGATACTTTTGTATTTTACGCGATTTAATCCTTTTTCTCAAATTGAGCAATTTAACGATAAAATTAGCTCACAAAATTTTTACACATATCAAATAACATGCTGTAAATACCAAAAATAATATTAAAATAATTTTTTGACATCAGATTTTTGGTTTCAAAACCATTGTTCTGATTTAGCCAAAACCGGGTTGTTACATTGCAAATTCTTCCTAAACTATTGTGTTTACAATCTCAATAGTGTGACATCCTTCATCTGTATCTGCACACTTCATAGCATCGAAAGCATTAAAGGTTATCTACTAATCATTAACTCTCATTGTTAATTGACCTTTTTGTACATCAATTAATGTTCTACTAGTTGCTAGAAAAGGTCTCCCAAGTATGATTGGTATCTCTTTATCAACCTCACATTCCAGAATAATAAATCTACTAGAAAAATAAATTTGTTAACTCTTACCAACACATATTCAATTTTACCTTCTCGATGTGCATATGAATGATCAACTTATTACAATGTGACAGTTGTAGGTCTCGCTTTCCCTATTTCCAGCTTCCTGAAAACAAATATAAGCATTAGATTTATACTTGCACCTAAGTCGCATAATGCTTTTCCTACATAATGATTTCCAATAGAGCAAGGTATAGTAAAAATCCCTGGATCATTTAGTTTTGGTGGCAATTTGTTTCTCAGCATTGTTGTGCACCTTTTAGTGACAGCGACAGTTTCGAACTCCCCTAACCTTCTCTTCTTTGATAAGATATCTTTCATGAATTTCACATAGTTGGGAATTTGTTCCAATGCTTCCACCAACGGTTTGTTGATATGTAATTTCTTCAGGAAATCCAAGAATTTCTTGAATTGAAAATCTTACTTAGATTTTTTGAAACACTGAGGAAAAGGTAGTAGTAGGCTTCCTTCCATTTGTTGAGGTTGTTTTACCGTGGCATTTTTATTGGCAATACAAGATGAATTTGCTTCAACATTTTTCTGCTTACTCTTTTGTTTTGTAGCATGCTCCACTACTAGTTCTAAATTCTTCTTATTTGTGAAATTCAAACTACCTTCTTCAATAGTGGTGGCATTAACAACTCATAATAGTTGCGTACCACTTCTGAGTGTAATGGCTTTGCACTATTCCTTCCCTTGAGATCATGAATTTTTTATTTCACTTGGCAGTGCTCCGTACGGTCTTGAGCTTAATGCTTTGGCAATTTTCCCCACTTGATTTTCTAAAGCTCTTAAAGATACAGCTTGACTTTGAATGATATCATTTCTCTTGGCCATGTATTCCTTCAATAGAGCTTCCGTAGATGAAAAACTTGAATTTGAATTTCTCTAAACATTTTGCCATGGTATGGGCTGATTGTATCCTGGTGGTGCACTCGCAACATTCTATCGAATAGCATTGCTAGAATTTCCCACCCCTTGATTACTCTAACTGAAATTGGGATGTTGCTTACACCCCGGATTATATGTGTTGGAATATGGGTTGTTGTTGTTGTGATTAAAATTTCCCATATAATAAACTGTGGTTGGGTTCGATGGGCATTCATCAAATACATGATATTCTCTACAATAAACACATGTTAACTCAGCTACTTTCATTTCCTTCACTACAGTTGGTCTTTCAAGTGTTTTAATCATATTGGTTAAAATTGTTACCTGAGCTATTAGGAAAGTAATCGCATCAAGTTCCATTACTCTAACAACTCTTCTTCCAATCCCTACTATTGTAGTGGGGTATTGATAATTGTTGTTTGCTATCCTCTCTAGAATTTCATATGCCTCATTATATGCTTTTATCAAGAAAATTCCCACTGGCAGATGCTTCTACAACCATCCTTGTATGCACATTCAATCCATTGTAAATCGTTTCTATTGGCGTCCAATGTTGAAAACCATGCATTAGGCATTTTCTAATTAACTCATTGAATTGTTCCCATGCTTCATATAATGTTTCATCTTTAGATTTCCAAAAGGACGTAATATCATTCCTTAATTTGGCATTCATGTTCGGAGGATTATATCTTAGCAGAAATCTCTAACAAATTTCATTCCAAGATGCCACCATACCTGACGGGAGTGCATTTAACCATGCTTTGGCACAATCTCGAAATGAATAAAGGAATAACTTCAGTCTCAGGGCATCTTTAGGAATACCCTGCTGCCTGAATGAATCGTAGACTTCCAAAAAGAGTCTTAAGTGCAACCATGGATCTTTAGTAGGCAATCCAGTAAACTACCCCACAGTTTGTAACATTTGAAACATCACTGGCTTTAACTCAAAATATTGAGCTTGAATATGCAGCCTAACAATTCATAGATTCAGATAATCCAAGATCGGCACTACATGTTCTTTGATGGGTCTATCTCTGTTATCTATTATTCGAGGAATTTTAGCATCCATTCCATTCTGATGTAATGGCTCTTCTCTAACTTGACCATTTCTAATTATTTCCATTTCTCGCAATTCTTTACTCCTTCTTCTTAAGGTTCTCTCAACTTCTGGATCAAAAGAATACTCTTCAAGTACATAAATATCTTTACTCATGCACCAACAAAAATCCAGAAAAACAAAAATCAAAACAACTAATTAAACTAAACTAACAAAATTAAAGAGGCAATAACACACCAAATTTTCACCAATATTGTCGATCCCCGGCAATGGTGCCAAAAACTTGTCGCGTGTGAATGTGTAATGCGAATGTGCAAGTATACACGTAATGTAACAGTCTGGTTTAGACCCTAGACAAAATAGTGGTTTCGAGCCACAAATTCGAGTCTAAAAAATATTTTAATATTATTATCTATGTCTGTGGCATGTGAGTTTATATCTTTGAAATTTTTGTAATTTAATTTGTCTGTTTCTGTGCTTAATTATGAAAAAGGACTTAATCGCGTAAAATGCAAAAGTTGCATGCTAATTGTTAAAGTGCTTATTTGGCTTGGCTTTATAAATGAGAGGTCCTTATGATACAATTGGACCATTGTACTAATGCATGGACAATTATATGCTCTAGTGGATGGAAATTTATGTTTTATTAACAGGGATATAATGGTAAATGGTGTATTAAATGAATTAAAGTAAATCAAATGCATGAAATAAGCCATTTATCCATGTATTCTTACCAAAAATCAAAAGAAAAGAAGAAGAAATAGAGCTTTAGGGTTTCAAGATTTGCAGGCATCAATTAGGTATGTGTTTTTAATCAGTTTTTGATAATTTCTACGTTTTTGTGATCGTTGCTTCGTGTTCTTCAAAGCCCATGTCTGAATTTCTATTTCTTTTAAAGATTTCATGAAATGCCATTGTTGATATCATGAGTTTTGTGATGTTCTTGAATGAATTATGAAGGCTTGGTTGATGATTTATAAGTTTTGTCTTTGAATTTTGATGTAATAGAGCTATTTGGGCTAAATTGTGAAAACGAGCTTTAAGGGACTAAATTGTGAATTAAATGTGTTATTTGGATTTGTACGGAAGCTATGTATATTCGGCTAACCTATAGTCTTGGTGAATTTTGCATATTTGTGATTTTGTGAAAAATGGACTAAATTGTCAAAGTGAAAAAATTAAGGGCTAAAGTGAAAAGTGCCCAAAATATGTGTTCATGGATTATTTTGAATGAAATGAATGATTGAATAGTTGAATTTGAATTATATTAGATCAAGAACAAAGAAAATCGGATTTAGATCAAGGGAAGTCTAAAGTAGTTGAATAGTCAAATCGTTTTCGTCCGAAATCCGTATGAGGTAAGTCAAATTACAATTACGTGTTAAATTGACTAAATTCTGTACATATACATTGTAATTTGTATTGGATGACCTTAAGAGCCTGATGAATGATTTCTGAGTAAATTTCGATAATATGTATGTATTTGAAACGTTCTGCATGTCTCTAAATAAATGTTGACATCAATATGAGATATTGTGTAAGACCGTGTCTGGGACACAGGCCTCGATTTGAAATTTACGTGTAAGACCATGTCTGGGACATTGGCATCATATCTGATGTCATGTAAGACCCTGTCTGGGACAGAGGCATCGATACTGAATTACATGTAAGACCACGTCCGAGACGTCGGCATCGTGCCCGGTTACAAGTATCTGTATTGTTTCTGAACCGTTTGATGATAAAGTACGGGATATGAGAATGAATATATGAAATGTATAATTTATACAGGTACGTTTGTATCGTACTCAATTCCTAAATATGAAAGACTCTGTTTCTGCAAAATAGTGAATGCGAAGTAGGTTCAGAATTATGGAAATGAATATAAGATGTATACAAGCAAATGAGCTTGGTTAAGTTATGAACTATTCTGAGAAACGGCTATGAATCCTTATTATTACTTGGTATATATATATGCTTTAGTAGTTAGATCAATTGTATTTGGCTTACTAAGCTTTTTGTAGCTTACTCTGTGTGACTTCTGTCTGTTTGACAGTTATCGTAGATACTGAAGGCTCGGGATAGTCGAGGATTGTCACCACACTATCAAACTCATTTTGGTACTTTTGAAAATGTACATATTTTTAAGTATGGCATATATAGGCTAGAAGGTTTAAGAATGTAAGCTTGATATGTATATATGTTATGCCATGTCAATTGGCTAGCAAATGATAAGTTTGTGCATAGTTTTGGTGTATCTTTGTAATGTGCTATGTTCTAATGTGAATTAGTCATCTTTGAGCATGGAAATGGTTGAAAATGTTGGTTTGAATGTTGGATATTATTGCTTATAGGATTGGACCCAAAAGGGGTAGGAAATTGGCTTAAAGCAAGCCTGCATTGTGCCATACGGTCAGGGAACACAGGCGTGCCTTATGGCCGTGGGCTTAAATTAGTAGCTAGCTAAGTACCACATGGCCATGGCACACGACCGTGTCAGTTGGCTGTGTGAAAAAGTCAGTATAGGAAGTCTTTTTGGCACGGTTGGATTACGTGGGCGTGTCTTGTGCCCATGTGTGTCACACGGCCTAGTCGCACGGGCGTGTGACTTTAATAGTTTTGAAAGATTTGGATAAGTTTTAAAAATTCTGGATGTGTTTGGTTTAGTCCTGACCTTTCTTAAATGAATGTTTTAGGTCTCGTAGACCATCTTAAGGGACGAATTGTGAATGAATACCTATGTATTAATGTTATATGATATCTTTAATTCTGTATTGTTCAAAAATGCTCTGTCCGTCCGGTTATGCCCCTTACCTATTCCAGCGACGGTTACTGGATATTGGTATTACATTTTATTGGTATCAGAGCTATGGTTTAGTCGGTTCTAGGACTACCATAGCGTATATAAGTCTAGCTATACATGTCATATATTTGAAACTGTGATAGTGTGATGAATCCTGACATTAAAAGGTGCTTTTATATAGCAATGGATCCCAATAGAGCCATAGTTGACGATGTTGAAAGTAATACGCCCACTCCCGCGCAAGGGACGGTGCAAGATAATTCTCAACCGGCTATGAGCTGCCGTGATAGTGAGGCTAAACAAGCCTTCTATCAGATGATGAATGATTGGTTCACTCAGTATATTTGAACCAATCCGGCTGTTCAACAATCTCCACCCCCAGTTAATCCTTCTCAAATTCCTGTTATGTCCTCTATAAATCTATTTCAATCTAGTAGACCACCAGTTGATAAGATTAGAAAGTATGGGGCTGAAGAATTCTGAGCTACAACGAATGATGATGCTAAAAAAGTCAAATTCTAGTTAGAGAATACAATACGAGTGTTTGATGAAATGTCTCTAAATCCAGATGAATGTGTTAAATGTGTTGTTTCACTTCTGAGAATTACAGCGTATCATTAGTGGAAAACTTTATTATCTGTAGTTTCGAGTGAACGGGTTACTTGGGATTTCTTCCAAGCTGAATTTCGAAAGAAATACATTAGTCAGAGATTCATTGATCAGAAACATAAAGAGTTTCTTGAGCTTAAACAAGGTCGTATGTCTGTTACTGAATACGAACGGAAATTTGTGAGATTGAGCCAGTATGCTCGAGAATGTGTATCAAATGAAGCAATAATGTACAAAACGTTTGAGGATGGACTAAATGAAGATATTCGCCCGCTAGTCGAGATTTTGGAGATTAAAGAAATGGTGGTGCTCGTTGAGCGAGCTTGTGAGGCTGAAGAATTAAGTAAAGAGAAAAGAAAAGCTGATTCTGAAGCTAAAGATGCTAGAAAGAGATCTTTGAGTAAATCATTTCAGTCTGGGTCAAAGAAATTCTGAGATGATCAGAACCGTTGAAATACTAATGTGGGATATTCGAACAGAGATCGAGCTAGATTGCATTCGAATTCCAGAGCTCCTTTTATTTTTGTTGCAAGTATCGGGAATGTCCAATCTGAGAAATCTAAGTGTAAGAAGTATGGTAAAAGACATTCGGGAAATTGTAGATTGAATGACCGAGCCTATTTTCGATGTGGATCTCTGGATCATTTTGTAAGAGATTGTTCTGAATCTGCTGAGCAAGAGAATGTACAGAATTAGAGACTGAGTAACACCTCAACTAGAGGTAGACCATCTAGAAATACGAGAAATGCAAGTAGTGGTCAAAGAGCTACTGGGGATACTACTGTTAGAACTGAGGCCAGAGCACCTGCCAGAGCATATGCTATCCGAGCTCGTGAGGAAGCTTCGTCACCAGACGTGATTACGGGTACTTTTACTCTTTATGATACTTCTATGATTGCATTGATAGACCCTAGATCAACGTATTCTTATATTTGTATGAATTTAGTACATAGTAAGAATTTGTCTGTAGAGTCTACTGAATTCGTAATTAAAGTATCGAACCCTTTAGGCAAAAGTGTCTTGGTTGACAAAGCCTGTAAGAATTGTCTGTTATTGATTCGAGATATCTGTTTTCCTGCTGATTTGATACTTTTGCCTTTCGACGAATTTGATATAATTCTGGGAATGGACTGGTTAGCTTTGCACGATAGTATCATGAATTGCAAACAAAAAGTCATTGATTTAAGGTGTAAGAATGATGAGATAATTCGAATTATGTAAAGAAAGGTTGTGAAGCCTACTTAGCTTATGTGTTAGATTCGAAAATGAATGATAAGAAAGTTGAATCAGTGCCTGTTGTCTGTGAATTCTCTGACGTGTTTCTTGAAGAACTACCTAGTTTGCCTCCGATTCGAGAAGTCGAGTTTGGCATTGAGTTAGTACCTGGTACTACTCCGATATTGATAGCTCCATACAGAATGGCTCTGATTGAACTAAAAGAATTTAAATCTCAGTTGCAAGAATTGATCGATCGAGGATTTGCTAGATCGAGCTTTTCACCTTGGGGTGCTCCTGTTCTGTTTGTGAAAAAGAAAGATGACACAATGAGAGTGTGTATTGATTATTGCCAGCTTAACAAAGTGACTATAAAGAAAAAATATCCTTTGCCCAGAATTGATGATTTATTTGATCAGTTGAAAGGTGCTACTGTGTTTTCAAAGATAGATCTGAGATCAGGTTACTACCAGTTGCGAGTAAAGAACTCTGACATTTCAAAAATTGCTTTTAGAACGAGGTACGGGCATTATGAATTTTTAGTTATGCCTTTTGGATTAACGAATGCACCTGCTATTTTTATGGATTTGATGAATAGGATTTTCAGACCGTATTTAGATCAATTAGTTATTGTATTTATTGATGACATATTGATTTACTCACGTAATGTAACATCCTGAAATAGGGCCTAAATAGAACAATGGTTACGAAACCACGAATCTAAAATAGAAAAGTTTAGTTCGATTAAATTTTATGATTTACCAAGTGATTAGATGCATGTGTTAGATTACCGATCAGAAATTTCAGTGATTGCATGTTCGATTTGCATATTAGGGCCTAATTGCAAAAGTTGATAAATATGAGTTCTAAATGTTAAAGGATTAAATTGAAGTGCATAATTTAAGTAGAGGTCCTTAAATGGTAATTAAATCATATATTTTCATGGACAAAAAAAGATTTACATAGGTAGAAATAACAAAAAAAATTTAATGAAGGGTATTTTAGTCATATGATAATTAAAAGATTAAAAAAGGGAAAAAGATGGAAAAATATGCTCATCTTCTTCCTTAGGATGAATATCAAGGGGTTCTTTATAGCTAGGGTTTGTTTCAAGCTTCCAAGCTCCATAGTAAGTGATTCCAAGCCCCGTTTTTAATGTTATTTACGTTTTTAGAGTCCCGGTAACTTGCTTAAGCTTATTCTAGCAATAATTTAACTTAGGGTTTGTATTTGGAAAAATACCCATAGGTGAAATGTATTTATTTTGATGTTTTATGATAGAATATGAAGCTTGAATTTATGTTAAACAACTTTTGCTGAGCGATTTTAAGCGAAAAACGAGTAAAGCAATGTGAATCTGTAAAAATACCTAATGTTCATAAGTACATGTTAGAGTGAGAATTTGATGTTTCCATAGAAGGGAAAAATTATCAGCATGTCATAAAACATAATAAAATAGGATGAAGTTTAATTTTCGAGCATTGGGGTAAAAGTGTAAATATGTAAAAGTTTTAGGGCAAAAGTGTAATTTTTCCAAAGTTTGAGTAAAGGACTGTTTTGATAAATGTGATTATTAAGTAAGCTAAATTTATTATTATAGATAAAGAAGAATGAAATACGGAGGTAGACCAGGGAAAGAAAATGATAGAGGACTAAATCGATATAGTTGATTGTATTTTGTTTCAAGGTAAGTTTGCAGTAAATAAATACAATTTTCTGTTATTTTATGTTACTGTTGTTAATTTTCCAGCATGTGTATATTTATTTCATGAAATTATTCAAAGAAGACTCCAACATGAATTGAAGGAGAAGTAATTTCATATAGTCCCGGTTGAACCTTAGGAATGTGTAGGATACGAATGTCATGACATTAGGTTTAAGGATACCATGTAAGCCCGTGCCAAGGCATGGCCATTGGTAAGGTTCTAAGGCAAGGATACCATGTCAAGACATGGCATTAATAAGTTACTATAAGGCAAAGGTCCCATGTAAGACCATGCCAAAGCATGGCATTGGTGAGTTCATAAGGCAAGGATACCACGTAAGACCATGACAAGTCATGGCAATGGTAATGTAACACTCCTAACCTGTATCCGTTGCTGGAATAAGGTTATGAGGTATTACTTGACTGAACAAAACTTCTATAAGGTCAAAGATACTTACCAGACATAAATTATCAACAATGCAAACCTGTCTCATTGATTTTCCATAAGAGCTCTTATAAATTTCCAAAATAACTCACTATCAAAACATAACCGAATATTAAATAACAAATTAACTACTATCAAGTTCTAACTAAAACATTTCAACACATTAGTTCAATTATAAGGCTTCTCTAAACAAAATGACCAAGCCATCTTCGCATGGCTATAATATATACAAAGTCGAAATATCATTCTACCTATAGTCTATCCTATACATGCCTTAAACCATGATGATATACAATCTTCTCAACTCACATAATGACTCGATAGTGTGATGATATCTCCGGCTCTTCCAACTCGAGCTAAAGTATAAACCAATAAGAAATAGAAAAGAGAACATGGAGTAAGCTTCAATGCTTAGTAAGTTTTAAGCAATGCAAACAATTAATTTACTTATAGATCGATTATTTCAAATTTTCAAGAAATCATTCCTAGATCATAAGAACTCGAAAAGCATCTCATTAACTAGTTTTAACCATGTTTGCAACAAAATCACAAATTCACTACAAGCTGTCTTCCTGAGCAATAGTCACTAAATTATTTATAACTGGAGCTAAGAAACTCAAAATCAAGTACCGTTAATTTTCCCTAAAAATAGACTCATATATCTTCCATCGATCAAATTTTCAGAATTTTTGGTTTGACAAATCAATACCATATTTTTATTGAAGTTTCCCCTATTTCACTCTTTGACTATTCTGACCACTCTTCACTCGAATCAATTTTCTCATTATACAGAACTCAAAATATGTTATCGTTTATTTAATTTGAAACAAGACTCACTAAGGAGTCTAATTATATAAATTTTATCTTATAATCATCATTGTACAATTTACAATGATTTTCTAAAGACAGAACAGTGGATTTCAAAGTCATTTTGACTCTATCTCACGCCACTTCAAATATCTCATTATCTACTATTCTTTTGCTTACACGGTTTCTTTTATAAGAAACTAGACTCATTAATCTTTAATTACACAATTCATTTAGCTTTTAATTCAATTTCCAAAATTTATGGTGATTTTCCAAAATTACGCTACTGTTGCTGTCCCAAGCAGATTTATTACAAATTTGCTCTTTCACATATTCCTTGCATTCAAATTATCTAAACATGTATATCATGTCATTCAAGATCGAACTCATATAAAATAGGCATTAAAATGCTTCACTATCAGCTTTAGTTCAATTGAAACGAATAAAATACAATATCATATTCACATTTAATTTTCCATGATCGTAATCACCTAAAAATAAAATCATAGACTTCCACAAACCTTTCCACAAGGACCAAGTGTTTATATTTGAATATAAACATAGGATCACTTCACATAACTTCACACATTTACCGAATATATCACGATCACATTTATAGTCATAACACTTATTCACAGATGCATCACTTTATATATTTATAATTTAATTCAAATTAAAATCGCATATGAGTACATGATACGTACCTGGCGAACTTAATATGTAATGCACTTTCAATTTGTCAACTTAGTGTAGGATCTTGTAATTGTATACTTTTATCAAATTCATAGGCACTTGGCCTGCTAGGTATAAACCCGAAATTATATTACCAAAGACAAAGCCTGCAGGACTTTAGCTCGGATACATTTCAAAGACGAAAGCTCATGACTTAAGCCCGGATACATTTCTAGCATGAAGCCTGCGGGACTTTAGCCCGGATACATTTCTAGCACGAAGCCTGTGGGACATTAGCCCAGATACATTTCCAGTGTCTTGCATATTTATTCACATGTTAACAGATTTCACATAACATATCACATTAGCAATTCAATTGCTTCATTCGAATATAAGCACAAAATGTACACCTACCCTTTAACTTTCGGTTCAATAATCATACACAAGGAACACATAATCTTTTCACTATCCCAGTTTCACTTTTAATAACCATTCGACTATATGCCATATTCACAAATTATTTCACACACAACCTCGATCAAGTAGGAACAATAGTCACAATTCTTCTATTATACAAATATCCCATTCTTTGACTTTGTTTCATAATAGCTATTCGGTCACCACATATATACCATTCAATTCACATTCGACTTTATACAAACAAGTACAATAAAATTGTATACACATATTACACACTTTCACATCATCACTTAATAGTCATTCAGCCACATTATATACATAAATCATCCATTTCATATTCGGCTTTATAGCCTAAATTCAATATACTTATTGCAAATCGAACTTGTAAAGGTCAAATAATTACTTATCATATTATATAATCTTAAGCGCACAGCAAATCAAATTTAATTACTTAAGGACTTACCTCGGACAACGATAATCGGAACGAGACGAATAATCGACCACTTTGATTTTCCCCCAGATCCAAATCCTAATTCCACTTTTGCCAATCTAATTAATATCATAATTAACTCACTTATTCAACATTTCATTAAATTTTATCTAAAGACACATAATTTGGGCATTTTGCATTTTATCCCCTAACATTTCACATTTTTACAATTTAATCCCTATTTCAAAATAACACAAATTACTCAAAATTCATCAAACCCATGTTAGGCCGAATTTACCTTAGGTCTTTAGCAACCCATTTATTTTATTTATTTCATGTTTTGACCCCTCAATTTACAAATTTCTAAAGTTAGTCCTTAATACACATTTTTATCAAAAAAATCACTTAATTAAACATGAAAATCAAACATTAAAGATTTATTATTCATCATCAAACAACAATTTCATCACATAATAAACAATGGAAAATCTCAAATTCTTCATTAAATCCAAAAATTAAGGCATGGGTTTACTAGTACTCGAAGCAACGATCTCAAAAATGTAAAAATTATAAAAAACTGAGTAAAACACATACCCGAATTAAGCTTTCAAAGTGCCGAATATTCAAAGCTTCCAAACTCATCTTTTTCTTTTCACATTCAGCTATGGAGAAAAATGATAGCATAAAAAGACAAAAACACATGGCTTTTGATTTATTTAATTAAACTTTTTTTTTAACATTTTAACATTTTACCATTAAAATAAATTCATATATACACAAATGCCAAACCAAATATCATCCACTATCTTATAAATGGGCTATTTACCATTTAAGGCCATCATATTAAAAATCCAAGGCCAATTGACACCTTTAACTAATAGCATGCAACTTTTACGTTTTACGTGATTTAGTCCTTTTTATTAAATTAAGCACACAACGATAAAATTTTCGTACGAAAATTTCACACATGTCAATTCACATACTTTAAACACAGAAAATAATATTAAAATATTTTTTTACTCGGATTTGTGGTCCCAAAACCACTGTTCTTACTAGGGTCTAAACTAGGATGTTACAAGTAAGGTACCCGTGTATCCTTAATATTCCAAGTGGTTCAACGGGAGAAAATTTAAAGAGGACATCAAGGTAAGTTAAGGTAAGACGAGTTATACATCAAAAGGTAAGATAAGCTAATGATAGAAGAACAAAGGTAAGTATATAATGCTTATGCATATTTGATAAGGAAAAAGATAAGTAAAATAATTCTTATGAAAGTTGTTATTTATCTTCTTGCAAACTTACTAAGCTTATTGCTTACCCCTTTATTTTCATTCTTTTTTATAGTTTTGACAACCTATCTCAGGGATCATAAAGCACGTCGGAGATCCGGACACACTATCATTAAGAATTATTTTGGTATAGCTAGACGCTTCATTTTGAGTATGGCATGTATAGCATAGCAATCATTTTGAGTGTATAATATTATGATATGGCTTATGGATGGTATGAAAATGCTTGATGATGGTTAGCTATTGGATTGGATAATCAAAGACATGTTTGGTTTTATGTATGCCTAAATGCTAGTTATTCCATGGAAATTATGAAAAAGGGTGAATTTAGCTTTAAAATAGTATTGATCAGTAGCAATGACGTGGATTTGAAAAATCACTAAAATTAGTATAATTGGAATTAGATAGTGAATGAGAGATAGAACTAAATCTTATTGAGTCTATTTTCATATGAAGGAATCAAAACAGGTAAATGAGTTGTATTTTATGAGATACTTTAGTTTTAGTGAAACAGGGTCAGAGTGATTTATGAACCCCCTATTCTGACTTTAGAAATTCACCATATATTGTACAAAAACAATTAGAAGTCATAGTATATATGTATAGATTCCTTATTGAGTATAGTTTTATGAGAAATAAACGGCATAATCATTGGATTTCTGTATAGGAATAAATTTGATTTGTAGTGCACAGAGGACATATTAGCTGAACCCTGAAATAGGGGAGACTTTAACTAATAAATTGTAATAATTTGCCTGACCAAAAATTCTATAAAAAAAATTAGTAAGTAGATATATGAGTTTAGTTTCAGGGAAAATTTACAAATTTTGATTTCAAGTTTCGTATCTCGAGATATGATTTTTTTCGCAACTTTAACCCAGACGGACAGTTTATTGCGGGAAATAAAATAAATTGTTTGAACTTGATTAAGTTGTAAGGTAAGTTTAGTAACACCTCGTGCTCGATTCCGGCGACGGTCTCGGGTAAGGGGGCATTACACATAATGAATCTGTACTCTCTGAGCATTTGAGAATAGTGCTACAAACACTGTGAGATAAATAGTTGTATGCGAAGTTCAGTAAGTGTGAATTCTGGTTGCGAGAAGTTGGTTTTCTGGGTCATATTGTATCAGCCTCTGGAATCCGAGTTGATCTGAGCAAAATTCCAGCTATCATGGATTGGAAACCTCTGAGAAATGTATCTGAAGTCCTAGTTTTCTGGGACTTACTGGTTACTATAGAAGATTTGTGAAAAGTTTTTCAATGATTACGACTCTGTTGACAAAACTACTACAAAAAGATGTGAAGTTTGATTGGTCTGAAAAGTGTCAGAACAGTTTTGATCAGTTGAAAGCTTTGTTGACTGAAGCTCCGGTATTAGTACAACCTGAATCGGGTAAAGAATTTGTAATTTACAGCGATGCTTCGTTGATTGGTCTGGGATGTGTTCTAATGCAAAAAGGTAACGTCATTAATTATGCTTCGAGACAGTTAAAGCCATATGAAAAGAACTATCCGACTCACGACCTCAAGCTAGTTGCTATTATGCTTGCCTTGAAGATCTTGTCTCACTATCTGTTTAGTGAGAAATGTTACGTGTTTTCTGATCGTAAAAGTTTGAAGTATTTAATGACGCAAAAAGATTTAAATCTACAATAGAGAATATGGTTAGAACTGTTAAAAGATTACGAGTTAGTTATTGATTATCATCTGGGCAAATGAAATGTGGTAGCGGATGCTCTGAGTCGAAAATCATTGTCTGCATTTCGTGTGATGAATGTTCATTTGAATCTGTCTGATGATGGTTCAGTTTTACCTGAATTAAAAGAAAAACCCTTGTTTTTACAGCAGATTGTCGAAGCTCAAAAGATTGATAATGAAATCTTGGCTAAACGAAATTAGTGCGATGTAGAGACTGATTCAAAATTTTAGGTGGACAAAGAAGATTGTTTGAGACTCAGAAATAGAATTTGTGTTTCGAGAAATCTGGAGTTAATTCAAATGATTTTGAGTGAAACTCACAGTAGTCTTTTATCTGTACATCCGGGTAGTACGAAAATGTATAATGATCTGAAGCAGCACTATTGATGGTCCAGAATGAAAAGAGATATTTTTGATTTTGTTTCTAAATGTTTGATATGTCAGCAAGTTAAAGCTAAACATCAGGAGCCATCAGGTTTGTTGCAACTGATTATTATTTTAGAGTGGAAATGGGATCGAGTGACCATAGATTTTGTTTCGGGTTTGCCCCTGTCTCCGAGAAAGAAAGATTCAGTTTGGGTTATAGTTGACAGATTGACGAAGTCAGCTCATTTTATTCCAGTATGATCTAATTTCTCACTTGATAAGTTAACTGAGCTTTATATTTCTGATATCGTAAATTTACATGGTGTGCCCTTATCGATAGTATCAGACAGAGACGAGAGATTTACATCGCGATTCTAGAGGAAATTGCAAGATGCTCTGGGTACTAAATTGCATTTCAGCACTGCTTTTCATCTGCAAACAGATGGTCAATCTGAGCATATTATTCAGATACTCGAGGATATGTTGAGATGTTGCATTCTTGAATTCGAATGTACGTGGGAACAATATCTACCTTTGATTGAATTCACTTATAATAATAGTTTTCAATCGAGCATTAAAATGGCACCATATGAAGCCTTATACGGTAGAAAGTGTAGAACTCCATTATACTGGTCTGAGCTCAGTGAGAATAAGATTTATGGTATTGATCTGATAAAAGAAACAGAACAAAAGTGAAAATAATCCGAGATAGTCTGAAAGCTGCCTCTGATCGTCAAAAGTCTTGTGCAGATTTAAAACGAAAAGATATCAAATTTGAGATCGGTGATAAAGTGTTTTTGAAAGTATCTCCGTGGAAGAAACTGTTCAAATTTGGTAAAAAGGGCAAGTTGATTCTGAGGTTTATCAGACCGTATGAAATCATTGAGCGAGTTGGGCCAGTTGCTTATAGATTGAGGCTACCATCCGAGTTAGAAAAGATACATAATGTGTTTTATGTATCCATGCTTAGACGATACAGATCTGATCCTTCGCATATAATCTCTCCGTCCGATATTGAAATCCATTCTGATATGACTTATGAAGAAAAGCTGATTCGTATTCTGTCTGGTGAGATTAAAGAATTACGTAATAAGAGAATTCCGTTAGTCAAAGTGCTGTGGCATAGACACAGACTAGAAGAGGCTACGTGGGAGCCTGAAGATACAACGGAACAGCAATATCCGGATCTATTTAACGGTAAGATTTTCAAGGACGAAAATCCCTAAGGGGGGAGAATTGTAATAGTCTGGTTTAGACCCTAGTCGGAATAGTGGTTTTGGGACCAAAAATTTAAGTCAAGATATTTTAATATTATTTTCTGTCTGTGACATGTGAGTTTATATCTTTGAAATTTCTGTAATTTAATTTGTCTGTTTCTGTGCTTAATTATGAAAAAGGACTTAATCGCGTAAAATGCAAAAGTTGCATGCTAATTGTTAAAGTGCTAATTTGGCTTGGCTTTATAAATAAGAGGTCCTTATGATGCAATTGGACCATTGTACAAATGCATGGACAATTATAGGCTCTAGTGGATGGAAATTTATTTTTTATTAACAAGGATATAATGGTAAATGGTGTATTAAATGAATTAAAGTAAATCAAATGCATGAAATAAGCCATTTATCCATGTATTCTTGCCGAAAATCAAAAGAAAATAAGAAGAAATAGAGCTTTAGGGTTTCAGGATTTGGAAGCATCAATTAGGTATGTGTTTTTGATCGATTTTTAATAATTTCTACGTTTTTGTGATCGTTGCTTCGTGTTCTTCAAAGCCCATGTTTGAATTTCTATTTCTGTTGAAGATTTCATGAAATGCCATTGTTGATATCATGAGTTTTGTGATGTTCTTGAATGCATTATGAAGGCTTGGTAGATAATTTATAAGTTTTGTCTTTAAATTTTGATGTAATAGAGCTATTTGGGCTAAATTGTGAAAACGACCTTTGAGGGACTAAATTGTTAATTAAATGTGTTATTTGGACTTGTATGGAAGCTATGTATATTCGGCTAAGCTATAGTCTTGGTGAATTTTGCATATTTGTGATTTTGTGAAAAATGGATTAAATTGTCAAAGTTGAAAATGTAAGGGCTAAAGCGAAAAGTGCCCAAAATATGTGTTCATGGATTATTTTGAATGAAATGAATGATTGAATAGTTTAATTTGAATTGTATTAGATCAAGAACAAAGAAAATCAGATTTAGATCGAAGGATGTGACAGCCCTAATTTGGCCCTAGTCGGAAGGTGGTTTCGGGACCACAAAACCGAGTCATAAAAATAATTAACCGTTATATTCTATGCCTATTATATGTGTACATGCACGTGTGAAAGTTTCATGCTTTAATTTTGTCATTTGCATGTGAAATTTATTAAATAGGACTTATGTGGGACAATTATGAAATGTGCTAGGTTAATTTATAAGTAGTCTATTAATGCATGTTTTAAAAAAGGATGGACTTGCATGTCAAATGTCCCTTTTTAGTTTATAGTGGCCGGCCATGTTGGTGTTTAATATAAAATATATAAAATTTTTAATAGTATAATGACTACTAAATAACTTTAAATTATAATATTGAGAATTAAAAATGGGAAAAAGGGTGAAGAAAACAAAGTTTTTTATCCTTATTTCTTCTTGGCCGATTTTAAAGAAGGAAAAAGGGAGCTAACCATTCAGTGATCTTAAGCCTTAAATAAGGTACGTAATTCATGTTAGCTTTTGGATTTTTAGCATATTTTAAGTTAGGTATTAAGTTCATTACATAGCCCATGGCAAAATTTTTAGTTTTGTGATGTCTTGAGCATTCGGCCATGGGAGAAATGGTAGGGGATAGATTGATGTTCTAACGGTTTAATTGAGTTTGAGCTAGTTAAAACTAAATTGTTGGTATTTATATGTGAAAGGAATTATTGAGTTACATGAACAAATCTTTTGTTTTTCTTAGTGTTAAATTAAAGAAAATGTCGTCGGGTGCTTGAATGTAATAATTAGAGATTATTTTATATATCAAAAGGTTCGACTTTGTAAATGAATTTAAGGGTTTAAATCTTGAATAATGTTATGCATAGGTTTCAGCTATGAATCTTTGTGTTTAATTTTTGTTATGTTGATGTTCAAATTGAAAATGGATGTTAGTTGTGTTATAACACTTGCTTAATAATGAAAGAACATGAGCTTAAAGCCTAAGTAGCATTTGGCTTTAGAGTAAGTTAAAATTTGTTAGGAAATAATTTCCAAGTTAGTGAATTATGTGTTAAGAGAGGGATTTAGGTTGTATATATATGTATACTTGTTTATATTGAAATTAAGAGGCTATGTTAGCCAATTGAGGGTTTCGGCCATAATATTATAATAAATTGCTGTGAATGTTTGAGTAAGGTATACACAATTAAGTTGAGTTGAAAAATGATTTCTCGAATGTCTAAAATGATATTTGGCTTAGGCTTGTAAGCATGACTAGTCGGTGTTAAATGTTTTAATTAGGAAAGGTTATAAGTCGAGTTTAGTGTTAAAGAAATATTTGGTTGGACACCTAGTGCCGAATGTGTCCAAACGTAACTTACCAAGTACATAAATCTGATAATGCTATAATGGTAGACTTAGTTGGATTTTGGCATTTTCAGTGATGCATTTGACTCTTGTGTCGATCTGGGACGATATGTGTATTTATATGAAACTAAATGATGTTTATGAAATTCAAAAATGCAAGGTATTAAGCTAGTATTATGTTCGATGGTGCATGAGTAGAGCATATGTATGATGTTTAAATAACTAGTTAATAAAATCATTCGTACTTAAATCGAATAGCTAAATTGATAAGTTATTAGATAAGATCTATTTGTTTGAATCAAGCTCAAGAGCTAAGAGGGTCAAAATCAGATAAAGGAAAAGAAAAAGCAATCGAGTAGTCTATCCGCAACTATTCAAAATATCTGAGGTGAGTTTTGAGTAATCACCTTTAGTATAAAAATTACGATGCCTTGATATGTATATACTAGATGAATTCGTATCTTTTTGGTTCTATTTGAATTAATATGTGCGGTAAATAATTAAATTATATGACCTATAGTTGAATGGTCAATTTGGGTTAAGCTTGATTGATGAGAGGTATACGTGATTTGTATGTATGATTCTTAAAACGAAATGGAATTGATGATGTATATTTAGTGCTTATATTCGAATGAAGCAATTGTGTTACTAATGTGATAGGTTATGTGAAATGTGTTAACATGTGAATAAATATGCAAGAATTATATCCGGACTTAAGGTCCACAGGCTATATGCACGGATTATATCTGGACTTAAGGTCCGCAGGCTATATGCAAGGATTATATCCGGACTTAAGGTCTACAGGCTATATGCAAGAATTATATCTGGACTGCAGGTCCCGCAGGCTTTGTGCTAGTGACTGAATTCAGGTTGTAAACCTAGCAGGCTTACTGCCGGTGATTCGAGTGAGAGTACAAACGCGAATGTTCATAGCAAATTATTATTGTTATGAAAAATACATGATAATGTTCAGGTACGTATTATGTATTTATAGGTGAATTGATTTCTAGGTGAGTTATTAGTAACAAATAACTGTATATTTGTGTGAAAGATTATTATATCTATAAAATAGGGAATGAGCTATTGGGTCGATGCCTGTCATTATATGAAAATATGTGAGTTAAATCAGTTGTATGAACCATAAAGTAATGTGAATTATGTGCTGAAAATTTCCTTGTATATATATATATTTGGTCAATAGTCTTTATATATGGTATACTTGTGTATATTCGGCCTAGTGGTTGTAATTAGAATACGAATTTTATAATATTTGTTGTTCTTTTAAATAACGTGTTTTAAATGGTTGAAATGCTTAGAACTTATTAAGCCTATAAAGCTTACTTTGTTTTCTTATCCCTCTGTTTTATAGATTGTTGATTTTGGCCACTGACTCGAGGATTGTCAGCGGATCATCATACTATCGACCTTTGTGGTATAGTTATATTTTGGACCTGATATGGCATGTATAGTTTAGACCGGTGATAGTTATGTTTTTGTATTTGTAAATTTTTTGGCCATGTGAAAATGGCGTACATATATATATATAGCTCAAAGATCAGTATGTTTATAGCTCGACTTCTATTTTAGTTGATGGATTATATGATTGGAATTAAATGTTTAGCCCAGTATTACCTCAGAGCCTAAACCAGCGATCGGTCTTGGGATAGGGGTGTTACATTTTATTTGTATCAGAGCTACGGTTTAGTCGATTCTAGGACTAACGTAGCATATATGAGTCTAGCTATACATGCCATTATGTGTTAATATGATAGTGTGATGATTTCTGACAGTTAAAAATGTGCTTTTGTATAGTAATGGATCCCGATCCCAATCGAGCAGTAGCTGATGATGTTGAGAGTGTAGCGCCTGCTCCCGTGCATGGGACAGCGCCGATGGACTCTCAACCTATCGCTAGCAATCAGAATGATGAGGCTAGACAGGCTTTTTATAGTGTGATGAATAATTGGTTCAACTAATACATTCGAACTAAAACGGCTGTTCCACAACCCCCACTTTCGAATAATACACCCCCTGCACCTACAATACCTCCGGTAACTGATCATATGAGGTTAAATAAGCCTCCGATTGACAGAATTCGAAAGCACGGGGCTACTGAATTTAAGGCTACCGATAATGATGATGCCGAGTAAGCTGAGTTTTGGTTGGACAATACTATCTGAGTATTCGATGAATTATCTTGCACACCTGATGAATGCCTGAAATGTGCTATATCTTTGTTACGTGATTCGGCCTACTATTGGTGGAATATGTTGATTTCTGTTGTGCCCAGAGAACGAGTGACTTGGGAGTTTTTCCAAATCGAGTTTCGAAAAAAGTATATCAGCCAGAGATTCATTGATCGAAAATAGAAAAAATTTCTTGCACTTAAACAAGGTTCCATGTCGGTTACTGATTATGAACGAAAGTTTGTGAGGCTTAGCCGGTATGCTCGAGAATGTGTTTCTTCAGAAGCTATAATGTGTAAACGTTTCGAAGATGGATTGAACGAAGATATAAAACTGTATGTTGGCATTCTAGAAATCAGAGAATTTGTAGTACTTGTAGAGCGAGCTTGCAAAGCCGAAGAGCTCAGTAAGGAGAAAAGAAAAGCTGAAGTGAGAGCAAGAGAGTTCCGTAAGAGATCTTCGGGAAAGCCCTTTCAACAGTCATCGAAGAAATTTAGAGATGATTCAGGCCGATCTAAAGACACTTTGGGCTTTTCCAGACGAGATCGTGATCGACCCCCTGTGAGTACGCGAGTCACTTCGATTGCCAGTGTTGGAAATGATCGTCGGGGATAGGACAGAGTGTCAGTATTGTGGTAAATGGCATTCGGGGAGTTGTAGATTCCATGACCGCTCCTTTTATAAGTGTGGATCAGCTGACCACTTTATCAAGGATTGCCCAAGACTGTCTGAGCAGAATGTAAATCAGAGTGGGAAACCAGGTGCTACTACCGCTCGAGGTAAACCATCTAGAAATGCGGGGAATGCTAGTGGCGGTTAGAGAGGATCTAGAGATGCTACAACCAGATCTGAGGCTCGTGCTCTTGCTAGAGCTTATGCTATACGCGCACGCGAGGATGCTTCTTCGACAGATGTTATTACTGGTACTTTCACTCTCTTTGATACTAATGTGATTGCATTGATTGACCCTGGTTCTACTCATTCATATGTATGTGAGACTTTAGCATCCAGTAAGACTTTATCTGTTGAGTCTACTGAGTTCGTAATTCGAGTGCCGAATCCCTTGGGTCGTTATGTACTTGTCGACAAGGTGTGAAAGAAATGTCCCCTAATAATCCGAGGTTCCTGTTTTTCGGCTGATTTGATAATTTTACCGTTTGATGAATTTGATGTTATCCTTGGTATGGATTGGTTGACCGTACATGATGCAATTGTGAATTGCAAAAGAAAAACCATTGATTTGAGGTGTGTAAATAATGAGATAATTCGAGTTCAGTCTACTGATTTGAGCGGATTGCCAGCAATAATATCATCGATGTTGGCTCAGAAATATGTGAGAAAGGGGTGTGAAGCATATCTTGCGTGCATGCATTGATAAACAAAGAGTCAGAAAAGAGACTTGAATCAGTGCCAGTGGTTTGTGAGTATTCAGATGTTTTTCCTGAGGAGTTACTAGGATTACCACCCGTTCGAGAGGTAGAATTCAGCATCGAACTAGTACCTGGTACCACACCAATTTTGATAGCTCCGTATCGTATGGCACCAACGGAATTGAAAGAATTGAAAACTCAGTTGCAAGAGTTGACGGATAGAGGTTTTGCTCGACCAAGTTTCTCACCTTGGGGTGTACCAGTATTGTTTGTGAAAAAGAAGGACGGAACCATGAGAATGTGCATCGACTATCATCAATTGAATAAAGTGACAATAAAGAATAAATATCTGTTACCACGTATTGATGACTTGTTTGATCAGCTGAAAGGAGCCTCAGTGCTTTCAAAGATAGATTTGAGATCGGGTTATTATCAGTTGTGAGTTCGAGACTCAGATATACCCAAAACTGCTTTCAGAACGAGATACGGTCACTACGAGTTCTTAGTGATGCCGTTTGGGCTCACTAATGCCCCTGCGGTATTTATGGATTTGATGAATCGAATTTTCAGACAATATTTGGACCAGTTTGTAGTTGTGTTTATAGACGACATCTTGATTTATTCACATGGTGAAATCAAACATGCCGAGCACTTGAGATTAGTGTTGCAGATTTCACAGGATAAGCAGTTGTATGCTAAGTTCAGTAATGTGAGTTCTGGTTGAGAGAAGTTAGCTTTTTGGGACACGTGGTATCTGCATCGGGTATTAGAGTTGATCATGGAAAAATTTCAGCCATACTCGATTGGAAGCCTTCGAGAAATATTACTGAAGTTTGGAGCTTTTTGGGACTTGCGGGTTACTACAGACGATTTATAAAGGGTTTCTCGATGATAGCCAAACCAATGACGAAACTACTTCAGAAAGATGTTAAGTTTTTGAATGGTTAGAAAAATGCCAGAAAAGTTTTGATCAATTGAAAACTTATTTGACTGAAACTCTGGTGCTAGTGCAGCCCGAATCCGGTAAAGAGTTTATCATTTATAGTGATGCATCCTTACTTGGGTTTGGTTGTGTGTTGATGCAAGAAGGTCGAGTTGTAGCTTACGCGTCGAGGCAATTGAAGCCACATGAGAAAAACTATCTGACCCATGATCTCGAATTAGCTGCCATCGTATTCGCTTTGAAAATATGGCGACACTACTTGTTTGGGGAGAGGTGTCATGTATATTCGGATCACAAAAGCCTTAAATACTTGATGACTCAAAGAGATTTGAATCTGCGTCAAAGACGTTGGCTTGAGTTGTTGAAAGATTACGAGCTTGTCATTAATTATCACCCGGGAAAGGCTAACGTGGTAGCCGATGCTTTAAGTCGTAAGTCACTGTTTATCTTACGAGCAATGAATGTAAACCTATCCGTTTCATCTGATAATATGTTAGTAGCAGAATTGAAAGCTAAACCATTATTGATTCATCAAATACGCGAATCTCAGAAAGTCGACGATGAATTAGTTGCTAAACGAGCTAAATGTGTTTCAAATGTGGAATCAGAGTTTCAAATTGATGACGACGATTGTTTGAGGTTTAAAAGTCGATTGTGTGTTCCAAGAAATTTGAAACTTATTTCTTTAATTTTAAGCGAGGCCCATAGTAGCCGAATGTCATTCCACCCGGGTAGTACGAAAATGGAAAATCATCTGAAACGTCAGTTTTGGTGGCCTGGTATAAAATGAGACATTTCTGACTTTGTTTCAAAGTGTTTGATATGTCAACAAGTGAAAGCGGAACATCAAGTGCCTTCAGGGTTACTTCAGCCGATCATGTTACCCGAATGGAAATGGGATTGTGTCACGATGGATTTTGTATCTGGGTTGCCATTGTCGTCAAACAAGAAAGATGCGATATGGGTTGTTGTGGATAGACTGACAAAGTCGGCTCATTTTATCCCTGTACGTACGGATTATTCCCTGGACAAGCTAGCTGAATTGTATGTTTCTCAGATTGTAGGTTACATGGAGTACCTATTCCTATTGTGTCAGATAGAGATCCGAGATTCACATCGTGATTTTGGAAGAAATTGCAAGAAGCATTAGGTACCAAGTTGCATTTTAGCACCGCTTTTTATCCCCAGACTGATTGTCAATCTGAGTGGATAATTCAGATACTCGAGGACATGTTGAGATGTTGCATCCTTGAGTTTAGTGGTTCATGGGAACAGTATTTACCTTTAATTGAATTCGCTTACAACAATAGTTTTCAATCAAGCATTAAGATGGCACCTTACGAGGCTTTGTATGGTCGTAAATGTCGTAAACTATTGTTTTGGACCGAGCTTAGTGAAGGTAAAATCTTCGGGGTTGATTTGATGAAAGATACGGAGCAGAAAGTAAAGGTAATCCGTGAAAGTCTGAAAGTAGCTTCAGATCGTCAGAAATCGTATGCATATTTAAAGTGAAAAGATATTGAATATCAGATTGGAGACAAAGTGTTTCTTAAAGTTTCACCTTGGAAAAAAGTACTCAGATTTGGCCGTAAAGGCAAATTGAGTCTGAGGTTCATCGGGCCGTATGAGATATCCGAACGAATTGGGCCAGTAGCATACAGATTGATTTTACCCCCTGAACTTGAAAAGATTCACAACGTTTTTCATGTTTTGATGCTTCGACGCTATAGATCCGATCCATCGCACATAATTAGTCCATCAGATGTTGAGATTCAATCTGATTTGAGTTACGAAGAAGAACCGGTTTGTATTTTGGCTCGTGAAGTAAAAGAACTACGAAATAAGAAAATCACATTAGTGAAAGTACTGTGGCTTAAGCATGGGGTTGAAGAAGCTACTTGGGAACTGGAAGACTCTATGAGGGATCGATATCCCAACTTATTTACTGGTAAGATTTTCGGGGACGAAAATTCCTTATGTGGGGGAGAGTTGTGATAGCCCTAATTTGACCCTAGTCGGAAGGTGGTTTCAGGACTACAAAATCGATTCATAAAAATAATTAACCGTTATATTCTATGCCTATTATATGTGTACATGCACGTGTGAAAGTTTCATGCTTTAATTTTGTCATTTGCATGTGAAATTTATTAAATAGGACTTATGTGGGACAATTATGAAATGTGCTAGGTTAATTTATAAGTAGTCTATTAATGCATGTTTTAAAAAAGGATGGACTTGCATGTCAAATGTCCCTTTTTAGTTTATAGTGGCCGGCCATGTTGGTGTTTAATATAAAATATACTTGTGTATATTTGGCCTAGTGGTTGTAATTAGAATACGAATTTTATAATATTTGTTGTTCTTTTAAATAACGTGTTTTAAATGGTTGAAATGCTTAAAACTTATTAAGCCTATAAAGCTTACTTTGTTTTCTTATCCCTCTGTTTTATAGATTGTTGATTTTGGCTACCGACTCGGGGATTGTCAGCAGATCATCATACTATCGACCTTTGTGGTATAGTTATATTTTGGACCTGATATGGCATGTATAGTTTAGACCGGTGATAGTTATGTTTTTGTATTTGTAAATTTTTTGTCCATGTGAAAATGGCGTACATATACATATATAGCTCAAAGATCAGTATGTTTATAACTCGACTTCTATTTTAGTTGATGGATTATATGATTGGAATTAAATGTTTAGCCTAGTATTACCTCATAGCCTAAACCGGCGATCAGTCTCGGGATAGGGGTGTTACAAGGGAAGTCTAAAGTAGTTGAATAGTCAACTCGTTTTCGTCCAAAATCCGTATGAGGTAAGTCAAATTACAATTATGTGTTAAATTGATTAAATTCTACACATATACATTGTAATCTGTATTGGACGTCCTTGAGAGCCTGATGAATGATTTCTGAGTAAATTCTGATAATATGTATGTATCTAAAAAGTTTTGCATGTCTCTAAATAAATGTTGACATCAATATGAGATATCTGTAAGACCATGTCTAGGACACAGGCCTCGATTTGAAATTTACATGTAGGACCATGTCCAGGACATCGGAATCGTATCTGATGTCGTGTAAGACCCTGTCTGGGACAGAGGCATCGATATTGAATTACATGTAAGACCACATCCGGGACGTCGGCATTATTCCCGGTTACAAGTATCTGTATTATTTCTGAATCATTTGATGATAACGTACGGGATATGAGAATGAATATATGAAATTTATAATTTATACAGGTACATTTGTATCGTACTCAATTTTTGAATATGAAAGACTCTGTTTCAGCAAAATAGTGAATGTGAAGTAGGTTCGGAATTATGGAAATGAATATAAGATGTATACGAGCAAATGAGCTTGGTTCAGTTATGAACTATTCTGAGAAATGGCTATGAATCCTTATTGTTACTTGGTATATATATATGCTTTAGTAGTTAGATCAATTGTTTTTGGCTTACTAAGCTCTTTGTAGCTTACACTGTGTGACTTCTGTCTATTTTACAGTTATCTTAGCTACTGAAGGCTCGAGATTGTCGAGGATTGTCACCACACTATCAAACTTATTTTGGTACTTTTGGAAATGTGCATATTTATAAGTATGGCTTGTATAGGCTAGAAGGTTTAAGAATGAAAGCTTGATATGTATATATGTTATGCATGTCAATTGGCTAGCAAATGATAAGTTTGTGCATAGTTTTGGTGTATGCTTGTAATGTGCTATGTTCTAATGTGAATTGGTCATCTTTGAGCATGGAATTGGTTGAAAATGTTGGTATGAATGTTGGATATTATTGCTTGTGGGATTATACCCAAAAGGGGTGGGAAATTGGCTTAAACCAAGCCTGCATTGTGCCACACGGTCAGGGAACACTGGCGTGCCTTATAGCGATGGGCTTAAATCAGTAGCTAGCTAAGTACCACACGGCCAAGGCATATGGTCGTGTCTGTTGGCCGTGTGAAAAAGTCAGTATAGGAAGTCTTTTTGGCACGATTGGATCACGTGGGCCTGTCTTGTGCCCGTGTGTGTCACACGGCCTAGTCGCATGGGCATATGACTTTAACAGTTTTGAAAGATTTGGATAAGTTCTAAAAATTTTGGATGTGTTTGGTTTAGTCCCGACCTTTCTTAAATGACTGTTTTAGGTCTCGTAGACCATCTTAAAGGATGAATTGTGAATGAATACCTATGTATTAATGTTATATGATATCTGTGATTTTGTATTGGTTTGAAATGCTCTGTCCATCTGGTTATGCCCCTTATCTATTCCGGCGATGGTTACGGGATAGGGGTGTTACACGTCAAATCAAGTAATAAAGTGATGAGTGATTATTGTCACCACATGGATCAGAATTGATGAAAAAATTTTGGTTATGCTATTACTATGAATTTGACCAATTAAACTGTGCAAAAGAAACATATGACAAATTAATGAAGAGAATTAATGAATGGATTAATAAAATCAGTTATGAATGAAAGAATGCTAGGGCAATTGAAATATTATGGCAATTCTCAAAGAATAAGTGGGGAGGATTTGTACTATTGAATGATAAAAGTTGGAATTAATCAGGTTTTATTTTTATATCATAATAATGTCATGGCAAACTCTTAACCATTCTACTGCTCAGGGATGCACTACTGCAGTTTGCTTCTTTCGAGAGCTAGAGTTTAAGCTATCATTCTGAGTTTTTGTATGTCTATAGAACTCAAGAATGATATCCAGACTTTTTTTCCTTTCCGTAACACCCCTAACCCGTATCCGTTTCTGGAATAGGGTTACGAGGCATTACCGATCAATTACAACATACATCTTACATTTCTCACATGAAAATTCATTAAAACATAAACATCCATCAAACATAATCACATTGTCCCTTATAAGGCCCTACGAGACCTTAAATCATGATTGGAAGAGGTTTGGGACTAAACCGATAACATTTTAAAACTTTGGGAAACTTAGAAAATTTTCATGCATAGAAGTTTCACACGCCCGTGTGAACAGGCCATGTGCTACACACGGCCACCAGACATGCCTTGGTCATGGGAAATCTGGATGGGTTACTGACTTGGGTCACATGGCCGGCCACACGCCTATGTGCCAGCCCGTATGTCACACATGGCTAGTGGACACGCCCGTGTGTCTAAGCCATGTCAAACCTATAGGGTATACTGACTTAATTCGAAAGGGTGCCCCAGGGGACACATGGTCGTGTGTTGCAAATAGCTGGGACACACGCTTCTGTCGCTGCCCGTGTGGACAAAAATAGGCTAGTTGCAAAGCCAAATTGCCACCCTTTTCTCATGCATACATAGCAACCAAAATGGTACCATTTCAATACATTTCATACACATATTATACCAATCCAACTTGGTACTCAATTACCTAAATAATACCATGCATAATCCATTCATATATCAATTACAAAACAAGACATCATTTGCACATTTTCATTCCATCAATTCCTTGTCAAAACATACCATGTATATCATGATTCATCAACCATAATTTCCCAATAATATTAATCTATGTTTAACCAAAATCATCACCTATATCAATTTTAAAAAACATAAGCACATAGCAAAATCAAATATTTATCCAACCATCTTGGCATTCATTTACAAGGCCAAAATCAAGCATAACACAATTACACATATTCATCACTTACCCTTAACCATTTGAACATCCAACTCCATACCTAAAAGTGCCAATTCAAATCACCAATTTACAATCAAAGTATTAATATAGCAATCATAGACCTAACATCACAACTTATATCCTCATATAATTATATACTATCACATACACCACATTTAAGCCAAATCACATGGCGAATTACAATGAAACACATAGGCATCAATTGCCAAATTTACATTCAACATTACCAAAACACATGTCCACGCAACTCAAGCCTATACATGCCATATAACCAAGTCACAAGTGTATAAATACGAAAATAAAAAATCGGATAGTGTGATGCGATCTCCTCCGACTTTCAACCCGAGCGAGCGTCCGAATCACTATAAAACTTAAAAAAATAAGACAAACTAAGTTATAAAGCTTAGTAAGCTTGTATGATATTAAACTTGTCATATTAATTAAGCACATATTAAGCATTTACATATACTAAATCAACTATCAATATAACTTCATTCAAACCAACATTCCTCACATTTTCTTTAGCCAAGGTGAATCATTTAATTATCATCAAGTAATGGTATTTCGCACTTTATATACCTTATGTATATATAGTTAAAACAAACATAACTCATGCCTCATTCAACATCCAATTTATAGCTCCATATAGCCAAACTAACCCATTTTGGCATCAAACATATTTATACACAAATCTTTGTCATTTCATATATACATGATACAATATGAACTTATCACTTTCATTTGATTCTCACATAAATTTTGTATTACTTATTTTGATTTTACTTTCATTCTTATCTTGACTATGCCCGTTGAACCCTTCGGAATCACTAAGGATACTAGGATATCACATAAAGCTCATACAATGCCATATCCCAGATATGATCTTACATGTTATCTAATATCGATGCCAATGTCCCAGACATGGTCTTACACGAAATCATATAACGATGCCAATGTCCCAGACATGGTCTTACACGTAATCACTGTACAATGCCAATGTCCCAGTCATGGTCTTACATGTAATCTCATCTCGGTATTCCTAATGTCCTGACATTTGTATCCTATACTATTCCTAGATTCGTACGGGACTTTCAGATGTCATAACTCTGTCGATTATTGCTCGTAATCATGACCATTCAACATTCAATTCAATTCAATAATAAATAAGCATTTACAACATAAATTAAGTATCATTACGCAACTTAGCTATTTTTGCCGGTGGAAAATATTTTAACAAAAATTTTTCGGTCTTTTGTTCCCAAGTGGTAATGGACCCTCATGGTAGTGAGTTCAACCACTGTTAGCTTTGTTCCTCAGTGAAAAAGGGAATAACCGAAGCCGAATGGAATCATCAGGAACACCATTAATTTTGAAAGTGACGTACAGTTCTAGGAAATTTGCCAAGTGAGTGTTGGGGTTCTCATCCTGCAAGCCATCAAACTAAACAAATTGCTGTATCATCTGAATCGTGTTAGGTTTCAGTTCAAAATTATTTGCAGCAATAGCAGGCCTAACTATACTTGACTCAGTTCCTGTAAAATTAGGTAGCATAATCATACATAGTACGAGGAGCAGGATTCTGATTTGCTAATTCAGCAGGTATGGCTGGAGGTAGCGGATTGTCTTGATTTTCAGCCATCTCCTCGGTTGTAGTTGAGATATCATCCTCTTGCTCTTCCTTTGTGTATCTTAAGCTGCGTCTGATTTCTCGTCGACTTCTACGAGCTGTACGATCAATTTCCTCATCAAAAAGAAATGGCCCTAACAGGTTTCTTCTAGTCATAAACTATAAGAACCTGCCAGGAGAAAAAAGAAAGAAAATTAGTAAAATTAAAATTGAAGTTAAATTGCAAGAAAATAAATGGCTAAAGTAATAAAAATTCAGCGTTCCTAATATCTTAGTCCCCAGCAACGACGCCAAAAACTTGATCGTCGATTTTCCTGTGATAAGTTTTATAAATTTATAATGAATCGTTCTTGAAACTAACTATTATCACGACGTAGGCAAGTGTACCTATCAAACAGTAGTATAGTTTTAGCAAGACCGGGTTGTCGAACCTAAAGGACTATGAGTACTAGTAATGATTGTCTTCTTATTATCTAGCCGAAGAAAAGAGATTTGTTTTAACTAACTAATTAATTAAACTAAGAGCTTGCAGAAAATAGAAGTTGGGAAATTATTTTGGGGAAAGCGATTGATTGAAACAATACCTAAGAAAAAATCCACCTAAACTTTTACTTGTTATTCTGGCTCCGAACTGGACGATTTATTCATTTAACTTGTTCCGTAGAAATCCCTACTGTATATTATTATCCCTCTTGAGACTAACAACGTCTAATCCCTAGGTTGAATAACCGAGAGTTATCTCTAATTAACACCCTAAGGTTGCATTAACTCGATCTATGGATTCCCTTATTAGGTTTCACCCTAATCCGGCAAAATCTTGTTACCCTATCTCTAGGCGTGCAATCAACTCCGCTTAATTACGACAAAGTTACTCTTAGACAGGGTCTATTCCTCCTCCAACTAAGAGTAGTAACTGTAAGTGATATCTTGAAATACCAAAACAAGAATTAAGAACACATAATTAAGAACAAGTCAAATATTTATCATACGATTCAGAAATAATAACAAGGTTTTGTCATAGGTTTCATCCCCCTTAGGTATTTAGGGGTTTAGTTCATAAATAAACAAGAAAACATCTCAGAATAATAATGATTACAAAACATAAAGAAAACCCAAAACTCCTGAAGGGGAAATTGAGGAGAGATCTTCAGTCTTGATAGTGGCTCCGGCTTCTGAGATGGATCAATCGGCTTCCTTGGAGTAATTCCTTACTCCCTATTCTCCATCCCCCTTTTCTTCCTCCTCTAGGGTGCATTTATAGGCTTTGGAATGCCTAAGAACCCTCAAAAGTGGCCTTTTTCGAATTGGACTTAACTTGGGCTCGACAGGGACATGCCCGTGTGCGATAACTTTAGGCCGTGTTTGAGGTACACGGCCGTGTGTTATACCCATGTGAATCGTGCTTCAATTCTGCCAAACTGACACGGCCATGTGATCTGCTCGTGTGAAGAGGTCCAGGCCGTGTTGGTTTCGTGCTTTGGCCTATTTTCTCTATTTTCGGCCCGTTTCTCGTTCCTTTCATTCTCCAATGCCTACCTGAGAATAAAACATGAAATTAAGGCATTAGGAGCATCGAATTCATCAAATCTAAGGAGAAATCATTCATAAAAGGCGTTAAGCATGGGTTATAAATATGTATAAATTACGGTTTATCAGTGTTAATTAGAGAAAAGTCTCAATTATTCAATCTAGGGATTAGACGTTATTAGTCTTGAATAGGGATAATAACATAACTTAGGGATTTCTACAGAACAAGTTAAATGAATAAATCGTCCGATTCAGAGCCAAAATAACAAGTGAAGTCTAGGTGGATTTTTCCTTAGGTATTATCCTAAATCAATAAAGTAATTCCCCAATTTTATTTTCTGCAACTTCTTAGTTTAGATAATTAGTTAGTTAAAACAAACCCCTTTATTCTTAGGCTAGATAATAAAAAGACGGTCATTACTAGTACTTTTAGTCCTTTGGGTTCGACAATCTGGTCTTGCTAAAGCTATACTACTGTTCAATAGGTACACTTGCCTACATCGTGATAATAGTTAGTTTCAAGAATGATTAATTATAAATTTATAAAACTTATCACTGAAAATCACGATCATTGGGTGAGAAAAATGGCTTGGAAATGGCCTATTTTTAGTCCACACGGCCAGAGGCACCGGCGTGTGTCTCAACCAGGTGTGACACACGGCCAGGCGACACGGCCGTGTGTCCCCTATAGATTTCAAAAGTTTGCAAGTCAAGCTGTTACATGGCCTAGCATACGGCCTAGCACACGGGCGTGTGGCTTGGTCGTGTGACCCAACATCCCCTACCCATGTCCGATGCCGGGACAGGATACGAGTCATTACTGGACTTAAACGCAATCAATCATGCAAACTCGGCCATAAAATTTCATTCATATTTCAAAATATTCAATCATATGTACATAGTCCCTTATTTGCGTCTATGAAACTCAAATCACACTTTAGAAGGGGTTCGAGGCTAAACCGAGAACCTCCAAAAGTTTTACATCACTTAGAAAATTTTTCATGTTTTGGAGAGTCATACGCCTATGTGGGTAGGCCGTGTGGTCTCACACACCCGTACGGCTCTGGACACGCCCGTGTCCTCAGCCCATGTAACACTCTATTTTTGGCGTCAACAAACAAATAAGGGTCACACAGCCAAGTCACACGCTCGTGTGCTAGACCGCGTCTTCCACACGGTTGAGACACACAACCCTGTCTCTGCCCGTGTGGCCAGCACATAGGCTATTTTCCAAGCCCTTTTGTTACCCTTTACATGCACACACACAAACATGGATCCAGAAGCATTCAACATCCTCAATTATGATCTAGACATTTCATTTACTTATCAACATACATGTGTTACACATTCTCACATTAAATCAAGTCTAGACACACCATATCTTATACATTTGGCTATATCAATACCTTACCACTTATACCCTTATACCATAGTTATCTTCATCTCTATTTAATTCCAACTTATCATCAAGCATAACCTTCTATCCAAGACATAACTTTATATAATGTCCACATTTCACATGCATAAAACAATATGCTTGACTAAGACGTTCTACACCAATTCCATATTCAATTTAACATTATTACTATTTCTCACTTTATACCATTGTACCATGGTTAACTAACTATCCATCAACCGTCCATGTCCAATGAATTATCATTTTATTTCTACATTACACATTTAATTCATGGTCATGACCACTTCGATTGGTCATAAAACATGCATTCAACACACATGACATATTACCAACCGTGCATGGCAAACAGGCATATTCACATCACAATTATTAGACACAACATGAATAGCTAGATTTACAAGTCGTAATCAATAGCTCAATATAGGCCAAATTATAATAACACATGTTATAAAACTAAGTCCCTATACATGCCACTCACTTGATATTTCTAACTTATGTATAAATACTCTAAAGGTATTGGCTTGATAGTGTGATGTTGCCTCTGACGATCTCCAACCCCGAGCTGGCCTGAGAACAGTAAGGAATGGAAAGGAGGGAGTAACTTTTACGCTTAGTAAGCTCACATGAAAAATAATAAGCAATGTATTAACATGCTATTTTCAAATTCTTTCTATTTATTCAAGGTCTAGTCAAGTTGTTTTCTCGAGTCGCAGTGATTAAATTATTTATATCTAGAGATACGAAACTCCAAATTAAGATCCGTTACTTTTCCCTGAAACTAGACTCACAAATCCTCTTACCATAAAATTTCAAATATTTTTGGACCAGCCAATAGGCACATTTTATTATTCAGAGTCTCCCCTGATTCACTATTTGATAGTTCTGACCCCTCTGCACTAACAATTTATTATCTATTCGTACAAGATTTGGATGATGTTCCTGTTTGTTTCTTTTGAAAATAGACTCATTAAGGATCTTAAACATATAAATTATAACCCATAATTATATTTTACGATTTGTAATGATTTTCCCAAATCAGAACAGAGGATTCTGAAATCATTTTGATGTTGTCTCACAAAAATTCAAATATCTCATAATATGAAATTCTTTTGCTTACACCGTTTCATTTATATGAAAATAGACTCAATAAAATTTTATTCTATATCTTATTCAACTTATAATTCGATTTCCACCATTTTTGGTGATTTTTTAAAGTTACACAACTGCTGCTGTTAAAAACTGTTTTATTACTAAATTTCACTCTTTCATGTTTTCTTTGTAGTAACTTTCATTATAACACTTACTCTATATCAATCTTACCAAAGTTTGATCACATATCGAGCACGTTGCTCATAATTTTACATACACGAACCTTCACTTATTCATTACATAGTCATATTCATATGTATTTTCACTTAGTAAATTTCCCGTTGAACTCATCAGAATAGTAATAGATACCCGATGGCCTGTACATATTACCACCCTTGTAACCGAAGCTCTCGGATACGCATAGTAACTAGCACTTAGTACTACACATGCGACCTAACAATCTGGTACACATAGTAGCCTTCATTTAGTACTACACACGTGGCCCAACCATCTGATACACGTAGTAGCCTGCACTTAGTACTACACACGTGATCGAAGCTATCAGGTACGCATAGTAGCCTGTACTTAGTACTACACATGCAACCTAACAATCTGGTACACGTAGTAGCCTGCACTTAATACTACACATGTGACCTAAAACTATCTTAAACACATAGTAGCCTGCACATAGTACTACACATGTGTTCTTACAACAGATCATTCGTATCTTTTCTACTCCGAAGGTCTAACTGGGAAATTCTTCACTTTTCAACATTTTACTAATTCATTCTTAGTCAATTTCGATTCGTAATTTACATCAAATGATCATTCTATAGGCAGCTACATCTATAATAACAAAAGATAATAATATAAAAAAAAGAATCGATATATTATTTACATACAAACTTACTCATTTCAAAGAAATATCATATTTCATCAAATTTCCATTACAATAAATTATCCAATCACATGTTATCGACATTTAAGCTATCGATTACTTCATAGGTACATCACGTTCCCATACACAATATCATTAACATATAAATCAATACAACCATAGCAAAATAGATTTCAAGTGTAGCAACAATATCATGAATATCATGATTATTTAATCACATGAACTTACTTGTCAAAATCTCGTTGAGTACAATCGTGTAGCAATTCACACAACTCATGTAATAGTAATTTAACATTCATCACATTTTCCACATCATATTTATCATCCATAAATTCTTCTAATATATTAAATCATACATTTTATGCCATAATAATAGATAATTACAATTCAAGCATGATATTGCATTATTATTACCATACGAACTTACCTCGGGACCAAAATAGCAAAAAGGAACCAAACCGTCAATTTTTCATTTTTCACCCGATCTAGGTCCAATCCTCGTTTTCCTTGATCTATAATATCACATTTAGTCTAATTATTACTCAGATTATTTAATGTGATCCAAAAAACATATTTTGGCAAAATTACATTTTTGCCCCTAAACTTTATCGACATTACACTTTTGTCGCTAGGCTCATAAAGTGATTTCTATTCAATTTTCTCACTCTATAGGCTTAGCCGAACCATTTTCATAACTATAGCAAACTACAATTCTCATCAAAACAGGCTTTTATACCACTTTTACAACTTTTACAAAATGGTCCTTTCAGATGTTTTCATCGAAAATCGCTTAGTAAAAGCCGTTTATTTAACACCCAACACTCATTTTCTACCATTAGACATCAAAATGCATGCATGTCATACATGGTTCAATTTTTACAGATGAACCCTAGCTCAAGTTACTGGTAGAAATAGATAGATCTTGTTACGGGGATTGTAAAAACGTAAAAATCATTAAAAACAAGGCTAGAACAGACTTACAATCGAGCTTGGAAGCTTGAAAAATCATAGCCATGGTTTCTCCATGAAATTTTCGGCCAAGAGGTTGAATATGGACAAAAATTGGCTTTTTAATTTTGTTTTTAATTCATTTTAATAACTAAATGACCAAAATTCCCTTAATGAAAAAACTTTGGGAACATGCCTAACCATGTCCATTTTTGTCCACAAACTTACCCAATGGTCTAATTACCATATAAGGACCTCCAATTTAAAATTTCATAACAATTGGACACCTCTAGCATGTAGAACTCAACTTTTGTACTTTTTACGATTTAGTCCTTTTGAGTAAATTGTGTGCCCAAACGTCAAAATTTTCGAACGAAATTTTCTCAAAATCATTCCGTGAAATTGTAGACCATAAAAATATAATAAAAATAAAATTTTCCTCATCAGATTTGTGGTCCCAAAACCACTATTCTGACTAGGCCTAAAATCAGGATGTTACATTTCTCCCTCCTTTAGGGATTTTCGTCCCCGAAAATCTTACCAAAAAAGTGGTTTTCGCTTTACAACACTTTCGCTGAAACTTAATCTCTATTAGAAAGTTCATGTATTCAAAAGTTCGATCCATACCATCATGTTACTTATACATTCATACTTGAATCTTTTTCAAATTCGAATAGTGAAACTAACTAGTTTATCCTAGCCTTATACTCTCTATAATTTCACACGGTCTGATTATTTGTCAATTCAACTCTCAGTTACCTTTCATTTCAAAGCCTCTTTTGGCTTTCCCAAGAAATCACGATATGAAATCCGGGTCTCAATCCGATTAGTGGAGACTAGTATTCCAAGAAACCCATCAATCATAAAGACACGAAATTCCTCGAACCTGATGAGCAAAAATTCAGTACATACCAACATGTTTAACATATCTCGTCAAATATTTAACAATAAGCTACATGACATTTTTCTCTTTCAAAGACAGGGATGATCTTGATAGGGCCTTGAGGATAATCCTTTTCTCATTTTCCATTCTAATATCAATACTGGCAGAGATAACTCTGGTAGAACCTAATGATTGGCTTTAACCCCATTAACATTTCAAATATTCTTACACAAGGATCATACAATAACCATCTCATCATCTTTTAATACCCAAGTCATTGACATCAGATACTTTAAGCTATCACTTGTCTTGTTGTCTTAAAAGACATCACTATTCAAACAACAATACATAACTGAAAATCACGAAGTCTTTGCTCAACACAGACTAGACCAGTTCAAAGGCTTTAGTTAACAATGTTCTCATCTGTCCAAAATTTTCCAATCATGCATAAAGCCATTAATTTCACAAGACGAAAATTTTACTACTTAAGCCTTTTCCAATGTTAAATCCTTACACGAAAATTTAGAAACATCCAAATACTAAGATCACCATAGTACCATAATCAAATTAGAAACATAGTCATGCTTGATATATATATCACAAACTAAAGATCATATTTTAGATATAAGCCATGCTCGACAAGTTACGAGATAAAGATAACCAGAAATTCAAGATAAAGAAACCCAATATGGAGAAATCCAGAATATAGAAATCCAAATCATGATACTGTCTCAAAAGACCGAGAACAAAGTTCATAAGAAAGTGTGAAAGATCTCAATGGTTCCTCAGAGAAAAGAAATTCAGAAAGACATCATTCCAACTCACTAAAAACGAATACGACCAAAACGATATACTTCTTGTGTTTGTATATATATATATATATAATCATAAAGAGCATTAATTTGTAGAGATAGAATCATGGCACCATTTACAATTTCACATCAATTCCCAATAGACAGAATGTAACAGAATACCAGAAAGAAGATAGAATCATGTAGATCATAACCCAAATGAAATTGACAATGTCTTTGTCTAACATTAAGATCATAAAACATTCTCATAATATCAAAACTCATTAGAAAATAGAAAGCCTCAATAACCCTTCCGCAGATAAATGATTTCATACTATATTTCAAGAGAGGAAATCATAATCTGCTTATTGTAATTACCATACGCGGACATCTCATTTTTCAAATATTATTTCTTGACATCATTTCAGAATAGATCGATTTCTGAAGTTAACCTTTTTACTAACTGTGATATTGCAAAAATTAAAATCTTTTAGTCAATCCGATATCTTTCTAACTCTATCTGTACTTATCAACCCATTCTCAATCACTAATCATGCTTATAACCATTCTATCACTGAATTCTTCAGTTTCTCATCCAGAAACTTGTTCATCACAAATCTCGAGAAATTTCATTATAAAACACCACTTTGGTAAGAGGAAGGGAGTCGTAAGGCCTCTGACTCGACTCTCATATACATATACATGTAACACAATTTTCATCATCATAGCAACATCATCACAAACATGTCATTCATTTTAGGTAGACTAACTTTCATATTGAATTTACGTCCACTTTCCAGTCATCTCATTTTAACAAGTATACTTATGCATGTATTCCATGTTTTCTGGATAACTTTACTTATCTATTCATTTAATCATACAAGTCGTGCACATGATATCATTCAAGGGCCAACAACATGGTTAAGTTTATCACAATCTATACTTTTACCTCATACACCATCATTTAGACATATCATTACAATCATATAAATCAGTCCAAGCAATTTAACACATTTACTCAAGCTATACGAGCTTGCCAATCATAATCATCCAAACAGATATACATGAATATTCATCCCATTAATATTTATGATAAGTCATCTAAACACAAGCATTTACTCGAGTAATTCAATCACATACATTGTAACGCCCCAAATTTTTATTAATTTAATTGCATGATATGTTGAATGTGGTCTGCATGCTATGTTGGTTAAGGGTCCTGAGTAGTGCAAGAAGACCTGGGTTCAAACCTAGGCTTTGGCAAAAATTTTGGTTTTTTACTGAATAAACCCTGGTTTACTACTAATAGACTCTTAAATTAATGGGAGTGTTGTATGACATGAAAGGCTTGCTACTTAGATGGCAAGAGGTGTGTGGGGTGAGCCTTGGAGTCTTGAGTTTGAGCTACTCTATGCTCAAAGGGACGATATTTTGCTGCTCTCACGTGGAAGGTGATTGAGTTTGACCGAAACTCTAATGGTGGAGTGGTTGTGTGGGAGTGAATAGCCAAATTTGAGGAGAGATAAGTGGTACTTGATGAGGGAGTTATCGGTTTGAATTTGGAAGAGGGAAACTAGGAGAAAATCAAGGAAGTGGGAAGGTGAGTAGTAGTGGTGTCGAATGTGGACTCTCCTAAGCCATTTGGTCATAGGATGGTTAGGGGCTTGGTGCCGAATTCTCTTTTGGGGTTTTTATGCTCTCTCAATTGCGTTAGTCCTGCCTTTTTCTGCCTTTCTTTTCTTATTTCCCATTTCTTGGTTTTGCGGTGTGACCTGTGAACATTTTGTTTCTGACAGCTTGGGCGGCTCTTCAAGTGTACCTCTTTTTCTTTGTGCTATATCTTGGCCGAACCTCCCTTTTTTCTTATCTTTCAGTCGGCCTACTATACTCAACTCTCTCTTCTTTTTCTTTGGGTTTGGCAAAATATCACTTCTCCTCTCCCTCTCAACCCATTTGATTTTCATTGCTAGCCGATTGTACTTTTCTTTTTGGGAGCTGAATCTCTCTGCACTTGGGTAAGGAACTAACCCTCTTTCTCTCTTTGTCAACATAAGCTACCTTTCTAATACTATCTTCTATCCACCATTCTGACAGGGGTGTAACTGTTCTTCGTGGGACTCAATCCTAGGGTGTGCCTTTACAAGTCAAATACTTCTAAGTAGTGGTAAGTCGTTGATCTTTTGGTCTTAATCTTTTCATTCACGATTTTAGCTAACAAGGTGGTAATGCTATATAGATTTTGTCAAGTGTGGAAGGCAGCTTCGATCAGTGATTTAAGAGAGCAATCGTTTGCTATTCAAGGTAGGCAACCATTACCATTGTTGAGAATTTAGTTCTATGTGTGGTTGGTAATTTTATTGATTAAAGGACTAACACGGGGCTATGTTTGAATCTAGGTTGGCATTGTGGAGAGTTGCTCACTTATCGCAAAAAGGTGTGTAGTCACACTACTGTTAGCATAGATCGGCAAAAGCCAAAAATGTATGACTGTTGACATTACATGAGCGTACACTCGCTCGTGTGGTGAGCCGAATGCACAAAACGTAGGCATTTGATCGAAGAGGCCATCATGAACGTTTTCATGGGCTTAGGCCAATTTTGGGCCACGATGGGCAGACATGGGTCGTGTGGGCTCCACGGGCTCGTGGGCCTCGCACGGGCAAACAGTACGAATGTGTGGAGATTGTTGGGTCAGCTATGTAGTTGCACGACCAAGGCCATTATTTGGGATTATTCGGCCATACGAGCGTATAGCCCACATGGGCCTATTATGGGCTTTGGCCCATTTTCGCTATTTAACTGTTAAGGTTGCATAGGTCGCACAAGACGACTGTGGACCTACTGTTGGGTTGGTAAGAATACTTAAACCCTAATTTATGAAATGATTGTTACACCTCTATGAGGTAAATGATGAAAATACCCCTATGTGATGTATGACTGTTTGAGCATGCCATTTTTATCGTATGTACATTTATATTATGTTGCATTGCATAGGGTGGGATATATATTATTGGAGGAAGTGTACTGAAAGGCTATAAGCCTATTACTAGTAGCTCTGCTGCAAACACTGTTAGTGCCGAAACCGATACTTTATTTTAGAGTATAGGGTGGGTGGGTCGATTTATTCCCCACATGGAGTGTAGGGCTGGACAGAGTGGAGTGTAGAGGATAGTTGGGTAGGATTTCTTTATGCATTTCTGATACTGTACTGAATTAGGCTAAGGCCCACTCTGTTACTACTACTGTAATGGGCTAAGGCCCACATTGATATTGTAACGTCCCAAAAATATAGGGTCTGTAAGTTTGCTTGGTCTAATGCAAATTGCATGTTTAGTGTGGTGGCTAAGTGATTTGGGCGTGTTTGGGGGTGCTAGGGAAGTCCTGGGTTCAAGTTATGGCTTTTGCTAATTATTTGTTTTTCTCTTGAAAGAACTTAGACGCTGGCACTTAGGTTTTATAAATAATTGTATGAGTTGGATGACACAAGGAAGCCTTGTGGCTTGGTGGCTTGTGGCGTGATTTGGCAACTGTGGGGATTGGGGTTGGAATCCCATAGCAGGCAAGGGATGTTAATTTTGCTTCTTGGGGCAACAAGAGTTAGTGTTGGAGTTGAACTCTGGTGATGGAGAGTTTGAATGGGTCTCAGAGGTTGTTGTGGAGGAAATCAAGAAGGGATAAGGGAAGAAAATCTTAGAGATTTTCAGGGAATTTGAATTGGAAGGAGTTGGAGCCGAATAGGGTTGCTTGAGGGTACAAATTAGGCCAAGGGGTTTTGGGGAGTGTGTTTTCAGTAATTGGAAAGGGTATAGGTGCCGAATTGTTCCTATTCTATTTCGGGTTTTGTTCATTTTGTCTTTTGTTACCATTTCTCTCTTGTGCCAGTTGTTTTTGGTGCCTTTCGGGATTAAGCTAAAATTCCTTCTTTCTATTTTCCCTTTTGTTTCCATTCTGTACTGAATACACTTCTTTAGTTCACTCTCTAGCTTGTGCCGAAACTCTCTTCCTTCTCTTCTTTCCTTTTTGACCCCTCTCTATTTTTCCATTACTTCTCTGTTGCGGTTCTTTCCTTGGAGCTTTGGCCGAATATCACTTGCCCACTCCCTTTCATCTTATTCAGGCATATTTTGGTGCTAGCTGAATATCTCCCTTTCTCCGCCAAATCTTTCCCTTCTTTGATCAAGGTAAGTGAGTTCCCCTTTGTTTGCCGGGTTTTTAGCAGTTGTGGAGCCTTACTAATATTGTCGTCATGTACGGATTTCAGTGGTGCCGTTTCCCTTTCTTCTTTCTATAGTGGTCTCCCTCTTTAATCCCTTCCTTATATTGATTGTTGTCAGGAGAACCTTCGTGACATCGCATACTTCGGTTGTAGGTTGTTTTGGGGTTGGTCGGAAGCTATCATCCTCCTCTCTTGCTCTACGTTTTGGTAAGAAGTACACTTAGTTTAAGTATGTTACTTTCAAGGTTGCTTAACGGATGGGACTTTTGTGCAAGTTGTTGCCAGTAGGTGGAGGTTATTGGTTAAGGGCAGTTTGAACCCTACTTGTTCTATCAAGGTAATCAATAGGTATTGTTTGGGGGAAATAAGTGTTCTAAAAAGGGGATTGACTTGAACAATTAAGAACTGACTTGGGATCATTATGTTGGTTTTAGGTTAAGCACGTAGTGTGCGGCGATCTCCTCTCCAAAAAGGTGTGTAATCGTACACCCAACCTTAAGCTATTGCAAAACGATGAACATAGGTGTGTATTCACACCAAGGCTATTGTGAATCAGCAAAAGCTGAAATGTTGAAACTTCGGCATTTATGGTCTCACAAACGTGCGATTGCTTGTGAGGTAAATCGAGCCCACAAATCATGGGTGATAGATTAAAAGGCCGCCACGAGCGTTCTCGTGTGCTAGGGCCGTTATGGGCCTTATTGGGCTGAGATAGGCCGCGCAGGCCTAATGGGCTCGTGGGCCCCACACGAATAAGGTTTACGGTATGTGACGGATAATGAAATGCACTATGTAGATCACATAATCACGACTGGAATTGGACTATTTGGGCTACACGTGCATGTGGGCCCACTTGGGCCAAGTAGTGGGCTTTGGGCCCATTACACCGTTTGGGCCATATAGGTTATTTAAGTCATTCGAGACGACTTTAGACTATATATAGGGTTGTTATCTATATCGAGACCCTAAAATTTGTTAATGACTGTTTTACCGTTAATAGAGGGAAATGACCGTTATACCCTGGAAGTAGGCTGATAGTTGGATATATGTTATATGCATGATTGTATCTGACTGTGAAACCTTGCATACAGGTATTATTATGACATGACATTCTACATTGGGGTTGGGATTCTGATTTGGAGGAAGTACTAGTGGCTATGCCACATTTTACCGTTCTAGTGGCTTTGCCACGTATTTCAACATTAGTGGCAACACTATGTTTACTATATTTAGTAGCTCTGTTGCATCATATTTAGCAGCTCCGCTGCGTTATTATTAGCAGCTATGTTGCGTTATTATTAGCAGCCTTGCTGCGATATTGGTGTACTAGCTGGGTGGGGCCATTTAATCCCCACATGGTGAGTTGGTTGGTACGGGAGGTATAATGGTTGGATTAGGATGGGTTGCATATCTGTGATGTACATGTTGATATGAGCATTGGCCCACTGCTATCAGATAGGCTTAGGCCCGCATCGCATCATTTATTCGAATAGGGCTCAGTGCCCGCACCATACCGTATGTACTTGATTCATCGTTTGACTGGTAGGGGATTACACACTGAGTTTTCGTAAACTCACCCTCCTTGTTAATTGTGTAGGTAATCCCCAGCCTTAGGCGATTTGGAGCCACGAGAGACTCAGAGGTGGCCACACGGCCGTAGTTTATTGGTTATGTCGTAACTTATTTAAAGATGTTTATTTGGGTTTTCTTTGTAATAAGGCCATATGGGAAACTTTTAACTTTTATTGGGCTTTTCATTACGTAAATTAAACTGCTAGAAAAGGAACATCGGGCTTTCAAAATAATACTGTTTTCTAAGAAAAACCTGCAAATTTAATCCAAAAGTTTTGAACAAAACAAGCTTCCACGGTTTTAATCAAAGTAGAGGGATCATTAACAACAAACATTTTGTTAAGGTGAATACATTTTGATAACATAAATTACTAGGATACTCAAGCATTAAAATCTATAAAGGCTTTTTACTTAAAAGATCGTTTATCACTATCAAGCTCAAGGTTTTAATAACACTCGGGGTAGCACACCAGATTCGACCGTAACGTCTAGGCTGGGTTTGGGGTGTTACAGATATTGCTACTAATATGGGCTTAAGCCAAGACTGTTCAACATTGTATATTTGATTGTTTATTAAATAAGGATTGCACACTGAGTTTCATAACTCACCATTTCTGCTTAACTATGCAGGTAATCCTTAGGCGGGTCGGTGCTGCGAGGGACTCGGAGACGGCCACACCACTGTCTATAATTTCATTTTGACTTTAGTAAAAGTAGATTTATTTGGGGTATTTTATGTAATAAGGCCGTTTTAAGTTTTTATTTTTATTTGGGGATTACATTAAATTGATTTATATCTGCTAGCCGTAGGATTCGAGTTTTAAAAAAGTAAATGATTTTCAACTATGATGCTACGTAACCTGATTTAAAAGCTTCCGCAACGAAAATGTTTTGAAGTAAAATAACAACCTAGTACGAGACGAATTTTACTAAACGAACCTGTAATTTGGCAAATGGATTAAACAAGTTAGCTTTTCAAAAGAATCACAAACAAGTTATAAACACAAACGAGCTTTTCTATTAAATCTGCAATTTTCAAAACTCACTTCAATGTGACATCACAGATGCGGCCCTAACGTCTAGGCCAGGTTTGGGGTGGTACATACGTCATGGAATTATCAATCAATCACAGGTAAGCTCATTATGCCATATAATCCTTTATCTCATTTCAATAATTCATTGCAATCCATCAAATTTAAATATTCAAACGGGACAATGACATTTTATCCGTAACAGGATATTATGAATCTCATTCATGCCTTTCCAAGTTTCAACTCATCATGACGATACTTTACTCAAATACCTTATTACCACAATCAATATAGTCGGATATAGCTCGGTTGGAGGGTACCTTTGTCTAAACAAAACGACTCTTATATGCGTCGGGAGACATCAAACTATCATAGATCGGTGGCATGTATAGCTAGACTCTCAAACATATACTAAGTTAGTCTGAGAATCGACTAAACCATAGCTCTGATACCACTAATTGTAACACTCCCTACCCGTGCCCGACGTCGGGATAGGGTACGAGGAATTATTAAACTTAAACGCAATCAATCATGCAAACCCGGCCATAAAATTTTATTCATATTTCAAAATATTCAATCATATGTACATAGTCCCTTATTTGGGTCTACTAAACCGAGAACCTCCGAAAGTTTTACATCACTTAGAAAATATTTCATGTTTTGGAGAGTCGCACACCCAGGTGGGTAGGCCATGTAGTCTCACACGCCCGCGTGGCTCTAGACACGCCCGTGCCCTCGGCCCGTGTAACTCTCTGTTTATGACGTCAACAAACTAATAAGGGTCACATGGCCAAGTCACACGACCAAGTGACACACCCGTGTGCTAGACCGTGTCTTCCACAGGGCTAAGATACACGACCGTGTCTCTGCCCGTGTGGCCAGCACATAAGATATTTTCCAAGCCTTTTTGTCACCCTTTACATGCACACACACAAACATGGATCCAGAAGCATTCAGCATCCTCAATTATGATGCAGGCATTTCATTTACTTATCAACATACATGTGTTACACATTCTCACATTAAATCAAGTCTAGACACACCATATCTTATTCATTTGGCTATATCAATACCATACCACTTATACCCTTATACCATAGTTATCTTCATGTCTATTTAATTCCAACTTATCATAAAGCATAACCTTCTAGCCAAGTCATAACTTTATATAATGTCCAGATTTCACATGCATGAAACAATATGCTTGACTAAGACGTTCTACACCAATTCCATATTCAATTTAACATTATTACTATTTCTCACTTTATACCATTGTACCATGGTTACCAAACTATCCATCAAATGTCCATGTTTAAGGAATTATCATGTTTAAGGCATTATCATTTTATTTCTACATTACACATTTAATTCATGGTTATGACCACCTCGATTGGTCATAAAACATGCATTCAACATAGATGGCATATTACCAACCATGTATGGCAAACAGGCATATTCACATCACAATTATTAGACACAACATGAATAGCTAGATTTACAAGTCGTAATCAATAGCTCAATATAAGCCAATACATTTGGCCAAATTATAATAACACATGTTATAAAAATAAGTCCCTATACATGCCACTCACTTGATATTTCTAACTTATGTATAAATACTCCAAAGGTATTGGCTTGATAGTGTGATGCTGCCTCCGATGATCTCCAACCCTAAGCCAACCTGAGAACACTAAGGAATGGAAAGGAGGGAGTAACCTTTACGCTTAGTAAGCTCGCATGAAAAATAATAAGCAATGTATTAAAATGCTATTTTCAAATTCTTTCTATTTATTCAAGGTCCAGTCAAGTAGTTTTCTCGAGTCACAGTAATTAAATTATTTATATCCGGAGTTATGAAACTCCAAATTAGGATCCGTTAATTTCCTCAAAAACTAGACTCACATATCCTTTTACCATAAAATTTTTAGCTTTTTTGGTTTAGAATATAAATACAGTTTATTATTCAAATTCTCCCTTATTTCGCTATTGGACAGTTCTGACCCCTTTGCACTAACAATTTATTATCTCTTCGTACAAGATTTGGATGATGTTCTTGTTTCTTGCTTTCGAAAATAGACTCATTAAGGACTTTAAGCATATAAAATATAACCCATAATTATTTGATTACAAATTTTAATGATTTTCCCAAATCAAAACGGAGGATTCCAAAATCATTCTAACTCTGTCTCTCTCAAAAATTCAAATATCTCATAATATGATATTCTTTTGCTTACACTGTTTCCTTTATATGAAAATAAACTAAAAAAGCCTTTTATTTCATATCTTATTCAACTTATAATTCGATTTCCATCATTTTTTGTGATTTTTCAAAGTCACACAACTGCTGCTATCCAAAACTATTTTATTACTAAATTTCACACATTCACGTTTTCTTTGTAGTAACTTTCATTATAACACTTACTCCATATCAATCTTACCAAAGTTCGATCACATATCGAGCACATTGCTCATAAGCTTACACACACGAACCTTCATTTATTCATTACATAGTCATATTCATATGTATTTTAACTTAGTAAATTTCCCTTTGAACTTATCGGAATAATAACAGATACCCAGTGGCCTGTACATATTACCACCTTTGTAACCGAAGCTCTCTGGTACGCATAGTAGCCTGCACTTAGTACTACACATGCGACCTAACAATCTGGTACACGTAGTAGCCTACACTTAGTACTACACACGTGGCCTAACAATCTGATACACGTAGTAGCCTGCACTTAGTACTACAAATGTGATCGAAGCTATCGGGTACGCATAGTAGCTTGCACTTAATACTACACATGCCACCTAACAATCTGGTACACATAGTAGCCTACACTTAGTTGCCGAATATCATGCTTATTTAATCACATGAATTTACTTGTCAAAATCTCGTCGGGTACAACCGTGTAGCAATTCACACAACTCATGTAATAGTAATTTAACATTAATCACATTTTCCACATCATATTCATCATCCATAAATTCTTGTAATATATTGAATCATACATTTTATGCCATAATAATAGATAATTAGAATTCCAACATGATATTGCATTATTATTACCATACGAAATTACATCGGGACCAAAATAGCAAAAAGGAACCTAACCATTGATTTTCCATTTTTCACCCGATCTAGGTTCAATCCTCGTTTTCCTTGATCTATAATATCACATTTAGTCTAATTATTAGTCACATTATTTAATGTGATCCAAAAAACATATTTTGGCAAAATTACATTTTTGCCCCTAAACTTTGTCGAAATTACACTTTTGCTGCTAGGCTCGTAAAGTGATTTTTATTCAATTTTCTCACTCTATAAGCCTAGCCAAACCATTTTGATAACTATAGAAAACTACAATTCTCATCAAAACACCCTTTTATACCACTTTTACAACTTTTACAAAATGGTCCTTTCGGACGTTTTCATCAAAAATTGCTTAGTCAAAGTCATTTATTTAACACCCAACACTCATTTTCTACCATTAGACATCAAAATTCATGCATGTCACACATGGGTCAATTTTTAAACATGAAACCTAGCTCAAATTAATGGCAGAAATAGATAGATCTTGTTATGGGCATTGCAAAAACATAAAAATCATTAAAAATAGGGCTAGAACGGACTTACAATCGAGCTTGGAAGCTTGAAAAACCCTAGCCATGGCTTCTTCATGCAAGTTTCAGCCAAGAGGTTGAAGATGGACAAAAATTGGCTTTTAATTTTATTTTGAATTCATTTTAATAACTAAATGACCAAAATGCCCTTAATGAAAAAACTTTGGAAACATGCCTAACCATGTCCATTTTTGTCCACCAACTTAACCAATGGTCTAACTGCCATATAAGGACCTCCAATTTAAAATTTCATAACAATTGGACACCTCTAGCATGTAGAACTCAACTTTTGTACTTTTTACGATTTTATCCTTTTCACTAAATTGAGTGCCCAAACGTCAAAATTTTCGAATGAAATTTTCACGAAATCATTCGGTGAAAATGTAGACCATAAAAATATAATAAAAATAAAATTTTCCTCATCGTATTTGTGGTCCCAAAACCATTGTTTTGACTAGGCCCAAAATTGGGATGTTACACCAAGTTAGTGAGTTACACAGCCACAGACATGGCCGTGTGTCCCTACTTCGAATGTCCATACGGCCTGAGATAGAGGCGTGCGACCCCTGCAGTTTTAAAAATTTTCATTATTTCTCGAAAAATTCCATAAGTTTTCGATTTAGTCTCGATTTGTTTCTAATGTCTTTTTAGGGCCTTAAGGGCTCATAAAAAAGACTGTATGTATGATTTTGGATGATATTGTTGTTATTTATGTTGCAATTGGTAATAAAATATTCGTTGTACGATGTTGTCTTCCGGTAATACTCCGTAGCCCTCATTCATTGACGGTTACGGGCATAAGGTGTTACATGCATCTAGTGCATCTTCAACATTTGGTAGAGATAAACATCTTAGCCATTATTTTGATAGCCTATCAAAGAATGTGAATTAAATTGGGAATAGGGGTGGCAACCCTTATTTAAATACTTACAACTCCACTTAGAAAGATCACCCAAACTTAAGATGGGGTAGAAACTAAGGAGGAGGTAACAATTATAACCCTGTTAAAAATACTACTTACCAACCTCCACATTTACAGAAGCCTCAAGAGAGGGCCAACCTAAATGACCATACTATATGTGGTCAATGCTTGGATCAAATCGAGGGAGAGATGCAGTCAATAAGTACAGAACTGAAACAAGTGTAGTTTGAGTGCACCCAAACATCTAAAAAATTGACTAAACTTAAAGATCAGATGAGCCAAATAATGAGCATGCTTAAAGATATTAAAAGGAACATTAGCACTGGTATCCCAAGTAATATCGAGAACAATCCTCGGAGAGAAGGGAAGGAGCATGTAAAGGCGATAGTGCTCCTTTTGGGTAAAGTACTAAGTACCCCAGAAAACCAAACTCAAATGGAGAATTAGGAGGATATCAATGGCCTTCAGAAAGAAGGCCTTCAAAACACTAATGCTGAAATTGAACCAGAGGACGTAGCCAAGTCGGCAGCTAAGCCAAAAGTTGAGCCAAATAGAGAACTCACACTAGCACAGGTACCATTCCCCTCATGTTAGATGATAAGCAGAAATGGGATGAAGCAGAATTTGTAAGTTTTCTAAACTTATTCAAATCTCTGAATGTTAACTTTCCTTTAATTTAACTAATTGAACAAGTTCCTAAAGATGGCAAATATTTTAAAAAAATCATGTCTAGGCGTAGGAAAACTTAAATAGGAGAGCAAATTAACATAAACGCATCAAGTAGTACAATAATTTCTGAATAGATTCCCCCAAAACTAAAATACCTAGATAGTTTTACAATTCCTATAGAGATAGGGGATATCCACTTTAGTAAGGCTCTATGTGATTTAGGAACCAATATCAATTTAATGCCCTTATTGAAAACTCAGGTTAGGGGAAGTTAATAATACGCACTTTACACTATAATTAGTTTATAGATCTTCGGTCCAACCGAAAGGAGTACTTGAAGATGTGTTGGTTAAGGTGCACAACTTTATCATCCCAGTCGATTTCGTAATTTTAGATTTTAAGGAAGACCATGAAATCCCTATTCTCTTAGGTGGATCATTTTTAGCCACGTCAAGGTCCACCATTGACCTAAAAAACAATGGGCTAATCATGAAAATCAGTGGTGAGACTAAAATTTTCAAATGCAGTCATCAACAGAATGAGGGAAATAGGGAAAAAGTAAGGAAACAATGTTTTGAAATATCCATAAAAAACCCTAATTACCTTGAACTAGAAAAGGTATTTTCTATCATAAATGCAGGTCTAACGAGCATATTTAAAGAGTGGGATAAATGAAATAAAGTGGAGCGGCACAATGGATGTTGGACCAATATGAACAAAAGCACGGTCAATAGAGCATCCATGTATACACCGATGGTGCTGATAGCTGAATCTGACAGCAATACTTGATTTTTATTTTTTTAAGATAAACTTTAGTATAATATTGTATCTTAATAGAATCATACATAGTTAGGATTTAATTTCGTTTAAGCTGACCAAGAAAATAATCCAAACACTTTGAAGTTCAAGAACAGGGGCCAAAACAGAGTCAGTGTCACAACACAGACCTTCTCTATCGCGACACCACTCACAAGTTCGAGAAATTGGGTAATTTAGCTTGATATCGTGACAAAGCACCTCTGTGTCATGACAAAGAAAATAATATACCCTAATGTTCAAAAATTTCAAAGTGTGTCATGGCATCGAACCTTGATACTGCGACATTGGTATCTTGCAAGGGGTGTCGTGACATGGAACCCGACTCATTGCGCAACTCGATAGCTTAACCCTTTTTTTAACCTAGTTTTTAAATTTAAAATACCAAAATTTTAACCTAAAAACACTTCTAATTAAGTTCTAAACTCTCCTTAACCTTACATTCTCTCAAAACCTCTCAACCCTAAAATCTTTTTTCTCTTTTCTTCTTATTTCACTACAAATTTTTTTTTTCTTCCCTCTCCTTGTGTGTTTTTGAAGTGCAAGTTACAACACTCCGCATTCACAATGGAATTTGGAACAACCTTCAAAAGGATTAATGAGCTTTCAAGTCAAGGTTAAGAGTTCCAACTTAGAATTTTACCATTTTATTGCATTGTGTGATATCTAGTTAGTTGTTTTAGAATTATCGGTGGTTGCAAACCTGTCAAACTTTTCAAACCCAAATTGGAGAAATAATAAATACCAAAATAAAGATTTTTAAGTGTGGATTCGAATTTCTTAACTCTCTCTCAAATTGCCTATCAGCTTAAAGTTAGATGGAAAATGTAGCTACTTATGAAATTAAGCATATTCAATGGAGATTTTTAGCAAGTATCAAGTTAATATATATAATAGAGAAGTTAAAAGAAAATTGCACAATATTGCGCAGTTGAAAAGAAAGAAACAAAATATAACTGAGAATTGGAATTGGAATTTAATTCAAAGTACAAGGCTAAACACTCCTGCTCCTACGCATATATATTAAAATATAATAGCCTAATCCTACTTAAACTCTCTAATTTAGTATTAACGAGTTATCAAAAATACCAAAAGATAAAATACTGGAAAACTAATTTTTTATCCCAATGAAAAATTAAAAATATTATTTTTAGAAATAACTCTCCTAAAAATAAAAATATCCAAACTATTGTACGTTCACTAATTCCTCTTTTGCCCTGAAATCTTTTAGAGGCCCACATTGTTTACAATTCTCAAACTTCCCAGGTTTCCTCCATACCTAATAAAAAATAAATAATAAGCCCAAAATTAGTGGCAAATATATCAAAACTAAGCACAATAAATATGTCAATTGAGCACATTATCAAATTCTCCCTACTTCGCCAATGCTTGCCCCCAAGTAATTCATGCATTTTCTAATCTAAGAATACTACTATCTTCCAAGTCACTCCAAGTTCTATAATCTTCAAATCAATCAATCAATACTACTATCTCCCTTAAGCTAACACACCGATTTGCAATTAAATTAAGCACATGATTATCAATTTATCTCATAATTAGGCACCATTATATCGGTTCATGCTAAATTGCCGAGATAGCTAACTAATCAAAAACTCACAGCCATTCAACATTTTGTTTAATTTCTTGTGTTCTTTTCTTGTCTTTTTTTTAACGAAGCAAATGAAAGGCTTGCCTAGAGTGTAATTAAATATTTTTTGTGCAAAAAAGGATGACAACCCAAGCACCCCACCCTGGTTACTCAATCAGTAACATCACTAGATGGCTACTAGCTTAACTCATAATTGTTAAGATTAGTGAATTAAGTGAATAGCTTAGAACATCACTAAACCTGTTGACATGAAGATAGATGAAAACCCAAGTACTTGACCTCAGTTACTCAATCAGCCACTGTAACACCCCAAACCCGGCTTGGACGTTATGGCCGAATCTAGCGATGTCACATGGGAGTGATTTTGAAACCGCACTGACCTTAAAATCGTTCCATTTATTAAATTGTAACTAGTCTGGGAAAACGCGTTCTAATTGATCTGATTTAAAACATGCTTATACGTGGAAGCTTTTAAAACCCTTTTCGTTTGCGTGATAGTTTTGTAAAAAATTCAGTTCTTTTGAAAACCTGAGTTTTCCTACTACTAGCAGTAAAAACCGTAAAACATTTTAAAATCCCAAATTAAGCAAAAATCCTTAAAGGCCTTAATTACATCAAATTTTCCCCAAATAATAATTAAATTATAAGTAGACAAAAAATAGTATAAGTGGAAAACCATGTGGCCATCGCTGAGTCCTCCGCTGCACCGGCCCGTCAAGTCTAGGGATTACCTACACAGATTAAATAGAAAAGGGGTGAGTTTTTGCAATTCAATGCGTAAACCCTACAGAAAACATACACAACAACAGAAATCAGTCATATATCCAAATATTGGATAATTCGAGCCTGAACCCTTTATAGAACCAGACTGAACATTAGTTCACTCAAATATAGAATCACCTTAGCCAATCTCAGATATATCATGCATAATAGAGTAGAATAATAGAGTCCTACCCACCAGCCTCTACACACCAACTCCGTCCAACCCTACTTACCATGTGGGGATAAAATTGACCCATCCATCCCTACACACCATGCTGTACTGAAATGTGAAACATAATCAGATAATTACAGCTGTGTTGCCAGATATCAGGCTTAGGAGCCTTTCAGAATACTTCCTCCATATACATTAACCCAACCCCGATGCAATGCAACATACAATACATGATATGCAAGTAAGCAATTAACAGATCATACACACAAATCGGTCTACATGCTAAGAGTAACATGCTAGATCACATATATCACATAGTTAGATCACGTAATCAAGGGTCAAGTGACGCTTACCGAACTTACAATAGGTCCCAGTCAACTTGGGTAACCCGAGAAACCTTTTGAAGTATTTTAGAAGAATGGGCTCACATGCCCATATGGCTTGCCTGTATGGACCCACAAGCCTGTGTGGTCCACACGGCCTAATTTGGCCCACACGGCCTAGCCTAAAATCTCACACGCCTGTGTAGTTCACACGTGTGGGCCCACACGACCCAATAGGTCGAGCCTGTGTGTCGCACACAGCCCCATCGGCCATCACACAGTCGTGTATTGCGCGCACGGCCTAGCTCATCGATCACATGCCTGTGTACTACCATACGGCCTACCACATGGGTGACCACACGCCTGTGTGGCATCGACAATTTCATTTTTCAGCTTTTGCTGATTCTCGTTTTCTGTGTTATCGGGTACACACTTGAATACGTTTGAATCTAAACCAAACTCTAAACCCTCGAGAACCTGAATATTGACCAATCCAATCCACAATCAGTCTTACTTACAGTTAATCAAATCTCGAAGCAAAAAAACTTATCCCTAAAGCGATGAACACTTACCGCAAAACTTCAAATAGATTCGCTATGAACCAGTAAAAAGAGAGCCTTGTCCCTCGTGATTTGCTGTTGACAACAACATTAAAAACCCCAAATCACGATTGGAAAAACATAAGTTAAAGAGAGCAAAACTCCTCTTACCTAAATAATGCGGAACACCAAAAGTCAAAATATCGTGATCAAGTAAGGAGATTGATCAAAAATCGAAAGTAAAAGAGAGGAATTGATGAAGGACAGAAAGTGATGAAGAAGAAGACTAATGTCAGACTTTCAATTTAACAAAGGGAGAGACAAATTTTCCAAAAAGAGATTAAAAAAAAAGGTTTGATAACTCTCCACTAACACATGACCCCTTATTTTCTCCAGCAAACTCTCCACTTCCTAAGTCCAACCTCGGCACAACTGTCTATAAGAACTAAACACAAAAATATTGACATTCTAGGGAATTGAACACAAGACCTTCAACAGACCAATATTCCACTTAACCACCAGACCAGCAGGCCCATTCTGATATAATTCTGCCCATACTTAAAAATAAGCCTATAGAACTAGGTTAAGGCTTTATTTAGAAAAATACCAAAATTTTCCAAAGTTAAGGCTTGAACCTGAGACCTCTCACACACACCCAGAACACTTAATCACTGAAGCAGACACACACTTGTGTGTCGTAAATTCACAAAAACAATAAATTTTGGGACGTTACAACTCTACCCCCTAAAAGAAAAATTCGGTATCAAAATTTACCTGATCAGAATAGATGAGGATACTGTTGATGCATCGCATCCTCGGGCTCCCACGTAGCCTCCTCAGTGCTATGATTCTGCCACAGCACCTTCACTAATGGGATGGATTTCCTTCGCAGAACCTTAACGTTGCGATCCAGGATATGTACCGGCTTCTCCTCAAACGTCAGATCTGATCTAACCTCTATTTTCTCAACAGGAACTATGTGCGTGGGATTAGAGCGGTAGTGCCTCAACATTGAGGCGTAAAAAAATCATGAATACGACCCAACTGTGGAGGTAGCTCAAACTGATATGCGACTGGCCCCACTCATTTTAGAATATGGTACGGCCTAATAAACCGAGGGCTCAGCTTACCCTTGCAACCGAACCTCAAGACCTTCTTCCATGGTGAGACCTTGAGAAGAACAAAGTCCCCCACAAAATACTCAATATCCTTTCTCTTCAAATCAGTATAGGACTTCTGCCTACCAAATGTCGCCTTCAGTCGATCTCGAATTAACTGGACCTTGTCCTCAGTCTCAAAAACCAATTCCGGACCAAGTATACGTCGCTCACCCAACTCAATCCAACACAATGGAATGCGACACTTACGACCGTATAAGGCCTCGTAAGGTGCCTTCTGGATGCTAGACTGGTAGCTGTTATTGTAGGTGAACTCTGCCAATGGCAGGTACTCTTCCCAACTGCCTCAAAAATCAATAACACAGCTCTTCAACATGTCCTCCAGTATCTGAATCACCCTTTCTAACTGACCATCTATCTGAGGATGGAAAGCAGTACTGAAGTCTAATCTTGAACCCAGAGCCTCATGAAGTTTCTTCCAGAACTGAGACGTGAAGCAAGGATCCCTATCAGAGATGATCGAGACAGGTACCCCATGTAGCCTCACTATTTCAGATACGTAGAGTTTAGCCAATTTCTGTAGAGAGAAGTTCGTCCTAACCGGGATGAAGTGAATAGACTTGGTCAATCAATCCACGATAACCCAGATAGAATTTTTCTTAGTGGGTGTTAGAGGCAACCCACTAATGAAGTCTATCGTTACTCGCTCCCGTTTTCATAATGGTATCTTAACCGGCTACAACAAACTCGAAGGTAACTGATACTCAGCCTTTACCTGCTGACAAGTCAAACAGCAAGCAACAAAGTCAGTAACTTAACGTTTCAACTCTGGCCACCAATACATTTCTCGCAGATCTCAGTACATTTTATTCCCGCCAGGATGCATAGCATAAGGGCTACTATGCGCCTCCCTCAGAATCGATAGTCTCAAATCCCCATAATTCAGTACACAAATTCGGTCGCAGAAACACAGTACCCCATCACTATTAATCCTAAAATCATCAGTAACATCACTCTCAACCTAACAGAAATGCAATTCAAGAGACTTATCCCTCGTCTGTTTCTCTCTAATCTGATCAATCCATGTCGGTTTAACCTGAGGTTCTGCCAATAGACTCCCATCGTTGAAAAGACTAAGTCGAGCGAACATCGCTTTCAGATCAGACATAGCCATACAACTTAACGCATCGGCCACCTCATTGGCCTTACCAGATGGTACTCGATGGTGCAGTCATAATCCTTAAGCAACTCAACCCATCTACCCTACCTAAGATTCAACTCTTTCTGGGTGAGGAGATATTTGAGGCTCTTGTGATCAGTGTAAATAGTACACTTTTCACCGTACAGGTAATGCCTCCAGATTTTTAAAGCAAAAACAACCGCTGCCAACTCTAAATCATTCATCGAATAATTAGCCTCATGAGTCTTGAGCTGTCGAGACGCATAAGCAACCACTTTTTCATCTTGCATCAGAGCACAACCCAGACCCACATGCGACTCATCACTGTAAACCACGAAGTCTCTACCAAGCTCAGGTTGTATCAGAACAGGAGCTTGACTCAGAACAGTCTTAAGCTTATCAAAACTCTCCTGCTGTACATCGATCCAAAAGAAAGAAACTCCCTTACGCAGAAGCTTAGTCAATGGAGCTACGATCAAGGAGAACCCCTCTATGAATCGTTGATAATATCCTACCAGCCCTAGAAAGCTGCGGATTTTAGACAAATTCTTTGGCTATTTTCAACTCAACACAGCCTCAATCTTACGGGGATCAACACGAATCCCCTTGGCCAAAACCACATGTCCCAAAAATGTTACTTCCTGAAGCTAGAACTCACACTTGCTAAATTTTGCATACAACTATTTCTCACGAAGAATCTGTAGAACCACCCTGAGATGCTTATCGTGCTCGTCCTCAAACATAGAATACACCAAAATGTCATCGATAAAAACCACCACAAATTGGTCCAAATAAGGCTGAAACACACAGGTCATTAAGTCCATAAATGCCACTGGTGTATTAGTCAACCCAAAGGGCATAACTGGGAACTCGTAATGTCCACATCGAGTCCTAAATATCATCTTATGTACGTAAGCCTCCTTTACTTTCAATTGATGATATCTCGATCGCAGATCAATTTTAGAAAACATAGAAGCCCCTATGAACTGGTCAAATAGATCATCTATTCTCGGAAGTGGGTACGTATTCTTGATCGTTAACTTGTTTAACTGATGATAATCGATGCACATCCGCATTGTCCTATATTTTTTCTTTACAAATAGGACAGGTGCTCCCCATGAAGACACACTGGGACGAATAAACCCACAGTCTAATAGCTCTTGAATCTGAGCCTTAAGTTCCATTAGCTCTTTTGGTGCCATTTGGTAAGTGGCGATAGACACCGGAGCTATGCCAGGAATCAACTCAATCCCAAACTCTACCTCACGGCTTGGAGGGAACCCCAGTAGTTCCTCAGGAAACACATCTGAAAGACCCTTCATAGTTCTGATGTCCTTAACTGAAGAGTCCACAGAATTAGAAATACTAACGTAGGCCAAGAATGCCTTACACCCTTTTCTTACAAACTTTTTTGCTGCCAAAGCAGAAATCACATTTGTCAAATAGTCACGCCGTTCCACAATCACCACTACCTCAATATCCTCCACGGTCCTCAAGACAACCGTTTTCGTCGTACAATCCAGACTCACCAGGTGTTTAACCAGCCAGTCCATACCCAAAATTAGATCGAACTCCCCAAACAGAAGCTCCATTAGATCAGCCAGAAATGCTGCTCCTTAGACCTCTAACGGAACGTCTTTAAATAATTTACTTACTCGGATAGACTGTCCCAACGGACTCACAATAGTTACCTCGCTAGAAGTACTCTCAACCGGAACACTCAAGGTTTCAGACGCAATACTAGCTACATATGAGTTCGTAGAGCCTATGTCTATTAGTGCGAGATAAGGTACATTATAAATTAAAAATATACCTGTAATGATGTCAAGAGCATCTCGGTCCTCACGATGATGAGCACCATACACCAAAGTAGGCTACCTCGCTTTAGACAGTCCAGCACCTCTGCCCGGTGCTCTCTATCCTTGGCCATGACGTTACCACCCCTGGCTTGACCTTGGCCCCTAAATTGCTGTTGAACTATTCTCGGTGGTTGTATAGTACTTGAACTTGGAGCTTGCACCTGATCAGTTCTCAACGGGTAATCTTAAACACGGTGCTCAGTCGGCCCACATCTCAAGCACACCCCAGTAGTCCTTCAACACTTGCCCAGATGGTGTCTACCATAGTGCCCACATAGCGCCACCCTAGTAGGTGTAACAGGAGGCCCAACTCTCACTGGCCCATCAGATCTGGCCTTTTTCTTAGGCCTCATCCCAGAACTCGAGGGCTATGAATCCCTCTTGTTCTTACCCCTCTTGCGATCTCTATTTTGGCGCTCCATACGCTTAACATCCTCAGCAATCTTGGCCTTCTCGACCAAAATAGTAAACTCACGCTCCTTCTGCGAACCTATCAACACCCTCAGGTTATCCCTAAGGCCATCCTCAAAATGAACACATCTCTCATATTCAAACGCCACCATGCCTCATGTATAATGGCTCAGCCTCAGGAATTCGGCCTCATACTTAGCCATTGTACGGTCTCCCTGGGTGAGATTAAGGAACTCCCGTCTCCTTACATCAATGTAACTGGCCTCCACATACTTACTCTAGAAAGCCGTCTTAAAAAGATCCCATGTCAATCGGTCGGGCTGAATGCCTTCCTTAACCGTCAACCACCACTGGTATGCCTCATCACGAAGTAGAGATGCAGCTCCCTTAAGCTTCTACTTAGCAGTGAAATCCAGGTTATCCATAATTGTTTCTGTGGCTTTCATCCAATACTCGGCCATGTTAGGGGCGACTCCAGTAACACCCCTGAATAAATCAGCCCCATTAGACCGGAGCCGTTCTGTAACCGACCCTCAGCCCCCTGATCTAGTGTTGGGCCCAACGACTCTCTTTAAAATCCATAGCATGGCCAGGGACAATACGTCATCCCTAGCCGCACGACCTCGAAACCCAGTCTCTGTCACAGGTTATACTGGTGTCTCACTAGTATCCAAGTTAGGCAAATTCCCAGATGCTGAGGACCCCGCTTGAGCCCTTCTACGGCCTCTAGTACCTAGTCCACGAGTACCACGTGCGCTTATCGTAAATTTTGAAATTAATCTGTGTTTCAAATTTTATGTATCAGTTACAGTTTCAGTTTTTATTAACAGATGTTTTATGTAAAACAGTATCAGAAGTTCAGAGTTGTTTTCGTAAGTCGCAGTCTCTCTACGGGTTTCAGCATACACTAACTAGAGTGTTTTCAGTACGGTTTACTACCTATAGTAGTTTCAGATTATACTATCTACAGTATTGTGGAATAAACAATACAAATTTCAGAAAACTTATAGGATTAGCACTGAAGACTCACTCGTGTACCACATTCTCAGTAAAAAATTTTCCACCTATTGAAAATTACTTCTTTAAAACCATGTTTAAACCCTAATCCATTGCCAAGTTTTGTAACCTGGCTCTGATACCACTAAATCTAATACCCCAAACCCAGCCTAGACGTTATGGCGAATCTGGTGATGTCACATGAAAGTGATTTTGAAATCATACTGACCTTAAAATTGTTCCATTTATTAACTTGCAACTAGTCTTGGAAAACGCGTTCTAATTGGTCTAATTTAAAACACGCTTTTACGCGGAAGCTTTTAAAACCCTTTTCATTTGCATGATAGTTTTGTAAAATATTTGATTCTTTTAAAAACCTGAGTTTTCTTGTAACACCCTAAACCCGGCCTAGACGTTACGGTTGAATATGGCATGTCACATCGAAGTGTTTTTCAAAAATTGGACTTGTCGTTAAGAATCTGAATTTAAGTTAAAACCCTTCTAGTTTTTATTGTTTAAGAAAATTTGGCAAAATAACCTGTTACTAATTGAAATCAATTTGTCAAAATGATTGCCATATTTATCACTGTTGATTCCTTAAACTGAATAAAATCGCGAAAGCTTTTAAAAACCTTGAAGTTTAAAATACGTGTTTTCCTTGAGAACAATTATTATTTTGAAAACTCATCTTTTCCTAGTCTAGCAGTTTAAGGTAAGAAATCAATCCCAAATAAAAGTTAAAACCACAAATAGCCTTATTACATAACCAAAAACCCAATATGAAATTTAAATAAATAAAGTCAAAAGTAGAACATCAGCAATTGTGTGGCCACCTCCGAGTCCCTCGCGGCTCCAAACCGTCTAAGGTTGAGGATTACCTGTACAGTTAAAAGAAATGGTGAGTTTTACGAAAACTCAGTGTGTAATCCCTTATCATTCAAACAGAAAGTAATGCATGCAGTCATAGTCTGGGCATGAGCCCTATACAGTATCAATACAGTGTAATGCAATTATGCATCCCACCCAGATCCAGCTAGCACACCACCCGTACGAACCAACACACTATGTGGGGATATAAATCGACCCACCTAGCCAACACACCAATATCGCAGCAAAGTCGCGGTACAATAATGCAAAGATAGCCAGAGAAAGCGATAAATGTGGCAAAGCCACCATGACGATAATTGTGGCATAGCCACCAAGAAATGAGATTTCCTCCATATCAAAATCCCAATCCCATGCAGTATGTCATGTCATAAATATTATGTGTATGCAAAGTCATACTCAGTACAATCATATATGTAAATCATAAGCACATCAGTCATACGAAACATAAGGGCATAATCGTCATTTTACCAAATAGGGGTATTACAGTCATTTTACCCTATAGGGGCATTACGGTCATTTTACCTATTTTGGGGTTTTAGGTCAGACAACAACCTCTCCGAAGGTCTACAGTCACCTCGAGTGACACAGATAACCTAAATGATCATAATAGTGTAAATGGGCCCAAGGCTCATTACTCGGCCCAAGTGGGCCCACACACTCATGTGGCCAATTTAGCCCAAATTTATTCATGGCTGTGCAAATTTCATAGCCCAATCCAATACTTGCTATCTTTCGTGAATTTTAATTCGTATAGGGCCCACGAGCCCATTGGGCCCAACAACCCATTTTGATCCATCGAGGCCCATAGGCCTAAGGCCACGAGAACACTCATGGTGGCCTCTACAGTCTATCGCCCATGATTTGTGGGCTCGGCTCACTAGACAAGTGATCGCACGCTCGTGAGGCCTCAAATGCCGAAGTTTCGACTTTTTTCGATTCACAGTAAAGAGAGTGGTGAATACACACCTTTTTGGCTTTTGTCAGTAACAGATTGGTGTAAGATTGCACACCTTTTTACACAACCACTTCAAACTCCTTAAGCATCCAACCTCGGTTGTATGAACTACGGCTTGTTCCTTTAGATCGTAGTTTAAATCAATCACACCTTTCTTTGCTGAGAAACTTAATCAATTAGTGGGTGATAGGGTTTCGATAGCTAGAGAATTTCTGCACTTTCACTCCTCGAAAACACCTAAAAACAACGAACACACATTAAGGGAAGGAGTCACCATTGGGCAATCACAGAATACTGAGACAAGGAGTATTCAATTTTTAAAAGAAAACAGAAGAAATGGATTTTTCAGATCACTTAACAGAACACTTATCGATTCATCATAACACTTGAAAAACGACACGATTTACCAATACTAGAGAAGAATAATATTCGGCCAACCACTACGCAAACTGCTTGAGAAAGAACAAAGAAGAATAACTTTCAGTTTAGAAGTAGAACAGAAGAAGAAGGGAGAAAAATAAATGAAGGGGAAGAAGAAGGAAAGTTGGCTATGAAAGAAAATTGAAAGAATAATGGGGAAGAGGAGGAAGATGTGTTCGGCAATGTCAAGAGAGTAGAGAAAGAAGAAGAATAGTGTTCGGCAGAGAATGAAAATGACTAAAAGAAGAACAATGTCGCGAGAGGCACAAACTTGAAACAACTAAATGCCGAAATTGACTAAAGGAATTTGGCAACCACATGCAAAAAGGAGAAAATAACCCTCTTCCAAAACGCTCACAAATATCGAAAATGGTTATTTTTTTCCCAATGCCGAATTAGAGATACCAAATGGTACCCACATCCCCACACTCATCAAACTCCTAATTTCTCTCCACAAATCTCTCCCCAATCCTCTCCACGATTTCCTTCACCTATCACTCCACCACTTATCTATCAGAATTTTGCTGCAACACAACCACTGGCCGAACCAAGCTGCAAAATAAATACCTCATTCCCGCTATGCCAACGCTCGAACCTTAGACCTCAAGGTTCCTTTCCACACCACCTTGCCACTAGACCACAAGGCTTTTTGTGACTTAAAACAAGCGCAATTATTCATAAATCCTACGTACTAAAGTCCAGATTCATTTAAGAGCTAATTTAAAAATTCTGCAAAGGCCAAGACTTGAACCCAGGCTTCTCTAACACTCCCAAACACATCCAAATCACTAAGCTAGTAAAGGAAACATGTAATTTGTGTCACTTTCTTGTACAACTAAATATTTATGTACAGCCTTCTAACAGCTCCCTTTGCTCAAAACTTAATACTTCTAGGCCTAAAATTCAGGGCGTTAGATTTCCTACTACTAGCAGTAAAAACCATAAAACATTTCAATATCCCAAATTAAGCAAAAATTCGTAAAGGCCTTAATTACATCAAAATTTCCCCAAATAATAATTAAATTATAAGTAGACAAAAAATAGTCTAAGTGGAAAACCGCATGGTCATCGCTGAGTTCTCCGCTGTACCGGCTCGTCACGTCTAGGGGTTACCTACACAGATTAAATAGAAAAAGGGTGAGTTTTCGCAATTCAGTGTGTAAACCCTATAGAAAATATACACAATAGGAGAAATCAGTCATATCCAAATATCAGATAATTCGGGCCTGAACCTTTTACAGAACCAAAGTAAACATTAGTTCACTTAGATACAGAATTAGATACGAACTGGGCCTTAGCCCATCTAAGATATATCATGCATAACAGAGTCCTACCCACCAGCCTCTACACACCAACTTCGTCCAACCCTACACACCATGTGGGGATAAAATCGACCCACCCATCCTTACACACCATGCTGTACCGAAATGCGGTACATAATCAGATAATTGCAACTGTGCTGCCAGATATCAGGCTTAAGAGCCTTTCAGAATAATTCCTCAATATACATTAACCCAACCCCGATGTAATACAGCATACAATGCATGACATGCAAGTATGCAATTAACAGATCATACATACAAATCGGTCTACACGCTAAGAGTAACATGCTAGAGCACATATATCACATAGTCAGATCACGTAATCAGGGGTCAAGTAACTCTTACTGACCCTACAGTAGGTCCCAGTCGACTTAGGCGACCCGAGCAACCTTTCAGAGTATTTTAGAAGAATGGGCTCACACGCCCATGTAGCTTGCCTGTGTGGGCCCACACGGCCCAATTTGGCCTTGGCCAAGTGGATCACACAGCCTGGCCCAAAATCCCACACGCCCGTGTGGTTCACCCCTGTGGGCCCACACGGCCCAATAGGTTGAGCCCGTGTGTCGCACACGGCCGTGTCATGTGCCCGTGTCTTGCGTGTACATCCTGGCTCGTCTATTACACGTGTTAGAACACCAGTGCCTCCAAGGAGCAGCGAAAAATTTAAAAAAAATTTCGACGATCCAAACCAAGGATCCATGTGTAGGGAACGAATTGAGGTGATAAAAAGGTTTCGAAATTACCGAAACTTCAATCTGAGTAGACAACGACGCCTAGGCAACAAGAATGCTGAACCACTATCGAACCAAGCCGCAACCTTTTCGATTAAAGTCGTCCGTGCATGCGTAGTCCACCCGATTGACAATGAAGGGTAGAAATCCTGAAAACTATTTTGAGAGTATTTTGCTAAATGGTTTTGCTAGACCACTTTGCATATTTTCTGCTAGTTTTTATATATTCTTTTAGGGTTTTACCCTTGCTATATATAACTCCTCTTAATTGGTATATATTTATAACGAATCTTAATTCATTAAAATTAATCCGAACATAATAATTATCATTCAAATAAATATAATAATGTTTAACCAAAAATTATAATTACATTAATTATAATAAAGATTTCTGATAAACTATATTTATTTAAACTTATATCTGAACTAAATTCATATATCAATAAAATTATGTTCTGATTATGTGTACAACATCCTTGTACATATAGTATGTTCAACAATTTCATTGCCCAATTAAATTAATTCTATAATTAATTTAATTCATGTGACAACCAAGCAATATACCAACTATGTTTCACCTCGTTCATTTCAACCATAGGGTGTGACCCTATAGGTTCTTCTAGCGTTAGCAGTACTATTAGAATGATTCTAATGTTACAAACAATGAGTGGCAACTAGCAATGCATCAATGCTATCTAAGTTACAAGAAGTCATGATTCGATATAAACTTTTGTGATTAACCTTTCATGCATTAATCCTTAAGTCCTATATCTTTGGAATGGACACAAGTCATGGAATAGTCACACTTGCATAGTCCATCCCATGTTTCTTGATACCTTGAGTAGACTATGATACACAAATACATCTCATATCAACTTATTTGAGCATGGCCATGCATTTCTAGCCTCACTCAATCAAGTGGCCTGAGATATTACTCCCATTATGTAGGAGGGAATTATCCTATATTGATCAACTATATCCCTCAACATAGATTGTGGTATATCCAACATTAGTCTTTATAGAACAACCAGTTACGGTGTTTGTTTGACTGTATCAAAATATACAACTCACGATGTTGGGATAAAGATGATCTTAAGTATGAGGATCATATATATATTAATCACTATGAGTAATGTTGTGACAATTACATAATAATCCAAGAAACATACTCATAGCGGGTAAGTCCAATATGTTGTTCTCTAACATACATATTCATGCATTGATTCTGACACTCCATATCAATGACAACTCTTTATCATCAATCAACTACATGTTAGTCTTAATGCATTATTATTGTTCTAGCCAACAACAATACTTGACTAAGGGTCTTTTAAGAATAATCATATTATTCTCAGGACATTATTATAAAATTGTTTATTTATGCACACAGAAAAGAAACTGGAATAATAATGGCAACGCCTTATATTAATAAACATGATAAACCAAGTATGTTATTACAACCATCTCGTGATTGATCTTTGGGCATACTCTTACAATAAGCTCGTGTACCATCACACGGCCTACCACACGGGCGACCATACACCCGTGTGGCGTCGACAATTATGTTTTTTGGCTTTTTCCGATTCTTGTTTTCTGTGGTATCGGGTACACACCTGAATACGTTTGAGTCTAAACCAAACTCTGAACCCTCAATAACCTAAATATTGACAAATCCAACGCGACAATCAGTCTTACTTGCGGTTAATCAAATCTCGAAGCCAAAATACTTATCCCTAAAGTGATGAACACTTACCGGAAAGCTTCGACTTGATTTGCTACGAACTAGTACGAAGAGAGCCTCGTACCTCATGATGTGCTGCTGGCAACAACATCAAAACCCCAAGTCATGGTTGGAAAATCGTAAGTTAAAGAGAGCAAAACTCATCTTACCTGAACAACACGAAAAACCAAAAGTCAAAATATCGTGATCAAGTAAGGAGATTGATCGAAAATCGAAAGTAAAAGAGAGGAATTGACGAAGGACAGAAAGTGAAGAAGAAGAAGACTAATGTCAAAATTTTAGTTTAACAAAGGGAGAGCCGAAATTTCCAAAAAGAGATAAAATAAAAAAATAGGTTTGATAATTCCTCACTAAAACATGACCCCTAATTTTCTCCAACAAACTCTCCATTTCCTGAGTCCAATCTTGGCACAACTCTCTACTAGAACTAAACACAAAAATATTGACATCCCAGGGAATCGAACACAAGACCCTCAGTAGACCAATACTCCACTTAACCACCAAACCAGCAGACCCATTCTGATATAATTCTACCCATACTTAAAAATAAGCCTATAGAACCAGGTTAAGGCTTTATTCAGAAAAATATCACAATTTTCCAAAGTTAAGGGTTGAGCCTGAGACCTCTCATACAAACCCAAAACACTTAACCACTGAAGCAGATACAGACTTGTGTGTCATAAATTCAGAAAAACAAAAATATCAATTTTGGGGCATTATAGCCACAATTCTAGAGCTTTACTTTTAATCTAAACAATTAGCGAAGTATTTATTGAATTTTTTTCTCATTTTTTTATTTTTTATTTTTTATGTTTCTTTGAACACAGGATTAAAAAAAATTTATTTGATATAAAAAAATTCGTGCAAATAAGGCGTCTTAACCAACTTAACACAAAACATAATAGAGCATTCAATTTTGCACAAATATTTCTAACGAATAATTAAGCAAATCTGCATGTTTTCTTATTAGAATCGTATTATAGAATCAACATTTTCCTAATGTCTAGATGATTCAAAAAATTGACAAAGTAATTTTTGAATTTATTTTAATGAAAGTAGCATGTAAGGGTGAAAACACAATTAATACTCAAGGACAAAGCAAATAACAACACAATTTATCATAGGCAATTAAAGTATATCAATTAACAATTTAGTTCAAACTCCTCCTATTTAATCCATACGTTGTCCTCAATGTATCACAATAAAATCAAATGAATGAATTAAGTATGAAGAGAAAACTTCCTTATAGTTATGCAATGCGATCGGGGCAATGATGCAAGGGACCACAAGAGGCCAATCTTGTCGAATAAAAATAAATTAAATTAAAAATAAGTAGAAAAAAAACAAAAATAAAGATAAATAAAATTACTAAAACAAATAAGAAAATAAAATATAATTGGGTTGCCTTTGAAAAAGTGTCTTTGTTTAATGTCATTGGCTTGACATGGTCCCTCGTTCTATACAAATAAAATTTCTATTTCCTCTAATTCTTGAAGTTGCATCCTTGAACATTCTCTTTTTCATTTGTGTTTGAGGGGCTTTGTGTAACGCCCCAATTTTCGAGAATTCTAAAAATGTTGGCAAAATTTAATATTCTGTGTTTTGTCTGCTTGGTGTAGGATTAATTATGTTAGTGGGCCTCTAGAAGGCCCAAGCTTAAGTTAAAACCTGATAGTTTTAGTTAATTTTAATTCCATAAGAAAAAAGGGGTTCTGGTTAACTAGGCTTTTAGGTATTAATTGTGTAAAATAAATCACAAGGAAGCATGTGGTAAAGTGGCTAAGTGGGAATGCTAAAAGTTGCGTGTGTATGATTGGGAGGACCTAGTTTTAAGTCACAATGACAACAAATTAAGGGATTAATTTTTATGCACAGAAAAGGGAAGTAATGGAACTGAAGTAAAAGTCTGTCAAGAGGAGTTTGAGTTGCTCAGAAGATTGAGTAAGGAGGGGATAAGAGAGAGGATTTAGGAGCTGATCAAGGAGAATGGTGTTGGCCGAATAGTGGACTCTTGAGGAGCAAGAGTTGGCCGGCCAAGGGTTTCTTTAGGGGGGTAGATTTCGGCTAGGTCAAAAGCTAGTTATAAATTCAGCATTTGGGAGTGTTGTGCCATTTTTTTTCTGACCATTCTTTCTTCTTTTCCTTTCTTTTCTTTTTCTCTCCATCTATTTTCTCTTCTTCTTTCCCCCATAGCCAAATCTTTCCATTATTCTACTCAGCTCTACGTTCTTATCATTTGTTCTTAAGCCTTATACACAAAAGTCGAAATCCTGAAAGCTTATAGTTCTTCTGTGTCGATTTCTCCTAGCCAAACCCTGTGGTTTTTCTCCATCTTATGATCAATTCTTCCTTCTTCTAAATCTAAAACCTCTGTTGACAAAGCCACTACAAAAACCCTACTATTCCATCTTTTCTTTTATTGTTACAAAAAGCCGAAAAAACCCCATAGTCTAGGGAGCATAGCCGAATACTGAAGTCACTGAAAGCTCAGCTTTTGTTATCATCTGAGGGCTTAGATCTACATCGGAATTGAGTGGAAACTCATTGGAATCATTGACTAAGGACCGGTGGTAAGTTTTTCCAAAACTCAGTCTTTCTTTCGTATTTTAGGAAAAGCCAAAATCCCTAAATGTTGGGGAGGCTGTCGATTTGGACTTGTAGCCCTAAGGGGTTGTGATAACTGTTCTATTTTGGTAAATGGTGTGATTTAGAGGCTGTTGATCAAGGGCTTGGACAAGTGGAACGATCGGATCTTTGGATTTAAAACATAGTTCGGCAACAAGGTAAGAGCAATAAGATCCTAAGCATGTTTGGCCGAATATGGTAAGGGGTTATATACTCAGTGTTAATTCGATATCTAGAGTAATGTGTTAGTAATTTAATTGTCGGCAGTTCGTGCGTGGATCTCGACAACGAATCGTTGTGAAACAGGTATGTAATTGACACCCTCTCGTAGACTAGATCGGCAAGAGCCGAAAAGCTGAAATACCAAAAAACCAGTATTTTGGGAACTTATGAGTGTGCGAATGCTCGTAAGATAAGTAGGTTAATAATTCTGGTAATCTGTGGTGATAAGACTACAAAGTGTACTATTCCGTGTGTTTCGACATTTTTGGGCTTACTGGGCCTAAATCGGGAAAATAGGCCAATGGGGCCAATTCGGTAAGTACGCGCGGTAAGTGTTTTTGGATAGTACGTAATGGTAGAGTATGCATGAAAACTCTAAGACAGTTAATTTACTAGAGTACCCCTATGTATGAAAATTACTGTTATACCCCTAGGTGTAAAATGACCTTTATACCCCTAGTGTTAATTTTGTCTGAAAAGTATGATGTTTTAAATCTGTATGATGCATGACATGGAAGAATATCTATTGCATGGGGACATAGGTTATATTATGGAGGAAGCGTCCTGGTGGCTATGCCACAAATTATCTATTCTGGTGGCTCTGCCACATATATATCTGTTCTGGTGGCTCAGCCACAATTATCTGTTTTTAGTCACTCAGTCACATTATCTGTTCTGGCAGCCATGCTGCATATTTCTGTGGCGTGTAGCGGTTGGGTGGGTCGAGTAGTCTCCCCACATGGTGAAAGGATGGTAAGGGGGTGTACATGGTTGGATATGGGATGGGTTTTTGCATCAGCATGTAATAACTGTTCTGATCTATCATGGGCCTATGGGCTTTGTTCTGATATCTGCTTGCAGGCTAAGGCCAACTTATTACTCGCGTGGTTTGAACTGGTTTAGGCTATGGCTGGGTTAAATTACACACTGAGTTTCCCAAAACTAACCCCTTTATTTTTCATCCACGCAGGTGATCCCCAACCATAGTGGGCTTGGAGCTGTGAGGGATTCGGTGTGGCCACATGTTTCTGCAAACTTGGTTTCTTTCTGGTGGACTGGACGTCCTTTTATTTTCGTTTACGGTTTTGGGTTTTTAGATGTAATAAGGCCACTTAATTATTTTTATGGTTTTTTTTATTTTTATTATTTTATTTTGATAAAAATGAACTATGATAACTATTGAAATGGATTAGCTCTAGGACGCGTTTTCAAAAACATTAAGTGATTTCAAAATAACACAATTACAAGTACGACGTTCGTTAAGCAAACGTTTTCAAAAGACTAATCACTTTTCTAAAATGAATTTAATCCATTAGGTTTTCTTATAAATAAACGCGATGTTAGAGTGTGGCAATGGCGGTGTGCATGTCTAGGATTGGATCCGAAGGGAGCTTGGTACTTAAGCAGTCCGACGGACTCACCTTCTCTTTTCCGGTTTCCTACCTAGTGCACAGCTTCCATTCAATTTAATCTAGTTAAAAGGTATCCTTTAAAACATTAACTAAGTTTTCTAAACTAAGTAATACGGAATGTTTTGAACCCTTCGATGTGGCACGTCAGATCCGATCATAACGTCTAGGCTGGGTTTGGGGTGTTACATTTAGTGGTATCAGAGTCAAGTTGCAACAACTCGGCTGTGGAATGGGTTTACAAAAATAAGGATTTTTAAAACAGAAGATTTTATATGATTACAAAACTCAATTTTCGAAAGTTAGATCTTTAGAAGGTGGCATTCTGAATCTCCGGCCCAAGTCTGTAAGTATTATGAATTTTTCTAAATATATTCTGAATTATCTGTCTGTACTAAAACTTTACTAGAATACTCTAGATAGAATGCTATTGAAACCCTAGAAAAGCTTGCTAAAAGACTGAAACTGTAGCTAGACATTGATTCTACGAAAACCAACTCTAAATTACTATCTGAATCATAAAAGATCTGTCATTATCACTGGAATGCTGAAATTAATACATAAAATTTGTAATCAGATAATACGATATGAGTACGCGAGCAGCTCGTGAAAGAGGCCGTGGATGAGGCCAAGGTAGTGCTCGGGTAGGAACTGCATCTTCTGGCATATGCCGACAGCAGAGGCACCGGTACCATCGGCAACTGAAGTAGAGTCTCATGATCATGGTGCCGGGGATAACGCCCTGTCGCAGGCTATGCTTTGAGTTCTGGAAAGGGTTGCCAGGGTAAGTTCAGGCAATTGAATTCGAGGATCGATTTCTAAATGACTCCGAGCTAACAGAGCAAAGATCTTTAGGGGCGTATCTGGTGTAGCCCCGAATATGGCAGAATATTGGTTGGAGGCCACAGAACGAATTATGGATGACTTGGACTGCTCGGTGGAGCGTGAAGTCGGCGGGGCCATATCATTTCTTTGCAAGATGAGGCTTATCAGTGGTGGCTCACCGTGAGGGATAGAACCCCAGCTGATAGGGTTGCTTGGGGGCTGTTTAGGACAGCCTTTAAAGGAAAGTACATCAGGGCAAGTTATGTGGATGCCCGCAGGAAGGAATTCCTGAATCTGGTCCAAGGAGGTAAAACCGCTTCTTTGAGTATGAGGTGAGTTTCGAGGCCGAGGCCAGGTATCTTTGTGGGGATAGTCGCTACGGAGTATGAGCGTAGCGTTCACTTTGAGGATGGACTTAGAGATGACCTTAAGGTACTGATTGCTCCGCAGAGGGAGCGAGATTTCGCGGTTTTGGTGGAAAAAGCTAAGATAGCTGAGGAGGTAAAGCGTATTGAGAGGCGTAACTGGTGAGAAAGATCGAGAACCATTTCTGGAGGATTACGGACCTTGGGTGGAACAAATAAGAATGTCAAAAGGGCGAGAGTGGAGGAGCCAGTTCGAGCAGTTCCGGTGAATGTGGTTAGACCGCCAATTTGTAGAGACTGTGGTAAGGTACACTTGGGTGAGTGTAGGAAATGTTTTGGTGCTTGTTTTTGATGTGGATCTATGGAGCACAGAGTTAAGGACTGTCCTCAAAGAGCTGATCAGGTTCAGGTTGCTGAACAGAGGGTTGCTTAACCCGCGAGAGGTGGACCACAACCACCGAGAGGACGTGGACAAGGTAGAGGTGAAAATGGAAATGGAAATGGTCGAGGTCGAGGGGTGCCTGGCAGGGGTGCCAAAAATACTGAGGCTCAGCAGCCAGCGTTGGTGTATGCGGCTCGTCGTTGAGAGGAGGGCGACGCACCTGATGTCATAACTTGTACGTTTTTGGTTTCTAGCATACCGTATACTGCTTTGGTGGATATTGGATCTACTCATTACTATGTTGCATGTGCGATATCTTGGTCATTGGGAGTGCATTTTGAGAAGATAGTGAGTGGGGTATCCGTGTTAAGTCCTTTGGGCCACTCGGTTAGGGTAGACAAACTGTATAGGGATGTACCTTTAGAAACTCAAGGTAGGATTTTTCCTGGAGATCTGATAGAGTTGCCGTTTGGAGAGTTTGATCTCATTCTGGGAATGGACTGGCTTGTTAAGCATAAGGCGACTTTGGATTGTGCTGCTAAGCGAATGGTGCTAAGGACCACGGAAGGTGATAAGGTTATGATGATAGGTGAACAAAGGGACTATTTGTCTAATGTGGTGTCGGCATTGAGGGCTAAAAAGTGGATTCGGAAAGGTTGTGAGGCCTATTTGGCATTCGTAAGTCAGTCAGAAGATGAGGGGCTGACAGTGGATGAGGTTAGGACTGTAAAAGAGTTCCAAGATGTTTTTCTGGAAGAGCTTCCAGGATTGCCTCCAAACCGAGAAGTCGAATTTGGAATCGATTTGTTGCCTGGAACAGCACCAGTGTCCATTGCACCGTATAGGATGGCACCGAAAGAGTTAGTGGAGTTAAAGGTGCAAATTCAAGAGTTGTTGGATAGGGGCTTTATTAGGCCAAGTGTGTCTCCATGGGGAGCACCGGTGCTATATGTGAAGAAGAAGGATGGGACAATGCGTATGTGCATTGATTATTGCCACTTGAACAAACTGACGATAAAGAATAAGTATCCACTACCGAGGATTGATGATCTGTTCGACCAGCTTAGAGGAGCTTCTGTATTTTCCAAGATCGATCTTCAATCTGGATATCATCAGTTAAGGGTCAAGAAGGTAGATATCCATAAGACGGCATTCAGGACTCGGTATGGTCATTACGAGTTTCTGGTCATGCCATTTGGGCTGACAAATGCTCCTGCAGCATTTATGGATCTGATGAATTGTGTATTCCAACCATTTTTGGATCGGTTCGTAGTCGTCTTTATTGATAATATCCTACTGTATTCTGAAATGGAAGTGAAACATGATGAGCATCTTCGCACTGTGTTGCAAGTGCTAAGGGAGAAGGAACTGTATGCGAAGTTCAGCAAGTGTGAATTCTGGTTGAGAGAGGTAACTTTCTTAGGACATGTTGTCTCTGCTGAGGGGATTAAGGTGGACCCTCGAAAGATTGAAGCAATTCTGGAATGGAAGCCACCTAGGTCGGTGTCGGAAATTCAAAGTTTCCTAGGCTTGGCAGGATACTATAGGAGGTTTGTGGAAGGTTTTTCTGTGATGGCAGCACCTTTGACAAAACTTATAAGGAAAGGAGTACCATTTGTATGGACTGAGAAGCAACAGGAAGCCTTTGAGAAGTTGAAGAAAGTTCTGACGGAAGCACCTGTATTAATTCAACCAGAATCTGGAAAGGATTTTACTGTGTACAGTGATGCATCACATGTAGGTTTGGGTTGTGTGTTGATGCAAGAGGGTAAGGTGGTTGCTTATGCATCACGACAGCTTAAGCCTCATGAAGGGAACTATCCTGCTCATGATTTGGAGTTAACAGCAGTGATTTTCGCACTTAAGATTTGGAGACATTACTTGTACGGAGAAAGGTGTATTATATACACAGACCATAAGAGTCTGAAGTATTTGCTGACTCAGAAGGAACTGAACCTTAGGCAAAGGAGGTGGATCGAGTTACTTAAGGATTATGATTGTTCGATCGAATATCACCCAGGCAAGGCTAATGTGGTAGCCGATGCTCTAAGTCATAAAGCTGTATCTGATCTGAGAGCAATGTTTGCTCGTCTAAGTCTGTATGATGATGGAAGTCTTTTGGCTGAATTGCAAGTAAGGCCAACCTAGGTGGATTAGATTAAGGAAAATGAGTTGAAAGATGAGTCCTTGGTCGTTCGTTTTCAACAAGTTAAGGAAGGAGGAACTTTTGAGTTTGGGTTAAATAACGAAGGAGTTCTATGCTTTCGAGGAAGAATTTATGTTTCGAAGGACCCTGAATTGAGGCAGTCAATTTTGAAAGAAGCTCATGGGGGACTTTGTGCCATGCATCCTAGACGAAATAAGTTGTATCATGACTTGTGGGAACTGTACTGGTGGCCTGGACTTAAACGAGAAGTAACGGAATTCGTGGGGAAATCTCTGACATGCCAGCAAGTGAAAGCTGAGCATTAATTACCTTCTGGATTGTTGCAGCCTGTAAAGATACCACTTTGGAAGTAGGAGAGGGTAACCATGGATTTTGTGAGTGGGCTACCCTTGACACCGTCGAAAAAGGACTCGATATGGGTGATTGTGGATAGGTTGACCAAATCGGCTCATTTTATACCAGTTCGCACTGACTTTTCACTTCAGAAGTTAGCCAAGTTGTATGTGGCGGAGATTGTACGCCTTCATGGAGTTCCAGTTTCGATTATCTCTGATCGAGATCCTAGATTCACATCTCGATTTTGGTAAAAGCTACATGAGGCATTGGGAACGCGATTAAACTTTAGTACGGCTTTCCATCCCCAAACTGATGGTTAGTCGGAAAGAGTTATCCAAATTCTGGAGGACATGTTGAGGGGATGTGTTATTGATTTCCGAGGTAGTTGGGAGGATTACTTTCCATTGGCAGAATTTGCGTACAATAATAGTTATCAAGCGAGTATTCGAATGGCACCCTATGAAGCACTGTACGGGTGAAGGTGTCGAACACCTAGTTGTTGGACCGAACTAGGAGAGCGACAAGTTCTTGGACCAGAGTTGATAGCTGATACTGAGGAAAAGGTCAAAATAATTAGAGATCGGTTACAAGAAGCGTCTGATAGGCAAAAGTCGTATACAGATTTGAAGCATAAAGAGATTGAATACTTAGTAGGTGATATGGTCTTCTTGAAGGTCTCTCCTTGGAAGAAGATATTAAGGTTTGGCAAGAAGGGCAAGTTGAGTCCGCGGTTCATTGGGCCTTATCGGGTTTTGAAGTGAGTAGGCCCAGTAGCTTATCAGTTGGAATTGCCTCCAGATTTAGACAGGATCCACGATGTTTTTCACATCTCCATGTTTAGGCGTTATCGTTCTGACCCTACTCATGTCGTACCGGTTGCAGAAATTGAGGTGCGAACTGATTTGACTTTTGAGGAGGAGCCTATGCAAATTTTGGATCGAGATGTTAAGATTCTGAGAAGGAAATCTGTTCCATTAGTAAAGGTGCTTTGGCGTAACCATGGCAGAGAGGAAGCTACTTGGGAGCCAGAAGACGCGATGCAACAGGAATACCCCCATCTATTCAGACCAGGTAAATTTCGAGGACGAAATTCCTTTAAGGAGGGTAGAGTTCTAACGCCTCAATTTTTGGGAATTCTAAAAATGTTGGCAAAATTTAATATTCTGTGTTTTGTCTGCTTGGCGTAGGATTAATTATGTTAGTGGGCCTCTAGAAGGCCCAAGCTTAAGTTAAAACTCGATAGTTTTAGTTAATTTTAATTCCATAAGAAAAAGAGGGTTCTGGTTAATTGGGCTTTTAGGTATTAATTGTGTAAAATAAATCACAAGGAAGCATGTGGTAAAGTGGCTAAGTGACGCCACTGGGAATGCTATAAGTGGCGTGTGTATGATTGGGAGGACCCAGGTTCAAGTCACAATGACAGCAAATTAAGGGATTAATTTTTATGCACAGAAAAGGGAAGTAGTGGAACTGAAGTAAAAGTCTGTCAGGAGGAGTTTGAGTTGCTCAGAAGATTGAGTAAGGAGGGGATAAGGGAAAGGATTTAGGAGCTGATCAAGGAGGATGGTGTTGGCCGAATAGTGGACTCTTGAGGAGCAAGAGTTGGCCGGCCAAGGGTTTCTTTAGGGGGTAGATTTCGGCTAGGTCAAAAGCTAGGTATAAATTCGGCATTTGGGAGTGTTGTGCCATTTTTTTTCTGACCATTCTTCCTTCTATTCCTTTCTTTTCTTTTTCTCTCTATCTATTTTCTCTTCTTATTTCCCCCATAGCTGAATCTTTCCATTATTCTACTCAGCTCCACGTTCTTATCATTTGTTCTTAAGCCTTATACACAAAAGCCGAAATCCCGAAAGCTTCTAATTCTTCTGTGCAGATTTCTCCTAGCCAAACCCTATGGTTTTTCTCCATCTTGTGATCGATTCTTCCTTCTTTTAAATCTAAAACCTCTATCGACAAAGCCACTACAAAAACCCTACTATTCCATCTTTTCTTTCATTGTTACAAAAAGCCGAAAAACCCCATAGTCTAGGGAGCATAGCCTAATACTGAAGTCACTGAAAGCTCGTATCATCTGAGGGCTTAGATCTACATCGGGATCGAGTGGAAACTCATTGGAAGCATTGACTAAGGAATCGATGGTAAGTCTTTCCAAAACTCAGTCTTTCTTTCATATTTTAGGAAAAGCCGAACTCCCTAAATGTTGGGGAGGCTGTCGATTTGGACTTGTAGCCTGAAGGGGTTGTTATAACTGTTCTGCTTTGGTAAATGGTGTGATTTAGAGGCTGCTGATCAAGGGCTTGGACAAGTGGAACGATCGGATCTTTGGATTTAAAACATAGTTCGGCAACAAGGTAAGAGCAATAAGGTTCTAAGCATGTTTGGCCGAATATGGTAAGGGGTTATATACTCAGTGTTAATTCGATATCTAAAGTAATGTGTTAGTAATTTAATTGTAGGTAGTTCGTGCATGGATCTCGACAACGAATCGTCATAAATAGGTGTGTAACTGACACCCTCTCGTAGACTAAATCGGCAAGAGCCGAAAAGTCAAAATACCGAAAAACTAGTATTTTGGGAACTTATGAGTGTGCGAATGCTCGTAAGGTAAGTGGGTTAATAATTCTGGTAATCCGTGGTGATAAGACTACAAAGTGCACTATTCTGTGCGTTTCGACATTTTTGGGCTTAGTGGGCCTAAATCGGGAAAATAGGCCAATGGGGCCAATTCGGTAAGTATGCGCGGTAAGTGTTTTTGGATAGTATGTAATGGTAGAGTATGCATGAAAACTCTAAGACAGTTAATTTACTAGAGTACCCCTATGTATAAAAATTACTGTTATACCCCTAGGTGTAAAATGACCTGTATACCCCTAGTGTTAATTTTGTCTGAAAAGTATGATGATTTAAATCTGTATGATGTATGACATGGAAGAATATCTGTTGCATGGGGACATGGGTTATATTATGGAGGAAGCGTCCTGGTGGCTATGCCACAAATTATCTGTTCCGGTGGCTCTGCCACATATATATCTGTTCTGGTGGCTCAGCCACAATTATCTGTTTTTGGTGACTCGGTCACATTATCTGTTCTGGCAGCCATGCTGCATATTTCTGTGGCGTGTAGCGGTTGGGTGGGTCGAGTAGTCTCCCTACATGGTGAAAGGATGGTAAGGGGGTGTACATGGTTGGATATGGGATAGGTTTTTGCATCAGCATGTAATAAGCGCTTACGATCTCATGGGCCTATGGGCTTTGTTCGATATCTCTGCTCTGAGTGCGCCAACTTATTCTGCTTCTGTGGTTTGAACTGCTTTAGGCTATGGTTGGGTTAAAGTACACACTAAGTTTCCCAAAACTCACCCCTTTATTTTTCATCTACGCAGGTGATCCCCAACCATAGTGGGCTTGGAGCTGTGAGGGATTCGGTGTGGCCACATGTTTTTGCAAACTTGGTTTCTTTCTGGTGGATTGGACGTCCTTTTATTTTCGTTTACGATTTTGTGTTTTAAGATGTAATAAGGCCGCTTAATTATTTTTATGGTTTTGTTTTATTTTTATTATTTTATTTTGATAAAAATGAACTATGATAACTATTGAAATGGATTAGCTATAGGACGCGTTTTCAAAAACATTAAGTGATTTCAAAATAACACGATTACAAGTATGACTTCTGTTAAGCAAATGTTTTCAAAAGACTAATCACTTTTCTAAAATGAATTTAATCCATTGGGTTTTCTTATAAATAAACGCGATGTTAGAGTGTGGCAATGGCAGTGTGTATGTCTAGGATTGGATCCAAAGGGAGCTTGGTACTTAAGCAGTCCGACGGACTCACCTCCTCTTTTTCGGTTTCCTACCTGGTGCACAGCTTCCATTCACTTTAATCTATTTAAAAGGTTCTAAACTAAGTAATATAGAATGTTTTGAACGCTTCGATGTGGCACGTCGGATCCGGTCATAACGTCTAGGTCGGGTTTGGGGTGTTACACTTTGGTGCATCCATCTCACTAACAACTTTTCATGATGGTTCCTTAATCGTCAAAAGTTCCTTATGTCGGTTGCTCTTTCAAAGTATCGCTTTCAACTCATTAGTATCATGCAAATATTTTATTTCTTGAGTTAAAGGATCAATATGTAACAACCTGTTTTTAGTCGAATTAGAAAAGTGGTTTTGGGACCACAAATCCGCAGTCAAAATATTTATTTTATTATTATTTTAACTTTTACAGCATGATAGCATGTATGTGTGGAAATTTCGTGAAGTAATTTTATCGTTTAAATGGTCAATTTGAGAAAAAAGACTTAATCGCGTAAATTGCAAAACTTAGATTCTAATAGCTAAAGGTGTCAAATAGTTATAGAACCTTAATGTTAAGGTCCTTATGTTGTAATCAGACCATTACTTATTTGAGTGGACATTTATGTCCCTGATTTATGTGAAATATTATGTTTAATTAAAGGTTAATAATGTAAATTGTTAAATAAAAGTTAAATTAATAAAACAAAATGTAAATTTTCTTCATCCATCATCTTCCTAACTGATTTTTGAAGAAAAAAAGCCACTAAAATAGCTTCAAATGATTGGCTAGCTATCATCTATGCATGTAAGTCTATTTTTGCTTGGTTTTTAATGATTTCTATGTTTTTGTGATCGTTGCATCTAGTACTAACTAGCCCAAGGACTATTTTGCAAAACTGTTAAAGATTTTGAAAGTTGACATTGATGAACATGTATGAGTTTGATGTTTGATGATAGATTATGAATGTTTATTATGAATAATGCAAGTTTTGTAAAGTGACTTTTAGTAAAAATGTAAAATAAGGACTAAATTGTGAAAAATGTGAAATATGTGGGGCAAAAGTGTAAATGTGTTTTGAAGTTTGTCTTGGACTAAATTGAATGAATAGATGATTAAATAAGTAAATTTTAATCATATTTAGATCAAGAAAGGATAAATATGGATTTGGATCGTGGAAAATATAAAGTTATTAATTAATCGACTCGATTCGTTGTTTTAACACCCGAGGTAAGTTCGTATGTTATAATTTCATTACAAATGTATCTTATGTGCTTTGATATAGCATGAACTATGATTATGTGATTACAGACAAGTTCAAAAATGATTTGACGAAGATTCGATAGTTGGAATCCCAGTTGAACCTTAGGAATAGTTTAGGATGCTAGTGACATGTTATTAGGGATATTTTGATTTGGCTTCGGGCCATGATATAGCACTTCGGATACAAGATAAACCAATTTGGCTTCGAGCCATGCATATCAGCTGAATTGGCTTTGGGCCATGATATCAGAATTTTGGATAAGTTACCTTGATTTAGCTTCAGGCCATGGTATAGGTACTTATCGTGTAAGACCCTTAAGTATTCGACTTCTATTCTAAATGGTTCAACGGGCAAATGAAAGATGTGGTTAAGTATGAGATTAGTACGAGATGGTACAGGTATGTATGATAATGAATTGAGTATTGAAACTATGGAATTGATAAGTTCTTTGGTAAGTTATATGAATGATCATTTGATAGCTTTGAGATTTAATAGACTTATTGTATATTATTTTTTACTATTTGAATGATTAATGAATGATGATAGTTGCTTATTGTTAACATACAAGCTTACTAAGCTATATTGCTTACTTTGTTGTCTTTTCCATGTTTTATAGTGATTTCAAATCTAGCTCAGACTCGGGGATCATCGGAGACTTCATCACACTATACACTAGCACTTTGGTACCTTTGAAACTATGTTTTGGGCTGTATGGCATGTATAGGGAATTTGGTCATTTTGGTTATAGATTGATAGTGAATTTGGCCATTTGTGTTGGCCTATAAAAGTTATGTTTATAATGTTGTATATGGCTATGTAAATTGACCTATTTGATTTGGTTGGTGAAGTATGTTTATAAGTATGCTAATGTCATTTTGTGATCTGTTTAATGCTTGCTTGGAAATGGTTGATGAAATAAGGATGTTTGTGATTGTGGTTTAGGCTAAGAAATTCTTAGATGAAATGGTATGAATTATGTTTGATTTGGTTGTGTTGGGTTACCTATTATGCTTTGTTTTGGTGTCATAAGTGTAGGTAAGGGTGTGTACCAAATGGGGTGGCAAATTGGCTTGGTAAATAGCCTATTTTTGTCCACACGGGCGTGTGTCTCAGCCGTGTGTGACACACGGTTAAGTACACGGCTATGTGTCCTCTGGTGTTGTTTTAAAAATCAAGTCAGTATACTCCACACGGCCTCACACACGGGCGTGTGACTTGGTCGTGTGGCATAAGTTAGTATACCCTACAAGTTTGGCATGGCCTAGCACACGGCCTAGCACACGAGCATGTATGGCCATTTTTAGGGCACACGGGCTAGCCACACAGGTGTGTGTGTTGGCCGTGTGACCCAAGTCAGAGAGTTGTACGAGGTTGGACACAACAATGGGCTCCCATTTCGAATGCCCACACGGCTTGTGACATAAGCGTGTCTGGTGGTCGTGTAAGACACATGGCCTGGCCACACGGGTATGTGTCCCCTATTTGAGTAAAATTTTCAAATTTTTGTAAAAGTTTCGTGAGATATCGATTTAGTCCTGAACCATTCCCAAAGCATGTTTAGGGCCTCGTAGGCTCGTATAAGAGACAAATTGATTGAGTTTGAATGATGAATGTATAAAATGATATTATGTATGTGAAAAGTTTATGTAATTGTGTTGTAAGTTTGGTAATGCTCTATAACCCTATTCTGACATTGAATACGGGTGAGGGGTGTTACATTTATTGGTATTAGAGCTACGGTTTAGTTGTTTCTAGGACTAATGTAGCGTGTGTGTGAGTCTAGCTATACATGCTATATATAAACTATGATAGTGTGATGACTCTTGACACTTTTAATATGTGTTTTCATATAGTAAATGGATCCCAATTGAGCTATAGCTGATGAGGTTGAGAGTAATGCACCCTCTCCCGCTCAAGGGACAGCGTCGTCTGATTCTAGACCCATAACGGGCAGCTAAGGAGGAGAGGCTAAAGAATCCTTCTTCCAAATGATGAATGATTGGTTCACTCAATATATTCAAACGAACTCGGCTGCTCAACAACCTCTACCCCTCCTAATCCCCAACCTATTCCTGTAGTTCCTCAAGGAGTTGAGCTATTAAGATTGAATAAGCCTCCAGTTGATAAGATCCGTAAGCACGGGGCTGAAGAGTTTAGAGCTAATGTTAATGATGACCCTGAGAGAGCTGAGTTTTGGCTTGAATATACAATTTGAGTGTTTGATGAGCTTTTTTGCACAACGGCTGAATGTTTAAAGTGTGCTATATCCCTTCTGAGAGACACTGCATATCAGTAGTGGAATACGTTAGTATCCGTGGTGCTGAGGGAGAGACTCACCTGAGAATTCTTTCAGACCGAGTTCTAAAAGAAATATATCAGTCAACAATTTCTGGATCAAAAGCATAAAGAGTTTTTAGAACTAAAATAAGGCTGCATGACTGTAACCGAATATGAAAGAGTACTAAAGCTTGTTTCAAATGTGGCTCGCCGAATCATTTTATTAAAGACTGTCATGAGATGGTTGAGAAAGATAGACCTCAGAATGTGAGACCGAGCAATATGTCAACTAGAGGAAGACCGCCAAGAAATGCTGGGAATATGAGTGGTAGTCATGAGGTGACAAAGGACTCTGTTGTGAGATCCGAAGCTAGAGCACTTGCCAGAGCTTATGCTATTCGTGCTCGCGAAGAAGCATCATCCCCAGATGTTATTTCTGGTACATTTTCTCTTTCGGACACTAATGTGATTGCTTTAATTAATCCTGGACCGACACATTCATATGTTTGTGAAAATTTAGTGTCTAGTAAGAAATTACTTGTTGAGTCTACAGAATTTGTAATTAAAGTATCGAACCCCTTAGGCAAGTATGTTCTAGTTGACAAAGTATGCAAGAACTGTCCTTTAATGACTTGGGGTTACAGTTTTCCGACTGACTTGATGCTTTTACCATTTGATGAGTTCGATGTGATTCTGGGTATGGATTGGTTGACTCTGCATGATGTCGTTGTGAACTGTAGACGAAATACTATAGAACTGAAGTGTCAGAATAATGAAATTATTTGGATAGAATCTGATGTATCGAGTGCATTATGTAACACCTCTAACCTGTATCTGTCGCCAGAATAGGGTTACGAGGCATTATCGAACACAATACAATTCAGAATAAACTTTCATTACAAAGAAAATCATCTAGTAATTTTTTTTATAAAAAACAAACTAACATGTTTCGATTATACCATTTATCAAATTATTTGAATTTCTGTTACATCAACACAAACAAATAATCATAGAAATTAAATGCTTAACTCATATATTTCATTCTATATTCAAATCATATATGCAAATTTAACATTTAAAGTATTCGAATGATTTATATATAAAATAATCTATCAACTTACAATTTATATGCACCTACTTTAACTAATAAAAAACATACATCATTACATCTATTTCATAAGTACATTACTAATCATTCCACATATATATGTCTAAGCGTATTCGTATATATATCAATATAACCAAACTAGTAAGTTACTCACAGAACCATTTAAACATGAAAACATCATTTTGTCCAAACCGAGCATAAATGCATTATATAAAATTATATTACCTATTTGTTTGCCAATACAAAATTCACTAATCATTTGGTCATTTATTTCATTGCATTAACTGAATATAACCATGCTTGATAATCATGCTATGTTCAAAGTTAAATTTTCTTCATTTTACCTTATCACTTCATATACATATATCCTATCATGCAAATGAATTAAAAAACACATATACCATCCATAATTTACACCTAAAATCAAATACATTACAAATATATCTTATCATATGCATATATATATATATATATCATATCAATCCATCTAAAAAAATAAGTCATAAAAACACATCAAATTATTTAATAACATAACCAAAATATTTTTGTCTCTATATAATCATCATTCAACTCACTACCAAAACACATGATCAACCACCTCAATATATATATACTTTGAAATAATGTATATGTCAAACTAATGCATCATATGCTAGAATGTAAACATATATATACAAATGCCGAACTATTAATCAAATATATTCATTATCTCATTTCAACATTTATTCAAATATACTCATCAACTAATTTTAAGCCATTACTAACACATATAAAACATAATCAAATCATTTTAACAAAACGTAGCATAAAAAACATAATTCATACTATTATATATATATCATAGTCGAATCACTCATACCACATCCAAAATCATTAACCAACTTCAATGCACAAAACACATATCACAAATACCATTCATCCATGGCACATAGCATTATAACCAAAATGAACTTAAATCATAATCAAACATAACCGAATTCAAGCATAGAAGTTAAGCCATTTTCGCATGGCTTGAATTACACAAAAACCAAAATCCAACATTTCAAACTATAATCTAGCCTATACATGCCATAAGTTCAAAAATTCAACTTATAAAATACCAAAGACAGTCGATAGTGTAATAGACTTTGACGATGATCCCTGAGCTCGTAACTTGACTCCAAAATCTATAAAACAGAGGTAAACATAAACACATACACAGTCAGCTATCATAGCTTAGCAAGTCATAAGAAAATAATCAATTCAAGGACATAATCAACTCATTTAAATCAAACCAAACTATAGTATTATAATCACATTAAATTTCAAGCTTACGATTTCATGTATTTCAAATACCTTCACATATAAACATTACATGTAAATACATAGCATATGGCGGAACATACTACACAAATGCACTTATATTCACATTAGTAACTTATATAATTTGCATCACATAACTAATGGTCTACTTACCTTATTTTCAAACAAGAAATCAACTAACTCATACCTGAACATTTAGCTCGTTTTACACTTTCGATCTCAACTTATCGTTGCCCGATGAACCATTCGGAATTGGATAGGAAACTCAGATAATCACATATATCATACAATGCCAACATCCCAAACGTGGTCTTACATGTAATCACATATCGATGCCACTGTCCCAGACAGTGTCTTACTCGCACACATATATCGGAATCACATATTGATGCTAACGTATTAAACGTGGTCATACTTGCACACATATATCGATGCCAACGTATTAAACGTGGTATTACTCGCACATATATATCGATGCCATGGTCTTACTTGCATATCATATATCAGAATCTTATGTCATGACATATGTATCCTAGCTATTCCTAAGGTTCATACGGGGCTTTCAGACATTGTAACTCAGTTGAAACGAACTCGTAAACTGAGTTCCCTTACACATATACATTTGGCTCTTACATATAAAATTTTTCATAATTTAATTTTAGCATATAAACTCATACATAATTAGAATTAACGATATCTATTTGCTTATAAACTTACCTCAGATGATGAAAAATAGAACGGGATGACTAGTTGACAACTTTAGTTTTCCCCCGATCTAAATCTGACTTCTTTGGTTCTTGATCTAAACATATTCAAATTGTTTTGGAAAAAAATCTTGCTATGCAGCACACCGAGTCTCCGACGTCGAACCAAGTAAGTTTTTTTATTCTTAGGCCTGTTTAAATTGTTATAATGGAACTGAAGCCCGTAGGATCTTGAAATTGTAGAGGATTTGCGAAAACAACCTTCTTTTTAATACTTTCATAAAATATTGATTTAATTATTGAAACTAAAACTTCATAAAATTTCTAATCCAGATAATACATGAATTGATGATGAGTGCTAAGAGAGGTGCAAGAGGCCGTGGCTGATGCTGCGGAAGTGTTAGGGCTGAATCGTTGGCATCAGGCCATATACCCAATGTTAGAGTAGAAGAGGCTCCAGCCTCACCCGTGGCTGGGAATGGACCATATGATCAGGTCACGGGGGAAGATGCATTGTCGCAGGCAATGCTGAGGATTTTGAAAAGGGTCGCAGGGCCCAATAATGGCACAAAAAATCAGGGGTCCATTCTGGAGCGACTTCAATCAAATGGGGCTGAGATCTTCAAGGGCGTGTCTGGTGTGGCCCCTAACGTGGCAGAATACTGGTTGGAAGCCACTGAAAGGATAATGGAGGATTTAAACTGTTCACCTGAACAAAAGCTGAAAGGGGCAGTGTCACTGCTTAGGGGAGAAGCTTACCAATGGTGGCTGATAGTGAAAGAGGGCACCCAACCTGACCAGGTCACTTGGGAGTTCTTCAAAACTGTGTTTCAAGGGAAGTATGCAGGTGCGAGTTATGTGGACGCTAGAAGGAAGGAGTTCCTCAACTTGACCCAGGGAAACAAATCTGTGGCGGAGTATGAGGAGGAATTTCTACACCTTAGTAGGTATGCAAGAGTTATGGTGGCAACGAGCTATGAGCGTGGCGTTAGGTTTGAGGATGGACATAAAGATAGCCTCAGAGTATTGATAGCTCCACAAAGGGAATGAGTTTTCTTGGAGTTGGTAGAGAAAGCAAAGATAGTGGAGGAGGCAAAGTGCACTGAGCGCCTAAATCGGGAAAAAGAAAGGGGTAAGGATAAAAGGGAGGCTGAGACTCCTGGTGTTGATCAGAGGCCTAGGGTTAAGGCCAGAGTTAATGGGCCAGTTAGACTAGGGCCCCCTGCTGGTAATCTAGGGGTGCCACCTTGTGCTGATTGTGGGACAGATCATGTAGGCGAGAGCTTGTCTAGCTTGTGGATCCATGGAGCATAGGATCAAGAGTTGCCCTAGAATGTCAGGTCAGGTACCAGTCATGGACCGAGGTGGTGTACAGCCACTGAGGGGTGGTTAGCAACCACCGAGAGGCCGTGATCAGGCCAGGGGTGAAAACGGTTTGGGTCATAGAGCACTAGGCAGAGGTACTGGTCATGCTGAGGGGAGGCAGCCAGCTTTGGTCTATGCAGCACGTCGTCAAGAGGATAGAGACGCTCCAGATGCAAATAATGGTACGTACTCACCCATAGTGTGCTATTTACCTAAGTTGGATTTAGAGTGCACAGTGAAAGTGTGATGTAGTAGTCTGTGTTAGTAGTTGGAAATTTCGAGGAGGAAATTTCTTTTAGGGGGTAGAGTTATAACGCCCCAAAAATCCTGAAATCTCGAAATCCTAAATTTTCTTTTTTTTTCGATTCTGATAAAAAAATGTGTGCTTAGTATTCCTGGTTAAGTGTTAATTAAGTGATAGTAGGTCTTGGTTAGTTTTGGAGTTAGAACTAAGAAGTGAAGGAAATTATAGTTTAATTATTAAAAGAACCCTGATGGCAAGTAGGTGGGCTTTTGAATAAATGAAGGAAGAATTGGACATAAGGAAGCCTTGTGGTAGAGTGGCAAGTGGCGTCACATGCAAGGCAAGGAGGTAAGGGGTTCGAATCCCTCTTTGCTCAAAAGAGGGATTTATTTTTGCTTAAGAGATGGATAGAGGTGGTGTTGGATATGAACTCTGTAGGGAGTAATAAGAGGAGAAATTTGAGGAGGGGATTAAGGAGTTATCAGGGAGAAAAACTAGGAGATGAGGAGTGAAGAAGTGGTGGAGCCAAAATGGGAATTTAGGCATAGGAAATTCGGCCATAGAGGCTATATATAGGTGCCATATGTGTGGTTGCTAGGCTAGTGCCGAATTCTCCTTCACCTTGTTACTAGAAACCCTTTTTTTCTCTATAAGATTTAAAAGCCAGAAACCCTTGTTTTTCTTTCCTTCTCTTTGTGCCGATTTTCTCTTCTTCCTTTACTCAATTCTCTTTGATTCACTCTTAGTCTAGCTGACTTCTTTTTCTCTTTTCCCTTGGTGCTGAATAACCTCTTTTTGCCATACAAATCACAAGGGCCGAACACTTCTTTGGTCGAATACCCTCGGAGCCGCCACTACTCTTTCTAGTTGTCTATCCTAGTGATTAAGTATCGAACCTTAGTCTTTTATATCTCTGCCAATTTGCTCCTCAGATCTGAGAAGTATACGTGATTAGTGTTCAATGGAAAAGTTGGTAAGGCTTGGCGTTTCAGGTAAGGTTAAGGTGAGACTTCGGCTTTTGGGTAAAGTATTCGATAGGTTTATGTAATTAATCATTGAGTGATACCGGTTGTAGGTTCTTGGCTAAGGGGTATCGCAGCACGCTTTATTACCAAGTGTGTACATACATCGCACACACAAGTAGATCGGCAAAAGCCGAAATGTTGAAAAGCCAAATGCTGAAAAACTGAAAGTTTGGCTACAGTAGTCTTGCGAGTGCGCGAACACTCGTAAGGAGGAAACCGATAGGTTGTGTGAGGCCCATTGTGTAACACCCTTCACCCGTATCCGACTCCGGAACAAGGTTCGAGGCGTTACCGGACTTAAACATTCACAAACATATAAAAATCGGGTCACAAAGTTCTGCCCAAAATTAAAACTTGCAAACCACAATAAATAAAGACCACATCTCACGGCCATGTACAAAAGCTTAATGTAGGCCAATACGTAAACCAAATCATAATAATAATACATGACATGAAATAAACTTCTTATACATGCCACTCACATGAAAACATTTAACATATACTAGCCAATACTCCAAGGGTAATGGCTTGATAGTGTGATGTCTTTGCCTCGACGATCTCAACCCCGATCCGACTGACAAACTAAAAATAAATGAAAAGAAGGAAGTAAGCTTTACGCTTAGTAAGCAAGTATATAAATAATAAATAAAGAATTTAGTATGATTACATAATAACTCAAGTGTATCTACTTTTAATTTCACTATTTATTCCACTTTGGTCAAGCTGTCTCTCCTGCGTCATGTTCACTAAATAAATCATAACTCGAGTTACGAAACTCGAAATCTAATTCCGTAAATTTTCCTTGAAAATATACTCATATATCTATTCACTAATTTTTTTCTAGAATTTTTGGTCAAGCCAATTAGTACAGTTTATTAGTTAAAATTTCCCCTGTTACACAGCTCGACTGATCTGACCTCTGTTCACTACGAATTTAATTTCTCCCAGTATACAATTCAAATAATCATGAAACCTCTTTCATTTAAAACTAGACTCAATAATGAATTTATGCATATAAACTATATTTCTTAATTTGTTTTGTACAATTTTTAATGATTTTTCAAAGTTGGAACAGGGGATCACATAGTCATTCTGAGCAAGTCACACACAATTATAAATATCTAAAAATATAGAATTCCTTTACTTGCTCCGTTTATTTTATATGAAAATAGACTCATCAAGCTTTAATTTCACATCTCATTCAGCCTCTAGTTAAATTCCTACTATTTTTGGTGAGTTTTCAAAATCACGTCACTGCTACTGTCCCACAACAGTTTTAGTGCTAATTCACTCACACACTTTCTTTGTATTAACCTCATTTTAACATACATATCACAATTCATTTTCACTACATTTCATACATTACAAGTATAGGTCCATAATTACATTGTCACCATAAAGCCATCCCGTTGAACAATTCGGATCAATTCCCGATACTTGATGGTTTCAAACACACACTCCACCATCATATTTCATATAATTCGGCTCTCTTGTACACATGGTGAACACTTAGTACCACCAATGTGACCTAGCCAATTTATCTCGTAGCTCTCTTGTCTACATGGTGTCCTTCACCTGAACCACGCATGCGACCTAGCTACATATATCCATGTAGCTCTCTTGTCTACATGGGATACTTCCCGTATCACACATGTGACCTAGCTACATTTATCTCTCTCCCGTAGCTCTCTTGTCTACATGGGATACTTCCCGTATCACACATGTGACCTAGCTACTACATAGTATCGTGTAGCTTTCTTGTACACATGATGTGCACTCGGCATCATACATGTGACCTAGCTACACTCCATCTATATTATTCAATTCTTCCGAATGTTCAACCAGGATTTCTCTCTCTATTACTTATTTCCATTCTTCCAATAATCAATTTATGCTTCAAAATCGGCTAAAATATATATAATAGGCTGAAATATAAAAATTTAAATGAAGTTAATGTATTATTTACATACAAACTTACCTCGGTGCAAAATATAGAAATTTTGCAATTTAGTCCAAAACATTTTCCTTTCCCCTGCTCGAGATCGATTCCACGCCTTTCTTGATCTATAATATCACATTTAGCCTAATAATTAATCACACTATTCATGTGGGTCTAAAAATCATATTTTTACAAATTTGCATTTTGACCCCTAAACTTTTGCATATTTGCACTTTTGCCCCAAGACTCGAAAATTAAACTTCATCCTATTTCCTTGTGTTTTATGACATACTGATCATTTTTCCCTTCTATGGCAACATCAAATTCTCACTCTAACACATAGTTATGAACAATAGATATTTTTATCGATTATGCCGCTTTACTCGTTTTTTAAAAATCACTTAGCAAAAGTTGTTTAACATAATTTCAAGCTTCATATTCTACCATAAAACATCAAAATAAACACATTTCACCTATGGGTATTTTTCCAAATATGAACCCTAGCCATGGCCTCCCCATGCTAATTTCACACCTCCATGAAGAAGATGAGCAAAATTGGCTTTTAATTTTGTATTTTAATTCATTTTACCCTAAATGACGAAAATGCCCTTACTACTAAACTTTCAAAAATTCCTTCCATGTCCTAATTTTGTCCATGAACTTAAAATTGGTCAAATTGCTATTTAAGACCTCCTAATTAATATTTTAAAGCAATTTCATACTAGAAACTTCTAGAATGCAAGTTTTGCAACTTATTCAATTTAGTCCCTAACTTCAAATTAAGCACTTTATGCATTGAATTTCTTCACTGAAATTTTCACGAAATCATGAAATCATATCATAAACCTCAAAATAATTATAAAATAATTATAAAACAATTATTTCTATCTCGAATTTGTGGTCACGAAACCACTATTCCGATTAGGCCCCGATTCGGGTTGTCACAATTCTCCCCCTTTAGAGATTTTCGTCCCAAAATCTTACCTAAAAAGTGGTCTTCACTTAGATACATAAATTTCAGATTCGGTGCTGAAAAACTTTCACTCAGTGTGGTGCCTCCAATATATCTTTTAATTTTTTTTTCATATATTATGAAAGCTTACGGACTCATCTCTCAATTGTTCTTAAATTTTCAAGCCTTCTCCGTTTCCCTTGTCATCTTGACATAAAACCAGATCTCAATTTGGTTAATGGAGACTAGAATTCCAAGAAATCCAACGATCAAAGGGACCTACACTCCTATGAAATAATCATACAGATTTTCATCATCAATAAATCATAATCCAATAACATCTGAATCAAATTACAGTACACGTCATTACTCTCTGAATGAATAGGCAAATTTCATCGTAAGCTTCATACAATTCTTTCGTATAAGCCTCGAATAATAATATCATGAATCGATCCAATCTGAAATTCAACATCGTAAGTCGATCCTCACTATACTCTTTTAGTTTACTACTCACTATCATATTTTCCTCTTTCCACTACGGAAATAATTCTGATATAACCTCGAAAATAATCCTTTCTTCTAGTTACAAAATATTTCATCATGCCATCCTTTACTATTCATTCCTTACGTTAATCAAAACTATTTCAATTGCATTAGCTCAAGTAACCAAAACATCTCAATTGAAGACATTAACTATAATTGACTTACTTGAGAGAAGTAATCCACCATACCGATTGAAACTACGCACTTTTATCACTTATGCTTTTCTCATGTTGTCAAACCTTACACGAAAATTAGAAAAATCTCAATACTGAAATCACCATATTACTCAAATCAAATCAGAGTATAGTCATACTTGACATGATTATCACGAGTGAAGAATGCACTCCAAGCATGAGTCATAATTGACAAATTACTAATAAAGATAACAAGAAAACCAAATAAAGAAATCCAAGATAGAGAAACCTGAATAAAGAAACCCAAGATACGATACTACGCGGAAAATCGAAACCAAACTCATAGGAAAATATAGAAAATCCCGATAATTCCTTAAAGAAAAGAAATCCAATAGAAAACATCATTTAATCTCACTTTGAATTAAATGCAACAAGAACAATGTATCTTCCTATATATACATATCAAATGGAGCATCAAGTAGACGAAACAAAATCATAGTATTATACATATTCTCTTATTTTTTTTTTTAATCAGCAGTAATATAATAGAATGCCCGAAAGAATAGAGCAATACAAATTATAAACCAGCCAAAGTACCAATGCTTTCTGCCTAACATCGAGATTAGAAAACATCCTCATATAACTAGAATTTATTCAAAAGATCAACAACCCTAGAAATATTTCTGGAACGGATAAACACATAAAACATCTTAGAAGAAATCTGCTAAATCATTCCAGTAAGAATCTTGTCACACACTCGGATATTACACATCTCGGATATCATTTTCCCAACTATTTCTCACATCACAAATTTCATATTATTTTTCACTAAAGAAGACTAGTTCTGAATAAATTTTGTTTTGCACTTTCCTTGACCTTGTACCTTAGTAATTCAATTTATCAAAATAATTTTCTTCTCTAATTGGAATAGTGCATAACTCCAATAATCCTTATGCCAATCTGATACTTTTTTTTTAGCTTTGACTTTACTTATCAACTCATTCTTCAATCTCTAATCATATTTATAATTATTCTAGCATCGAACTCTTTGGTTTCTCAACCGGAAACTTATTCAAGACAAATCTCATGAAATTCCATTATAAAACACCACTTTGATAAGGGGAAGGGGTCGTAGGGCCTCGACTCAACTCTCATATACATATACATGAAACACAGTTTTCATCGTGCAATCATATCTCAATCATGTCATTCATTTGAGTAACTAACATTCATATTGGTTTAATGCCCACTTTCCAGCTTATCTCATTTAGTCAAGTATAATTATGCATGCATCATATTTTATTTATTATTTTTTTTTTTGAATAGCTTGACTTATCCATTCATCTACTCGAGCAAATCATACTCATGACATCATATAAGGGTTAAACAAACATAGATATTTGCATCACAATGGCAACTTTCATTTCATGCATCATCATATACATATCATTACAATCACATAATTCAGTCCAAACAATTTAACATAGATAAATTCATTTCATTATAATCATTTATCTCATAAAAAATATCATTCACATTCATCAACATTCAATGTTCAATCAAGGCAATGACATATTTATTCATATCATAATATTAGGAACTTTTACTCATACCTCTACGAATTTCTATTTATCCCATTCATCTTATCAAGTAAATCAAATACGCTACATCATAGGAGCATCAAGCATGTATAGATATTTATTACAACATGACCTTTTCATCTCACGTGTTATCACTTATATATATATCATAAATTTTTATTCATACTTTTCTAAATCGAGACTCATCATAATCGTAATTTTATTCAAACACTTTCGCATCACATTGAACATGGCCAGTGCAGCTCGGTTGGAGAGTACCTCTGTCTAAACAAGACAGTGTTCATACGCGTCGGGAGACATCACACTATCACGGATCAGTGGCATGTATAGCTGGACTTTTACACATGCTAGGTTAGTTCGAGAACCGACTAAACCATGGATCTGATACCACTAAATGTAACACCCTTCACCCGTATCTGACTCCAGAACAAGGTTCGAGGCGTTACCGGACTTAAACATTCACAAACATATAAAAATCGGGTCACAAAGTTCTGCCCAAAATTAAAACTTGCAAACCACAATAAATAAAGACCACATCTCACGGCCATGTACAAAAGCTTAATGTAGGCCAATACGTAAACCAAATCATAATAATAATACATGACATGAAATAAACTTCTTATACATGCCACTCACATGAAAACATTTAACATATACTAGCCAATACTCCAAGGGTAATGGCTTGATAGTGTGATGCTGCCTCCGACGATCTCCAACCCCTGAGCTGACCTGACAAACTAAAAATAAATGAAAAGAAGGAAGTAAGCTTTACGCTTAGTAAGCAAGTACATAAATAATAAATAAAGAATTTAGTATGATTACATAATAACTCAAGTGTATCTACTTTTAATTTCACTATTTATTCCACTTTGGTCAAGTTGTCTCTCCTGCGTCATGTTCACTAAATAAATCATAACTCGAGTTACGAAACTCGAAATCTAATTACGTAAATTTTCCTTGAAAATAGACTCATATATCTATTTACTAATTTTTTTCTAGAATTTTTCGTCAAGCCAATTAGTACAGTTTATTAGTTAAAATTTCCCCTGTTACACAGCTTGACTGATCTGACCTCTGTTCACTACGAATTTAATTTCTCCCAGTATACAATTCAAATAATCATGAAACCTCTTTCATTTAAAACTAGACTCAATAATAAATTTATGCATATAAACTATATTTCTTAATTTGTTTTGTACAATTTTTAATGATTTTTCAAATTTGGAACAGGGGATCACATAGTCATTCTGAGCAAGTCACACACAATTATAATTATCTAAAAATATAGAATTCCTTTACTTGCTCCGTTTATTTTATATGAAAATAGACTCATCAAGCTTTAATTTCACATCTCATTTAGCCTCTAGTTAAATTCCTACTATTTTTGGTGAGTTTTCAAAATCACGTCACTGCTACTGTCCCACAACAGTTTTAGTGCTAATTCACTCTTTCACACTTTCTTTGTATTAACCTCATTTTAACATACATATCACAATTCATTTTCACTACATTTCATACATTACAAGTATAGGTCCATAATTACATTGTCACCATAAAGCCATCCCGTTGAACAATTCGGATCAATTCCGATACTTGATGGTTTCAAAGACACACTCCACCATCATATTTCATATAATTCGGCTCTCTTGTACACATGGTGAACACTTAGTACCACCCATGTGACCTAGCCAATTTATCTCGTAGCTCTCTTGCCTACATGGTGTCCTTCACACTGAACCACGCATGCGACCTAGCTACATATATCCCGTAGCTCTCTTGTCTACATGGGATACTTCCCGTATCACACATGTGACCTAGCTACATTTATCTCTCTCCCGTAGCTCTCTTGTCTACATGGGATACTTCCCGTATCACGCATGTGACCTAGCTACTACATAGTATCGTGTAGCTTTCTTGTACACATGATGTGCACTCGGCATCATACATGTGACCTAGCTACACTCCATCTATATTATTCAATTCTTCCCGAATGTTCAACCGGATTTCTCTCTCTATTACTTATTTCCATTCTTGCAATAATCAATTTATGCTTCAAAATCGGCTAAAATATATATAATAGGCTGAAATATAAAAATTTAAATGAAGTTAATGTATTATTTACATACAAACTTACCTCGGTGCAAAATATAGAAATTTTGCAATTTAGTCCAAAACATTTTCCTTTCCCCTGCTCGAGATCGATTCCACGCCTTTCTTGATCTATAATATCACATTTAGCCTAATAATTAATCACACTATTCATGTGGGTCTAAAATCATATTTTTTACAAATTTGCATTTTGACCCCTAAACTTTTGCATATTTGCACTTTTGCCCCAAGACTCGAAAATTAAACTTCATCCTATTTCCTTGTGTTTTATGACATACTGATCATTTTTCCCTTCTATGGCAACATCAAATTCTCACTCTAACACATAGTTATGAACAATAGATATTTTTATCGATTATGCTGCTTTTACTCGTTTTTTAAAAATCACTTAGCAAAAGTTGTTTAACACAATTTCAAGCTTCATATTCTACCATAAAACATCAAAATAAACACATTTCACCTATGGGTATTTTTCCAAATATGAACCCTAGCCATGGCCTCCCCCATGCTAATTTCGGCCTCCATGAAGAAGATGAGCAAAATTGGCTTTTAATTTTGTATTTTAATTCATTTTACCCCTAAATGACCAAAATGCCCTTACTACTAAACTTTCAAAAATTCCTTCCATGTCCTAATTTTGTCCATGAACTTAAAATTGGTCAAATTGCTATTTAAGACCTCCTAATTAATATTTTAAAGCAATTTCATACTAGAAACTTCTAGAATGCAAGTTTTGCAACTTATTCAATTTAGTCCCTAACTTCAAATTAAGCACTTTATGCATTGAATTTCTTCACGAAATTTTCACGAAATCATGAAATCATATCATAAACCTCAAAATAATTATAAAATAATTATAAAACAATTATTTCTATCTCGAATTTGTGGTCACGAAACCACTATTCCGATTAGGCCCTGATTCGGGTTGTCACACATTGGGCTGTGGATTGGCCAACTGGGCCAGTATGGTCTAAATGGGCCCGATAGGCCGTTGGGCCCATAATAGGAAAAAATTGATAATTGATGCTATGTGACGGAAGATTGTGAACATGACTATAAATGTGAATTGGGCCTAATGGGCCACATAAATGTGATTAGGCCTAATGGGCCATATGAAAGAGATTGGGCCTAGTAGGCCATATACAGGTATATGGATTAGTCTGGGCTTCGAAAAAGGTTTTAGGCCTAGTATATGATGACTGCATAAAACTTAATTAATTTATTGAGACCATGGACAAGTCACAGGGTTAAGGTGTGGTAACGGGTATATGCATGTCTAGGATTGGATCTAGGGAGAGCTTGGTACTTAAGCAGTCTTAATGACTCACCTCATCTTCTCTGGAATCCTACCTGGTGCATAGTATTTGCTCATATTAGCTCACGAGATTTGTTAACAGGCCAAGGTAGGTAAATACCCGTAATAAAAGAAAATTACCGAAATGCCCCTAAGGGCGAAAATGACTAAAATACCCCTATGTGTTGAGTGTAAGATTTACGATTGCTACATGCATTCATATGCATTAATATGATATCCTGTTTAGGTTGCATATGGGTTGGGATTTATGGAACGGAGGGAGTATATGAGGGTCACATGGTTGCTTGACAACTGTGGATCCACCGTCAGTTTTTAAGCCCAATATGTGATTGGCAGCTTGCTGCGACTTAGGTAGTTTTGCAATCAGGCTACCATTGATGTGTATCGGTTGGGTGGGTCGATATTTATATCCCTATAGGATGTGAAAAGGGGGACGGAGCAGAAGTATATCGGTTGGATTATTGGGGTGGGTTGCACTGCATTGCATTGCATGTATGTTGTATGGTGATTGATGAATGCTTGTTTCTCGTCAAGGGTTGTACACACTGAGTTTTCAAAAACTCACCCCTTCTTTTATTTTCCTCAGGTGATGCTCAGTAGGAGGTTCAATGTCTGGAGGGACTCTGGGTGGCCAGCTAGTAGGACAACTTGGATTTGATTTAAAAGAATATAAGTTATTAGTTTATTAAGTAATTTAGTCTGGATTGTAATAAGGCTCCCTTTTTGTTATTATTTGGATTATTAATTTTATGCGTTGTAATTATGAGAAGTTGAACATGGATTTTCTAAACCATAATTTTTTGTATATACTGCATTTCTGCAACTAAATTTTTAAATGATAAGTTTTCTTAAATCGAATGTTTTAAACAAAGCTTTCGCAACTGAAAAGAGATTTTACAAACTAATTGAGATGTATCATTTTAAGGAAGGGTTTTCAATGAAAACAGGGTTTTCGCTAAAACACTTCAATGTGACACGCCGGATTCGGCCATAATGTCTGGGCTGGGTTTGGGGTGTTACATATGCCATAGTACTTTAACTAACGAAATTTTCTTATTTTGCAATCCTTTAACTTCGTGAAATAGAATACAAATCGGTTCTTCCTCATATGTCATATTGGGTTTAATCTCAATCTCTGACAGACTAATCACATGTGAGGGATCAGATTGATATCTACGAAGCATCAAGACGTGGAATACATTATGGATCTTTTATAACTCAGGTGGCAACAACAATCTGTACGCAACCGATCCGAAACGCTCTATGATCTCATACGGCCCAATAAATCTCGGAGTCAATTTGCCTTTACAACCGAATCTGAGTATTTTCTTCCACAGTAAGACTTTCAAAAATACTTTGTCCCCGATCTAGAACTCTATATCTTTTCATTTCAAATTCGCATATGATCTGACGATTTGACGTTGTTTTAAGACTTTCACGGATTACTTTCACTTTCTGTTCAATCTCTTTGATCAAGTCAACCCTGTGTATCTTATTTTCACTGAGTTTGGTCCAATACAATGGTGTACGACATTTACAACTGTACAAAGCCTTGTAAGGTGCCATTTTGATAATCAATTGAAAACTATTATTGTATGGAAATTCTAACAGAGATAAGTATCGTTCCCACGTACCTTCAAACTCGAGAATGCAACATCTCAACATATCCTCAAGTATCTGAATGATTCGTTCGGACTGAACATCTATTTGCGTATGGAAAGAAGTGCTGAAATGTAATTTCGTACCTAGAGCATCTTGCAGTTTCTTCCAAAACTGTGATGTAAACCTCAGATCTCAATCCGAAACAATAGAAATAAGCAGACCGTGTAATCTCACAATTTGAGAAACATATAACTCAGCAAGCTTATCAACTGAGTAATCAGTACTAATCAGAACAAAATGAACTGATTTAGTCAATCTATCCACAATAACCTAGATTGCATCTTTCTTGCTCGGTGTCAATGGTAAACCGGATACAAAATCCATTGTGACTCTATCCCATTTCCACTCAGGTATCATGATTGGCTAAAGCAATCCAGAAGGTAACTGGTGCTCAGCTTTTACTTGCTTCGAAACAAAGTCAGAAATGTCTCATTTCATACCGTGCCACCAGTAAAGCTATTTTAGATCATTATACATCTTCGTACTACCCGGGTGAATAGATAACCGATAGCTGTGAGCTTCGTTTAAAATCATCTCAATCAAATCTGAATTTTTAGGGACACATATTCGGTTACTGAACCTCAAACAACCCTCAGCATCAACTCAAACTCTGATTCAACATTCAAATCACATTTAACTCACTTTGCTAACAATTCATCATCAACTTTCTGAGCATCACAAATTTGTTGAACAAATAACGGTCTTGCTTTTAATTCAACTATTATCGGACCATCATCAGACATAGCCATATGCACATTCATTGCACACAAAGCAAACAATGATTTTCGGCTTAGAGCATCAGAAACAACATTAGCCTTTCTCGGATGGTAGTCGATCACAAGCTCGTAGTCTTTTAGCAACTCTAACCATCGACGTTGTCTTAGGTTTAGATCTTTCTGAGTCATCAAGTATTTCAGGCTTTTGTGATCAGAAAAACATGACATTGCTCACCGAACAAATAGTGGTGCCATATCTTCAATGCAACACAATAGCTGCCAATTCTAAATCATGTGTCGGATAATTCTTTTCATGCGACTTTAACTGTCTCGAAGCATAAGCTATGACTTTGCCTTCCTGCATTAACACACAGCCCAAACCATTTAAAGATGTATCACTATAGATAACAAATTCTTCACCCGATTCTGGCTGAACTAACACTAGAGCTTCGGTCAAAAGGGCTTTCAACTTATCAAAACTTTTCTGCCACTTTTCAGACCACTCGAATTAAGATCTTTTTGAAGTAGCTTCATCATCGGGGTTGCAATCATAGAGAAACCTTTCACAAACCGTTTATAATAACTGCCAAGTCCCAGAAAACTTTAGACTTCAGAAATATTTTTCGAAGGTTTCCAATCAAGTATAGCTAAAATTTTACTTGGATCAACCCGAATACCCGATGCTGATACAACATGGCCCAGAAAACTAACTTCACGTAACCAGAACTCACATTTACTGAACTTCGCATACAACTATTTATCTCGCAAAGTTTGTAACACAAGTCTCAGATGTTTAGCATGCTCAATTTCATCACTGGAGTAGATCAAAATGTCATCTATGAAACTGCCTGAAGATCCGATTCATTAAATCCATAAAAATAGCAAGTGCATTAGTAAGTCCAAAAGGCATAACCAAAAACTCATAATGTTTGTAACTCATTTGGAAAGCAGTCTTTGGTACATTGGAGTCTTTAACTCACAATTGATAGTAGCCTGATCTCAAATCTATCTTTGAAAACACTATAGCCCCTTTCAATTGATCAAGCAGGTCATCCATCCATGGCAACGAATATTTATTCTTTATAGTCACCTTATTGAGTTGTCTATTGTCGATACACATTCTCATAGTTCCGTCTTTCTTTTTCACAAATAACATTGGTGCACCTCAGGGGGAGAAACTTGGTCACGCGAAACCTCTATCTGTCAACTCTTGCAGCCGAGCTTTCAATTCTTTTAATTTAGTAAGTACCATTCTGTACAGAGCAATCGATATCGGAGTCGTCCCTGACACTAATTCAATACCGAACTCAACTTCTCGAATAGGTGGCAAACCTAACAATTCTTCAGGAAACACATCCAGATACCCGCACACAAATGGTACTGATTCAATCTTCCTTTCGGTCACTTTAGAGTCAAGCACAGGCAAAATAAGCTTCACAACCTTTTCTCACATATTTCTGAGCTAACATCGAAGAAATCACTGCCAGTAAACCATCTAGATCATTAGATTCAATCCGAATAATCTCATCATTCTATCACCGTAAATCAATAGTCTTTCTTTTGCAGTTTATAACAGCATCATGCAAAGTCAACCAATCTATACCCAGAATTATGACGAACTCATCAAATGGAAACAACATCAAATTAGCCGGGAAACACAAATCTCGAATCATCAAAGGACAATTCTTACACATTTTGTCAACCATAGCACACCGGCCTAAGGGGTTTGATACTCTAATCACAAACTCAGTAGACTCAACAGGCAAAGTCTTACTAAATACTAAAGTTTCACACACATAAGAATGAGTCGAACCAGGATCAATCACTGCAATTGCACTAGTATCATAGAGAGTGAATGTACCAGTAATAACATCAGAGGATGAAGCCTCCTCGCGTGTCCGTATAGCATAAGCTCTGTCAGGTGTAAGAGCCTCGAATCTAACTGCTGTATCTTTAGTCCCTCTCTGGTTGCTACTCATATTACCTGTATTTTTAGGTGGTCTACCTCGAGCTGCAGTGTTACCCGATATCGTATTTTTTACTGTATCTTGCTCGACCAACTCAGGACATTCACGGATGAAGTGATCCATTGATCCACATTTAAAACAGGCTCGATCGTACAATCTGCAACTGTCGGGATGTTGTTTACCATAATGTTTGCACTCTAGTTGATTTGATTTAACGCTACCAACACTAGCTACTGAGGTAACTTTCAAATTTGCAAGTGGTCTATCCCGATCACGTTTAGTATAACCCGAAGTAACCTTTGAACGACTAGAATCATCCCGAAATATCTTTGATGCCGACTGAAAGGGCTTATTAGATGATCTTTTACGTGAATCTCTAGCTTCAAAGTCAGCTTTTCTTTTCTCTTTCCCGAGCTTTTCGGCTATGCAAACTCGCTCTACCAGTACTATGAACTCTTTTATCTCAAGTATGCCAACAAGCAGTTTAATGTCTTCGTTCAACCCATCTTTGAATCTTTTACACATTATAGCTTCGGTCGAAACACACTCTCAGGCATATCGACTGAGTCTCATGAATTTTCGTTCATATTCTGTCACAGTCATGCAACCCTGTTTCAATTCTAGAAATTCTTTGTGCTTCTGGTTGATAAATCCCTAGTTGATGTATTTCTTACAGAACTCAGTCTGAAAGAAGTCCCAGGTCACCCGTTCTTCCAGAACCACCTATACTAGCGTATTCCACCAGTGATATGCAGTGTCTCGTAACAAAGATATAGCACATTTCAAACATTCATTTGGGGTACTGGACAGCTCATCAAACACACAGATAGTATTATCAAGCCAGAATTCAACTCGCTCAGCATCATCATCATCAGTAGCTCCGAATTCTTCAGCCCTGTGTTTTCTAATTTTATCAACAGGAGGCTTATGTAATCTTAATGGATCACTCACTTGAGGCATAGTAGGTATTGGAGTGGGATTAATTGGGGGTGGAGGTTGTTGTGCAGCCGGATTAGTCCGGATATACTTAGTAAACCAGTTGTTCATCATTTGGTAAAAGGCTTGTTTAGCCTCTCCCTCTTAGTTACTCGAAGTCAGTCGAGACTCAACCGGCGCTATCCCTTGCGCAAGAGCAGGCACTATACTCTCGACGTCATCAGCCATAGCTCTATCGGGATCAATTTACTATACAAAAACACATTTTCAAATGTTAGAAGTCATCACACTATCATAGTATAAAATATGGCATGTATAGTTAGACTCACACGCGTTATGTTAGTTCTAGAATTGACTAAACCGTAGCTCTGATACTAATCAAATGTAACACCCCTAACCTGTATCCATCACCGGAATGGGGTTACGAGGCATTACCGAACACAATACAATTCAGAACAGACTTTCATTACAAAATTAATCATCTAGTAATTTAAAGAAAAAACACAAACTAACGTGTTTCGATTATACCATTTATCTAATTATTTGAATTTTTGTTAAATCAACACAAATAAATAATCATAGAAATTAAATGCTTAACTTATAACTCAATATATTTCATTGTATATTCAAATCATATATGCAAATTTAACATTTAAAGCATTTGAATGATTTATATATAAAATAATCTATCAACTTACAATTTATATGCACCTACTTTAATTAATAAAAACATACATCATTACATCTATTTCATAAGTACATTACTAATCATTCCACATATATATGCCTAAGCGTATTCGTATATATATCAATATAACCAAACAAATAAGTTACTCACAGAACGATTTAAACATGGACACATCATTTTGTCCAAACTGAGCATAAATGCATTATATAAAATCATATTACCTATTTGTTTTCCAATACAAATTTCACTATTTATTTGGTCATTTATTTCATTGCATTAACCGAATATAACCATGCTTGATAATCATGCTATGTTCAAAGTTACATTTTCTTCATTTTACCTTATCACTTCATATACATATATCCTATCATGCAAATGAATTAATAAACACATATACCATCCATAATTTACACCTAAAATCAAATACATTACAAATATTTCTTATCATATACATATATATATATCATATCAATCCATCTCAAAAATAAGTCATAAAAACACATCAAATTATTTAATAACATAACCAAAATATTTTTTTCTCTATATAATCATCATTCAATTCACTACCAAAACACATGATCAACCACCTCAATATATATATATATATACTTTGAAATAATGTATATGTCCAACTAATGCATCATATGCTAGAACGTAAATATATATATACAAATGCTGAAGTATTAATCAAATATATTCATTATCTCATTTCAACATTTATTCAAATATACTCATCAACTAATTTTAAACCATTACTAACACATATAAAACAAAATCAAATCATTTTAACCAAAGGTAGCATAACAAACATAATTCATACTATTATATATATATCATAGCCGAATCACTCATACCATATCCAAAATCATCAACCAACTTCAATGCACAAAATACATATCATAAATACCATTCATCTATGGCACATAGCATTATAGCCAAAATGAACTTAAATCATAATCAAACATAACCGAATTCAAGCATAGAAGTTAAGCCATTTTTGCATGGCTTAAATTATACAAAAACCAAAATCCAACATTTCAAACTATAATCTAGCCTATACATGCCATAAGTTCAAAATTTCAACTTATAAAATACCGAAGATAGTCGATAGTGTGATAGACTTTGACGATAATCCCTGAGCTCGTAACTTGTCTCCAAAATCTATAAAATAGAGGTAAACATAAACAAATACACAGTAAGCTATCATAGCTTAGTAAGTCATAAGCAAATAATCAATTCAAGAACATAATCAACTCATTTAAATCAAACCAAACTATAGTATTATAATCACATTAAATTTCAAGCTTACGATTTCATATATTTCAAATATCTTCAGATATAAACATTACATGTAAATACATAGCATTTTGCCGAACATACTACACAAATGCACTTATATTCACATTAGTAACCTATATAATTTGCATCACATAACCAATGGTCTACTTACCTTATTTTCAAATAGGAAATTAACTAACTCATACCTGAACATTTAGCTTGTTTTACACTTTCGATCTTAACTTACTGTTGCCCGATGAACCATTCATAATTTGATAGGACACTCAGATAATCACATATATTGTACAATGCCAACATCCCAGACATGGTCTTACATGTAACCATATATCGATGCAACAGTCGCAGACAGGGTCTTACTCGCACACATATATCGAAATCACATATCGATGCTAACGTATTAAATGTGGTCTTACTCGCACACATATATCGATGCCATGGTCTTACTCGCACATCACATATCAGAATCCTATGTCATGACAGATGTATCCTAATTATTCCTAAGGTTCATACGGGGCTTTCGGACATTGTAATTCAGTTGAAACAAACTCATAAACTTAGTTCCCTTGCACATATACATTCGGCTCTTACATATAAAATTTCTCATAATTTAATTTTAGCATATAAACTCATACATAATTAGAATTAACGATATCTATTTGCTTATAAACTTACCTCGGATGATGAAAAACGGAACGGGATGACTAGTCGACAACTTTACTTTTCCCCCGATCCAAATCCAATTTCTTTGGTTCTTGATCTAAAATATTCAAATTAAACTCATTCAAACATATTTTCACTCAATTTAGTCCAAAAACACATAAATGGGAAAGTTACCATTTTACCCCTAACATTTCATACTTTTTACAATTTAGTCCAAATTGCATAAAACACAAAACATGCAAAAGCTGAGTACACCATGCTTAGGCTGAATGTTCCTAGTATTCAGACAAGTCCATACATTTCATTTATTTTACATTTTAGTCCCTAAATTTATTATTTTTACAATTTAGTCCTATTTACTCAAAATCATCAAAAATTCTAATACAAAACATATTAATCTATCACATAGCTTTTATTTTCCATCATCAAACAACAAAAATCACAAGCTTTCAACAATGGCATAACTCAAAATATTCATCAAAAAAAAAAATTCAAGCATGGGCTTTGTATATAACATACAATGATCTCAAAAACTTAAAAATTATCAAAAACTGAGCAAAAACTAACCTTGAATCAAGATTGCACAAGGCCGAATACCCTAAGCTTTTGTTCTTTTCTTTCTATTTGTTATTTTGGTCATAAGAGAAAAATATGAACAATGGTTTTTAAATTATATATTTTATTATATTATAACTTATTAATTAATTTCCCTAATTAACCTTTGAAATAAAATATAAAACCATGATATAATAAAGCCACTCGTCCATTTCATGTTATCATGGAAAAATTGCAACATAAATACCTTCATTTATAAAGACAACAATAATTCGGCCCTTTCCTATTTAACAATCAAATTTTCATTTTACGCGATTAAGCCTTTTTTATTAAATCGACACTCAAACAATAAAATTAAAGCACGAAAATTTTACAGATATAAATTCACACATAATAAACACAAAAAATTATTTTTTAATATTTTTCTGACTCGAATTCGTGGTCCTGAAATCACCGTTCCGATTAAGGTCTAGATCGGGTTGTTACAGATTGCCTATAGTGATTTCATCGATGTTGGCTCATAAATATGTTAGAAATGGTTGTGATGCTTACCTAGCATATGTTTTAGATACCAAGGTGTCTGAAAAGAAAATTGAATTGGTGCTTGTAGTTTGTGAATATTCGGATGTATTTCCAGAAGAATTGTCTAGTTTGCCACCAGTTAGAGTGGTTGAGTTTGCCATTGAGTTAGTACCGGAAACTTTGCTGATGTCTATAGCTCCGTACAAAATGGCTCCAACAGATTTGAAAGAGTTGAAAGCTCAGTTACAAGAGTTAAGGGATAGAGGTTTTACACGACCGTCTTTTTTGCCCTAGGGTCCACCTGTGTTGTTCGTAAAGAAGAAAGATGAGTCAATGAGAATGTATATTGACTATTGTCAGCTCAACAGGGTTACGATAAAGAATAAGTATCCCTTGTCGAGAATAGATGATTTGTTTGATCAGTTGAAAGGAACAACAGTGTTTTCAAAGATTGATTTGAGATCTGGTTATTATCAGTTATGAGTTAAAGACTCAGATGTGTAGAAAATTGCATTCAGAACGAGGTACGAACATTATGAATTCCTTGTTATGCCTTTTGGACTAACTAATGCTCTTGCCAGTTTTATGGATTTGATGAATCAGATATTTAGGCCGTATTTAGATAGATTTTTTGTTGTGTTCATTGACGACATTCTGATCTATTCACAAGATGAGTCTGAGTATGCCGAGCATTTTGGGATTGTGTTACAATCCTTGAGAGATAAGAAAATGTATGCTAAATTCAGCAAATGTGAGTTTTGGCTCTAGGAAGTTAGATTTTTGGGACATATTGTATCAGCAGATGGCATTCGAGTTGATCCGAGCAAGATTTCTATAGTTATTGACTAGAAACCACCTAGAAATGTATCCGAGGTCAGAAGTTTTCTGGGATTGACTGGTTACTATCGGCGCTTCGTTAAGGGTTCTCGATGATTGCTACACCGATGACCAGACTGCTACAGAAAGATGTAAAGTTTGAATGGCCTGAGAAATGTCAACAAAGTTTTGATCAATTGAAAACATTATTAATTGAGGCACAGTGTTGGTTCAACCTAAATCGGGTAAAAAATTCGTGATTTACAGTGACGCTTTATTGAATGGTTTGGGTTGCGTGTTGATGCAAGAGGGAAAAGTTGTAGCTTATGTTTCCAGATAGTTGAAGTCGCATGAAAAGAACTATCCAATGAATGATTTAGAGTTGGCTGCTATAGTTTTTGCTTTAAAATTTGGCGTCATCATTTGTACAGTGAAAAATGTCACATCTTTACTGATAATAAAAGCTTAAAATATATTATGACTCAGAAAGATTTTAATTTGCAACAAAGGAGATGGCTTGAGTTATTAAAGGACTATAAGTTAGTAATTGATTATTGCCCAGGGAAAGCGAATGATTATCGCCCAGGGAAAGCGAATGTAGTCGTGGATGCTTTGAGTAAAAAATTGTTGTTTGCCTTGAGAGCAATAAACACACGGTTGACATTATGTAACACCTCTAACCCGTATCGATCGCCAAACTAGGGTTAAGAGGCATTACAAGACTTATCAAAACCTTTTTCAATCATTTCGCAAACATATTACACATCATCATCATCGTAGCAAATCATACACAAAGAGTCCCTATAGAAAGTCTACGAGACCTTAAACATGCTTTGGAGAAGGTTCTAGACTAAACTGATCTCATATAAAATTTCTCAAAACTTAACAATTTTTTTTCTAAGTTATAGAGGTCACATGCCCTTGTGAACTGGCGGTGTGTCTCACACGGTTACCAGACATGCCCGTGTCATAGACCATGTGAAAATAGAGCATACATACTAACTTGTACCACAAGGCTGGAGACACGCCTGTGTGCCTTGGCTGTGGTGGAAACTGACTTGGTTCACACGGCTGACCATACGCATGTGTACCCTTTGAAATGGCCACATACGCCCGTGTACCAAGGCTATGTGCCTGACACGGCCACCAGACACGCTCGTGTATCTAGGCCGTGTCAAAACTGTAGGGTATACTTGTAATATCCTGATTTTGGGCCTAGTCGAAATAGTGGTTTCGTGACCATAAAATCCAAGATAGAAATAATTATTTTATGATTATTTTGAGGTCTATGATATGATTGCATGATTGTGTGAAAATTTCGTGAAGAAATTTTATGCATAAAGTGCTTAAATTGAAATTAGGGACTAAATTGAATAATTTGCAAAACTTGCATTCTAGAAGTTTCTAGTATGAAATTATTTTTGAAATATTAATTAGGAGGTCTAAAATAGTAATTTTACCAATTTCTAAGTCTATGGACAAAAATTGGACATGGATGGAATTTTTGGAAAGTTTAGTAGTAAGGGTATTTTGGTCATTTAGGGGTAAAATAAATTAAAATACAAAATTAAAAGCCAATTTTGCTCATCTTCAACCCCATGGCCGAATATAGCAAGGAGAAACCATGGCTAGGGTTTTTCAAGCTTCCAAGCTCGATTAGTAAGGAAAACTAAAATTCGGGCTAAAATGGGGAAAATACCAAGTTGTGGACGAAATGGTAAAAGTAGCCATTTTCACATACGGGGTAAGTTCATATGTAAATGTTGATAACATAGTTATTATTTTAAATGTTTTTATTTTATTTAAATGATATGATAATTATTATGAAATATTATACTCGTGATAATTGTTTGATAATATGTCAAATCATGTGATATACTTGGAAAATTTGAAATACTATCGAGTATCGGTATCGGCATTCTGTAGAAGATGGTTGAGACACATGATTGGGAAAAAGGTCCCGTTGAACCTTAGGAATGGATTAGGATACAAGTGACATGTCACTGGGATATTTGGGCATCCGAACTCGTTGAGTTTAGTCCGAGTTCACTAATGGATGCGAATGTCTGAACTCGTTGAGTTGAGTCCGAGCCCGAGAGATGTAACTAGGCATCCGAGCTCGTTGAGTTGAGTCCGAGTTCACTTATGGATGCGAATGTCTGAACTCGTTGAGTTGAGTCCGAGTTCGAGAGATGTAACTAGGCATCCGAGCTTGTTGAGTTGAGTCCGAGTTCACTTATGGATGCGAACACCCGAGCTCGTTGAGTTGAGTCTGAGTTCACTCTTGGGCGGGTTACATGGTAGCTTGGCTACATATGTGGCACTTATGTGCAAACTTTCCATGTATCCGAATTATATTCCGATGTGTTCAACGGGTAAAATTCTACTCAAATGGAGGAATACTCGAGATGAAAGGGACGTATTGGTAAGTGTTGTGAAATGGATACTTTGAACAGGTATGTACTTAACCCTCGGGTTGAAAACTCGATATAACAACAATATGGTAAGATGATAAATGAAAATGTGATATGAATGTCTCGGTGATGATCATGCAAATGATGTTTATGTTTGCTTATATAGTTGTGTTACTTCCTATTTGCATGTGAACTTACTAAGCATTTGTGCTTACTCCCTCCTTTTCATTCCTTGTAGTGTTGACAAGCCAGCTCGGAAATCGAAAACGGTCGGAGGCACGCTCACACTATCCGTATACCATCTTGGCATAATGACTTGTATATTTTGAGTATGGCATGTATAACATTATAATCATTTTGTATATATGGTCTTATGATATGGTTATTGAGTGGTATGGAAATGCTTGGTAATGATTAGCCATTGGAATGGCTAATCATGATCATATTTGGTGTTATGTATGCTAAATTGCTAGCTAATCCATGGGAACCCTGAAATTGGTAAAATTTACCATAAAATAGATTCAGACAGCAGTAGTGACGTGAATTTGAAAAATCACTAAAAATAGTATAAATGGAATTAAATAATGAATAAGTTATGGGATTGAAGCTTGATGAGTCTATTTTCATATGGATGGAACAAAACAGGTATATGAGTTTTATTTTATGAGGTGTTTAAATTTTTGTGAAACAGGGCCAGAGTAATTTCTGGATCCCCTGTTCTGACTTTGGAAATTCACCATAAATTTTTCAAAGATAATTAGAAGTCATTATTTATATATACAGATTCCTTATTGAGTCTAGTTTTAGTAGAAATAAATGGCATAGTCATTGAAACTCTTTACAGGGAGGTATCTGATCCGTAATACACAGAGGTCAGAGCAATCAAACCCTAAAATAGGGGAGACTTTAACTAATAAACTGTACTAATTTTCTTGACCAAAAATTCTATAAAAAAATTAGTAAATAGATATATGAGTCTAGTTTCAGAGAAAATTTACGGAATTGGATTTCGAGTTTTGGAACTCAAGATATGAATTTTTAAGCGACTGTGATGCAGATTGCTAGCTTGACTGAAAATTTTAAAAATAAATTGTTTGAGCTATTTAAAGTAATGAATTAAGTCTGTTAACACCTCGTGTTCGACTCCGGCGACGGTCTTGGGTACGGGGCATTACATTTGGTGGTATCAGAGCAGGTTTAGTCGGTTCTCGGACTAACTTAGCATGCTTAAAAATTTAGCTATACATGCCACTGATCTGTGATAGTGTGATGTCTTCGACGCATATGAGTACCGTCTTATTTAGACAGGTACTCTCCAACCGAAATCACACGACCATGTTCAATTTATGTGAAGGTATTTGAGTAAAATTATGATTATGATAAGTCTCGGTTCAGAAAAGTATGAATAAAAGTTTATGATACATATGTGATAAATATCCATATTTGCTTAATGCTCATATGATGTAGTGTATCTGGCTTACTTGATAAGATGAACGGAATAAATAGAAAGTAGTAGAGGTATGAATAAAAGTCATAATATTATGATATGAATGAAAATGTCCTTGTCTTGATTTGGACGTCGAATGTTGATGAATGCTAATGATATATAATTTTTATGAGATAAAGGATTATAATGAAATGAACTTATCTATGTTAAATTGTTGGACTGAATTATATGATTGTAATGACATGTACATGATGCACGAAATGAAAGTTGTGATTGTGATGCAGATATCTATGTTTGTTTGGCTCTATATGATGTCATGAGCATGAATTAATTTAATTAAATGAATGGATAAGTAAAGCTATCTAAAAAACATAGAATGTATACATAAGTATATTGTCTAAATGGGACAGTAGGAAAATTTGTGTAAGCAAACATGAATGTTGCATTGCCTGAATGAATGACATGATTTTGATGATGTTGCTATGATGATGGAAGTTGTGTCATATGTGTATGTATAAGAAAGTCGAGTCGGAGGTCCTACAACCTCCCCTTACAAAGTGGTACTTATAATGGAATTTCATGAGATTTGTATTGAATAAGTTTCCGGTTGAGAACCCAAAGAGTTCAGTGATAGAATAATTATAAGTATGATCAAAGATTGAAAATGAGCTGATAAGTAAAGTTAGAGCCAGTAAAGTATCGGATTGACGTAAAGATTATTGGAGTTATGCACTGTCCCAATTAGAGAAGGAATTCTCTTTGGTAAATCGAATTACTTAGGTGCAAGGTAGAGAAAAGTGTAAATTGAAATTTATTCAGAACTGGCCTTCTTTAGTGAATGGTTTAATATAAAATTTGTAACAGCAAAACTAGTTGGGAAATGATATTTGAAATGTGAACTATCCGAGTGTGACATTATGATCGGGACAGATTTAGCATCTCTTTTGAGATGTTCTATGTGTTTAACCGTTCTCAGAAATATTTCTATGGCTATTGATCTTCTGAAGAAATTCTTGTTATACGGGAATGTCTTCTAATTCTGGTGTTGGATGAAAGCATTGGTAGTCTGACTAGTTTATAATTTATATTGCTCTATTTCATCGGGTATTCTATTTCATTTAAATCTCGATAAGAATTGATGAGAGAATACATATGATATTATAATTCTGCTTTCTTCTACTTGATGCTTCATCCGATATATATGTATGGGAAGATATATTGATCTTGTTATATTTGATTTCAATGGGATTAAATGATGTTTTCTTTTGGACTTTCTTTCTTTGAAGAATTATCGGGTATTCTATATTTTCACTATGAGTTTGGTTTTCGATTCTCCGCATAGTATCGTATCTTGGGTTTCTTTATCCTGGATCTTTTTATTCGGATTTCTTTATTCCGAGTTTCTCTATCTTGGATTTCTTTATTCGGTTTTCTTGTTATCTTTGTTCCATAATTTGTCAATTACGACTCATGTTCAAGTGCGTTCTTGACTCATGATAATCATGTCAAATATGACTATACTTCTAATTTGATCTTGGTAATGTGGTGATTTTAGTATTGGGATTTTTTCTAATTTACGTGTAAGGATTTGACATCGATAAAGGCATAGGTGATAAAAGCGCGAGTTTCATTGGTATGGTGAATTATTTATTTGAAAGATTTCATGTGACAATTATGTCGAGATTATATTTCTCAAGTCCGATAATAGAATTTCATTTTTGTCTTGATAAAAGAGTAAATAGTCTGAACGAGAAGTGTATATTTATTAGAAAGAGTTGGATATTAGTTAAAGTCACTACGAATGATAAGGTTTTCATCTTATGAAAGCTAAAAAGTTTATTACATGTTGACAGAGTTCGGATAGATGAGAATATTGGTAAATCAAGCGTCTAAAACTAGACTAGTCTACATTGAGCAAAGACTTCCGACTTTCAAGAATGTCTTGTTGTATGAATTGTGATGTGTTTCAAGACAGTGAGGTAATGTGATAGTTTAGAGCATTCGATGTTACATAAAATCTGAGTTGTTAAAGAGGTTAAAGATGAGCATTGGGATCTATCAAAATTATCCTTGTCAATGTTGATATTGGGATGGAAATGAGAAGGATTATTCTTGAGGCCATATCGAAATTATTTCTATGGCGAGAAAGAGGAAAATGTGATGTATCCTATTCTTAAATGTTTGGAGAAATCTATAAATCATATCGGTATTGAATGAATTCCTACTCATCGATTCATGGAATTTCGTCTCTCTTTGATTGTTGGATTTCTTGGAATTCCGGTCTCCATTAATCAAGTTAAGATCCTGGTTTTATGTCATGATATCATGGGAAACTGAGAAGGGTTGAAAATTTAAGAACAATTAAGAGTTGAGACTGTAAGCTTTTAGACCATATGAGAAATTAAAGAGATGTATTGGAGGTACAGCCTAAGTGAAAGTTCTTCAGCATCGAATATGATATTAAAAGTGAAGACCACTTTTCCGGTAAGATTTTCGGGGACGAAAATCCCTAAAAGGGGGGGAGAGTTGTAATATCCTGATTTTGGGCCTAGTCGAAATAGTGGTTTTGTGACCACAAAATCCAAGATAGAAATAATTATTTTATGACTATTTTGAGGTCTATGATATGATTGCATGATTGTGTGAAAATTTCGTGAAGAAATTTTATGCATAAAGTGCTTAAATTGAAATTAGGGACTAAATCGAATAAATTGCAAAACTTGCATTCTAGAAGTTTCTAGTATGAAATTGTTTTGAAATATTAATTAGGAGGTCTAAAATAGCAATTTTACCAATTTCTAAGTCTATGGACAAAAATTGGACATGGATGGAATTTTTGGAAAGTTTAGTAGTAAGGGCATTTTGGTCATTTAGGGGTAAAATGAATTAAAATACAAAATTAAAAGCCAATTTTGCTCATCTTCAACCCCATGGCCGAATATAGCAAGGAGAAACCATGGCTAGGGTTTTTCAAGCTTCCAAGCTCGATTAGCAAGGAAAACTAAAATTCGGGCTAAAATGGGGAAAATACCAAGTTGTGGACGAAATGGTAAAAGTAGCCATTTTCACATACGAGGTAAGTTCATATGTAAATGTTGGTAACATAGTTATTATTTTAAATGTTTTTATGTTATTTATATGATATGATAATTATTATGAAATATTATACTCGTGATAATTGTTTGATAATATGTCAAATTATGTGATATACTTGGAAAATGTGAAATACTATCGAGTATTGGTATCGGCATTCCGTAGAAGATGGTTGAGACACATGATTGGGAAAAAGGTCCCGTTGAACCTTAGGAATGGATTAGGACACAAGTGACATGTCACTGAGATATTTGGGCATCCGAACTCGTTGAGTTGAGTCCGAGTTCGAGAGATGTAACTAGGCATCCGAGCTCGTTGAGTTGAGTCCGAGTTCACTTATGGATGCGAATGTCCGAACTCGTTGAGTTGAGTCCGAGTTAGAGAGATGTAACTAGGCATCCGAGCTCGTTGAGTTGAGTCCGAGTTCACTTATGGATGCGAAAGCCCGAGCTCGTTGAGTTGAGTCTGAGTTCACTTACGGGCGGGTTACATGGTAGCTTGGCTACATATGTGGCACTTATGTGTAAACTTTCCATGTCTCCAAATTATATTCCGATGTGTTCAACGGGTAAAATTCTACTCAAATGGAGGAATACTTGAGATGAAAGGGATGTATTGGTAAGTGTTATGAAATGGATACTTTGAACAGGTATGTACTTAACCCTCGGGTTGAAAACTCGATATAACAACAATATGGTAAGATGATAAATGAAAATGTGATATGAATGTCTCGGTGATGATCATGCAAATGATGTTTATGTTTGCTTATATAGTTGTGTTACTTGCTATTTTCATGTGAACTTACTAAGCATTTGTGCTTACTCCCTCCTTTTCATTCCTTGTAGTGTTGACAAGCCAGCTCGGAAATCGGAAACGGTCGGAGGCACGCTCACACTATCCGTATACCAACTTGGCATAATGACTTGTATATTTTGAGTATGGCATGTATAGCATTATAATCATTTTGTATATATGGTCTTATGATATGGTTATTGAGTGGTATGGAAATGCTTGGTAATGATTAGCCATTGGAATGGCTAATCGTCATCATATTTGGTGTTATGTATGCTAAATTGCTAGCTAATCCATGGGAACCATGAAATGGGTAAAATTTACCATAAAATAAATTCAGACAACAGTAGTGACATGAATTTGAAAAATCATTAAAAATAGTAGGAATGGAATTAAATAATGAATAAGTTATGGAATTGAAGCTTGATGAGTCTATTTTCATATGGATGGAACAAAACAGGTATATGAGTTATATTTTATGAGATGTTTAAATTTTTGTGAAATAGGGCCAGAGCAATTTCTGGATCCCCTGTTCTGAATTTGGAAATTCACCATAGATTATTCAAAGATAATTAGAAGTCATGATTTATATGTACAGATTCCTTATTGAGTCTAGTTTTATTAGAAATAAACGGCATAGTCATTGAAACTCTGTACAGGGAGGTATCTGATTCGTAATACACAGAGGTCAGAGCAGTCGAATCCTGAAACAGGGGAGACTTTAACTAATAAACTGTACTAATTTGCTTGACCAAAAATTATATAAAAAAATTAGTAACTAGATATATGAGTCTAGTTTCAGGAAAATTTACGGAATTGGATTTCGAGTTTTGGAACTCAAGATATAAATTTTTAAGCGACTATGATGCAGATTGCTAGCTTGACTGAAAATTTTAAAAATAAATTGTTTGAAATTTTATTTAAAGTAATGAATTAAGTCATTAACACCTCGTGTTCGACTCCGGCGACGGTCTCGGGTACGAGGCGTTACAATACTGCCTTAATTCAAAAGGGTACCACAGGGGACACATGGCTGTGTAACATGACCATGTGTCACAGATGGCTGAGACACACGCCCGTGTCTCTGCCTGTGTGGACAAAAATAGGCCATTTATAAGGCCACTTTGCCACCCAAATTGGGTCATCCCTACAAGCATCAAACCAAGCATATTTCATGTCCCCAAGGCATTCAAAAACATACCAAATCATGCACTAGTTGACCCATAATATCATCATTCATTCTCATATACAAATCCAACTCAAACATACCAATTCAAAGTACTAACTTCATATCAAAGACCATTTCATTAGGCCATATATATACACAAAATATACCATTTTTGCATCACATATCATATACCAAAACTAAACCATAATTTCAACCATAATCAAGCCATATCACATGGCTAGATATACACATCTCAAAACATATCCAAAGTTTCTAGCCTATACATGCCATACTTCAACATTCGCATTTTTATATGATACCAAATATAACTCGATAGTATGGTGATGATCCTCGACGATCCTCGGGCTTCCAGTAGCTTCGATAATCTATAAAACAATCGGAAAACACATAAAGTAAGATTTCAAAAGCTTAGTAAGCCATATACAAATAAACTTATCACTTTAAGCATATAAGCAACATAAAATACATATGCTCCATAGCCAAATACTATCACAAACCTTTTAGTTCATATACATTTCACATATTCCCTATTCATTTGCATATATGACATATTTTCTCATACTTATATCACATATCATCACTTGCACATATACTTACCTCTCATTAAAAAATATTGAACACATCTTCACATACCTAAATCAGTTATTCATTCAAAATGCCCGTTGAACCGTACAAAATTAAATAGGATACGCGGATAGCTTGAAAAACTTGTACAATACCGACGTCCCAGACGTGGTCTTACATGTAGTCATATATCGATGCCACTGTCCCAGAAAAGGTCATACATGAAATCAAATATGATATCGATGTCCCAGACATGGTCTCACACTTAAATCTCAAATCGATGCCACAGTCCCAGACGTGGTCTTATACAATAACACATATCAGAATCCAATGTCATGACATATGTATCCTAACTGTTCCTAAGGTTTGTACGGGGCTTTTTGGATGTCGTCACATTATCAGAACTTTCTTAAATTCCACATATTCAGCTCTCATATACATTCACCATAGTTGAAATATAATATAAGCAATAATAATTCAATTTAACACATTTATTTGTCTATTGATTTACCTTATACGGGAATGAATGGAAACGAACAACTATTCAACTACTTTAAACTTTCCCTGGTCTAATTCCATTTTCTTTGGTTCTTGATCTAAACACATTCAAATTTGACTTATTCAATCTCACATTCATTCAAATCAATCCATAAACACATATTTAGGGCATTTTACAAATTAGCTCTTACATTTTCATATTTTAACACTTTAGTCCCTATTTCATAAAATCACAAGATATGCATAATTTCTTTACACACATGCTTAGCCAAATTTTCCTTTAGCTCATATATGCCACATCTTTCATTTATTTTACATTTTAGTCCCTCAAAATCTCATTTTCACAATTTAGCCCAAATTACTCAAATTCATCAAAAATTCAAATACAAAACATATTAATTTAACACAAAGCCTTCATATTTCACCATTTAACATCACAAAGCTCACAAAATCAATAATGGAAACTCATGAAATCATCAAAAATTTTAGAAATTGAGGCATGGGCTTAATAGAACACAATGCAACAATCACAAAAACATAGAAAGTACTAAAAACCGAGTCAAAACGGACCATTAATCAAGCTAGATGTTGGCCGAATGCTTCAAACACATAAACCCTATCTTTTCTTCTTCAATTTTGACAAAACAAGGATGAATGAAGCACTAGTTCATGTTTTAATTTATTATTCATCATTTAATAACTAGTTTACCATTATACACTTGCTTTATAACATTAATAATCCACTAACTCATGTCCAACTTTGTCCATGCATTAATCCAATGGCCTAATTACAACATAAGGACCTCACACTTAATAAGACACATCAATTCGACACTTAATCAAATAGAAGGCCACTTTTGCATTTTCTACGATTTAGTCCTTTTTGCAAATTAAGCACACAAATGATGAAATTTTCATACGAAACTTTCATACATGCTTAACCACATACTGTAAACACAAAAAATAATATTAAAATATTTTTTTGACTCGAATTTGTGGTCCCAAAACTATTGTTCCGACTAGGGTTTAAATTGAGCTGTTACAACTCTCCCCTCTTTAGGGATTTTCGTCCTAGAAAATCTTACCGTTAAACGGATTTGGATATTGTTGTCTCATAGCATCTTCGGGCTCCCACGTAGCTTCTTTAACACCGTGTCATACCACATTACTTTTACTAACGGAATTTTCTTATTTCGTAATTTTTTAACCTCGTGAGCTAATATACGGATCGGTTCCTCTTCATAAGTCATATCAGACTTAATTTTTATCTCGGATGGTGAAATCAAATGCGAGGGATCTAATCTGTGTCATTGAATCATCAATACATGGAACACATTATGAATCTTTTCTAGCTTGGATGACAATAACAATCTATATGCAATTGGCCCAATATGCTCAATAATCTCAAACGGTCCAATAAACCTCGGACTTAATTTGCCTTTTCTACTGAATCGGAGTATTTTCTTCCACGGAGATACTTTTAAAAGCACTTTATCCCCGATTTTAAACTCAATATCTTTTCATTTCAAGCCTGCATATGATTTCTGACGATCTGATGCTGCTTTCAATCTATTTCGAATGACTTTTATTTTTTGTTCAGTCTCTTTGATCAAATAAACCCCGTGAATCTTATCTTCACTGAGCTTAGTCCAATATAAAGGTGTTCGACATTTTCAATCGTACAATGCTTCATAAGGTGCCATTTTAATACTTGATTGAAAACTATTATTATACGCAAATTCAATCAATGGAAAATATTGTTCCCACGAAATTCAAACTCAAGAATATGGCATATCAACATATCCTCGATTATTTGAATAATCCACTCGGATTGACCATCCGTTTGCGGGTGAAAAGCAGTACTAAAATACAATCTCATGCCTAAAGCATCTTGCAGTTTCTTCCAAAACCTCTAGGTGAATCTTGAATCTCTATCTGACACAATAGATAGTGGTACCCCGTGCAATCTCACAATTTCATAAATGTATAACTCAACTAACTTATCAAGCGAGTAGTCTGGTCAAATCGGAATGAAATGAGCTGATTTCGTCAATCTATCAACTACAACCCAAATTGCATCATTCTTTCTCGAAGATAGGGGTAAACCCGAAACAAAATCCATTGTCACTCTATCCCATTTCCATTCAGGAATCATAATAGGCTATAAAAAGCTAGAAGGCACCTGATGTTCAGCTTTAACTTACTGACAGATTAAACATTTTGAAACAAAATCAGAGATATCTCTTTTCATGCCATGCCACCAGTATAGTTGTTTCAAATCGTTATACATTTTCGTACTTCCCGGATGCACAGATAAATGACTGTTATGGGCTTGTTTTAAAATCATCTGAATTAACTTTGGATTTTTCAGAACACAAATTTGATCACAGAATCTCAAATATTCATCATTATCAATTCAAAATTCAGAATCAGAATTTAAATTACACTGAGCTTGTTTCGCTATTATATCATTATCAACTTTCTATGCATCATAAATTTATTGTATGAGCAAAGGTCTTGCTTTCAATTCAGCTAAAATTGAAACATCATTAGATATACACAACTAAGTATTCATAGCACGTAATACAGATAATGATTTCTGACTCAAAGCATCAGCAACAACATTTGCTTTTCCTGGATGGTAATCAATAACTAGCTCATAGTCTTTTAATAGTTCTAGCCATCTTCTCTGTCGCAAATTCAAATCTTTCTGAGTCATCAGATACTTCAAACTTTTATGATATGAAAACACAAGACATTTCTCACCAAACAGACAGTGACACCAAATCTTCAAAGCGAACACAATCGCAGCTAACTCGAGGTCGTGTGTCGAATAATTCTGCTCATGTGGCTTTAATTGTCTTGAAGCATATGTTATAACTTTGTATTCCTGCATCAAAACGCATCCCATATCGTTCGACGAAGCATCACTATATATCACAAATTCTTTACCCAATTTAGGTTGTACTAAAACTAGAGCTTCAGTCAATAGGGTTTTCAACTGATCGAAACTTTTCTGACATTTATCTGACCATTCAAACTTAACATCTTTCGGAAGCAATTTTGTCAATGGAGTTGCAATCATCGAAAAGTCTTACGAACCGTCTGTAATGCCCCAAATCCTAAGTGATTAAATTTGTGTGTTATGTTACGTATTGGCTTGCTTGCTTTAATGGTTAGGTGTCCTGAGTAGTGTGGGAAGTCCTGGGTTCAAACCTTGACTTTAGCAAAAATCTTTGTTTTAATTGAGTAAAACCCTGGGCTCTAGACAGTAAAGTTTTAAATAATTGTGAGTAAAGCATGTCATAAAATGCCTACTAGTTTAGGGGTAAATGGCGTGTAGAGTGCTCCATGAGGTCCGGGGTTCGAATCCTTACATGCACAAAGGGATTAATATTTTGCAAAGCTGGACAACCAGAGTTTGTGTTCCATTAAAAGTCTGAGTAGTGGGAAGGTTGAAGGGATTTTAGGAGGAGATTTGAGAGGTGGATAGAGGAGTGTTCGATTTGAATGAGTGTGGAGAGATTTGGGGAGAAAATCATGAGGAGTTGTAGGGAGAGAAGGATTTGTGCCGAATTTGAATTGTGGGCACACAAAATTTCGGCTGAGTTTGGCTCTCTCTCAAGTTTCGATTTCTGAGTGCTTTTGGGGTTTCTTTTGCTTGGTGGCCAATTATGTTGTTTTTTCTTTAGGGTATTGTGCGGTTTTGCCTACTTTGATTTTGGGAAACTGTTTATACTATTGATTCTTTCTCTTTCTGGCCGAACTATATCCCTCTGTCTCAACTGTGCTTTTTGGAACCGAGTGCTTCTTACTCTTTCCCTCTCTTCATCTTAACTGTTGTAACCGAATACCCTATTCCCTTCTATTCTTTTGCTTGCTAGCTATTGGTTTAGGCTGATTTCCTTCTCCTTTTATCTCTTAATTGGTTATTGTTCCCTAGCCGAATATCTTGTTTTCTTTTTCCCTCACAACTCATTCTTCTTTGCAACTAGGGGCCAAGCCAAATACTTCCCCTTCTACTCTTGCGATTCTAGGCTATTATTTTTCAACTTGTGTGGGTAAGTGGTAATTCTATTTCTCTTTTAGTCACACTAATAGTTTCATCTAACATCTTTCGGTATTGTTGTTTCCTGATAAAGGTACTATCATTCTGTTTTGCCTCTGTTATCTTCTGTATATTCGGCTCTTGTGTGGGTATAGGCCGACTACTTCTACCAACCATTCTTAATTCAACATGGTGGTAAGATTTTGGTATTTTGGTTATAGTTATTTTTGTTCATGGTGAAAGTTAATAAGATTAGGGTGCAATGCAGATTTTGTCAAGTATTTGGAAGTTAATTATTATTATTGGTTTAAAGAGGGAGTAAACCGTACTTGCTCAAACAAGGTAGGTAACGTGTACTATATTGAGGATTAAGTGCTTGTAAGAGGGTGTTTAACCCTAATGATTTAAGGACTGACATTGGGTCGTGATTGAATCTAGGTTGGTGTTCATGGGGATTGCGATCTTTTCGCAAACAGGTGTGTAATCACACTGCTAGTAGTGTAGATCGGTAAAAGCTGAAAAAGTATGACTGTTGACGCTACACAAGCGTACGCTCACTCGTGTGGTAATACAAACCTATAGAATATGGGCGTTCAATCATAGAGGCCACCATGAGCGTTTTCATGGGCTATGGCCGATTTGGGCCATGTTGGGCCGAAATGGGCTGTGTGGGCCCCACGGGCTTGTACGGCTCCACACGGGTAAACCGCACAGACATGTGGAGATTATTGGGATAGGCTATATAGTTCACACGACTAAGGCCATCTTTGGGCTTATTGGGCCACATGGACGTGTGGGCCCACATGGGCCGTGTTATGGGCTCTGAGCCCATTTTTACTGTTTAATAGTTAAGGTTGCACAGGTCGCCCGAGACGACTGTGGACCTACTTTGGGTCAGTAAGTACATTTAGACCCCTACTGATGAAATGACTATTATACCCCTAAAAGGTAAAATGACTGATATACCCCTTATGATATGTTTAACTGTACTCGAGCATGACATTTTGCATACACGTATGATATTATGACATGGCATGTTGCATGGGGGTGTGATTGATATATATAGAGGAAGTGTACTGCATCGGTAGCTCTCATCAGAAATATCATGTTTAGTCCGCAACTGATCTATATTTGGAGTGTAGGGATGGGTGGGTCAATTTTATCCCCATACGGAGTGTAAGGCTGGACGGAGTGGAGTGTAGAGGATGGCTAGGTAGGACTTTTGTTGTATTTACGATCATCACATCAGTAATGGGCTAAGGCCCACATTGATCTTATCACATTATATGGGCTAAGGCCCACACCGATCTTTGGATCACACCGAAACGGGCTTGGGCCCAAACTGTACTTGCCTATGGTTTGACTGATTTTGTTCAGAGAATACACACTGAGTTTTTCATAAACTCACCCTTTTGCTTTCCTGTACAGGTAATCCTTAGGTGGGTCGGTGCTGTGAGGGACTCGATGGAGGCTATACAATTGCTTCCGCTATAGTTTTAAACAAGACCTCTTTAAATTTTTACTTTAATTTGGGGTTTACTTATTTTTTTTTATATTTGTTATTAGTAGGATGCGAATTTTCAAAAAGATAAATGTTTTCAAAACACCATGCCATTACAATACATTTCGAAAGCTTTCGCAGCAAACAATGTCTTTAAACTGTAATAACGACCTAAAATGATTAAAATTTTGTTAAACCTACTTGAGATTTTATCAGCAAACAAGATACTTAAAAGTTTTGTAAAAGATCACTACGAGGGTTTTAATATAGCACGAACTGTTCAAACAGAATGATGCTTTCCAAAACACGCTTCAATGTGACATCATAGATTTGGCTATAATGTCTAGGCCGGGTTTGGGGTGTTACATCGTCGGTAATAACAACCATGTCTGGAAAACTGTGGACTTCAGAAATATTTCTCGGAGGCTTCCAATCTAAAATCACAAAAATTTTGCTCGAATTAACTCGTATACCAGATGCTGACACAATATGGCCTAGAAAACTGACTTTGCTTAACTAGAACACACATTTACTAAACTTTGCAAATAGTTGCTTATCACACAGAGTCTGTAGCATTACTCTCAATTGCTCAGCATGCTCATTTTCATCATGCCAGTAAATCAAAATTTCATCAATGAAAACGACAACAAATTGGTCTAAATACGGTCTGAAAATTTTGCTCATCAAGTCCGTAATAATAGCAGGTGCATTTGTTAATCTGAAAGGCGTGACTAAGAATTCATAGTGTTCGTTCCTCGTTCAGAAAGCTATTTTAGGAATAATAGAATCTTTTACTCTTAACTGCTAATAGCCAGATCTCAGATCTATCTTTAAAAACACAGTAGCACCTTTCAACTGATCAAACAAATCGTCAATTTTGGGCAGATTATATTTGTTCTTAATAGTCACTTTATTTAACTAACGATAATCAATACATATTCTCATCGTGCCATCTTTCTTTTTCACAAACAGAACCGGAGCACCCCAAGGTGAAAAACTAGGTTGTGCGAATTCTCTATCGGTTAATTCTTGTAACTGAGACTTCAATTCTTTCAACTCGATCAGAGCCATTCTGTACGGATCTATCGAAATCGGAGTAGTTCACGATACTAAATCAACGCCAAACTCAACCTCTTGAATCGGAGGTAAACCCAAAAGTTCTTCAAGAACACATCAGGGAACTAACAGACGACCGGTACAGATTTTATTTTCTTTTCTGTCACTTTCAAATCAATCACATAGGCAAAGTAGGCTTCACAACCCTTTTTCCCATATTTCTGAGCTTTCATTGCAGATATCACAGCTGGTAACCCGTTTAAATCACTAGACTTAATTCGGATTATCTCATCATTCTTGCATCTCAAATCAATAGTTTTCCAATTATAGTTCACAATAGCATCATGCAAAGTTAGCCAATCCATACCCAAAATTATATCAAATTCGTTAAAAGGTAATAGCATCAGATTAGCCGTAAAACAATTATCTCGAATCATCAATGGACAATTCTTGCACACTTTATCAACCAGGACACGTTTGCCTAAAGGTTTCGATACTCTAATCACAAATTTAGTAGACTCTACAGGTAAAGTCTTACTGGATACTAAATTCATGCATATATACGAATGTGTTGATCCTGAATCTATCAATGCAAGTACATAAGTATCATAAAGAGTAAATGTACCCGTAATCACATTCGGAGACGAAGCTTTCTCACGAGCTCGGATAGCGTCGGCTCTGGCAGGTGCTCTAGCCTTAGATCAAACAGCTGTATCTTTAGTAGCTCTTCGACTACCACTTATATTTCCCGTATTTCTGGGAGGCCTGCCTCTAGCTAAAATGCTACTCGATCTTGGATTCTATACAATTTCTTGTTCAATAGACTCAAAGCAATCTCGAATAAAATGATCTAAGGATCCACATTTAAAACAAGCTCACTCATTCAATCTACAACTACCGGGATGTTTTTTACCATAACATTTGCACTTAGGTGGTGTTGGTTTGACACTTCCTACACAAGCTACTGAAGTAGCTTTTGAATTCACATGCGGTCTCTCTCGATCTCGTATCGAATAACACGCAGTAGCCTTTAAATAATTAAAATCATCTCAAAATTTCTTTGATGCTAACTGAAATAACTTATTTGATGATCTTTTTTGTACTTCTCTAGCTTTCAAGTCAGCTTTTCTTTTCTCTTTCCCGAGTTCCTCAGCTTTACACGCTCGTTCAACAAGCACAACGAACTCTTTTATTTCCAGAATCCCTACTAACAGACAAATGTCTTCATTCAAGCCGTCTTCAAACCTTTTACACATTATTGTTTCAGTCAAGATACATTCTTATGCATATTGACTCAATCTAACAAACTTCCGCTCGTATTCTGTAACAGACATACGACCCTGTTTCAGTTCAAGAAACTCTTTGCATTTTTGATCTATGAATCTTTCACTTATGTACTACTTTTGAAATTCGATTTGGAAGAAATCCTAGGTGATTTGTTCTCTCGGAGCCACTGATATCAAAGTTTTCCACCAATGATACGCGGTATCCCTCAAAAGTGAAACAACACATTTAACACATTCTTCCGGAGTACAGGATAATTCATCGAATACCCACATCGTATTCTCGAGCCAAAACTCAGCTCTCTCAACATCATCATCAGTAGTAGCACAAAATTCTTCAGCTTCATATTTTCTAATTTTATCAACTAGAGACTTATTTAGACGAATCAAATCTACCACTTGGGGAGCTACGGGAACTTGCAGGGGTGGAGGTTGGGGAGTAGCCGGGTTTATTCTAACATACTGAGTGAACCACTCATTCATCATTTGGAAGAAGGCTTCCTTAGCCTCTCCCTCATGGCTACTAGTAACAAGTCTAGAATCAGACGGTGTTGTCCCTTGGGCGGGAGCAGGCGCATTACTTTCGACATCATCAGCTACTGTTCGTTCGAGATCCATTACTATACGAAAAACATATTTTGTTTGTCAGGATTCATCAAACTATCACAGTTCGTATATATAGAATGTATAGCTAGACTCACATATGCTACATTAGTCCTAGAATCGACTAAACCGTAGCTCTAATACCAATAAAACGTAACACCCCTAACTAGTATCCATCACCGGACTAGGGTTAAGAGGCATTACTGGACTTATCGAAACCTTTTTCAATCATTTCACAAACATATTATACATCATCATCATCGTAGCAAATCGTACACAAAGAGTCCCTGTAGAAAGTCTACGAGACCTTAAACATGCTTTGGAGAAGGTTCAGGACTAAACTGATCTCATATAAAATTTTTCAAAACTTAATAATTTTTTTTCTAAGTTATAGAGGTCACACGCCCGTGCAAACAGGCGATGTGTCTCATACGGTTACCAGACATTCCCGTGTCATAGACTGTGTGAAAACAGAGCATACATAATACCTTGGCCGTGGCTGAAACTGACTTGGGTCACACAGCTGACCACATGCACGTGTGTATAGCCTATGTGCCTTTCGAAATGGCCACATACACCTGTGTCCCAAGGCTATGTACCTGAAACGGCCACCAGACACGCTCGTGTATCTAGGCCGTGTCAAAACTGTAGGGTATACTGCCTTAATTCAAAAGGGTACCCCAGGGGACACATGGCTGTGTAACATGACCATGTGTCACAGACGGCTGAGACACACGCCCGTGTCTCTGCCTGTGTGGACAAAAATAGGTCATTTATAAGGCCACTTTGCCACCCAAATTGGGTCATCCCTACAAGCATCAAACCAAGCATATTTCATGTCCCCAAGGCATTCAAAAACATACCAAATCATGCACTAATTGACCCATAATATCATCATTCATTCTCATATACATATCCAACTCAAACGTACCAATTCAAAGTACTAACTCCATATCAAGGACCATTTCATTAGGCCATATATATACACAAAATATACCATTTTTGCATCACATATCATATACCAAAACTAAACCATAATTTCAACCATAATCAAGCCATATCACATGGCTAGATATACACATCTCAAAACATATCCAAAGTTTCTAGCCTATACATGCCATACTTCAACATTCACATTTTTATATGATACCAAATATATACACAAAATATACCATTTTTGCATCACATATCATATACCAAAACTAAACCATAATTTCAACCATAATCAAGCCATATCACATGGCTAGATATACACATCTCAAAACATATCCAAAGTTTCTAGCCTATACATGCCATACTTCAACATTTACATTTTTATATGATACCAAATATAACTCGATAGTGTGGTGATGATCTCGACGATCCCCGAGCTTCTAGTAGCTTCGATAATCTATAAAATAATTGGAAAACACATAAAGTAAGCTTTCAAATTCTTAGTAAGCCATATACAAATAAACTTATCACTTTAAGCATATAAGCATCATAAAATACATATGCTCCATAGCCAAATACTATCACAAACCTTTTAGTTCATATACATTTCACATATTCCCTATTCATTTGCACATATGACATATTTTCTCATACTTATATCACATATCATCACTTGCACATATACTTACCTCTCATTAAAAAATGTTAAACACATCTTCACATACCTGAATCAGTTATTCATTAATTCGATCACGTATCTCTCAAAATGCCTGTTGAATTGTACAAAATTAAATAGGATACGCAGATAGCTCGAAAAACTCGTACAATGCCGACGTCCCAGACGTGTCTTACATGTAATCATATATCGATGCCACTGTCCCAGACAGGGTCATACACGAAATCAAATACGATGTCGATGTCCCAAACATGGTCTTACATGTAAATCTCAAATCGAAGCCAACGTCCCAGACGTGGTCTTACACAATAACACATATCAAAATCCTATGTCATGACATATGTATCCTAACTATTCTTAAGGTTCGTACGGGGATTTTCGGATGTCGTCACATTATCACAACTTTCTCGGATTCCACATATTCAGCTCTCATATACATTTGCCACAGTTGAAATATCAAATAAGTAATAATAATTCAATTTAACACATTTAATTGTATATCGACTTACCTCATACGGGAATGAACGGAAACGAACAGCTATTCAACTACTTTCGACTTTCCCCGATCTAATTCCATTTTCTTTTGTTCTTGATCTAAACACATTCAAATTTGACCTATTCAATCTCACATTCATTCAAATCAATCCATAAAAACATATTTAGGGCATTTTACAAATTAGCTCTTCATTTTTACATTTTAACACTTTAGTCCCTATTTCATAAAATCACAAAATATGCATAATTTCATTACACACATGCTTACTCGAATTTTCCTTTAGCTCATATATGCACACATATTTAGTTTATTTCACACTTTAGTCCCCCAAAATCTCATTTTGACAATTTAGCCCAAATTACTCAAATTCATAAAAAATTGAAATACAAAACATATTAATCTAACACAAAGCTTTCATATTTCACCATTTAACATCACAAAGCTCACAAAATCAACAATGGCATCTTATGAAAGCATCAAAGATTTTAGAAATTGAGGCATGGGCTTAATAAAACACAAAGCAACGACCACAAAAACATATAAAATACTAAAAATTGAGTCAAAACGAACCTTTAATCAATCTAGATGTTGGCTGAATGCTTCAAACACATAAACCCTATCTTTTCTTCTTCAATTTTAGCAAAATAAGGACGATTGAAGCACCAATTCATGTCTTATTTTATTATTCATCATTTAATAACTAGTTTACCATTATACCATTGCTTTATAATATTAATAACCCACTAACTCATATCCAACTTTGTTCATACATTAATCCAATGGTCTAATTACAAAATAAGGACTTCACACTTAATAAGACACATCAATTCGGCACTTAATCAAATAGAAGGCTACTTTTACATTTTCTGTGATTTAGTCCGTTTTGCAAATCAAGCACACAAATGATAAAATTTTCATACAAAACTTTCATACATGCTTAAACACATACTGTAAACACGAAAAGTAATATTAAAATATTTTTTGACTCAAATTTGTGGTCCCAAAACTACTATTCTGACTAGGGTCTAAATCGGGCTGTTACACATTATCTGATGATTAGCTAAGTTAAAAGTTAAACCAGTATTTCTTCAATAGATTTGCGATGATCAGAAAAGTGATAATGAATTGCAAGCTAAAAGAGTACAATGCGAGTCACCTAGTGATTCAGAGTACCAAATCGGATTCGATGATTGTTTGATGTTCCGAGATAGAATTTGTATACCGAAAAATCTAGAGTTGATTCAAAAAATTTTACATGAGGCACATAGTGGTTTTTTATCTATTCACTCGAGAAGTACTAAAATGTACAATGATTTGAAGAAGCCGTATCAGTTGTCAGGTATAAAAAAAGACATTTCTAAATCTGTATCGAAGTGCTTGATTTGTTAGCAAGTGAAAGCCGACCATCAAGTGCCTTCAAGATTCCTTCAGCCTGTGATGACACCAGAGTGGAAATGGGATAGAGTTGCGATGGATTTCGTATCGGGATTGCCTTTGTCTCCAAAAAAAAAAGATGCTATTTGGGTTGTTGTTGATTGATTAACGAAAAAAACACATTTCATTCCTGTACGTACTGACTATTCACTTGATAGATTAGCTGAACTGTACATTGCTGAGATCGTTAGATTGTACAGGGTACCAATTTTGATTATTTTGGATAGAGATCCAAGGTTTACATCTCAGTTTTGGAAGAGATTTCAAGAAGCTTTAGGTACAAAGTTGAATTTTAGTATAACTTTTCATTCGCAAACCGATGGTCAGTCTGAGAGAGTATTTCAGATTCTCAAAGATATGCTCAGATGTTGTGTTTTAGAGTTTGTAGGAAATTAGGAGAAATATTTACCGCTGGTTGAATTTGCATATAATAACAGTTTTTAATCGATTATAAAGATGGCATCGTATGAAGCTTTATATGGCTGTAAATGTTGAACTCCATTGTATTAGACTATTTTGAGTGAGAAACAAATTCATGGGGTTGATTTGGTTAGAGAAACTGAAGAGAAAGTGAAAATAATTCGCAATTGCTTGAAAGCAGCTTCAGATCAATAGAAATCGTATGCAGATATGAAACGGAAAGACATTGAATTTTAGATCGGTGACAAAGTGTTCTTGAAGGTATCTCTGTGGAAGAAAATACTTCGTTTCAGTCGTAAAGGCAAATTAAGCCTGCGATTCATCGGGCCGTATGAGATTATTGAATGAATAGGGCAAGTGGCATATCGGCTAGTATTACCGATTAAGCTAGAGAAAATCCATAATGTGTTTCATGTATTGATGTTGTGTCAATATAGATCGGATCCATCACATGTGATTTCTCTATCAAAAATTGAGATTCAACCTGATATCTCATACAACGAAGAACCGATCAAAATTCTAGCTCGAGAGATCAAAGAGCTAAGAAATAAATAAATAGCTTTACTGAAAGTCTTGTGGCAACATCACGGTGTCGAAGAGGCTACATGGGAGCCTGAGGAAGCTATGAGAAAACAATTCCATAACCTATTCACTGGTAAGATTTTCGAGGACGAAAATCCCTAAGGGGGAGAGTTGTAACAACTCATTTTTAGTCAAATTGGAAAAATGGTTTCGGGACCACAAATCTTCAGTCAAAATATTTATTTTCTTATTATTTAATGTTTACAACATGATAGCATGTATGTTTGAAAATTTTGTGAAGTAATTTTATCGTTTAAATGGTTAATTTGAGAAAAAGGACTTAATCGCGTAAACTGCAAAACTTGGATTCTAATAGCTAAAGGTGTCAAATAGTTATAGAACCTTAATGTTAAGGTCCTTATGTTGTAATTAGACCATTATTTATTGATTGGACATTTATGTCCATGATTTATGTGAAATATTAATGTTTAATTAAAGGTTAATAATGTAAATTATTAAATAAAAGTTAAATTAATAAAACAAAATGTAAATTTTATTCATTCATCATCTTCCTAACCAATTTTTGAAGAATAAAAGCCATTAAAATAGCTTCAAATGTCTAGATAGCTATCATCTATGCATGTAAGTCTGTTTTTGCTCGGTTTTTAGTGATTTCTATGTTTTTGTGATTGTTGCATCTAGTACTAACTAGCCCAGGGACTATTTTGCAAAACTGTTAAAGATTTTGAAAGTTGACATTGATGAATATGTATGAGTTTGATGTTTGATGATAGATTATGAATATTTATTATGAATTATGCAATTTTGGTGAAGTGACTTTTAGTAAAAATGTAAAATAAGGACTAAATTATGAAAAATGTGAAATATGTAGGGCAAAAGTGTAAATGTGTTTTGAAGTGTGTTTTGGAGTAAATTGAATGAATAGATGATTAAATAAGTAAAGTTTAATTATATTTAGATCAAGAAAAGAGAAATACAGATTTGGCTCAGTTCGCCGTTTTAACACCCGAGGTAAGTTCGTATGTTATAATTTCATTACAAATGTATCTTATGGACTTTGATATATCATGAATTGTGATTATGTGATTACGGACAAGTTCGAAAATGATTCGATGAAGATCCGACAGTTGGAATCCCGGTTGAACCTTAAGAATAGTTTAGGATGCTAGTGACATGTCATTAGGGATACTTTGAGTTGGCTTCGAGCCATGATATAGTACTTCGGGTGCGAGATAAACCGATTTGGCTTGGGCCACGCATATCGACTGAATTGGCTTCAGGCCATGATATCAGAATTTTGGATAAATTACCTTGGTTTGTCTTCGGGCCATGGTATATGTACTTATTGTGTGAGACCCTTAAGTATCCGACTTCTATTCCAAATGGTTCAACGGGCAAATGAAATATGTGGTTGAGTATGAGATTAGTACAAGATGGTACAGGTACATACGACAATGAATTGAGTATTGAAACTATGGAATTGATAAGTTCTTTAGTAAGTTATCTGAATGATCATTTGATAGCTTTGAGATTTAATAGACTTATTGTATATTGTTTTCTACTATTTGAATGATTAATGAATGATGATAGTTGCTTATTGTTAACATACGAGCTTAATAAGTTATATTTCTTACTTTGTTGTTTTTTCCATGTTTTATAGTGATTTCAAAGCTAGCTCGGACTTAGGGATCATCGGAGACTTCATCACACTATCCACTGACACTTTGGTACCTTTGAAACTATGTTTTGGGTCGTATGGCATGTATAGGGACTTTGGTCATTTTGGTTATAGCTTGATAGTGAATTTGGCCATTTGTGTTGGCCTATAAAAGATATGTTTATAATACTGTATATGTGTAAACGGAAAAATATATAGGATTTTTCCTATGTCATTTATCACCTTTTTACTTTAAATTGTTGTTAAAACTAAGTAATTGTTTAATAAATTAATGAAGTATGTGAAAATATGAACTTAGGACATAGAAATTATTAAAATGTGATTTTATGCTTTATTATATAGTTTTCATGTAATAAATGGCTTATTTTATATTAATTTGAAAATATTATATTTTTTAAGACATAAAGTGGGCCATGCATGATTAAATTAAATAATAAAAAATAAAATTATATTTAATAATTCATTTAAAAATATTTCATTAATAATTTGGGTTTTTAAATTAATTAATTAAATTGAATAAATTTTATTCTTTGGTCCTCTAACTTGATGATTTATTCTGGACAAGTCTTATAGCTTTGCTAGATTACAAAACCGTCCAAATTGGGGACCAAGTCAACCCAAAAATTGGCTACACATGGCTGTCCATAAACCACTTTTTAGTTTAATTGCACAAGGTCCTTGAAGAGTTGAAGAAATTAGAGATTTACCTGAAGATTTGCACTTAAACGAGTCTTAGTCTTGAGTTGTTGTGGCACTCAAAGTTACCAAAAATCAAGCAAAAATCAGCTCAACTTCCTCAATTTATGGCTGGCCACCCATGAAAGATGCTTCAAAAGATGAAAACATCTATTTTTAGTAAACTATCCCCCTCTCCTCACCTATAAATAAGACCTCATTCTCACATTTCTACTCTTCCCTCATCACTCATCCTTCATTCCTCATTCATTCTTTTAGCATTATTCTTTTCTCCCCATGCCTATCATCACCTTTTAATAAAGATTTTAGCATTTAAGCCTCTTAAAGAACCCTTGGTCGGCCATTTGAAGAGCCATCAGCAAAGGAGCAACGCGAAGGAAGCAAATGAGCCTCGTCGGTTAGAGTCTTGGCTGACTGCCACTTTGATCTGGATTTAATCTTTCCTTTCTTTAATTTAATCTGAAAATGTTTGTTATGTGTTCTTTGTTATTTTTTACAACAATGTTAGCTTAATTTTATTTAAGCTAGGATGATTATTTTGATTAAATAATATTTATTTGATTCATGCTTATAACGTTTGTGCCTCAATCGACCACGTTTTAAATTAGAATCAAGTTTGTATTTCGTTCATATGTGATTGAAATGCACCTGAATTAGCTGAGCAATCCTAACCAGATGATGGCTAGTGGACACATAATTGAAATGTGCATGCTTAATTTAGATCCTAACCCGATTAAATTGCAGGTTATATAACAACCCTAACCAGGCTCTGTTATCTGCATAGTTTTTAGATTTGTGTGATTAAACTATTTCAAACCTAACACATCCCATTTACCTCACACGAATACTAAGAAACCCTTAGTAAATAAGGATCAGTAAAATGCGTATTTACTAAGTAAAGGAGTTTAAAAATACCTAACGTGGTTTCCAAACTCATGAAAGATCGAGTTGCCATGGAATGTTTTTCCAAATATTATTAAGCATGTTGATAATAAATTGAGTTTAATTAAAGTAATTGTCTTAGATTATTTATGTTATAATTGTTGCAAATTGTTTTTAATTTTGGCTAAATCTATTTCATTCATATAGTTTGCATACTTAGGTTAATTTGCATTAGGGATCATTGCATTTAGTTTAATATATTTTAATCATCAGTTCTCAACTAAATTGTGTTTTTATTTATCAAATTGTTAATATAATTTTACAAATTAAGTGACTTCGCACAAATACAATCCCTGTTGAGATGATAACTCAATACTTGCTTATTACTTGATAGCGACTATGTACACTTGCACAAACCTATGCGTTACAAGTTTTTAGCGCCGTTGCCGGGGACTGTTAACTATTGCCATAGTCATTTCTTTCGTGAAATTATTTATTTTCAATTTGATTTATTTCTAATATACTAACTTATTCTTTTTTTTTCTTTTCAGGTGTTTATGAGCATAGATCGAATTATTGATTTACTCCTTGTAGACCCTAAAATTGAGCAAACTTTCAGACAAAGAAGACGTGAACGAATAGCTCAGACAAGTCGAGATGGACCTTAGAAATCAGAATCAAGACCAAGGTAATGAAGCTAATCGTGTACGAAATCCCATCCTCATTGTCGATGATAGGGATCGATGCATCAGACAATATGTTGTGCCACTTTTCAGTGAGTTAAATCCAGGAATTAGAAGGCTAGATATTGAGGCAACCCAATTTGAATTGAAACCAATGATGTTTCAAATGCTCCAAATAGTGGGCCAATTCAGTGGTATGCCCACAGAAGATCCACATCTCCACCTTCGATTATTTATGGAGGTGAGTGATTCATTCAAGATAGCCGGTGTGACTAAAGACGTACTGAGGTTGAATTTGTTTCCATACTCATTGCGAGATCGAGCACGAGCATGGCTCAATTCATTGCCACCTAGTTACATATCTACATGGCAAGAATTAGCAGGAATATTTTTGGTTAAGTATTTCTCGCCTAGCAAAAAGGTTAAGTTGAGGAACGAGATCACAACTTTCCAACAATTGGATGACGAGTCTTTGTATGAGGCTTGGGAGCGATTCAAGGAGTTACTGCGTAAGTGTCCTCATCATGGGATTCCTCATTGTATCCAGTTGGAGACATTCTATAATGGTCTCAATGCACATACAAGATTTATGGTAGATGCTTCTGCAAATGGTGCAATTTTGTCTAAGTCTTATAATGAGGCTTATGAGATCATCGAGAGGATCGCGAGTAATAACTATCAATGACCAACAAATTGAATAGCTTTAGGAAGACGTGTAGCTGGAGTTCATGAAGTTGACGCCATCATTTCGTTATCAGCTCAAGTATCGTCTATTTTCTTTTTGTTAAAACAATTTACCGCTAATAGTACTAATAATTTTGTAGCTTAGCCACCAAGTCCATACGAAGTAGTTTCTTGTGTGTACTGTGGAAAAGGTCATTCTTTTGAGAATTGTCCATCAAATCTCGAGCCAGTGTACTATATGGGGAACCAATATCAAAATAAGAGTGGACAAGGACCCCAGTCCAACTTTTATATTCCTTCACGGCGTAATCATCCTAACTTTTCTTGGAGCAACCAAGTAAATGGACCAAGCCACAACTCATTGTAGCGTAAACTCAACCAATCTCAAGGGTTTAATCAGCAAGCTCCAAAACCACCTCAAGCTAAGGCATCAAACAGTTTGGAAAACTTGTTGAAAGCGTACATGGCAAAGAATGACGCCTTGATCCAAAGCCAGGCAACAATACTAAAAAATTTGGAAAGCCAAATGGGTCAGTTAGCTACAGAGCTTCGTAATAGACCATAAGGAGCCTTGCTGAGTGATACTGAGAATCTAAGAAATTTGGGTAAAGAACATATCAAGGCAATGGCATTGCGAAGTAATAAAATTCTGGAACCCCGATTGATTGATGTAAAAGATAAGCCCGTTGAGAAGAATCAACCAGCTGTTGAAATTCCTACACCAAAGGAATCAAAATCTGCAAAGACTAACATTGTAAATCCTAACTTAGTGAATTCAGATACTTTAACATTGTAACATCCCTAACCCGTAACAGTTGCTGGAATAGCTTAAGAGGAATTACCAGACTCATAACTCATATCAGAACAATCACATAACAAATATCATCTCATTTCAATAAGCATAGATCATTCGTATTCAGTATGAACTTTAAACTATCATACAAGATCTAAATCATGCGTTTAGGACCAAATCGTTATCATACGAGAGTATCAGGACTTAGAAAAATTTTCAACTTTTAAAAGGTCACACGCTCGTGTGCCTCACACGGCATTAGACACGCCTGTGTGTCTAGGCCATGGTGAAATAGCGCATACATACTGACTTGCCCACACGGCCACAAGACACGCCCGTGTACCAGGCCGTGTGAAAATTAGGGAGGCTACTGACTTGGCCACACGGCCGACCATACGCTCGTGTGCCAGCCCGTGTGCCACACACGACCAATAGACACGCCCGTGTGTCTAGGCCTTGTCAAAACTGGAGGGTATACTGCCTTTAATTCGTAGGGTACCCCAGGGGACACACAGCCATGTAATATGACCATGTGTCGCACACGGCTGAGACACACACCCGTGTGTCTGCCCGTGTAGACAAAAATAGGCCATTTGAATAGGCAACTTGCCATCCCAAATGGGTCAAACCTACAACACCAAACCAAGCATATTTGCACACCAATTTCAGCCAATTCTTATGCCAAAACATACATCATTCATACCATAACATTCTCAACCATTTACATGCTCATAAGCCTTACTAATCTATACCAAAAGATAAGGTAAGGTCATATCAAAACATATGGTTTACAAACCTTAATACACTTCATTCAATCTCATGACATGAACTTACAAAACTTACCAACATTTACCATTTCTTTTGACCAGCTAAAAACACACCACAATTGCACATTATCATCACATATCATATAACATAATCAAACTATAGTTTCAAACACAAACTAGCCAAATCACATGGCTAAATATATACATCACAAAACATAATCCCACAACTTCTAGCCTATATATACCATACTTTAAAATATACATTTTCAAAAGTACAAAAATAAGGTTCGATAGTGTGGTGACGATCCTCAATGATCACCGAGCTCACAGTAGCTTCGATATCTATAAAACAATGCAAATACACACAAAGTAAGCTTTCAAAAGCTTAGTAAGCTCATACCAAAAATCATCAACAGCATATAAAATATAAAACATCAACATATACGTACTTATAAATTCTTAATTCATCTATCAATTCCATGCCAACACCATCCATATGTTTACACCAATTCAATAAACTTTATATACATAATACTATCTACCACGTAGGCATTATACGTACCTGAACCTTCCTGTATTCATTCATTTTCATTCTCACCTCTCATTCAGATATTTTAACACTTTTCAAAGATTATTCATGCTTTAAACATCCACACACTTAGTGCTTTAAAGATTAGCCGAAGCTAAAATGATTCCGCACACTTAGTGCCATTTGAATTAACCGAAGCTATATCAGTAACGCACACTTAGTACCCCATGTAGCCGGAGCTAGTTTGAATCGTACACTTAGTGCCATATATAATTGATTTATCATCGTATTCATCCAAACCAAATATTTACATAATCTATGTATAATCAAAGCACCAAAATATACTTGTAACACCATGTTTTACGTACGAACTTACCTTGTATTCGAAATTGTCGACTCAGATTGTTTACTCAATAACCTTCGACTTCCCTCGGTCTAAATCTAAATTTCTCTTTTGTTGATCTATAGGTATTCAAAATTAACCCTTTTATTCACCAAATAATTCAAAACAATCCATAGACACATATTTAGGGCATTTTGCAAACTAGCCCTCACATTTTCACATTTAGACACTTTAGTCCCTAATTCACAAAATTATAAAATACACATAATTTGCTTGTACAAAAGCTTAGCCAAATTTTCATAGCTCTCATACAAGTCCATACATTTCATTTATTTCACATTTTAGTCCCTCAAAATAATATTTTTACAAGTTAGTCCATTTACTCAAAATCATCGAAAATCCAAAGACAAAGCATATAAACCCAACATCAAACTTTCATATTTAATCAATTAATTGCTTAAAGCTCATGAATTCATCGATGGAACATTCCAAAGTCATCATCAAAATTAGAAATTGAGGCATGGGTTTGAGTATACGAAGCAATGATTACAAAAACGTAGAATTTATCAAAAATTGAGCAAAACTCATACTCGAATTAAGCTTCCAATGTGCTGAAACCCTAAATAGCCAAGAACTCTTTTCTTTCTTCTTTATTTCAGCAAAGATGAAGAAAATAATGAACTAATTTCATGCTTGTTTTATTAATATTAATATATTAACTAAATGAGAATTTTGCCCTTTGTTATAAAATTATTCATTCACCTAATACATGCCCTTTTATGTCCATTCAAACTTCCAATGGTGAAATAACCACATTAGGACCTCTCGTTTATAAAGCCAAGTCAAATAGGCACTTTTAACAAGTAGCAAACAACTTTTACATTTTACGCGATTAGGTCCTTTTATCAAATTAAGCACACAAACGATTAAATTTTCAGACGAAACTTTCACACATCATAAACACGAAAATTGATATTTAAATATTTTTCTGACTCGGATATGTGGTCCCAAAACCACTATTCTGACTAGGGTCTAAATTGGACTGTTACAAATATCTTTTTTGGGTGTAGATTTACCTACTCAGAAAAGTTGTTCGGTTCAACCGAAAGTTTCATCACCTCCTTATCCGCAAAGATTGCAGTAACACAAGTAGAAATAGAAGGTGTAATTCAAGAAGTTTTTGGATGTTCTGAAGCAGTTACACATCGATATTCTATTAGTGGAGGCTTTAGAACAAATGCCAAATTATATGAAGTTTATGAAGGATATACTATCCAAGAAAAAATGACTTAGTGAGTATGAGACTGTTGCCTTGACAAAGGAGTGCAGTGTGTTCCTGCAGAGCAAACTACCACCAAAATTGAAAGACCGAGGAAGCTTTACTATACCTTGTAACATTGGTGAATCTTACTGTGGTAAAGCTTTGTGTGATTTAGAAGCAAGTATCAACTTGATGCCTAAGTTTATTTTCAAGATGTTAGGGATAGGTGAAGTAAGACCTACAACTGTGACGCTTCAACTAGTGGATCGATCTTTAGAATATCCCGAGGGAAAGATCGAGGATGTTTCTGTAAGAGTCGATAAATTTATTTTTCCTACTAATTTCATTGTCTTAGATTTTGAAGTAGATAAGAAAGTGTCGGTCATCCTTGGAAGACCTTTGTTAGCCACGGGAAGAATGTTAATTAATGTACAAAAAGGTGAACCCACCATCCAGTTCAAGAGGGTCAGGTAACCTTTAACATTCTTAAAACGATGAAATTTCTCAATCCGTCAGAAGAGTGTTCAGTTATGGAAGAGATAGAAACCTTGGTTTCTATGGTAAGCAATTTTGATGAAGATCCATTGAAGAAAGCCTTAGATCTTGACCACTTGGAGGATGAAGAAGGTCAAGAAAACATGGCTTTGACGCAAGCTAATTTGAGAAATTTTATTCAATCCATACGGTTTAAACCATTGGAGTTAGAAGTCAGAGAATTTGTGCAACCCAAGATGTCAGTAGAAGAACCACCTAAACTTGAATTAAAGCTACTTCCTTCCCATTTGAAATACCTTTATTTAGATGACTATTCTACTTTTCCTATGATTATTTTAGTAGAACTAACAAAAGATCAAGAGGAGCAACTAATTGTTGTTCTAAAGAAATTTAAAAAATCAATTGGTTGGACCATAGTTGATTTTTGAGGTATAAGCCCTTCTTTTTACATGCATAAAAGTAGTTTAGAAAAAGATGAAAGAGCTCAAATTTATGGGAAAAGGAGGCTCAATCCGATTATGAAAGAGGTTGTGAGAAAGGAAGTGATCAAATGGTTAGATACAAGAATCATCTATCCTATTTCAGATAGTTCGTGGGTAAGTCCGGTATAGTGTGTGCCGAAGAAAGGTGGAATCACAATTGTCGAAAATAAGCATAACGAGTTAATTCCAACGGGAACTATTTTAGGTTGGAGAATCTGCATTGATTACAGAAAATTGAATAAAGCTACTCGTAAGGACCATTTTTCATTTCCTTTTATGGATCAGATGTTAGATCGACTGGCAGGTAATGAATTCTATTTTTTTTAGATGGCTATTCGGGATATAACCAAATAGTTGTAGCTCTAGAGGACCAACATAAAACAACCTTTACTTTTCCATACGGTACATTTGCTTTTAGGCAAATGCCTTTTGGTTTATGCAATGCACCTATAACCTTTCAACGATGCATGATGGCAATATTCACTGATATGGTTGAAAATTTTGTTGAGGTTTTCAAGGATGATTTTTCTATTTTTGGTAACACTTATGATATTTGTTTGCATAATTTGGCTAAGGTACTGAAGAGATGCGAAAAGATGAATCTTGTCCTTAACTCAGAAAAATGCCATTTTATGCTGAAGGAAGGGATTGTCTTAGGACATAAAATCTCAAAGAGAGGAATTGAAGTAGATAAAGCAAATGTGGATGTAATTGAAAGATTACCAGCCCCAATATGTAACGCCCCGAATTTTGGGCCTAGAAGTATTAAGTCTTGAGTGGGTGCAGTTAGGAGACTGCACATAAATGTTTAGTCGTGCAAGAAAGTGACACAAACGCATGTTTGTTTTAGTGGTTAAGTGTCATGGGAAGTGTCTGAGAAGTCTTGAGTTCAAGGCTTGGCTTTTGCAAAAAAAAAAAAATTACTTGATTAAACCTTGTCTCTAGTCAGTAGGCTTCTTAAATAAATGTTGGTAAAACATGTCATAAAAAGCCTGCTGGTCTAGGGGATAGTGGCGTGTTACTGTTACTAAGAGACTAGAGTTCGAGTCTCGCTACGCGCAAGGAGTATTTATTTTGCTGCTGTGCCATGTAAGAGGTTGTATGTCAGTGGGTTTCTGATGCTTATGGGCGGTTGGAGTGTTTGAGGGGAGTGGGGAAGTGTGTAGCTGAATTCTAGGAGGATATTGTGTAGAAAATTATGGAAAAGGGAGTAGTGTGCCGAATTGAACTGTGGCACTCTAAACTTTCAGCTTTGGTAGGTTGAAGTAGACTATTTTGGGTTTTGTGAGTATTTTGGCTCTTTTTCTTTTGTTCTTTGGAAATCGATTAGTGTTAGGGTGATTTTCTTCTCTGCATTTTCGGTTTGAGTGGTCACTCCTTCTCTTCTTCGGGCTAAGCATAGCAAAAGACAATTTGGGCATTTTCCTCCTACATTCTTTTTGGTTTTACTTCCTCTTTTGACCATTTCTCTATTGTTAGCCGGTTCTTTTTCATCTACTATTCTACTGAATGTGCTCATCCTTGTAACCCTAATCGAATACCATTCTTCCCCTCTCAATTCCTTTCTCTTCTCTTTTGTTTCCTTCGTCTTTTATTGAGTGTCTTGTATTGATTGAAATTGAATACACTTTCTCTCTCTTCCTTTCAATACTTTTCCCTTTTCACCTTGTTACCTAGGCCGAATACCTCATCACTTCTCTCCATTTTCTTTATTTCAGTTTTGGGTAAGTGCTCTTGATTTCACTTTTCCCCTCATTTTTTTCTTCCAGCTTTATTCTCTTTTCACTTTTTGGGGTTAACCGAGTATTTCATTTTAGGTTTAAGTGTATAGTTGCTGTTTTCTTTGTTCACTATCAAATAGTTTTTCCCCTCTAACAATTACTATTCTCTGTCAATTACTGTCAGAGGTGGTTGCACCATCTCGTGCCTCAGTTTTAGGGTGTACTTTTGTAGACTGATTATTGCTACCCTCTACTATTAGTTCTGCATTTCGATAAGTTATTCACTTGGTTCAAGTTATTTATCTTTAGGGTTTTGGTTAACAAGATTAAGTTGTAATACAGATCTTTGCCAAGGATCTTAAAGCCAATCTTGGTCAGCGATTTGAGTGGGTTGAATCACGTTTGTTTAATTAAGGCAGGTAATAAATATTGTTGGGATTTAGTATTAATAAGAGGGTGTTTAACCCTAGTAATTAAAATACTGATGGGATGCCTTGAATGAATGTAGGCTTTCGTGCTTGTGGACTTTTAGCACTCTTCGCAAACAAGTGTGTAACCACACTGCCATAAACGTAGATCGGCAAAAGCTGAAAAAGTATGACTATTAACGCTACATGAGCATGTGCTCGCTCATGTGGTAATCTGAATGCATAAAACATGGGCATTTGATTGTAGAGGCCACCATGAGCGTTTTCATGGGCTTAAGCTGTTTTGTGCCACGTTGGTCGAAATGGGCCGTGTGGGCCCCACAAGTTCGTGGGCCACACATGGGTAAACCACACGGATGTGTGGAGATTATTGGGCTAGGCTGTGTAGCTTACACGACCAAGGCCATTTTTGGGCTTTGTGGGCCGACATGGGCCGCATTATAGGCTTTGGGCCCATTTTCACTGTTTGATTGTCAAGGTTGCACAGGTCGCCCGAGACGACTGTGGATCTACTGTTGGGTCAGTAATTATACCTAGAACCTAATTTGATGAAATGACCGTTATACCCTTATTAGGTAAATGACTGATATGCCCTATGTATGACTATAATCGAGCATGACATTTCTGCATACACGTATGATATTATGACATGAAATATTGCATGGGGATGGGTTTATTATATTTGGAGGGAGTGTACTGTACTGGCAGCTCTGCTGCAATTTCTGTTTAGTGTCACAACCGGTGCTACTTTAGGTGTGTAGGGATGGGTGGGTTGATTTTATCCCCACATGGTGTGTAGGGCTAGAAAAAGTGGTGTGTAGAGGCTGGTTGGGAAGGATTTCTGATTGCATATCTGTACTATGATCGCTACTGAATTGGGCTAAGGTGTAACCGATCTTCGATCATTTACGATGCGGGCTTAGGCCCATCAGATTTGCCTATTGTTGGTATTTGTTTGTTTAATAAGGAATTACACACTGAGTTTTCATAAACTCACCCTTCTACTTATCTGCGCAGGTAATCCTTAGGCCGATCGATGCTGCGAGGGACTCAAAGGTGGCAACACAACCGCACACGCTTCCATTCTTTATTTTTAAATTAGAAGTATTTTAATTTAGGTTTTTTTTGTAATAAGGTGTCTTTAAATTTTTAGCGTTTGATTTCGGGTTTTATTTATATTGATTTATAACTGCTAGCAATGGGACACAATTTTCAAAAGATAAATGTTTTTCAAAAATACCACGAATGCGTAAATGGTTTTAAGAGCTACTGCAAGAAAACAACGTTTTACAAGTAAATGCTAGTAGGCAACTGATTTAAAAAGCTTCGATTTCAAACGAGATTTTGAAATTAATAACATTGTAAAGTAAACACTTTTGATAGCGACACAAATTTTAAAATCATCTTTTAGATCACACAAGAGGTTTAATAAAGATTGGGCTTTGCAAACGATATGATGCTTTCTGAAAAACACTTTAATGTGACATCGCCAGATTCGGCCATAACGTCCAGGCTGGGTTTGGGGTGTTACACAATGAATGTGAAAGGAGTCAGAAGTTTCTTAGGCCATGCTAGTTATTACTGAAGGTTTATCAAAGATTTCTCGAAAATTTCTAAACCGTTGTGTTTGTTGTTAGAGAAAGATACAATGTTTGATTTCAACAAAGCATGTTTGGAAGCTTTTGAAGATCTGAAAAAAAAATAGTTAATCTCAGCCCCAATAATCGTTACACCTGATTGGAACTCACCTTTTGAGTTGATGTGCGATGCAAGTGATTATGTTGTTAGAGCTGTGATGGGTCAAAGAAGAAACAAAATGTTTCACCCTATTTACTATGCAAGTAAAACTTTGACAGGAGCCCAACTCAATTATATGGTAACCGAAAAGGAACTCTTTGCAATAGTTTTTGCTTTTGACAAATTTTGCTCATATATTATAGGTACCAAAGTTACAGTATTTACAGACCGTGCAGCCATTAAATACTTGCTTATGAAGAAAGATGCAAAACCGAGGCTAATTCATTGGATACTATTACTTCAAGAATTTGACCTTGAGATCCAAGACAGAAAAGGTGTCAAAAATCAAATAGCTGATCATCTGTCGAGGTTGGAGCAAGATGAGGTAACTCAATCATGTGTGCCTATCAATGAAGATTTCCCAGATGAACACTTATTTGGGGTAAGTCGAATTCATGAAACACCTTGGTTTGCTGATTTTTCCAATTATCTTGCATGTGGAATAATTCCTCAAGAAATGGCATGCCAACAAAGAACAAAATTCCTTCATGATAGTCAGTATCATTTTTGGGAGGATCTGTTTTTGTTTAAACAATGCCCAGATAATATAATCCGAAAGTGTGTAGTTGAAAGTGAGATTGCTGAGATCTTATATCATTGCTATTCATCTCCGAGTGGAGGACACTTTGGTAGTTCATGTACTGCAGCAAAGATTTTGCAAGCAAGTTTCTTTTGGCCTATGCTATTTAAAGATGCTTATGCTTATGTGAAGAATTGTGATAAATGCCAAATGACTAGAAATGTATCAAGGAGGAATGAGATGCCCTTGACAAACATTTTGGAGATTGAATTATTCAAAGTATGGGGCATTGACTTCTTAGGCCCGTTTCCTTCTTCATATGGGAACAAATACATCTTAGTTGCTGTGGACTATGTATCCAAGTGGGTTGAAGTTGAAGCATACCTTACAAAAGATGCTAAGGTAGTCATGCGATTCCTACATAAGCATGTGTTTACACGATTTGGGACACCAAGAGCTATTATTAGTGACGAATGTTCTCACTTTGTGAGCAAATGGCTTAAGTGGTTGCTTGACAAATATGATGTGAAGCACAAGATTGTTACTGCCTATCACCCCCAGTAAAATGGGCAAGTTGAGAGAGTGAACCTTGAAATCAAAGGTATCCTTGAAAGGGTAGTACACCCTAGGAGAAAAGATTGGTCTCGAAGGCTCGATGATGTATTCTGGGCCTATCGAACAACATTTAAGACACCGTTAGGAATGAATCCTTATCAGTTAGTGTTTGGGAAGGCATGTCATTTGCCATTAGAGTTGGAGAATAGAGCTCACTAGGCTTTGAAGCAATTGAACTTTGATCTTAAGCAAGCCAGTGAGAGAATGATGTTACAACTGGATGAGTTAGAAGAGTTGAGGTTGTTTTCCTATGAGAATGCCAAAATGTGTAAAGAAAGATAAAAAAAGATGGCATGAAAGTCATATACAACCTTGCGAGTTTAAAAAAGGTCAGAAAGTTTTGTTGTTTAATTCAATGTTGAAGTTATTTCCTAAGAAGCTTAAATCCTGATGGAAAGGACCCTATACCATCTACCGAGTGTATCCTTATGGAGCTGTTGAATTATACGACAATCACAGAGGTACGTTTAAAGTTAATGGTCAACGTCTCGAACAATATTGGGGTGGTAAAGTTGAGCGAGTTAAATCCTCGTTCAAGTTAATAGACCCTTGATCTTTCATGAACTTTTTTTGTAAATAAATAAATAGTTAGAATTTATTTTCTTAATTTAGTGCATTTTCTGTCTAAGGAGATTGGAACTTAAGCGGGACCACTGTGACCCCTCCAACCTTTCTTGGGAATTAATTTAATATAATTTGTTAATAAGAAATTTTCTAATTAAGATTTAAAATTTTTAAGTTTCATTTGTTTTGTTTAAATTTTAAAATTTTAAGTTAATAAAGGGGGTAAATTTTGGCCCAAGTACTAATCAGTTTTTTTTTCTTGAGACAAGACAGTTTGAGTTTGAGGCCCAAGATAGAAAAAAAAAGGAGGGAAAAATCCATACCTTACTGCCACTCCCAATGCTTGCCGCCCAAGTAACCCTAATGTAGCTAAATTTTTGCTACATGTTGCCCTAATTTTTCCTATATAAACCCCTCTTCATTCTACTATTTTTCATATCCCCCAAAGCAATTTGCTTACACCTTAAAAATCCCTAATCTCTCTTTTGTGCCGTCAACCTCAAATCCTAAAAGAAACCCTAGTTCTGTTCCCTTTTTGCCGAAATTTCCTATTGGCACTGCAAAGAGATTGCCAAAGCACTGCCTTTGCTGTCACAAGCCATCGTTGTCGCTGCACCATTCTTGCTTTTGTAAGATTTTTGCCGTAGTAAGTTCTGCCCACTTGCCGATTTCTCTTCTTCCCCAGTAAGCAGAAACTTTTTGAATTTTCGGGAAAAGATACCATGTCTCGTAAAAGAACTAGATCATTGAAGGCTACTCCTGAAAACCCAATTTTGATAGATGAAGAAATGAAAGAGAGATCTGATTCGATTTTCAACCATCAACCTATGGTGCCGGAAAAAGGCTTTAACTTGAAGAGTAATGATTTGATGGTTGTTCTTGTTCCAATTAGAAAGATAATCAATGCTCTCAAGTGGGAATGATTTTGTAATGCTCGTTCACTTCTTGATGATGAACTAGTTCGAGAATTCTATGCAAGTTTGACAACACAAGATGTTACTGAGGTCATTGTTCGAAAGAAAAAGGTACCTCTTACTTCTAAGTCCATCAATGATTTGTTTAACTTACCTGATGTTGAAGAAGATGAGTACTACCCTATGATAAACAATATCAATTGGGATTTTCTTCAACAAGTGCTTAATGTTGTGACAAATCCGGGATCCCAATGAATTATAAGAAAGTATGGGAGCCATTCTTGCTGAAGGGAATACCTAAAACTAGTAGCAAAGGTGTGGTTTTATATTGTTCACTATAGTTTTATGCCTATCTCACATAGTTCCACCATCTCAATGGAACGGATGCTCTTGTTATATGCAATCTTGATAGAAAAGTCCATTAATGTTGGGAAAATTATCCTCAAGGAGATTCATGATTGTTGTAACACCCCTAACCCATAACTGTCGCCGGAATAGGTTAAGAGGCGTTACCAAACCTGTAACTCAATTCAAAACAACCATTTAACAACTTATCTCTCATTTCAATAACCGTTATTCATTCACATTAAATATGACTTAATTCAATCATAGAAAGTCTTAATCATGCTTTAGGACTAAATTGATAACATATAAAAGTTTAAAAAACTTAGAAAATTCTCAACATTTAAAGTGTCACACACTCGTGTGAACAGGCCGTGTGCCACACACGGCATTAGACACACCCGTGTGTCTAAGCCATGGTAAAATAGGGCATACATACTGATTTGCTCACACGGCCACAAGACACGCCCGTGTACCTTGGCCGTGGTCGAAACTGACTTGGGTCACACAGTTAGCCACACACCCGTGTGTTTTGGTCATGCTGAAGCCTAACTTACAATTGTAGGGTACCCTAGGGGACACACAGCCATGGAACATGACCATGTGTTGCACACGGCTGACACACACGCCCGTGTCTCTGCCCATGTGGACAAAAATAGGCCATTTGAAAAGCCAAATTTGCCACCCCAAAACATGAGCATTTACATTCATATTTGACCATATTGAAGCAACTCAATTGGCAACCAAATTAACCAATTCAATACACATTATAAGCCATATCCAAACTTACCATTTACATGTCCATATACCTATATAACTATATATACAATTCATTCATCTAACTTATTTTGCATAATTTCATTCAAACATTATCATACCAAAACATACCATCATTAAGCACATATATGCAATCCAAATGATACCAAAATAAGCCAAATCACATGGCTTAACTTATATACAAATTCATTCTCAAACCATGATACCAAAATATAACTATTACTATCATACTAGCCTATACTTGCCATATTTACATAATTCATAAGTTCAAAATACCAAATGGAAATTGGATAGTGTGACGTGTAACTCCGAGCTTTCCAGAACGAGCGAGCTAACGAACCTCTATAAGACATAGAAACAGAAACAGAGTAAGCTTCTAAGCTTAGTAACCTGTATAATTCAAAATTAAACTTACCATTTAAAGTAATCAAAGTATTAATAAAATGTCAACAATTCAATTTAACCATCACCTAATCACACATAATCATCACATGTTAGTCATTTAACTAATACATAAACCATAATTTGTCCATATAACATTATTTAAGTCCGTTGAACCTATTAGAACTTCAAAGGATAATTGAGTGAACAATGTCAATAATCCGTCAATTCATCATCATCCATGATCTTTCGAGTCGTGGTCGGTAAGCTTTTACTGAGCTGATAAACAGTAAGCTCTATTGAGCTAAAACCGATAAGCCCTATTGAGCTGAATAATAAGCTCTTTCGAGTTGAATCGATAAGCTCCAATGAACTGAAATAGTAGGATCTTACGAGCTATGGTAAGTCCGCAACAAATGTAGGAGCTCGACCATTACGGTAATTCCAGTAACACGTCACTCGTATCCAATGAATTCACATAGTTCAAACAGGACTCGGTAACGAATACAATATATCACCAAGTCATTCGTATTTCAAATATTTCAATTAAATACATTCAATCCCCAATTACAAGTATAGAAAAATTTAATTCTAATTATACGAACTTACCTCGTATTTCCTTGTATAACCCTCGTCTACTCGTCTACCTTTCGTTTCCCCCAATCGAATTCCGGTATTTGCTTATCTTGATCTATATGATATCAAATTAACTCATTCAAACTTTCATTCAATTTAATTTAGCCTAAAACATTCATTTTGTCTAAATTACAAAATTACCCTAGACTTTTAACTACTTTGCAATTTAGTCCTTTTTACACAAAATGGCAAATTTATGCGATTTACCCATAGCCCAAGTATAACCGAATTTCATATAACCTCTTAATAGTCCATATTTTCATTTTAATCACATTTTCAACCACAACATTTCTATCTTTCACAATTTAATCCCTAATTCTCATTTTTGTCAAAAATCACTTTATAACACTTGTATACAACCATCAATAATCTAATAAGAGACTTCAAAATACCTAAGTATTCAAAAATGGCATATCTCAAAATATATAAAGTTTTTAAAACGAAGCTACGAGCTAGCTAGATTATGCTGCAACGAGCTCAAAAACGTAAAAATCATTAAAAACGGATTAAAAACTGTACCTTAATTGCTCACTCAAGCTTGGCTGAATATATGAAGCAAAAATGGTGTTTATTCACCTTAATTTTTGGCAAGAAGATGAATGGAATGAAAGTTTTGGTTTTGTTTTATTGATTTTAACATTAATTACCTATTTACCATTTTAGCCTTTAAAACAATTAATAATATCAAAAATACCAAGCCAACAACTTCCACTATGCTATTTAAGGTCTAATTGACATGCAAGGACTCCCATATTACAAGCTATAGCCATATAATTCTTTTAAACAGTAGAACTCTACTTTTACGCGTTACGCGATTTAGTCCTTTTTACCGAATTAAGCATTTAAACGATAAAATTTCTTTACGAAACTTTCACATAATAAATCTATCATGCTGTAAACCTTACTAAAATATCAAAATAAATATTTTGACTTTGGATTTGTGGTCCCAAAACCACTGTTCCGGTTTGACCTGAAAATGGGTTGTTACAACTCTCCCTCCTTTAGGGATTTTCGTCCTCGAAAATCTTACAGGTAAAGAGATTAGGGTACTATTTTTGCATAATTTCTTCAGGTTCCTACGTAACTTCCTCAATTTCGTGTTTATACCAAAGAAATTTCACCAGAGCTATTGTAACACCCTTTACCCGTATCCAAGGCCGAAACAGAGTACGAGGCATTACCAGACTTAACAATACACATAGACAAAAACCGCGCCATAAAATTTCATTTAATTCAAAACTTTTCAAACACATGCATAACAAACAAAGCTAACTATATCATTACATCAAAACATAGGACATAGCACGATTAATTAAACTTATAAACCATAATGGATAAGGACCACATCTCATAATCATATACGATAACTCAAAGCATCGATACGTATGGGTCAAAATCATAATAAAAATACATATCACAAACCAGCTTCCTATACATGCCACTCACTTAATATTTCTAATATTTGAATTATTTCTCCCAAAAATGATAGTTTGATAGTGTGATTTTGCCTCCGACGATCTCTAACCCCGCGCTGACCTGCCAATACTAAAGAAATGGAGAGGATGGGTAAGCTTTACGCTTAGTAAGTTCATATGAAAATAATAAGCAATGACTACCATACTTTTCAAGATAAAACACTATAATTGTACAATTACACATATTCAAGTTAAGCTGTGTTATCGAGTTATAGTTAGTAAATCATTCATATTTGAAGCTACAAAACTCCAAATTTAGTTTCGTTAATTTTCTTTGAAACTACGTTCATATATCTTTCTCCCATAAAATTTCCAGAATTTTTAATTTATCCAATTAGTACAGTTTATTAGTTAAAGTCTCCCCTGTTTCAGAGTAAGACTACTCTGACCTCTGTGCACTACGAACCAAATTTCTCCCTATACAGAATTTCAACGACCATGCCGTTTGTTTCCCTTAAAAATAGACTCAATAAGGAATCCATTAAAGTAAAATATGACTCTTAATAATTTTTTTTATAATTTATGGTGAATTTCTAAAGTCAAAATAGGGGATCTCGAATTCATTCAGACCCTATTTCACAAGAATTCAAATATCACACAATATAGAATTCTTTTGCTTCCCCTGTTTCTTTCATGTGAAAATAGACTCATTAAGATTTATTTTCATATATCATTTTCATTTTTATTCAACTTCCACAATTTTTAGTGAATTTTCAAAGTCAAGAAACTGCTGCTGTCCAACACTGTTTTACTACTAAAATTCATTCTTACATAATTCCATTTAATCCGTTTTGTCTTATCAAAGTTCACCCAACTATCAAGCACATTGCTCATAATTTTCATAAACATATACCTGCACTTATTCATCACAAAACTTACAAAGTAGTGCATAGTAAGTCTCCCATTGAACACTTCAGATCAATCCTCGATACTTGGTTGTTTCAGCGCATAGCTCCACCCATCATAAAGTTCGGGCCTCTTGTACACATGGTGAACACTTAGTATCACCCATGTGACCTAGCCAATTTATCTCGTAGCTCTCTTGTCTACATGGTGTTCTTCACCTGGAACCACGCATGCGGCCTAGCTACATATATCCCGTAGCTCTCTTGTCTACATGGTGTACACATAGTATCACCCATGTGACCTAGCTACATCATAATGTCTCGTAGCTCTCCTGTACACATGATGTGCACTCAGCACCATACATATGACCTAGCTACATACCATCTGTATCATCCAATCTTTTCGAAGGTTGAACCGGGATTTCTCTCTCTTGTCCAACAATTTCAATCAAGTAATTATCAGCAAACATATTTCTAATATGTTACAAATTTATTCATAGTCCTTTTTCAATTTTCAATTTACAACAAATAGTCAATCTATAGGTAGCCACATTTCATATGATAACAAAATATAATAAAATAAACAGAATCGATAAATTATTTACGTACAAACTTGTCAAAATCTCATCAGGTACAACCATGCAACAATTCATACAACCCAGGTAATAGTAATTTAACACTCAGTTCTTGTAACAATAATTTTCCATTTAATTTCACATGACACAACTAGCATTACATTTTTTTTATATCATACATACCATCCATCAATTTCTCTTAAACATATTAAATCATACAATTTATGCCATATCAATAGAGAATTACAATTCAGGCATGGTATTGCATTACTATTAACACACGAACTTACCTTAATCCAGAAACGGCAATGTACAATTTAGTCCATAACCTTGTATTTTCCCGATTTAAGCCTGAATCTCGATTTCCTTCATCTATAATATCACATTTAGCCTAATAATTAGTCACATTATTAATACGGGTCCAAAAATCATATTTTTACAAATTTTTATTTTGACCCTTAAACTTTTGCATATTTGCACTTTTGCCCCAAGGTTCGGAAATTAAACTTCATCCTATTTTCTTATGTTTTATGACATACTGATCATTTTTCCCTTCTATGGCAACATCAAATTCTCACTCTAGCATGTACTTATGACTATTAGGTATTTTTACCGATTAAGCCCTTTTACTCGTTTTCACTTAAAACCGACTAGCACAAGTTGTTTAACATAATTTAAAACCTCATATTCTATCATAAAATACCAAAATACACAAATTTCACCTATGGATATTTTTCCAAATACGAACCTTAGGTTGAATTATTGCTAGCATAAGCTTAATCAAGTTATCGGGATTCCAAAAACGTAAAGAACCTGAAAAACGGGGTTAGAACGGACTTACTATTGAGCTTGGAAAGCTTGAAAACCCTAGCCATGGCTTCCCCCATGCTAATTTCGGCCTCCATGAAAAAGATGAGTCAATTTTGGCTTTATTTTCCCTTTTTATTTCTTTTAATTACCAAATGACTAAAATGCCCTTACTACTAAACTTTCCAAAAATTCCATCCATGTCCAATTTTTGTCCATAGACTTAGAAATTGGTAAAATTTCTATTTAATACCTCCTCATTAATATTGCAAAGCAATTTCATACTAAAAACTTCTAGAATGCAAGTTTTGCAAATTATTCAATTTAGTCCCTAATTTCAATTTAAGCACTTTATGCATAAAATTTCTTCACGATATTTTCACACAATCATGCAATCATATCATAGACCTCAAAATAATCATAAAATATTTATTTCTATCTCATATTTATGGTCACGAAATTACTATTCCGATTAGGCCCTAATTCGGGATATTACAACTCTTTCCCCCTTTAGGGATTTTCGTCCCCGAAATCTTACCGGAAAACTGGTCTTCACTTAGATTCATAAATTTCACATTTGGTGCTAAAGAACTTTCACTTAGGCGGTGCCTCCAATATATCTCTTTAATTTTCTCATATATTCTGAAAGCTTACAGACTCATCTCTCAATTGTTCTTAATTTTTCAACCCTTCTCTGTTTCCCTTGTCATCTTGACATAAAACCAGATCTCAATTTGGTTAATGGAGACTAGAATTCCAAGAAATCCAACAATCAAAGGGACCTACACTCTTCCGAAATAATCATACAGATTTTCATCATCAATAAATCACAATCCAATAACATCTGAATCAAATTACATTACACATCATGACTCTCTGAATGAATAGGCAAATTTACACTGTAAGCTTCATACAATTCTTTCTGTATAAGCCTCGGAATAATAATATCATGAATCAGATCCAATCTGAAATTCAACATCAGAAGTCGATCCTCACTATACTCTTTTAGTTTACTACTCACTATCACATTTTCCTCTTTCCACTACGGAAATAATTCTGATATAGCCTCGAAAATAATCCTTTCTTCTAGTTACAAAACAATTCATCATGCCATCCTTTACTATTCATTCCTTTCGTTAATCAAAACTGTCTCAATTACATTAGCTCAAGTAACCAAAATATCTCAATTGAAAACATTAACTATAATTGACTTACTTGAGAGAAGTAATCCACCATACCGATTGAAACTCGCACTTTTATCACTTATGCCTTTACTGTTGTCAAACCTTACACGAAAATTAGAAAAATCCCAATACTGAAATCACAACATTACCCAAATCAAATCAAAAGTATAGTCATACTTGACATGATTATCACGAGCTGAAGAATGCACTCCAAACATGAGTCATAATTGACAAATTACGGAATAAAGATAACAAGAAAACCAAATAAAGAAATACAAGATAGAGAAACCCAGAATAAAGAAATCCAGAATAAAGAAACCCAAGATACGATACTATGCTGGAAAATCAAAAACCAAACTCATAGGAAAATATAGAAGATCCCGATAATTCCTTAGAGAAAAGAAATCCAGTAGAAAGCATCATTTAATCTCACTGGAATCAAATGCAACAAGAACAATGTATCTTCCCATAGATACATATCAAATGGAGCATCAAGTAGAAGAAACAAAATCATAGTATCATACATATTCTCTTTTTTTTTTTTTATCAGGCAGAATATAATAGAATGCCCGAAGGAATAGAGCAATACAAATTATAAACCAGTCAGGCTACCAATGCTTTCGTATAACATCAGGATTAGAAAACATCCCCATATAACAAGAATTTCTTCAAAAGTTCAACAACCATAGAAATATTTCTGGGAATGGATAAACACATAGAACATCTTAGAAGAAACTGCTAAAATCTGTCCAGCCGTAACTATCATACTCAGATATTACACATTTCAAATATCAGTTCCCCAACTATTTCTGCCATCACAAATTTCATATTATTTTTCACTAAAGAAGACTAGTTCTGAATAAATTTTGATTTGCACTTTCCTCGACCTTGTACCTTAGTAATTCGATTTATCAAAAATAAATTTCTTCTCTAACTGGAACAGTGCATAACTCCAATAATCCTTATGCCAATCTGATACTTTTCTAGCTTTGACTTTACTTATCAACTCATTCTTCAATCTCTAATCATATTTATAATTATTCTAGCACTGAACTCTTTGGTTTCTCAACCGAAAACTTATTCAGTACAAATCTCATGAAATTCCATTATAAAACACCACTTTGATAAGGGGGAAGGGGTCATAGGGCCTCTGACTCAACTCTCATATACATATACATGTAACACAGTTTTCATCATAGCAATCATATCTCAATCATGTTATTCATTTCGAGTAACTAACATTCATATTGGTTTAATGTCCACTTTCCAGTTATCTCATTTAGTCAAGTATAATTATGCATGCATCCTATGTTTTTTTTTTTGAATAGCTTGACTTATCCATTCATCTACTTGAACAAATCATACTTATGACATCATATAAAGGTTAAACAAACATAAATATTTGCATCACAATCGCAACTTTCATTTCATGCATCATCATATACATATCATTACAATCACATAATTTAGTCCAAACAACTTAACATAGATAAATTCATTTCATTATAATCATTTATCTCATAAAAAAATATCATTGACATTCATCAACATTCAACGTTCAATCAAGACAATGACATTTTTATTCATATCATAATATTAGGAACTTTTACTCATACCTCTGCGAATTTCTATTTATCCCATTCATCTTATCAAGTAAATCAAATACACTACATCATATGAGCATCAAGCATGTATGGATATTTATTACAACATGACCTTTCATCTCACGTATTATCACTTATATATATACCATAAATTTTTATTCATACTTTTCTAAATCGAGACTCATCATAATCATAATTTTATTCAAACACCTTCGTATCACATTGAACATGGTCATTACAGCTCGGTTGGAGAGTACCTCTGTCTAAACAAGACGATGCTCATACGCGTCAGGAGACATCACACTATCACGGATCAGTGGCATGTATAGCTGGACTTTTACACATGCTAGGTTAGTCCGAGAACCAACTAAACCATAGCTCTGATACCACTAAATGTAACAGCCCTTACCCGTATCCAAGGCCGGAATAGAGTACGAGGCACTACCAGACTTAACAATACACATAGACAAAAACTGGACCATAAAATTTCATTTAATTCAAAACTTTTCAAACACATGCATAACAAACAAAGCTAACTATATCATTACATCAAAACATAGGACATAGCACGATTAATTAAACTTATAAACCATAATGGATAAGGACCACATCTCATAATCATATACGATAACTCAAAGCAGACTGATACGTATGGTCAAAATCATAATAAAAATACATATCACAAACTAGCTTCCTATACATGCCACTCACTTAATATTTCTAATATTTGAGTTAATTCTCCCAAAAATGATAGTTTGATAGTGTGATTTTGCCTCCGACGATCTCTAACCCCTTGTTTCGACCTACCAATACTAAAGAAATGGAGAGGATGGGTAAGCTTTACGCTTAGTAAGTTCATATGAAAATAACAAGCAATTACTACCATGCTTTTCAAGATAAAACACTATAATTGTACAATTACACATATTCAGGTTAAGCTGCGTTATCGAGTTACAGTTAGTAAATCATTAATATCTGAAGCTACAAAGCTCCAAATTTAGTTTCGTTAATTTTCATTGAAACTACGTTCATATATCTTTCTCCAATAAAATTTCTAGAATTTTTAGTTTATCCAATTAGTACAGTTTATTAGTTAAATTCTCCCCTATTTCAAAATACAACTACTCTGTCCTCTGTGCACTATGAACCAAATTTCTCCCTGTACAGAACTTCAACGACCATTCTGTTTGTTTCCCTTAAAAATAGACTCAATAAGGAATCCAGTCATATAAAATATGACTCTTAATAATTGTAGTACAATTTATGGTGAATTTTTAAAGTCAGAATAGGGGATCTCGAATTCATACAGACCCTGTTTCACAAGAATTCAAATATCACACAATATAGAATTCTGTTGCTACACCTGTTTCTTTCATTGAAAATAGACTCATTAAGCTTTATTTTCATATATCATTTTCATTTTTATTCAAATTTCACAATTTTTAGTGAATTTTCAAAGTCAAGCAACTGCTGCTGTCCAACACTATTTTACTACTAAAATTCATTCTTACATAATTCCATTTAATCCGTTTTGTCTTATCAAAGTTCACCCAACTATCAAGCACATTGCTCATAATTTTCATAAACATATACCTGCACTTATTCATCACAAAACTCACAAAGCAGTACATAGTAAGTCTCCCGTTGAACACTTCGGATCAGTCCTCGATACTTGGTGGTTTCAGCACATAGCTCCACCCATCATAAAGTTCGGCTCTCTTGTACACATGGTGAACACTTAGTATCACCCATGTGACCTAGCCAGTTTATCTCGTAGCTCTCTTGTCTACATGGTGTCCTTCACCTGGAACCACGCATGCGGCCTAGCTACATGTATCCCGTAGCTCTCTTTTCTACATGGTGTACACATAGTATCACCCATGTGACCTAGCTACATCATAATGTCTCGTAGCTCTCTTCAACACATGATGTGCACTCAGCACCACACATGTGACCTAGCTACATACCATCTGTATCATCCAATCTTTTGAAGGTTCAACCGGATTTCTCTCTCTTTTCCAACAATTTCAATCAAGTAATTATCAATAAACATATTTCCAATATGTTACAAATTTAGTCAGAGTCCTTTTTCAATTTTCAATTTACAGCAAATAGTCAATCTATAGGTAGCCACATTTCATATGATAACAAAATATAATAAAATAAAAAGAATCGATAAATTATTTACGTACAAACTTGTCAAAATCTCATCAGGTACAACCATGCAACAATTCATACAACCCAGGTAATAGTAATTTAACACTCAATTCTTGTAACAATAATTTTCCATTCAATTTCACATGACACAACTAGCATTACATTTTTTTATATCATACATACCATCCATCAACTTCTCTTACACATATTAAATCATACAATTTATGCCATATCAATAGAGAATTACAATTCATGCATGGTATTGCATTATTATTAACACACGAACTTACCTCGATCTAGAAACGGCAATGTACTATTTAGTCCATAACCTTGTATTTTCCCGATTTAAGCCCGAATCTCGATTTCCTTCATCTATAATATCACATTTAGCCTAATAATTAGTCACATTATTCATACGGGTCCAAAAATCATATTTTTACAAATTTTCATTTTGACCCCGAAACTTTTACGTATTTGGACTTTTGCCCCAAGGTTCGGAAATTAAACTTCATCCTATTTTCTTATGTTTTATGATATCCTGATCATTTTTCCCTTCTATGGAAACATCAAATTCTCACTCTAACATGTACTTATGACTATTAGGTATTTTTACCGATTAAGCCCTTTTACTCGTTTTCACTTAAAACTGACTAGCACAAGTTGTTTAACATAATTTAAAACCTCATATTCTATAATAAAACACCAAAATACACAATCTATGAGTATTTTTCCAAATACGAACCCTAGGTTGAATTATTGCTAGCATAAGCTTAATCAAGTTACCAGGATTCCAAAAACGTAAAGAACTTGAAAAACGGGGTCAGAACGGGCTTACTATTGAGCTTGGAAAGCTTGAAAAACCTAGCCATGGCTTCCCCCATGCTAATTTCGGCCTCCATGAAACAGATGAGTCAATTTTGGCTTTATTTTCCCTTTTTATTTCTTTTAATTATCAAATGACTAAAATGCCCTTACTACTAAACTTTCCAAAAATTCCATCCATGTCCAATTTTTGTTCATAGACTTAGAAATTGGTAAAATTTGTATTTAAGACCTCCTCATTAATATTCCAAAGCAATTTCATACTAAAAACTTCTAGAAAGCAAGTTTTACAGATTTTTCAATTTAGTCCCTAATTTCAATTTAATCACTTTATGCATAAAATTTCTTCACGAAATTTTCACACAATCATGCAATCATATCATAGACCTCAAAATAATCATAAAATAATTATTTCTATCTCATATTTGTGGTCACAAAACCACTATTTCGATTAGGCCCTAATTCGGGATATTACAACTATATGTTTATTTCTCAACTCTTTGATCTCACGAGCCAGAATCCTGATTGGTTTTTCGTTGTACGAAAAATCTGGTTGAATTTCAACATCTATCGGAGAGATTACATGTGAGGGATCAGATCTGTAACGACGTAACATAGAAACATGAAAGACATTATGTATCTTTTTAAGTTCTGACGGTAAAGCAAGTCGATATGCTACAGGTCCTATTCTTTCAACAGTCTCATACGGCCCGATAAATAGCGGACTTAACTTTCCTTTATGGCCAAATCGAAGAACCCTTTTCCATGGTGACACTTTTAGAAACACTTTGTCTTCGACTTGAAATTCAATCTCTCTACGCTTCAAATCTGCATAGGATTTCTATCAATCTGAAGCTGCTTTTAAACTATCTCGAATTATTTTCACTTTTTCTTCTATTTCTCTGATTAATTCAGCCCTGTGAATCTTTTTCTCACTTAATTCAGTCCAGTATAATGATGTTTGACACTTGCAACCAAATAAAGCTTCGTACGGTGCCATCTTTATACTCGTTTGAAAACTATTGTTATACGCAAATTCAATCAGAGGCAAGTATTTCTCCCACTTACCTTCAAACTAGAGAATGCAACAACGCAACATATCTTCAAGTATCTGTATAACTCTTTCAAACTAACCGTCCATCTAGGGATGAGAAGCTGTGCTGAAATTTAATTTCGTTCCAATATTAAATGTGACATTTTTTTGAATTCTGAATCATAAGTTCCAATATTAAATTCTGAATCAGAAATAGACTCACATTGAATTCGTTTATCTTACAGTTCACGATCATTTTTTTGAGCTTCATAAATTTGTTGTAGAAATACCGATTTAGCTTTCAATTCAGCTAAAATAGACCCATCATCACAAATCATCAACTTGGTATTCAAGGCTCGTAACGCAAACAATGATTTTTGGCTCAAGGCATCAGCAACTACATTAGCTTTTCCCGGGTGATAATCAATCACAAAGTCATAATCTTTTAACAACTCAAGCCATCTTCGTTGTCGTAAATTCAAATCCTTCTGTGACATCAGATATTTCAAGCTCTTATTATCTGTATAAATGTGACATTTTTCACCATATAAGTAGTGTCGCCAAATCTTTAATGTAAATACAATCGCAACCAGTTCTAAATCATACGTCGGATAGTTCTTTTCATGCGGTTCCAGCTGTCGGGAATCATAAGCTATAACTTTTCCAACTTGCATCAAAACATAGCCCAATTCGTTTAACGATGCATCACTATAGATCACGAATTCCTTACCCGATTCAGGTTGAACCAAAATTGGTGCTTCTGTCAATAGTGCTTTCAACTGTTCAAAACTCTATTGACACTTTTCTGACCATTCAAACTTCACATCTTTTTGTAGCAATCGAGTAATTGGTGTCGCAATCATTGAGAAACCTTTTACAAATCTTGGATAATAACCTGCTAATCCCAGAAAACTACGAACTTCTGACACATTTCTTGGAGAACAATAGCAGAAATCTTGCTCGGATCAACTCTAATACCATCGGCTGAAACAATATGCCCAAAAACTCCAACCTCTTTGAGCCAGAACTCACATTTACTGAACTTTGCAAATAGCTGCTTATCACGTAGAGTTTGTAACACCATTCTCAAGTTCTCGGTATGTTGAAATTCATCTTGTGAATAGATCAGAATATTGTCAATGAATACTACAACAAATCTATCTAAATACGGTCTGAATATACAATTCATCAAGTCCATAAAAATGGCAGGAGCATTAGTAAAACCGAAAGGCATAACAAGGAATTCATAATGGCCATACATTGTTCTAAAATCAATTTTCGGTACATCTGACTCTTTAACTTACAAATGATAGAAAACCTATGTCAGATTAATCTTTGAAAATACTGTATCTCCTTTCAACTGATCAAATAAGTCATCAATTCACAGTAGAGGGTATTTGTTCTTTATATTACTTTATTCAACTGTCTATAGTCGATACACATGCGCATAGTGCCATCTTCTTTTTCACAAACAATACTAGTGCACCCCAAGGAGAATAACTCGGTTGTACAAAACCACTATCTGTCAATTCTTGCAACTGAAACTTTCAACTCTTTTAATTCTGTTGGAGCCATTCTATATGTAGCTACCGATATCAGAGTTGTTCCCAGTATTAACTCAATACCAAATTTGAATTCTCTGATCGGCGGTAATCCTGGTAATTCTTCTGGAAATACATCCGAGAACTTACAAACAATAGGTACAGATTCAATCTTTGATTCTGACACTTTCAAACCCAATATGTACGCAAGATATGTATCATAGCCCTTTCTCAAATATTTATAAGCTAACATAGATGATACCACAGTAGGTAATTCGCTCGAATCATTAGACTCAATTCGAAGATTCTCACCATTTTGACATTTCAATTCTATAATCTTCTGTCTACAATTTACAACTACATCGTGCATAGTCAGCCAGTCCAAACCTAGAATCACATCAAACTCATCAAAAGGTAGAAGCATCAAATCAGCCCGAAAGCACTAACCCCGGATCATCAGAGGGCAATTCTTACAAATTTTATCAACTAAAACAAACTTACCTAAGGGGTTCGATACTTTAATTACAAATTCTGTAGACTCGACATATAAAGTCTTTTTTAATACTAAATTCATATAGATATTTGAATGGGTTGATCTAGGATCTATCAATACAACTATATCAGTATTAAAAAGAGAAAAAAATACCGGTGATAAAGTCTGGTGATGATGCTTCCTCTAGTGCACGAATAGTATAAGCTCTGGCAGGTGCTCGTGCCTCGGATCACACAGTTGAATCTCTTGTAGCATCTAGATTACTACTCACATTTTTTATGTTTCGGGCGGTCTTCCTCTAGCAGTTGTGTTACTTGTCTTCACTGGTTGTTCTCTTTTAGCTGTGAACTTTTCTAGACAATCACAGAAAAATGATCCAAAGATCCACATTTAAAACAAGCTCTGCTCACTAATCTGCATTCACCATAATGTCACTTATTGCAATGTTTACATTCAGATCCAACATTTCTAACACTTTCTACATTGGCCACAGATGTTGCTTGAGGTTTTGAAATTGATTGTTTCGTATTTTTGTCTTTGATAGAAATTCCTGTAGAGGCTATAGAATGAGGGTGATATTCTCTAAATTTCTTTGATGCTGACTGATGTGATTTGCCCGTAAATCTTTTTCTAAACTCTCTAGCCTCAGAATCAGCTTTTCTTTTCTCTTTACAAAGATCTTCAACTTTACAGGCTCACACTATCACAGTTTTATAAATGGCATGTACAGCTAGACTCACATACGCTACGTTAGTCCTAGAACTGATAAAACCGTAGCTCTAATACCAATAATTGCAACATCCCTAACTCGTAACCATCGCTAGAATAGGTTAAGAGGCATTACCAGACCTGTAAGTCAAATCAAAACAACCATTTAACAACTTATCTCTCATTTCAATGACCGTTATTCATTCATATTCAATAATACTTAATTCAATCATACAAAGTCTTCATAATGCCTTTGGGACTAAATTGATAACATAAAAAAGTTTCAAAAACTTAGAAATTTTTTAACATTTAAAGTGTCACACGCCCATGTGATTAGGCCGTGTGCCACACACGGTATTGAACACGCCCGTGTTTCTAAGCCGTGGTAAAATAGGGCATATATACTGACTTGCTCGCACGGCCACAAGACACGCCCGTGTGCCTTGGTCGTGGTCGAAACTCACTTGGCTCACATGGCTAGCCACACACCCGTGCGTCTTGGCCGTGCAACATGACCGTGTGTCGTACACGACTGAGACACATGCCTGTGTCTCTGCCCGTGTGGACAAAAATAGGCCATTTGAAAAGCCAAATTTGCCACCCTAAAATATGAGCATTTACATTCATATTTGACCATATTTAAGTAACTCAATTAGCAACAAAATTAACCAATTTAATACACATTATAAGCCATATCCAAACTTACCATTTACATGTCCATATACCTATATAACTACATATACAATTTATTCATCTAACATTCATGTATTAAGGCTTATTTTGCATAATTTCATTCAAACATTACCATACCAGAATATACCATCATTAAGAACATATATGCAATCCAAATGATACCAAAATAAGCCAAATCACATGGCTTAACTTATATACAAATTCATCCTCAAACCATGATACCAAAATATAACTATTACTATCATACTAGCCTATACATGCCATATTTACATAATTCATAAGTTCAAAATACCAAATAGAAATTGGATAGTGTGACGTGCAACTCTGACTTGTCCGGAACGAGCAAGCTAATGAACCTCTATAAGACATAGAAACAGAAACAGAGTAAGCTTCTAAGCTTAGTAAGCCCGTATAATTCAGAATTAAACTTACCACTTAAAGTAATCAAAGCATTAATAAAATGTCAACAATTCAATTTAACCATGACCTAATCACACATAATTATCACATGTTAGTCATTTAACTAATACATAAACCATAATTTGTCCATATAACGTTATTTAGGCCCGTTGAACCTATTAGAAATTCAAAGGATAATTGAGTGAACAATGTCAATAATCCGTCAATATATCATCATACATGCTCTTTCGAGTCATGGTCGATAAGCTCATACTGAGCTGATAAACAGTAAGCTCTATTTGTAGGAACGCCGGTACCCCCATGGCACAGCGAAAAAAATATATATATTCCGGTGATCCAAACTATGGATCCATGTGCAAGGAACGAATCGGGGTGAAAAAGGTTTTGAAATTATCAAAACTTCAATTTAAATAGACAGTGTAGCCTCGGCAATGAGAATATTATTTTACTTTCGAATCCAAGCCGCAATCTTTATGATCCCGACCTCTACGTAATCCACTCAGTTGACAATGAACGGGAGAAATCCCCAAAACCATTTTTCAGAGATATTTTGCTTGACAGCTGGTAGACCTAGTAGCAAAGCTTCGGGTTTGTATATATATTATTCACCTTTTAGGGTTTTTCTCCCTTTCTATATATAACTCCCCTTATAATTGGTATGCATATAACAAATTCTTAATTTATTAAATTTTAATCCGAACATAATAATCGTAATTAAAATAAATAAATATAATAATGTTTTAACCGAAAATTATAATTACATTAATTATAATAAAGATTTCGATAAACTATATTTATTTAAATTTATATATGAACCAAATTCATATATTAATAGAATTATGTTCTCCTTATGTGTACAACATCCTTGTACATATAATATGTTCGATATTTGATTGCCTAATTAAATTAATTCTATAATTAATTTAATTCTTGTGACAACCAAACACAATACCAACTATGTTTTATTCCGTTCATTTCAACCATAGGGTGTGACCCTGTAGGTTCTTGTAATGTTAGCAGTAATACTAGAACGATTCTAATGTTACAAACAATGAGTGGCATCTAGCAATGCATCATTGCTACCTAAGTTACAAGAAGTCATGATTCGACATAACCTTTTGTGATTAACCTTTTATGTATTAATCCTCAGTCCTTTATCTTTGGAATGGACACAAGTCATGGAATAGTCACACTTGCATGGTCCATCCCATGTTTCTTGATACCTTGAGTAGACTATGATATACAAATAAGTATGACATCTCATATCAACTTATTTGAGCATGGCCATGCATTTCTACTCTCACTCAATCAAGTGGCCTAAGATATTACTCCCATTATGTAGGAGGGACTTATCCTATATTGATCAACCATATCCCTCTACATAGATTGTGGTATATTCAACATCAGCCTTTATAAAGTAACTAGTTACAGTGTACGTTTGACTGTATCAAAATATACAGCTCACGATGTCGAGATAATGATGATCTCAAGTCTGAGGATCATATACATATTAATCACTATGAGTAATGTTGTGACAATTACATAATAATCCAAGAAACATACTCATAGTGGGTCAGTCCAATATGTTGTTCTCTAACACATATTCATGCATTGATTCTGACACTACATATCAATGACAACTCTTTATCATCAATCAACTACATGTTAGTCTTAATGCATTATAATTGTCCTAGTCAACAATAATACTTGACTAAAAACCTTTTAAGAATAATCATATCATTCTCAAGACATTATTATAAAACAGTTTATTTATACATACAGAAAAGAAACTGAAATAATAATGGCAACGCCTTATATTAATAAACATGGTAAATCAAGTATGTTATTACAACCACCTCATGATTAATCTTTGGGCATACTCTTACACTATTGAGCTAAAAACGATAAGCTCTATTGAGCTGAACAGTAAGCTCTTTCGAGCTGAATCGGTAAGCTCCAATGAGCTGAAATAGTAAGCTCTTACGAGCTATGGTAAGTCCGCAACAAATGCAGGAGCTCAACTATTACGGTAATTCCAGTAACATGCCACTCGTATCCAATGAATTCACATAGTTCAAACAGCACTCGGTAATGAATATAATATATCGCCAAGGCATTGATATTTCAAATATTTCAATTAAATACATTCAATTCACAATTACAAGTATAGAGAAGTTTGATTCTAATTATATGAACTTACCTCATATTTGCTTGTATAGTCGTCATCTACTCGTCTACCTTTCATTTCCCCCGATCTAAGTCCAGTATTTTCTTATCTTGATCTATATGGTATAAAATTAACTCATTCAAACTTTCATTCAATTAAATTTAGCCTAAAACATTAATTTTAGCTAAATTACAAATTTACCCCTAGACTTTTAACTACTTTGCAATTTAGTCATTTTTACACAAAATGGCAAATTTATGCAATTTACCCATAGCCCAAGTATAACGAAATTTCATATAACCTCTTAACAACCCATATTTTCATTTTATTTACATTTTCAACCACAACATTTCTATCTTTCACAATTTAATCACCAATTCTCATTTTTGTCAAAAATCACTCTATAAAACTTGTATATCTATTAACAACAATCAATAATCTAATAAGAGACTTAAAAATACCAAAGTATTCAACAATGGCATATCACAAAATCTATAACAGTTTCAAAAATGAAGGTACGGGCTAGCTAGATTATGCTGCAACGAGCTCAAAAATGTAAAAATCATTAAAAACGAATCAAAAATCGTACCTTAATTGCTCACTCAAGCTTGGCCGAATGTATGAAGCAAAAATGGTGTTTATTCACCCTAATTTTCGGCAAGAAGATGAATGGAATGAAAATTTTGGTTTTGTTTTATTGCTTTTAACATTAATTACCTATTTACCATTTTAGCCTTTAAAACAATTAATAATATCAAAAATACCAAGCCAACAACTTCCGCTATGCTATTTATGGTCTAATTGACATGAAAGGACTCCCATATTTAAGCTATAGCCATATAATGCTTTTAAACAATAGAACTCTACTTTTACGCGTTACGCGATTTAGTCTTTTTTACTGAATTAAGCATTTAAACGGTAAAATCTCTTTACGAAATTTTCACATAATAAATCTATCATGCTGTAAAGCTTATTAAAATATCAAAATAAATATTTTGAATTTGGATTCATGGTCCCAGAACCACTGTTCTGATATGACCTAAAAACGGGCTATTACAATTGTGCTAAAAAGAAGGTAGGAAGTGCTTGTTTCCCATCATTAATCACTTCACTTTGCTTAAGGGCCCATGTTAAAACACAAGCAAATATGAAGGAGTGATATGTTCAAGGGTTCATTTCAACTTATGATCTTGAAAGGTTAGTAGAGAGGGTGCATGAGCAGAATTAAAGTGAGCAAGAAGAGCCAATTGAGCCAGATACCGAGGAGTCAACAGATGAAACTGAGACTGAAGCTAATCCAGTTATAGACACTGAAAAGGAAGAATCTGATAAGGAACCAAATAGTCATAAACCAATTGAAGGATCTGAAAACCCTGAACTAAGGATTGAGCCAGAAGAAGAACCAGTCAGGCTAAGTGTTGAACCTGAACCTACAACTCATACGCCGGCTTTTGCAAGTGCTTCAAGGAAATCAGAGTTGTCAATTTTGATGGATATGTGCAAGTTCATGCACAATCAACAACAAACTTACTGGAAATATGCAAAATTAGAGAAGACCCCAATTCGAAATTCTTTTAAGAATATCTCTAATACTTTTGTTCCTGTGTTCCCAGATGCTATCTTTGAGACATCGATGGAAGATCTGACGATGCAAGCAGAGATGGAGCTGAAAAAGACAAGGGGAATGAGTCAAGAAAATGAAAGGGGGGACTATTGTCTTATTTTTTATTTATTTTTAGATCCTTAGGAATTTATTTCTTTCGTAATTAGGATTTAATTTCTGCATAATAAACCATAGCAAGCATGAATAAACTTAAAACTTCCTTAGAAAGAAAAAGACTAAGTGATGTGGTAGTGGGAATGAACATGTCTAGGATTGGGTTATTTGGAAAGACTTGGTATTTAAGCAGTCTTAATGACTCACCTCTCTTTCTTTACAGCCTTACCTGGTGTTCAGTTTTCATTCATTACTTTGTTCTTGCAATGAGAAAATTGCTTCTTTTTAAAGTGGGTAAGGCAAATAAATTTCTCAAACTTTTAAATTTTTTTTCAAGTATGTTTCAATAATTTCTTTCATAAGTATGTTTTAATAAATGAATGTTTAGAGATATTTTTTTAATAAGATAGTTTGTATGCAAGAACGAATGATGATTTTATTTGAGTGAAAGTATGTTATCATGAAGACTTGAATGCTTGTATGATCTTAGCCATAGTAATGTTTGCCATGAAAACATAGTTTCTTTTGAGATTAGACATGCATGAAGGTTTACATCTTAAGAATTTACTTAGTAACTTTCTTGAGCCGGAATCGTAGGGGACATAAAAATCTAAAATGATATAGGCACTATTTCTTTGGATCGTTTGAGCCTTTTCAAGCTAACCCTATGATATTTGACCCTTGAAACTGAAATTTTGAGCTTAAAAGCCTGTTTATTGCAATGAACATACATTATAAGCCACATTACCATCTTTTAAAGTTATCCTAATTTTATGCACCTATCTTAACTTAAGTTGTCTTGGTAATCAACATCTGAAGAAGTTTTCATAAAGATGTATGTGCTCATGCTTAAAAAAAAAAAAAGCGAAGAAAAGTTTGCTCAGTCTCCAAAAAGGAAAAATGTATAAGCTTGAATTCAAAATAAGTTCGGGGGTGTTCCGAAGGTTCACTTAAAGAAAAAGGTTGTATTACTAGAAAACCAAGACAAAGCTAAAGGTTAAGATTTTTAAAACCGAAATGTCCCATCTCTTAAAATCCCTACCTTTAACCGAGCCCCATTACAACCTTAGAAATGACCTATTTATTTGATCATAAATAAGCCTTGTGATTGTTTGCTTGATTGATAGGAAATTATGTTGAATGAAGAATGTTATCTATGACAGTGACATACACGCAAACTACGATTCATGTTGGCATATTTTGAAGCTTAGTATAATCGTAAGGAATGTTTGCATATGAATTACTTGTTAATAAAAAAGATTGATGAGCATGAAGTTATTAATGCATGATTATGAGACAAAGATTGATGCTACTTACACAATTAGCAATTTTGCCTTAGCAAGACCTTTTGCTATGCATGAACATTACTCGGGACGAGCAATGATTTAAGTTTGGGGGTGTGTAAACGGAAAAATATATAGGATTTTTCCTATGTCATTTGTCACCTTTTTACTTAAAATTGTTGTTAAAACTAAGTAATTGTTTAGTAAATTAATGAAATATGTGAAAATATGAAATTAGGACATAGAAATTATTAAAATGTGATTTTATGCTTTATTATATAGTTTTCACGCAATAAATGGCTTATTTTATATTAATTTGAATATATTATATTTTTTAAGACATAAAGTGGGCCATGCATGATTAAATTAAATAATAAAATATAAAATTATATTTAATAATCCATTTTAAAATATTTCATTAATAATTTGGGTTTTTAAATTAATTAATTAATTTGAATAAATTTTATTCTTTGGTCCTCAACTTGTTGATTTATTCTGGATAGGTCTGATAACTTTGCTGGATTACAAAACCGTCCAAATTGGGGACCAAGTCAACCCAAAATTTGGTTCACATGGCTGTCCATAAACCATTTTTTGGTTTAATTGCACAAGGTCCTTGAAGAGTTGAAGAAATTAAAGATTTACCTGAAGATTTTCACTTGACCGAGTCTCAGTCCTGAGTTGTTGTGGCATTCAAATTGACCAAAAACCAAGCAAAAATCAGCTCAACTTCTTCAATTTATGGCCAGCCACTCATGGAAGATGCTTCAAAAGATGAAAACTTCTATTTTAAGTAAATTATACCCTTCTCTGCACCTATAAATAAGACCTCATTCTCACATTTCTACTCATCCCTCATCACTTATCCTTCATTCATCGTTCATTCTCTTAGCATTTTTCTTTTCTCCCCACACCTATCATTACCTTTTCATAAAGATTTTAGCCTTTGAGCTTCTTAAGGAACCCTTGGTCGGCCACCTTGGAGAGTCATCAGCAAAGAAGCAAAGCAAAGAAAGCAAATGAGCCTCGTCGGTCAGAGTCTTGGGTGATAGCCACTTTGATTTGGGTTTAATCTTTCCTTTCTTTAATTTAATCTGAAAATGTTTGCTATGTGTTCTTTGTTATTGTTTATAACATTGTTAGCTTAATTTTATTTAAGCTAGGATGATTATTTTGATTAAATAATAGTTATTTGATTCATGCTTATAATCTTTGTGCCTCAACCGATCATGTTTTAAATTAAAATCATGTTTGCATTTCATTCATACGTGATAGAAATGCACCTGAATTAGCTGAACGATCCTAACCAGACGACGGCTAGTGGATGCATAATTAAAATGTGCATGTTCAATTTAGATCCTAACCCAATTAAATTGCTGGTTGCATAATAACCCTAACCAAGCTCTGTTATCTGTATAGTTTTTAAATTTGTGTGATTAAACTGTTTCAAACCTAACACGTCCCTGTTACCTCGCACGAATACTAAGAAATCCTTAGTAAATAAGGATCAGTAAAAAAAGCCTATTTACTAAGTAAAGGATTCCAAAAGAACCTAACGTGGTTTCCAAACTCATGAAAGATCGAGTTGCCATGGAATGTTTTTCCTAATATTATTAAGCATGTTGATAATAAAGTAATTGTCCTAGTTTATTTATGTTATAATTGTTGCAAATTGTGTTTAATTTTGGCTAAATCTATTTCATTCATATAGTTTGCATACTTAGGTTAAATTGCATTAGGGATCATTGCATTTAGTTTAATATATTTTAATCATCACTTCTTAACTAAATTGTGCTTTTATTTATCAAATTGTTAATATAATTTTACAAATTAAGTGACTTAGCACAAATACAATCCCTGTGGAGACGATAACTCGATACTTACTTATTACTTGATAACGACTGTGTACACTTGCACAAACCCATGTGTTACAATATGGCTATGTAAATTGACCTATTTGGTTTGGTTGGTGAAGTATTTTTATAAGTATACTAATGTCATTTTGTGATGCGTTTAATGTTTGCTTAGAAATGGTTGATGAAATGAGGATGTTTGTGATTGTCATTTAGGCTAAGAAATGCTTAGATGAAATGGTATGAATTATGTTTGATTTGGTTGTTTTGGGTTACCTATTATGTTTTGTTTTGGTGCCATATGTGTATGTAAGGGTGTGTACCAAATGCAGAGGCAAATTGGCTTGGTAAATATCCTATTTTTGTCCACACAGGCAGAGACACGGGCGTGTGTCTCAGCTATGTGTCACACACGGTTAAGTACATGGCCGTGTGTCCCCTAGTGTGGTTTTAGAAATTAAGTCAGTATACTCCACACCGCATTACACACGAGGGTGTGACTTGGTCGTGTGGTATAAGTCAGTATACCCTACAGGTTTGGCACGGCCTGGCACATGAGCCTGTATGGCCATTTTTGGAGCATACGGGCTAGCCACACGGATGTGTGTGTGTTGGTCATGTGACCCAAGTTAGAGAGTTACACGGGGTCGGACACGGGCTGGGACATGGCTATGTACTCCCATTTTGAATGTCCACACGGCCTGTGACACAGGCGTGTCTGGTGGCCGTGTGAGACACATGGCCAGGGCACACGGGCATGTTTCCCCTGTTTTGAGTAAAATTTTTAAAGTTTCGTGAAAGTTCCATTAGATATCAGTTTAGTCCCGAAACATTCCTAAAGCATGTTTAGGGCCTCATAAGCTCGTTTAAGGGAAAAATTGATTGAGTTTGAATAATGAATGTATGAAATGATATAATGTATGTGAAAAGTTTGTGTAATTGTGTTGTAAGTTCGATAATGCTCTGTAACCCTATTCCGACGTTGAATATAAGTGAGGAGTGTTACACAATAGCACTGACATTAAAGATATTCAACACTTCACTAGGATGACCCATAGCCTTATAAACATTAAATTAATAATTTGACCATTGAATTCCATAGTGAGAGTGTCATTTCAAACATTAATTTTTGTACTAGCAGCACTAAGGAAAGGTCTCCTAAACAAGAGGTTGAAAGAGTTGGTGGAGATAAAATCTTCTATGTCTATAATATAAAAGCCTGTAGGGAAAATCAATTCATTATCTTTAACTACAATGTTTTACAAAACTCCCTTAGAATAGTCTACTTACCTATCCGCCAATTAAATCACAACACATGTTTCTTTCAGAGGACCAGCGTTAAGTGAATTATAAATAGATAATGGCATAAAATTAATGGAAATGCCTAAATCACACATAGCCTTCTTTATGCCTACATTACCTATTTTGCGTGGAATAACAAACATACCTTGGTCTATACATTTGGGTGGAATTTTCTTTTGAAGAACAGTAGAAACATTTCCCCCACATTTACCTATTCATTACCAACTAGTTTCCTTTTGTTGTTTATAATTCTTTAAGGAATTATGCTTAACGAGGAATTTGCTTGATAACATCAAGTAGAGGTTTATGTAACACCCCTCACCCGTATTCAACACCGAAATAGGGTTACAGAGCATTACTAGACTTATAATACAATTAAACATTCATTTGGCATACATTCTCTCATTTCAACCATTCATCAATCAATTTCAATCAATTTGTCCCTAAAATGAGCCTATGAGGCCCTAAACATGCTTTGGGAGTGGCTCGGGACTAAATCGATAACTTATGAAACTTTTACAAAACTTAAAAAATTTTTCCTCAAAACAGGGGACACACGTCCGTGTGCCAGGCCGTGTGTCTCACACAGCCACCAGACACGCCTGTGTCACAGACTGTGTGGACATTCAAAATTGGAGCACATGGCTATGTCCCAGTCTGTGTCTTACCCCGTGTCCAAACAAGCGAGCTTACTAACTTGGGTCACACGGCCAACCACACGCCCATATGTATAGCTCGTGTGCCCTTTGAAGTGGCCACACACGCCGGTGTGCCAAGCTGTGTGCTAGGCCGTGCCAAACCTGTAGGGTATACTAACTTATACCACATGGCCAAGTCACACGCCTGTGTGTGAGGCCATGTAGAGCATACAGACTTGATATCAAATTCAACACCAGGGGACACACGGTTGTGTAACATGACCATGTGTCACACACGGCTGAGACACACGCCCGTGTGGACAAAAATAGGCTATTTACTAAGCCAATTTATCACCCAAATTTGAATGTACCTACATAAATTAAATGGTACCATTTCAAGACACAAATATGCAGCCAAAAGTCATCAACCAATATATAAATCATACTATATCAATTTCAACCATTTCAATACTAAATTCAGTGCTATTTACCTATTCAAATACCTATCAATCAACTTGCTTTACTAAACATAACTCAACCAAATAAATACCTCATATCATAATAACATTTGAGTATCATAATTCAGCATCAACCATATCACATGGCAATATTTATAACAAACTACATAACTTTCATAAGCTACCTCTAATGGCCAAAATACATTTCCATCAAACAAACCAAAATGACGAAAGCCTATACATGCCATATACCATATATACACAACTCAAAAGTACCAAAATAGATGTCTGATAGTCCGATGAAGTCTCTAACTATCCCCAAACCCAAGCTAGCTTTGAAATACTATAAAACATAGAAAAATAAACAAATTAAGCTATAGAGCTTAGTAAGATCGTGTTTAATTATGAAATAATCTCATCATTCATTAGCATTTCAAAATAGATAACATAATTTGCATTTTATGTAACAGCCCGATTTAGGGCTTAGTCAGAACAGTGGTTTCGAGACCATAAATCCAAAGTTGAAAAATTAGTTTATTATTATTTTGGAGTCATAGCGTGTCTATATTGCATAAAAAATTTGGTAGGTTAATTTTAACATTTGTGAGCCCAATTGTGAAAAAAGACTAAATCGCATAAAGTGAAAAAGTCTTGAATTGATAGGTAAAGGTGTTAAATTTCCATGAAACCAAAATTGGGGGTCTTTAAAGGGCAATTAGATCCTTTTTCTATAGCTTGGCTGGCCATAGGAGACAAATTGAATGGAAAGTCAAAATTAGGTGAAATTTGGTCACCAATTTTGACTAGTTTTATTATTATTAAAACAAAAAGAAAAGGCTATCATCTTTTCTCTCTTCACCACCAAAATCAGCCATTGTAGGGGTTTGAAAGCTTAAAAAATTTTAGGCATTTATTCTTCTCTCAAGTAAGTGATTCTCCTATCCTTTGTTGATGATTTTTACATATTTAGAACCCTTGAAACATGAGCTTTCAAATGAGGGGTCTATTTTGCAAAATGGTTGAAAGTCTAGTGTTTTACCATAAGAGAATTTAGGGTGTTTTCTAAAATTTTATGGAGGAATATGAGTCTTGGGTGTGTTATAAACAACTTTTGTGAAGGAGTTTTCATGGAAAACACCTAAAAGGACTATTTTGTAAAGCTTGTAAAATAAGTGATAAATGTGTGACATAGTGAGAATTTAAGGTTGTTATAAGAGTAAAAAGGGTTTGGCTAGGCCTAGGACACGAAGAATTTGATAAAAATTGATTTTCGAGCATAGGGGTAAAATGGTCATTTTGTCCAAGTCTAGGGGCAAAATGGTCATTTTACCGAAGATGTGAATTTTCGATTGCCTAATTTTATTTAGTGACTAAATGAGTGTATTTTGCTATTATAGATCAAGAATTACCAAATCCGACCCTAGACCGGGGGAAGGCCAAGCAAGTAGATTAATTGACGAGTTGTCTACATTTTGTAATCCCAGGTAAGTTGTATGTAAATAATACAACTACATTGTTACTATATGTGTTTGAATTGTCATTGTATTGATATAGCATGAATTGATTGATTGTGGAATTGAGAATGTATAATGATAATCGAGATAGTAGAACTCCCGTTGGAACCTTAGAAGTAAATCGGATATTCATGCCATGACATTTGGGTCACTTTTGTGAGCTAGTGTAAGATATGTCTGGGACATGCATCGGCCACATTAAGAGACCTAGTGTAAGACCATGTCCGGGATATGGCATTGGCATTGAGACGAGTGCTAGTGTAAGACATGTCTGGGACATGTATCAGCCTCGGGACGTAAGCCAGTGTAAGACATGTCTGGGACTTGCATCGGCTATGAGTTGTGTCAATGTAAGACATGTCTGGGACATGCATCAGCCACATTATGAGAGCCAATGTAAGATCATGTCCAGGATATGGCATCAGTATTGAGATGAGTGCTAGTGTAAGACATGTTTGGGACATGCATCGGCCACGGGATGTAAGCCAGTGTAAGACATGTCTGGGACATGCATCGGCTATGAGTTGTGTCAATGTAAGACCATGTTTGGGACATGGCATCGACACGGATATGCGAGAGCTAGTGTAAAACCATGTCTGGGACATGGCATCGGCACCTTACCCTATGTTTAAGGCTCAATGAATATCCGGTAGTGTTCCGAATGGTTCAATGGTGAAAGTTATGATTTTGAGTTAATAAGAAGAGTATAATCGTGTTGTGAGTGGTACAGGTACCAAATTTGTTATACATGAGATGTGAGCTCAATATATATATGCTATGTGAATTGTATGGATGTCGATGAGTAAGTAATACTTATGCCCACTTTGTATCAAGAGCTCGTAGATGAATGGTTAAGTAGTTGTTGTATATTTATTTATATGCAACTTACTAAGCTATATGCTTACTCCCTATTCTTTCCATTTTCTTTTAGTGCCGCCTAACTAGCTCGAGGATCACCGAAAGTCAGAGATATCGATCACACTATCAACCGAAGCATTCGGTATTGTTGGATTTTATATTTTTAAAAATGGCATGTATAGGGCTTAGACTTTATTATTTTGTGTCATTGAGAATTGGCCAAATGCGTTAGCTTGGGTTGGAAACCCTTCATTTTGATTTTATAAAAGATGCATTTACATGGTTGAATTAATATCTACTGTGGTTGATTTGGTTGTATGAGTCATGTTTGTTTTGGTATTGGTTGGTTTTGTATGGAACTAGGTATGTAAGGGTGGGAATGAGGCTTGGTAAATAGCCCTATATTGTCCACACGGGTAGACACACGGGTGTGTGTCTAGGCCGTGTGCGACACACCGCTAGCCCCATGGGCATGTGGCCGGCCGTGTGTCCTCTGTATGTAAAAATTTCAGGTTAGTACGCATGGTAATAAAAACACGGGCAAAGACACGGCCGTAGGTCTCAGACGTGTGAAGGACATGGCCTAGCACACGGGCATGTGCCTTGGTCGTGTGACATTTTGGGGATGCTGACGTCAGAAATAGAATGTCCATGTTTTTGCACACGGGTTAAGACACGGGCGTGTCATGGTCGTGTGAGGGACACAAGCCATGGACACGGGCATGTGTCTGGCCGTGTGAAAACCCCTGTAGGTGTACATTTAGAATTAATCCCGCATGGGTGAAGGGCACGGGCGTGTCCCTAGGTGCTTAGGCCGTGTGAGCCACATAGGCCATCAGCACAACCATGTTGAAATGGTGACACGGGAGTGTTGCCCTTTCACACTGGCATTGCCTTGTTTTGAAGACAAAAATTTTCATAGTTGATTTAAGGACCCGGAGTGGTCCCAGATCGTTTCTAATGGTCGATTTGGGGCTTGTGGGCCCATAATAAGAAGTTTAATGTAGAAATTGAAAAAGCTTTAATTTGGACCGAGTCTTAGTGACTTGAGATTGTTTGTGTGCACGAGAAAAAGTTAGGTAATGCCTTGTACTCTACCCGGCATGGGTTACGGGTATAGGTTGTTACATTTTAAACATCAATTAATGAGTTAACGCAAAGTTTAACCATATAATAACTCATAAGTCCCCAACTTCTTTTATCTCATTACTTAAACAGTTTTCCTTACATACCTGTATCGATATGTATCTATTTCTCACCAATTTCTCCTACCAAATCACTCCGAGATTATAAATGCTTACGGTACAAGCACATCGACTTTTTGATGCCATAGTCCAACTATGGTCTTACACATACATTGCCATGGCCCTATCGTGGTCTTACATTCACATGCCATAACCCGGTTATGGTCTTATTTTTTGATATCCATAGCATATGGTCTTATTCAACAACTCATCTTATTTAACTGTAATTTAATTTAAGATCTCCAAATTAACTAATAGGATAAATACAATGTAACGCCCCCACGCCCGAAACCGTCACCGGAGTCAAGCTTGAGGTGTTACTAAATTTATCTTACCTTTTAAACAACTCTAAACCACTTATTTTAATTTTCAGAATAAACTATTTTTCTGCGTCATGGTTGCTTAAAAATTTATTTCTCGAGTCTCAAAATTCAAAATTAAGATCCGTAAATTTTTTCTGAAATTAGAATCATATATATATCGACTAATTTTTTTCTAGAATTTTTTACTCAGCCAGTTAGTATAGTTTATTAGTTAAAGTTACCCCTATTTCAGAATTCGACTGCACTGACCTCTACTTACTACGAACCACTTTTCTCCCTGTAAAAAATTCATATAACTATACCGTTTATTTCTATTAAAACTAAATTCAATAAGGATTCTAAAAATATAAATTACACCACCTAATTATTTTTGTAAAATTTATGGTGAATTTCCAAAGTTGGAACAGGGGATCCAGAAATGGCTCTGGCCCTATTTCACTAACACTCACATATCTTATAAAATACAAAACCTTTACCTGTTTTGCTTATTCCATATGAAAATAGACACAATGAGATTTAATGTCATATATTATTCACCATCAAACCATGTCTTTACAAGTTTTACTGATTTTTCAAAGTCACATTATTTTTTATACTTGAATCCATTTTTCAGTTACTTTCACATTTTTCATAGTTTTCATGTGATAGTTACTACTTAATCATACATAGTATTAAACATGTATATCATCAGCCATTCTATTAGCTAATCATTAGCAAGTATTTACACATCATTCATTGATCATATCATATCAAAAGAAACCAAGTTCCTATACATGCCATACACAAAACGAAACGTCTAACTATACCAATGTGATTCCTTCGATAGTGTGACCGGGTCTCCGACGTTTCCTTCGATCCTCGAGTGGGTTGATAAAAACTATAAAAAAAAAAATAAAGAGAGTAAGCACTAGACTTAGTAAGCTTATAAGAAAATAAATTACAACATTCAACATAATGAATAATTATACATAATGTCACCTAGCCTCATAGACTTTCTTTACTTCTCATTTTCTACCTTCTTCTTTACTCACTTACCTTCTTTCTTACCTGACATTTCACTATTCATAAATATAATCTACCTTCTCTTTTGCTGATAATTCACTGTAATTTAACGTGTGCAATGACCCGTTGAACCACTCGGAATACTAAGGATACTAGGGACGTTCTTGTCTATCAATATCCTGCCAATGCCATGTCTTTGACATGGACTTACATGAATTATTCCTGTCTCCAATGCCATATATATATATATCTAATATGGGCTTACATGGCTCATTCCTGTCTCCAAAGCCATATATCCGATATGGACTTACATGGCTCATTTCTGTCTCTGTCTGTCCCACAACCCCAATATCCTAACATTCCTAAGGTTCAAATGGGGCTTCTAATACTTTTTCTCTCACACTTCGCTTTAATTCGACTTTAAATATTCTCATAAAATCAGTATATAAATGCTGAAATTGACAATAATAATGTAAAATAAAAAGAATATTGCATTTATTTCTCAGTAAACTTACCTCGATACAAAATGTGACTAAACTTTACAATTTAGTCCTTTACTTTTCTTTTCCCGATCTACTCCCGAATTTCGCTCTTCTTGATCTATAATAGCAAATTTAACTTATTTAATATTCACATTTATCAAAATAGTCCTTTACTCAAACTTTGGAAAAATTATATTTTTGCCCCTAAACTTTGCATATTTATACTTTTGCCCCAAATCTCGTAAATTAAACTTCAGCCTATTTTCTTATGTTTTATTACATGCTGATCGTTTTTCCCTTCTATAGTAAAATCAAATTCTCACTCTAACATATACTTATGACTATTAGGTATTTTTACTGATTAAGCCCTTTTACTGCGTTTTACCTAAAACCGAGTAGCACAAGTTGTCTAACATAATCTAAGACCTCATATTCTATCATAAAACATCAAAATAAACACTTTTCACCTATGGGTATTTTTCCAAATATGAACCCTAACTTAAATTATTGCTAGCATAAGTTTTTTCGAGCTACCGGGACTCCGAAAACGTAAAGAACATTAAAAACGGGGCTTGGAATCACTTACTATGGAGCTTGAAAGCTTGAAACAAACCCTAGCTATGGAGAACCCTTGAAATTTCGTGCTAATGAAGAAGATGATGAATTTTGTGTTATTTTTCCCTTTTTATTTCATTTAATATCCAAATGACCAAAATGCCCTTCCTTATTAAACTTTCAAAAATTCCATCCATGTCCTATTTTGTCCATGAACTTAAAAATTGGTCAAATTCTTATTTAAAGCCTCCTAATTAATATTCCAAAGCAATTTCACACTAAAAACTTCTAGAATGCAAGTTTTGCAAATTATTCAATTTAGTCCCTAATCTCAACTTAAGCACTTTATGCATGGAATTTCATCACGAAATTTTCACACAATCATGCAATCATATCATGAACCTCAAAATAATAATAAAATAAATTTTTATACCTCAGATTTGTGGTTTCGCAACCACTGTTCTGTTTAGGCCCTATTTCGGGATGTTACATTTCTCCCCCCCTTTAGGGATTTTCGTCCTCGAAAATCTTACCTGTGAAGAGATTTGGGTACTGTTTTTGCATAGCCTCTTCAGGTTCCCATGTAGCCTCGTCTACCCCATGTCTATTCCATAGTACTTTCACAAGTGCAATGCCTTTGTTCCTTAATTGCTTTACCTCTCGAGCTAGAATCTTTACCGGTTCTTCACCGTAAGTCATGTCCGGCTGAATCTCAACCTCTGTCTGAGAAATCAAATGTGACGGATCTGAACAATAACGACGTAGCATAGACACATGAAATGCATTATGAATCTTCTCTAACTCAATTGGCAAAGCTAACCGATATGCTAATGGTCCAACTCTCTCAATCACTTCAAACGGTCCAATAAAACGTGGACTTAGTTTGCCTTTCTTGCCAAATCTGAGAACTTTCTTCCACGGGAATACTTTCAAAAAAACTTTGTCACCAACTTGATACTCAATCTCTTTTCTCTTCAAATCGCATATCGACTTTTGTCCATGCGAAGCTACTTTCAAGCAATCTCTGATGATTTTTACTTTCTCTTCTGTTTCCTTAACTAGATCGACCCCGTAAATCTGATTTTCCTTAAGCTCTGTCCAATACAAAGGTGTACGACATTTACGTCCATACAAAGCTTCATAAGGTGCCATCTTCAAACTCAACTGATAACTATTATTGTAGGCAAACTCTAGTAATGGTAAATATTTTTTTCCAACTGCCTTGAAATTCCAATACACAACATCTAAGCATATCTTCAAGTACCTGAATAACTCTCTCTGATTGACCGTCGGTTTGAGGATGGAAAGCTATACTAAAACTAAACTTTGCTCCCAAAGCCTTCTGTAATTTCTTCCAAAACCGTGAAGTAAATCTTGGATCTCTGTCTGAAATGATCGATAATGGTACCCCGTGTAGTCTGACTATCTCTAAAATATACAACTCGGCCAACTTGTCAAGTGAATAATCCACACGAACTGGGATAAAATGAGCCAACTTCGTTAACTTATCAATCACAACCCATACTGCATCTTTCTTTCTCGGTGTAAAAGGCAATCCTGTCACAAAATCCATAGTAACTCGATCCCATTTCCACTCAGGGACTAGCACAGGCTGCAATAAACCTGAAGGTACCTGATGTTTGGCCTTTACCTACTGACAGATCAAGCATCTAAAAACAAACTCTGAAATGTCCCTTTTCATTCCTACCCACCAGTACATTTTCTTCAAATCATTATACATCTTTGTACTACCTGGATGAATAGACAAAGAACTATTATGTGCTTCCTATAAGATCTTTCGAATAAGCTCATCATTCTTCGGTACGCATACCCTGGGTGATAATCAATACAAGTGTCTTCTACCAGTGGTAGGCTGAGTCTCTAAGAAGTGATACTACACATTTCATACATTCCTCGGGTGTACAAGATAATTCATCAAAGACTCTGATAGTATTTTCTAACCAAAATTCTGCTCTTTCTGCATCATCATCTTTTGTTGCTCGGAACTCTTCTGCCCCTTGTTTCCTGATTCTATCTACTGGTGGCTTTTGTCTTATCACTGTACCTGTGGCTAGGGGAGCTTGAGCTACATTGGCAGCCTGAGAATCATGAGGGGGTGGAGGTCTAACTGCCAGATTCGTACGAATGAACCCGGCAAACCAATCATTCAAAGCTTGGAAGAGAGCTTCTCGAGTCACTCCTCCCTGATCAACTGTTACTGGCCTATTCTTAGATGGCGCTGCCCCTTCCGCAGGAGTAGGCGCATTACTTTCTACATCATCATCACTAGCTCGCTCGGGATCCATTACTATAAAACAAAATATTTAAAAATCGTCAGGAGTCGTCACACTATCAAAATACAGGTATGGCATGTATAGCTAGACTTTTACTCACACTAACTGTTTTGGGAACCGACTAAACCTGCTCGGATAAATAGAATGTAACGCCCCCACGCCCGAAACCGTCACCGGAGTCAAGCTTGAGGTGTTACTAAACTTATCTTACCTTTTAAACAACTATAAACCACTTATTTTAATTTTCGAAATAAACTATTTTTCTGCATCATGGTTGCTTAAAAATTCATTTCTCGAGTCTCAAAACTCAAAATTATGATCCATAAATTTTTCCTGAAACTAGACTCATATATCTATCTACTAATTTTTTTCTAGAATTTTTAACTTAGCCAATTAGTACAGTTTATTAGTTAAAATTACCCTTGTTTCAGAATTCGACTGCACTGACCTCTACTTACTACGAACCACTTTTCTCCCTGTAAAAAATTCATATGACTGTACCGTTTATTTCTATTAAAACTATATTCAATATGGATTATAAGAATATAAAGTAAACTACCTAATTATTTTTGTAAAATTTATGGTGAATTTCCAAAGTTGGAACAGGGGATCCAAAAATCGCTCTGGCCCTATTTCACTAACACTCACATATCTTATCAAATACAAAATCTTTACCTGTTTTGCTTATTCCATATAAAAATAGACACAATGAGATTTAATTTCATATATTATTCACCATCAAACCATGTCTCTACGATGTTTAGTGATTTTTCAAAGTCACGTTATTTCTGATACTTGAATCCGTTTTTAAGTTACTTTCACATTTTTCATAGTTTTCATGTGATAGTTTCTACTTAATCATACATACTATTAAACATGTGTATCATCAGCCATTCTATTAGCTAATCATTAGCAAGTATTTACACATCATTCATTGATCATATCATATCAAAAGAAACCAAGTTCCTATACATGCCATACACAAAACGAAACGTCTAACTATACCAATGTGATTCCTTCGATAATGTGATAGGGTCTCCGACGTTTCCTTCGATCCCCGAGTGGCTTGATAAAAACTATAAGAAAAAGAAAATAAAGAGAGTAAGCACTAGACTTAGTAAGCTTACAAGCAAATAAATTACAACATTCAACATAATGAATAATTATACATAATGTCACCTAGCCTCATAAACTTTCTTTACTTCTCATTTTCTACCTTCTTCTTTACTCACTTACCTTCTTTCTTACCTGACATTTCACTATTCATAAATATAATATACCTTCCCTTTTGCTGATAATTCACTATAATTTAACGTGTGCAATGACCTGTTGAACCACTCGGAATACTAAGGATACTAGGGTCGTTCCTGTCTATCAATATCTACATGAATTATTCCTGTCTCTAATGCCATATATATATATATCTAATATGGGCTTACATGGCTCATTCCTGTCTCCAAAGCCATATATCTGATATGGACTTACATGGCTCATTTCTGTCTGTCTGTCTCATCCTCACAACCCCAATATCCTAACATTCCTAAGGTTCAAATGGGGCTTCCTAATACTTTTTCTCTGTCACTTCGCCTTTAATTCGACTTTAAATACTCTCATAAAATAAGTATATAAATGCTGAAAATTGACAATAATAATGTAAAATAAAAGAATATTGCATTTATTTACTGTAAACTTACCTCGATACAAAATGTGACTAAACTTTACAATTTAGTCCTTTACTTTTTCTTTTCCCCGATCTACTCTCGAATTTCGCTCTTCTTGATCTATAATAGAAAATTTAACTTATTTAATATTCACATTTATCAAAACAGTCCTTTACTCAAACTTTGGAAAAATTACATTTTTGCCCCTAAATTTTGCATATTTACACTTTTGCCCCAAATCTTGTAAATTAAACTTCAGCCTATTTTCTTATGTTTTATGACATGCTGATCGTTTTTCCCTTCTATAGCAAAATCAAATTCTCACTCTAACATATACTTATGACTATTAGGTATTTTTACCGATTAATCCCTTTTACTCGTTTTTACCTAAAACCGAGTAGCACAAGTTGTCTAACATAATCTAAGACCTCATATTCTATCATAAAACATCAAAATAAACACTTTTCACCTATGGATATTTTTCTAAATATGAACCCTAACTTAAATTATTGCTAGCATAAGCTTTATCGAGCTACCGGGACTCCAAAAACGTAAAGAACATTAAAAACAGGGCTTGGAATCACTTACTATGGAGCTTGAAAGCTTGAAACAAACCCTAGATATGGAGAACCCTTGAAATTTTGTGCTAATGAAGAAGATGATGAATTTTGTCTTATTTTTCCCTTTTTATTTCATTTAATATGCAAATGACCAAAATGCCCTTCCTTATTAAACTTTCAAAAATTCCATCCATGTCCTATTTTGTCCATGAACTTAGAAATTGGTCAAATTGTTATTTAAACCCTCCTAATTAATATTCCAAAGCAATTTAACACTAAAACCTTCTTGAATGCAAGTTTTGCAAATTATTTGATTCAGTCCCTAATCTCAACTTAAGCACTTTATGCATAGAATTTCGTCACGAAATTTACACACAATCATGCAATCATATCATGAACCTCAAAATAATAATAAAATAAATTTTTCTACCTCGAATTTGTGGTTTTGCAACCACTGTTCCGTTTAGGCCCTATTTCGGGATGTTACATACAATCTCAATTCCATCCATCAATTAAATAAATGCACATTTAAATTTAATTATACGAACTTACCTCATGTACGGAATGATAGAACGAACCGACTATTCAATTACTTTGCTTTTTCCTCTATCTAAGTTCAATTTCCTCTTTTCTTGATATATAAGTAATCAAAATCAGCTTATTTATTCCTCTATTGATTCAATTTAGTCTAAAACACACTTTAAAACACATTTACACTTTTTCCCCGCATATTTCACATTTTTCACAATTTAGTCCTTATTTCACAAAATCAAAAAGTCATGCAAATTTCAAAACATTCATGCTTAGCCGAATTACCATTATACCCTAAGCAGCCCATATTTTTCATTTACTTCACATTTCAACCATAAATTTTTAACATTTCTCAATTTAATCCCTATTTTTGCATTTTCACTAAAACTCACTTAACAAAACTTGTATATCTATCAACAAGCATTCATAATCTATCAAGAAACTTCAAAATACACATGTATTCATCAATGGCATCATTCAAAATCTTTAACAGTTTTGCATAATAGCCCCTGGGCTAGCTCGTACTAGATGCAACGTTCACAAAAACATAGAAATCATTAAAAACGGGACAAAAATCGTTCCTTAATTAGCTATCCAAGCATGGCCGAATGAGAACCTAAATTTTAGCTTTTCTATTCTTCAATATTCGGCTAGGAAAGAAGATGATAGCATCAAATTATTTTATTTCTTTTGCTTTATTAACATTAACACATAAATTACTAAATTAACCTTGTCATTAAAACATAAAAATCACTTAATGGTTGTCCATAATTGTCCACTTATTTTAATAATGGTATAATTACCACTTAAGGATTTTAACTATTTAATTTCATAGCCATTAGATACTTTTATCTAATAGAACTCTAATTTTTTGACTTTACGCGATTTAGTCCTTTTTATCGAATTGACCAACCAAATGATAAAATTTCTTAACAAAATTTTCACATAAACATAATCTCATGTTATAAACATCAAAATAATAATAAAATAAATATTTTTATATCATATTTGTGGTCCCAAAACCACTATTCTGATTTGACTAAAAACGGGCTATTGCAACTCTCCCCTTTAGGGATTTTAGTCCCCAAAAATCTTACCCGTGAATAGGTCAGGGTATTGTTTTCTCATAGCTTCCTTGGGCTCCCACGTAGCCTCTTTGACACCGTGTTGTTGCCAAAGTACTTTCACAAGAGCTATACTTTTATTTCTCAACTGTTTAACCTCACGTGCTAGAATTTTGATATCTTCTTTGTTGTATGTCATATCAGGTAGAATTTCGATTTCAGCTAGAGAAATCACATGTGATGGATCCGATCTATATCGGCACAACATCGATTCATGAAACACGTTATGTATCTTTTCTAGTTCAATTGGTAATGCTAACCGATATGCTTCTAGCCCTATTCGTTCAATGATCTCATACGGTCCGATGAAACGCGGACTCAGCTTGCCTCTTTGACCAAATTAAGGATTTTCTTCCATGGAGATACTTTCAGAAATACTTTATCACCAATTTGGATTTCTATGTCTTTTCGTTTCAAATCCGCGTATGATTTCTGTCGATTTGAAGCTGCTTTTAAACTATCACGAATTACTTTTACTTTATCTTCAATCTCCCGAATCAAATCAACCCTGTGAATTTATTTCTCGCTAAGCTTGGTCCAGTACAATGGTGTTCGACATTTGCGGCCATACAAAGCTTCGTACGGTGCCATCTTTATGCTCTACTAAAAACTGTTATTATACGCAAATTCAAACAGCGGCAAATATTTCTTCCAATTGCCTTCAAACTCTAAAACACAACATCTGACCAAATCTTCAAGAATTTGAATTATTCTCTCAGACTAACCATTGATTTGTGGATGAAAAGTTGTACTGAAATTCAACTTCGTACCCAGAGCTTCGTCTAATTTCTTCCAAAACCGTGATGTAAATCTCAGAAATCTATCCGAAATAATTGAAACTGGCACTGCACACAATCTAACGATTTCAGAAATGTACAACTCAACCAATTTATCAAGTGAAAAATCAGTACATACCGGGTTGAAATGTGCTGATTTTGTTAATCAATAAACAACAACCCAAATAGCATCTTTCTTTTTTGGAGACAAAGGCAATCTCGATACAAAATCCATCGTAATTCTATCCTATTTCCACTCTGGTATCAGCACAGACTGAAGCAAACTTGAAGGCACTTGATGCTTAACTTTCACTTTCTGACAAATCAAACACTTTGATACAAACTCAGAAATGTCTCGTTTCATACCCGACCACCAATATGACTTCTTCAAATCATTGACCATTTTGGTACTTCCGGGGTGAACAAATAGGCATCCACTATGTGTTTCATGCAAAATTTTTTGAATAAGCTCAGAATTTCTCGATACACAGATTTTGTTTTGGAACATTAAATAATCATCGGCTCCTATTTGGTTCTCTGAATCACTAGAACACACTTTGCACTCTTTTAGCTTACAATTCACTATCACATTTCTGAGCTTCACAAATTTACTGAAGAAATAATGGTCTCGCTTTCAACTCATCTACAATCGAACCATTATCAGACAAAGCTAATTGTTTATTCATTGCACGCAAAGCAAATAATGACTTTCTGCTCAGAGCATCAGCAACTACCTTTACTTCCCCGAGATGATTTGTTGTCACAAATTCAAGTCTTAGCTCTTGTGATCTGTATAAATATGGCGTTTCACCAAACAAGTGATATCGCCAAATCTTTAATGCGAACACAATCGCAGCCAACTCTAAATCATGCATCAGATAATTATTTTCATGCAACTTCAACTGTCTAGAAGCATAAGCTATTACTTTGCCATCCTGTATCAATACACAACCCAAACCGTTCAACAACGCATCACTGTAAATTACGAATTCTTTACTCGAATCAGGCTGTACTAAAATTGGTGCCTCTGTCAATAATGTTTTCAACAGTTCAAAACTCTGCTGACACTTTTCAAGCCATTCAAACTTTACATCTTTCTAAAGTAGTCAAGTCAGCGATGTTGCAATCATAGAGAATCTTTTCACAAAACGTCGATAATAACCAGCTCGTCTTAGAAACTTTGGACTTCAGATACATTTCTGGGAGGTTTCCAATCTATAACTGCAGAAATCTTGCTCTGGTCCACTCTAATAACTTTGGCTAAAATGATATGCCTCAGAAATCCAGCCTCTCGGAGCCAAAACTCATATTTGCTAAACTTTGCAAACAATTGCTTGTTTTTCAAGGTCTGTAACACTAATTTCAAATGCTCGGCATGCTCGAATTCATCTCGAGAATAAATCAGAATATCGTTAATAAATACAAAAATGAATCTGTCTAAATACGGTCTAAAATTCAAATTCATCAAATCCAAAAAGACTGCAGGAGCGTTAGTTAATCCGAAAGGCATAACAAGGAATTCATAATGTCTGTACCTCGTTCTGAATGCTGTCTTTGGCACATCAGCATCTTTAACTCGCAACTGATAATACCCATATCTTAAATCAATCTTTGAAAACCCTGTTGTACCTTTCAACTGATCAAACAAATCATATATTCTCGGCAACGGATGCTTATTCTTTATCGTAACCTTGTTGAGCTGACGATAGTCAATACATATTCTCATTGACCTATCTTTCTTCTTAACAAACAATACTGGCGCACCCCAGGGCGAAAAACTTGGTCATGGAAAACCTCTATCTATTACTTCTTGCAACTGAGCTTTCAACTCTTTCAACTCTATCAGAGTCATTTTATACGGAGCTATAGATATCGATGAATTTCTCGATGCTAAATCAATAGCAAATTCAACCTCTCTGATTGGTGGCAAACCCGGTAACTCATCTGGAAACACATTTCGGTACTCGCAAACAACTGGTATTGATTCAATCTTTGATTTTGACACTTTTGTATCAAGTACATATGCAAGATATGCGTTTCATCCTTTTTTCACATATTTCTGAGCTAACATCGATGAAATTACAACTAGTAAACCACTCAGATCATTTGATTTGATTCGAAGAGTTTCATTATTCTGACATTTCAACTCAATTGTCTTTCTTCTACAATATAATACCGTATCATGCAATGTCAACCAGTCTATACCCAGAATTACATCAAACTCATCAAACGACAACAACATCAAACGAGCCAAAAAATAGTAACCTCGAGCCATTAACGGACAGTTCTTGCAAACTTTGTCAACCAAGACATATTTACCTAAGGGGTTCGAAACTTTTATAACAAACTAAGTATAATCAACAAGTAAATTCTTACTAGATACTAAATTCACACATATATATGAATGAGTTGATCCGGGGTCTATTAATGCAACTACATCAGTGTCATAAAGAGAGAATGTATCGGCAATAACATCTGGAGATGACGCTTCTTCGCGAGCGCGAATAGCATAGGTTCTGGTAGGTGCTCTAGCCTCTGATCTCACAGCAGTATCTCGTGCTGCACCTCTACTACCACTCACATTTCCAACATTGCGGGGTGGTCTTCCTTTCACGATCATGTTGCTTGATCTTACATTTTGAGATTTATCTTTCTCATCTAACTCAGGACAATCTCGAATGAAATGTTCATGCGAATCACATCTAAAATAGGCTTTGTCATTCATTCTACACTGTCCAAACTGTTGTTTTCCACATCACTCAAATTTAGGTTTATTCGATCTAGCATTACCCACACTTGCCATTGACATAGCTGGAGTTTTTGAACTCATAAATTGCTTCCTACGATCTCTATTAGAGTATTCCATCGATGCATTTGATCAACTATAAACATTGATCGTGATTTTCTGTGATAAGTTTTATAAATTTATAATTAATCATTCTTGAAACTAGCTATTATCACGACATAGGCAAGTGTACCTATCGAACAGTAGTATAGCTTTAGCAAGACTGGATTGTTAAATCCAAAGGAACTAAAAGTACTAGTATTAACTGTCTTTTATTATCTAGCCTAAAAATAAAAAGGGTTTGTTTATCTAAACTAATTAACTAAACTAAGAAATCACAGAAAGGAAATTGGGAAAATACTTTTTAGAAAATTCGATTGATTAGGACAATACCCAAGGAAAAATCCACCTAGACTTCACTTATTATTTGACTCCAAATCGGACGATTTATTCATTTAACTTGTTCCGTAGAAATCCCTACGTTATGTTATTATCCCTATTCAAGACTCATAACGTCTAACCCTAGATTGAATAATTGAAATCTGTTTCTAATTAACACCCTAGGGTTGCATTAACTCGATCTATGGATCCCCTTATTAGGTTTCACCCTAATCCGGTAAAATCTTGTCACCCTATCTCTAGGCGCGCAATCAACTCCGCTTAATTTTGACAAAATTACTCTTAGACAGGGACTATTCATCCTCCAAATAAGAGCATTAACTTGAATCAATATCCTAAAATACCGAAACAAGAATTAAGAGCACATAATTAAGAACAAGTTAAATATTTATCATACAATTCAGAAAATAATAACAAGATTCGTCTTATGTTTCATTCCCCTTAGGTATTTAGGGGGTTTAGTTCATAACTAAATAGGAAAACATCTCAGAAGAATAATGAATACAAAACATAAAGAAAACCCACAACTCCTGAAGGGAAATTGAGGAGAGATCTTCAGTCTTGATGATGAATCCGACTTCTGAAATGGATCAATCGACTTTCTTCGAGTAATTCCTTACTCCCTACTCTCTGTGTCCCCTTTAGCCCTTCTCTAGGGCGTTTAAATAGGCTTTAGAATGCCTCAAAGCTCTCAAGCTCACCTTTTTCCGAATAGAACTTAACTAGGGCTCGACAGGGACACGCCCGTGTGACATGCCCGTGTGCGATTACTTCAGGCCATGGTCAAGGCTGAGAGATCAACACGCCCATGTTGAGGTTGTTTTAGGCCGTGGTCGATCCTGTTAGAATGGCACGGGCATGTGCTCTGCTCGTGTGAGGAAGTCCAGGCCGTGTTGTTTTCCCACGTCGGCCCATTTTCTCCGTTTTTGGCCCGTTTCTTGTTCTTTTCGCTCTCCTATGCTCACCTAAGTATAAAACATGAAATTAAAGGATTAGGAGCATCAAATTCACCAAATCTAAGGATAAATCATTAGAAATGTGTTAAGCATGGGATAAAAAATATGTATAAATTACGGTTTATCAAACATCTCGTGATTTCTTGGATAAAGAGTGATAAGGTTTATTCATCAATCTCTTTCTCGAATCTCTAGCTTCAGAATTAGCCTTTCGTTTTTCTTTGCCCAGTTCTTCAGCTTTGCATGCACGATCGACGAGTACCACGAACTCTTTCAACTATAGAATTCCAACTAGCAATCTGATATCTTTATTCAATTCGTCTTCAAATCTTTTGCACATGATAGCTTTCGTTGAAACACATTCTCTGGCATATTTATTGAGCCTTACAAATTCTCGTTCATATTCTGTCACGGACGTACGGCCTTGTTTTAATTCTAGAAACTCCTTGCACTTTTGATCAATAAACCTCTAGCTGATATATTTCTTTCTGAACTCAGATTGAAAGAAATCCCACGTAACCTATTCTTTTGGTACCACTAATGTCAAAGTATTCCACCATTGATACGTAGTGTCTCTAAATAAGGATATAGCACATTTAATGCACTCTTCAGGTGTACATGACAACTCATCAAATATTCTGATTGTATTTTCAAGCCAGAATTCAGCTCTCCCAGGGTCATCATCAATTGTAGCCTTGAACTCTTCATACCCATGCTTACGAATTTTATCAACTGGCAACTTGTTCAATCGTATAGGATAAATAACTTAAGGAACAACGGGGATTAGTTGAGGAATTGGCGAGGGTAGAGGTTGTTGGGCAGCTGGATTTGTCTGGACATATTGAGAGAACCACTCATTCATCATTTGGAAAAAGGCTTCTTTAGCCTCACCTCCGTGACTACTCGACACGGGGCTAAATTCAAAAGGCGTTGTCCTTTGAGCAGGAGCTGGCGCATTACTCTTAACATCATCTGCTACAGCTCGTTCGGGATCCATTACTATACGAAAACATGGTTTATAATGTCAAGATTCATCATAGTATCATAGGTTATATATATGGCATGTATAGCTAGACTCTCACACACGCTACGTTAGTTCTAGAATCGACTAAACCATAGCTCTGATACTAATAAATGTAACACCCCTTACCCGTATTCAATGCCAAAATAGGGTTACGGAGTATTACCAGACTTATAATACAATTAAACATTCATTTAGAATACGTTTTCTCAGCTCAACCATTCATCAATCAATCTCAATCAAATTGTCCCTAAAATGAGCCTACAAGGCCCTAAACATGCTTTGAGAGTGGTTTAGGACTAAACCGATAACTTATGAAATTTTTATGAAACTTAGAAAATATTTTCTCAAAACAGGGGACACACGCCCGTGTGCCAGGCTGTGTGCCTCACACCGCCACCAGACATGCCCATGTCAAAGACCTTGTGGAAATTCGAAATTGGAGCACATGGTCGTGTCCAAGTCCGTGTCATACCCGTGTCAAAACAAGTGAGCTTGCTGACTTGTGTTACACAGCCAACCACACGCCTGTGTCTCTAGCCCGTGTACCCTTTGAAGTGGCCACACACGCCCGTGTGCCAGGCCGTGTGCTAGGTCATGCCAAACCTGTAGGGTATACTGACTTATGCCACACGACCAAGTCACACGCCTGTGTGTAAGGCCGTGTAGAGCATACAAACTTGATTTCAAATTCAACACCAGGGGACACACAGCCGTGTAACATGACCGCGTGTCACACATGCCTGTGTCTCTGCCCGTGTGGACAAAAATAGGCTATTTACTAAGCCAATTTGTCACCCAAATTTGCATGTACCTCGTGTCTCAGCCGTGTGTGACAAAAATAGGCTATTTACTAAGCCAATTTGTCACCCAAATTTGCATGTACCTACATAACTCAAATGGTACCATTCCAAGACACAAATATGCAGCCAAAAGTCATCAACCAATATACAAATCATACTATATCTATTTCAACCATTTCAATACTTAATTCAATGCCATTTACCTATTCAAATACCTATCAACTCAACTTGCTTTACTAAACATAACTCAACCAAATAAATACCTCATATCATAATAACATTTGAGTATCATAATTCAACATCAACCATATCACATGGCAATATTTATAACAAACTACATAGCTTTCATAAGCTACCTCTAATGGCCAAAATACATTTCCATCAAACACACCAAAATGTCGAAAGCCTATATATGCCATATATGCCATATACCATATATACACAACTAAAAAGTTCTAAAATAGAATTCCAGTAGTGCGATGAAATCTCTGACAATCCCCGAATCCAAGTTAGCTTAGAAATACTATAAAACATAGAAAAATAAACAAAGTAAGCTATAGAGCATAGCAAGTTCTTATTTAATTATGAAATAATCTCATCATTCATTAGCATTTCAAAATAGATAACATAATTTTCATTTTAAACATCAATTAATGAGTTAACGCAAAGTTTAACCATATAATAACTCATAAGTTCCCAGCTTCGTTTATCTCATTACTTTAATAGTTTTCCTTACATATCTGTATCGATATGTATCTATTTCTTACCAATTTCTCCTACTAAATCACTACGGGCTTATAAATGCTTACTATACGAGTACATCGATTTTTCAATTCCATAGTCCAACTATGGTCTTACACATACATTGCCATGGTCCTACCGTGGTCTTACATTCACATGTCATAACCCAGTTATGGTCTTATTTTCTGATTGCCATAGCCCAGCTATGGTCTTATTCAACAACTCATCTTATTTAACCATAATTTAATTTAAGATCTCCAAATTAACTAATAGGATAAATACAATCTCAATTCCATCCATCAATTAAATAAATACACATTTAAATTCAATTATACGAACTTACCTCATGTACGGAATGACAGAATGAACCGACTATTCAATTACTTTGCTTTTTCCTCGATCTAAGTTTGAAATCCTCTTTTCTTGATCTATAAGTAATCAAAATCAGCTTATTTATTCCTCTATTGATTCAATTTAGTCCAAAACACACTTTAAAACACATTTACACTTTTGCCCCACATATTTCACATTTTTTACAATTTAGTCCTTATTTCATAAAATCATAAATTCATGCAAATTTCAAAACACCCATGCTTAGCCGAATTACCACTATACCCCTATAAGCCTATATTTTTCATTTATTTTACATTTCAACCACAAATTTTCAACATTTATCAATTTAATCCCTATTTTGCATTTTCACTAAAAATCACCTAACAAAACTTGTATACCTATCAACAAGCATTCATAATCTATCAAGAAACTTCAAAATACACATGTATTCATCAATGGCATCATTCAAAATCTTTAAGAATTTTGCATAATAGCCCCTGGGCTAGCTAGTACTAGATGTAACGATCACAAAAACATAGAAATCATTAAAACGGAAGAAAAACCGTGCCTTAATTAGCTATCCAAGCATGGCCGAATGAAAACCTATATTTCGCTTGTCTATTCAATATTCGGCTAGGGAAGAAGATGATAGCATCAAATTGTTTTATTTCTTTTGTTTTATTAACATTAACACATAAATTACTAAATTAACCTTATCATTAAAACATAAAAATCACTTAATGGTTATCCATAATTGTCTACTTATTTTAATAATGGTATAATTACCACTTAAGGACTTTAACTATTTAATTTCATAGCCATTAGATAATTTTATCTAATAGAACTCCAATTTTTTCACTTTTCGTGATTTAGTCCTTTTTATTGAATTGACCAACCAAATGATAAAATTTCTTAATGAAATTTTCACATAAACATAATATCATGCTATAAACATCGAAATAATAATAAAATAAATATTTTGATATTGGATTTGTGGTCTCGAAACCACTGTTCCGATTTGCCTAAAAATGGGCTGTTACAGTATATTTACCTCAAGTTTCCTGAACATTTTGAATAGCTTCTTCTCCTATCTTTCTTTTATATCTTTTTCCAATCGTACAAGAAAATGAGGTGGTATTGTGATTGATTTTTGGGCTCCTAATTCTGTCTTAGCCACAATTAACCTGAATTACTCAACAATATATCTATCTGGTTAGTTACAAACTTAACCTATATTGATTATGTATCCATTGCTACTGAACAACCCTTACATAAATTCATGGATAATAATAGATTTTGAAACTTGAGTTTCAACTATATTCAATGATATACAGTACTAAGTTCTTACAACCATTCCACCATTTAGACACGTAGAATTATTACAATAATTATTAAGGCTGAAGGCTTTCTACGGATATGCTAAAGTAATCCCCGAGGTGTGGCCTACAGGGGTGTCACTCTATACACATGAAACAACATCAATGCTCGATACATAAATCTGGTGATGTTTGGCTTGGTCCCTTCCCACAAAATCCCAACAACCCTTAATCCTACATACGAGCATCAAATTCGTAATTTCAAAATGAACTTAGTGAGATTCTGCGGAACAATGTATCACAAATATTCTATATTTTCATGAAATAAGAATAAAGCCACAAAATTTAAACCCATTATGTATCACTTGGGAATCCATTAAATTCTCTAACACGGTCTACACCTTGCCTTTTCTAATTCCCACCATTTGTGAACCTGCCCTCTAGTTTAGTTGTAAATGTGCTATACCAAATAATGATTTCGTTTGGTACTTTAATCTGTTCTATTTCATCTAAAATCCCACTTTTTATCTTCCCTGGTTTGACTCTTTAGAGATAATTGTGCACACTAATATACAAACTGAGGAGTACTACTAGAGGTTTTTCAATTATCTTTTCCTCAAGGGTGGATTCTCACCTTGATTCATTCATTGTTGGATCTGGTGCCCTAACTGTAGTATTTTCATCTAAGTGCAGTTGTAATTTTTTTGGAAAGATTAGTTAATAAAATTATTACATTAATACTTTGTGTATTGTCTTCACATGGTTTTCGCACACAAAGAAAAAGAAAAATGGAAGAACTCATTGGTTGTCTAATGTTTAACTAATATTAAACGGTATTATGTGGTCAGATCGTAATACAAAAAGAAAGCTTATATTAGTAGACGAACCTAAAAATGTCCTTAGTCTAATCAGAAATAAGCAAACTGATTGAAAGGCTAATATGTCGTTAATCAAGTCCAATTGTGGAGATGCTTTGTCTTGGGCATCGGAGCAGATGACTCCAAAAAGATAGAAACATAGATGTGACTTGTAACAACCCGTTATTCAATGGTATTAGAAACAGTGATTTCGGGGTCATAAATTTGACGAGCAAGTTCGTAAATATTATTATTTAATATTTAAGAGTCAAATATGATATTAAAATAAATGTTGATTTGGTAATTTATGCTATTTGAGAGAACAATTAGGTTCAGGTGGTAAGACCTTAAAGTCAAATGGTTTTAGAAAATGAGGTATTGGGACCTCATTTCTATAAATCAGGTCGTAAATATTTTAAATATTTATGTAGTGTTATTAAGGTTGTATTAAAGTTTCGTTAAGAAATTTTAATGTTTAAATGGTTAATTAAGCAAAAAAGACTAAATCATAATAGTTGACAAAGTCAATCGCTATTAGTTTAAAGGTGTTAATTTATTAAAAAAATCATTGGATGACCTTAATGGATAAATTACCCATTTTAAGATGGTGGGACGGTTTGAGCTTTAATTTATTTTAACTTTATATGTTTTATATGATAATTTTATTATTAAAACAAAAAAAAAGGTAAAACAATAAGAAACAAAAGTTTTATTCCTAAATTAGCTTCTTTTTCTTCAACCGAAAGCCATGGTTGGGAGCTTGAGGCTTCGGTCATGCTATAGCTCATGAATGTAAGTCTGTTTTAAACTTGTTTCTCGTAATTTTTATGTTTTTGATATCGTTGCAACTAGGTGTAATAAGCCCGTACCTTCGTTTTTTAAATTGTTAAAGATTTTGAATGTTGTCATTGATGAATTTTTGTGATTTTAGATGTTAAATGATTAATTTGAAGTATTAGTTGTTATTTATAAGTATTTTGTTGAGTAATTTTTAATAATTTAAATGTTTAGGGATAAAGGCTTGATGTGAAATTGTTACAAATGTGGGTTGTATTGGAAGCTATTAACATTCGGGCAGTATGGGTTTTCAATAAAATTGGTTTATTTGCATGATTAGGATATAGAGACTAAATTGAATAAAAATTAAAAGTTCAGAGCAATTTTTTAAAAATGTCAAACAGGACTAAATTGCATAAAATGAATTGGCTTTACTATCTAAATTAATGAATTACCAAATAGCCCTTATACTTAGTCATTTCTGCAATTTAGCTAGGTAAGTTCGTAGGTATAGAATTGTACATACCTATATATATAATGTTACTGTTGACTTATAAATATATATATGATGTTTAAATTATGAGTTGGAAATCGAAATATTATAACTGAATATAAGGTGAGAAAGGATTTATTAGAAAACTATTGAATATTTATGGAATATGATATATGTAATTACGAAATGATTATGAATTGTTACAGCATGTGTATTGAGAAATATGGAGGTGCATCTAATTCATGAAAGTTATAATTTTGTTAAAATGCTCGTTTAGACATAGTAAAAGATTAGGATCTATTGGCATGCCAATAGGGTTAGAATGCGCGCTTGTACGGGATTTGCACTTCGGTGCCCCTGTATACATTTTGGTGTCTCTGTTTACAATACGGTGCCCTTGTTCACACATTTGTGCCCTTTCTGCACTTCGGTGCCCCTGTTATGCATCTATGATGTCACTGGTGTAATGTAGTTACCCGAGTATCTGAGTCAAATTACTAGTTCATCGGGTTAAATGTGAATGGAATTTAAAAAATTATATTAATGTTAAAGGCTAATGTATAGTCAAGATATTAGTAAATGTTAAATGTTAAATGTTCAATGGATTACTTGATCATATGTAAGTATCGTTATATTGACGATTATTCGGTTAAAGATATATGTTTATACACATATATGTGTGAGTTTGGATTGAATTATTATAGTACAGGAAGCATACGATGAATCATTTTCAATACTAATTCTATAAATGCTTTTTAAATGAATAATATGTATGATTAATTAATTTATTTAGCTTTCACCTTGTTTAGTGAAAGTAAGTGACTCCGGGATGATATGTTTATAGGAAAGTTTGAAATAGATGATGTAACACCGCTTACCCATATCCAACGCCGAAACAAGGTACGAGGCATTATTGGACTTAAACAGGAGCTAACATACAAAACCTAGGCATAAATTTCCATCCAAATTTTAAACTTTTCATTTATAATCATATCGTCCCTAAAACGAGTCTACGAGGCCCAAAACATGCATTAAAAGTGGTTCAAAACTAAACTGAGAACTTTAAAATTTTTTTTAAAACAGTTAGAAATTTTTTTATCAAAATAAGGTCACACGTCCGTGTGGCTTGGGACACGTCTGTGTGGGTAGGCCGTGTGGTCACACACGCATGTGTCCCTAACTCGTGTAACTCTCTGTTTATGACGTCATGCAACAAAAGAAGTCACACACCCGTGTGCTAGGCCGTGTGGCGAATTTAATTTTTGAAAATTTTCATAAAATAGGTGCAGACTTCACACGCCCATGTCCCTCTGCCATGTCCTTCACACGGCTGAGACACATGGTCGTGTCTTTGCCCGTGAGGCCAAAAAATAAGGCTATTTACCAATCCATTTTTCCACCCTTACTTCCACCAACTTGCACAACATCAAGCAACACCAAATCCAAGCATATACATACACTAAATCAACTATCAACAAGATTTCAATACATCAATTACACATACTAACATCTATCATGCATAAACATCACATACTTTCTTTTCTATTCATGCCAATTTCATCTTCATGATAAGCTTCATCACATAAATATACCAATGACCAATAAAATTAATATTTTCCAACTTCCAATGGCCATATACAAAATGAATCATTAACCATTACCATGCCAACACATTTGGCTAAACCAATATGACACATAACAAATGACAAAGTCCCTATACATGCCATACTCAAAATATTAAAACCAAGTATACCCAAAAAAATCATTTCATATTGTGAATTGAGCTCCGACGTTCCTCAATCCCCGAGCTAACTTGGCGACACTATAGGGAATGGGAAGAAAAGGGGAGTAAGCTTTAAAGCTTAGTAAGTTTGCATGCAAATAATAAGCAACATAAATCATTCATTAATCATATAACTAGTCAACATAAGTTAACATAAACCTCATCATGTATCTTAGGCATAACTTACCCATTAGCATTCTTACCAAGAGTTCATCTCATAACAAAGTTCATACTTATGGGTTTTACATACATACCTGTACCAACTCGTAACATAGTCACATACTTTGTCATCTTTGACTTACTCTTCGAATTACCCGTTGAACACTTGGAATACTATCGGATACACGGAAGGTCTTGCACATAAGTGCCACATATGTAGCCAATGCTACCTCATATTTCATAACACATAGCACTCGCACACAAGCTAATCACGGGCCTACTCACACAAGCTATCAGTCAAGATGAAGCTACAGAGGCTGCTCACACAAGCTGTCAGGTATTCGTAACACATGTCGGACTCCTAGCCACCAGTAGGACATACATGACCAACACCCAGATTCACATAGATCACATAACTCATGGTTTCCTAGTGACATGTCACTTGTATCCTAAACTATTTTTAAGGTGCAACTGGGATTTTCTCATCTTCGAAACTTCGTTGAATATTTCCATAGAAACAATCGTACAATTTATGCAATATTAAGCATTAAATACATAATATAACATTGTGTTATTTACACACAAACTTACCTCAGTACAAAATGGTAGGAAATGGACCTAATCGTCAATAACCTTGTTTTGCCCCCGGTCAAGGTCTGAATTTTTTTTATTGATCTATAATAGAAAATTTTACTTATTTAATTATCACATTACTCGATGCTGTCCAAAAATCAACTTATGGAAAATTAAATTTTTGCCCCTAAACTTTGATTTATTTATATTTTAGTCTTTAGGCTTGTAAAATTAAATATATCCATTTTCTTTGTTACCCAAGCCTAGCCGAACCTAAATCATGCTCATAACAGCACACATTTTTCATCAAATCACATTTCTACTACCCATTTTCAAAACTTTTACAAAAAAGTCCTTTTTATGCATTTTCACTAAAAATCACTTAGTAAAAGTTGTTCATCACACCTTAAACATACAATATCTTCCATCAAACATCAAAATACATGTATGTCACACATGGGTAATTTTTAAACATGAACCTTACTTCAAAATAATGGTAGAAATAGGTAAATCAGGTTACGAGGACTTCAAAAATGTAAAGAGCATTAAAAACGGGGATAGGATGCACTTACAATCAAGCTTGAAAGTTGAAGAGACCTTAGCTATAGTGAGCATGGAAATTTTGGTACATGAAAAAGAAGATGGACAACAATTTTGACTTGATTTTCCATTTTTATTATTTTATTTATCAAATAACCAAAATGCCCTTAATGCATAACTTTGAAATTTTACCTATTCATGTCCATTTTTGTCCACTAACTCATCCAATGGTCTAATTACCAACTAAGGACCTCTAATTTAAAATCTCATAGCAAATGGGACACCTTTAACAAGTAGAACTCAAATTTTTCACTTTTTACGATTTAGTCCTTTTGACTAAATTGAGTGCCCAAACGTCAAAATTTTCGAACGAGATTTTCACAGAATAGTTCCATAAAACTGTAGACCATAAAAATGTAATGAAAAAAAGGATTTTTCTACGTTAGATTCGTGGTCCTGAAACCACTATTTTGACTATCCCCAAAATCGAGTTGTTATTGATGATGATTTATAGAATGGTTATATTCTAAATGTGTAAGTGTTTTGGTAACAAGAAATGTTTAAGTAAAATGGTTATATGAAATGCTTTAAGGAAATATATATACACATGTATATGCAAGGTTACACCAATTACCCATAAGAGCTGTAGTGAATAGAGAACGAAAGTTAGCTTAAAGTATAATAAAAATTATGCTTAGTTTTTTATTCTAATATGTCAGCAGTTAAGTTGCCCTTTTATGAACTTACTAATCATTATTGCCTACATTAGTTGTTTTCTTTTCCTGCAGATCATCGGAAGGTTTGGTTTTGGTTGGAAGCTCGTCGGAGACCTATCACACTACCCAGTAGTTAATTCGGTAGTTTTTGAGCATTTTTGGCTAAAGGTCATAATAGCATGTATAGGTGGACTTATAATGATGTTTAGTTGAATGTTTTTTTTTTCTTTTTTGATATTTTGGTTTGTGTAAGTTTCTTGGTTTGGTACTTTTGATGCCTTATTAGTAAGTTTTCATATGATTAAGTTTTGATGCATGTTTGAATGACTAAAATGATATGTGATGAACTGGTTTCAATATGGTCAAGATATAGTCTGTTTTGAGATGGTATAGAACTAGATGTGTATGGCTGAAATATGGTAAAGTATACATGTTTAGGTAAATTTGAATGTTTACAATTGAGGTACCTTGAATGGCATATTGGTTGATTGGTTTATGACTATTGAATTGGTCATTATATGCATGTTTTGGTATGGTATTAATGCTTTGATTATGTGCTCGAAATGCTTGATTTTGGTACATGCTTGATTTGGTGATGGAAATGGCTTGATTTTGGCCAATTTCATGTCCACACGGCCTGAGACACAAGCGTGTGACTCAGCCATGTGACACACAACTGCTAGGCGACACGACCGTGTGTCGCTTGTAGGTTTTAATGCATGCAAGTCAGGCTGTTACATGGCTTGGGACACGGGCGTATGGAGCCATTTCGAGAGTTACACGGCCTGGCACATGGGCATGTGGCTTGGCTGTGTGGCCCAACTCAGAGAGTTACACGAGTGATGACATGTGTAACACCCCTTACACGTGTCCGGCGTCGAGACAGGGTACGAGGCATTACCGGACTCAAACATAAACATTCATGCAAAACAAATCCATAAAAGTTTGCCCAACCTAAAACCATTCAAACACAAGCATCTTGTCCCTTATACGGGCCCACAAAGCCCAAAACGTTCATTGGGTGTGGTTCGGGACTAAACTGAGAACTTTTGAAACTTTTGTGACACTTAGAAAAAAATTTCTTCTTTTGGAGGGTTACACGCCTGTGTGGGTAGGCCGTGTGGTCACACACACCCGTGTGGCTTGGGAAATACTCGTGTCCTCATCAACAAAATAGGGTCACACAGCCAAGTCACACGCCCGTGTGCTTAGGCCGTGTGGCGAATTAAATTCCAAAAATCAGGTGCATAGTTTCACGGCCTGGGCACACGCCCATGTCCTGAGGCCATGTCCTTCACACGACTAAGACACACGATGGTGTCTCTACCCCTGTGTTTACTACTGGACATTCTGTTTTACCTAATTAGGGTGCATTGGACACACGGCTAGATCACACGCCCATGGGGTAGACCGTGTATCACACACGGTCTAGACACACTCCCGTGTGCCTAATTGTGCGGACAACTTTGAGGCTATTTTCCAAGCCTTTTGTCACCCTCAATAGCACATGCACACTTACACATCTCAATGACATCTTACATGGCATAAATGAGCACTTATACATTCATAAATATGGTTCATGCATATCAACTTCTTATCAATTTATATTTGCTTAAGACTTCATATTTTATTTAGACCAAGCTTACCAAATCACATGCAATACGAAACATCAATTTACTTCTATTTCATACATTAATGCCTTAGTTGTTATTATGCCATTACTCACATTTCCATCATCAAACATCCATGATCATATCCACAATTCATCCATGCTAAATGAATTTAACCATATCATGAGTGACCTTAGCATAGGCATGCATATATGGATAAGATTACATCCCCATTATTAATATGGGCCATATCTCATGGCCATATACAAAATGAATCATCAAATCATTATAAGCCAACACATTTGGCTAAACCAATATGACATATAACAAAAAGACCAAGTCTCTATACATGTCATACTCAAAATACTTGAATTCACCATACCCAAAAGATTAGTTTGATAGTGTGAATCGAGCTCCGAAGTCCTTCGATCCCCAAGCTAGCTTGGCGATACTATAAGAAAATGGGAAAGAAAGGGGAGTAAACATAAAGCTTAGTAAGTTTGCATGTAAATAATTAACAATATTAACTATGCATTATTGTACATACAACATAATAATGTTGATCACAATGTCATCAAGTATCATAAGTACATTTTAAGTCATGTCATTTACATAATGCACAATAAAACTCATGCTCATAATTAATTCATTCATTTCTTACCAAGGTCTCATCGATTCATAATCTCAATATTTATAAGCTTGTGTACATACCTGTACCCTTTCAACATGATCATACCTTGTTATCTCTATGACATAATCGTTGGATTTCCCGTTGAACCACTTGGAATACTAAAGGATACTCAGGAACTCTCATACGCGTAGTAAGATGCCAATGCCATATCCCAGATATGGTCTTACATGGGATCATAGATCGAAGCCGATAGCCCAACTATGGTATTACATGATGCCTCATATCGATGCCAATGCCATATCCCAAATATGGTCTTACATGGGATCACATATCGATGCCAATGCCATGTCCCAGACATGGTCTTACGTGGGATTACACATAACCCTAATGTCATGACATTTGTATCCTAACTATTCCTAAGGTTCAACTAAGGTTTCAAGATATCAAACTTCGTCGAATCGTCATCAAATCATCATTAATTAAATCCACAAAGACAATTACACAATTCATGCAATACTAAGGCATTAAAACATAATAATGTAATGTTGCATTATTTACACACGAAATTACCTCGGTACCAAAATATGACTAACTATTTGATTTAGTCCACAACCTTGTTATTTCCTCGGTTTAGGTTCGGACTTTGTTTTTCTTGATCTATATTAGCAAATATCACTTATTTAATTATCACATTGTTGAAATTAGACCATAAATCATACTTTGGAAAAATTACAATTTTGCCCCTAAACTTTCACATAATTACAAATTAGCCCCTAGGCTCGTAAAATGAAATGTGTTCATTTTCTTTGTTACCCAAGCCTAGGCGAACTTATAACATGCTCATAGTAGCTCACATTTCTCATTAAATCATACATCTTACTACTCATTTTACAAACAAGTCTTTTTTAGCCATTTTCACTAGAAATCACTTAGTAAAATATGTTTATCACACATCAAACATTCATATTCTTCCATTAAACATCAAAACATATGCATTTCATACGTCAAATTGCAAACATGATCCCTACATTAAAATACGTCTAGAAATAGGTAAATCGGGTTACGACGGTTTCAAAAATGTAAAGAGCATTAAAAACTGGGCTAATATGCACTTACTATTGAGCTTGAAAGTTGAACAAAACCCTAGCTATGGCTCCTTGTTATTTTTGGCACACAAGAAGAAGATGGACACCAATTTTTGACTTATTTTCTGTAACAGCCCGATTTAGGGCCTAGTAAGAACAGTGGTCTCGGGACCACAAATCTGAAGTTAGAAAATTTATTTTATTATTATTATGGAGTCATTACATGATTATATTAGTGTATGAAAAATTTGGTTAGTCTATTTTGATGTTTGTGAGCCTTATTGCGAAAAAAGACTAAATTGCATAAAAGGTAATTGCATTTTAGTGCCCAAATGTGTTAAATAACTAGAGAATTAAATTGGAGGTCTTTAAAGGGAAATTAGACCCTTTTTAGAGTGCTTGGCCAAGCATAGAGTCAAAGGGGGATAAATTTTATGTGTTTGGTATGTTAGGTGACTTATCATCTTCTTCCCATTTCTTTCTCCACCGAAAATACCAGCAAAAGAGGGGTTTTTGAAGCTTTGAAATTTCAGCAATTTATCACCTCAACAAGTAAGTGGTTTCCATGTCCCTTCTTTATGATTTTCTCATTTTTGGACTCCTTGAATGATAAGCTTTCAAATGAGGGATCTATTTTGAAAAATGATTAAGAGTTTAGGGTTTTGCCATGAATGGATTTATGATATTTGTTGTGTTTTTATAGAAGAATATGAGGCCTAGTTGATTATAAACAACTTTTGTGGAAGGTGTTAGCATGAAAACACCTAAAGGGGCTATTATGCATAAGTTGTAAAATAGTTGATAAACATGTGAAATAGTGAGAATTTGAAGTTGCTATAAGATTAAAAAAGGTTCAGCTAGGCTTGAGATACGAAGAAATTCAATAAAAATCAATTTTCAAAAATAGGGGCAAAATGGTCATTTTGCCAAGGTCTAGGGGCAAAATGGTCATTTTACCAAAGATATGAATTTATGATTACCTAATTGTAATTATGGCTAAATGAGTGGATTTTGTTATTATAGATCAAGATTTGCCAAATTCGAACCTAGACCGGGGGAAAGCCAAGCAAATCGACTAAACCGACCAGTCGTGTGTATTGTGTAATCCGAGGTAAGTTGTATGTAAATAATACAACTACATTGTTAATGCATATATTTGAATTTTTATTGGTTTGATATAGTATGAATTGCTATATTGTGAACTGAGAATGCATATTAATGATAGAGATAATAGAAACATCCCATTGGAACCCTAGGAAAGAAATCGAATATTCATGCCACGAAATTTGAGTTATTTGTGCACCAGTGTAAGACATGTCTGGGACATGCATCGGCCACATAATGAGAGCTAGTGTAAGACCATGTCTGGGACATGGCATCGGCATTGAGACGAGTGCTAGTCTAAGACATGTCTGGGACATGCAACGGCCTCGAAGATGATAGCCAGTGTAAGACATGTCTGAGACATGCATCGGCTAAGAGTTGTGCTAGTGTAAGACCATGTTTGGGACATGACATCAGCACATATACACGAGAGCTAGTGTAAGACCATGTCTGGGACATGGCATCTGCCTCGATGAAGATAATTAGTGTAAGACCATGTCTGGAACATGACATCAGCCTCGATGAAGATAGCCAGTGTAAGACTATGTCTGGGACATGGCATCGGTAACTTATCCCATGTTTGAGGCTTATAGAATATCCGGTAGTATTCGGAAAGGTTCAACTTTAAAGCTTATGAAAGTGATTTAATAAGGAAAGTATAATAATGTTGTGAGTGGTACAGGTACCTAATTGGTAAGCATGAGTAATGAACTCAAATTAGAAAATGTGACTTGAGTAGTCAGACATGAGTAAGTCAAGTTTATGTTTACCTTTAAACTATGAGTATGATGACTAATGGTGAAATTATTGTTGTATATTTATTTATATGCAACTTACTAAGCTTTACGCTTACTCTCTTTCCTTTCCCCTTTTCTTTCAGTGCCACTTAACTAGTTCAAGGATCCCTTGAAGTCTGAGATATTAATCACACTATCAGCCGTAATAGTCGATATAGTAGGATTTATATTTTTGATTATGGCATGTATATGGTTAGACCTTATAATTTTGTGGCTTAAGAATTGGCCAAATGTGTTAGTCTAGAATAGATTCCATTCTCTACATTAAACTTTGAATGAGGGCTAACATCTATTTTGAGTCTATAAAAGATGCATCTTCATGGTTGAATGAATGTCTATTATGCTTTATTTTGGTATTAGTTGTTATTGACATGACAATAGGTATACTAGGGTGGCAATGAGGCTTGGTAGATAGCTTCATATTGTCCATACGGGTAGACACACGGGCGTGTGTCTAGGCCGTGTGTGACACACGGACAGCCCCATGGGCGAGTGAGAAGGCTGTGTGTCCCCTAAACTTAGAAATTTCAAGTCTGAATGCATGGTAATGGTCACACAGGCAAAGACATGGCCGTGTGTCCCAGCCGTGTAGAAGGGCACTGCCTAGTACACGGGCATGTACCATGGTCGTGTGATGCTGACGTCAGAAATAGATTACCCAAGTTTTTGCACACAGGCTGCGCCACAGGTGTGTCATGGCCGTGTGAGAGGACACGGGCAAAAGACACGGGCGTGTGTCCAAGCCGTGTGAAGTCTGCACTTATTTCATGAAAAATTGTGGAATTAAATTGGCCACACAAGTAAGGGACATAGGCATGTCCCTAGCACACAGGCATGTGCCCTATACCCACACGGAGGTGTGGAGCCTTAAAGCATGAAATTCTCTGAGTTTTTCTTGAGCCTTTGGTTTGGTTTTGAACCACCTTGAATGTATGTTTTGGGCCCCACAAGCCCTACTAAGGGACAAATGGAAATAAAGAGTTTTAAATCGATCAAAATTTTATGGACCGATTTCCTAAGATTGGTTAAGTTTAAGTTCGGTAGAACCTTAAACCCTATTCTGGCATTGGATACGGGTGAGGGGTAAAACATTTAGTGGTATCAGAGCTATGGTTTAGTCGGTTCTAAGACTAACCTAGCTAGAGTATGAGTCTAAATATACATGCCATAAAAATATATTGATAGTGTGAAGATTCCTGACGATTATGAATTATGTTTTTCTTATATAGTAAATGGATCCTGATAGAACCATGGCAGATTGACGTAGAAAGTAATGCGCTAGCTCCCGCCAAGGGGACCGCGCCAGTAGAGGGCGAACCTGTGAGTATGGGCCAAGGCGGAGGGGCTAGAGAAGCCTACCTCCGAATGATGGATGCTTGGTATTCAGAGTTTTTTTATGCGAATCCAAACACTCCACCTCCCCACCTCCTCCGATTTCGCAGTATGCCCCGGTAGCTCTGCAAGGTGCAGGCATGTTTAGAAGAAAGAAGCCTCCGGTAGACAAGATTCAGAAATAAGGGGTCGAGGAATTCTAGGCTAACTTAGATGATGACCCGGAGAAGGCAGCGTTTTGGTTAGAAAATATCATAAAGGTGTTTGATAAATTATCATGCACACCTGAGGAATGCATAAAGTGTGCAACATCACTCCTACGGGATCCAGCCTATCAGTGGTGGAACACTCTCATGTCTGTGGTACCGAGAGAAAGAGTAACTTGGGAATGTTTCCAAGAAGAATCCAGAAAGAAGTACATTAGCCAGAGGTTCATGGACTAGAAAAGGAAGGATTTTTTAGAGTTGAAGCAGGGCAATAAGACTGTGACGGAGTATGAACGTGAGTTTGTGAAACTTAGCAAGTATGCATGGGAATGCGTATCCACTGAAGCTAACATGTGTAAGATATTTAAAGAGGCCTCAATAAAGATATCCAAGTGTTTATAGGCATCTTAGAAATAAGAGAATTTGTGGTACTCGTTAAGAGAGCGTGCAAGGCAGAGAAGCTGGTAAAAGAGAGAAGGAAAGCGGCCTTTGAGTCGCGAGATTTGAAGAAAAGACAGATAGGAAAAGCACATCAGTCCTCATATAAAAGATCAAAAGAATTTACTACCTGATCGAATGCTTCGGTGGGGTATTCAAGGAGAAACAAGAATCAACAGAATATGGCATCTAAAGCCCAGACTACTTCGGTCGCTAGCGTTGGTAGTACTCGGCCAAATAGGTAAGAGTGTTCGTAATGTGGGAGACGACACTTAGGCAAATACTGAGTAAATGAGAGGGGCTGTTTCAAGTGTGGGTCACTTGATCACTTTATTCGTGATTGTCCTGAGATGGATGAGAGAGGGAGAAAACAAGACGTGAAAGCAGGTAGTGCTCCCTTGAGGAATAGGCCACAAAAAAACCCCAGGAGTGGGATTAGTGGTAGAGACGTGTCAAGAGATACCACGGTGAGGTTTGAAGGCAGAACACCAGCGAGGACTTATGCTGTATGCGTCCAGGAAGAGGCAAAGTCTCCTGACGTGATCATAAGTACCTTTTCTATCCATGATATAACTGTTGTTGCTTTAATTGACTCGGGATCTACCCACTCTTACATTTGTATGGAATTGATACCTTGTATGAATATGTTAGTAGAGTCCACTAAGTTTGTCATAAAACTGTCCAACCCGTTAGGCAAGTATGTGTTAGTGTACCAAGTATGTAAAAATTGTCCTTTGATGATTAGAGGCCACAGTTTTTCGGCCAACTTGATGTTGTTGTTGTTTAATGAATTTGATGTAATTCTTAGGATGGATTGGCTGACCTCCCATGGTGTTGTAGTAAATTGTGGAAGAAAAGTGATTGAGTTAAGATGTGATAGTGGGGATATTCTTCGAGTTGGACCAGATGAGTCAGATAACCTGCCTATGATAATATCGTCATTGGCTGCTGAGAAATATTTGAAAAAGAAGTATGAAGCTTATTTAGCTTTTGTGCTAAATACTCAAGAGTTAGAATTAAAGATTGAGTCAGTACCGGTAGTCTACGAGTTCACAGACGTGTTTCCGGAGGAATTACCTGGATTACCTCTAGTGAGAGAGGTTGAGTTTGAAATTGAATTGGTTCCTGGTACGACACTTATCTCAATTACTCCGTATAGGATGACTCCAACTGAGCTGAAAGAGTTGAAAGCACAGTTGCAAGATCTGACAGACAAGGGTTTTGCGAGACCGAGCTATTCTTCGTGGGGTGCTCTGGTACTCTTTGTGAAGAAGAAAGATGAGTCGATGAGATTATGCATTGACTATTAGCAGCTCAACAAAGTAACAGTGAAGAACAAAAACCCTTTACCAAGGATCGATGATTTGTTTGATCAATTGAAGGGAGCTACCGTGTTTTCTAAGATCGATCTGAGGTCTGGTTCTTATCAGTTAAAGGTTAAGGAGCGAGATGTGCCGAAGACTGCGTTTCGGACAAGATATGGGCATTATGAGTTTCTTGTCATGCCATTTGGTTTGACTAATGCCCCGGCAATATTCATAGATTTGATGAACCGCATATTCAGATCATATCTGGATAAGTTTGTTGTATTCTTTATCGATGGCATACTGATCTATTCTTATAATGAGGGCGAGTACGAAGAGCATATGAGGATTGTGCTACAAACCTTGAAAGACAAACAATTATACGCCAAGTTCAGCTATTATGGACATATTGTGTTTCTAGGACATATTGTGTCGGGTTTCTAGGACAATTATACGCCAAATTTTGGCTTAAAGAGGTCGGGTTTCTAGGACATATTGTGTCGGGTGATGGAATCCGAGTTGATCCAAATAAGATCTCCGCTATTATGGAATGGAAATTGTCAAGGAATGTAACCGAGGTTCGAAGCTTTTTGGGTTTGGCTGAATACTATAGACGGTTTGTAAATGGATTTTCTATGATAGCTACCCCGATGACTAGGCTGCTGCAAAAAGATGTCAAGTTTGAATGGACAAAAAAGTGTCAACAAAGTTTTGAGAGATTAAAGGCTCTATTAACGGAAGCCCTAGTATTAGTGCAACCAGAGTCGGGCAAGGAGTTTGTGATTTATAGCGACGCCTCCTTAAATGGTTTAGGGTGTCTGCTCATGTAAGAAGGCAAGGTTATAGCCTATGCCTCGAGACAGTTAAAACCACATGAGAGAAATTATCCAACCCATGATTTAGAGCTAGCGGCTGTGGTGTTCGCACTGAAGATTTGGAGACACCATTTGGATGGAGACAAATGTCGAGTATTCACCGACCATAAGAGCTTAAAGTACTTGATGACTCAAAAAGAGTTGAATTTGAGGCAACGCTAATGGTTAGAGCTATTAAAAGATTATGAATTAATTATCAACTACCATTCGGGAAAGGCGAATGTAGTCGTTGATGCCTTGAGTAGGAAGTTGTTGTTTGCCTTCAAAGCCTTGAACACTCAGTTGACTGTATCTAGTGATGGTTCGATCCTAGCAGAGCTGAGAGCCATGCTGACTTTTCTCCAAGAAATCTGAAAAGCTTAGAAAGGTGATGAGAAGTTGCAAGCCAAGAGAAATCAGTGTGAATCAGAAATTGAATCAGATTTTCGTATCAATACCGATGGATGTTTAATGTTCAAAGACAGAGTTTGTGTACCCAAGGACAATGAACTTATTCAGAATATTTTGAGTGAGGTACATGGTGTTTGTTTATCTATTCACCCAGGTAGTGTGAAAATGTACAACGACCTTAAGAAAATGTATTGGTGGTCGGGTATGAAAAGAGACATTTCAGAGTTTGTTTTTCAAGTGCTTAGTGTGTCAGCAAGTAAAGGCTGAACATCAAGTACCTTCTGGTTTACTTCAGCCTATTATGGTCCCTGAGTGGAAATGGGATCGTATTACTATGGACTTCGTGACTAGTTTGCCTGTAGCCCCGAAAAAGAAAGATGCAGTATGGGTTATGGTCGACAGACTAACTAAGTCAGCACATTTCGTACCAGTGCGTACCAGTTACTCCCTCGAGAAATTAGCCGACTTATACATTTCTGAGATTGTGAGGCTTCATGGAGTTCCATTGTCGATTGTGTCAGATAGAGACCCGAGGTTTACCTCAAGGTTTTGGAAAAAGTTACAAGAGGCTTTGGGAACCAAGTTTAGTTTCAGCACGGCATTTCATCCGCAAACTGACAGACAGTCGAAAAGAGTGATACAGATTTTAGAAGACATGTTGAGATGTTGTGTTCTCAAATTTCAAGGAAGTTGGGAGAAATACTTGCCATTGGTTGAATTCGCCTACAGCAATAGATATCATCGAGTCTGAAAATGGCGCCTTATGAGGCCTTATACGGGCAAAAATGTCAAACGCCTTTATACTGGACTGAGTTGAGAGAGAATCAGATTCACGAGGTTGATTTGGTCAAAGGGGCTGAGGAAAAAGTTAAGGTGATTCGTGACTACCTGAAAGCCGCCTTAGATAGACAGAAGTTTTACGCGGATTTGAGACGAAAGGAAATTAAGTTTGACGTCGGTGATAAGGTATTTTTGAAAGTTTCCCTATGGAGGAAAGTTCTCAGGTTTGGAAAAAGGGGCAAGTTGAGTCCTCGTTTCATAGGACCTTATGAGATTACCGAGTGGGTAGGGCCTATTGCCTACCGCTTGGAATTGCCGCCAGAGTCAGAAAAGATTCACGATGTGTTTCATGTTTCCATGTTACGCCGGTACAGATCAGACCCTTCGCATGTAATTGCACCAATTGAAGTTGAGATTCTTCAGGATATGACTTATGGTGGAGAGCCGTGTGATAGGACATGGGCAAAGGACATGGGCGTGTGCCAGGCCGTGTGAAGTCTGCACTTATTTTATGAGAAATTGTAGAATTAAATTAGCCACACGGGTATGGGACATGGGCGTGTCCCTAGCAAACGGGCGTGTGCCCTATACCCATACGGCCATGTGGAGCCTTAAAGCATGAAACTCTCTGAGTTTTTCTTAAGCCTTCGGTTTGGTTTTGAACCACCTTGAATGTATGTTTTGGGCCCCGCAAGCCCTTTTAAGGGACAAATGGAAATGAAAAGTTTTAAATCGATCAAAATTTTATGGCCCGATTTCCTAAGATTGGTTAAGTTTAAGTTTGGTAGCACCTCAAACCATGTTCCGGCGTTGGATACGGGCGAGGGGTGTTACATTTTCCCTTTTTATTCTTTTATTAACCAAATGACAAAAATGCCCTTAAGGCCTTTCTTTTAAAATTTTCCTATTCATGCCCATTTTTGTCCACAAAAATAGAAATTGGGCAAATTGCTATTTAAGGACCTCTAATTAATAATCCATGGCAATTTCATGCTTAAAGCTTCTAGAACTCACATTTGGCAAATTTTGCAATTTAGTCCTAAATGTCAAATTGGACACTCTATCAATAAAATTTCTTCATGAAATTTTCACAGAAGGATGCAATCATATCATAGATCTCATAAGAATCATAAAATAATTATTTCTACTTTAGATTTGTGGTCTCGAAACTATTATTTTGACTAGACCCTCCTGCATCAACACACAACCCAAATCGTTCAAAGAGGCGTCACTGTAGACTATGAACACTTTACCAGACTTTGGCTGAACTAACACTGGAGCCTCCGTCAAAAGGGTCTTCAGCTGGTCGAAACTTGTCTCACACTTTTTTGACCACTCAAACTTGACATCTTTCCGAAGTAGTTTCGTCAATGGTGTTGCGATCATCGAGAAACCCTTAACGAATCAGCGATAGTACCCAGCGAGTCCCAGAAAGCTCCAAACTTCAGAAACATTCCTCGGAGGTTTCCAATCAAGAATGGCTGAAATTTTGTTCGGATCAACTCTAATACCCGAAGCGGATACAACATGTCCCAGAAAGTTGAATTCCCTTAACCAGAATTCACATTTACTGAATTTTGCATACAACTGATTATCTCGCAAAATCTGAAGTACAAGCCTCAAGTGTTCAGCATGCTCGGACTCGTTGTGAGAATAAATAAGAATATCATCTATGAACACCACCACAAATCAATCTAAATACTGCCCGAATACTCGATTCATCAAATCCATGAAAATCGCAGGGGCATTAGTGAGCCCAAACGGCATTACTAAAAACTCATAGTGTCCGTATCTCGTTCTGAAAGTAGTCTTAGGAACATCAGAATCTCTAACTCGCAACTGATAATAGCCAGATCACAAATCAATCTTTGAAAACACGAAAGCTCCTTTCAACTGGTCAAATAAGTCATCTATCTACGGCAACAGATATTTATTCTTTATCGTCACTTTATTGGGTTGGCGATAATCAATACACATTCGCATAGTTTCATCTTTCTTTTTCACGAACAGGACTGGAGCACCCCAGGGTGAAAAGTTGGGTCGCGCAAAACCTCTGTCGGTCAACTCTTGCAATTGAGCTTTCAATTCTTTTAACTCGGTCGGTGCCCTACGGTACGGAGAGATCAAAATCGGTGTCGTATCCGGGACTAATTCTATGCCAAATTCTACTTCTCTAATAGATGGCAATCCCGGTAATTCCTCAGGAAACACTTCTGAATACTCACAAACTACAGACACAGTCTCGAGCTTTCGTTCTGATACCTTGTTGTCCAGTACATATGTAAGATAAGCTTCATAACCTTTTCTCACATATTTCTGAGCTGACACAGAAGATATCATTGCCGGTAACCCACTCAGATCACTAGACTCAACTCGAATCATTTCACCACTCGAACATCGCAAGTTTATAGTCTTTCGCTTGCAATTAACCACAGCGTCATGTTCAGTTAACCAGTCCATTCCGAGAATAATATCGAATTCGTCAAAGGGTAACAGTATCAAATCTACCGAAAAACAGAAATCTTTGATTATCAAAGAACATCTCTTACATACCTTATCAACTAACACATACCGACACAAAGGGTTTGACACTCGTATCACAAACTCAGTAGACTCAACAGATAGAGTCTTACTGGACGCTAATGTTTCACATACGTAAGAATGGGTCGAACTAGGATCAATTAAAGTAATCACACTAGTATTATAGAGAGTGAATGTACCAGTGATAACATCAGGGGAGGATGCCTCCTCTCGTGCACGGATGGCATAAGCTCTGGCGGGGGCACGAGTCTCAGATCGAACAGCAGCATCAGCAGTTCCTCTCTGATTACCACCCTTGCCTCCTGAATTTCTCGGTGGTTTACCTCTAGTTGTTGCGCCACTCGATCTCGCACCTTGTATCTTATTTTTCTCATCAGGTTCCGTAAAATCTCGAATGAAATGATCCCGTAAACCGCATCTATAACAAGCTCTGTTAATAGACTTACCCCAACATTCACCTACATGTCATCTTCCACACTGTGGACATTCGGGTTTTTCTTGCCGATTGTTGCCAATACTAGCAACCGAAGTAGCTCGAGAGTCCGTTGATGGTCGCTCCTTAATAGAAATTCCTGTAGTCGTCTTTGTTCTGTTAGTATCGTCTCTGAACTTCTTTGCAGCCGAGAAAGAAGTTTTACCCTCTGATCTTTTACGAAAGTCTCTAGCTTCAGATTCAGCTTTCTTTTTCTCCTTTCTATGATCTTCAGCCTTGCAAGCTCGTTCAACCAGTGTTACGAATTCTTTTATTTCTAAAATACCCACCAGTAGCTTTAAATCTTCATTCAATCCTTCTTCAAATCTTTTACACATGGTAACTTCATCAGCTACACACTCCCGAGCATATCGACTGAGTCTTACAAACTCACGTTCATATTTGGATACCGTCAAACGGCCTTGTTTAAGCTCCAAAAATTCTTTACATTTCTGATCGATGAATCGTTGACTAATATACTTCTTACGAAACTCCGTCTGAAAGAAGTCCCAAGTAACTCGTTCTTTCGAAACAATCGAAATCAGGGTTCTCCACCAATAGTAGGCCGAATCTCGTAATAAGGATATGGCACACTTTAGACACTCATCGGGTGTGCAAGACAGCTCATCAAAAACACGAATGGTATTATCAAGCCAAAACTCGGCCCTTTCAGCATCATCAGTAGCTGTGGCTCAGAATTCCTCGGCCCCGCGCTTCCTAATCAAATCAATAGGAGGTTTACTCGGCCTCCAAGGATCAGTAGTTGATGGTATTATAGGCACCGGAGGAGGATTATTTAAATTCAAAAATTGTTGAGCAGCCAGGTTTGTTCGGGCATATTGTGCAACCCACTCATTCATCATGGTAAAGAAGGCTTGCTTAGCCCCATCATCATGATTACCAGCAGATGGTTGAGGTTCAACAGGAGCTGTCCCTTGCGTGGGAGCAGGCGCTACACTCTCAATGTCATCCGCTATGGCTCTCTCTGGATTGGATTCCATTTACTAATCAAAACAACAATTTCAACCGTCATCACACTATTATATACTAGCATTATGGCGTGTATAGCTAGACTCACACGTGCTACGGTAGTTTTAGAATCGACTAAATCGTAGTTTTGAAACCAATAAAAATGTAACACCCATATACCAGTGTCCATTATTGGAATATGGTCACATGACATAACCTGCTCAACTCCTCTATAGAACATTTCGTGTACATAAGAATCAGATTTACTCTTTTAAGTTCAATAATTTCAAACCCAAATTAATTAAATAATTATAACAATACTAGCGTGTTTCCAAAAGTAACTTCTATATATATATATATATATATATAGATAAAATAAAAGTGTAAAGTCTTGAGCCTACTGAATACATCACACAACTAAAACTTTTCTATTCATTTGGTAATTTTCTTTTCCTGACCATACATACATACATAATATGTATACCTCAATCATATCACAAATATGAACTAATATGTTAAGTTGATTAACACTTCGAGATTTATATCTAAACCATTATCAAATCCATACATGGGACTTTAGCCATATTCGTATGGCTTTATATACAATACTATCAAAATAACAAGCATCCCAAAATATATCCTATACATGCCATAATGTCAACTAAAGTTTTAGACAAAGGTACCAAAAAGGTTATCAAAAGATGCGATGACTTCGTGACTGTTCCAAGCCTTCCTCGACAAGATGATCTATACAAAACCAATAAACACACCAAGTGAGTTATTAACTCAGTAAGTCCTAAGGAATTTCAATAATATAATAATCCGATTATCTACAAAGTAAAATTTAATTCAATACTATTCGAATTCAGCCATGATATCACAAGGAAATCTTATGTCACATACGTACCTTATGAATTTGGTACATACTTACCCGAATTCACTATGTAATCCTACACCAATTATTCACAAATTTAAAATACCATGGTAAATGTCATATACAGATCATTGACGTATATATAAATGACATACAATGCCCAATTATTTAAAAAAAGCACAACCCAAGCCACTCCATCTATCAATCAAATCTCCAATCCATTTAGTATCATTTATCACTAATTTGTATCTTCGTTCAAATATATATATATATATATATATATATATACTAGTCTCTTCTTTCTCTCTTCCCAAGCATTTTATATTAATACATAAAAATAGAGTCAAATCCTATATCTAGTGTCCATGCACATTTCTTTTCTCCCAATTTAATGTTTAAATGAATTTTCATTTGCACAAATAGTGCTCCATAATCAATATTGCACACTTAATGCTCGATTTGAAAGTCCGCACACATAGTGCTCTTACTTATTCGCACACATAGTGCCATGTTTTCTCACACACATAGTGCCGCATAGCCTTGCACACATAGTGCTGGATTTTCTTATCTATAACTATCATATTATCATAGATAGATCAATATTTCCACATTCGATTTTCAAGAACTCATACATACTATGATTTCTTATCTAACTTATTTTGTGTCATCTACGTACAATGTTAACTGTAACTTAAATGGCCTAAGGACTTACCTTTTAGTCGGATGAACAACTCCGATCAGCTACTCAACCGTTTTTGCTTTCCCTTTGGCCGAACTTGGCTCCCTTTGATCTTGAGCTCCAACTCCAACTAAGCAAATAAAATAACTCAATCATCATAGCCCCAGTTTATATTCCTTCCTCATGACACACACACACAAACACAGATTCGGTATTTGCCCTCACATAATTTAAAATTAACCTTTAAACTCAATGCATATCCAAACATACTTCTCGTCTATTTCATTAATTCGATACATTAAAAAAAATCAATTTTGGCAACTCATATTTATTAATTTTTTTAATACTCAACAATTTGTCAATTAGTTAGCTAAGTCGATTTTCGGCTTGTATTCATTTAAATACTATCAAGCTCATATACTTCTAATTTCATGAGTTCAACATCTTAATGTCCATTGTATTCACTCAAATAATTTCAAATACATAAATTAAGTCACTTAAGCAAATGTTAATTTAAATTCGGCAAACACACATACCAAACTATTTTAACTAAATTCCCCCTAATATTTAAACTAAAATATGCACATTAAACTTACTAAATTTTCATTATGCCTTTCACTCCTAGAACATAAAAATATCAATCTTATTCCTTCATCCATGTCTCGGTCAATTATTCAAATTACCCATAAACATGAATTTTGCACTTTAACTTATCTACCATGATTCATTCGGCATTAACACTTATTTGCACCATTTCTCATACAATAAAGTAAATAAAAAAATAATGAACATTTCATTTAAACCCCCTATTGTCGAATGCATTATTACCCAACTAATAATTCTGCAAGTTTAACCTCATTCTCACATCTACTTATTCAATATAACATGAAAACAACCTCTAATTCCAACATATTAATACACGGCTTAGTGCCCAAACCACCATAGAAATTTAATTTTCTTAACATGGCCAAGAAATGCATTTACCATTAACTTAAACATATACGAATAAAATTTCAAAATCACTTCAAAACTTACCTCCAACTAGCAAAAGAAGGTGCCAAATTGATTTAGTGAAATTCATCTTTTTCTTTCTTTTTGTTTCGGTTTTGTAGAAGAAGAAGAAGAAGAAGATGAACACTATCTTTCAATTTCTTCTTTTATTCATCTTTTTATTTTTAATTCATTTTATTTAGAATGTTTTAATCACTTGTCAACATAATATTATAATCAATTTAAACTTAGTGGAGGGACATCATTACTTGGCCGGCCACTTAGTGTACATTGGGCATTTTGACCCAAACTTCCATACTATGAAATTATTTGGTCCTTACACATTTACCTAACATATTTTCTAAGTTTCTCAACTAAGTCCTGACAAGTGAAATTCACATTCATATGACTAAATTAAAACATCAAATTTTTCACACATGCACCATCACACATAGAAGATATGAAAATTAATTTTTAATAAACTTGATTTTGTGGTCTCGAAACCACATTCCAACTAGGGTCAAATTAGTGCTGCCATAAAAAGTATTAGTAATGACTGTCTTTTTATTATCTAGCCTAAGAAATAAATGGGTTTATTTTAACTAACTAATTAATTAAACTAAGAAGTTGCTGAAAATAGAATTGGGAAATTACTTCTGAGAAAACGATTGATTAAGGACAATACTTAAGGAAAAATCCACCTAGACTTTTACTTGTTATTCTGGCTCCGAACCAGATGATTTATTCATTTAACTTGTTCCGTAGAAATCCCTAAGTTATGTTATTATCCCTATTCAAAACTAATAATGTCTACTCCCTAGGTTGAATAACCGAGAATTTTCTCTAATTAACACTCTAGGGTTGCATTAACTAGTTCTATGGATTCCCTTATTAGGTTTCACCCTAATCTGGCAAAATCTTGTCACCCTATCTCTAGGCGCGCAATCAACTCTGCTTAATTATGACAAAGTTACTCTTAGTCAGGGTCTATTCCTCCTCCAACTAAGAGTAGTAACTTGAAGTGATATCCTAAAATACCAAAACAAGAATTAAGAACAAGTCAAATATTTATCATACGATTCAGAAAATAATAACAAGATTCATTTTAGGTTTCATCCCCCTTAGGTATTTAGGGGTTTAGTTCATAACTAAATAAGAAAACATCTCAGAATAATAAAGAATGCAAAACATAAAGAAAACCCAAACTCCTGAAAGGGAAATTGAGGAGAAATCTTCAGTCTTGATAGTGAATCTGGCTTCTGAGATGGATCAATCGACTTTCTTGGAGTAATTCCTTACTCCCTATTTTCCATTTTTCTTTCTTCCTCTTCTAGGGTGTATTCATAGGCTTTGGAATGCCTAAGTACCCTCAAAAGTGGCCTTTTCCGAATTAGACTCAAGTTAGGCTATGGCTTCTAAAGTGGGGGCCCTCAAATGGTAATTATACCATTTGGAATGTGAGTGGACATAAATGGACATTTATTAAGGTGTTTTAATGGTTTAATAACAAGGTTAATTTTGTAATTTGGTTATTAATACATATTAAATAAAACCAAAATTAATTTATCATCATCTTTTCACTATCCATAACCGATTATCAAAAGAAAATAAAGCCTTGGAGAGCATTTTAGGGTTCAGCATCATAATAGCTCAATTGGTAAGTGTTTTGAGCTCGATTTTTGATGATTTCTATGTTTTTCTTAATCGTTGCTTTGTATTCTAGATAGCCCATGCCTTTATTTTGAATTTTTTTAATGATTTTGTGAATTACCATTGATGAATACTTGAGCTTTTGAATGTTTGATGATGAAAAATGAATATTTGTTGATAGTTACACAAGTTTTGTTAAGTGATTTTAGCTAAAAATGCGTTTTAGGGATTTAATTGTGAAAAGTGTAAATTAGGTGGATGAAATCTAAAATAAATGAAAGTTTTGGGCTGCTAGGGACTTATATGAAATTCGACCAAGCATGAGTATTGTTGAATTGTGTGAATTTTGTGTAGTTGTGAAATAGGGACTAAATTGTAAAAATGTAGAACTTTAGGGGTTAAAGTGTAAAAATGCCCAAATATGTGCTTGTGGACTGAATTGAATGATTTTATGAATAAATGAGTTAATTCTGAATGTATATAGATCAAGAACGAAAGAAATCGGATTTAGATCGAGGAAAATCAAATGTTATCAAATAGTCTATCCAGTCTGCTTATCCCGAATACAGGGTAAGTTCATATGCAAATAATTGTCTTTAAATTGAATTATATATGTTTAATTGTCATTGAACTACTATGAATGTTGAATGATCAAATACGAGCAAGAATCGGCAGGGTTACAATATCCGAAAGTCTCGTACGAACCTTAGGAATAGTATAGGATACGAATGTCATGACATTCGGATTAACGAGATGTGATTATGTGTAAGACCATGTCTGGGACATTGGCATCATTATGTGATTACGTGTAAGACCATGTCTGGGACATTGGAATTGTTATTTGATTTCGTGTAAGACCATAGCTGGGCTATCGACATCGATATGTGATAACATGTAAGACCATATCTAGGATATGGCATTGTAAGAGCTATATGTGATTTCTGAGTATCCTTAACAATTCCAAAAGGTCAAACGGGCAAAGTCAAGTTAATAAAGAATGTGTGAATGAGTTAAGTGACTCAGGTACATATGATATTTATGCAAGTATTGAAAAGAGAAGTATTTGATGAATTCATTCATGATTTTGAATAAGTATACATTGGGAAAGGTTTGTGAGCTCATATGTGCTTACTCATAGTTTGCCTATTGATGAAAATGATGCTGATTCATGTGGTAATTTTATTTTTATATGGCTTACTAAGCTTTTAAAGCTTACTTCATGTGTTCTGTCCCTTTTTTTTTTAGATAATCGAAGCTAGCTCAGACTCGGGGATCATCAGGAACACCGTCACACTACCGATCAACTTGTTGGTATTTTTGGTGCTTTGTAAATATGGTATATGGCATGTATAGGCTAGTGATTTTATGATGTGTTTTGAGATATAATATTAGCCATGAGATTTGGCTCATAAATGATGTAAATGTTGGTATGTATTTGGCCATTTGGGTTAGCTTATTATATAAGTTTGGTAAGTGAAACATGATGCATATAAATGGCCTTGTGTTTTGGCATGTTTGTCATGGATATTGTGATGATTAATTAGTGTGATTTAAGGTTTAAAATAGATGATAAGATGATGAGAAAAATGCATAGAGAAGATAGGTGAAATTGTTGGTAATGGCATATCGTTTTAGTATGTTTTGGATTATGATTTGAGTAGTGAAATGGATCGATTTTAAATGGTATTATTTGTATATTAAATAGCATGTTTAGGTTGCCTATAAATGTATTGAAATGGTATGAAATGATGTGGTTTTCGTTTGCGTGAGGAGGGTGAGAAATGTGGCTTAAACCAAGCCTATTTGCACCCCACACGGTTGAGCACACGGTCGTGTGACTCGACCGTATGTTTATTGTAACTTAATTAAGCAAGTCAGTGAGTTACACGGCTTAGACACACGGGCGTGTCTACTGGCCGTGTGTAACACATGGGCTGGCACATGGGCGTGTGGCCGGTCGTGTGACCGAAGTCATTATACCCTTCAGATTTCACACGGCCAAGGCATACGAACGTGTCCCTGGCCGTGTGACATAAGTCAGTATGTATGCCCTGTTTCCACACGGCTTGTGACACGGGCGTGTCTGGTGGCCGTGTGAGGCACACGGCTTGTTCACATGGGCGTGTGATCCTTGTATGCATGAAAATTTTATAAGTTTTTCAAAATTTTCAAATGTTATCGGTTTAGTCCCAAACCTCTTCCAGGCATGTTTAAAGGTCTCATAGAGCCTTATAAGGGACAATGTGACTATGTTGGATTGATGTTTATGTATTAATGGATTCTTGGATGAGAAATGTATGTTGTATGTTGTAATTTGATAGGTAATGCCTCGTAACCCTATTCCAGCGACAGATACGGGTTAGGGGTGTTACATTTTATTGGTATCAGAGCTACGGTTTAGTCGATTCTAGGACTAACATAGCATGTATGAGAGTCTAGTTGCACATGCCATATATACTCTATGATAGTGTGATGATTCCTGACAGCTTAAATTATGTTTTCGTATAGTAATGGATCTCGAAAGAGCTATAGCTGATGATGTAGAGAGTAATGCACCCGTTTCCACTCAAGGGATAGCGCCTACTGAATCTAGACCCGTGACGAGTAGCCACGAAGGAAAGGCTAAACAAGCCTTTTTCCTGATGATGAGTGAGTGGTTTACGGAGTTTCGTTCGAACAAATCCGGCTGCTCAATAACCTCCACCCCCACCTGTTCCTTAACAAATCCCTGTTTTTCCTCAAATTATAGATCCGATACGATTGAAAAAGCCGCCAATAGATAAGATTCAGAAACATGAGGCTGACGAGTTTCAGGATACTATTGATGATGATGTGGACCTGAGTATTTGAAAAATTGTCTTGTACTCTTGATAAATGTATCAAATGTGTAGTACCTTTGCTAAGAGATAATGCGTACCATTGGTGGAAAACATTGATATCTGTGATTCCTATAGAACAATTTACTTGGGAGTTTTTCTAATCTAAATTCTAAAAGAAGTACATAAGTCAGTGATTCCTTGATCAGAAGCATAAAGAGTTTCTGGAGTTAAAACAAGGTCAGATGACTGTCACTGAGTATGAAAGAGAATTCGTGCGGTTAATCAAGTATGGCTGGGAATATGTTTCCACTGAAGAAATCATGTGCAAACGATTTGTAGATGGATTGAATAAAGATATAAAATTACTAGTCAAAATTCTAGAGTTGAAAGAATTTGTCTTTCTAGTTGAGAGGACTTGTAAAGCTGAGGATCTTAGTAAAGAAAAGAGAAAGGTAGATCCAGAAGCTAAAGACTCGAGAAAAAGGTCAATGAGTAAGCCATATCAATCTTCATCAAAGAAATTTTGAGACTCGTTTAATCGTTCTAATGCATTAGTGGGACATTTAAACAGAGATCGTGAATAGCAACATTCAAGCTTTAAAGCTCGCCTATCACGATAGCTAGTGTCGGGAGTGCAAAACCAAATCGAACGAATGTAGGTTGTAACACCCCTTACCTGTATCTGACGTCGGGACAAGGTTTGAGGCATTACGAGACTAAAACATAAACATTCATACAAAACTGAGCCATAAAATTTCGTCCAAATTAAAACCATTCACACATATGCATATCGTCCCTTATACGAACCTATGACGCCCAAAACATACATTGGGAGTGGTTTGAGACTAAACCAAGAACATTTGGAACTTTTACAACACTTAGAAAAAAAATTCTTGATTTGGAGGGTCACACGCCCGTATGGGTAGGCTGTGTGGTCACATACACGCCCGTGTAGCTTGGGACACGCTCGTGTCCTTAGCCCATGTAACTCTCTATTTATTACATCATCAACATAATAGGGTCACACGGCCATGTCACACGCTCGTGTGCTAGGCCATGTGGAAAATTTAATTTTCATGAATAAGGTGCAGACTTCACACGGCCAGGGCACACGCCCATGTCCTAAGACTGTGTATCTCACACGGCTGAGACACACTACCGTGTCTTGTACCCATGCGTTTACTACTGGGCATTCTATTTCTTAAAATTAAGATGCAGGGGACACATGGCCAGATCACACACCCATAGGACAGGCTGTGTGTTGCACACAGCCTAGACACATGCCCGTGTGTTTACTCGTTTGGACAACTTTGAAGCTATTTTCCAAGCCAATTGCCACCCTTATTTGCACCAACACATACAAGACTTCAAAGGAACTTAACATGGCATAATTAAGTACTTAAACATCATCAAATAAGCCACGTTCCTGGCAACACTATATCAACTTATACATGCTCAAGTTACCATACCTTATTAATCCAAGCTTACCATATCACATGCAATATGTAACATCAATTTACTCCATTTCTACACATTCATATCTTAGTTATCATCATGCCATATACTCACAACTCCATCATCAAACATCCATGATCATATCCACAATTCAACCATGCCAAAAATTTTAACCACAGCATGTATTACCTTGGCACATGCATGCATATATGAATGGGCTTACAACCCAATAATTAATATAATTCATATCTCATGGCCATATACAAAATGAATCATCAAATCATTATAAGCCAACACACTTGGACAAATTAATATGACACGTAAACAAAAAGACCAAGTCCCCTATACATGCCATTTTCAAAATATCAAAACCAATTATACCCAAATAACCAAGTTGATAGTGTGATCAATGCTCCGACGACTTCCGATCCTCGAGCTAGCTTGGCGTTACTATAAGGGATGAAAAGGAAGGGGGTAAGTTTAAGCTTAGTAAGTTGGCATGTAAGTAATTAACAATTTTAGTCATGTATTATTAGACACAAAACATAATATAATTTATCACAATGTCATCAAGTATCATAGATAAATCTTAAATCCGACATTGTGTACAATAAAAGTCATGATCATGATTCATTCATTCACTTCTTACTGAGGTCTCATCGATTCATAATCTCAATATTTATGAGCTTTGTGTACATACCTATACCCTTCCAACATGATCGTACCTTGTTATTTCTTTGACATAATCTTTGGATTACCCGTTGAACCACTTGGAATACTAAAGGATAACTGGGAAATCTCATACACATTGTAAGATGCCAATGCCATATCCCAGATATGGTCTTACATGGGATCACATATAGATACCAATAGCCCAGCTATGGTCTTACACAATGTCTCATATCGATGCCGTATCCCAGATATGGTCTTATACGAAGTATCATTTTCAAAGCCATGTCCTAGACGTGGTCTTACACAAAATCTCATGTCGATGCCATATCCCTGATATGGTCTTATACAGAATCTCAATAACCCTAATGTCATGACATTTGTATCCTATCTATTCCTAATGTTCAACCGGGATTTCGAAGTACCAAATCTTCGTCAGATCATCATTGAGTCATCATTAACCAAATCCATAAAGAAAAATAGACATTTCATGAAATATCAAAGCATTAGATATATAATAACATGATGTTGAATTATTTACACACGAACTTACTTCAGTACCAAAATATGGCTAACTATTCGATTTCGTTCACAACTTTGTTCTTCCCTCGGTTTAGGTCCGGACTCCGTTTTTCTTGATCTATAATAGCAAATTTCACTTATTTAATTATCACATTGTTCAAAACAGCACATAAATCGTACATTAGAAAAATTACAATTTTTCCCCTAAACTTTCACATATTTACAATTAGTCTCTAGGCTCATAAAATTAAATTTACTCATTTTCTTTGTGACCCAAGCCTAGTCGAACCCATGTCATACTTATAATAGCACATTTTCTTTCAAATTAGATTTTTACTACCTATTTTACAACTTTTACAAAAAGGTCCATTTTAGGTGTTTTTGTGAAAAATCTCTTTGTAAAAGATGTTTATCATACATCAAACTTTCATATTCCTCTATTAAACATCAAAATACATGCATGTCACACATGGGTAAGTTTTTAAACATGAGCCCTAGCCCAAAATAATGGTAGAAATAGCTAGATCGGTTGATGACAACTTTAAAAATGCAAAGAATATTAAAAACGAGGCCAGGATGCACTTACTATCAAGCTTGGAAAGTGAAGAAACCCTAGTTATGGCTCCTTAGAAATTTCAGCACCCATATGAGAAAAATGAGCAAATTTTGCTTTATTTTTCTATTTTTACTATTTTATTAACCAAATGACCAAAATGCCCTTTTTACTAAACTTTTAAATTTTATCCATGCATGCCCATTTTTGTCCATAAAATTAGAAATTAGACAAATTTCTATTTAAGGACCTCTAATTAATAATCCAAAGTTATTTCATACTTAAAGCTTCTAGAATCTCATATTTTGCAACTTTTGCAATTTAATCTAAAAAGTTAAATTGGACACTTATTCATAAAATTTCTCTATGAAACTTTCACACAATCATGCAAACATGTTTTGGACCTTAAAACAATCATAAAACAAATATTTCTACTTCGAATTTGTGGTCTTAAAACCACTATTCCGACTAGGCCTAAAATCGAGATGTTATATAGATAGTGTAGTGGTGATTGTAAATTGAATGATCAGGCTTGTTTTAAATGTGGACCATTAGATCATTTTATCAGAGATTGCCCAGAGTTAGCTGAAAAAGATAACGCTTAGAGTATGAGGCCGAGTAGTACTGCAGTTAGAGGGAGACCGCCCAGATATGATGGTAATATGAGTGGTAGTCAGAGAACGACAAAAGACTCTACTGTAAGGTCTGAGGCACGAGCACCTGCCCGAGCTTATGCTATCCGTGCACGGGATAAGGCATTTTCGCCAGATGTGATTACCGATATTTTCACTGTCTATGATGCTAATGTAATTGTATTGATAGATCCAGGATCAACTCATTCTTATATAGGCATGAATTTAGCATCCAATAAGACTTTGCCTGCAGAGTCTACTGAATTTGTGATTAGAGTATCGAACCCCTTAGGCAAATGTGTTTTGGTTGACAAAGTCTGCAAGAATTATCCGTTAATGCATCGAGATTTCTATTTTTCGGCTAATCTGATGTTGTTTCCATTCGATGAATTTGATATGATTTTGGGTATGGATTGGCTAATGATGCATAATGATATAGTGGATTGTAGATAAAAGATGATTGAACTGAAATGTCAGAATGATGAGACTATTAGAATCTAATCTAATGATATGAATAGTTTGCTAGTTGTGATATCATCTATGTTAGCTCAAATATTTGTAAGAAAGGGATGTGAAGCTTATCTTGCTTATGTACTTGATAAGAAAGTGACAGAAACAAAGATTGAATCAGTACTAGTTGTGTGTGAGTATCCAGATGTATTTCCCGAAGAGTTATCGGGTTTACCACCTATTAGAGAAGTTGAATTTGGTATTGAATTAGTACCGGGTACAACACCGATAGCTCCGTACCGAATGGCCCCAACAGAGTTAAAAGAATTGAAAGCTCAGTTGCAAGAGTTGACAGATAAAGGTTTTGCTAGACAAAATTTTTTGCCTTGGGGTGCTCTCGTGTTGTTTGTGAAAAAGAAAGATGGCACGATGAGAATGTGTATTGATTACAGACGGCTGAATAAAGTGACTATAAAGAACAAATACCCTCTATTATGGATTGATGATTTGTTTGATCCGTTAAAAGGGGCAATAATGTTTTCAAAAATTGATTTGAGATTGGGTTATTACCAGTTGCAAGTTAAAGACTCCAATGTGCCAGAAACTGCATTTAGAACAAGGTATGGACATTATGAATTTTTGGTTATGACTTTCAGACTAATGAATGCACTACTATTTTTATGGACTTGATGAACCGAATTTTCAGGCAATATTTAGACCAATTTGTAGTTGTGTTTACTGATGATATCTTAATTTTCTCTCGTGATGAATCTGAACATGTCAAGCATTTAAGAATTGTGTTTTTACAAACTTTGAGAGATAAATAGTTGTTTGCAAAGTTTAGCAAATGTGAGTTTTGGCTACGAGAGGTTAGATTTCTGGGACATATTGTTTCAGCTGATGGTATCCAGGTTGATCCGGGCAAAATTTCTGCAATAATAGATTGGAAGCCTTCGAGAAATGTATCTGAAATCTGTAGTTTTCTGGGACTAGCTAGTTATTATAGACAGTTTGTGAAAGGTTTCTCAATGATTGCGACTCCTATGACACGATTACTTTAAAAAGATGTAAAATTCGAATCGTCAGAAAAGTGTCAACAGAGCTTCGAACAGTTGAAAGTACTATTGATAGAGGCACCAGTGTTAGTTTAGCCTGAGTCGGGTAAAGAATTTGTAGTTTTTAGTGATGCATCGTTAAATGGCCTGGGTTGTGTTTTGATGCAGGAAGGCAGAGTTGTAGCTTATGCCTCGAGACAATAGAAGCCATATGAAAAGAATTACCCGACGTATGACCTTGAATTAGCCGCGATATTGTTCGCATTGAAAATTTGGTGTCTTTACTTGTTTGGTGAGAAATGCCATATTTATACTTACCACAAAAGCTTGAAATATTTGATGACTTAGAAAGACTTGAATATGTGATAGCGGAGATGGTTAGAATTGTTAAAAGACTATGAATTAGTAATTGACTATCATCTGGGGAAAGTAAACGTAGTTGTTGATGCTTTGAGTCAAAAGTCTTTATTTGATTTATGAGCTTTGAACACACAATTAGCTTTGTCTGAAGATGGTTCGATAGTAGCTAAGTTGAAAGCAAGGCTTTTATTTCTATAGCAGATTTGTGAGGCCCAAAAATTTGATAATGAATTGCAAGCAAAATGAGCCAAGTGTGAGTCAACTACTGATTCAAAGTTTCGAATAGGGCCTGATGACTGTTTGCTATTTCATGATAGAATATGTGTACCAAGAAATTCTGAACTCATTTAGAAGATTCTAAATGAAGCACACAGTAGTTGCTTATCAGTACATCCAGGAAGTACTAAAATGTATAATGATTTGAAACAATTTTGTTGGTGGCAAGGTATGAAACGAGATATCTCAAAATTTGTTTCGAAGAGTTTGATTTGTCAGCAAGTTAAAGCTGAGCATCAAGTGCCGTCAGGTTTATTACAGCCTATTATGGTTCCTGAGTGGAAGTGGGATAGAGTAACAATGGATTTTGTATCGGGTTTACCCTTATCCCTGAAAAAGAAAGATGCAATGTGGGTTGTTGTTGATAAATTGACAAAATCAACTCATTTTATTCTAGCACGTACAGATTTCTCGCTTGATAAGTTAGCTGAGTTGTATATCTCAGAGATAGTTCGATTGAATGGAGTGCCTACTTCTATTATTTCGGATAGAGATCCGAGATTCACTTCACGATTTTGGAAGAAACTACAAGAGGCATTGTGTACAAAGCTACATTTCACTACCGCATTTCACCCACAAACGGATGGTCAATCCAAGCGAGTTATTCAGATACTTGAGGATATGTTGCGTTGTTGCATTCTCGAGTTTGGGGGTAGCTGGGACAAATATTTACTTCTGATTGAATTTGCTTACAATAATAATTTTCAATCAAGTATAAAGATGGCACCGTATGAAGATTTATATGGTCGTAAATGTCGAACACCATTATACTGGACTGAGCTTAACGAGAATAAGATTCACAGAGTTGATCTGATCAGGGAAATAGAAGAAAAAGTGAAAGTAATTCGCGATAGTTTGAAAGTAGCATCGGATCGATAAAAATCTTAAGCAGACTTGAAATGGAAAGATATTGAGTTTCAGATCAGAGATAGAGTGCTTCTGAAAGTGTCGTCGTGGAAAAATATATTGAGGTTTGGTCAAAAAGGGAAATTGAGACCGTGATTCATCGGACCGTATGAGATTATCGAGCGAGTCAGACCAGTTGCTTATTGACTATCTTTACCATCTGAGTTAGAGAAAATACATAATGTATTTCATGTATCGACGCTTCGACGATACCAATCTGACCCTTCACATGTCATTTCCCCGACTGAGGTTGAAATTCAATCAGATATGTCATATGCTGAAGAACCGATTTGAATTCTAGCTCGTGAAATCAAAGAGCTGAGGAATAAGAGAATTGCATTAGTGAAAGTATTATGGCATCAACATGGGGTTGAAGAAGCTACGTGGGAACCCGAGGATGCTATGAGAAATAAATACCCTGACCTATTCACTGGTAAGATTTTCGTAGACGAAAATCTAGAAGGGGGAGAGTTGTAATAGCCTGGTTTTTGTTAATTCGGAATAGTAGTTTTGAAACAACAAATTTGAGGTCAGAAAATTATTTTTATATTATTTTTGGTGTTTATAGCATGATAGTATGTATGTGTAAAAATTTTGTAAGCTAATTTTATTGTTTAATAGCTCAATTTGATAAAAAGGACTAAATATCATAAAGTGTAAAAGTACAATTCTATAAGCTAAAAGTGTTTATTAGCTATGGCTTTTAAAGTGGGGGTCCTCAAATGGTAATTATACCATTTGGAATGTGAGTGGACATAAATGGACATTTACTAAGGTGTTTTAATGGTTTAATAACAAGGTTAATTTTGTAATTTGGTTATTAATGCATATTAAATAAAACCAAAATTAATTTATCATCATCTTTTCACCATCCATAACCCATTATCAAAAGAAAATAACCCCTTAGAGAGCATTTTAGGGTTCGGCATCTTGTTAGCTCAATTGGTAAGTGCTTTGAGCTCGATTTTTTATGATTTCTATGTTTTTGTAATCGTTGCTTTGTATTCTAGCTAGCCCATGCCTTTATTTTGAAATTTTTTAATGATTTTGTGAAGTGTCATTGATGAATACTTGAGCTTTTGAATGTTTGATGATGAAAAATGAATATTTGTTGATAGTTACACAAGTTTTGTTAAGTGATTTTAGATAAAAATGCATTTTAGAGATTTAATTGTGAAAATAGTAAATTGGGTGGATGAAATGTGAACTAAATGAAAGTTTTGGGCTGCTAGGGACTTATATGAAATTCGGCCAAGCATGAGTATTGTTGAATTGTGTGAATTTTGTGTATTTGTGAAATAGGGACTAAATTGTAAAAATGTGGAACTTTAGGGGATAAAGTGTAAAAATGCCCAAATATGTGTTTGTGGATTGAATTGAATGATTTGATGAATAAATGAGTTAATTTTGAAGTATATAGATCAAGAACGAAAGAAATCGGATTTAGATCGAGAAAAATCAAAGGTTATCGAATAGTCGATCCAGTTTGTTTATCCCAAATACAAGGTAAGTTCATATGCAAATAAATGTCTTTAAATTGAATTATATATGTTTCATTGTCATTGAACTGCTATGAATGTTGAATGATCAAATATGAGCAAGAATCGACAGGGTTACAATATCCAAAAAACCCGTACGAGCCTTAGGAATAGTATAGAATACCAATGTCATGACATTAGGATTAACTAGATGTAATTATGTGTAAGACCATGTCTGGGACATTGGCATCATTATGTGATTACATGTAAGACCATGTCTGGGACATTGGCATCATTATTTGATTTCGTGTAAGACCATAGCTAGGCTATCGGCATCACTATGTGATAACATGTAAGACCATATTTGGGATATGGCATTGTAAGAGCTATATGTGATTTTCGAGAATCCTTAACAATTCCAAAAGGTTCAACAGGCAATGTCAAGTCGATAAAGAATGTGTGAATGAGTTAAGTGACTCAGGTACGTACGAGATTCATACAAGTATTGAAAAGAGAAGTATTTGATGAATTCATTTAAGATATTGAATATGTATACATTGGGAAAGGTTTGTGAGCTTATATGTGCTTACTCATAGTTTGCCTATTGATGAAAATGATGTTGATTCATGTGGTAATTTTATTTTTATATGGCTTACTAAGCTTTTAAAGCTTACTCCATGTGTTCTTTCCCTGTTGTTTTTTAGATAATCGAAGCTAGCTCGGACTCGGGGATCATCAGGAACACTGTCACACTATCGATCAACTTGTTGGTATTTTTGGTGCTTCGTAAATATGGTATATGGCATGTATAGGCTAGTGATATGATGATGTGTTCTGAGATATGATATTAGCCATGAGATTTGGCTCATAAATGATGTAAACGTTGGTGTGTATTTGGCCATTTGGGTTGGCTTATTATATGAGTTTGGTACGTGAAACATGATGTATATAAATGGCCTTGTGTTTTGGCATATTTGCCATGGATATTGTGATGATTAATTGGTATGATTTGAGGTTTAAAATAGATGATAAGATGATGAGAAAAATGCATAGAGAAGATAGGTGAAATTTGTAACACGCCTAGCCCGTGTCTGTCACAGGATTAGGGTTAAGAGGCACTACCGATCGAACACAACATTCACATACATTTATACATTTATATTCAAAATCCATTCAAAACATCCATAATGTCCCTTGTAAGGCTCTATAAGACCTTAAAACATGCTTAAAAGTGGTTCGGGACTAAACCAATAACATTTGCAAACTTTTAGAAAATTTTCAACATTTAACGGTCATACGCCTGTGTGAACAAGCCGTGTGCCTCACACGGTCACCAAACACGCCCGTGTCACAAGCCGTGTGAAAACAGGGCATACATACAGTCTGCACCACACGGCCGAAGACACGCCCATGTGCCATGGCCGTGGAAAAACTTGGGAGGTTACTGACTTGAGTCACGCGGCCGGCCACATGCCCATGTGCTAGCCCGTGTGCCACACACGACAAATAGACACGCCCGTGTGTCTAGGATGTATCAAAACTGTAGGGTATACTGACTTAATTCGAAAGGGTACCCCAGGGGACACACAGCCGTGTAGCATGACCGTGTGTCGTACACGGCTTAGACACATGCTCGTGTGGACAAAAATAGGCCATTGGAAAAGCCAATTTGCCACCATACTCTCAAGCTCACATAGCAACCAAATTGGTACCATTACATTACACTTATAGCAGCAAAAAACATGCCAATTTATACACCTATCATACCAACTATAACTATCTAAAATAGCCAACACTTAAACATACTAATCAAGCCAACACATAAGGCATTATATACATCATATATATGTCATTTTCCAAACACATAATTCAAGCCAACTTAAATGGCCATATATACCAACATTTACAAGCCAAATCTCATGGCTAAAATCATAACTCAAAACATACCAAGATGACACTAGCCTATACATGCCATATACCATATATACAAAGCTTCAAAGGTACCAACAAAATGGTCGATAGTGTGATGATGTTTCCTGACGATCCCCAAGTCCAAGCTAGTTCGATAATCTATAAAACATAGACAAATAACACACAGTAAGCTTCATAGCTTAGTAAGTTCGTACTAAACATACTCAACAGTTCGTAATATACAAATCATCAATTCGAACTAATTAAAGTCTAAATCATGGTGACCAACAAACTTTCCTCATACTTATTCAAATGTTTATGATCAAGTTCTAATTGGATTTCATGCTTTATATGTACTTACCTGTACAAATTCATATCGAACTCATACCTTTATGTAATAGTGTTGAATACTCGATATCTCGCACACTAAGTGCCAAAGCATAGCCGAAGCTATTATAATCTCGCACACTAAGTGCCTTTCATAGCCGAAGCTATCTCAGTCTCGCACACTAAGTGTCATTTATATAGCCAAAGCTATTCTGATTCGCACACTAAGTGTTATATATATAGCCGAAGCTATCTCGAAACATACATTAAGTGCCAAACATAGTCGATTTGTCTTCGTATGCAATTGTAGTCGCATATATACAATTTATGCAATATTAAAGCATTAAAAACATAATTGTAACAATGTTTATCACGTACGAACTTACCTCGGACGTAAAAACGACAAAACTAGTCGATTAGTCGAGTACTTTGTTCTTGCCTCGATCTAAGTCTAGGTTCCTCTTTTCTTGATCTAAAAACATTCAAAATTAACTCATTTATTCACCTATTCATTCAATTTCATCCAAAAATGCCTATTTGGGCATTTTTCACTTAAGTCCCTAGACTTTCACATTTAATCAATTTAGTCCCTATTTTTCAAATACATCAAATTCACACAATTCAATTTAATCCATGCTTAACTGAATTACCATAGTACCCCTAGCAGCCCATAATTCACATTTATTCACAATTTAACCCCTCAATTTACACTTTTCTCAATTTAATCCCTAATGTGCATTTTTACTCAAAATCACTTTACAAAACATGTATATCAAACACCAAGCCTTCATAATTCATCACCAAACATCATAAAACTCATGGATTCATCAATGGCATTTATCAGAATCACTAACAAACTCAAAAATTAAGGAACGGGCTAGCTAGTACTCAAAGCAACGATCACAAAAACGTGGAAATCATCAAAAACCGAGCTCAAAACATACCTCAATCATGCTATGCAAGTGTCGAATATCAAAGCCCTATTTAGTTTTCTTCTTTGCTTCATTCGGCCATTAAAAGATGATAATGGAACCATATTTGATTTTGTTTTTACTTAATTACACATTAATTCCATTATTACCATTTTAACCTTTGTTTAAAACATCATAAATCATTTAATGAATGGCTATTCATGTCAATTTCCATTATCCATGGTTTATTCACAACATAAGGACTTCACCATTAATGAATCATAGCAATTAAACACTTAAACAATTAGCACATCAACTTTGCATTTTATGTTATTAAGTTCTTTTATTGATTTAAGCATCCGAACAATAAAATTAGCACACAAAACTTTTACACACATCTAATTTCATGCCGTAAATATCAAAAATAATATTAAAATAAATTTTTGACCTCAAATTTGTGGTTTCAAAACCACTAATCTGATTTAGCTAAAAATCAGGCTGTTACAAAATTATTGGTAATGGCATATTGTTTTAGTATGTTTTGGATTATGATTTGAGTAGTGAAATGGATGGATTTTAAATGGCATGATTTGTATATGAAATAGCATGTTTTGGTTGCCCATAAATGTATTGAAATGGTATGAAATGATATGGTTTTGGTTTGCTTGAGGAGGGTGAGAAATGTGGCTTAAACCAAGCCTATTTATGCCCCACACGATTGAGTACATGGGCGTGTGACTCGACTGTGTGTCTGCTGTAACTTAATTAAGCAAGTAAGTGAGTTGCACAGCTTGGACACACAGGTGTGTCTATTGGCCATGTGTGACACACGGGCTGGCACATGGGTGTGTGGTCAGCCGTGTGACCCATGTAAGTATACCATTCGATTTCACACGGCTAAGGCATACGGACATGTCATTGGCCATGTGATGCAAGTCAGTATGTATGCCCTGTTTCCACATGGCTTGTGACACGGGCGTGTCTAGTGGCCGTGTGAGGCACATGGCCTATTCACACAGGCATTTGATCCCTATATGCATGAAAATTTTATAAGTTTCCCAAAATTTTCAAATGTTATCGATTTAGTCCCAAACCTCTTCCAGGCATGTTTTAAGGTCTCGTAGAGCCTTATAAGGGACAATGTGACTATGTTGGATTGATGTTTATGTATTAATAGATTCTTGGATGAGAAATGTATGTTGTATGTTGTGATTTGATAGTAATGCCTCGTAACCTTATTTCGACGATGGATACGAGTTAAGGGTGTTACAGGACAGGCTATTTACCAAGCTATTTGCCACCCTTATTTACACATACACATACATAAATTCAATGGCATACATCATGGTATACTTAGGCAACCAAAACATCTACAATCATGGCCAAAACATGTCAATGCAATACCATCATCTATCATGCTCATGACATTTCATTATGCCAAATCAAACATACCAATTTCACATTCAAAACACCACTAAGACTAATTTCAATTTGCATTTACTTATCAAGATAATCCAACACATCGATAAACCAAACTCATCCATTTTGCAACAAGTCAATAAGCCATAATCAACATTTAGCAAATCAATATAAACTACATCACCAAGGGGGCATTGGCATATACATGCATATATATATGAGCTTACAATCAATTTAACCAAAATGAGCCCATTTATATGGCCAAATACCAAATCAATCCTCTGACCAAGTCCCTATACATGCCATATATCAAAATGTTTAATATCAACAATACCTAAAATGACAGTTTGATAGTGTGATGCAATCTCCGACGATCTCCAACCCGAGCTAGCTTGGTGACACTATAAAACATGGAAAGTAAAACGAAGTAAGCTATATAGCTTAGTAAGCTCGTATGAAAGAAATAAGCAAATCTTACCATAATCTCATGACTAAAATTCATTCCATCACAAACTTACCTTGAAATCATCATTTCACGAATTTAATAATCATAAGCTTTATTACATACCTGTACCATCTCGAAATAATTTCATACTTATTCTCATCGTTGACATCCCCAATGAACCACTCAGAATAATAATATTGGATACTCGGGAAACCTTACGCACAAGGTGTTACATATGTAGCCATTGCTACCTCTATCTCATAACACATATATGCTCGCTCTCGAGCCATCAACGGGCCTGCTCACACAAGCTGTCAGTCAAGACGTAGCTACACGGTGCTGTTCACACAAACTGTCAAGTAATCGCAACATATGCCGGTATACTTAGCCACCGGTAGGACGTACAGGACCAGCACCGGATCACATAACATAATACCCTAGTGACATGTCACTTGTATCCTAATCTATTCCTATGGTTCGATTGGGATTTCTCGCTTGCCAAAACATCGTCGAACATGTCTGTAGAGTCATTTACACAATTCATACAAAAATTAAAGCATTTAAAATACTATTATAATAAAGCTTATTTACATACGAACTTACCTCAGTTACAAAAACAGCAAAAAGGATCTATTCGTCAATTACTTTGTTTTTCCCCCGATCTAGATCCGAGCTTCATTTTTCTTTATCCATAATACCATATTTAACTCATTTAATCATCAAGCTATTCAATTCAATCCAAAATCACATTATGGCAAAAATTACATTTTTGCCCCTAATATTTCAACATTTTACAATTTAGTCTCTAGGCTCGTAAAATGAATTTCTTTCAATTTCTTTCAATTTCTTCACAACCCAAGCCTAGCCGAACCTTACCCTTACTCATAACAGCCCACATTTTACATTTATTCACACTTTACCACACATTTTTCAACACTTTACAAATCAGTCCCTATTAGACATTTTTACTAAAAATCACTTTACAAATGTTGTTTAACAAACAACAAACATGCATTTTCTACCATCAAACATCAAAATACAAGCATATTCAACATGGGTAAGATTTTAGACTTCAACTTTCTTTCAAATTAGTCCTTTAAATAGCTAGATCAAGTTACAACAATTTTAAAAATATAAAAATCACTAAAAATGGGACAATAACGGACTTACAATTGAGCTTGAAAGCTTGGCCAAAACCCTAGCTATGGCTTCCTCCAAAATTTCGGCTATGAAGGACTAAATTGAAAAAGATGGACATCTTTTATTTGTTAATTTTGTCTTTATTTACCAAATTACTAAAATGCCCTTAATGCATAACTTTAAAGTTTCACCTAACCATGTTCATTTTTGTCCACCCTAAAATATAATGGTCTAATTACCAATTAAGAACCTTCAATTTCAAATTTCATTGCAATTAGACACCTTTAACTTATAAAAATCAAGTTTTGCACCAATTGCATTTTAGTCCTTCTAGTCAAGTTGAGCACTCAAACGATAAAATTTCTTAACGAAATTTTCACACAATTATTCTATCATGTTGTAGACCTTAAAATAGTAATAAAATAAATATTTCTACTCTAGATTTGTGGTCCCGAAACCACTGCTCCGATTCGACCAAAAAATAGGCTGTTACAAAAACATTGTCACTAACATTTAACATATACATAACATGTACACATTTGCATTTTCACAACGGCTATCATAACCACATATCACATGTTATAACATCTCGTCTCAATTCACATATACATAAACACATAAGCACTTAATTCACAAGATAACATATGTATGAGAAAGCTTACACTCGAAATTTCAAGTAGGGGTTTAGTCTACTACTAAATTCCTAAATAATGCATTGAATCATGTCCACAAGTAATTATTCCAAACAATCACCAATTACGTTTTCGCCAAAAAGCCGAAAGCTCAAACTAACTTTTCCTTGCCTTTATCTCTCCTCGTAGAAGGTTTTATCGAATCCAAAACTTCAAGACAACAATTTCACACAACAATGCATCCAAAAATTAGTCAAGGACTCATTACAAGCATACCAAACATAAGCCTAAACTAAATTCTCATCTAACTGAAACTTATAACATAGCAAACTTTAAATTCGAATATCTCGATCTATACTTAATCTTTTCACCTAAAACCAATTTTTTTTCATCTTATACTTCACCTATGAATAATTCCCAACCTTTAAACTACAATAAAATACTCAATTCATAGTATTGGCTTTTTCGACATGTTTTATGGCTATTTTTCAAAAATTAATTAAAATTCAAGAAATCTTTAACGAAACTTTAAAGTAAGTTTAGAAACCTTCTAATCATGTTAACAGAAGTTGAAAAACACTTTGAAACCACATTTTTATCCATAAACCTGAAATTCACCATTAAAGACCAAATTTTCGACTTCTATTTAAAACATGTGTTTCAATTGCTAAAAATTTAGTTTAAGGTACTAGATATCATTTATGTAACACCCCAAACCCAGCCTAGACATTACGACCAAATCCAGAAGTGTTACGAAGAAACATTATATATCCGACTTCCTTTTTATTTGAAACCATCATAAACCGTTGTTACTTAGTATGCCCGACTTGTTTGGGAATGTGCTAATATACTTATTTAACTTAAAATAGTTGTTTGTTTATTTTTTTAATAAAATCAATTTTTTTTGCAGCGAAGTTTCTTAAAACATTATATTTTGGTAAATCGATTTTGTTTCCTTGAAAACCGTTATTTTTAGAAAAAATATTGTTTTCATAAAAATCTTTTTATCAATCGTTATGCTAGAAAACCAAAATAAAAATTCGAAACCAAAAACAGTCCCAAATGTCCAAAGAGTCCCAAAATTACAAAACTCTCAAAACCAGAGTTTTATGGAAAAATGGTTATATCTAAGCTTCTATCGCCCCGACCCACTTAAGTCTAAGGGTTACCTGAATGAAATAGACAAACAGAGAGTGAGTTTTGATAACTCAATGTGTAATGCATACATAAACAGAAATTCAGATTCAATCTCATGGCAGAGCATATACAGACGTAAATCTTTTGTAGAATAGGAATTATAACAAAATCATATAGATACAAATATACATAATCCGACCCCTATCCGCTACACACCAATTCCGACCATCCCAACACACCACGTGGAGTATAAAACACCCACCTAGCCCTACACAATATATAGTGTTCATATGACACATTTCAAAATAGTCGTAGCATTGCTGCCAGTATATTGGCTAAATATCGCCTTACACAGAATACTTCCTCATCATAATACATAACCCGTCCCATAGCCAGATACATACAGAGCATTAGATAAAATAGAATAATAGATACCAGAATGTATATCACGTGCATGCTCGTATAACGAATACTAAACATGCTCATACATAGCAAAACAAATCATACATATCATTTTACACAATAGTCATATAGATGTTATTTACATCAATTTCAATCTAACAGAGTGACAGATTTCATACTTTAATGTTTATACCACACATATTGACACTACAAAAAGCCCACAGTCAATCGGGACAACATGTACAACCCTAGGGAAAAATTTTGAAATTTGGCCCACACGCCCGTATGTCGCACGCGACCTACCACACAGTCGTGTGGCATCGACAGGCCCTAATTTTGGCTTTCGTCGATCGTCATTTTTCGAGTTTCTCGTTACACACTTAGTTCATTTATGACACGAATACCACCACGAGACCTCTAAAACCTAGAAATATCATTCAAACAATCACTTTTTAGTATCAAATCACCAATTCACTAAAACCCTAAATGACATACTCGAAAGTATTAACCTTTTAAAAGCTCAATCACTTACCAAGACAGATACGTCAGTCCAAACACACTAGACGATAGAGGATGAGTTCTAGCCCCTTTGATTAACATCTATCACGAGAGTTTACATGAATCACACCCAAGAACAAATTCACCATTACAAGAATCTAAAGAATTCTTACTTACGATTACCTGGATAGATGAACTGCAAAGAGAGAAGAAAACTTTTGAGAAAAAACGATGCAAGAATCACAACAAATTGCAGGAACAGCAAGACACCAAACAGAAAAATAAAGAAAATGGAAAAAAAAAAGAGACAGAAGCAGGAACAAAAATGTGAAAAAAAAGAATTGGGATTTGTAGAAAAAAATAATAAAATTAAATTAAGATAATTAAAGTTAGGAAATAATCCAACTCCCTACTACCCCACTAACAACCAAATCCCACCAAAACCGATACCTTAATCCTCATCCAACTATCTTAGAATTCCAATTCCACCAAACCTGTAACAGCTCGTTTTTAGTCAAGAGGATTGGGTGACTAAAATCATGTAAGCAAATGATTGGGTGACTAATATCATGAGATGTGTTTGATATCCATAACATAATTATTCAAGAAGCAATAAGATGGCGTTGACCCTCAAGTCATTTTCTTTCAAAAAAAAGAATAGTGGCTTTGAAACCACAAATCTAAAGTCAAAATATTTATTTTATTATTATTTTAATGTCTATTGCATGATAGTATAATTGTGTAAAAATTTCGTTAAGAAATTTTATCGTTTGAATGATTAATTTGATAAAAAGGACTAAATCGCGTAAAGTGTAAAAGTTATGTTCTAATAGCTAAAGGTGTTTAATAGCTATAGAACTTTAAAGTAGAGGTCCTTAAGTGATAATTAGCCTATTAATGAGTTAGGATGATAATGACTTGGTATTTTTTGTAATTATTAATGTTTTAAAGGGTATAAAGGTAAACTAGTAAATAACGATGAATTAAGTAAAACCAAATTAAGTATCATCTTTTATTCTCCTTCTTCATCCGAATTCTAGGGCTTGAGAAGCCATTTTTAAGCTTTCAAATTTTAACAACTTCACTTTGCTAATTTGGTATGTATTTTGTCTCGTTTTTAATGATTTCTATGTTTTTGGAGTTTTTGTAACTTTTTTTTGATAAAAAGACCGAGGGTCCAACTTCAATTTATTGCATCATTTAAAACAATGTCATGGATATTCGACGAATAATCCATGTTAAAATCCATGATACAATTTTTGGTCATATCCCAATTACAAAGAATGTTTGCTACTTTATTACAATATCTCAGAGCCCAATTAAAATTGAAACAACAAAAAGAGTCCATCATTTTGTACATATCCTGGAAGCGGTGGCCCATAGTCGTTAAATCAGCATTCCTTCAATTAAAATGATTAACAAGGCTGACATAATTTATTTCAAACTCCAGCTTTGACCAGCTTTTTGACGTAGCAAAATTAATACTTTCTTCAAGCGCCATTATCTCAGCCCACTCAATCTGCATCTCTTTATCCACAGTGCCAATCCTACCTCTAAGAACAAAACCATCGTGATCCTTGGCCACAAGACCGTAACTCATTTTCTTACCCTTTGTAGTGGCATCAAAATTAACTTTCACCACCCCCTGTATAGGTTTCCTCGAGGCTTTCTTCATAACAGGTCTAGGCAGCATCAATTTTTCCAGCAAATTAAATATGCAGAAATCATGGCTCAATGACGCAGCTCTCTCTCAAGTCTTTTTGGCTTCTTCCTCCTTGCCGCGAAAGACTCGATTGTTCCTACTGTTCCAAACATTCCATAAAACAGTGATACAATCGAAGATAGCCTTGTTATCCAACAAGCGAGCTGCATCTTCAATCCAATCAATACACCTAGTATAATGTCCATCAAGCAGATTATGGCTAAAGCCACCATAATCCAGCACGCACGAGCGAAAGGATAGTTCTTTAAGGAGTGAATCAGAGTGTCCTTCTCATTACCATATTTTGGGCAAGTACCATTAAACTCACTCTAGATGCTAGCTATTTTTTCGTTCATTGGAAGTATATCGTGACCCAAATGCTAACAAAAAATACGAATTTTTGGAAGAGTTTGTAGCTTCCATGTTAATCTCCAAAAGATCTGGTAAGGGCCATACCCAACGTGCTTGAGTGTCAACCACGAGTAAGCAAACTTAGACGAGAAAGAGTCGTGAGGATTATGGAACCAAATATGTCGATCATCATGTTCATTATGAAAAATGAGAATTTTTCTGATTTGGTCCCCCATATTATCTCTATAAAGCTCATTGATCCTTTTTTTTGTTCCAACTATCCTTCCTATCATTCAACAGCTCACACACTTTGTTCTCCTGAACCCACCTTTTATTAAGACAGATGGACCCACCAGACAGCCCCTCAAAGCCCCAATTGTCATGCCAAATTTTAATACTTCTGTCGTTGCCAACATTCCACCCAAAACTCTCATCCAAGACGCTAGGTGCCTTAGCTATGCTCTGCCACGTGTAAGAGGGCTTGTCCATACTTTTAGGATGAAAAACATCACCATCTGGGAAGTACTTTGCGCTCAAGACTTTGTAGCATAAGGTCTCTTTGAAGTTAATAAGATGCCAAACTTGCCGACCCAGTAGAGCCACATTAAAACGTCGTAAATCCCTAAAGCCAAGGCCCCCATGCCTTTGGGGTAGCACATACGAGCCCATGCCATCATGTTCCAACCTTTGTTATTCTCCTTTCCCCACCACCACACATACCTTATCAAAGATTGAATCCCCTCAAGGACATCATTAGGTGTATAAAACACGAGAATGCGTATGTAAGGATCGACTAGAGGATTGACTTTATAAAAATCTCCTTGCCCCCATTAGACAGTAAGCGCTTTGCCAACTGTTGATCCTACAAGCTATGCGGTCCATAATACTCTGAAAGGCACTAGATTTCTTTTTGCCAACAGGAATAGAAAGCCTAAGGTAGCCGTCCAGCTTATCGACCATCTTTATTTTTAATAATCCACTCTTGGTCACCCGCTAAGGTATAGGAGTGTTAGGGCTAAAGTACACCATTGACTTTTCCTGGTTAATGCTTTGGCCCAACATCTTTTTGAATGTGTCCAAAATCTGCTTGGAAGCTTCCACTTCACTACATTGTTCCTAACAAACAATAGAGCATCATCAGCAAAAAATAAGTGGTTGATTCTAGGGCCATCCTTACTCGTACGGATGCCCTTAACCTTATTGTTCCCTTAGGCATTAATCAACATACGCGAAAAAGCATCCATACAGAAATGAAAGAGGTAAGGAGATAAAGGGTCCCCTTGACAGAGTCCCTTCTCCGAAATAATAACATCAGCAAGACTCATGTTGTACTTGACTCTGCACCGAACCGTACAAACACAATTCATAATTTTCTTAACCCATTCACCAGAAAAACCAATCTTTAACACCACTTTCTCAAGGAAGCACCACTCCACCCAGTCATAAGCTTTACTCATATCGAGCTTGACCACACAGCCTTCGTTCGGGCTATTTTTAGAGCTACGGAGGTAGTGCATGAGCTCATGTGCAATTAGAACATTGTCGTGAATCATCCTCCCAGGAACAAAAATGCTCTGGTTCTGGCTTGTGTAGTAAGGAAGGACTTCTTTGAGTCGGTTCACCAGGACCTTGGATACAATCTTATAAATTACCCTGCATAAACTTATAGGGCAGAAGTTAGTCATCTCACAGGGATTTTTAGTTTTAGGAATCATAACCAGTAAAGTTTCATTAATACTATCGACTTTATTAATGCCTCTCAGGGTCTCATGGCCCATCCTTAAAACATCATCGCCCACGGACTGCCAATGCTCTTTAAAGAAGCTCCCCAGAAGCCCATCAATTCTCGGGCCTTTTCACGGGTCCATGTATTTGAAGGCAGCCAAAATCTCAGCATCAGTAAACTCTCTATTAAGGTTCCTATTTATGCTATAGGTGATACATGTCGGGGACAAAGTGTAAGTCAACCTCCTCATTAATCGCTGTAGTATACTTGAAAAGATCATTGAAGTAGTTGCATGTAATGGTACAAATTTCATTCTTGTCTTCATGCCATGTTCCTTGCGAATCTTTTAAGCTCTCAATACTATTCTTTTTCTCACGATCAGTAGCCTGTACATGGAAATAACGGGTATTTCTGTCCCCTTCTCGAAGCTATTGAGTACGAGCCTTTTGCGCCCAGTACTTCTCTTCCACCTCATATAAATGACCCAACTTTCTACGCGTTGACTTAAGAAGCTTCGTTGACCTCTCACAAATAGACCCATCCATGAGGTGTTACCAATCTTTTTTCCCAACTCATAAATTTTATTCCTCTTTTTTTGTACTGATTGTATTGCCAGGGACCAAGTTTCTCACAGACCTCCTCCACTTTTTCCAAGATATTGCTTTCCTAGTTGGACCAAATGCGAGTGATTATATCCTTAGCCTCCTACTCCTTAGCCCAATAGGTATCATATCTAAACCAAGACTTAGGGTCACTGCATCTCTCCCCCGGTTTGCTACCAATCGTATTCATAAGAACAGCTTCATGATCAGACTTAGACTGGCGCACAACCTTTCTAGTAAGGAACGTCATTTTTTCGGTCATATCCTCTGAAATAAGAAATCTGTCAAGTCTTTCCTTAACTAGGTCAGGCCCCCCTATTGTTACTCCACGTGAACCAACCATTTTTAGTTTTAACATCAACCAAAGACAACTCCTCCATAAGCTCGCTAAACTCATCCATCAAGTTTCTCAACTTTCTCCGACCACCTTCCTTTTCAGCATTGTTAGGAATAGCGTTGAAATCACCCCCCACAATCCATCCTTCCCTAACAGTTCTTTTCACCCTCCTGAGCATATCCCACGAGTGTTTCCTTAAGTTCGGATCAGCTTAATCGTAAAAGCCAGTGAACCTAAGCACCTCATCCTCTTCCATACAAACCAAAGAGTCAACGTGATATTTAGAGTAATTGTATACAGTAACCTTCACTCCTTTCCTCCACATCAAAGCCAAATCACCACTTCTCCCTTCCGTACTAGCAGGCATACACCCTTCTATCCTGCAAATAAAATGAATACGAGAGAAACATTCTGAATGAATTTTAGTCTTACATAAGAAAATAATATTAGGGGTATTAGCAACAAGAACTTGTTTCAACTCTCGAACTATCATAGGGTTCCCAACCCCATGGTAGTTCCAGCATAGGATTTTCATGGTTCCTGGCAGGGCTGATCTTCAACCGCAGTCTTAAAGGGTGAAACTCTATCCATTAGTCTCCTCCTAACAATTTTGGATGGGCTTTCTTCTGTGTTATCTCTAATCATCCCTCTTATTCATTTTCTCTTACGCTTGAGCTGTCCCATGCTATCACGTATTAACTTGTGGTTTCTTTTTTCCACAGGAGAGGTCGATATCGAATCTTCTTCGCCTCCCTTCTCTTTTTCTTTCTAGCTAGGTTGCCTACTTTCATCCCTCGTGTTTGTTTGAATTTCCTCCTTATCCTCATTTGAGAGGACTGTTGTTTTAACTATTTCCACCCTGTTTCTCCACATGCCTCTTTCTTTATTCGGGTTCGCGATAGATGACCTCATCTAGCTTCTATACTGGAGGTTTAATCCATTTAACCTAACACCCTCCCTAATATTTTAGCATTTTTTAATAGTATGTCCTATCAGCCCACACACGTAACAAAAATCTGGGAGCCTCTCATATTTTATCACCCATATCATTTCCACTCCATCTTTGCTAGCTAATTTCACAATCCTCCTTAAAGGTTTTGATATATCAATTTTGAATTTTAGTCTCATAAATTCGGTCCACCCTCCATCTCTATCCTTTCAATTGATCGCCACGAGCTCACCTATAACATTCCCAACGTCCAATGCCATTTTATGATCCATGAGTTCTAGAGGAATGTTGTAGACTCTTGACCAAAAGGGCGACAGCCAGAATTCATAGGAATTTATTTCCTTTCCCTTTTCCAATGGTAGTATTGAGAATAAAAATTTATCAAATAGCCAGGGCATATGGTTAAGGATTCGGCTATGTCCCTCCAGGCAACTGAACTTAACAATAACGACCCCTTCTTTGCTAATTTGGTATGTTTTTTGTCTCGTTTTTAATGATATCTATGTTTTTAGAGTCGTTATAACTTAAACTAGCTAGCCCAGGGACTAATTTACAAAACTGTTAAAGGTTTAGACTTTTATCATTGATGAATATGTGTTTATCTTGATGTTCGATGATTAGATAAACAATATTTGTTAAGTGATTTTGGGTGAAATTGCAAATTAGGGATTTATTTGTGAAAAATGAAAATTATGTGGTAAATGTGTGAATTAATGAAAATTTTGGGCTACTGTGAGTATATTTATAATTCAGCTAGCATGGGTGTGGGTTAATTTGCATGAATTTGCATTTTTATGAGCTAGGGACTAAATTGTAAAAATGTTGAAATATTAGGGGCAAAACTGTAAAATTATCATAATATGTATTTGGGCAAAATTTAATAGAATGATTAATAAATGGATTGAATTTGATTATATAGATCAAGAAAATCCTCGTAAGGAATTAGATCGAGGGAAAAATAAAGTTTTAGACTAGTCAATCCATATCGTCGTTTTTGTGATCGAGGTAAGTTCGTATGTTAATAAGCATTAATATAATTGTGTTTTAAATTCTTTATTATTGAAATAATTATGAATATGATATTACGAAAATGTTCAACGAAGATTCAGTAATGTTAAATCTCGATTAAACTTTAGGAATAGATAGGATACAAATGACATGTCATTAGGGGTCATTGTGTTTGGGTGTTGGTCCTTATGTTCTACCGGTGGCTGAGTTATCTGACATGTGTTGCTGATCCTCATCAGCTTGTGTGAGCATCACCATCTAGTTACGTCTTGACCGTTAGCTTGTGTGAGCAGGCCCGTTGATAGCTTGAGAGTGAGTATTATCATTTAAATGATTAATTCGATAAAAAGGACTAAATTGGGTAAAGTGTAAAAGTTGTGTTCTAATAGCTAAAGGTGTTTAATAACTATAGAACTTTAAAGTAGAGGTCCTTAAGTGGTACTTAGCCCGTTAATAAGTTAATGGATGATAATGGCTTGGTATTTTTTGTAATTATTAATGTTTTTAAAGGGTATAAAGGTAAATTAGTAAATAATGATAAATTAAGTAAGACCAAATTAACTATCATCTTTTATTCTCTTTCTTCAACAAAATTCTAGTGCTTGAGAAGCCATTTTTAAGCTTTCAAATTTTGACAGCTTTATTTTGCTAATTTGGTATGTATTTTGCCCTGTTTTCAGCTAGCATGGGTGTGGGTTAATTTGCATGAATTTGCATTTTTATGAGCTAGGGACTAAATTATAAAAATGTTAAAATATTAGGGGCAAAATTGTAAAATTACCATAATGTGTATTTGGGTTAAATTAAAAAGAATGATTAATAAATGGATTGAATTTGATTGTATAGATCAAGAAAATCCTCGTAAGGAATTAGATCGAGGGAAAAATAAAGTTTTAGACTAGTCGATCTATATAGTCGTTTTTGTGATCGAGGCAAGTTCGTATGTTAATAAGCATTAATATAATTGTGTTTTAAATGTTGTATTATTGAATTAATTGTGAATATCATATTACGGAAATGTTCGACGAAGATTCAGCAATGTTAAATTCCAGTTGAACTTTAGGAATAGATAGGATATAAATGACATGTCATTAAGGGTTATTGTGTTTAGGTATTGGTCTGTACGTTCTACCGGTGGCTGAGTTATCTGGCATGTGTTGCGAAACCTCGTCAGCTTGTGTGAGCAGAATCGTTTAGTTACATCTTGACCGTCAGCTTGTGTGAGCAAACCCGTTGATAGCTTGAGAGTGAGTATTATATGAGATATGAGATTGAGATAGCTTCGGCTATGTATTGGCACTTAGGGTGCGAGATTCCCAAGTATTCAATATTATTCCAAATGGTTTAACGGGTATATCGATGAATTGCAGGAGTATGAAATTGATACGAGTCAGTACAGGTATGTACGTGAACTATACAATCATTGAATCGAGAAAATAGAGGGGATTCCTGTTTAACTTTTGGATTGAACGTGTGTTAAGTTTTGGATTTAAATTGAATTGCATTATGTGATGTTTAAATATTTGAATTGTAAGTTTTACTTATTTAGCATACGAGCTAACTAAGCTTTATAGCTTACCCTGTTTACTTTTTCGTGTTTTATAGTGTTTTCGAAGCTAGCTCGGATTGGGAGTTGTCGAAGATCTCATCACACTATCAAGCTGTCATTTTTGTACTTTTGAACTTGTATTTTTGGTTATATGGCATGTATAGGAGTTGTGGTTAATATGGCATATATGTTAGTAATGGATTTAGCCAATTGATTTGGCTTGTAAATGTTGTAAGTTTTGGTTATGTGTATAGCCATGTGATTTGGCTCATTTTGGTATACTTGGTGTTGTATATATATATATGTGTGCAAATGGTCTTTCGTTAGGTGGTTGGTAATTGCCATGTGAATGCTTGTTTGTGGATTGATATTTTGAGTATCAAATGGTTGAAATTTGAGATTGGTGTGCTTGTGATTTTAGGTAAAATAATACATAATTGAAAGTGACCATATGGGTGGCTTGTGAATGTGAAATTGGTATGAAATTGAATGGCTAATTGTGATACTTGTGTGTCTTGTAGTTGATGGTATTGATATAGCATGAAACGAACTTGTTTAGATGAGTTTAAATGTCATTTGAAGATATGGTCATATGCAATTTGGTTTGTGTAGGTGAATACAAGTTTGGGTGAGAAAGATGGCTTGGAAAATAGCCTATTTTTGTCCATACGGACAGAGACATGAGCGTGTGTCTCAGTCGTGTGTGACGCACAGTCAGGTGACACGACCGTGTGTCCCTTAGCGTTTAATTAGAAACGAAGTCAGCATGCTCCACAAGGCCGAGCACACAGGCGTGTGACTTGGCCATGTGGCATAAGTCAGTATACCCTACAGTTTTGGCACAGCCTAGCATACAGCTTGGCACAATGGCGTGTGAAGCCACTTTGAAGGGTACACGGGCTAGTCACATGGGCGTGTGGTTGGCCATGTGGCCCAAGTCATAGAGTTACATGGGGTCAAACACGGGCTGGGACACGGCCATGTGATCCCATTTCGAATGTCCACATGACCTGTGATACGGGTGTGCCTTTGGCCATGTGAGACACACGAGCGTGCTTTGGCCGTGTGAGACACATGGCTGGGCCACACGAGCATGTGTCCCCTATATTTTGAAAAATTTTATATGTTTTCCAAAATTTCCTAAGTTATCAATTTAGTCCTAAACCATTTTTAATGCATGATTTAGGTCTTGTAGGCTCGTATTAGGGGCTGTATGATTGATTGTGAATGACTTTATTTGGGAATAGAAAATGTATGTCAAATGTATGATTGTTTATGAAATAAGTTTGGTAATGCTTCATAACCCTGATGGATATGGGTTAGGGGTGTTACATTTATTGGTATCAGAGTGACTTTTTAGTCGATTCTAGGACTAACGTAGCATATGAGAGAGTCTAACTATACAGGCCATATATAACCTGTGATAGTGTGATATCTCCTGACAGTTTAGTGTAATATCTCCTAACAGTTTTAAATCGTGTTTTCATGTAGCTGTGGATCCCAATCGAGCATTCGCTGATGATGTTGAAAGTAATGTGCCAGACTCTGTTCACGGAGTAGTGCCGTCTGAATCGAGGCCTGTGTCTGGGAGTCAAGGAGGAGAGGCCAAGGAAGCCTTCTTCCAAATGATGAACAAATGGTTCACTGAGTTTGTCCAAACAAATCCAGCTGCTCAGCAACCTCCACCCCCACCTATTCCCCAACCAGTTCATGTAACTCCTCAAGGTTTGGAACCTTTACATTTAAGTAAGCCACCTATGGATAAAATTCAAAAATACGGGGCTGAAGAGTTTAGAGCTATAGTTGATAATGATTTTGAGATAGCCAAGTTTTGGCTTGAGAATACAATTCGGGTATTTGATGAATTGTCTTGCACACCAGCTGAATGTGTTAAATGCGTTGTATCACTTCTGAGAGATATTACATATCAGTGGTAGAACACTTTGACATCCGTGGTGCCGAAAGAACGAGTCACGTGGGAATTCTTTCAAACCAAGTTCAGAAAGAAATACATAAGTCAGTAGTTTGTTGATTAAAAGGGTAAAGAATTTATGGAGTTGAAATAGGATTGTATGTCTGTGACCGAGTATGAAAGAGAATTTGTGAGACTAAGTAAATACGCTCAATAATGTGTCTCCACTGAGGCAATTATGTGTAAGTAATTTGAAGGCAGGTTGAACGAAGACATTAGGCTTCTAGTCGAGATTCTGGAATTGAAAGAATTTGTTGTGTTAGTCGATAGAGCTTGCAAAGCCGAGGAACTTGGTTAAGAAAAGAGAAAAGTTGATTTCGAGACTCGAGATTCGAGAAAGAGGCCAATGAGTAAACCCTATCACTCTTCTTCAAAGAAATCATGGTATTCGTATAATCGTTCGAATGCTTCAGTGGGGTATTATAATAGAGATCGTATAATCTTTGGTATGCATTGGTTGACTCTGCATGATGCTGTTGTGAATTGTAGACGAAAGACTATTGAACTGAAATGTCAAAATGGTGAGTTTTTTTGTATTGAATCCGATGAGTCGAGTGGATTGCCTATAGTGATATCGACAATGTTAGCTCAGAAACATGAGAGGAAAGGTTGCAATGCTTATCTTACGCATGTACGGGATACAAAAGTGTCTGAATCAAAGATTGATTCAGTAGCAGTGGTTTGTGAATATACAGATGTGTTTCCAGAAGAGTTACTTGGGTTGCCACCAATCAAAGAAGTCAAATTGAATTAGTATCGGGAACATCACCGATATCAATAACTCCATATAGAATGGCTCCTATAGAATTGAAAGCTCAGCTGCAATAGTTAACAGATATAAGTTTTTTGCCCTAGGGTGCACTAGTGCTGTTTGTAAAGAAGAAAGATTGATCGATGAGACTATGTATTGACTATCGCCAGCTCAACAAGGTTATAATTAAGAATAAGTATTAGAATTGATGATTTGTTCAATCAGTTGAAAGGAGCAACAATATTTTCAAAGAGTGATTTGTGATCTAGTTATTATCAGTTGAGAGTTAAAGATTCAGATGTGCCAAAAACTGCATTCAGAATAAAGTACGAACATTATGAATTTCTTATTATGCCATTCGAATTAACTAACGCTCTTGAGGTATTTATGGATTTGATGAATCAAATCTTTAGGCTGTATTTGGACAGATTTGTTGTTGTATTCATTGAGGACATTCTGATCTATTCCCGAAATGAATTTTAGCATGCTGAACATTTGAATATTGTATTACAAACCTTGAGATATAAGCAACTGTTTGCTAAATTAAGCAGATGCGAGTTTTAGCTTCAAGAAGGTGGATTTTTGGGACATATTGTTTCAGCGGAAGGCATCCGAGTTGACCAAGTAAGATTTCAGCAGTTGTTGACTGGAAACCACCAAGAAACGTGTACGAAGTCAGAAGTTTTCTGGGATAAGTTGGCTACTATCAGTGTTTTGTAAAAGGGTTCCCAGTGATTGCTACACCGATGACTCGATTGTGTTACAGAAAGATGTGAAGTTCGAATGGTCCGAGAAATGCCAACAAGATTTTGAAAAGTTGAAAGCACTATTAATTGAAGCACCAATTCTAGTTCAACCTGAGCCGGGTAAAGAGTTTGTGATTTTCAGTGATGTGTCACTGAACAGTTTGGGATGTGTTTTGATGCAAAAAGGAAAAATGATAGCTTATGCTTCCAAATATTTAAAACTGCATGAAAAGAATTATCCGAGACACGACTTAGAGTTGACTGTTATTGATTTCGTATTGAAAATTTGGCGACATCATTTATTTGGTGAGAAGTGCCATATTTTTACTAATCACAAGAGCTTAAAGTATTTAATGTCCTAGAAAGATTTGAATTTGTAACAACGAAGATGGCTTGAGTTGTTGAAAGACCATGAATTAGTGATTGATTATCATCCGAGGAAATCAAATGTAGTCGCAGATGCTCTAAGTAGAAAATCTTTATTTGCTTTGCGGGAATTGAACACACGATTAACCTTGTCTGATGATGGTTCGATTTTAGCTGAGTTAAGAACTAAACCATTATTTCTTTAGCAAATTTGTGAAGCTCAAAAATGTGATAATGAATTGCAAGCTAAAAGATTGCAATGTGAGTCGACTACTGATTCAGAGTATCAGACCGGATCCGATGATTGTTTACTACTCTGAGGTAGAATTTGTGTACCAAGAAATTTTAAGCTTGTTTAGAAAATTTTACACAAAGTACACAGTGGTAGTTTTCACGTCCGCCTAGAGAGTACTAAGATGTACAATGATTTGAACCAGTCATACTAGTGGTCAGGTATAAACGAGACATTTCAGAATTTGTGTCAAAATGCTTGGTTTGTCAACAAGTTAAAGTCGAACATCAAGTGCCTTCAGGACTACTACAGCTAGTGACGATACCAGAGCAGAAATGGAATAGAGTTACGATGGATTTCGTATCGAGATTACCTCTATCTTCGAAAAATAAAGATGTTATTTGGGTTGTTGTTGATCGACTAACGAAATCTGCACATTTCATTCTGGTACAAACAGATTTTTCACTTGAAAGATTAGCTGAGTTGTACATTTCTGAGATTGTCAGATGATAAATGCCAAATTATACATATTGTTACCCTAAATACTTAGCATATTTATGGATATTTATTATTAGATTTGTGGATTTTGGTGCTCTTAATTCGGTTATTTCATGTTTTGTACTCAGGAGAGCACCAAGAGTCAAAAGGAGCCAAAAACGAGCTTAAAAGAGACAAAAAGGGCCAAATCAAGAAGATCACACAGCCTAAGCCTTGCCACATGGGCTGCTTACACGCCCGTGTCTGTCGAGGGTGTCGTCCAAGGATTTCACGATTCACACGGCCTGGCCATTGACCCACACGGCCGTGTGAAATTTAGCGGAATGAACACGACCTGGCAAACACGTCACACGGCCGTGGCACACGGGCGTGTCCCTTTTTCAATGAGTTGTATTTTACACGGAAAAAAGATACTTAGGGAATAAGTAAGCCAATCTAAAGCCTATAAAAACACCCTAAGTATGACCTACTAAGGGGGACTTTTCCGACGCTTCTAGAACTTTTCTGGAACACAGAACCACACGCCAGGAATTACTTGAAAGAAGCCAGACGATCCATCCCAAAAGCCGGAGCTACTCCAAGATTGAAGATCTCTCTCAGAATCCCTTCAAGAGTTTTTAAGAGTTTTCTTCATGTTTTGCTATTTTTATACTTTTGAGATGTACTATTATTTCATTATGAACTAAACCCCTTAGATACCTAAGGGGGATGAAACCTATGATGGATCTTGTTATTATTATCTGAATTATATGATAAATACTTGATTTGTTCTTAATTATGTGTTTCTAATGCTTGAGTTAATATTCTGGGTATTGACTCATGATTTAATATGCTTATACAGAGGAGGAATAGACCCTACTTAAGAGTAGATTTGACATAATTAAGCGGAGTTGATCGAACGCCTAGAGATAGAGTTACGAGATTTTGCCGGATTAGAGTGAAACCTAATATGGGAGTCCATAGATCGATTTACTGCTTCCCTAGGGGTTTTAATTAGAAAGAGATTTCAATTAATTCAACTGAGGGTTAGGTGTTATTAGTCTCGAAAGAGATAATAATGTAAGTTAGGGAGTCTCATGGATCAAGTCAAGTGAATAAATCGTCTGGTTCAAAGTCAGATAACAAGTGAAACCTAGGTGGATTCCTCCTTGGGTGTCGTCTTTATCAATTGCTTTTCTTCAAGTCTTTTCCAAATCTTCTCTTCGCTTTAATTAAATTAGTTACTTAGTTTAGATAATTAGTTTAATAAAAAAACCCTTTTTATTCCTAGGCTAGATAATAAAAAGATAGTTATTACTACTACTTTTGGTTTCCTTGGGTACGATATCCCGGTCTTGCCATTACTATACTATTATTCAATAGGTGCGCTTGCCTTTTCGTCGTGATAACAGTTAGTCTAGGTTTGATCTTCATTATAAATATTTATTACTTGTTACGAATCATGCGATCATCAGATTGTACGGGGTGCTAGTTTCTATTATTTCGGATAGAGATATGAGGTTTACATCGCGATTTTGGAAGAAATTGCAAGAAGCTTTGGGTACACGGTTGCACTTTAGTACTGCTTTTCATCCCCAAACCGATGGTCAGTCTGAGAGAATTATACAGATTCTTGAAGATATGCTTCGTCACTGTGTTTTAGAGTTTGAAGGCAACTGGGAAAAATATTTACCATTGGTTGAATTTGCTTATAACAATAGTTTTCAATCGAGTATAAAGATGGCACCATATGAAGCTTTATATGGTCGTAAATACCGAACTCCGCTGTACTGGACCAAGCTTAGTGAGAAAAACATTCACGGGGTTGATTTGATCAGAGAGACCGACGATAAAGTGAAAGTAATTCGCGACAGTTTGAAAGCAGCTTTAGATCGACAGAAATCATATGCAGATTTGAAATGTAAAGACATTGAATTTCAAATCGGCAACAGAGTGTTTTCGAAAATATCGCTGTGGAAAAAGATTTTTTGATTTGGTCGCAAAGGAAAATTGAGTCCGTGATTTATTGGACCGTACGAAATTATCGAGAGAATAGGGTCAGTGGCATACTGGCTAGCTTTATCATCAGAGTTAGAAAAGATTCACAATGTGTTTCATGTATCAATGTTATGACGATACCAATCGGATCCATCGCATATCATTTCTCCAACTAAGGTTGAAATTCAACCTGATATGTCGTATAATGAAGAACCAATCAGAATTCTGGCTCGAGAGATTAAAGAGTTGGGAAACAAAAGCATAAATTTAGTGAAGGTTTTATGGAAATGTCATGGTGCTGAAGAGGCTACGTGGGAACCCGAGGAAGCTATGAGAAAACAGTACCCTAACCTATTTTCTGGTAAGATTTTCGAGGACGAAAACTCCTAAAATGAGAGAGTTGTAACAACCCGTTTTTAGTCAAATCAGAATAGTAGTTTTGAAACCACAAATATGAGGTCAAAATATTTATTTTATTATTTTTTAATGTCTACAGCATGATAGTATGATTGTGTAAAAATTTCGTTAAGAAATTTTATCGTTTGAATGCTCAATTCGATAAAAAAGACTAAATCGCATAAAGTGTAAAAGTTGTGTTCTAATAGCTAAAGGTGTTTAATAGCTATAGAACTTTAAAATAGAGGTCCTTAAGTGGTAATTAGCCCATTAATGAGTTAATGGATGATAATGGCTTGGTATTTTGTGTAATTATTAATATTTTTAAAGGGTATAAAAGTAAATTAGTAAATAGTGATAAATTAAGTAAAACCAAATTAAGTATCATCTTTTATTCTCCTTCTTCAACTGAATTCTAGGGCTTGACAAGCCATTTTTAAGCTTTCAAATTTCGGTAACTTCACTTTGCTAATTTGGTATGTATTTTGTCTCGTTTTTAATTATTTCTATGTTTTTGGCTTCGTTGTAACTTAATATAACTAGTCTAGGGACTAATTTACAAAATTGTTAAAGGATTGATGGATATGTGTGTATTTTGATGTTTGATGATAGAAAATGAATCGTTGTTGTTAGATAAACAACATTTCTTAAATGATTTTGGGTGAAATTGCAAATTAGGGATTTACTTGTGAAAAATAAAAATTATGTGGTAAATGTGTGAATTAATGACAATTTTGGGCTGCTATGAGTATATTTATAATTCAGCTAGCATGGGTGTGGGTTAATTTGCATGAATTTGCATTTTTATGAGCTAGGGACTAAATTGTAAAAATGTTGAAATATGAAGGGCAAAATTGTAAAATTACCATAATATGTATTTGGGCTAAATTTAATAGAATGATTAATAAATGGATTGAATTTGATTATATAGATCAAGAAAAGCCTCGTAAAGAATTAGATCGAGGGAAAAATAAAGTTTTAGACTAGTCGATCCATATAGTCGTTTTTGTGATCGAGGTAAGGTCGTATGTTAATAAGCATTAATATAATTGTGTTTTAAATGATTTATTATTGAATTAATTGTGAATATGATATTACGGAAATGTTCGACGAAGATTCGGCAATGTTAAATCCCAGTTGAACTTTAAGAATAGATAGGATACAAATGACATGTCATTAGGGGTTATTGTGTTTGGGTGTTGGTCTGTACGTTCTACCGGTGGCTGAGTTATCCGGCATGTGTTACAGATCCTCGTCAGCTTGTGTGAGCAGACCCGTTGATAGCTCAAGAGTGAGTATTATATGAGATATGAGATTGAGATAGCTTCGACTATGTATTGGCACTTAGGGTGCGAGATTCTCAAGTATCCGATATTATTCCAAATGGTTAAACGGGTATATCAATGAATTGCAGGAGTATAAAATTGATATGAGTCAGTACAGGTATGTACGTGAGCTATACAATCATTGAATCGAGAAAATAAATAGAATTCATGTCTAACCTTTGGATTGAACATGTGTTAAGTTTTGGATATAAATTGAATTGCATTATGTGATGTTTAAGTATTTGAATTGTAAGTTTTACTTATTTAGCATACGAGCTTACTAAGCTTTATAGCTTAATCTGTTTACTTTTTCGTGTTTTATAGTGTTTTCAAAGCTAGCTCAAAGTGGGAGTTGTCGAAGATCTCATCACACTATCAAGCTATCATTTTGGTACTTTTGAACTTGTGTTTTTGGTTATATGGCATGTATAGGTGTTGTGGTTAATATGGCATATATGTTAGTAACGGATTTAGCCAATTGATTTGGCTTGTAAATGTGTAAGTTTTGGTTATGTATATAGCCATGTGATTTGGCTCATTTTGGTATACTTGGTGTTGTATATGTATATGTGCAAATGGTATTTTGTTAGGTGGTTGGTAATTGCTATGTGAATGCTTTTTTGTGGATTGGTATTTTGAGTATCAAATGGTTGAAATTTGAGATTGGTATGCTTGTGGTTTTAGGTAAAATAATGCAAAGGTGACTTGTGAATGTGAAATTGGTATGAAATTGAATGGCTAATTGTGATACTTGTGTGTCTTGTGGTTGATAGTATTGATATAGGATGAAATGAACTTGGTTTGGATGAGTTTAAATGTCATATGAAGATATGGTCATATTTAATTTGGTTTGTGTAGATGAATGCAAGTTTGGGTAAGAAAGATGACTTGGAAAATAGCCTATTTTTGTCCACACGGGCGTGTGAAGGTCAGGTGACATGGTCGTGTGTCTCTTGGTGTTTAATTAGAAACCAAGTCAGTATGCTCCTGACGGCCCAACACACGGACATGTGACTTGGCCGTGTGGCTTAAGTCAGTATACCCTACAGTTTTGGCACGACCTAGCACACGGCCTGGCACACGGGCATGTGAGGCCATTTCGAAGGGCACACGGGCTAGCCACACGGGCGTGTGGTTGACCGTGTGTCCCAAGTCAGAGAGTTATACGGGGTTGGACATGGGCTGGGACACGGCCATGTGATCCCATTTCGAATGTCCTCATGGCCTGTGACACGGGTGTGCCTTTGGCCGTGTGAGATACACGGGCGTGTGTCCTCTGTGTTTTGAAAATTTTTCTACGTTTTCCAAAAATTTCCTAAGTTATCGGTTTAGTCTCGAACCACTTTTAATGCATGATTTGGGTCTCGTAGGCTCGTATTAGGAATTGTATGGTTGATTGTGAATGACTTTATTTGGGAATGGAAAATGTAAGTGAAATGCATGATTGTTTATGAAATAAGTTCAATAATGCTCTAGAACCCTATTCTGGCAACGGATATGGGTTAAGGGTGTTACAAAACCTTTGCCACTCAACTGGAACACACACACACAAAAGCAAAAATTATTACCTTTCACTCATACTGGGGATCGAACATAAGACTATAGGCAAGCTAACACTTTACCACTTGAACCAACAGGCTCATTCTGATATAAGTTGAGTTAAAATACGATATAAGTCAAGCCGTTAAAGACAAGGCTAAGAACAAATATAGCAAAAATTTCCAAAAGCGATACTTGAACCCAAGACCTCAAACACACAGACAAACCACTTAACCACTAAAGCAAATACCTATTTATGATAGAATTCATAAAATAGAGTTTAATAAATCAAGGCGTTACAATTTAAAACTCATATAAAGTCAAATGGTTACCTTTGGTGGAAGAAAAATGAGCTTGGAAGCAAATTTAAAAAAACCCACGTTTGGAGAAAATGATGTAGATAATGAAGTTTTTGGGTGATTTTCTTCGTTTTTATAAAGTTTTATGTTCAAGGGTGATAGAGATCAAAGAGGATTAGGAATTAGAGTTCAAAATTGATTGGAATAGGAGGAGAGGACAAGGGATGACAAACACTAGTTTGGGGGTTGTTTTTACATGAAATAATTTGGAGAATAGGGGTTTTTAGTTTTAATTTTAAAATCTGGTTAAATTGCTTCATAGAAACTCTAAGTTTTTACTCTTTTACAAATTAGTCCTTTTTACAAAATTAAAGTTATTTAGAATTCATTTTCAAAAATTGATTTAATTTTCTAAAAGCCATAATAGAAAACATTAACGGTATATCATGTTGCAAAATTTCAAGGCTAAAATTCCTAAAATACCACTAAAACTCCCAGGTCCTATTTTGGGGTGTTACATGTAGCTATATGTTTCTATTAGATAAGAAGGGTTTACCCTGATAGTGAGTTCTGAATGATAATTTCTTTTTTTACCCTTTACAGTAGCAAATGAATATGATAGTAAAAAAAAGTATGAATGTTATACTCTCCTTTTCAATAAAAATACATTCTTTGCAAATGTTGTTTAACTTTCTCAGACAAGAAATGATGAAACATATGAAACAACTCGCTGACCTATGTTCACAGCTGATATTTTTATGGTCCGCTAATTTAAGATCGCGACCTTTAGTTTTCTATCAACTCACTGACCTACGTTCATAGCTGATATTTTTTCGGTCTATTGATTTATGATCGCGACCCTCAGTTTTCTAACAGCTCGCTAACTTATGTTCATAGTTGATATTTTTATGGTCTATGTAACATCCCAAAATAAGGCCTAAATGAAATAGTGGTTGTGAAACCATGAATCTGAGGTCAAAAAAAATTTATTTTGATTAAGTTTTAAGGTTTATTCATTGATTGAATAATTGTGTGAAAATTTCGTGAAGAAATTTTATGTATAAGTGCCTAATTTGATAATTAGGACTAAATTGTAAAATTAGCAAAATGTGTGTTCTAGATAATAAAGGGATTTAATTGAAACGGGTTCTTAAAGTGGAGGTCCTTATTAGACCATTATATTTAAGTTTGGACAAAAATGGGCAAGAGTAGGACAAATTTGAAAGAAAAGCCTTTAAGGGCATTTTGGTTATTTAGTAATTAAAAGAATTAAAAAGGAAAAATAAAGCCAAAATTGGTCCATCTTCTTCATAGAGGCTGAATATAGCATGGGGGAAGCCATGGTTAGGGTTTCCAAGCTTTTCAAGCTCAATAGTAAGTCCGTTCTAGCCTCGTTTTTAATGTTCTTTACATTTTTAGAGTCCTGGTAACTTAATTTAGCTTATTCTAGCAATAATTCATGCTAGGGTTCATATTTGGAAAAATACCCATTGGTTAAATGTGTTTATTTTTATGTTTTATGGTAGAATCTGAAGCTTGAAATTATGTTAAACAACTTTTGCTAAGCGATTTTAAGTGAAAACGAGTAAAACGACATAATCGGTAAAAATACCTAATGTTCATAAGTACATGATAGAGTGGGAATTTGATGTTGCCATAGAAGGGAAAAATGTTTAGAGTGTCATAAAACATAAGAAAAATGGATAAATTTTAATTTTCGAGCCTAGGGGAAAAATCGTAATTCTGTAAAGGTTTAGGGGCAAAATTGTAATTTTTCCAAAGTTTGAGTTAGGGAATGTTTTGAATAGTACATTAATTAAGTAAGTGAAATATGATGTTTTAAATCCCAAAAAGTGAGATTTGGACCTAGAATGGGAGAAAAATTAAAAATCGGGAAAGTTGGTAAAATGGTCGTTTTGGTATCGAGGTAAGTTCATATGTTTAATAAGCATTTAATTATGCATATTTGAATGATAAATTGATATTTTTGCCATAAATACTTTATTATTGAGTTTCAGATATAATGATTAATGTTCGATAATAATTCGATATTGGAAAGAGAACTTGTATAATTTATATATAAGACCATATTTTCTATTATGGCTTTGTATGATAACAAGAAAGTATTGACTAGCATAGTTTGATGAGAATAAGTTAAGTTGATGATATGATGAGATTGAGAATGTAAGTATGTAAGTTGAGTAGCATTTTATTATTATGCAATTATTGTTATTGCTATTGTTATTATTGAGTTATGCGACTAACCTTGAGAATTTGAGCAAGTATGTTTCAGCTATGACTTGACAAGGCATTGATATCTCAAAGTCCATGGTTGTACCATGGCAATTAAGGAAGAATTGACGGAAAAGTCCATGTTCATAACATGGCATTTAAGGAGGAATTGACGGTTAAGGATACCATGTAAGACCATGTCAAGACATGGCATTGGTACGGCAAGGATCCCGTGTAAAACCATGTCAAGACATGGCATCGGCATTGATTAAGGACTCCATGTAAGACCATATCAAGATGTGGCATTGGCACTAAGATAAGGATACCATCTAAGACCATATTTGGAACATGGCATTTGGTAAGACAAGGATACCATCTAAGACCATGTTTGGAACATGGCATTTGGTAAGATAAGGATATCATGTAAGACCATGCGAAGGCATGGCATTGATAAGTTCTATAAGGTAAGGAAACCATGTAAGACCATGTCAAGACATGACATTGATGAATTACTATAAGGCAAAGGTCCCATGTAAGACCATGCCAAGGCATGGCATTGGTGAGTTCATAAGGCAAGGATACCACGTAAGACCATGTCAAGACATGGCAATGGTAAGTTCAAAAAGGAAAAGGTTCCCAAGTAAACCAAAGAGTAAGTCAAAGAAACAACAAGGTGAGAACATGAAAAAAGAGTACAGGTATGCATTTAAGGCTTATTTAATTTTGAGATTGTAAGTAATTGAGATTATCAAGTATTATGTAAGTGATGAGTTTTCAGTTATGCTTGTGACACTTTATGACATGATTGGCAATATGCCTATATTATGAAAGAGTACTCATGTGTTAAGTGAGATGTTACAGGTATGTAAGCAAGCTATTAAGTAAGGTGCCTTTTGTATTCTGAGCCTTTGGTAAGGTTACTGATGAGTAAGATGGGAAAGTAAGAACTAAACATTATTTAAGCAAATTATGACAGCATAGTAGTAAGCTAAATTGATTGCTAATGCTTATTATTTTACATATGAACTTACTAAGCTTTATAAGCTTACTTCTTTCACTTTCCCATGTTTCAAAGTACTTAAAAGTAAGCTCGGGTTGGAGGTCGTCAGAGATCACTTCACACTATCGACTATCAAGTTACCTAATGGGTATCTTCGTTTACAAAAGTTCTAGTTTATGGCATGTATAGGGACTTAGTCATTTTGTGTGTATGTCCTTATGATATGGCTAAAGAATGGTATGTAAATATTTGATAATGATTAGCTATTGAAATGGCTAATGAAGAACATGTTTCGGTGTTCTGTATGCCTAAATGGTAGTTAATACAAAGAAATCATAAAAAAGTGAAATTAGCATTAAAATAGTATTGAATAGCAGCAGTGACGTGATCTTGAAAAATCACCAAGAATAGTAGAAATGGAATTAAGTGATGATTGAGGTATAGAATTAAAACTTATTGAGTCTATTTTCATATGAGAGAAATAGAGTAAGCAAAAGAAGTGTATATTAAGAGATATTTGAATTTTAGTGAGATAGGGTCAGAGTAATTTCTGAATCCCCTATTCTGACTTTATAAATTCACTAAAAATTGTACAAAAATAATTAGAAGTTATAGTTTATATTTCTAGATTCCAAACGGCATGGTTATTTGAATTCTGTACAGGGAGAAAATTGATTCATAGTGAGGAGTGGTCAGAGTAGTCGAATAGTGCAATAGGGAAACTTTAACTAATAAACTGTACTAATTGGCTAGACGAAAAATTCTAGAAAAAAATTAGTAAGAAGATATATGAGTCTAGTTTCAGGGAAAATTCACAAATTTAAATTTTGAGTTTTTTGACTCGAGTTATGATTTATTTAGTGACTATGACGCAGGTGGGCAGTTTTATAAGGAATAATGAAATAAATTGTTGTGATTTGTCTAAGTATTTGGAAAATTTTTAATGTTCCCGGTTTGGTCTCGACCCGTTTCAATTGCATGTTTTAGGGTCTCGAGGGCCCTTTTTAGGGACATATTGAATGAATGTAAATAAATTAATTTTAAAAGCAAATTTTATGCCTCGAATTAGTAAGTTAAGTCAGGTAACGCCTCGTGCTCGATTTCGACGACAGTCTCGGGTAAGGGGTGTTATAGTCTGCTAATTTAAGATCACGACCTTCAATTTTCTAACGACTTGCTGACTTATGTTCACAACTGATATTTTTATGGTTCATTGATTTAAGATCGCAACCCTTGGCTTTCTAACAACTCGCTGACCTATGTTCACAACTGATATTTTTATGGTCTACTGATTTAGGATTACAACCCTCGGTTTTCTAATATCTCGCTGACCTACATTCATAGTTGACATTTTTAAGGTCCACTAATTTAAGATCGTGACCCTCGATTTTCTAACAGCTTGCTGACCTACGTCCACTACTAATATTTTTACAGTCCGCTAATTTAAGATCGCGACCCTCAATTTTCTAACAGCTCGTTGACCTACGTTTACAACTGATACTTTTTTGGTCCGTTGATTTAAGATCGCGGCCCTTAATTTGCTAATTGCTCGCTGATCTACGTTCACGTTTGATATTTTTACCTTTCGCTAATTTAAGATCGCAACCCTCAGTTTTCTAGCAACTCGCTGACCTACGTTCACAATTGATATTATTAAGGTTCGCTCGATTTAATATTGTGACCTTCGATTTTTTAACAGTTTGCTCAATTTCATATCACGGCTGTTAGTTTTACGGTTCGCTCGATTTCTGATTACGACCATCGGTTTTCTAACAGTTCGTTGATTTATGATCACGATTGTCGTTTTTAAAGCTCGCTAATTTCTTCGACAAGGTGGGGAACAAATCTTTACTTACGAAAATTATAGTTCGTATTATTTTGCTGTACAATTTTGACTCTTGTACCACACTATCGGATAACCAAACTTGCTCAATAAAGTTTCAAGTTAAAAGTTATATAGTACAACCCCAAATTACACGCTTCACACATATGAGCTTGTCTAAGAAGATTCACTTTATAACTCTTCTTTGACAAAGTGAGGGACAAATTGTTATATATAATTATAATAAAAATAACCCGACCTGAAATTTGACCCGATTAATCCCCTATATAATAAAATTCTAAAGACCCTCTCAAAGAAAATGACACTCCAAATCACCATTATTGGATCTTCTTTTCCCTGCTTCTTGAAACTCCTTTTCTATTCTCACTTCTGTTGATACTGTGTATCAACAAAATTTATGACAGAGAGGGTGGTCCTGTCGTACTGGTTAAAACATGAGTAATAATTAATAAGACGTAGGTTGAATTCTTATTAACATAGTTATTTGTTTTTGAATTTATAATTGTTAGAAATTTTTATTTATTAATTTACGTTGTCAACACATTGGTGATTCCTAGCGTTGAAAATTGATACTGGTAACTCTTGCTTCATTTTCAAGTAGAAAAAAAAAATAGGCATTGTCAACCCATTTCAGTGTTAATTAATAAAGAATTTAGTGCTTGCTTTAAGTGGTTTTCTGTATTTAAAACTATTTTTACCTTGTTGAAGATTTGGATTAAGTTTGGCCATTTGTTCCATCAAAATTATGCTCTGGACCCAACTTCTGTCTGGTTGTCTGTCATTAACCTCAAGCCTTAGGCCGCCTCATCTTTTCCTTATTTTCTATGTTCCCGAATCGAATACGTGTTCCTTTCGCAATATAAAGCTACTTCCTTTGTAACTCCCTTCACATTTTTCCAACATCCTTGGTTCTAATTCTGTGGGCACAACCATTTTGGTTACTTCATTATCTTGCTCTAAAGTGTCTTATTCATTTTCCCCTCAAAACCAGTGAAAAACAGGGAGATGAAACTTGGGTCATACTGTCACATAGCTCTCTTTCAATTAATTGATTTCAATCACTCCCATAACCCCACCATTCAGAAACAGGCTTTAAAGAGAGAAGAGCTTGTTTTGAGTAAAAATATTACGAGGGTTCTCGAAATAAATTATATTTTATTTCTTTTACTTTAAAAAATTAAATATATTTGTCTCTATATATTAATAAATAAAAAATCGATTATTTTAGTTAAAAATTATATCTATTTATATAGTTAAAAACTAGTGTTGTTGATAGGATAGAATAATTGAACAATGATATGTGATATATCACGTATATTTCATACTGATGTAAATGAATTAATTTTAATAGTAGAAATAAAAAAATTTTAATAAAAATAACTAATTTATTTTTTAATTTAATCTTAATGGATTAATTTATTTATTTTTTAAGTAAAAAAATTTAAAATATAATCTTACTCGTATTTCATGATAATTTTAGAGGTTGTTAACTTAATTGCTAAAGAGGCACAGCTGCACACTTTGCCCTCAACTGACTCACCTTTCCATTAAAAATTTATAACCAGCGCATCATTCCAACTAGCAAGCATTCCCTCTTTTTAACAAAAGTCAAATCACCTTCCTCTCATTTATTTCCCCATGATTATTATTATTTTTATTTCTATGTTTTTTTCCCTTTTAGAATTAGTGCATAATGTCCAAGTTTTTATATAGTGTGTTGGCTACACATGAAGGTTAGGGAATATCATCATTCATCAATATTCAATACTTATCTTATTAATCAATTTTCAGTGCAAGATCTTACACGATCTGGTTGTGTAAGCAGAACCCATATGTCCAAATGGCCACATTAGTAGGATACAAAAAAAGGCAAAGAAAAGCAAACACCTTTGAGCTTTTAAGAGAAGAAAAAACTACTAAAAAACAAACGGTAGAATAAGCTTAGAGGAAAGAGGCCCCCCACCCCACCCCACCCCACGATGGAGAAATGAACGGCAAGAGAAATAAAGGAAGTTTGGGGGGCAAGAATCTGCAAAAATACACTCATTGTGTTCACATTTTCGCACCTCTTTGAAGCAAAGCAATCATATTTATGTGCATAACTGATATGCACCAATGCCCCCAGACATATTCCACCTGCAATACAAGTTATTGCCCCTCATCTCAAGACAGTGCCTTATTTTTATTTGTCTCATTTTTTTTCTTTTAAGTAATAACTTGCAAATCATGGATACATTGATTCTTTTTCCCTTTTTTTTTCATTTGAAAAACATGTGATGGAGAAAAGAAAGAAACAGATTCCACCTATTAGGAGGAGGGATAATAGTAAAAAATTTATAAACTCAGATTCAGAAAAGCAATCAGATATTTTAGGTGTTTATAGGAATAAAAAAGGTAAGAAAATCTAAAAGTTCATTCAAGTAGTATCCCTATTAAAACTATAACAATGCCACGTTTGTGTTGAACAGTTTTACATGTCATGCATGTTCTTGGGGTCACAAATAAAAAAGGTTGCTGAGGAGGTGAGAAAGAAAGAGATGGATGTGGAAGGGTGAAAGAGGGCTAAAGAGAAGGGAAGGTGAGGGGTGCAAGTGGAGGTGCTTGGCGCGAAAGTGATGGAAACAAAACAAAACAAAACACGGGGTTGGGGTTTAGTGTTTTGTGGGGCTTAGCCTACAAACCGCATTGGGGGACGGGGTCTTAGAGGTTTTTGAGGGGAGAAAGGGTTGTTTTTTCTTTACTAATATTTGTATATATATTGCATTTTGCAGAATCTAACAAGGAAAAGAAAGATTGACATGAAAACCATTTGGTAAGCGGCTGAACAGGACCCCTTTGGGTAGTTGTTGTTGTTGCTGCTGCTGGTATTAATTACTGTATTTGTCTTTATTGCTTTTTGTTATTCAATTCTTTGTTAGGAAGCTGCTCTTTATGACCTTTGCCTAGACTCATTTCTTTCTCTTCCTTATTATCGCTCTTTTTCGTTGTGGTTATTTGGTAAAATTACAGATTATTGTCCTCTTTTAATGTCTTTGTTTCTTCCATTTCTTATTTGATTTAATATTTCAAAGATCTTCTGTCTTGTTCCTATTGTTGGGTTTTTCTTTTCATCTCTCTCTCTCTCTCTCTTTCTTTCTTTCTTGAGAAAGGAGAGGTTAATAGCTCAAGACAGCTTTTTTTCATCCGGGTTTTGTGGTATAGTCCTTTTATCTTCTTGTTAAGAGTCTTTTAGATTGATCAAGAATTCAAGGTCTTTCATTTCCACCCGTTTGGTGAGCCTTCAAGGTCTGTTCTTTCATGTTTATTTTTTGCTTGATCGGTTGATGGTCAGATGAGATAGATGACTTCTCCCTGCTTCTAGTTTTCTTGAAATTGTTGGTTGTTTGGTTTAATAGGGTCTTTTTTTCTCTTTCAAAGTTTTGATTTTTTTTCATTGTTTAAATCTGCATATTCTTTTGGGGTCTTTCCTACTTGTGTTTAAAGCCTTTACCTCTCTGATCTCTTTCCACTGGTTGGTTTATTATTGAATCTCTCTTTAGTAAATTTTCTTTCTTCTATTGTTTGTTTTTGTCTGTATGCTTATGCCTTCTGTTCTCTATGGCGCAGCAAGGAAGCTTGAACCTTATTTAATCTCTGGTTTGGTTTTGTTCCATGGTTGGATATCTGCTGTTAGTGGATGCTCTTTATTGTTTGATTTTAATTCTCCCTCAAATGTTTTGAAATTTCCTGATTTAGTTGCACGGTGTCCTTTTGTGTTTCCATGCTTTTCTGACCGAGTTTAGAATGGTAGTTCAATGTTTGTGTTTTCTTTGTGGTTCTATGTTGTTAGCAAGCTTGCATATTATTTGGTAGTGTGGATTATCGATTTCAAGTACTTATACAAGAAAGGGTAAAAAGAATTTCAAGTAAAATTTGCATGCATCATTCCCCCGGTGATAGTTTATTAGCAACAATTGGTTCTTTAATGTCTTCGAGGCAAAATATGTCACTCTAATACGATTAGAAATCTGGAAATTGATTGAAACATATTTTTTTAATATTTTGTTGTGTGTTTTTTTTTGCTACTACTTTGTCTAGAATCATTTTGATGCTACTGTTTTCTTTTCACTTTGTTGTGCCATTTGGTTATTTATAATTTTAATTGGTATATTCTTCAGGACTTTAGGATAATTGTACGGAAATTCATACAAGTCCTAATGCAGGGGCAAAGGGGTACTGTTGGTTCCTTGCCTGAAACCTTCTTTGATCATAGCTCTACATCAAGTAATGCTGTTGCTGAACAGCAGGATTGCTGGAATAATATTCGAAATCCTATAGAAAACAGATTGTCTGATTGTTTGCTGTCAACCAATGACATGAACATTGGATATGCGAACTCTATGGGTCGAGAGGAGCAGCTTGGTAGATGGAGCTTGGTTGATGTTAACTCTAGTGGCACACAAAATGAGGTTAGCCATGATGAGTGGAAAACAGATCATAGGTGGTCATCTTCTATTAGTGCTTCTGCAAATGCCGGTCCCAGGTTAGAAGGGCGGAGGTATGAACAGAACTCTTTATTTGCCCAAAGTTCTAATTCTGATACTGTTTCTCAGAATCTGAGGTTAAATGCCGGATTAGTGGGTGTTGATGATAATAGCTGTCAAGTTACAGAGCGGCTTAACCTCCATAAGCCTAGTGGATCTGAGAATGAGCAGAATTTACTGGGCACTGGTCCTGAAGCTTTTCTAGTTTCTTCTGGAAGTGGTGGGTATGTTGTGGATGATAATGATAGTAGACCTGGCTGCTTATATGAGGGTCGTCGTGCATCATGCAAAAGAAAGGCTCTGGAAGTAAATGTTGGGCAGTGCTCTTCTAGTGGAAGTTCTGGCTACTTTCGTAGTGCTGAAAGTAGTGCATGGCATGGCATTTCTGCTAGCCATACTGCAGGAAGCAATGTGAATATATCTCCCCCCTCAAGGCAGGTGCACCCAAGACTTGGATTAGATGTCAGAGGATCAGCTTCTAACAGCATTCCCGAACAAATTGTTTTACCACCAACTGCAGAGAGCTCACACAGGAATTTCCATCTGAGAATAAATCCTTCAAGTATACAGGAGCCTATTGCTCATCCAATATTTCCTACTGGTGATATGTCCTGGCAGTCTGTTGTTTCTTCTGCACAACAGCCATCAAGGCTTTTTCCAGCTAATCATTCTCTGGAATTAAGGTCGGCACCAGTGGTACATAATGCAAATTCTGAGAACCCGAATGTCATAAGTCATGTTCCATCTTTGCTTCGAAATGGAGGTTCTGGTTCAAGAACGGGCAGTTCATCAAATTCTAATCCTTCTGCTGATAGAGATGTACCACGTGCAAGACACAAATCAAGAAGCATGGCTAGAAACATATTACATCATCCTATGTTTGTTCCTGCCCCAGAATTAAGAACTTTGGTTAGAAATCCAGTTTTAAGCAGTGGAAATATAAGTTCTCCTGGAAATGTTGCCTCTACATCTCATGCAGGCTCAAATAATGGTGCTAATGTTACGTCTGCATCCACCTGGGTTCCTCATCCCAATCCCTCTTCACAATACCCCCGAAGGTTGTCTGAACTTGTCCGTCAATCATTAATGTCTTCCCTTGGCACTGAATCTGGAGGCCAGAGCAATCATTCTTCATTTCCTTCAGGACCTACTACTTCTCCAGAAGCGATGCTGCTTTCCTCTCATGTAGCTAGTCAGGTTCCCCATCGTCCATATCCTAGGTCATTGCCATGGTTGGAGAGACAAGATGCTGGTTTTGTTGGAATTCCCCACTCATTGCGAACTTTAGCTGCTGCCACTGAAGGCAGAAGCAGGCTTGTTGTGTCTGAGGTCTGTACTAGAACTCCATCCTTTTTTATTGTGATTGTTTCTCTGGTCTTCTTCAAATTCAAACAATAACAAAGAACAATCCTGATTTCCTTAATATGATTACTACTTGATTTGGTGCCAATCTAGTTGTCACTGGATATTACATACCTGGTTTTAGAAATAGAGAACTCCTTCCTTGTTTGATAGAGCAATCCTAATTGTGGAGAATATTGCCCTTGGGCATTGTCATCCAAAATGCTTGTACTAGTCTATAGATCAGTCAATCATGTGCTGCACTTTATTCTCTATTTTGATTAGCCAAAGCTAAATGCCACCACTTATCTTGTAAACTCTTTTGAACCTGCAAATGAGACTAATATGGCCTTAGTAAAGATCAATTCAACTGGAACTGACCTATTGTTTATGGAGCAGATTCGCAATGTATTGGATCTCATGCGTAGGGGGGAGAACTTACGGTTTGAGGTAAGGATTTTAATAATTATGGTGCAATTTGATGCAATTCTACTTCACCAACTGAAACATGGAAGCAAGAAAAATAAATGTGCCTTCTCTTTTATTGTTCGTTTGTTGCTATGTTCAATAGGTAGCCATTCTTCAAATTTGAGCTGCTATGGACTTAAAAGTGGCTATGTAATTTAAGATCAAGTGATGTTTATGGATAAGAATTTTCTTGTGCCCCAAGCAAGTGGGATTCTCTCTTCTAATTCTGTTTGAATGCAGGATGTTATGATCCTTGATCAATCAGTACTTTTAGGGGTAGCTGATATTCATGATCGGCACAGGGATATGCGGCTCGATGTTGATAACATGTCATATGAGGTAGTATCTTTATTCTTGACATCTACTATCCTTTCCATGTTTGAAAATTCTCACACTTGGTTTGTGGGTGATAGGAGTTATTGGCTCTGGAAGAGCGCATTGGTAACGTAAGCACTGGGTTGAGTGAAGAAACTATATTAAACCATCTGGAACGACGAAAGCACTCTAGTGCACCAGGAGCTCAGTTAGAGGCAGAACCATGTTGCGTTTGTCAGGTAATGACTTTTATCATCTGCATTTTCTTTACTAATTCAATGAACCCCTTGTAAATTTTTTTACGAACATGCAGGAAGAGTATAATGATGGAGAAGATATTGGGACACTGGAATGTGGCCATGGCTTCCATGCTGATTGCATTAAACAATGGTTGATGCACAAAAACTTGTGCCCCATCTGTAAAACAACGGGTTTGACTAAATGAGGCAATTAGTCCTTCCTTGGGTCAGGGAAAGGGACCGGCATGGCTTCTTCCATTCATCAAAACTTGATGCCTTCCAAGTGTGCCATATGCAGCGAACATAGGAATTAATTTTTACTTCCAACCATGTCAAAACAAAGTCATTTTCTGGGTGGATGACACAAATGTCTGAAGCAGTGGGAACAAAAAAGCTGGTTTCAACATTTTTCATTTTCTATTAGTTTTAATGTATGAATTTTTAGCCCATCGGCGACATCATAGATTAACGGATGATGGTTTGATAGCAACTTTTGACTGAAAAGAGCAACAATGCTTGACATTGAAGGTCTGAAAGCAATCTCCATGACAAAGAGGCAGCCTTTTTTCTCTTGATTGAATAGAGGCAGGACAGGAGAGATGGCAACAATAAGCAGATTACCATACAAAAACTAACAATGAGCAGCGATTAATAGAAAAAGAATAAAAACATATAAGCAACTTATTAATGCCCTTATTCTTTGACATAGACATAGATCACAACGGTTCAAAGGTGAAATTCGGAATCAGGAAATCAGGACCACTAGAGTTCTTGAGACGGTTCGATTGAGATTACAATCAATCCACTTGGGATAACAATAAGTCGTCTCTGGAGGAGCCTTCCCATCAATCTCGGCACTCACAACAAAACTTAGCTTTTGATGTTTCTTCGTAAATACCGAAGTGTTGGGTTCTTGTAGAACTTTAAACCTGGAGTTTCCTACAACTGCCTGGTATACTGATCATCTCCCACATTAGTAACGACCCTAGAGAACTTTACTTTTGGAGAATTGGGTTCTTCATATGGCCACAAACGATGGATAGTTCAGGTCTGTATTGTTTTGAGTGCAGCTCCATTGATTTCGTCTAAGAACAGCACTCATTTCCGTGTCATCGTAGCCTAAGTCACAAATGAAATTGATGTAATCTCGTGTATCCATGTCATAAATGAGTCCAGGATCTAACGCTTTGTTGGGGTTGATATGACCAGCACCATAATCAAGAGGTGTTGCAGGAGTAACATATGATTGATTTGTCAAAGTAATTCCATTCTTGTTGATGGTATAGGCAGTGGTCATCAAGGCTGATTGTTGCTGCTGGACTCCAGTTAGGGTTCATTGCCTTTAGCAAAGCTGTCACTCCGGCTACATGTAGGGTTGCTATCGATGTGCCCGAATTGAATTCATAATCTGTCACCAAATCATAGTCACCTATTCTTATTTTTGGTAGTGGTGGGATTGCAGCAAGAACGTCGAAATCAGGGGAAATGAGGTCTGGTTTTAAAATACCAGGGTTAAAGGAAATGTTGGTAATGCAAAAAATATGGTTGTTGGAATCTGACCGTTACAATATGACCGTTGAATTTTTTGAACCACTTTACCCCTTTGAGAATCCTATAAATAAGATTTATTTCTCATTTTTTTACAAGCAACAAATTCGGAGCTTCTATTATTCTTTTTTATTCTCTCATATTTCTTTTCCCTAAAACTTTGGTGTCTTACTAAAATTACATTAAACAAATTTTTGTTTAGGAGATTGAATTTTATGCGAGACCATCTGTGACCCTTCCAACCTTTACTGAAAATTGAATCTAGTGTGATTTTTCTAACTAACTTTTTCTGACCAGCATTAAAGCTTTATTTTTATCTTATTTCCTGATTCCTCAAAGAAGTGGAATATCAATTGTGTTTTATCTTTCCCATTTGGGTGTACGGATTTGGAAGCATTGTGTTAACTTTGGGAGGCAAGTCCATTTTCAATTACATCGATCAGGGTGAAATCACTTCTAAGGCAATGGTTCTCCATGGCGCAATATTTTATTTATTTATTTTTCCCTTATTATTTGTACTTGTCAATGCTAACGTTTTTGTTTTGCAGTAGTAATTTTCCAACAATTTAGAAGTGATTTACCTACTACAGTAGAAACAATGTCTCTTGCCATTAAGAAATACATTCTTGATCTATCCAAACTCGAACCACTGTACGGAACCAACTATTGGAATCTTTTGAAGCATAAGAAACGAGACATGTCCTTAGAGGAACTGATCAGCCACATGAAAATCGAGGAAGCCAATCGTCTTAAAGGTAAGGATTCTATCACTACTAATGAATTATCTTTTAAGGCTAGCCTCGTGGAATCTTCTTTTGGTCCTAAACTTAACAGGTTTAACAATGATGAGAATTCAAAGAAGAAATCCAAGCCTCAATCCAAGCAGTTAGCTAACTTTAAGAAACCGGGAAAGAATCAAATACCCAACAACCCGGTGAGTTGCTATGTATACGATAAGCTAGGACACAAAGCATACCAATGCTTTCGATGCTTTGACCACTTCGAGAGTCACAATCAGAATGAGAACAAACCACTAGCGCATTTGATTGAAGATCTAGACGAGATGATTGTCATTGTCATCTCCGAGTTCAACCTGGTGGAAAATTATACTAAGTGGATAGTAGACACAAGTGCTTCTAAAAATTTCTACGCCAACAGAAAAATGTTCACTGAATTTGAGAGTGTAGTTGAAGGTGAACAGGTCTACATGGGTAATTCTAGTGGTTCAGAAGTTCTTGGTAAATGAAAGATTTTACTTAAATTACTTCTGGAAAAACACTTGCTTTAAATAATGTTTTGTATGTTTCTACTTTACGTAGAAATTTGATTAGTGGTGGACTTCTGAATAAGGTAGGTATTAAACTAGTCTTTGAATCTGAAAAACTTATACTTTCCCGTAATGGAACCTATGTGGGAAAAGGTTACCTGAGTGGAGGGTTGTTTGTGATCGAGACTGTGTCTAATACTATTAATAGAACTTCTACTTTTCCTTACATTGTTGAGTCACTTGATATGTGGACGCTAGATTAGGACATGCGAACTTTCACTCCCTTAAAATGCCTAAAGAGATTAAACTGCTTGCTAATCTAGTTAACAACTTTAATAAATGTGAAATATGTGTTGAATCAAAGTATACTAGACCTCACTTTAAACCTGTTATTGATAGGAAGACTATACTTTTAGAGTTAATTCATACAGATCTAGCAAATTTCAGAAACACAGAGAGTAAATGAGGAAAGCGCTATAATACAATACCTTTATAGATGTTTTGTAACAACCCGTTTTTTAGTCAAATTGGAACAGTGGTTTCTTGACCACAAATTCGAAGTCAAAATATTTATTTTATTATTTTAATAGGGTTTCAGCATGATAGAATTATTATGTAAAAATTTCGTTAAGAAATTTTACTATTTAAATGCTTAATTCGGTATAAAGGACTAAATTGCGTAACGCGTAAAAGTTGAGTTCTATTGTTTAAATGTATTAAATAACTATGATTCATTAAAGTAGAAGTCCTTATGCTGAAATTTGACCATATGAAGGTTAGTAGTCATTTACGTCCATGGATTATATGATATTTGATGGTTTATAATAAGGTTATTAAGGTAGTTCAGTATTAAATGACTAATTAAAGTAAAGAAAAACCAAATATCACTTTGTTTCTTCTTCATCTAGCCGAACTTAGGAAATAAAAACACCATTGAAGGAGTTTCAAGGGTTCGGCCATTAATCTTTAAGCATGTAAGTCTATTTTTCTCAGTTTTTGATGATTTTTACGTTTTTGAGATTGTTGCTTCGTATTCTAGCTAGCCCGTACCCTAGATTTTGTTATTGTTGAAGATTTAACATGTTGCTATTATTGAATAAATGAGTCATTTGATGTTTGATGAAGAATTTTGAATATTTGTTAATAGTTAAACTAGTTTTGTAAAGTGATTTTTGACAAAAATGCAAAATACAGATTAGATTGTGAAATTGTAAAATGTGGCAGTTAAAAGTGTGAAATAATGAAAGATATGGGCTGCTAGGAGTCCTTATGAAATTCTGCTACTATCGGTTATGGTCTAATTGTGTAATTTTGCATTTTTATGTGTTAAGGACTAAATTGCAAAGTAGTCAAAAGTCTAGGGTAAAAGTGTAATTTAGCTAAAATGAATGTTTTAGGCTAAATTGACTTGAATGAAAGTTTGAATGAGTTAATTTGATATTATATAGATCAAGATAAGCAAATACCAGAATTAGATCGGGAAAAACGGAAAGTGGACGAATAGCCGATAGTTTTATCCGAGGATACAAGGTAAGTTCGTATAATTAGAATCAAACTTTTATATATTTGAAAATATTTGAAATGAATGTTTGTGATTGAGTAATTGATATACTTGAAATACAAATGCCTTATTGATATAGTTTAATGGTTATCGAGTCCCGTTTGAACTGTATGAGTTCATAGGATACGAGTGACATGTCACTAGGGTTACCGATTTGGTCGAGTTCCTGCATTTGTTGCGGACTCACCATAGCTCATAAGAGCTTACCGATATATCAGCTCGTAAGAGCTTACTGTATTCAGCTCATTGGAGCTTACCGTTTCAGCTCGTATGAGCTTAATGTTCAGCTCAATAGAGCTTACCGTTTCAGCTCAATAAGCTTACTGTTCATCAGCTCAGGAGGAGCTTACCGATCATGGATCGAAACAACATAAATGATAATGAGTTGGCGGATTATTGATGTTTATCACCCGAGTATCCTTTAAAGTTTTAATAGGTTCAATGGGCATAAATATTGTTTATACCGATGAGTACCGTTATTGAATAAATCATTGAATATGTGATTGAGAATGAAATGTTGAATATGATGTATTTGATATATGTGAATTTGATATGATACAATGTATTGAGTATTGAGATTAAGATAATGGATGATTACATGTATATATATGTGACTAACTTGTTGATGAATGCTTGTTTTAGGCATTAGGAAAATTGAATTGAATTTACCTTATTTAATTGCTTTGATTTGGTATAATGGTAAGTTTAATTCTAAATTATACGAGCTTACTAAGCTATAAAGCTTACTCTGTTTCTTTTTCTATGTTTTATAGAGTTTCGTTAGCTCGCTCCTTTTAGACAAGCCAGAGTTGCACATCACACTATCAAATTTTCGATTGGTACTTTTGAATTTGTGGTTATGTAAATATGGCATGTATAGGCTAGTTTAAATGTTGTTAGTTATGGTCACTTGAAAGTTATGCTTTTGGTATATTTTGTGTATAAGTTAAGCCATGTGATTTGGCTTATTCTGGTATTATGTTTTGGTTGAATTTTAATGTTCAATTATGGCATGTTTTGGCAAGAAATGATGGAATGAAAATATGCAAGTGAGGTATTGATATATATTTTTTTAGATGAATGGATTATGCATGGTATTAAATAGGTGATAAAATATCAAGTTGAATTGGTACATATTGTATATGGAATGGTTATGAAATATTTGCTAATTGAGTTACGAAATATAGTCATTTATGCTTGTGTATATAAGGTGGCAAAATGGCTTTGTAAATAGCCTATTTTTTTCCACACGAGTAGGGACACGGGCGTGTGTCTCAGCCGTGTGTGACACACGGTCACGTTACACGACCGTGTGTATAACACCCCTAACCCGTAACCATCACCGAAATAGGTTAAGAGGTATTACTGAACTTGTAACTCATATCAGAACCACCAAACATCAAATATCATCTCATTACTAATAAAAGTTATTCATTCACATTCATTATTCACATAAAATCGAGTTTACAATACTTAAATATGCATTTGGGACCAAATTGATAACATATAAAAGTTTCAGAGCTTATAAAAATTTTTAACTTTTCAAAGGTCACACGCCCCTGTGAACAAGCCGTGTGAGGTTAGACACGCCCGTGTGTCTAAGCCGTGACAAAACAGGGCATAGCTATTGACTTGACCACACGGCTGGAAGACACGCCTATGTGTCTTGGCCATGGTCGAGCCTGACTTGGGCCACACGGCTAGCCACACGCCTGTGTGCTTTGGCCGTGCTCGGATCTGACTTACAATTGTAAGGTACCCCAAGGGACACACGGCCGTGCAACATAGACGTGTGTCGCACACGGCTGAGACACACGCCCGTGTCTCTGCCCGTATGGACAAAAATAGGCCATTTGAATAGCCAATTTGCCACCCCAAATTGGATCAACCTACAAGCAAGGAAACAAGCATATATGCACAGCCAATTTTTATGCTAAAACACACATCATTCATACCATAACATTATCAACCATTTACATACTCATAAACCTTACCAATTTATACCAAAACATAAGGTAAGATCATATCAAAAACATCATTATCAAAAACATCATGCAATCTCATGCCATGAACTTACCAAACATACCATCTCCTTTATCCAACTAAAACATACCACAATTGCAAATTAACATCACATACCATAAACCATTATCAACTATGAGTTCAAACACAAATTAGCCAAATCACATGGCCAAGTATATACATCACAAAACATACTTCCACAACTACTAGCCTATACATGCCATACTTAAAAAATATACATTTTCAGAAGTACCAAAATGAGATTCGATAGTGTGATGACGATCCTTGACGATCCCTGAGCTTGCAGTAGCTTCAATATCTATAAAACAATGCAAACACACACAAAGTAAGCTTTCAAAAGCTTAGTAAGTTCGTACTAAAATCATCAACAGTATATAAAACATAAATCATCAACACCTAAGTATTTACAATTTCTCAACTCATCTATCAAATCTATACCATCACAATCCATATGTTCATACCAATTCATTGAACTTCACATACATAATATCATCTACCACATAGGTATCGTACATACCTAGATTTCCCGTACTTATTCATTTTCATTCTCACCTCTCGTTTGAATATTTTAAGACTTCTCGTAAATTATTCGTACTTCAAACATTCGCACACTTAGTGCGTAATGGTTAGCCGAAGATAGAACAATTCCGCACACTTAGTGCCATCTCAATTAACCGAAACTAAGTTGGTATCATACACTTAGTGCCTTATGTAGCCAAAGCTAATTTAAATCGCACACTTAGTGCCAAATTCCATTGATATATCATTGTATTCATCCAAACCAAAATATATCCGATCTATATATAATCATAGAATCAAAACATACTTATAACATCATATTTTGCGTACGAACTTACCTCGTACTCGGAGTTGTCGACTAGGATTGTTTTACTCTATAATCTTCGTCATTCCTCGGTCTAAGTCTGAATTCCTCTTTTCTTGATCTAAATCAAATCTTGCAAGTGTCAAACCCTATCTAAAGCTTTTGTCTTTTCTTTTTCTCTTATTTTTGGCCAAGAACATGTATATTGGCTTATTTTCATACCTTATTTTAATTATAATTCATTTTATAACTAGTTTACCATTTTGCCCTTATTATAAAACATTAACAAACCATTTTACAAAGGTCATTGATGTCCATTAACATTTTAAATGGCATAATAACCATATAAGGACTTCTCATAAACAAAGCCAAGTCAAATAGGCACTTTTAACATCTAGCACACAGCTTTTGCATTTTACGCGATTAGGTCTTTTTTCAAAATTAAACACACAAACGATTAAATTTTCACACGAAACTTTCACACATGTCAATTCACTTATAAATAAAACGAAAAATAATATTAAAATATTTTTTGACTCGGATATGTGGTCTCGAAACCACTATTCTTACTAGGGTCAAAATCGGACTGTTACAATTCTCCCCTTTAGGATTTTCACCCCCGAAAATCTTACCGTTAAACAAATTTGGATATTGTTGTCTCATAGTATCTTCAAGCTCCCACGTGGCTTCTTCAATACCATGTCGATGCCACATCACTTTAATTAACAAAATTTTCTTATTTCGCAGATTTTTAACCTCGCGAGCTAAAATACGGATCGGTTTTTCTTCGTAAGTCATACCAGACTAAATTTCAATCTCAGACGGAGGAATCATATGCGAAGGATCGGATTTGTATCGTCGAAGCATCGATACATGAAACACACTATGAATCTTTTGTAGCTCTGGTGGCAACAACAATCTATATGCTACTGGCCCAATACGCTCGATAATTTCATACGGCCCGATGAATCTCGGACTCAATTTGCCTTTTCTACCGAACCGAAGTGCTTTTTTCCACAGAGATACCTTTAAAAACACTTAATCGCCGATCTCAAACTCAATGTCTTTTCTTTTCAAATCTGTATATGATTTCTGACGATCAGAAGCTACTTTCAAACTATCTTGGATTACTTTTACTTTCTGTTCAGTTTCTTTTATCAAATCAACCCCGTGATCTTATTTTCGCTGAGCTCAATCCAATACAATGGTGTACGACATTTGCGACCATATAAAGCTTTGTATGGTGCCATTTTAATGCTCGACTAAAAACTGTTATTATAAGCAAATTCAACCAAAGGTAGATATTGTTCCCACGTACCTTCAAATTCAAGAATGCAACATCTCAACATATCCTCGAGTATCTGAATAATCCGCTCGGATTGACTGTCCGTTTGCGGATGAAAAGCAGTACTAAAATACAATTTAGTACCCAGAGCATCTTGCAACTTCTTCCAGGATCGTGATGTAAATCTCGGATCTCTGTCTGACACTATAGACAATAGCAGTCCATGCAATCTCACGATATCTGAAATGTATAACTCAGCTAATTTATCAAGTGAGTAATCTAATCGAATCGGAATAAAATGAGCCGATTTCGTCAATTGATCAACTACAACCCAAATTGCATCTTTCTTTCTCAGAGACAGGGGTAAACCCGAAACAAAATCCATTGTTACTCGATCCCATTTCCATTATGGAACCATAATCAGTTGTAACAACCTGATGGCACCTAATGTTCAGCTTTAACTTGCTGTCAGATTAAACATTTAGAAACGAAATCAGAGATATCTCTTTTCATTCCAGACCACCAATAATGTTGTTTCAGATCATTATACATTTTCGTACTACCTAGATGCACAGATAAATGACTACTGTGAGCTTCACTTAGAACCATTTGAATTAATTATAGATTTCTCGGAACAAAAATTTGATCTCGAAACCTCAAACAATCATCTTTATCAACTCTAAATTCTGAACTAGTCTCTACTTCACACTGAGCTCGTTTAGCTAAAATCTCATTATCAATCTTCTGAGCTTCGATAATCTGCTGTAAGAACAAAGGTCTCACTTTTAATTTAGCTAAGACTGAACCATTGTCAGACAGAACCAAATAAGCATTCATCGCACATAAAGCAAACAAAGATTTTCGACTCAAGGCATCAGCTACAACATTTGCTTTACCCGGATGATAATCTATCACAAGTTTGTAGTCATTTAGCAATTCAAGCCATCTTCTCTGTCGCAGATTCAAATCTTTCTGAATCATCAAATACTTCAAACTCTTATGATCAGAATACACGTGACATTTCTCACTGAATAGGTAATGGCACCAAATCTTTAGAGAAAACACAATCGCAGCCAATGCAAGATCATGCGTCGGATAGTTCTTTTCGTGTGGCATCAACTGTCTTGAAGCATAAGCAATGACTTTGCCTTCTTGCATTAAAACACATCCTAGACCGATCAATGAAGCATCACTGTAAATCATAAATTCTTTACTCGATTCTGGTTGTACTAATACCGGAGCTTCAGTCAACAAGGCTTTCAACTGATCAAAGTTGTTCTGACACTTTTCGGACCACTCCAATTTCACATCTTTCTGTAACAGATTTGTTAATGGAGTTGTAATCATAGAAAAACCTTTTACGAATCTTCTATAATAACCAGTAAGTCCCAGAAAATTGTGGACTTCAGAAACACTCCTCGGAGGTTTCCAATCTAAAATAGCTGAAATTTTACTCGGATCAACATGGATACCAGATGCTGATACAATATGGCCTAGAAAACTCACTTCTCTCAACTAGAATTCACATTTACTGAACTTGGCATACAACTGCTTATCTCGCAGAATCTGTAGCACAAATCTCAAATGCTCAGTATGTTCGAATTCATCACGTGAATAAATCAATATGTCATCAATAAATACAACAACAAATTGATCTAAATATGGTCTGAAAATTCTATTCATCAAATCCATAAAGATAGCAGGTGCATTAGTCAATCCGAAAGGCATAACTAAGAATTCATAGTGGCCATACCTCGTTCTAAAAGCAGTTTTCGAAATATCTACGTCTTTCACTCGTAACTGATAGTAACCTGATCTCAAATCTATTTTCGAAAACACAATAGATCCTTTCAAATGATCAAACAAATCATCAATTCGAGGCAGGGGATATTTATTCTCGATTGTCACTTTATTCAACTGACGATAATCGATACACATTCTCATCGTACTATCTTTCTTTTTCACAAATAGAACCGGAGTACCCTAAGGTAAGAAACTCGATCTAGCAAACCCTCTATCGATCGACTCTTACAACTGAAATTTTAATTCTTTTAGTTCGATTGGAGCCATTCTGTACGGAGCTATCGAAATTGAAGTAGTATCAGGTACCAATTCAATGCCAAATTCTACTTCTCTAACCAGAGGTAATCCCGGAAGTTCTTCAGGAAATACATCAGGGGATTCACACACAACAGGCACTGATTCAACTTTCTTTTTCGACACTCTCGAATCAATAACATAAGCAAAATAGGCTTCACAACCCTTTCTCACAATACTCAAAGCTTTCATTAAAGATATCACAGTAGGCAATCCATTCAAATCACTAGATTCAATTCTGACTATTTCACCATTCTTGTATCTCAAATCAATAGTTTTCTATTTGTAGTTCACCACGGCTTCATGTAAAGTTAACCAATCCATACCCAGGATTATACCAAACTCATCAAAAGGTAATTGATAAACCGTAATTTATACATATTTATAACCCATGCTTAACGCATTTTATGAATGATTTCTCCTTAGATTTGGTGAATTCGATGCTCCTAATGCCTTAATTTCATGTTTTATTCTCAGGTAGGCATAGGAGAACAAAAGGAACGAGAAACGGGCTGAAAACGAAGAAAATGGGCCTAAGCACGAAATCAGCACGGCCTGGACCTCTTTACACGGTCAGATCACACGGCCGTGTCAATTTGGCAGAATTGAAGCACGATTCACATGGGTATAACACACGGCCGTGTACCTCGAACACGGCCTGAAGTTATCACACACGGGCGTGTCCTTTCCGAGCCAAAGTTAAGTCCAATTTGGAAAAGGCCACTTTTGAGGGTTCTTAGGCATTCCAAAGCCTATAAATACACCCTAGAAAAGGAAGAAAGGGGGGACGGAGAATAGGGAGTAAGGAATTACTCCAAGGAAGCCGATTGATCCATCTCAGAAGCTGGATCTACTATCAAAACTGAAGATCTCTTCTCAATTTCCCCTCCAGGAGTTTTGGGTTTTCTTTATGTTTTGTAATTATTATTATTCTGAGATGCTTTCTTGTTTAGTTATGAACTAAACCCCTAAATACCTAAGGGGGATGAAACCTATGACAAAACCTTGTTATTATTTCTGAATCGTATGATAAATATTTGACTTTTTCTTAATTATGTGTTCTTAATTCTTGTTTTGGTATTTCATATCACTTCAAGTTACTACTCTTAGTTGGAGGAGGGATAGACCCTAGCTAAGAGTAACTTTGTCGTAATTAAGCGGAGTTGATTGCGCGCCTAGAGATAGGGTGACAAGATTTTGCTGGATTAGGGTGAAACCTAATAAGGGAATCCATAGATCGAGTTAATGCAACCTTAGGGTGTTAATTAGAGATAACTCTCGGTTATTCAACCTAGGGATTAGACGTTGTTAGTCTCGAGAGGGATAATAATATACAGTAGGGATTTTTACTGAACAAGTTAAATGAATAAATCGTCTGGTTCGGAGCCAGAATAACAAGTAAAAGTCTAGGTGGATTTTTCCTTAGGTATTGTCTCAATCAATCGCTTTCCCCAAAAGTAATTTCCCAACTTCTATTTTCTGCAAGTTCTTAGCTTAATTAATTAGTTAGTTAAAACAAATCTCTTTTCTTTGGCTAGATAATAAGAAGACAGTCATTACTAGTACTCATAGTCCTTTAGGTTCGATAATCCGGTCTTGCTAAAACTATACTACTGTTCGATAGGTACACTTGCCTACGTCGTGATAATAGTTAGTTTCAAGAACGATTCATTATAAATTTATAAAACTTATCACAGGAAAATCGACGATCAAGTTTTTGGCGCTGTTGCCGAGGACTAAGATATTAGGAACGCTCAATTTTTTTTTACTTTAGCCATTTATTTTGTTGCAATTTAACTTCAATTTTTATTTTACTAATTTTTTTTCTTTTTTCTCCTGGAAGGTTCTTATAGTTTATGACTAGAAGAAACCCGTCAGGACCATTGCTTTGTAACGAGGAAATTGAACGTACAACTCGTAGAAACCGACGAGAAATCAGGTGCAGCTTAAGATACACAGAGGAAGAGCAAGAGGATGATATCTCAACTATGACCGAGGAGATGGCTGAAAATCAAGACAATTCGCTACCTCCAGCCATAGCCACTGAATTAGCAAATCAGAATCCTGCTCCTCGTACTATGTATGATTATGCTAAACCTAATTTTACAGGAACTGAGTCAAGTATTGTTAGGCCTGGTATTGCTGCAAATAATTTTAAACTGAAACCTAACACGATTCAGATGATACAGTAATTTGTTCAGTTTGATGGTTTGCAGGATGATAACCCCAACACTCACTTGACAAATTTCCTAAAACTGTGCGATACTTTCAAAATTAGTAGTGTTTCTGATGATGCCATCCACTTTCGGTTATTCCCTTTTTCACTGAGGAATAAAGCTAAACAATGGTTGAACTCACTACCACGAGGGTCCATTACCACTTGGGAACAAATGACTGAAAAATTTTTATTAAAATATTTTCCACCGGCAAAAACAACTAAGTTGCGTAATGATATATCTTCTTTTGCGCAGATTGACTTAGAAACACTTTACGATGCATGGGAGAGATACAAGGACCTTTTGCGAAGGTGCCTACACCATGGATTACCTTTATGGCTACAAGTTCAAACATTCTACAATGGTGTGAACCCTTCGACAAGGCAAATGATTGATACAGCTGCTGGTGGGACCATCAATAACAAAACACCTGAAGAGGCTTCTGAATTTATTGAAGGGATGTCACTGAATAACTATCAGTGGCAAGTCATGAGGACTAAGCCAACGAAAACAGCAGGTGTTTATAACGTTGATTCAGTCTCTGTGTTGTCAAATCAGGTAGAACTTCTGAATAAGAAAATTAATGGTTTACTTGGTTCTACGCAGGTACATCTAGTGATGAGGTGTGATTCAAGTGGAGGAGGTGTGCTTACAGAATACCCACCATTCAATCCTTCAACCAAAGAGGAACAAGTCAACTATATGGGTAACAATAATTTTAGATCTCAAAATAACCCATATAGTAATACTTATAATGCAGGTTGGAAGAACCACCCAAATTTCTCTTGGGGCGATCAAGGAAATCAAAGGCCACAGTATCCTCAGGGTTTTCAACAGCCACCTTATCAACAGGAAAAGAAGCCGAACCTTGAGGAGATGCTATCCAAATTCATCTCAGTGTCAGAAACTCATTTCCAGAATACTGGGACAGCACTAAAAAATCAACAAGCATCAATTTAAGGACTCAAAACTCAGATAGGTCAGCTATTAAAATTAATTTCTAAACGACCACAAGGTAGCTTGCCAAGTAACACTGAACCGAACCCAAGGGAATAGCTCAACGCAATTAGTACTCAAGATAAAGAAGGATTCATTGAGCCTGAGTCAGAATTGATGCAAGAAACTGTGATAACCAAAGGTAAAAGTGAGGTAAGTCATAACAAATCGGTGAATGAAGATGCCATACCCTAACACGACAAGGAAAGACCACTCAAATGAAAAATTTGGTAAATTCCTTAAACTTTTGAAAAAAATACATATTAACTTACCGTTTATTGAAGCTCTGTCACAGACGCCAAATGCAATAAAATTTTTAAGAGAGCTTCTAGAAAACAAGAGGAAGTTGGGCAAAGCTTCATATGTGGATCTAAACGCAGTTTGCTCAGCTATTCTACAGAATAAGCTACCCAACAAATTGAAGGATCCAGGGAGTTTTACAATTCCTTGCTTAATTGGTAGTTTAGATGTGAATAATGCATTAGCTGATTTAGGGGCAAGTATCAATGTCATGCCTTACAAAATGTTTAAGTAACTAGGTCTTGGGAAACCCAAGCAAACTAGGATGACCATTCAACTGGTAGATAAAACCATAAGATTTCCTAGGGGTATTATTGAAGATGTACTAGTGAAAGTGGATAAATTCATATTTCTCGTTGATTTCGTTGTTTTAAACATAGTGGAGGAGACCAACACCCTTTTGATTTTAGGGAGGCCCTTTTTAGCAACTGCTAAAACAATTATTGATTTTGGCACAAGAGAACTTACACTTCGCGTAGGAGACGAAACGATCACCCTTCAAGCTCGTAATTCTATCATGACATCGAACATGGAAGGAAATGATCTGCACCATCCTACTAAAACTGATAATATGACACAATCCACTGTGCAAAAATTAAGTTTGAAAGAAGTACATGAGCCATGTTCCAACAACAATAGAGGACCCATTCATGAAGAACGAAGGCTAAAGATAGAGGAGCTAGACAAATGGCGAGCACATAAATCGAGAACACTCGTTAAACTGAAACTATGCCAAAACAAGCTCGATACCTCTCCAAATCAACTTAAGGTTAGAGATCAAGTCTTATTAGATGCCGCAGACCCTCACATTGTCACTCCCAACTTGGATGAAGAAACCCCTCTTACGGTACTTAGTATTTTCCCATTCGGTACAATGGAGGTAAGTCATCCCAAGTTCGGTACTTTTAAGGTAAACAATTCCCAGCTAAAGCTTTATTTTGATAAGAATGATAGCCGGAATGAGGAGTACGAACTACTTAAACCACCTTGAACATTCAACAGAGAGGTAAGTCAAGCTTAGACTATAAAAAAAGGCTTCTCAGGAGGTAACCCAAGCACTAATTGCACTAACTTCTTTAAATTTTAGTGTTTAACACTTGCCATGACTAACAAAGCTCTTGAAAATAGGTTTACCACAGAGACACGGCCAAGCACACGGGCGTGTGTAAGACCGTGTGGAAACAGGGCAAGATTTTCCCAAAACACGGGCGACAATAAATCGCCACGGCCGTGGGACATGGCCGTGGCCGAGCCTGCCAAAACAATACGGGCGTGCGACATGCTTATGCTTGAGGACCGTGGACGAAACTGAGAAACTAGCACGGGCGTGCGACACGCCCGTGTCGACCACCCGTGGGCAAACCTGTCAAATTAACACGGGCGTGGGGATTGCATATATGGGCGTGGGAGAAGCGAACAAGGCAAAACATGGTCGTACGACACGACTGTGTTAAACAACACGCCCAAGGAACACGGGCGTGTATCGAATTTTAGACGCGCCAAAAGGGGAAAAACGCAAAACACACAGCCTAAAATTGGGACACACGGGCGTGTCCCCTGGCCGTGTGCCCCAAAATCTATAAATACCCTGCACTATTCATTGTCTTATCCACTTAAAAACCCTAACCCTACCCCCTGGAAGTCTACACGGCCTCCACGCCACGCCCGTGCGCTACCTCTAACTTCGTTTTTGATGCATTTTCTCCTCTTCCTAGCGTTTATTTACCTTTTCCTTTTCTATTTTAGTGATTTTTAGGCCTAGTTATCACGATAATATGCAATTTTTTTTTACTTTATTTCTATATTTTTCATCATTTAAATATCACACCCATCATTTAGTTTAAGTTCTTGCATGCATTCTTTACTTTATTCATTTAGTTAGAAATAAAACTTTCGTGATCAAGAGTGGTTAAATTCATGAGAGTTGTTAGGAAAATTTCATTCTTTTGTCATTTAGATGGCATTCATATGCTCATCCAGATGTCCTCACTTTGATAAATGTCAAGAAATTATGCTGTTAAAAGAAATTGGGTTGGTTATGCTTGATTCATATTTTGGTTGAAATTTTTTGTTCAAAGTTATGGCTTTTAAATTTATATACCTATTGTTATTTCTCTTTTCTTCATTTTTATAGGTTCACAATGCCGTCCTGACGAGGCAAGAAAACCGCTGTTCCCGCTTCCAAGAAAAGGAAAGGAGCGTCACCTTTCGTGGGCCCTACCGTAAAAATTTGCTACCCATTTCTCCAGTTTCCCAACGGACCTCAAGAGTAACTATATCAAATACTACGGGCCCGACCCTTAGCAGCAGGCCACTACATAGACTGGACTGCTATCGAACAAGTCCAGTTGGTTGACGCGATCCGGGCCCTCCTTACCACTGACCCATGGGAGTCATTCTTTGGGATCATCGAGCCGACGTACCTCAAGCTCACAATAGAACTGTGTTCGACATTCCATCTTCAAACTGTCATGACCATCTACGACGATCCCGGCACAGTCCAGTTTCATTAAGGCAATTAGTCTGCCAACTAAGCATTTTCGAGTTCGGTACCGCTTTGGGTCTCTATATTAAGGAGTTTAGAGAGGAGAATGACTTACACGCTCTTGACCGCCACATCCATCATTCTCCCTCACGATGTTGGGACACCCTCATCCCACGTTCGGCTACCTACGACCCCAGTCGCACAAAGGCATCATCCCTCCCTCCGTCCCTAAGTTATCACAGAGCTCCAAAGCTCACAATCATTTAGGAACTTTAAACTCCAATGGAAAAGGTTCACCACGGTTACCATGCCCTGTTCAATAAGGAGATATAATATACTTTTGGCACAGCACCTGTGTATCCAACCTCTACTATCAGCGGAGTATCCTCCTCCACCTCCATAACGCTAAACTAAGACATTCATTCAGTACTCAGGAAGTTTCAATTCTTTCCCTATCTTATGATCTTATATTTTCTTATATATCTAACATTGTACATTGAGGGCAATATACATCTTAAGTGTGAGGGGTAATCATTTCATTATCTAAAAATCCCTGAATAGTGCTTTGCTCCCTTGTGAATCTCTCATATCATGTTTAAGTTAAATTTTGACTGACTGATAATTTTGATTGATATATCTTGAATTAAAACATAAGCATTCATGCATTGATTGTTAAACTCTAAGACACTAGAAAATCAAGCATGATAAGTTGATTTTTAAGAATTTAAGAATTTAGGTTGTTTCCCCAAATTTAGGTATTATATTGAATTGAATCCCACAGATTGAAACATCAAAAAGCCATAATTTTTGTAAGATTTTTGAGCCATTTGAGCATTTATTAATTCTTTCATGCTCACTTTTATTATTGCTTTGAGTGTGCCAATATTGAATTGTTATTCTAGAACTTGCCTGATTATGCATGTCAAGACCACACTATTTGATTTGATATATCAAGATGATAGAGGCACTTAGGACTAACCCACTCATGCCCTGAAAAGCCTACCTCCACGATTAATCTTTAGTAAACCCCTTTGAGCCTAACAAGTCATTCCTTGTACCACCCTCGATATTAACCATTAACCCATTATTGTTGAAATCCCCTTAAATTAATTTGATCCCCAATTTTTGTCGAGAATTGATTTGAATAAATTGCTTAACTATGTCTTGTTCTTAATAGTAATCTATGATATTTGACTTGTTCTTAAAAAAAAAAAAACTCCATATATATAAATCAGGAGTTATCTTTTGCTTGTAAGTCTCATTCCATAGTCAAAGAAGAAAGCTTTGTTGTATGCCAGCGATGATTTAATATTTTTTCTAGTTAAGTAATTTTTCAAGTCAATCTCGATTCTAACCTTTTCTTTCAGCTTGTGACCACACCCCCTAACTAAGCCTCATTACAACCCTTTAAAGACCTTTGGATTGATGTATCTTCTCGATTTATAGTGGTGGAGATTTGATTTTTATGCAAGCCTATGGTAATAACTTTTCATATTGACTGATGAGTGCTAATTTCATTGTCCTTAAACACTTCGAGTGATTTGAGTGAATCTTTAGTGAGGATTTTAAACTTTGTGAGGTTCCAAATCAATGATAACTACCTAAGGAAGGGGAGAGACCTAAGTTTTTCATGATTAAAATACTCAATTTAGAATGTTTGAAGCTCTAATGTTCTTTTAGTTGAATTCTCAATGTATGATTACTTATGAGATGATTTGAGATAATATTGATTGGAATTAGAAGTTGAGAAAAAGAAAATTTTAACTGTGATCCTAGGATTTTGCTTGAGGACAAGCAAACGCTCAAGTGTGGGGGCAATTGATAAACCGTAATTTATACATATTTATAACCCATGCTTAACGCATTTTATGAATGATTTCTCCTTAGATTTGGTGAATTTGATGCTCCTAATGCCTTAATTTCATGTTTTATTCTCCGGTAGGCATAGGAGAACGAAAGGAACGAGAAACGAGCCAAAAACAGAGAAAATGGGCCAAAGCACGAAATCAACATGGCCTAGACCTCTTCACATGAGTAGATCACACGGCCGTGTCAATTTGGCAGAATTGAAGCACGATTCACACGGGTATAACACATGGCCGTGTACCTCGAACACGGCCAAAAGTTTTCGCACATGGGCGTGTCACACAGGCGTGTCCCTGTCGAGCCCAAGTTAAGTTCAATTCGGAAAAGGCCACTTTTGAGGGTTCTTAGGCATTCCAAAGCCTATAAATACACCCTAGAAGAGGAAAAAAGGGGGGACGAAGAATAGGGAGTAAGGAATTACTCCAAGAAAGCTGGTTGATCCATCTCAGAAGCCGAATCTACTATCAAGACTGAAGATCTCTCCTCAATTTCCCCTCCAGGAGTTTTGGGTTTTCTTTATGTTTTGTAATTATTATTATTCTGAGATGTTTTCTTGCTTAGTTATGAACTAAACCCCTAAATACCTAAGGGGATGAAACCTATGACAAAACCTTGTTATTATTTTCTGAATCGTATGATAAATATTTGACTTGTTCTTAATTATGTGTTCTTAATTCTTGTTTTGGTATTTCAGGATATCACTTCAAGTTACTACTCTTAGTTGGACTTTGTCGTAATTAAGCGGAGTTGATTGCGCGCCTAGAGATAGGGTGACAAGATTTTGCCGGATTAGGGTGAAACCTAATAAGGAATCCATAGATCGAGTTAATGCAACCTTAGGGTGTTAATTAGAGATAACTCTCGGTTATTCAACCTAGGGATTAGACGTTGTTAGTCTCGAGAGAGATAATAATATGTAGTAGGGATTTCTACGGAACAAGTTAATTGAATAAATTGTCTGGTTCATTATAAATTTATAAAACTTATCATAGGAAAATCGACAATCAGTAATAACATCAAATCAGCCAAAAAATAATTGTCTCGAAACATTAACGGACAATTCTTGCATACTTTATCAACCAGAACACATCTACCTAGGGGGTTTGAAACTCTAATTACAAATTCAGTAGACTCTACAGAAAAAGTCTTACTGTTCATTAAGTTCATGCATAGATACGAATATGTTGATCCAGGATCTATCAAAGCAATCATAGAAGTATCATAGAGAATAAATATACCCGTAATCATATCTGGCGATGAAGCTTCCTCGCGAGCTCCAATAGCATAGGCTCTGGTAGGTGCACGAGCCTCGGATCTAATAGTTTTGACTTTCGTTCCTGTAACACCCCTATCCCGTAACCATCACCAGAATAGGACGAGACGTTACCAGAAATTAGGAATCGGATCAGAACAGTAAAATTTTGAACCTTTTCTTAAATAAAAGATCATTTATTTATATAACTAATAGACACAAACAAAGATCGAATTTAAAACTTATAAAAGTAAACTTCTATAAGATGCCATATTCGCAAGGCTTATATACGATAGTCAAAATATCATTCTACTTATAGTCTAACCTATACATGCCATAAGCTAAGTCCAAATCACATGATTACCACAATAGTAGATAGTGTGACGAAGTACTGACGATCCCCGAGATAATAGTAAGAGTCAATAATCTACAAAAATAAATAGAGAAACATAACATTCAAAGTAAGCTTTCATAAGCTTAGTAAGTCTTAAGCAATTTAAATAGTTGAACTTAAAAACAAACCAAATGTTCGAAATCACATAACACTTTCTGAGTACAATACTATTTGGCCGATTATGCACAAACACATATCATTTTACTCCGTTTATACTCAAACTCATATAAACATAGTATTTACAAGCTTCTGGATTAACTTTAATTCTTTCAAATTTCACTAGTGTATCATTTCTTACCCACACTTACTTTCAACATTCATAGTTAAATGGCATATCGAAAACTATCTTGTAACTTTGCATAATGACTGAATGCACACATATACAAATATACATATGAATTTACAACATCTTTTCATATGCTTCTCATTACACGTTCTTAATTCCCGTCAGATCAATCTCACATATATAATATATATATCACATACCTGAATCCCTTAATGTATATCTGAGTTCAATTTATCATCTTAGCATAGGATCTCGTAGTCATATACTTTATTGAATTCACTAGCATTTGGCCTGCGAGGTATAAAACCCGAACATAACACCAGCACGAAGCCTAAGGGACTTTAAACCCGGATATAATCTCAGCACAATTTATTTTATATACTTTTTACTAACTTTGGCCTCATCAAGTATCTAATAATACCCACTTTTCACAATTGGTCATTTGGCTACATTATATACACATAAGCACATATATAAGATAACGCTTTTATCATTACTTGCTAATACATCATATACTTTGCTTTCATTTAAATAACCACTCAGCCATATTACATTTCTAAGTAACCATTCGGCCTCACTATACAACTAAGATAGCACACATTTTCATAAAGGTCATTCAGATAACTTGCACACGTTTAATATTAGCCATTTCGGCCTCACCACATATACATATCTTGTACATCAATTTCATCATATCAAAACCACTTATATATCATTTCCTAATGTCACAATTCAAAATTCACATGTGGTTTTAATCAATATCTTATAAGCAACTCAAACAGTTTTATCAATGTTTACAACATAATCACAAATTCACTACAAGCTGTCTTCCTAAGCAACAATCATTAAATTATTTGTAACTGGAGCTACGAAACTCCAAATCAAGTGCCGTTAATTTTACCTGAAAATAGACTCATATATCTTTCATCCATAAAATCTTCAGAATTTTTGGTTTGGCTAATCAATACCAGATTTTTCTTAAAGTTTCTCCTGTTTCACTGTATGACTAATCTGACCACTCTTCACTTCGAATCAAATTTCTCATTGTATAGAATTCAAAATATGTTCTCGTTGATTTCATTTGAAACTAGACTCATTCAGATTTAACTACATAATTTTTTTAGCCTCTAACTCAACTCCAACAATTTATGGTGATTTTCTAAAATCACACTATTACTGCTGTCCCAAGCAGATCTATTACAATTTACTCTTAAATTTCCAAAAGTTCAAATACTTAAGAACTTACTATGATCTCAACTTCCCTTCTTCAATTTCCTAATCACATTAGTAGTTTCACTTACTTTGTAACATTAATCCACAATTCATTTCATAATTCATTCGGTAATTTCATCACATAATTTATTAAAATACCATTTCCTTATATTGATTTCAAATACATTCAAGAATTTGAAGCATAATTTCATAGCCAAATGTAATCACTATTCGGCATTTACAAGAAATTCATAGTATTTTATTCGCGTCTTAACTCATGATGCTTCCGGTTGTTCCATCTTATTTCATGTATTCAAAATACCATTCACACATATTAGTCCATAAGACATTTGGCTATCACACAAAGTCCTCACTAAATTCATACTCATTCTATTTACCATTACTTAACCAAAACACAGAGATCATATATCATTCTCTAAAACTCTTTTAGCATATACCTCATTTCCATGCACAATTCAATCGAGAAAGTTAGCCATTTTCGGCTCATATTATGAACATTATTAATCATTCGTAAATATATATATTTATATATCACATATACTAAAACTTTATTCTATATTCATTTAATCTTTACACACATAAATTCAACTTAATCGTTTAAGAGCTTACCTCAAAAGTTATCGTACGGCTATATCGACTACACGACTACCTTCATTTTTTCCTCGATCCGAGTTTGTCCCCATAAGCTCTTGATGCTCAATCAACAATTTTTAACTAAATCACTTCATGCAAGTGCCGAAACTAAGGAAGCTTCAATGGCTTTTTTTTTCTCCTCTATATTCGGCCAAGAAATAAAATTTGCATGACCATCTTATCTTTTATTTTTATTTAATACATTTTAATATTCCATTTACCTTTTTGTCCTTTATAATAATACATAATTTCATATATGCCAAACCACCAATCTCCACTATCATAAAGTAATGGTTTAATTGATAAATAGGGACTTCTACTTTAGTAAAACATGGAAAATAAACACTTAAACAATTAGAATGCAACTTTTGCATTTTACGCGGTTTAGTCCTTTTTGCTTAATTAACTATCGAAAAGATAAAATTTTTCAACGAAACTTTAATACCATCTTTTCGCCACTCCGTAAATATTTATAAAAATATTTACGACTCGGTTTATAGAAATGAGGTCCCGATACCTCATTTCCTAAACCCACTTGACCTTAGGGTCATACCACTTGAACTTAATAAATCACTTATAAAACAAATATCACAATATCAAAAACATTTTTAAAATCACAATTAACTCGTAAATATTAAATATAATATTTACAAACCTACTCGTTGGATTTGGTGACCCCGAAACCACTATTCCGGTTAATCTTAAAAACGGGCTGTTACAACTCTCCCCCCTTAGGGATTTTCGTCCCCGAAAATCTTAGTAGCGACTAAGTTAGGATAATGTCCTCTTATTGAATTATGTCCATATAAACATTAGCTCATCAATAACAATTGTAATTCATTACTGCTTTCACATCGATCCATAAAATCACTTTCTTATCTTGAAACAAATACATAAACATTTCTACAAGTATACACATACATCTCATTTTCTTGATTTCATAAGCAATAATCACTTAATTGAATTTATACTTGCATTTCAAACACATATAAATCACATATTAACATGTATAATACATAACATCAACTCACATATTCATAACCCACATTTTCATTCATGTATAAGCTGTAACCTGGCCGAAAGTATACATATTCTCAAACATCCCAATGAATATCCTTTATAACTTTATCACATCTCAATATTCAACTTAACTTATTTCCAAAAGAAAAGTCAACTTTACCTGAACATTTAGTTCATTTAGTACATTCAATCATAGTTAACGTTACCCGTATACGGTCGAATAGGCATAAAGCCTAATATAATACACTAGCATGAGATTTATTCTAGCGCATAACTCGTATATCCAAAATTATCAGCATTCATCAAAAATTCTTATAGACTTTCGAATGTCGAAACTCAATCATAATAATTTCTTGAACAAGATTAACAAAATAGTGTCCATTCAGCAATAGCACATAACACTTCATATACCGAGAATCTCATAGACTAAATCCATAACACATTTTCAACTAAGCACTTAAGTGTACATATAACATAAATCCATTCCTTAACAACATATCCACCATTTTTTTTTCATGTATCCACTTATAACAAAATTACAGCCGAAACAATAATCAATCATCAATTTATATCTATTAATCCCCAATTCAAACTCAAATACCGAATATCAGTATCTAATTAAAATTCAACATCTAACTTCAATTCTACTTCTTAACATTTGTCAATTTAAAGAGCGTCGTACTTGTCTGAGTATGTCGTTTACTTAAAGCCATAGTCCAACCATGGTCTTACATGTTATCACATATCTGGTCGATGCCATGTCCTAGACATGGTCTTACACAACATCTCAAATCAATGCCTTCGTCCCAGATGAGGTCTTACATGAATCTCATTTCACACACTTAGTGCCCACTGACCGATCTCGCACACATAGTGCTCTGTTGAAGAACTCGCACACACAGTGCCTCAATTACCGATCTCACACACATAGTGCTCGGTTAAAGGAATTTGCACACACAGTGCCTCAATTACTGATCTTTGCACACATAGTGCTCGGTTAAAGGAATTTGCACACACAGTGCCTCTAATCATTCGCACACATAATGCCCATATTCATTCGTTATTACACATTGAAATGACTTAACCAAGTCTATAAAACGTCATATATGTACACTTTAAACGTATTCTTTCATTTAACTTTGAATTCATATAGTAATGAACACTTAAACCTTGCTTGAATCACCGGCATTAAGCACGCTGAAACACGAAGGCGAATACATCATCAAGCCGCAGCACGGTTGGCACGTGAGGCTCGAATACACATCAAGACGAGAGCTCGCTGAAACACGAAGGCCCGAATACACATCATCGGCACGAAGCCTGCTAGGCACGAAGGCCCGAATACACATCATCGACATGAAGCCTGCTAGGCACGAAGGCCCGAATACACATAACCGAGTCATTTTCTCAAAAAGAACTTAAGTCATAGTCTAGCAAAACCAAAATTAAACATAGATTTTAAGCCATTTTCTCATGGCCTTTATGTACAATGCGATTAATACAACAAAATCTTCCAAAATATTATCCTATACATCCCATAATGTTAACTTAGGATTAACTAAGAAGAAGTACCAAAATGTTGTAGCTGGTGTGATGACTTCGACGACGGTCCCAAGCACACAAAATGGATTAAAGAAATCTAAATAGGAGACAAGTAAACACACCAAATGCGTATTCAACTCAGTAAGTCATAAGCAATATAATACAGACAATAATTATAAGATTATAAGAAAAATAACGTAAGATCAACTACTACTGCTATACCGATCTATGTTATAGCTACTTAAATTATCGGTCCAGCCACAAGCCAAATCCTACTATCCATTCAAAAATCATAACAACCAATTGATTTAAATCCATTATCAAAGTATGAAACAATGGTGAACTAGACGAGTCCATGCATATACGTTTCACGTCTCAAATTCGATATATCCGTTAATAGTTCTATCACTACCTTCTTTTCCTGCACATATTATATTATCAATGAATTCGCTTTACACATAGTGCTAATCAAATTCGCACACTTAGTGCCGGATTAAACCGCACGAGATAGTGCACGAAATTTCCCTCATATATCGCCATCCAAATCAAAGCACACCTAGCGCCATTCAATTACGCACACTTAGTGCCAAAGTTGACTCATTATAGTATGGCTATTTACTTAATTCATATAGCATATACGGCCACATTAATAAATATGAATATCACCCAAAAGAATACCTAAATCAAGAAATTCTTTCATGATTCCCTAGTATTATTTATGTACAAACTAATCAACTTTCAAATGCTTAAAGACTTACCTTAGGTCGGATGAAGTGATTCGCAATCAACTACTAAATATTCTTTGCTTTGCCTTTGCTTGATTCCCCTCCTTTGGATTCTTGAGCTTGATTAAATAAATAAGTTTAGTAATTTAATTTACCTTGCAAGATACTTATATATATATATATATATATATATATAAATTTAATAATTCCATTTTTTTCTTACAATCATCCTTGTTCAAGACATCCAAGTCTCAACTAATGTTCATATTATATCTCAAAGCTGAATGTATTATCCCTTCCAAAATAATATTATGCCAAATATGATTACATTCAAATATACATAATTTTGAATCAAACTCAACTTTGTAAACCAACCTCCTCATTTGGTCGATTGTATAGAATGAAAGAAATTTCACCAATGTGCATACTATATAGTCGAATATGCAAGATCAATCTAACATCACCTATGTACTTAATTTTAAATGCCGAATATACAATTTCAATGCAATATCATTTTTTTTTCATTTCATTTAAGCACATAGTTCCTCAACATAATAATTTGGCCGAATGTTTCTACGACCAAAAACTCCACATCTATCCATAATATCATACCAAGGTTCATATATCTATTAGCTATTTCATTACTCATCTTTCTAATATTCCATTCCAAAGCATCAAACACTATCCTCTTAACATCTAACCATCACAACCGAATGCCCATTTTTTTTTTCACCAAATAGAGAAATCAACCTATGGGTTATAATATGGATTTGTCTATTAAGTAAATTTAACAAAATTTAATGAAAAATAACATGCAATCTTACCTTGATTAATCCCTTAAGTTGACCGAATGCTTTTAACCATTTTTTTCCTTCTTCCTTTAGGTTCGGTTTTGCAAGGAGAAGATGACACTCTCCCACCTTCCATTTCTTATTTTATTCATCTTTTTTTTTTCTTATTAATTTATTTTTCTATTTAGATTATTTTATCATTTACCATTATAAAATTGTATTTAACTTGACTTAGTGGAGGATCATCATCACATGGCTGGCCACTTCATGAATTAAGGGCATTTTGACATGCAAATCCATACTTTCTCACCTTGTTATTATTTAATCCTTCGAATTTACATATCATCTTTTCTAAATTTCTCAACTAAGTCCTTTCATGAAAATTCACATTCCTAAGGATAATTTTAAACATTTATTATTTTCACACATACACTACCACATTTAATATATGCAATTAAAATTAAAATAAATTTTTGTGACTCGGTTTTATGGTCCTGAAACCACATTCCGACTAGGGTCTGATTAAGACTGTCACAGCTCTCCCCCACATAAGGAATTTTCGTCCCTGAAAATCTTACTAGCGAATAAGTTAGGATATCGATCCTTCATAGTGTCTTCAAGTTCCCAAGTAGCTTGTTTGACCCCATGTTTAAGCCACAGTACTTTCACTAATGAGATTTTCTTATTTCGTAGTTTCTTTACCTCATGGGCCAAAATACGAACTGGTTCTTCTTGGTAACTAAAATCATATCAAATTTCAACCTTTGATGGATTAATTATATGCGATGGATCGAATCTATAACGTCGAAGAATAACCGGTAAGTGGATAGCACATGTCCCAAAAAGCTAACTTCTTTCAACCAGAACTCACATTTACTGAATTTCGCATATAACTACTTGTCTCGTAAAATCTGTAATACCAATTTCAGGTGCTTAGCATGTTCAGATTCATCGTGCGAATAAATCAAGATGTCATCTATAAACACCACCACAAACCGATCCAAATACTGTCTAAAGATTCGATTCATCAAGTCCATAAATACCGCAGGGGCATTAGTGAGCCCAAACGGCATCACTAAGAACTCGTAGTGACCATATCTCGTTCTAAAGGCAGTTTTAGGTATGTCTGATTCTCGAACACGCAACTGATAATAACCCGATCTCAAATCTATCTTTGAAAATACTGAGGCTCCCTTTAACTGATCAAACAAATCATGAATACGTGGTAACGGATATTTATTCTTTATTTTCACTTTGTTCAATTGACGATAGTCGATGCAAATTCTCATGGTTCCGTCTTTCTTTTTCACAAACAATACTGGTGCACCCCAAGGTGAGAAACTCGGTCGAGCGAAACCTCTATCCGTCAACTCTTGCAACTGAGTTTTCAATTCCTTCAATTCTGTTGGTACCATACGATTTGGAGCTATCGAGATTGGTGTGGTACCAGGTACAAGCTCGATGCCGAATTCCACTTCTCGAACGGGTGGTAATCCTGGTAAATCCTCAGGAAAAACATCTGAATACTCACAAACCACTGGTACTGATTCAGTTTTCTTTTCTAACTCTTTGTTATCAAGTACGTACGCAAGATATGCTTCACTCCCCTTTCTTATATATTTCTGAACGATCATCGAGGATATTATTGCTGGCACTCCATTCAAGTCAGTAGACTCAACTCGGACTATCTCATTATTGGCACACCTCAAATCAATGGTCTTTCTTTTGCAATTTACAACTGCATCATGTACGGTTAACCAATCCATACCGAGGATAACATCAAATTCATCAAACGGTAAAAGCATCAAATCAGCCAGAAAATAGGAATCTTGGATTATCAGGGGGCATTTCTTACACACTTTGTCAACAAGTACATATCGACCCAGGGGATTCGACACTCGAATTACGAACTCGGTAGACTCAAGAGGTAGAGTCTTACTGGATGCTAAAGTCTCACATACATAAGAATGAGTAGAGCCAGGGTCAATCAATGCAATCACATCAGTATTAAAAAGAGTGAAAGTACCAGTGATAACATCAGGGGAGGATGCCTCCTCTCGCGGGCGGATGGCATAAGCTCTGGCAGGAGCACGAGTCTTAGATCGAACAGCCGTATCAGAAGTCCCTCTCTCACTACCACCCCTACCTCCTGTGTTTCTCGGTGGTCTACCTGTAGTCGCTCTACCACTCGATCTCGCACCTTGTATCTTATTTTTCTCGTCAGATTCCGTGCAATCTCGAATGAAATGGTCCCTCGAACCGCATCTATAACAGGCTCTGTTGATAGACTTACCCCAACATTCACCTACATGTCGTCTTCCACATTGTGGACATTCAGGTTTTTCTTGTCGATTGTTACCAACACTAGCAACTGAAGTAGCTTGAGAGTTCGTTGATGGTTGCTCCCTAATAGAAATTCCTGCAGTCATCTTCAATTTATTAGTATCGTCTCTGAATTTCTTTCCAGCCGATAAAGAAGTTTTACCCGCCGATCTTTTACGAAAGTCTCTGGCTTCAGAGTCAGCTTTCTTTTTCTCTTTTCCAAGCTCTTCAGCCTTGCAAGCCCGTTTAACTAGTGTTACAAATTCTTTTATTTATAAAATACCCACCAATAGCTTTAAATATTCATTCAATCCTTCTTCGAATCTTTTACACATGGCGACTTCATCAACTACACACTCCCGACCATATAGACTGAGTCTTACAAATTCACGCTCGTATTCAGATACTGTCAAACGACTTTGTTTGAGCTCCAAAAATTCTTTACGCTTTTGATCCATGAATCGTTGACTAATATACTTCTTACGAAACTCCGCCTGAAAGAAATCCCAAGTAACTCGTTCCTTCGGAACAATAGAAATCAGGGTTCTCCACCAATAGTAGGCCGAGTCCCGTAGTAAGGATATGGCACACTTTAAACATTCATCAGGTGTGCAAGACAGTTCTTCAAAAACACGGATGGTGTTATCAAGCCAAAATTCAGCCCTTTCAGCATCATTAGTAGCTGTGGCTCGGAATTCCTCGGCCCCGCGCTTTCTAATCAAATCCATAGGAGGTTTACTCGGCCTCAACGGATCAGTATTTACTGGTATTATAAGCACCTGAGGTGGATTATTTAAATTCGAAAATGGTTGAGCAACCGGGTTAGTTCGGGCATATTGTGCGACCCACTCATTCATCATGGTAAAGAAGGCTTGTTTTGCCCCATCATCTTGATGATTCGCAGATGATTGAGGTTCAACAGGCGGTGTCCCTTGCGCAGGAGCAGCCGCTACACTCTCGACGTCATCCGCTAAGGCTCTCTCTAAATTGGGTTCCATTTACTAATCAAAACAATAATTTCAACCGTCAGAAGTCATCACACTATCATATACTAACATTAAGGCATGTATAACTAGACTCTTACGCGTTACGGTAGTCCTAGAACTGACTAAACCATAGCTCTGATACCAATAAAATGTAACACCCCCAGCCTGTATCCGTCGCCGGATTAAAGTTATGAGGCATTATCAATCAAAAACACAATTCCAATTATGTTTCAATTTCCACCCAAGTCAAAACCCATTTATATAAAATGAATAACATAGTCAACTTTCCAAACTTACATTTCAAAACATATATTATTATGCACAATGTAAACAAATATCATATCAAATTCTAATTTAGCATTTACTGCATATTAAACATATATACTCAACTTAACAATTAACAATATGGTCAAACATATTATTCAGTCACTAATGAAATTATGCATAACCATCAAGTATCACAAGCTTACTCATATAATATAACAAGTCATAATATACATAAATAAAATTTCTTACGCATACAACTTAAGTCAAATTCAATTTTAAACTTGCATGCTTTGAACTTGTATATATGAAATGATATAATCATTCGGCACCAACTATACATTTTATTTAAAAAAAATAATCAAAAAGAACTTAAGTCATAGTCTAGCAAAACCAAAATTAAACATAGATTTTAAGCCATTTTCTCATGGCCTTTATGTATAATGCGATTAATACAACAAAATCTTCAAAAATATTATCCTATACATGCCATAATGTTAACTTAGGATTAACTAAGAAGAAGTACCAAAACGTTGTAGGCTGGTGTGATGACTTCGACGACGGTCCCAAGCACACAAAATGGATTAAAGAAATCTAAATAGGAGACAAGTAAACACACGAAATGAGTATTCAACTCAGTAAGTCATAAGCAATATAATACAGACTATAATTATAAGATTATAAGAAAAATAATATAAGATCAACTACTACTGCTATACTGATCTATGTTATAGCTACTTAAATTATCGGTCCAGCCACAAGCCAAATCCTACTATCCATTCAAAAATCATAACAACTAATTGATTTAAATCCATTATCAAAGTATGAAATAATGGTGAACTAGACGAGTCCATGCATATACGTTTCACGTCTCAAATTCGATATATCCGTTAATAGTTCTATCACTACCTTCTTTTCCTGCACATATTATATTATCAACCGAATTCGCACAAATAGTGCTAATCAAATTCGCACACTTAGTGCCATACTAAACTGCACACATAGTGCCTAGAAATTTCCCTCATATATCGCCATCCAAATCAGCACACCTAGCGCCATTCAATTCCGCACACTTACTGCCAAAGTTGACTCATTATAGTATGGCTATTTACTTAATTCATATAGCATATACTGCCACATTAATAAATATGAATATCACCCAAAAGAGTACCTAAATCAAGAAATTCTTTCATGATTCCCTAGTATTATTTATGTACAAACTAATCAACATTCAAATGCTTAAAGACTTACCTTAGGTCAGATGAAGTGATTCCCACTCAACTACTCAATATTCTTTGCTTTGCCTTTGCTTGATTCCCCTCCTTTGGATTCTTGAGCTTGATTAAATAAATAAGTTTAGTAATTTAATTTACCTTGCAAGATACTTATATATATATATATATATATATATATAAATTTAATAATTCCATTTTTTTCTTACAATCATCCTTGTTCAAGACATCCAAGTCTCAACTAATGTTCATATTATATCTCAAAGCTGAATGTATTATCCCTTCCAAAATAATATTATGCCAAATATGATTACATTCAAATATACATAATTTTGAATCAAACTCAACTTTGTAAACCAACCTCCTCATTTGGTCGATTGTATAGAATCAAAGAAATTTCACCAATGTGCATACTATATAGCCGAATATGCAAGATCAATCTAACATCACCTATGTACTTAATTTTAAATGCCGAATATATAATTTCAATGCAATATCCTTTTTTTTTTCATTTCATTTAAGCACATAGTTCCTCCACATAATAATTTGGCCGAATGTTTCTACTACCAAAAACTCCACATCTATCCATAATATCATACAAGATTCATATAGTCTATTAGCTATTTCATTACTCATCTTTCTAATATTCCATTCCAAAGCATCAAACACTATCCTCTTAACATCTAACCATCACAACCGAATGCCCATTTTTTTTTCACCAAATAGAGAAATCAACCTATGGGTTATAATATGGATTTGTCTATTAACTCAATTTAACAAAATTTAATGAAAAATAACATGCAATCTTACCTTGATTAATCCCTTAAGTTGACCGAATGCTTTTAACCATTTTTCTTTCCGTCTTCCTTTAGGTTCGGTTTTGCAAGGAGAAGATGACACTCTCCCACCTTCCATTTCTTATTTTATTCATCTTTTTTTTTCTTATTAATTTATTTTTCTATTTAGATTATTTTATCGTTTACCATTATAAAATTGTATTTAACTTGACTTAATGGAGGATCATCATCACATGGCCGGCCACTTCATGAATTAAGGGCATTTTGACATGCAAATCCATACTTTCTCACCTTGTTATTATTTAATCCTTTCAATTTACCTATCACCTTTTCTAAATTTCTCAACTAAGTCCTTTCATGAAAATTCACATTCCTAAGGCTAATTTTAAACGTTTATTATTTTCACACATACACTACCACATTTAATATATGCAATTAAAATTAAAATAAATTTTTGTGACTCAGTTTTGTGGTCCCAAAACCACATTCCGACTAGGGTCTGATTAAGACTGTCACAGCTCTCCCCCACATAAGGAATTTTCGTCCCTGAAAATCTTACAAGCGAATAAGTTAGGATATTGATCCTTCATGGTGTCTTCAAGTTCCCAAGTAGCTTCTTCGACCCCATGTTTAAGCCACAGTACTTTCACTATTGAGATTTTCTTATTTCGTAGTTCCTTTACCTCACGGGCCAAAATACGAACTGGTTTTTCTTCGTAACTGAAATCATATCGAATTTCAACCTCCGATGGATTAATCATATGCGATGGATCAGATCTATAACATCGAAGAATAACCGGCAAGTCCTAAAAAGCTCCTAACTTCAGTAACATTCCTCGGAGGCTTCCAATCAATTATGGCCGAAATTTTGTTTGGATCAACTCGAATACCCGATGCGGATACCACATGTCCCAAAAAGCTAACTTCTTTCAACCAGAACTCACATTTACTAAATTTCGCATATAACTACTTGTCTTGTAAAATCTGTAATACCAATTTCAGGTGTTCAGCATGTTCAGATTCATCGTGCGAATAAATCAAGATGTCATCTATAAACACCACCACAAGACGATCCAAATACTGTCTAAAGATTCAATTCATCAAGTCCATAAATACCGTAGGGGCATTAGTGAGCCCAAACGGTATCACTAAGAACTCGTAGTGACCATATCTCGTTCTGAAGGCAGTTTTAGGTATGTCTAATTCTCGAACACGCAACTGATAGTAACCCGATCTCAAATCTATCTTTGAAAATCACGAGGCTCCACTTTAGGTGATCAAACAAATCATCAATACGTCGGTAATGAGATATTTATTCTTTATTGTCACTTTGTTCAATTGACGATAGTTGATGCACATTCTCATGGTTCCATCTTTCTTTTCACAAATCCGTTCAAGTCGATGAGACTCGACTCGGACTATCTCATTATTGGCACACCTCAAATCAATGGTCTTTCTTTTACAATTTACAAGCGCATCATGTACTGATTAACCAATCCATCTTCAGATAACATCAAATTCATCAAGCGGTAAAAGCATCAAATTTTCGTTCTCGACTTCTTGTTATCAAGCACGACGCAAAGATATCTCTTCATTATCGGGGCATTTCTTACACTGCTCTGTCTTTGTCCCTGACTATCTCATTATTGGCACACAAATCAATGGTCTTTCTTTTGCAATTTACAATTCAACATGTACTCAATTTACCGAGGATAACATCAAATTCATCAAACGGCATGAAATCTCTACTTGCAGAATCTTGCTAAAGTCCCATACATTTGTCAACAAGTAGTATCGAGCTGCAGGATTCAACACAATCAATGCAATCATCATCTCAACAAAAGAGTGAAAGTACCAAAGTCCTACATACATAAGAATGAGTAGCCTCCTCTCAATCAATGCAATCACATAAGCTTAAAAGAGTGAGAAAGCATGAGTCTCGGTCGCGATAAGCTCGCAGGAGCATGAGTCTCGCAGATGCAGTCCCTCTCTCGACTACCACCCCTACCTCTTGTGTTTCTCGGTGGTCAACCTTTAGTCATTTGTACCACTCGATCTCGCACCTTGTATCTTATTTTTCTCTCAAAATTGCAATCTCGAATGAAATGGTCCCTCGAACCGCATCTATAATGTGCTCTGCTGATAGACTTAGACTTAACATTCACCTACATGTCGTCTTCCACATTGTGGACATTCTTGTTTTCTTGTCGATTGTTACCAACACTACTTCACAGAGTTCGCTGTGATCCTTCCTTCCACATTGTCTTTGATTTATTAGTCATCATCCCTTGTTACCAACACTAGGCAACCAAGTAGCTTGAGAGTTCGTTGATCGTCCTCTCCTAATAGAAATTCCTGCAAGTCTTCGATTTATTAGTATCATCCTAAATTTCTTTCCGGAAAGAAGTTTTACTCTTTTACGAAAGTCTCACGCCCCAGTCTCTTTCTTTTCTCTCTTTCCAAGCTCTTCACCTTGCAAGCCCGTTCAACTAGTGTTACAAATTCTTTTATTTCTAAAATACCCATCAGTAGCTTTAAATCTTCATTCAATCCTTCTTCGAATCATTTACACATGGCAACTTCATCAGCTACACACTCCCGAGCATATCAACTGAGTCAAACAAACTCACGTTAGTATTCGAATCTTGTCAAATGACCTTGTTTGAGCTCCAAAAATTCTTTACGCTTTTGATCCATGAATCGTTGACTAATATACTTCTTACGAAACTCCGCTTGAAAGAAATCCCAAGAAACTCGTTCCTTCGAAACAATAGAAATCAGGGTTCTCCACCCATAGTAGGCCGAGTGCCGTAGTAAGGATATGGCACACTTTAAACATTCATTAGGTGTGCAGATGCTTCTTCAAAAACACGTATGGTGTTATCAAGCCAAAACTCACTTCTTTCGGCATCATCGTAGTGCAATGGCTCCCCTCGCGCGCTTTAATCAAATCCACAGGAAGTTTACGATGTACCAACGGACCAAGATTTGCCTGCATTATAGGCACCGAGGCGGATTATTTAAATCAAAATGGTTGAGCAAAGCGGAGTTAGTTAAGTCTCGGCCTCCAACCCGATCGTGATTTGCCACTCATTCATCATGGTAAAGAAGGCTTGTTTTGCCCCATCATCTTGATGATTCGCGGATGATTGAGGTTCAACAGTGGTGTCCTTTGCTTGCGCAGAGCAACGCTGCGCTACACTCTCGACGTCATCCGCTAAGGCTCTCTCTAAATTGGGTTCCATTTACTAATCAAAACAATAATTTCAACCGTCAGAAGTCATCACACTATCATATACTAACATTAAGGCATGTATAACTAGACTCATACGCGTTACGGTAGTCCTAGAACTGACTAAATCGTAGCTCTGATACCAATAAAATGTAACACTCCGAGCCTGTATCCATCGCCGGATTAAAGTTATGAGGCATTATCAATCAAAAACACAATTCCAATTATGTTTCAATTTCCACCCAAGTCAAAACCCATTAATATAAAATGAATAACATAGTCAACTTTCCAAACTTACATTTCAAAACATATATTATTATGCACAATGTAAGCAAATATCATATCAAATTCTAATTTAGCATTTGCTGCATATTAAACATATATACTCAACTTAACAATTAACAATATGGTCAAACATATTATTAAGTCACTAATGAAATTATTCATAACCATCAAGTATCACAAGCTTACTCATATAATATAACAAGTCATAATATACATAAATAAAATTTCTTATGCATACAACTTAAGTCAAATTCAATTTTAAACTTGCATGCTTTGAACTTATATATATGAAATGATACAATCATTCGACACCAACCACACATTTTATATAAAAAAAATAATCAAAAAGAACTTAAGTCATAGTCTAGCAAAACCAAAATTAAACATAGATTTTAAGCCATTTTCTCATGGCCTTTATGTACAATGCGATTAATACAACAAAATCTTCCAAAATATTATCCTATACATGCCATAATGTTAACTTAGGATTAACTAAGAAGAAGTACCAAAACGTTGTAGGCTGGTGTGATGACTTCGACGACGGTCCCAAGCACACAAAATGGATTAAAGAAATCTAAATAGGAGACAAGTAAACACACCAAATGAGTACTCAACTCAGTAAGTCATAAGCAATATAATACAGACTATAATTATAAGATTATAAGAAAAATAATGTAAGATCAACTACTACTGCTATATCGATCTATGTTATAGCTACTTAAATTATCGGTCCAGCCACAAGCCAAATCCTACTATCCATTCAAAAATCATAACAACCAACTGATTTAAATCTATTCTCAAAGTATGAAACAATGGTGAACTAGACGAGTCCATGCATATATGTTTCACGTCTCAAATTCGATATATCTGTTAATAGTTCTATCACTAACTTCTTTTCCTGCACATATTATATTATCAACCAAATTCGCACACTTAGTGCCATTCTAAACCGCACACATAGTGCCTGGAAATTTCCCTCATATATCGCCATCCAAATTAACACACCTAGCGCCATTCAATTTCACACACTTAGTGCTAAAGTTGACTCATTATAGTATGGCTATTTACTTAATTGATATAGCATATACGACCACATTAATAAATATGAATATCACCCAAAAGAATACCTAAATCAAGAAATTCTTTCATGATTCCCTAGTATTATTTATGTACAAACTAATCAACTTTCAAATGCTTAAAGACTTACCTAAGGTCGGATGAAGTGATTCCCAATCAACTACTCAATATTCTTTGCTTTGCCTTTGCTTGATTCCCCTCCTTTGGTTTCTTGAGCTTGATTAAATAAATAAGTTTAGTAATTTAATTTACCTTGCAAGATACTTATATATATATATATATATATATAAATTTAATAATTCGATTTTTTTCTTACAATCATCCTTGTTCAAGACATCCAAGTCTCAACTAATGTTCGTATTATATCTCAAAGCTGAATGTATTATCCCTTCCAAAATAATATTATGCCAAATATGATTACATTCAAATATACATAATTATGAATCAAACTCAACTTTGTAAACCAACCTCCTCATTTGGTCGATTGTATAGAATGAAAGAAATTTCACCAATGTGCATACTATATAGCCGAATATGCAAGATCAATCTAACATCACCTATGTACTTAATTTTGAATGCCAAATATACAATTTCAGTGCAATATCATTTTTTTTTCATTTCATTTAAGCACATAGTTCCTCCACATAATAATTTGGCTGAATGTTTCTACTACCAAAAACTCCACATATATCCATAATATCATACCAAGGTTCAGATATCTATTAGCTATTTCATTACTCATCTTTCTAATATTCCATTCCAAAGCATCAAACACTATCCTCTTAAAATCTAACCATCACAACCGAATGCCCATTTTTTTTTCACCAAATAGAGAAATCAACCTATGGGTTATAATATGGATTTGGCTATTAACTAAATTTAACAAAATTTAATGAAAAATGACATGCAATCTTACCTTGATTAATCCCTTAAGTTGACCGAATGCTTTTAACCATTTTTCTTTCCTTCTTCCTTTAGGTTCAGTTTTGCAAGGAGAAGATGACACTCTCCCACCTTCCATTTCTTATTTTATTCATCTTTTTTTTTCTTATTAATTTATTTTTCTATTTAGATTATTTTATCATTTACCATTATAAAATTGTATTTAACTTGACTTAGTGGAGGATCATCATCACATGGCCGGCCACTTCATGAATTAAGGGCATTTTGACATGCAAATCTATACTTTCTCACCCTATTATTTAATCCTTTCAATTTACCTATCATCTTTTCTAAATTTCTCAACTAAGTCCTTTCATGAAAATTCACATTCCTAAGGCTAATTTTAAACATTTATTATTTTCACACATACCCTACCACATTTAATATATGCAATTAAAATTAAAATAAATTTTTGTGACTCGGTTTTGTGGTCCCGAAACCACATTCCGACTAGGGTCTGATTAAGACTGTCATAGCTTATAAAATGTAACACCCTTAGCCTGTATCCGTCGCCGGATTAAAGTTATGAGGCATTATCAATCAAAAACACAATTCCAATTATGTTTCAATTTCCACCCAAGTCAAAACCCATTTATATAAAATGAATAACATAGTCAACTTTCCAAACTTACATTTCAAAACATATGTTATTATGCACAATGTAAACAAATATCATATCAATGCATATTAAACATATATACTCAACTTAACAATTAACAATATGGTCAAACATATTATTAAGTCACTAATGAAATTATGCATAACCATCAAGTATCACAAGCTTACTCATATAATATAACAAGTCATAATATACATAAATAAAATTTCTTATGCATACAACTTAAGTCAAATTCAATTTTAAACTTGCATGCTTTGAACTTATATATATGAAATGATACAATCATTCGGCACCAACCATACATTTTATATAAAAAATAATAATCAAAAAGAACTTAAGTCATAGTCTAGCAAAACCAAAATTAAACATAGATTTTAAGCCATTTTCTCATGGCCTTTATGTACAATGCGATTAATACAACAAAATCTTCCAAATATTATCCTATACATGCCATAATGTTAACTTAGGATTAACTAAGAAGAAGTACCAAAACGTTGTAGGCTGGTGTGATGACTTCGACGACGGTCCCAAGCACACAAATGGATCAAAGAAGTCTAAATAGGAGACAAGTAAACACACCAAATGAGTATTCAACTCAGTAAGTCATAAGCAATATAATACAGACTATAATTACAAGATTATAAGAAAAATAATGTAAGATCAACTACTACTGCTATACCGATCTATGTTATAGCTACTTAAATTATCGGTCCAGCCACAAGCCAAATCCTACTATCCATTCAAAAATCATAACAACCAATTGATTTAAATCCATTCTCAAAGTATGAAACAATGGTGAACTAGACGAGTCCATGCATATATGTTTCACGTCTCAAATTCGATATATCTGTTAATAGTTTTATCACTACCTTCTTTTCCTGCAAATATTATATTATCAACCGAATTCGCACACATAGTACTAATCAAATTCGCACACTTAGTGCCAGACTAAACCGCACACATAGTGCCTCGAAATTTCCCTCATATATCGCCATCCAAATCAGCACACCTAGCGCCATTCAATTCTGCACAGTTAGTGCTAAAGTTGACTCATTATAGTATGGCTATTTACTTAATTGATATAGCATATACGGCCACATTAATAAATACGAATATCACCCAAGAGAATACCTAAATCAAGAAATTCTTTCATGATTCCCTAGTATTATTTATGTACTAACTAATCAACTTTCAAATGCTTAAAGACTTACCTTAGGTCGGATGAAGTGATTCCTAATCAACTACTCAATATTCTTTGCTTTGCCTTTGCTTGATTCCCCTCCTTTGGATTCTTGAGCTTGATTAAATAAATAAGTTTAGTAATTTAATTTACCTTGCAAGATACTTATATATATATATATATATAAATTTAATAATTCCATTTTTTTCTTACAATCATCCTTGTTCAAGACATCCAAGTCTCAAATAATGTTCATATTATATCTCAAAGCTGAATGTATTATCCCTTCCAAAATAATATTATGCCAAATATGATTACATTCAAATATACATAATTATGAATCAAACTCAACTTTGTAAACCAACCTCCTCATTTGGTCGATTGTATAGAATCAAAGAAATTTCACCAATGTGCATACTATATAGCCGAATATGCAAGATCAATCTAACATCACCTATGTACTTAATTTTAAAAGCCGAATATACAATTTCAATGCAATATCATTTTTTTTCATTTCATTTAAGCACATAGTTCCTCCACATAATAATTTGGCTGAATGTTTCTACTACCAGAAACTCCACATCTATCCATAATATCATACCAAGGTTCAGATATCTATTAGCTATTTCATTACTCATATTTCTAATATTCCATTCCAAAGAATCAAACACTATCCTCTTAACATCTAACCATCACAACCGAATGCCCATTTTTTTTTTCACCAAATAGAGAAATCAACCTATGGGTTATAATATGGATTTGTCTATTAACTAAATTTAACAAAATTTAATGAAAAATAACATGCAATCTTACCTTGATTAATCCCTTAAGTTGATCGAATGCTTTTAACCATTTTTCTTTCCTTCTTCCTTTAGGTTCGGTTTTGCAAGGAGAAGATGACACTCTCCCATCTTCCATTTCTTATTTTATTCATCTTGTTTTTTTCTTATTAATTTATTTTTCTATTTAGATTATTTTATCATTTACCATTATAAAATTGTATTTAACTTGACTTAGTGGAGGATCATCATCACATGGCCAGCCACTTCATGAATTAAGGGCATTTTGACATGCAAATCCATACTTTCTCACCTTGTTATTATTTAATCCTTTCAATTTACCTATCATCTTTTCTAAATTTCTCAACTAAGTCCTTTCATGAAAATTCACATTCCTAAGGCTAATTTTAAACATTTATTATTTTCACACATACACTACCACATTTAATAGATGCAATTAAAATTAAAATAAATTTTTGTGACTCGGTTTTGTGGTCCCGAAACCATATTCCAACTAGGGTCTGATTAAGACTGTCACAGCTTGCACTTAAGTGTACATATAACATAAATCCATTCCTTAACAACATATCCACCATTTTTTTTTCACGTATCCACTTATAACAAAATTACAGCCGAAACAATAATCAATCGTCAATTTATATCTATTAATCCCCAATTCAAACTCAAAAATTGAATATCAATATCTAATTAAAATTCAAAATCTAACTTCAATTCTACTTCTTAACATTTGTCAATTTAAAGAGCGTCATACTTGTCTGAGTATGTCGTTTACTTAAAGCCATAGTCCAACCATGGTCTTACATGTTATCACATATCTGGTCGATGCCATGTCCTATACATGGTCTTACACAACATCTCAAATCAATGCCTTCGTCCTAGATGGGGTCTTACATAAATCTCATTTCACACACTTAGTGCCCACTGATCGATCTCGCACACACAGTGCCTCAATTACTGATCTCGCACACATAGTGCTCGGTTAAAGGAATTTGCACACACAGTGCCTCAATTACTGATCTCGTACATATAGTGCTCGGTTAAAGGAATTTGCACACACAGTGCCTCTAATCATTCGCACACATAATGCCCATATTCATTCGTTATTACACATTGAAATGACTTAACCAAGTCTATGAAACGTCATATATGTACACTTTAAACGTATTCTTTCATTTAACTTTGAATTCATATAGTAGTGAACACTTAAACCTTGCTCGAATCACCGGCATTAAGCCTACTAGGCACGAAGGCCCGAATACACATCACCGAAAGACGGTTCACTGCTGAGCACGAAGGCTCGAATACACATCACCGCGACGGCACGCTGGGTCGAAGGCCTGAATACACATCATCGACCACGAAGCTTGCTAGGCACGAGGCCTGAATACACATCACATGGCCCGAAGCACTGCTGAGGCGAAGGCGGCCCGAATACATCACCGAGTTTTCATGCATATTTATTCACATTTTAATACATTTCATATAGCATATCATATTTGTAATTCACTTACTTTGTTTCAATATATACATATCATATACACCTTGACATTATATCATAGATATCATTTACATGTAGGCTCATTCCAAATACATTATTTTCTCTTCAAAGTTCTCATTCACATATTTAAAACATAACATCATATATAACATTAACAAAGCATAAACTACACAGCAATTCCATCTCTAATAGATGACATATATATGTATATATTTCGCCCATTTACATAAAATCCTGAACCAAAATATAACTTCTCTTGCATACAATATACATCACTATTATCCTAATATACTTTTCCATATTTATTTCATAACACATTCAGCAAAAATTACTTTGCATTTCAATACTTCAAATGTATATCATACTTCTATTCATACCTTTCTCAATTTTGACACATCATAAGCATGTTTCAATCCTCTCAATACCATCTGCTACAGCTTGATCGGGATTGGAATTCATTATATTACGAAAAACATATTTTAATTGTCAGAAATCATCACACTATCATTTTATCACTTTATGGCATGTATATCTAGACTCACACGTGCTACGTTAGTCCTAGAATCGACTAAACCGTAGCTCTGATACCAATAAAAATGTAACACCCCTATCCCGTAACCATCGCCGGAATAGGACGAGACGTTACCAGAAATTAGGAATCGGATCAGAACAGTAAAATTTTGAACCTTTTCTTAAATAAAAGATCATTTATTTATATACTAATAGACACAAACAAAGATCGAATTTAAAACTTATAAAAGTAAACTTCTATAAGATGCCATATTCGCATGGCTTATATACAATAGTCAAAATAGCATTCTACTTATAGTCTAACCTATACATGCCATAAGCTAAGTCCAAATCACATGATTACCACAATAGTAAATAGTGTGACGAAGTGCTGACGATCCCCGAGATAATAGTAAGAGTCAACGATCTACAAAAAATAAATAGAGAAACATAACATTCAAAGTAAGCTTTCATTAGCTTAGTAAGTCTTAAGCAATTTAAACAGTTGAACTTAAAAACAAACCAAATGCTCGAAATCATATAACACTTTCTGAGTACAATACTATTTGGCCGATTATGCACAAACACATATCATTTTACTCCGTTTATACTCAAACTCATATAAACATAGTATTTACAAGCTTCCGGATTAACTTTAATTCTTTCAAATTTCACTAGTGTATCATTTCTTACCCACACTTACTTTCAACATTCATAGTTAAATGGCATATCAAAAACTATCTTGTAACTTTGCATAATGACTGAATGCACACATATACAAATATACATATGAATTTACAACATCTTTTCATATGCTTCTCATTACACATTCTTAATTCCCGTCAGATCAATCTCACATATATAATATATATATCACATACCTGAATCCCTTAATGTGTAATACGAGTTCAATTTATCATCTGAGCATAGGATCTCGTAGTCATATACTTTATCGAATTCACTAGCAATTGGCTCATGCGGTATAAAACCCAACATAACACCAAAGACGAAGCCTAAGGGACTTTAAACCCGGATACAATCTCAGCACAATTTATTTTATATACTTTTTACTAACTTTGGCCTCATCAAATATCTAATAATACCCACTTTTCACAATTGGTCATTTGGCCACATTATATACACATAAGCACATATATAAGATAACGCTTTTATCATTACTTGCCAATACATCATATACTTTGCTTTCATTTAAATAACCACTCAGTTATATTACATTTCTAAGTAACCATTCGGCCTCACTATACAACTAAGATAGCACACATTTTCATAAGGTCATTCAGATAACTTGCACACATTTAATATTAGCCATTTCGGCCTCACCAGATATACATATCTTGTACATCAATTTCATCATATCAAAACCACTTATATATCATTTCCTAACGTCACAATTCAAAATTCACATGTGGTTTTAATCAATATCTTATAAGCAACTCAAACAGTTTTATCAATGTTTACAACATAATCACAAATTCACTACAAGCTATCTTCCTGAGCAACAATCATTAAATTATTTGTAACTGGAGCTACGAAACTCCAAATCAAGTGCCGTTAATTTTACCTGAAAATAGACTCATATATCTTTCATCCATAAAATTTTCAGAATTTTTGGTTTGGCTAATCAATACCATATTTTTCTTAAAGTTTCCCCTGTTTCACTGTATGACTAATCTACCACTCTTCACTTCGAATCAAATTTCTCATTGTACAAAATTCAAAATATGTTCTCGTTGATTTCATTTGAAACTAGACTCATTAAGCTTTAACTTCATAATTTTTTTAGCCTCTAAATCAACTCCAACAATTTATGGTGATTTTCTAAATTCACGCTATTGCTACTGTCCCAAGCAGATCTATTACAATTTACTCTTAAATTTCCAAAAGTTCAAACACTTAAGAACTTACTATGATCTCAACTTCCCTTCTTCAATTTCCTAATCACATTAGTAGTTTCACTTACTTTGTAACATTAATCCACAATTCATTTCATAATTCATTCGGTAATTTCATCACATAATTTATTAAAATACCATTTCCTTATATTGATTTCAAATACATTCAAGAATTTGAAGCATAATTTCATAGCCAAATGTAATCACTATTCGGCATTTACAAGAAATTCATAGTATTTTATTCGCGTCTTAACTCATGATGCTTCCGGTTATTCCATCTTATTTCATGTATTCAAAATACCATTCACGCATATTAGTCCATAAGACATTTGGCTATTACACAAAGTCCTCACTAAATTCATACTCATTCTATTTACCATTACTTAACCGAAACACAGAGATCATATATCATTCTCTAAAACTCTTTTAGCATATACCTCATTTCCATGCACAATTCAATCGAGAAAGTTAGCCATTTTCGGCTCATATTATGAACATTATTAATCATTCGAAAGTATATATTTATATATCACATATACTAAAACTTTATTCTATATTCATTTAATCTTTACACACATAAATTCAACTTAATCGTTTAAGAGCTTACCTCAAAAGTTATCGTACGGCTATATCAACTACACGACTACCTTCGTTTTTTCCTCGATCCGAGTTTGTCCCCATAAGCTCTTGATGCTCAATCAACAATTTTTAACTAAATCACTTCATGCAAACTAAGGAAGCTTCAATGGCTTTCTTTTTCTCCTCCATATTCGGCCAAGAAATAAAATTTGCATGGCCATCTTATCTTTTATTTTTATTTAATACATTTTAATATTCCATTTACCTTTTTGTCCTTTATAATAATACATAATTTCATATATGCCAAACCACCAATCTCCACTATCATAAAGTAATGGTTTAATTGATAAATAGGGACTTCTACTTTAGTAAAACATGGAAAATAAACACTTAAACAATTAGAATGCAACTTTTGCATTTTACGCGGTTTAGTCCTTTTTGCTTAATTAACTATCGAAACGATAAAATTTTTCAACGAAACTTTAATACCATCTTTTCGCCACTCCGTAAATATTTATAAAAATATTTACGACTCGGTTTATAGAAATGAGGTCCCGATACCTCATTTCCTAAACCCACTTGACCTTAGGGTCATACCACTTGAACTTAATAAATCACTTATAAAACAAATATCACAATATCAAAAACATTTTTAAAGTCACAATTAACTCGTAAATATTAAATATAATATTTACAAACCTACTCATCGGATTTGGTGACCCCGAAACCACTGTTCCGGTTAATCCTAAAAATAGGCCATTACAGTTCCTCTTTGACCACCGCTTACATTTCTCGAATTTCTGGGAGGTCTACCATGAGAAGCGTTACCACTCTGTCTCGGATTACAACATTATCTTTTTTTCAAATCAAATCAAGCGCGCCTTTATAAAATGATTTCTTGAACCACAACTATAACAAGCTCGGTTATTACTTTTTCCCCAACATTCACCGAAATGTCGTCTTCCACATTGATCACATTCAGGCTTTTCATTCTTTGCATTATCAATGCTGGAAACAGACATAGATGGAGCTTTGAAATTCGATTGCGTCCTAGCACGATCTCGATTCGAATGTCCCACACTAGTCTTTGAACAACTGCTATCATCTCTAAACTTCTTTCATCCAGATTGAAATGATTTGCTCGATGATCTCTTTCGTACCTCTCTAGCTTCAAAATCAACTTTTCTTTTCTCTTTTCCAAGATTTTTATCTTTACATGCTCGTTCGACAAGTACAACGAATTCTTTGATTTCTAGAATCCGACTAACAAACGAATATCTTCGTTCAAACCATCTTCAAATATTTTGCACATTATTGCTTCCGAAGATACACATTCACGAGCATACTGACTCAACCTTACAAATTCCCTCTCATATTTTGTGACAGACATACGGCCTTGTTTAAGCTCGAGAAACTCTTTGTGTTTTTGATCAATGAATCTCTGACTGACATATTTCTTACGGAATTCAGCTAGGAAGAAATCCCAAGTAACCCTTTCACTCGAAACCATAGATGTCAAAGTCTACCACCAATGGTACGTTGTATCTCTCAAAAGTGAAACGATATATTTTATACATTCTTCTGGACTCAAAGACGAACTCATCAAACACTCTTATTGTGTTCTTTAACCAGAACTCAGCTCTTTCGGCATCGTCACTTATTGTAGTTTGAAACTCTTCAGCCCTATATTTTCTAATCTTATCAACTAATGGTCTGCTTAATTATACCGGATTCACTGGTGGCATAACAGGAGTTTGAGGAGGATTAACCGGGGGTGGAGGTTGTTGTATAGCCGGATTGGTTCTAATATATTGGGTGAACCAATCATTCATCATCTGATAGAAGGCTTGTTTAGATTCACCATCACGGCTATTCGTAGCCGGTCGAGAATCAGCTCGCACCGTCTCTTGCGCAGGAGCAGGTGCATTGCTTTCAGCATCGTCTACTACAGCTTTTTCGGGATCCATTTGCTATATAAAAGCACATTTCAATGTCAGGATTCATCACACTATCACAGTTCATAAATATGGCATGTATAGCTAGACTCACATACGCTATGGTAGTCATAGAACCGACTAAACCATAGCTCTGATACCAATAAAATGTAATACCCCTAACCCGTAACCGTCACTGAAATAGGTTAAGAGGCATTACTAAACTTGTAACTCATATCAGAACTATCAAACATCAAATATCATCTCATTACTAATAAAAGTCATTCATTCACATTCATTATTCACATAAAATCGAGTTCACAATACTTAAATATGCATTCGGGACAAAATTGATAACATATAAAAGTTTCAGAACTTATAAAAATTTTTAACTTTTAAAAGGTCACACGCCCGTGTGAACAAGCCGTGTGCCTCATACGGCCTTAGACACTCCCGTGTGCCTCACACGGCCTTAGACACGCCCTTGTGTCTAAGCCGTGGCAAAATAAGGCATAACTACTGACTTGACCACACGGCTACAAGACACGCCCGTGTGTCTTGGCCATGGTCGAGCCTGACTTGGGCCATACGGCTAGCCACATGGCCATGTGCTTTGGCCGTGCTCAGATCTGACTTACAATTGTAGGGTACCCCAGGGGACACACGACCGTGCAACATAGCCGTGTGTGACACACGGCTGAGACGCACGCCCGTGTCTCTGCCCGTATGGACAAAAATAGGCCATTTGAATAGCCAATTTGCCACCCCAAATTGGTCAACCTACAAGCATGGAAACAAACATATATGCACTATCCATTCAACCAATTTTTATGCTAAAACACACACCATTTAAATACTCATAAACCATACCAATTTATACCAAAACATAAGGTAAGATCATATAAAAAACATCATTCAATCTCATGCCATGAACTTACCAAACTTACCATCTCCTTTATCCAACTAAAACATACCACAATTGCAAATTAACATCACATACCATAAGCCATTATCAACTATGAGTTCAAACACAAATTAGCCAAATCACATGGCTAAGTATATAAATCACAAAACATACTTCCACAACTACTAGCCTATACATGCCATACTTAAAAAATATACATTTTCAGAAGTACCAAAATGAGATTTGATAGTGTGATGACGATCCTTGACGATCCCTGAGCTTGCAGTAGCTTCAATATCTATAAAACAATGCAAACACACACAAAGTAAGCTTTCAAAAGCTCAGTAAGTTCGTACTAAAATCATCAACAGTATATAAAACATAAATCATCAACACCTAAGTATTTACAATTTCTCAAATCATCTGTCAAATCTATACCAACACAATTCATATGTTCATACCAATTCAATGAACCTCATATACATAATAGCATCTACCACATAGGTATCGTACATACCTAAATTTCCCATACTTATTCATTTTCATTCTTACCTCTCGTTTGAATATTTTTTGACTTCCCATAAATTATTCATACTTCAAACATCTGCACACTTAGTGCTGTAAAGGTTAGCCGAAGCTAGAACGATTCTGCACACTTAGTCCTATCTCAATTAACCGAAGCTAAGTCAATATCGTACACTTAGTGCCTTATATAGCCAAAGCTAATTTAAATCACACACTTAGTGCCAAATTCCATTGATATATCATTGTATTCATCCAAACCAACATATATCCGATCTATATATAATCAGAGCATCAAAACATACTTATAATGTCATATTTTGCGTACGAACTTACCTCGTACTTGGAGTTGTCAACTAGGACTGTTTTACTCTATAATCTTTGTCTTCCCTCGGTCTAAGTCTAAATTCCTCTTTTCTTGATCTAAATCAAAGCTTGCAAGTGCCGAACCCTAGCCAAAGCTTTTCTCTTTTCTTTTTCTCTTATTTTCGGCCAAGAACATGTATATTGGTTTTTTTTAATACCTTATTTTAATTATAATTCATTTTATAATTAGTTTGCCATTTTGCCCTTATTATAAAACATTAACAAACCATTTTAAAAAGGTCATTGATGTCCATTAACCTGTTAAATGGCATAATAACCACATAAAAACCTCTCATAAACAATGCCAAGTCAAATAGGCACTTTTAACATCTAGCACACAGCTTTTACATTTTACGCGATTAGGTCCTTTTTTAAAATTAAACACACAAACGATTAAATTTTCACACGAAACTTTCACACATGTCAATTCACTTATAAATAGCATGAAAAATAATATTAAAATATTTTTCTAACTAAGATATGTGGTCCTAAAACCACTATTCTGACTGGGGTCAAAATCGGACTGTTACAGTGTGTCCCCTAGTGTTGAAAAAGAATTGAAGTCAGTATGCTCCACACGACCTCACACACGGGCGTGTGACTGGCCGTGTGGTATAAGTCAGTATACTCCTCTAAATGGCACAAGGCTTAGCACACGGGCATGTGACTTGGCCATGTTGATAAGTCAGTATACCCTAGAGTTTTGGCATGGCCTGATACACGGGCATGTGTGGCCATTTCGAAGGGCACACGGGCTAGACACACGGGTAAGTGGTTGGCCGTGTGACCCAAGTCAGTATCCTCTCTAGTTTTCACACGGCCTGGAGCATGAGCGTTTCCTCGGCTGTGTGACACAGGTCAGTAGGTATGCCCTATTTTCACACAGTTTAAGACATGGGCGTGTCTACTAGCCGTGTGAGGCACATTGCCTGTTCACACGGGCGTGTGATACTTAAAATGTTGAAATTTTTTTAAGTTCCCAAAAATTTAATATGTTACTAATTTAGTTCTGGATGCATGATTTTGGCTTTGTATGCTCGATTTAAGTATATATATTGAATGTGTATGAATGATATGTACTGAAATGTGACTATATTGATAAATGATTATTCTTAATTGAGTTACAAGTCCGATAATCCCTCTTAACCTATTCCGACGACGGTTACAGGTTGAGGTGTTACATGTTTACTATAGATACATAAAAAATTATCTCCTAAGGTTAAAAGATGAAGTTGATGAAACATTCCTTCTTTATAAAGTAGAAGTAGAAAACCAACTTGATAGAAGAATAAAATGGGTTAGATCCAATAGAGGTGGTGAATATAACACTAATATCCTAAAAGAAGTATGTGAGAAACACGACAAAATACATGAGTCTACTGCCTTTTATACTCCACAACAAAACAACATAGTTGAAAGAAAGAATAGATCTTTAAAAGAAATGACGAATGTCTTACTTTTAAAAAAAATATTTACTTTATTATTATTTTAAGGTCTATAGCATGAATATATGATTGTGTGAAAATTTCTTGAAGCAATTTTATCGTTTGAATGCTTAATTCGGTAAAAAGGACTAAATAGCGTAAAGTGTAAAAGTGGAATTCTATTAGTTAAAAGTATCAAATAGCTATGGAACCTTAAAATTAAGGTCCTTATGTTGTAATTAGACCATTTATAAGATAGTGGAAGTGTAACAACCCGTTTTTAGTCAAATCAAAATAGTGGTTTTGGGACCACAAATCTGATGTTGAAAATTTATTTTAATATTATTTTAAATGTTTACAACATGATACTATGTATGTGTGAAAGTTTAGTAAAGAAATTTTACTGTTTGAATGATTAATTCGGTAAAAAGGACTAAATCGCGTAAAGCGTAAAACTTGAGTTCTATTAATTAAAGGTATTAAATAGCTATGGATCATTAAAGTAGAGGTCCTTATGTTGTAATTAGTACATTATTAATGTAAGTGGACATTAATGGACATGAAATGGATGATATATGTAACACCCCTTACCCATGTTCGACACTGGAATAGGTTACGAGGCATTACGAACTTGAACGTAAGCAAACATGCAAAACCGAGTCATAAAATTTTGCCAAAATTAAGACCATTCATTTACATGCATTTTGTCCCTTATATGGGCCCACGAGGCCCAAAACATACTCTAGAGGTGATTCGGGACTAAACTGAGAACTTTCAAAACTTTTCCAACACTTAGAGAATTTTTCACACTATAGAGGGACACATGCCCGTGTGGTTGGGCCGTGTGGATTTCACATGCCTGTGTGGCTTAGGACACGCCCGTGTAACTCTCTGACTATGACATCATCAACCAAATAAGGTCACACATGCCCGTGTGCTTAGGTTGTGTGGCGAATTAAATTCTAAAAATTAAGTGCAAATTTCACACGGCCTGGGCACACACCTATGTCCTATGGCCGTGTCTCTCACACGGTTGAGACACACGGTCGTGTCTCTATCAATGTTTTACTATTGGGCTTACTGACTTGCATAATTAAGGTGCAGGGGACACACGGTCAAATCACACGCCCATGGGGCAAGCCGTGTGTCACACACAACCTAGACACACTCCCGTGTGTCTACTCGTGTGGACAACTTTAAGGCTATTTTTCAAGCCAATTGCCACTCTTACTTCTTCAAACACATATATGACTTTAAGGATACTTAAATACTCATAAACCTAGCTTATACATTAAAACTTATCCTCACATTATACTTGTTTAAGACTCCTTATTATGGCATATCAAATCTTACCGACACACATATACAAATAAGAAATATTTCTTAGGCTTGCATGCATGCATTTTCATACCAGCTCACACACACACGTGACATTTATCAACATTCAACATCAATAACCATAGGCCATATCATAATGGAAATGGGCACATACATACATAGATGAATAGATTTACAACCCAATAATCGCTATGAACCATATCTCCTGACCATATACAAAATGAATCAACTATAATTATAAGCCAACACATTTGGCTAGACCAATGTGACATATAACAAAAAGACCAAGTACTTATACATGCCATATTCAAAGTGTTAAGACTAATTATACCCAAATAATCCAATCGATAGTGTGAACGAGCTTCTGACGTACTTTGATCCCCGAGTTAGCTTGGCGATACTATAAGAAATTGGAAAAGAGAAAGAGTAAACATAACTCTTAGTAAGTTTGCAAGAAATTAATAAGCAATAAAAATATGCATTTTCTAACACATACATAACATAACATAAATCACCTCCTAATCAATAACCATTGTAATCATATCCTACCTCATTCAATTTACATGAGGTTCAATAGAGCTCAAGATCATGATTCCTTCATTCTCATCTTACCGAAGTCCTATCATTTCGTAATCTCAATAACTATGAGCTTGACGCACATACCTGTACCCTTTTAACATGATCATACCTCGTCATTTCCTTAACACCTCCTTGGACTACCTGTTGAACCACTTGGAATACTAGGGGATACTTAGGAAATCTTATTCACATAGTAAGATGCCAACGCCAAATCCCAGATATGGTCTTACATGGGATCACAATGCGATGCCAACACCATGTCCCAAACATGGTCTTACATGGTATCTCATATATCGATGCCAATGCCATGTCCTAGACATGGTCTTACATGTGATCTCTTATCAACGTCATATCCCAGATATGTTCTTACATGATAACACATACCGATGCTGATGCCATATCCTGGATATGGTCTTATACGGGATCTTCTTAACTCAAATGACGTGATATATATACCGTAAGTATTCTCAAGGTTCAACCGGCTTTTCTCACCTCAATTCTTTATCAAGCAACATCCATAATATTCATAAGGACAAATATACCATTCATGAAACATTAACTATAAATACATAATAGAATGTTATATCAATTACACACAAACTTACCTCGGTACAAAATATATACAACTAATTCGATTTAGTCCAAAATCTTATTCTTTCCCTAGTCTAGGCCCGGACTTCATCTTTCTTGATCTATAATAACAAATTTCACTTATTTAATTATCAAATTATTCAAAACAACCCATAAATCATATTTTGGAAAAGTTTCAATTTTGCCCCTAAACTTTCACATAATTACAATTTAGCCCCTAGGCTCGTAAAATATTTTTCATCAAATTTCTTCACTACCCAAGCCTAGCCAAACCTTTATTAAGCTTATAAAAACTCACAATTTTAGTTATTTCACACATTTACCACCTATTTTACAACTTTCACAAAAAGGTCCTTTTTAGGTGTTTTCATGAAAATCACTTAAAAAAAGTTGGTTATTTAACAACCAAGATTCATTTTATTCCATAAAAATTTAGAAAACAACATTAATGCTCTCATGGAAAAACTCTGAACTTTCAACCATAGTGCAAAATAGTCCCCTCATTAGCTAGATTAAGCTATAAGGATTCCAAAAACACAAAAATCAACCAAAATGACCATCAAAATGACTTACTAGTAAGGGTTGTAAGTTACTGAAAATTTCAAGCCTCCATGGAGGTTTTTATCCTTACAATTTCGGTGGAAAAGGATGGAGAAGAAAGATGACCATTTGTTTTTTATTTTATTAGTCTTTGCTTTTGTCATCAAATACCAAACCTATACCAAATTTTGACTTTCATTTATTACTCTTCATGTATAGCCATACACATATATAATGGTCTAATTACTTATTAAGGACCTCAAATTTTAAGTTCTATAGCTATTTAACACCTTTAGCTAATAGAACACAACTTTCACATTTTACGCGATTTGGTCCTTTTTCATAAATTGAGCTATTAAACGATAAAATTAGCTCAAGAAATTTTTTACACATACATATTCACATGATATAAACACTAAAAATGATATTAAAGTAATTTTACAACCTTATATTTGTGGTCTTGAAACCACTGTTCCGACTAGGCCCAAAATCGGGATGTTACAATATAAATGTTATATCGTTAAGGTTAATTTAGTAAATTGTCTAGTAAGGTTATTAATTAAAACAAAAACAAATTTGTGTTCATCTGTCTTCTTCAACAAATTGAGGAAAGAAAAATAAGGCTTGGAGAGCATTTTAGGGTTCGGTCAATTGAGAGCTTAATTGGTAAGTGTTTTGAGCTCAGTTTTTGATGATTTTTATGTTTTTGAGATCGTTGCTTTGTATTCTAGCTAGCCCGTACCTTTAATTTTAAAACTGTTAAATATTTTGAGAGTTTTCATTGTTGAATTTATGAGTTCTTTGATGTTTAATGTTGAAATATGAAAGCTTGATGATGGATTTTCATGTTTTTTAAAGTGATTTTTGATGAAAATGCTAAATAGGGATTAAATTGAGAAAAGTGTAAAGTTAGTGGCTAAAATGTGAAATAAATGAAAATTTATGGGCTGCTACGGGCACTATGGTAATTCAGCTAGCATGGGTTTGTCTTGAATTTCATTAATTTGTGATTTTGTGAAATAAGGACTAAATTGTAAAAAATGTGAAATTTGTGGGGCAAAAGTGTAAATGTGTTTTAAAGTGGATTTTGAACTAAATTGAATGAATAAATGATTGAATAATTTGATTTTGAATATAATTAGATGAAGAAAAGTAGAATACAGACTTGGATCGGGGAAAAGATAAAGTTATCGACTAATCGACTGAATTCGTTATTTTAGCATTCAAGGTAAGTTTGTATGTATGAAGCATTGTAATAATTATGCTTTAATGCTTTGATATTGCATAAATTGTATATACGGGACTACAGATAAGTTCGATGACAAATCGATTATTTGTGGCACTTAGTGTGCGATACGACATAGCTTCAACTATATATGGTACTTAGTGTGCGATTCGACATAACTTCAGCTATATATGGCACTTAGTGTGTGATTTGACATTGTATGGCACTTAGTGTGTGATCTGAGATAGCTTCAAATATGTACAGCACTTAGTGTGCGAGACATTATGTATTCAACGACATTCCGTGTATGTATGAACTTTTTATGGATTGGTACAGGTATGTACATGTATATTATGAGCTTAAAATTGAAGAATTTACAAAGTTTGCTCTTAAGCTTATGAATAAGTAGTTGAAAGGTTTGTTAGTAATCTTAAAGCACATGACAATATGTTTAGATTGATGAATGTTGTATTTGTAATTAGTTAAGTTTATATCATACGAGCTTACTAAGCTATGAAGCTTACTTTGTGTTATTTTTCTATGTTTTATAGTGAATCAAGCCAAGCTCGAATCCGGAAGTCGTTAGGAACATCATCACACTATCAAACTTCTAGGTTGTTACTTTTGGATTATACATATTTGGCATATGGCATGTATAGGCTAGATGTGGTATTTTGGTTGTGAATATAGCCATGAGATTTGGCTTATAAATTGTATATGTTTTGGTATGTATATATAGCCATGAGTGATGTTTTATTTTGGTATGATTATGGTTATGTTTCTATAGTTGCTCAAATGGTTACTTGATTTGTGGAGTATAAAATGCTTGAGAAATGCCTTGATGATGTATGATTTCAGATGTTGTGTGGATATTTATAAGGAAGTTATGTGTGTGTGAATTATGGTAAATGAACTATATAGATTGATATTGTTACAGCATGTATTTCGCTAAGTAAATGGTAGTGATTTGAGATTTGGAGTAGATGAAATTATAATGGTATGAATTGTGCATTTGGTTGATAATTTTGGTAGCCTAATTGTATCATGAAATGGTACCATTTTGATTGATTAGGTGAGCATGAATAAGGGTGGCAAATTGGCCTTGCAAATGACCTATTTTTGTCTACACGTGCAGAGACACGGGCGTGTGTCTTAGCCGTGTGTGACACACGGTCATGTTGCACAGTTGTGTGTCCCTTGGTGTTGAAATTAAATTGAAATCAGTATGCTCCACATGGTCTCACACATGGGCGTGTAACTAGCCATGTGGTATAAGTCAGTATACCTTACAGTTTTAGCACTAGCTAGCACAAGGCCTGGCACACAGGCGTGTATGGCCACTTCATAGGGCACACGGGCGTGTGGTTGGCTATGTGACCCAAATCAGTATGTATGCCTTATTTCCACACGGCCTAAGACATGGGTGTGTCTGGAGCCATGTGAGGCACACGGTCTATTCACAGGGGCTTGTGACCCCTGTATGTTTGAAATTTTTTTAAGTTTCTGAAATTTTCATATGTTACCAGTTTAGTCCCGAACAACTTCTAAAGCATGTTTAAAGCCGCGTAGGCACTTATAAGGGACAATGTGATTGTGTTGAATGATTTATGAGAATGAATGCTTTAAGTTTGATAAATGTATGCTATATGTTGTGAATTGATTTGTAATACCTCATAACCCTACTCCGACAACGAATACGGTTTAGGGGTGTTACAGGAAGTTAGTAGCATGGCATTTGGAGTAGTTATTAAAGTTATTTAAGGTTAAATTTAGTATTTGGTATATATAATTAATTAAATTAAAACAAAACCAATTTTCTATCATCTTTTATCACCTTCTTCACCAAAAATTGAAGAGAAGAGAAGCTATTTTCTTAGGGTTCTTTTGGCCATGCTATTTTGACTCAATTAGGTACGATTTTTGTCCCCTTTTTAATGATTTTTATGTTTTTTAGATAGTTACAACTAGGTCTAGCTAGCCCAGGGACTATTCTACAAAACTGTTAAAGATTTTGAATGTTGCCATTGATGAATACATGAATATTTTGATATTTTATGATAGATTATGAATGTTTGATGATAGTTAAACAAGTTTTGTAAAGTGATTTTTAGTGAAAATACAAATTAGGGATTAAATTGTGAAATGTGTAAAGTTAGTAGTTAAAATGTGAAATAAATGGAAAATATGGGCTACTAGGGGCATAATTGTAATTCGGCTAGCATGGGTTTAATTGAAATTTCATTAATTTGTGATTTTATGAAATAAGGACTAAATTGTAAAAAATGTGAAATATGTGGGGCAAAAGTGTAAATGTGTTTTAAAGTGTGTTTTGGACTAAATTGAATGAATATATGATTGAATAAGTCAATTTTGAATATATTTAGATCAAGATAGGAGAAATACATACTTGGATCGGGGAAAAGATGAAGTTATCGACTAATCAACTCATTTCGTCATTTACACATCCGAGGTAAGTTCGTATGTGATAAATTTCTATGAAAATGTATTTAATATGCTTTGATATTGCATAAATTGCGAATATAAGACTGTCGATATGAACGATAGTAATTCAGTGACTATTCGACGTTCGAAATCTCGATTAAACCTTAGGAATAGTTTAGGATGCTCGTGACATGTCATTAGGGGATACATTGAGTTGGCTTCGGGCCATGATATAGCACTTCGGGTGCAAGATATACTGATTTGGCTTCAGGCCATGATATAGCACTCCGGGTGCAAGATATACTGATTTGGCTTCGGGCCATGCATATTAGCTGATTTTGGCTTCGAACCATGATATTAGAACTTCGGAGATAAGTTACCTTGATTTGGCTACGGGCCATGATATAGGTACTTATCGTGTGAGATCCTTGAGTATCTGAATTCTATTTCGAATGGTTCAACGGGTAAATGTAAGATGAAAATGTGTATAAGATTTGTACGGGATGGTAGAGGTATGTGTATAAACTATTTTATCATTGAATCAAATATATGAGGATGAAATTATATAGTTTGTGAATGAGCATATGAAAAGTTTGTTTGTTAGTAAGCTTTATGTTGTTTTATTTAATTCATTGAATTATATTTGTGAGATTGTATTAACTTTATTTCATACGAGCTTACTAAGCTTTATAGCTTACTTTTTTTTTCCTATGTTTTATAGTGTTATCGAGCTAGCTTAGATTCGGGGATCATCGGAGATCGCATCACACTATCTACCCATCACTTGGTACCTTTGAACTTTGGTATATTAAGTATATGGCTTGTATAGGGATTTTGAGTCATTTTAGCTATGTTTTGGTAGTGATATTGGCCATTTGAATTGGCTTGTAAATGCTTATGTTTTGGTTTGTAAATATAGCCATGAGAGTTAGCTTAATTTGGTGAATTTGATTATGTGCATATTTGTGCATATATGTTGATGTTTGAGTTCATGGATGGATATAGGAATGGCTTATATTATGAGGCTCATGGTTATTGATATTATATATGTTAAATGGTTGATATTAGATATGAATTATATATGTGAACTGGTGCAAAATGCATCTGTTTGGCAAAGGTTAAGTTAGTTGGTTTGTATATGTGTTTTGGTATGTTTTAATTGAGTAAGATTTGGGGTTAAAGCATATTGGTTGCTAGAATTGGAAATGGTATGAATTAGATTTGATTGTGGCTAAATTGTATATTCATTTATGCTATGATTTGGTGCTATTTTAGTTGTGTAGGTATATGCATAGTTGGGTGTCAAAATGGCTTGGTAAATAGCCTATTTTTGTCCACACGGGCAGAGACACGGGCGTGTGTCTCAACCGTGTGTGACACACGGTCAAGTACATGGTAGTGTGTCCCCTGGTGTGGTTTTAGAAATCAAGTCAGTATGCTCCATACGGCCTTACACATAGGCGTGTGACTTGGCCGTGTGGCATAAGTCAGTATACCCTACAGGTTTGGCACAGCCTAACACAGGACCTGACACACGGGCGTGGGTGGCCACTTTTAGGGCGCACGGGCTAGCCACACGGGCATATGTGTTGGTCATGTGACCCAAGTCAAAGAGTTACACGGGGTCAGACACAAGTTGGGGTACGACCATGTGCTCCCATTTTGAATATCTACACAGCCTGTGACACATGTGTGTCTGGTGGCCGTGTGAGACACACAGCCTGGCCATACATGTATGTGTCCCCTGTTTTGAGGAAAATTTTCTAAGTTTGATAAAAGTTTTATAAGTTATTGGTTTAGTCCCGAGCCATTCCCAAAGTATGTTTAGGGCCACGTAGGCTCATATTAGGGACAAATTGATTGAGATTGAATGACGATTGTATGATCTGATGAAATGTATGTAAAAAGTATGTTTAATTGTTTTGTGAGTCCGGTAATGCTCCGTAACCCTATTCTGGCAATGAATATGGGTGAGAGGTGTTACAGTGTCTTTGCACATGTGCTCAATTCTGAGCATTCTGTTACTTAAAAATTAAGGTGCATGGGACACATGGCCTAACTACACACCCATGTACTCGGCCGTGTGTCACACACAGTCTAGACATACGCCCGTGTGTCTACCCATGTGAATAAAATAAAGCCATTCCGAGCTTCATTTCTCACCCAAAATCACACCCATGACCTATACTTGAATCACACATCCAAATACTAACCATTTCAGGCATTCAAATCAAGCAAATTTCATCATTCATCATGGCATATCATTTAGTGCATACATGTCTACAATCTTACCTTAGTTCAATCCATGTATTAAACATGATTTGATCAACTACTTAACATATATGTAGCTACCATAATTTAACATTACAATTATATTTAAACAAACCATTACTAGCCATTCCAATGGCTAGATTACAAGCATCATTTACATTTACATGCCAATATGGCCAATATATCCTATACATGCCATTACAACCATAATTGATTTACCATACTGTACCGACATAGGCCGATGGATAGTGTGATTGATCTCCGTCGAGCTTCTAATCCAACGAGCTTCCAATTTACTCTAAAACAGGGAAATAAAACTAAGTAAGCATAAAATGCTTAGTAAGTTCGTAGTAAGTTCATATAACATGGTACTTAACTTACCATTCATTCTATTCTGAGGTAACTATGTAAGGCATAATCAATATTCAGTTTGATCTCAAGCCCTACACACATTCTCATTACCCTTATTAGTCATATATTCCATATTAACATCAAAACATATATGGGCTCAACAACAATCAAGTTTCCAAGCACATATGCTTTCCACAACATGTATTGATTCAACATGCATAATTCATTTTATTATTTCAAGTATAATTTCATAATAGTTCATTTTGAATTCAGATCATTTCATATGAGAACTATACTCATATTACTCAGAACGACAAGGTCACGACATGGTACACTCAAGAATGAACATATATTTATCAAATAAAGTCCATGTACAAATATCATCATATCATGTTTTCATATATCATATGTCATGTATCATCATTTACTTGTATTTCAGCTGGATTCGCATAATAACTCATTTCTTATCCATATCTTTTCATATCAAGATTTTTACCCGTTGAATTTATCTGAAATATCGATGGTTACACAGGTAGTACACCCAAGGTGTACGAATCAGAATCCGTCAATTCATGTCCAATGGTACCCATAGGGTACTATATCGGAGAGTGCTCTCTTGAGCCCCACATGTACACGATAGGATTACCAGTCTAGGCTAAATCCTTTTTATGACATATGCTCTAAGGAGCTTGATCTAGATTACCCGTCTGGGCTAAATCCAATTCATAACATATGCTCGAGAGGATATATATTAGGATTACCCGTGTGGGCTAAATCATTTAATAAATGAGGTTAATAGGATTACTCGTCCGAGCTAAATCCTGTCAACAACAAATGCAAGACCTTATTCATTTTGAGAAATCACATATCCATCGATATTCATTTATTCAACGAGATTTAACATTTTCAAGCATTTCCTGGCATGTAATTATTTCATACATCTATAACATTCATATAATTTAAGTGATCACATTCCACATTCGTTCTAAGCATAAAAGTAACATTTTTTCTCGTTTATCCTTTATCGCGCATTTTCGTTAATCAGGCATTATCAGGTATATTTTCAACGTCATATACACATATTATATTTATACAATTAACAAACACAACACTTAATTCAAGCATAAAAACATATAAAATTTAGTTACACGAACTTACCTCGACAATTGTTCGTGTATGAAAGATCTACTAATCTGACTTTTTCCTCTTTTCCTCGTTCTAGCTCTGAATTTGGTCTATCCAGATCTATTCGAGTAAATTTGACATCAATTTCATATTCAAGTGGACTCAATTTTTATCCTAGGAAAAATTACCATTTTGCCCCTAACTTTTCCATAAATTCCCATTTCGTCCCTAGGCTCGGAAAATGAAATTTTTTCAATTTGCTCCCTATTACAAGCTAGCTAAAATTTATATACCACATTTGTGACATATACATTTCACAAATTTCAGAATTTTCCATGGGTTTTATCACTTTTTCATTTTAGTCCCTAAATTAAGCTTCCATCAAAACTTGCTTTGTAAAAATTGTTTATCTATCAACAACCTTACATTTTCTACCATAAATTTCATATTTCTAGCATATTCATCCAAGACCCAAATTTCATACTTTGATAACTTTTCAAATTAATCCCCCAACTAGATAGATTAGACTATCCCGGTTTCAAAAATATAAAAATTACTAAAACCGGGGCTTGATTACTTACCCAAATAAGCTTGATAAGTTTTCTTCCTCTCTCCTATGGTTTCCATAGAAATATTTGGGGAAGATAATAATGAATTGTTTTCTTTTTCATTTAATTAAATTGTCATTTAATAACTTTTCATCTTTCCAATTTAGTACTTAGCCTGCTTTATTTTTCCACGGATGAGTCACACCAAAATATCTACATACTTTCTTTAATGGTCTAATTACCATATAAGGACCTTAAGTTTTGAATTCCATAGCTATCTGATCCTTCTAGCTACTAGAATCCAACTTTTTCATTTTATGTGATTTGGTCCTTCCCGTAATTAAACACATAATCAGAAAAATTTTCTTATCAAAATTTTCACATGACATCTCTAATATAATATGAATCATATAACAAAATAAAAATAATTTTTTTTTGGCTTAGATTTGTTGTTCCGAAACCACTATTCTGATTTCACCGAAATTAGGCTGTTACAAAGGATATTCGAGTTGATCCGAAAAAGGTTGAGGCAATCTTGGATTGGAAGCCCTTGAGGTCTGTGTCTGAGGTCAGGAGTTTCGTTGAGGGGTTTTCGTGTATCACCGCTCCATTGTTGAAGTTGCTTCAAAAGAATACTAACTTTGAGTGGACTGATGAGAGGAAAAAGAGTTTTGAGAAGCTAAAGTCAACTTTGACTGAAGCATCTGTACTGACACAGCCAGAGCCTGGTAAGGAGTATGTTGTTTTCAGTGATGCTTATTATAGGGGATTAGGTTGTGTGCTGATGTAGGAGGGAAAGGAAATTGCTCACACATTGAGGCAGTTGAAACTGCATAAGTGTAACTATCCAACCCATGATCTAGAGTTGGCTGTAATAGTCTTTGCACTCAAGATTTGACGTTATTGTTTGTATGGTGAGAGGTTTGTGATCTACACCGATCACAAGAGTCTTAAGTATCTCCTTACCTAGAAGGAGTTGAACTTAAAAAGATTTGGCAATGATGAGAAGTTTTGGCAAGGGAAGGAGACATGGAGTAAAAATGGGGATCATGCACCCTCAAAATAAGGTAAGTTTGACCTATATTGGAGGAAAGTAATCCTCCTATTTATGGTGAAAAAGGGGTGGATGGCAAGAACTTAAATCACATGGGAAAATTTTGAAAAAAATTAACTAGAAGACTATGAACATTAGGACTTGAACCTTGGACCACTAGGATAGCTAAGGAGTTAATAAACCACTAGACTACTCACTTCCTTGTTCTCAAGCTTGCGCAAATAAAAATAAAAATACAGGATGACATTTCCTAAGGGTTTGAAACAAATTTGCACCAAATAGAAATTAACGAGAGCGAAGGGATTCGAACGCAGATCATCAATGACAGCTCCACCACTACTCAATCATTACAACTGATATTTATTTATTATCGAATGAGCACAAGATTATCTAAATAAAAATTTAGTTGTGACCACTCTCGGTTCATAAATCCAATTTCTACTAACCCAATTTTAGGGATGTGACAACTCTCCCCTCCTTAAAAATAATTTCGTCCTCAAAATTCCTATTGTCAAGATAATTCACTTATCCACAAATTTTATAATCTTTCTTTCTAAACCAACCACCATGCTTTCGCTGTGTAACTCTAATTCCAATGTAGTTCCAATACTTCACCATAAATCTCCAATAGATTTCCTATTTATGTACACAGATTGTCTCAAGGGACTATCTATAGAAATATAACTGATGATTTCCTCCTTCCAAAATTCTTAATTTCACAAATACGCTATTAAAATAAATTTTAGGTAAAACCAATCCTCAATCATTGCAAGGCACAATTAGAGTGGAAGGTCAAAGTACCTTCATTAATGCCAGACGCGCCTCGATCCTCTTGGCACTTAGTTGCATAAACCAATCTCTAATTCTATTTTTGAGTCGAAGCTTGCATTTAACTTAAAGAATGGCATGAGTGATCTTTAACACAATGCTCAATGGAACGGTGGAAATGTGCAAGTGTACACAATCGTAACAAGTAATAAAGTGGCAAGTAAATGTCGAGTTATCGTACCCACAAGGACTGTAAAAAGCAATATTTATGAAATTAATTAAAACACTTTGGTGAGGTAAAAATAATTTTGGTTTGAAAAGAGTGATTTATAAACTAAGATTTTAAAACTAAGCAAACAAAAAAAAAATCAAAGAGTTCTAGTGCACGATTTCAATTAAGATTTAATCAAGATGATATAATTGTGTTAGATTAATTATACCTTTTTAACTTAGAAATATTAAATTCGTGCTTATGCTATTATGAATAGATTCACGGCAACCAGTAGTTTGCTAACTTATGAACACATTTACTAAAAAAAAAAATTCCATTTATCTCTTGGACATATCCCTATGCCAATTCAACCGACTAAACAGATTTAATAAAGTAAACATGCTATCGTACATACATACTAATTGAATTAAATTATCTCTCGCATGTTCCTATGTCGATTCAACCGATTAATTAAACTTAATAAACATGTAAAAGATTATGTGAAGTAACAAAGTAGCCATACCTTGAAACAATTTAATCACAACAATCTTACAAGTTATGCAAGGCATATGTATCGCCAAATACAATGCTAATTTAATTTTCAGTTACCTTAGAAGAATTAAACATGCACTGATTAAGTACTGAGTCCATTAATTGCAATTTAAATCCACTTAAACAATTAATTCTTTAGTTATTTAAACAATTATAATGCTAGATAACCTAAGCATGATTTTACTTAATTAAGCATTTCACTGAGGCCTATAACAGCATAAACACTATTTTAAAAATTCAAGTAGGCAAAATATAATGAACCCAACACGAATTAAATTCAAGCTAAATTGATTAAAATAACCATTTCAACAACAATATTATTCATATATATGTTCATCATAAAAACAACAAAAATTAAAAAGAAAGGGAACAGAAAGCAAATCCAGTGTTTCTCTGCAGCTTGACTGTTGCTCTGTTCTTTTGTCTCCGTTGCCTTCACCGAGCAAGGCTTCTATGAATCCTTGATTGCTGCCCAAGATGGCTGAAGAACACCTCTTTCTCAAGAGAGGAAATCGGCACAAGAGGAAGGGAAAATGGGATGGAAAAATGGAGAGGAAACTTTAAGAGAAGTGAAGAGAGGATGAGAGAATGTTGTGGAATGAGAGATGTTGAGGGATGCTTTGAAATGAGCAGCATAGGGTGGATTTTATAGCTGAAGAGGGCTGCTAAAAATAGCAAATTCAGCAGCCAAGAGAGCCCTCCCATGGCCGGCCACACACATGGCAAGGTTGAAGCTTTCAACCTTGCTAAAAATAGGCTGGGGCAAATCTTCAAAGCCTAAAATAAAGGTAGGGTTTGAACGTAATTTGGAAGTTTTTCAAGGGCCTTTTTGCAAGCATATTTTACCAGCTAATTTTCTGATTTGGGTCAGCCAATGGACGGTTCTGGTCAGCCCAATTAGTGGCTGGTTCACTCACACTTCATTCTGTTCAACCAAAGGCAGCTTCACGTGCCCTTTCTTCATAATTAATTAAAATTAATTCATTTAACCTAAATTAAATAGGAAATAAATTAAAATTAATTTAATTATGAATTAATACACATTTCTGGACCGTCTTGGGCTGGAAATTAATTGGCCTCGATACTTCAAATTACTCTCAATTTTGTTCTTCTCGCAGTGATCACCGGGCCCTTTTTCTCCAATTGTGTAAGTCTGTCAAAAATAACTATAAAATTAATTAAAATTCATAATGTTCATATTTTTAACATAATTTAATTATTTTATAATATTTAATTATTTTTCGACAAGAATTTTACCGGAATAGCTTGGTTTTAAGTTAAAAAGGGTATGAAAAAGTATATAAATTTTTGTGTTTCCACACCCCCAAACTTAATTAATTGCTTGTCATCCAGAGAATGCAAATTTTGAGAAGAATCTCTCAGAAACACCTTTGAAAAATTCCTTCAGAACAACATTTTTCCTGAAATTATAAACTTAAAATACTTATGCCCAAAGACAAGAAATCTGTTAAGGTATGCGACTTAAGTATGCATATTGTTCAAATTAAATTCAACAACTTATTATAATAGCAAAATTTAGACTAAATGCTTTTGTAATAAAGACATGTTAACCCTTACCAATTTGATTTTTATTCCTTTATTAAAGACTAAGCTGCAATCATTAAGCTTAACTTATGTCTTCATATGTTGATCGTAGCAATTTCTCTCCACTAATGTAGGTAGCATGAGGACTTTGAATCAATACTTCTTTATCAAGGTTGTAACGTGGCTAGGCTAGGGGTAAGTGAAAGATGGATAAATTTTGGTTTAAGAAAACCCCCAGACTCAGCGTCGATTGAACCTTCGGAGTTTTTACCTTCGATACACCAACTTGACTTTCATATGCTCTTTTGTACATCTTTCAAATACATGTGCTCTTTTTTCTTTTTTTTTTTTTTTTTTTTTTTTTGATTCACACGAGCACTTACTTTGTGTACTGCAATTCTCGAGCAATTGATACTTCTTTTTAACTCCCCCAAACTTATTTTCGAAAAACATCTAGAATATTACTGAGTCTAGTGTTAGGGACAATTTTAAGATTATTAAGCGAAAAGTAATGGCTAATTATTATAAGGGTCGAAATAAAATCAGGCCATATAGTCTCAAAGTTGGGTTTCAACGGATAAAATATACCATGGTGGGCTTGAAAGGCTCAAACAATCCAAACAATAGTTGCCTAAATCATTTCCAACGTTCCATGCTCCCTAGGATTTTGCCTCAAGAAACTTACTAAGTCAATTCTAAAGACTTAAACTTTCATGCATACCTAACTTTCCTAAAGAACTAAAAAAATTTATGGTATGAATTTTCATGCTTTATTAAAAACACATCCATGTCATTATTAAGCTAACATAATAACTTAATGAAATAATAGAACTTTATTCATACTCAAATTGAGCATACTTAACAGAATTCAAATTTATGAACAAAATATATCCTAATCATAATTAAAAGAAAAATTTTATTCTGAGTGGAAATAATTCAATTTCTCGGTCCCTCCAACTTAAAATGAACAATGTCCTCATTGTTTAAAGTGAATAGATACTATACACCAGGTAGGATTTTAAAAAAGAGGAGGTGAGTCAATTTGACTGCTTAAGGACCAAGCTCTTTCTAAATCCAATCCTAGACATGTATATATCTATTGCCACACTTTAAATTTTGTGACTTGCTCACATTTTATTAATGATTTTCCTCTCTTGTTTTATTATGCAAAAAACAAAAATAAATTCCTAATTAAACTTAATCCTAAAATGACCTAAGAACAGAAATAAAATAAAGTCAAGATCCTCTCTTTATTTATTTGCAGACCCTTCCGAATTTGACTCATCTTTTGCTCCATCACTATTGCCTTTTCATGAATCGCTTCGCTCCTTTTTCGAGAGTAGAGTCCATGGCTCGAATATGAAATCTGGAAATTTAGGCACAAAAATAAATGGATCATTGTATATTTTCTTAAAAGCACTTCTCATCGAGTCATCCCTTATTTTTGAGTATCTCCAGTAGGCTTGTTGTTGCCATTGCATATGTTGCATTAAGTCCATCAGTTTTGATAGCTCATCTCGAAGGTCTGGGCTCAACAATTTAGCTCGAAACATTGAAGTTTCCACATCAAGTTTAGCTTCTGGCTCCATTGATTGTACTTTATCAGGGACTTCAAATGATTGCATCGCGGGATCTTCTTCTTCATCAGGGTCCTCCGGTTCCTCACTTACTTCATCTCGTTGCTGTAGAACTGAGTCTCCGGCTACTCGATAAAGGTCCCAATCCGTGATTGTGCCCTGGCTATACCCTGTCTTCTTTACATTAGCAAGAATTTCAGCCTTCAAGCATAGAATTGTTATCGTGAAGGTGAAATGAGCAGGGCCAGAGCGTTTAACAACATAATTACGTATCTCCCTCAAGTTGATCTTTCCCACATCAATGGTCTTACTAGTTAGGATCGAGTACAATAAGACCATTCATTCTAATGACATAGTAGTCCCGTGTGAGCTAGGCATAAGGCTGAATTGGATGAAGTAAAACCATGCCTTTGCGAGTGGCGTCAGATATTCTCTTCGACAAGTATGGATTCTTTGTTTTGAGACAATCCATGTAGAACCTAGAACTGTCAGTTCCTCGAGAATTTCTTGCAAATTTTGAGGCTTGATATTGCTCATCAATGTGGAATATTCATCGTTTTTGAAATCTGGTAATTCAAAGAACTCATTAATAGCATTTGAATTTATCGGTACCTTGATTCCACGAACTGGAACTTCTATCATCTCGCTTGAAGTTAAATTTGCATAGAACTCACGAACTAGTTCCTCAGCCACACTTGGTCTCTTTTCATAAAACAACTCCCAATTTAGGGTTTCAGCAACTTGACGAATACATGCCATAAAGTCTCGGTAGTTGCTCTCCTTTAAAGTGAAGCCTTTTTCTAGATGTATCTGTTGATTTTTGAAGATACTTTTGTATCTCACTTTGGCTTCTTCACAGTGGAATTTGTTTTGTGTTTCATCAATTTGAGCGGAAGCACGAGTTCTCTTGCGAGACATGTTTAACCTGATCATAAGATGGAAAAAAATTAGTTTCTCAATAAATTTTAATAAAAATAATTCAATAATTTGAAAAATTAATTAATTAATATTAAAATTAAGAAAAGCTAGGTCTTACCACCTTTTTTTGTAAAAATATAAGAACTCTAACAATTAATAATAATAAAGGCAAAAAAGATGGCAATTTAAAAGAAGGGTTGGAGGTTTGTGGCTTAGGATGAATGGAAGGGAATGCCACAAGCGGCTAGGGCGTGTGGGGCGTGGTGCGTGCGGGAGCAGCGTGATTGTGCAGCGGTGAGCTAGCAACACACGAGCGCTCAGCGATGAGGTGGGACTCGGGCGCCACGCAGATGGTGCGGAGGGCGGTGTGCCGTCTGTGACGCTGGTAAAGACTGCTCGAATCGAGGCTAGGGCCGCTCGAGGTAATGCGCGCGTTGTGCGTGAGATGTGCGTGCGATGGAGCTGGGTGTGTGCTGGCCGACTGCTTGAAGCTGCTGTTGCTTGGGGTTTCGGCACTTAGGTATTTTGGTGCTTTGGGTTTTAAGTGTTAGGTGAATGGGAAGATGGGTAGTATTTATAAGGGGAGAAATAGGAATTAGAGTAGAATTCTTAAAACAATTTAATTAATAAAAAATTCTAAATTCTAATCCTATATAAAGATAACAACAATTAATAATTAGATATATGCATATATTAAACTATTAATTGCTATTTAATTTATTAAAACAAAGATAAAATCCTAATTTCATGCTAAATTGATAAAGATTAATATATAAATAGATATAATTATATATTAAAGATTATCATTTTAGTATAAAAACTTATCAAACAAAATCCAAAAATTGATAATAATTAATATATATTATAATGGGTATAATTATATATTAATAATTATCATTTTTGTTTTTTTGTTTTTTTTAACTAAAAACATTTATTCTAGAAGCCTTTTAAAAATATTTACAAAAAGAGGCATCTAGTTTTGATTATTTACGAAAAGAGCAATCAAATTTTAAAAATAATTCAATTTAGGTCCCTAGACTCAATGAAAATTAATAATTGGATCAAATTGACCCTTTTATTTGAAAAACAAAAATTTATTTTGTTGATTAGGGAAAAATTTCTTGGAAAATTATGTTAAAATAAATTCCCAAGAAAGATTGGAGGGGTCACAAATGGTCCCGCTTAAGTTCCAACCTCCTAGACATAATTTATTTAAACATACTAAACCCAAAAAATAAACCCTAAATTATTTATTAAACAAAACACGAAGATTATTAAATATCTGATAACATGAACGAGACGTTGTCCCGTTCGGTTTTATTCACCCAATAGTGTTTCAAACACTGAGCATTAACTTGAAAATTACCTCTCTTACCTTGGAGTTCAACAACTCCGTATGGATAGACTCTGTGAATTGTAAATGGACCGGACCAACATGATTTTAGCTTACCTGGAAAGAACTTTAGTCTGGAATTAAATAACAAAACTCTCTAACCTGCTTCAAATTGCCGAACTCGAATGTGCTTGTCATGCCATTTCTTAAGTCTCTCCTTGAGTAATTTGGCATTTTCGTAGGAGAATAGCCGGAATTCCTCTAGCTAATTGAGTTGGACCATTCGTTTCTCTTTAGCCAGCTTAGGATCCAAGTTGAGTTGTTGAAGAGCCCAGTAAGCTTTGCGCTCTAACTCCAAAGGTAGATGACATGCTTTGCCGAAAACCAGCCTATAGGGTGACATCCCTAAAGGTGTCTTGTATGCTGTTCGGTAATCCCATAAAGCGTCATCTAGTCTTTTGGACCAGTCTCGTCGGTTCGGGCAAACTACCTTCTCCAATATGCCCATGATTTCTTTATTTACCAGTTCAGCTTGTCCATTCATCTGCGGGTGGTAAGCCGTTGCAACCTTGTGTTTCACCCCGTGCTTGTCTAGTAACCATTTTAATCACTTGTTCACAAGGTGGGACCCTTCATCACTAATGATGGCCCTCGGGGTTCCAAACCTCGTGAATACGTGTTTCTGCAAAAACTTCATCACAACCCTAGCATCGTTTGTCAGATATGCCTCTGCCTCGACCCACTTGGACACATAATCTACTGATACCAGTATATTCTTATGACCAAAAGATGAAGGGAAAGGCCCAAGAAAATCAATACCCCAAACATCGAATAATTCGATCTCAATGATGTTTGTTCTAGGCATCTCATTTCTGTTGGTGACATTTCCAACTCTTTGACATCGGTCACAACTCTTTACGTATGCATATGCATCTTTGAATAGTGCTGGCCAAAAGAATCCGGCTTGCAATACTTTAGCTGCAGTATGAGTTCCTCCAAAATGACCCCCACTTGGGGTTGAGTGAAAGTGGTATAGAATCTGCAGTATTTCTTCTTCTACCACACATCTCCTAATCATCTGATCTGCACACTTTTTAAATAGATATGGTTCCTCCCAGAAATAGTACTTTACATCGTGAAGAAACTTTCTCCTTTGTTGATATGTCTTATCATACGGCATTAAACCACAAGCTAAAAAGTTAGCAATATCAGCAAACCAAGGGGTATTATGGACATGACTTACCTTTAGTATATGTTCATCTGGAAATGTTTCTTGAATCGGTACAAGTGGAGAATTCCCTTCTTGTGGCTCCAATCTAGACAAGTGATCTGCTACTTGGTTTTCTACTCCCTTTCGATCTTGAATTTCCAAATCGAACTCTTGAAGTAGAAGTACCCATCGGATCAACCTCGGCTTAGCATCCTTCTTGGCAAGTAAATATTTGATTACCGAGTGGTCTGTGCAGACAGTTACCTTGGTACCTACAAGATAAGATCGAAACTTGTCAAAAGCAAATACGATAGCAAGTAACTCTTTTTCTGTTACCGTATAGTTTAACTGAGCTCCTGTCAGAGTTCAGCTTGCATAGTAGATGGGATGAAAAACTTTGTTCCTTCGCTGGCCCATGACAACTCCTATTGTGAAGTCACTTGCGTCACACATCAATTCAAATGGCAAGTCCCAGTCTGGTGTGACAATTATGGGTGCTGTGACTAATCGATTCTTCAAGTCATTGAAAGCTTTTAAGCATTCCTCATTAAATTTGAATATCGTGTCCTTCTCCAATAATTTTCATAAAGGTTTAGCAACTTTGGAGAAGTCCTTGATAAATCTTCGATAGAAACTGGCATGACCCAAAAAGCTCCTAACACCCTTTACAGATGTTGGAGGTGGGAGTTTCTCAATAACATCTACTTTTGCTCTGTCTACCTCGATCCCATGTCTTGTTATCCGATGCCCCAGAACGATACCTTCTCGTACCATAAAATGACACTTTTCCCAGTTAAGGACTAGGTTTGTCTCTTCGCATCGCTTTAGTACCTTAGCTAAATTGGGTAGGCAGTCATCGTACGTATCTCCAAACACTGAAAAGTCATCCATGAAAACTTCCAAAAATTTTTCCACCATGTCTGTGAAAATAGACATCATACATTTTTGAAATGTAGTAGGTGCATTACATAAACCAAATGGCATGCGTCTGAACACAAATGTACCGTACGGGTAGGTGAATGTGGTCTTGTGTTGATCTTTGGGTGCTATCGTAATCTGGTTGTACCCTGAGTATCCATCGAGAAAATAGTAGTAATCTCGCCCCCGAGTCTATCCAGCATCTGGTCTAAGAATGGCAAAGGGAAGTGATCCTTCCTAGTTGCCTTGTTCAGCTTCCGGTAATTGATGCAGATTCTCCATCCCGTAACTATTCTAGTTGGTATCAACTCGTTATTCTCATTTTCTATGATCGTGATACCTCCTTTCTTTGGTACGCACTAGATCGGACTTACCCATAAATTGTCTGAAATGGGGTAAATGATACCTGCATCTAACCACTTGATAATCTTTTTTTTCACTACGTCCTTCATGATGGGGTTCAGCTTTCGTTGTCCATCAGTCATCCCTTTTTCACCATCTTCCAGGATGATCTTGTGCATGCATACAGATGGACTAATACCGTGAATATTGGCTATGGTCCATCCGATAGCCTTCTTAAATTGTTTCAGAACTAAGATAAGTTTCTCTTCTTGCTCGATGAGTTAACTCTCATCAAAACAATCATAAGGCGAGTAGAAACGTTACCTAAATAAACATATTTTAAATGAGAAGGTAATACCTTGAGTTCTAGTTTAGGTGGCTCCTCGATTGACGCTTTTGGCTGTGTGTAATCTCTCTCCTCTAAATCCAAAGATTCAAAATAGAATTGTGGATTAAATCCCTTTTGATTAGATTCTAGCAAAGCTAAGTTTTCATCCTCCTCTTTATCACTTGGAGGGTCTAATGTCAAAATTCTTTCCAGAGGATCCTCAACAGAGTTGAGTTCCTTTTCCACTATTAAATCCTCTAAGTCAGATACTATAGAACAATCATCTATTGCGTCAGGAAATTGCATTCACTTGAAAACATTAAATGTTACCTGATCGTCCTGAACGCGCAAAGTAAGTTCGCCCTTTTGTGCATCAAAAAGTGTCCTCCCGGTTGCTAAGAACGGTCTTCCCAGGACAATTGGTACTTCTTTGTCTACTTCGAAATCTAAAATTACAAAATTAGCAGGAAATATAAACTTATCTACACATACCAATACATCCTCGATTTTTCCTTCTGGATGTGCTAAGGATCGATCTGCTAGCTGAAGTGTGACCGTAGTAGGTCTAACTTCACCTATCCCCAACTTCTTAAATATCAGGTATCAAGTTGATACTTGCGCCCAAGTCACATAGTGCCTTACCACAATAAATTGCTCCAATGTTGCATGGTATGGTAAAACACCCAGGATCCTTTAGCTTAGGGGGTAATTTGTCTTGAAGATATGCATTGCATTCATTCGTCAAAGCTACCGTCTCAAATTCTCCAAGTCGTCGCTTCTTGGACAGGATATCTTTCATGAATTTTACATAATTTGGCATTTGTTCAAGTGCTTCAACCAACGGGATGTTGATATGAAGTTGCTTGAGTACGTCAAGGAACTTCTTGAATTGGACCTCCTGTTTTTGCTTCTGGAGTCTTTGAGGGTAAGGTGGTGGAGCTTTATTTACTGAAGCTGGTACTGGTTGATTTGTCTTTGGTGGCAATTCTGCTGCTAACGGATTGGTTGGCTGATCAGAATTGGCTGGTTCTAAGGTTACCTTTTCAGGTCTTACAGGTTCTGGTTCTAGTGGAACTAGAACTTCAACACTCGGTTGAACTTCTTCCGAATCTTGAGCTTCAGCATGCTCCTTTTCAGCTTCAATGATGTTGGGCTGTACCATTTTTTCGCTCCTCAATGTTAGTGCTTTACAATGCTCCTTTCCTAGATTTCTAGGATTTTCCGTATCATTAGGTAGAGCACCCTGTGGACGGTTCCTAAGTTCAGTAGCAAGCTGGCCCACTTGGTTCTCTAAATTCCTTAGAGTGGAATCATCCTTCGCCATGTATGCCTTCAATAAATTCTCTAAGCTATTGGATAATTCAACCTGAACTGGTTTCTGAAATTGCTGTGAAAAACTAGGTTGCTAGGTTGGTCTAGGTTGGGCGTAGTTGTTACTGCCTCCAGCCCCTTGGTTACTCCAGGAAAGATTGGGGTGATTTCGCCACGATGGGTTGTAAAAGTTGGATTGCAGCCCTTGCCTTTCTCGGTTCTGGTTCTGATTACCTATGTAGTACATGGATTCTGGGTTTGACAGACAGTCTTCAAACACATGTCCTTCCCCACAATAGACACAGACTATATTCTCATATTGGTTAGGTGGTTGAGCTGCAAAACTGTTAGACCCATTAGTGGTAAGATTCTTTAACATTGAAGATATCAAAGATACCTGAGATGCAAGTGAAGTGAAAGCATCCACTTCATGAATTCCAGCAACTCGTCTTCCTGACATTGCTCGATTGGTTGGCCACTGGTAATTGTTACTGGCGATCCTCTCGATGATTTCATAAGCCTCATTGTAAGACGTAGATAAGATAGCACCGTTAGCAGAAGCATCTACTACCATCCTTGTGTGAGCGTTGAGACCATTGTAAAATGTCTCAAGTTGGATGCAATGTGGAATTCCGTGATTAGGACATTTTCATAATAACTCTTTGAATCTTTCCCATGCCTCATACAAGGACTCATCATCCATATGTTGGAAAGCAGTAATCTCATTTCTCAGCTTAGCAATCTTGCTAGGTGGCAAATACTTCACAAGGAATCTCTCTACTAACTCTTGCCATGTAGAAACTGAGTTTGGTGGCAGTTAGTTTAACCAGGCTCGAGCTCTGTCCCTCAGCGAGTACGGGAATAGTTTTAATCATAATGCATATTCGGATACTCCGGCTAGCTTGAAAGAGTAGCTCGCCTCCATAAACAGTCTTAAATGAAGATGAGGATCTTCAGTAGGCATTCCACTGAACTGGCCCACTGTCTGAAGCATCTGGAACATGACTGGCTTCAGCTCGAATTGTTGTGCCTCGATCTCGGGTCTTCTAATACCTATATTAAGGTCATTAAAAACTGGCACGACATATTGTCGTAAAGCTCTATCCCTATCATCAGCAATAAGGATAGGATTTTGAGCAAGGTTTGCTCCGTTTCCTTGATTGATATTCTCGAAATTCATCTTTTCGGTCCTTCTCTGTGACAACCCGAATTAGGGCCTAATCGGAATAGTGGTTTCGTGACCACAAATCTGAGATAGAAATAATTATTTTATATTTATTTTATATTTATTTTGAGGTTTATGATATGATTTCATGATTTCGTGAAAATTTCGTAATGAAATTCTATGCATTAAGCGCTTAAGTTGAGATTAGGGACTAAACCGAATAAATTGCAAAACTTGTGTTCTAGAAGTTTTTAGTATGAAATTGCTTTGGAATATTAATTAGGAGGTCCTAAATAGCAATTTGACCAATTCCTAAGTTATGGACAAAAGTTGGACATGGAGGGAATTTTTAGAAAGTTTAGTAGTAAGGGCATTTTGGTCATTTGTATATTAAATGAAATAAAATGGGAAAAATAACACAAAATTTGGTCATCTTCATCACTAGTTGCTGCCAAAATTTGCTCTCCTCCATAGCTTGGGTTTCTTCAACTTTCAAGCTTCATAGTAAGTGATTTCAAGCCCCGTTTTTAATGTTCTTTACATTTTTTAAATCCTCGTAGCTCGGTTTACCTATTTCTACTATTATTTCGAGTTAGGGTTTATGTTTAAAAATTTACCCATGAATGATAGGCATGTATTTTGATGTTTGATGGTAGAATATGAATGTTTGAAGTTAGGAGAACGATCTTTTCTAAGCGATTTTTAGCGAAAACGAGCAAAACGGCATAATCGATAAAAATACCTATTGTTCATAATTATGTGTTAGAATGAGAATTTGATGATACCATAGAAGAGAAAAATGATCAGCATGTCATTAAACATAAGAATAAGGGCTGAAATTAAATTTCTGAGCCTTGGGGCAAAATCGTAATTTTGTAAAAGATAGGGGGCAAAAATGTAATTTTTGCATAATGTGATTTTTGGATTGAAACAAATAGTTCGAGTGTTAAATGAACTAAATGTGTTGTTATAGATCAAGAAAGGTATGGAATCGACCTCGAACGGGGGAAAGAAAAAGCTTTGGACTAAACTGCAAAATTTCTATATTTTGCACTGAGGTAAGTTTGTACGTAAATAAATCATCGATTTCTTTTATGTTATTGTATTTTGATAACATGTGGAATATGGCTGCCTATCAAATGGTTATTTGATGTAAGTTATGAATTTAAATTTATTTCGGACAATTTAGTAAAATGTTGAAACAGTGAGAAATTTCCTGTTGAACCTTCGGAATAAAAACGATACAAATGAACTATTGTGTGGTCACGTGTGTAGTACTAAGTGCAGGCTACTACGTGTACCAGATTATTGGTCGCATGTGTAGTACTAAGTGCAGGCTACTATGCGTACCCGAAAACTATGGTCACGTGTGTAGTACTAAGTGCAGGCTACTATGCGTACCCGAAAACTGTGGTCACGTGTGTAGTACTAAGTGCAGGCTACTATGCGTATCATATAGCTTCGGCTACAAGTGTGGAAATGGGAAAATGTTCAGGTAGTTGTGTATCTGTTGTTATTCCGATGAGTTCAACGGGAAATCGATTAAATGAAGATACATGTGAAAGTGATTATGTGATGAATAAGTGCAAGTATATGTTTATTTGAATTTATGAGCAATATGCTCGATATGTGAGCGAACCTCGGTAAAATGGAAAGGATTGAGCGAATTATGTAAGAGTGAATTTTTGTAGTAAAACAATGTTGGACAGCAGCAGTTGCATAATTTTGAAAATTCACCAAAAATCATGGAAGTAGAATTAAATCTCAAATAAATTATGGAATTAAAGCTTAATGGGTCTACTTTCATATAAAAGAAACAGGGGAAACAAAAGACTTCTATATTATGTGATAATTGAATTCTTGTGAAACAGGTTCTGAATGAATTTAAGATCCCCTGTTCTGACTTTAGAAATTCACCATAAATTGTACAAAAATTATTAAGAGTCATACAATACATGCATGGATTCCTTATTGAGTCTATTTTTAAGGGAAATAAACGGCATGGTCGTTGGAATCTTGTACAGGGAGAAATTTTGTTCGTAATGCACAGGTGTCAGAGTAGTCATACCCTGAAACAGGGGAGACTTTAACTAATAAACTGTACTAATTGGCCCGACCAAAAATTCTAGAAAAAAATTAGTAAATATAATTATGAGTCTAGTTTCAAGGAAATTTTACGGAATTGAATTTTGAGATATGTAGCTCAAGATATGATTTTTCTTTTAACCGGGACTCTAGAAAACAGCCTGTCATCAATATATGTAACCATATACTAGTATGATTGTTTTACTTTGATAAATTATATATCAATTTAGTACTTACTTACTAAGCTATATGCTTACCATCTTTTCTTTTTCTTGTTTTATAGAATTATTAAGCCAGCTCGGGATTTTGGAGATCGTCGGAGACTCATCTACACTATCAATACTTTTTGGTATTTTGTAATCACTACTTTGGAATTATGGCATGTATAGAGAGAGACGAATCATTTTGTTATATGTCATAATTAATTTGTTTTAAAGTATCACTTTTCTAAATGTTAAAATCTACATGTATCTATGTATATCTGTTAATGCTATCAACTTTAGTCTAAGCTAAAGTAAGTAAATTGAGTAAGGTCAGGTTAATGTGTGAATTCATGTTTTCGTGAACGGTAATGCTCCGTACCTTATTTCGGTCTAGAATATGGGTATGGGGTGTTACATTCTCTGGTTCGCTTGTCTTCTTCGTTGGCGAAAGGTTCGTTCTATTTCAGGGTCCACTAGGAGTAAGTCGATAATTCGGTCAATACTCATAAACATCTGAAATAATCAGACGAGAATTAATTAAGTAAATAAAATTGAACAGGAAAATAAAAGAACCAAAATGTAAAAATAAATTCACAAATAATGTTTTTTTTAAAAAAAAATATAGTCCCCTGCAACAGCACCAAAAACTTGGAACGGTGGAAATGTGCAAGTGTGCACAATCGTAACAAGTAATAAAGTGACAAGTAAATGTCAAGTTATCGTACTCACAAGGACTGTAAAAAGCAATATTTATGAAATTAATTAAAACAATTTGGTGAAGTAAAAATAATTTTGGTTTGAAAAGAGTGATTTATAAACTAAGATTTTAAAACTAAGCAAACAAAAAAAAAAAAAAAGAGCTCTAGTGCACGATTTCAATTAAGATTTAATCAAGATGATATAATTGTGTTGGATTAATTATACCTTTTTAACTTAGAAATATTAAATTCGTGCTTATGCTATTATGAATAGATTCACGGCAACCCAGTAATTTGCTAACTTATGAACACATTTACTAAAAAAAAATTCCATTTATCTCTTGGACATATCCCTATGCCAATTCAACCGACTAAATAGATTTAATAAAGTAAACATGCTATCGCACATACATACTTATTGAATTAAATTATCTCTCGCATATTCCTATGTCGATTCAACCGATTAATTCAACTTAATAAACATGTAAAAGATTATGTGAAGTAACAAAGCAGCCATACCTTGAAACAATTTAATCACAACAATCTTGCAAGTTATGCAAGGCATATGTATCGCCAAATACAGTGCTAATTTAATTTTCAGTTACCTTAGAAGAATTAAACATGCACTGATTAAGTACTGAGTCCATTAATTGCAATTTCAATCCGCTTAAACAATTAATTCTTTAGTTATCTAAACAATTATAATGCCAGATAACCTAAGCATGATTTTACTTAATCAAGCATTTCACTGAGGCCTATAACAGCATAAACACTATTTTAACAATTCAAGTAGGCAAAATATAATGAACCTAACACGAATTAAATTCAAGCTAAATTGATTAAAATAACCATTTCAACAACAATATTATTCATAGATATGTTCATCATAAAAACAACAGAAATTAAAAAGAAAGGGAACAAAAAGGAAATCCAGTGTTTCTCTGCGGCTTGACTGTTGCTCCGTTCTTTTATCTCTGTTGCCTTCACCGAGCAAGGCTTTTATGAATCCTTGATTGCTGCCCAATATGGCTGAAGAACACCTCTTTCTCAAGAGAGGAAATCGGCACAAGAGGAAGGGAAAATGGGATGGAAAAATGGAGAGAAAACTTTAAGAGAAGTGAAGAGAGGATGAGAGAATGTTGTGGAATGAGAGATGTTGAGGGACGCTTTGAAATGAGCAGCATAGGGTGGATTTTATAGCTGAAGAGGGCTGCTAAAAATAGAAAATTCAGCAGCCAAGAGAGCCCTCCCATGGCCGGCCACACACATGGCAAGGTTGAAGCTTTCAACCTTGCTAAAAATAGGCTGGGGCAAATCTTCAAAGCCTAAAATAAAGGTGGGGTTTGAACGTAATTTGGAAGTTTTTAAAGGGCCCTTTTTGCAAGCATATTTTACCAGCTAATTTGCTGATTTGGATCAGCCAATGGACGGTTCTGGTCAGCCCAATTAGTGGCTGGTTCGGCTCACTTCATTCGGTTCAACCAGTGCGGTTCACTAGGCCCTTTCTTCATAATTAATTAAAATTAATTCATTTAACCTAAATTAAATAGGAAATAAATTAAAATTAATTTAATTATGAATTAATACACATTTCTAGACCGTCTTGGGCTGGAAATTAATTGGCCTCGATACTTCAAATTACTCTTGATTTTGTTCTTCTTGCAGTGTTTACCAGGCCCTTTTTCTCCAATTGTGTAATTCTGTCAAAAATAACCAAATTTAATCAAAATTAACTATAAAATTAATTAAAATTCATAATGTTCATATTTTTAAAATAATTTAATTATTTTATAATATTTAATTATTTTTCGACAAGAATTTAACCGGAATAGCTTGGTTTTAAGTTAAAAAGGGTATGAAAAAGTATATAAATTTTTGTGTTTCCACTCAACGGACCCACTTCTCAGGCATATTCCTAACTTTTCCAACACACGCTCAAACGGTGCTTATTACAATACTTACAAACAGAAATTCTTATTAATAAAATAGAACCTCTAATACTAGCTTTTAGAACATTCGGTGATGGTCTATCTTCTCTAGCCCGCTTCAAAGGTCGTGAATTTAGGCCAGTAGAACTAGACTTCCTCTTATTCCGTACTTGTTCTTTCCCTTTTTCTCGCATTGCAATCACTTACTCCTTTATAATATCTTGTTCTTCTCAACTGTAGTCTCAAAAGACCCTTTCTAAAACTCCCTACATTACTTGGGATAATGTATCATCCTTAGGTTTGTGATTTCCTTCTTTAGCGCTAGACGCATTAACAATGTAATTTGTCATAGGGTCAGACACAGGTCCTTGAAAGGCTAATGATTAATCTGGGGTTACTCAACTTGAAAATCAGAAACCACGAGTTTGCATACCTGCGGTTTTCATATAGTTAAAAAATAAAATGTCTAACAATTTCCTGATCCACCTTAGGCCCCAGCAACACACTAAAGGGCCCTAAGCATGGCCTACAACACAATATCATCAACAGGCTCCTGATGATCCTCCAAAATAGTATGAGTATTTTCAACTTGGTCAACCACTAGCTCAAGTTCAGTCACGGGCTCAGGTGTGTACACTCGTGACGTGAATTTAATTGGGTTTCCAGACCCTCCTCTCTACAAGCTGTAACAGCCCGATTTTTAGCTAAATCAGAATAGTGGTTTTGGAACCACAAATCCAAGGTTGTAAATTTATTTTAATAGTATTTTTAATGTCTAAAAAATGTGTTTAGATATGTGTGAAACTTTCGTGTTTTTATTTTATCGATTAGATGATTAATTTGACGAAAGGACTAAATCGCGTAAAATGCAAAAGTGTTGTTCTATTAGCTAAAGGTGTCTAATAGCTATAGAACCTTAAATTTTAGGTCTTTATGTGGTAAATAGCCCAATAAAGAGTTAGTGGATGATATTTGGTTTGACATTATTGAAATATTGTAATATTTTTAAGGTTAACTTATTAATTAGTATATTAAAGGTTAATTATAATAAAATAAAATTCATAAATGGTATTCTGTAACACCTCTTACCCGTATCCGACGCTGGAAGAGGGCACGAGGTATTACCGGGCTTGAGTACTTGTAATCATTTAAAACCGAGACACAAAATTTCATCAATTTTAAACTTTTCAAACATATTCAAGACTATCTACATTAAATGACTTTATACAATAGACACCTTCAAATAACATAGGTCAGTATTTTAGGCCAACTCCTAGCAACTTAATAACAATTAAATGAGTCCCCATACATGCCAAAGACTTAAAAATACTTTAAAACCTTTATATATGGATCAATAGTTTGATAGTGTGATTTAACCTCCGGCAATCTCCAACTCGAGCTAACACCTATGACACTATAGGAAAAAGAAAAGTAAGGGAGTAAGCATTATAGCTTAGTAAGTAAATATGTAAATATTAATAAACAATACATTATCATACATTAAACAAATTCACAATATGTTCCCGAAATATTACCATCACAAACACACATATTTTCACTATTACAATTATAAACAGGTTCAAAATAAGCTGTCTAGCAGAGTACCAAAAGCTAAATTATTTATTTCTAGAGCTACAGAACTCCAAATTACAAACCGTTAATTTTCCTTGAAACTAGATTCACATATATTTTTACCATAAAATTTTCAGAATTTTTGGTCTATCCAATTAGTACAGTTTATTCATTGAAGTTACCCCTGTTTCACTACTCAACTTCCCTGACCACTCATCACTACAAATAAATTTTCTCTTCATACAGAACTCATATTATGTTATCGTTTATTTTATTTAAAACTAGACTAATTAAATATTTTAAAGATACAAATTATATCCCATAGTTATTTTTGTAAAATTTTTAATGATTTTTCAAATTCAGAATAGGGGATCACATAGCCATTCTGAACCAGTCTCACAGAAACTTAAATATCTCAGAATATAGAATTCCTTTGCTTGCTCTGTTTCTTTTATATGAAAATAGACTCATTAGGCTTTAATTGGATATCTCATTCAGTGATTCAATTTCAACTATTTTTGGTAAATATTTAGATTCACATCACTACAACTATCCAGAACAGTTTTATTGTCAATTTTGATCTTTAACACTTCAATTGTATTCATCACTTACCCATAACAATCTTTCCAATTTCCGATCACATATCGAGCATATTGCTCATGAGTTACACACATATATACTTACACTTATCATCACAAAGTCATACACAATTTCATTTAATCAATTTCTCAATTGAACGCTTCGGATTAATAATAGATACGCGATGGTATCGCACACAGCCCACCTTTAAAATTGAAGCTCTCTTGTACATATAGTGGCCTTCACTTAGCACCACTCATGTGACCTAGCTCGATTGTACACATAATTTTGGCTCTCTTGTACACATGGTGAACACTTAGTACCACCCATGTGACCTAGCCACTTTATCTCGTAGCTCTCTCGTTTACATGGTGTCCTTCACCTGGAACCACACATGCAACCTAGCTACATTTATCTCGTAGCTCTCCTGTCTACATGGTGTACACATAGTATCACCCATGCGACCTAGCTACATACCATCTGTATCTTTCAATTCCGAAGGTTCAAACGGGAAGTATCTCACTTTCTAATACTTTATTCCATTCTTCCAATATCAATTATAATTTAAAAATCAGCTACAATACATAAAATATGCTGAAATATAAAAACGTAATAAAGATAATGTATTATTTACATACAAACTTACATACTTTCTCATTTCAATGTCGAATTAATATTGAACATTTAAATCATCATAATTATACTCACTTTCAACACCCCGAAAATCATAGTAAATATGTAATGCCCCGTACCCGAGACCGTCGCCGGAGTCGAACACGAGGTGTTAACAGACTTAATTCATTACTTTAAACAGCTCAAACAATTTATTTTTAAAATTTTCAGTCAAGCTAGCAATCTGCGTCACAGTCGCTTAAAAATTCATATCTCGAGTTCCGAAACTCAAAATCTAATTCCATAAATTTTCCCTGAAACTAGACTCATATATATATTTACTAATTTTTTTATAGAATTTTTGGTCAAGCAAATTAGTACAGTTTATTAGTTAAAGTCTCCCCTGTTTCAGGGTTCGACTGCTCTGACCTCTGTGTATTACGAATCAGATATCTCCCTGTACAGAGTTTCAATGACTATGCTGTTTATTTCTAATAAAACTAGACTCAATAAGGAATCTGTACATATAAATCATGACTTCTAATTATCTTTGAAAAATTTATGGTGAATTTCCAAAGTCAAAATAGGGGATCCAGAAATTTCTCTAGCCCTGGTTCACAAAAATTTAAACATCTCATAAAATATAACTCATATACCTGTTTTGTTCCATCCATATGAAAATAGACTCATCAAGCTTCAATTCCATAACTTATTCATTATTTAATTCCATTTCTACTATTTTTAGTGATGTTTTCAAATTCACGTCACTACTACTGTCTGAATCTATTTTATGGTAAATTTTACCCATTTCATGGTTCCCATGGATTAGCTAGCAATTTAGCATACATAACACCAAATATGATCATGATTAGCCATTCCAATGGCTAATCATTACCAAGCATTTCCATACCACTTAATAACCATATCATAAGACCATATATACAAAATGATTATAATGCTATACATGCCGTACTCAAAATATATAAGCCATTATGCCAAGATGGTATACGGATAGTGTGAGCGTGCCTCCGACCGTTTTCGATTTCTGAGCTGGCTTGTCAACACTACAAGGAATGAAAAGAAAGGAGTAAGCACAAATGCTTAGTAAGTTCACATGCAAATAACAAGTAACACAACTGTATAAGCAAACATAAACATCATTTGCATGATCATCACCGAGACATTCATATCACATTTTCATTTATCATCTTACCATATTGTTGTTATATCGAGTTTTCAACCCGAGGGTTAAGTACATACCTGTTCAAAGTATCCATTTCACAACACTTACCAATACATCCCTTTCATCTCGAGTATTCTTCCATTTGAGTAGAATTTTACCCGTTGAACACATCGGAATATAATTCGGATACACGAAAATTTTGCACATAAGTGCCACATATGTAGCCAAGCTATCATGTAACCCGCCCGTAAGTGAACTCGGACTCAACTCAACGAGCTCGGATGCCTAGTTACATCTCTCGAACTCGGACTCAACTCAACGAGTTCGGACATTCGCATCCATAAGTGAAGTCGGACTCAACTCAACGAGCTCGAACTCAACTCAATGAGCTCAGATGCCTAGTTACATCTCTCGAACTCGGACTCAACTCATCGAGTTCGAACATTCGCATCCATAAGTGAACTCGGACTCAAGTCAACGAGTTCGGATGCCCAAATATCCCAGTGACATGTCACTTGTATCCTAATCCATTCCTAAGGTTCAACGGGACCATTTTCCCAATCATGTGTCTCAACCATGTTCTACGGAATGCCGATACCGATACTCGATAATATTTCACATTTTCCAAGTATATCACATAATTTGACATATTATCAAACAATTATCACGAGTATAATATTTCATAATAATTATTATATCATTTAAATACCATAAAAAATTTAAAATAATAACTATGTTACCAACATTTACATATGAACTTACCTCGTATGTGAAAATGGCTACTTTTACCATTTCGTCCACAACTTGGTATTTTCCCCATTTTAGCCCGAATTTTAGTTTTCCTTGCTCTATCATTTAAAATATAGTCTAATTAGGGCTCACATTATTCAAATTAACCCAAAATCATATTTTTGCAAAATTATAGTTTTGTCCCTAAACTTTCGCATATTTACACTTTTGCCCCAAAGCTCGTAAATTAAACTTCAGCATATTTTCTTATGTTTTATGACATGCTGAACATTTTTCCCTTCTATGACAACATCAAATTCTCACTCTAACACATAGTTATGAACAATAACAATTTTTACCGATTAAGTCGTTTTACTCATTTTTGCTTAAAATCGCTTAGCAAAAGTTGTTTAACATAATTTCAGCCTTCATATTCTACCATAAAACATCAAACTAAACACATTTAACCTATGGGTATTTTTCCAAATATGAACCCTAGCTTAAATTATTGCTAGAATAAGCTTAATCAAGTTACCGGGATTCCAAAAACGTAAAGAACTTGAAAAACGGGGCTAGAACGGACTTACAATCAAGCATGGAAGCTTGAAAAACCCTATCCATGGTTTCTCCTTGCTATATTCGGCCATGGGGTTGAAGATGAGCAAAATTGGCTTTTAATTTTGTATTTTAATTCATTTTAACCCTAAATGACCAAAATGCCCTTACTACTAAATTTTCCAAAAATTCCATCCATGTCCAATTTTTGTCCATAGACTTAGAAATTGGTAAAATTTCTATTTTAGACCTCCTAATTAATATTTCAAAACAATTTCATAATAGAAACTTCTAGAATGCAAGTTTTGCAAATTATTCGATTTAGTCCCTAATTTCAATTTAAGCACTTCATGCATAAAATTTCTTCACGAAATTTTCACACAATCATGCAATCATATCATAGACCTCAAAATAATCATAAAATAATTATTTCTATCTTGGATTTTGTGGTCACGAAACCACTATTTCGACTAGGCCCAAAATCAGGATATTACAACTCTCTCCCCCTTTTAGGGATTTTTCGTCCCCGAAAATCTTATCGGAAAAGTGGTCTTCACTTTTAATCTCATATTCGGTGCTGAAGAACTTTCACTTAGGCTGTACCTCCAATACATCTCTTTAATTTCTCATATGGTCTAAAAGCTTATAGTCTCAACTCTCAACTGTTCTTAAATTTTCAACCCTTCTTAGTTTCCCATGATATCATGACATAAAACCAGGATCTTAACTTGATTAATGGAGACCGGAATTCCAAGAAATCCAACAATCAAAGAGACCTGAAATTCCATGAATCTGATGAGTAGGAATTCATTCAATACCGATATGATTTATAGATTTCCCCAAACATTTAAGAATAGGATACATCACATTTTCCTCTTTCTGCCATAGAAATAATTCTGATATGGCCTCAAGAATAATCCTTCTCATTTCCATCCCAATATCAACATTGACAAGGATAATTTTGATAGATCCCAATGCTCAGCTTTAACCTCTTTAGCAACTCAGATTTTATGTAACATCGAATGCTCTAAACTATCACATTACCTCACTGTCTTGAAACACATCACAATTCATACAACAGTACATTACTGAAAGTCAAGAAGTCTTTGCTCAATGTAGACTAGTCTAGTTCAGACGCTTCAGTTACCAATATTCTTATCTATCCGAACTCTGTCAACATGTAATAAACTTTTCAGCTTTCATAAGATGAAAACCTTATCATTCGTAGTGGCTTTAACTAATATCCAACTCTTTCTAATAAATATACACTTCTCGTTCAGATTATTTACTCTTTTATCAGTACAAAAATGAAATTCTATTATCAGACTTGAGAAAAATAATCCCGACATAATTGTCACATGAAATCTTTCAAATAAATAATTCACCATACCGACTAAAACTCGCGCTTTTATCACCTATGCCTTTACTGATGTCAAATCCTTACACAGAAATTAGAAAAAAAAAATCCCAATACTAAAATCACCACATTACCAAGATCAAATTAGAAGTATAGTCATATTTGACATGATTATCATGAGTCAAGAACGCACTTGAACATGAGTCGTAATTGACAAATTATGGAACAAAGATAACAAGAAAACCGAATAAAGAAATCCAAGATAGAGAAACCGGAATAAAGAAATCCGAATAAAAAGATCCAGATAAAGAAACCCAAGATACGATACTATGCCGAGAATCGAAAACCAAACTCATAGAGAAAATACAGAATACCCGATAATTCTTCAAAGAAAGAAAGTCCAAAAGAAAACATCATTTAATCCCACTGAAATCAAATATAACAAGATCAATATATCTTCCCATACATATATATCGGATGAAGCATCAAGTAGAAGAAACAGAATATAATATCATATGTATTCTCTCATCAATTCTTATCGAATGAAATGAAATAGAATACCCGATGAAATAGAGCAATATAAATTATAAACCAATTAGACTACCAATGCTTTCATCCAACACGAAATTAGAAGACATTCCCATATAACAAGAATTTCTTCTAAGATCAATAGCCATAGAAATATTTACGAGAACAGTAAACACATAGAACATCTTAAAAGAGATCACAAATCAATCTGTCCCAATCATAATCACACACTCGGATAGTTCACATTTCAAATATCATTTCCCCAACTAGTTCTGCACACACAAATTTCATATTAAACCATTCACTAAAGAAGGCGATTCTGAATAAATTTCGATTTACACTTTTCTCGACCTTGCACTGAGTAATTCGATTTACCAAAGAGAATTCTTCTCTAATTGGGACAAAGGCATAACTCCAATAATCTTTATGTCAATCCGATACTTTACTGGCTCTAACTTTACTTATCAGCTCATTTTCAATCTCTGATCATACTTATAATTATTCTATCATTGAACTCTTTGGGTTCTCAACCGGAAACTTATTCAATACAAATCTCATGAAATTCCATTATAAGTACCACTTCGGTAAGGGGGAGGGGTTGTAGGACTCGACTTTCTTATACATACACATATGACACAACTTCCATCATCATAGCAACATCATCAAAATCATGTCATTCATTCAGGCAATGCAACATTCATGTTGGCTTACACAAATTTTCCTATTGTCCCATTTAGACAATATACTTATGCATACATTCTATGTTTTCTAGATAGCTTTACTTATCCATTCATTTAATTAAATTAATTCATGCTCATGACATCATATAGGGCCAAACAAACATAGATATTTGCATCACAATCACAACTTTCATTTCGTGCATCATGTACATGTCATTACAATCATATAATTCAGTCCAACAATTTAACATAGATAAGTTCATTTCATTATAATCCTTTATCTCATAAAAATTATATATCATTAGCATTCATCAACATTCGACATCCAAATCAAGACAAGGACATTTTCATTCATATCATAATATTATGACTTTTATTCATACCTCTACTACTTTCTATTTATTCCGTTCATCTTATCAAGTAAGCCATATACACTACATCATATGAGCATTAAGCAAATATGGATATTTATCACATATGTATCATAAACTTTTATTCATACTTTTCTGAACCGAGACTTATCATAATCATAATTTTACTCAAATACCTTCACATAACATTGAACATGGTCGGCGCAGCTCGGTTGGAGAGTACCCTGTCTAAATAAGACGGTACTCATATGCGTCGGAAGACATCATACTATCACAGATCAATGGCATGTATATCTAAATTTTTACGCATGCTAAGTTAGTCCGAGAACCGACTAAACCTGCTCTGAAATCACCAAATGTAACGCCCCGTACCCGAGACCGTCACCGGAGTCGAACACGAGGTGTTAACAGAGTTAATTCATTACTTTAAACAGCTTAAACAATTTATTTTTAAATTTTTCAGTCAAGCTAGCAATCTGTGTCACAGTCGCTTAAAAATTCATATCTCGAGTTCTGAAACTCAAAATCCAATTCCGTAAATTTTTCCTGAAACTAGACTCATATATATATTTACTAATTTTTTTATAGAATTTTTGGTCAAGCAAATTAGTACAGTTTATTAGTTAAAGTCTCCCCTATTTCAGGGTTCGACTGCTCTGACCTCTGTGTATTTCAAATTAGATATCTCCCTGTACAGAGTTTCAATGACTATACCGTTTATTTCTAATAAAATTAGACTAAATAAGGAATCTGTAAATATAAATAATGACATCTAATTATCTTTGAAAAATTTATGGTGAATTTTCAAAGTCATAACAGGGGATCCAGAAATTGCTCTGGCCCTGTTTCACAAAAATTTAAACATCTCATAAAATATAACTCATATACCTGTTTTGTTCCATCCATATGAAAATAGACTCATCAAGCTTCAATTCCATAACTTATTCATTATTTAATTCCATCTCTACTATTTTTAGTGATTTTTCAAATTCACGTCACTACTACTGTCTGAATCTATTTTATGGTCAATTTTACCCATTTCATGGTTCCCATGGATTAGCTAGCAATTTAGCATACATAACACAAAATATGATCATGATTAGCCATTCCAATGGCTAATCATTACCAAGCATTTCCATACCACTTAATAACCATATCATAAGACCATATATACAAAATGATTATAATGCTATACATGCCATACTCAAAATATACAAGCCATTATGCCAAGATGGTATACAGATAGTGTGAGCGTGCCTCCGACCGTTTTTGATTTCCGAGCTGGCTTGTCAACACTACAAGGAATGAAAAGGAGGGAGTAAGCACAAATGCTTAGTAAGTTCACATGCAAATAGCAAGTAACACAACTATATAAGCAAACATAAACATCATTTGCATGAGAATCACCGAGACATTCATATCACATTTTCATTTATCATCTTACCATATTGTTGTTATATCGAGTTTTCAACCTGAGGGTTAAGTACATACCTGTTCAAAGTATCCATTTCACAACACTTACCAATACATCCCTTTCATCTCGAGTATTCCTCCATTTGAGTAGAATTTTACCCGTTGAACACATTGAAATATAATTCGGATACACGAAAAGTTTGCACATAAGTGCCACATATGTAGCCAAGCTATCATGTAACCCGCCCATAAGTGAACTCGGACTCAACTCAACGAGCTCGGGCGTTCGCATCCATAAGTGAACTCGGACTCAACTCAACGAGCTCGGATGCCTAGTTACATCTCTTGAACTCGGACTCAACTCAACGAGTTCAGACATTCGCATCCATAAGTGAACTCGGACTCAACTCAACGAGCTCGGATGCCTAGTTACATCTCTCGAACTCGGACTCAACTCAACGAGTTCGGACATTTGCATCCATAAGTGAGCTCGGACTCAACTCAACGAGTTCAGATGCCCAAATATCCCAGTGACATGTCACTTGTATCCTAATCAATTCTTAAGGTTCAATGGGACCTTTTTCCCAATCATGTGTCTCAACCATCTTCTACGGAATGCCGATACCGATACTCGATAATATTTCACATTTTCCAAGTATATCACATAATTTGACATACTATCAAACAATTATCACGAGTATAATATTTCATAATAATTATCATATCATTTAAATAACATAAAAACATTTAAAATAATAACTATGCTACCAACATTTACATATGAACTTACCTCGTATGTGAAAACGGCTACTTTTACCATTTCGGCCACAACTTGGTATTTTCCCCATTTTAGCCCGAATTTTAGTTTTCCTTGCTCTATCATTTAAAATATAGTCTAATTAGGGCTCACATTATTCAAATTAACCCAAAATCATATTTTGGCAAAATTATAGTTTTGCCCCTAAACTTTTGAATATTTACACTTTTACCCCAAAGCTCGTAAATTATACTTCAGCATATTTTCTTCTGTTTTATGACATTCTGAACATTTTTTCCTCCTATGACAACATCAAATTCTCACTCTAACACATAGTTATGAACAATAACATTTTTTACCGATTAAGCCGTTTTACTCATTTTTGCTTAAAATCGCTTAGCAAAAGTTGTTTAACATAATTTCAGCCTTCATATTCTACCATAAAACATTAAAATAAACACATTTTACCTATGGGTATTTTTCCAAATATGAACCCTAGCTTAAATTATTGCTAGAATAAGCTTAATCAAGTTACCGGGATTCCAAAAACGTAAAGAACTTGAAAAACGGGGCTAGAACAGACTTACAATCGAGCTTGGAAGCTTGAAAAACCCTAGCCATGATTTCTCCTTGCTATATTCGGCCATGGGGTTGAAGATGAGCAAAATTGGCTTTTAATTTTGTATTTTAATTCATTTTACCCCTAAATGACCAAAATGCCCTTACTACTAAACTTTCGAAAAATTCCATCCATGTCCAATTTTTGTCCATAGACTTAGAAATTGGTAAAATTTCTATTTTAGACCTCCTAATTAATATTTCAAAACATTTTCATACTAGAAACTTCTAGAATGCAAGTTTTGCAAATTATTCGATTTAGTCCCTAATTTCAATTTAAGCACTTTATGCATAAAATTTCTTCACGAAATTTTCACACAATCATGCAATCATATCATAGACCTCAAAATAATCATAAAATAATTATTTCTATCTTGGATTTTGTGGTCACGAAACCACTATTTTGACTAGGCCCAAAATCAGGATATTACAAAATATGTAAATTTTACATTGAAATATGCACAAATTAATGCTTATTATACATATGAACTTACCTCGAGACTAAAACGGCCATTTTATCAACTTTCTTGATTTTCAATTTTTCCCCCATTCCAGGTTCAAATCTCATTTTTCGGGATCTAAAACATCATATTTTACTTATTTAATTAATTTACTATTCAAAACAGTCCTTAACTCAAACTTTGGAAAAATTACAATTTTGCCCATAAACTTTTGCATATTTACACTTTTGCCCCTAGGCTCGGGAATTAAACTTCATCTCTTATTCTTAAGTTTTATGACATGCTGATCATTTTTCCCTTCTATGGAAACATCAAATTCTCACTCTAACACATAGTTATGAACAATAACAACTTTTACCGATTAAGCCGTTTTACTCATTTTTGCTTAAAACCGCTTAGCAAAAGTTGTTTAACATAATTTCAGCCTTCATATTCTACCATAAAACATCAAAATAAACACATTTCACCTATGTTTATTTTTCCAAATATGAACCCTAGCTTAAATTATTGTTAGAATATGCTTAATCAAGTTACCGGGATTCCAAAAACGTAAAGAACTTGAAAAACAGGGCTAGAACGGACTTACTATTGATCTTGGAAAGCTTGAAAACCCTAGACATGGCTTCCCCCATGCTAATTTCGGCCTCCATGAGAAAGATGAGTCAATTTTGGCTTTATTTTTCCTTTTTATTTCTTTTAATTACCAAATGACTAAAATGCCCTTAATGCCTTTCTTTAAAATTTTGTCCTATTCATGCCCATTTTCGTCAAAACGAAATATAATGGTCTAACTAAAATTTAAGGACCTCCTCTTTAAAACCCCATTTCAATCAAGTACTTATGAATTAGAACACATATTTTGCAACTTTTGCAATTTAGTCTTAAAGGTCCAATTAAGCACTTTATCAGTAAAATTTCTTAACGATATTTTTACACAATATTTTAATCAATAAATAAACCTTAAAAATTAATTGAAATAAATTTTTTGACTTCGAATTTGTGGTTCTAAAACCATCATTCTGTTTAGGCCCTAAATCGGTCACATTCAAGAATCTCTCGCAAATAAGCCCTAATAGGCAAATTAAACATGCAATCTATAAAATTTCTTATCAATACTCTAACACATGCATCTAATCACTCGGTAAATCATAAAAATTAATCGAAATAAACTTTTCTATCTCAGATTTGTGGTTTCACAACCACTATTCCATTTAGGCCCTATTTCGAGATGTTACATATTCATCTTCTCCAAATAGAAAATCAAAATCGATTCTATTGAAGAAACTAGGGCTAATATTTAGCACTTCCATTGTCAAGCAAATAGGTAGGTTTTGAACTCAGTTTTTGATGATTTTTATGTCTTTGTGATCGTTGCTTTGAGTACTAGCTAGCCCGTACCTCAATTTCTGAATTTGTTGATGAATTTATGAATTGCCATTGATGATAGCTTGATGTTTTTGAATGTTGATGATGGAAAATGAGTAATTGTTGATAGATTATTATGTTTTGTAAAGTGATTTTTGACAAAAATGTCAAATAAGGATTAAATTGTGAAATTTGAAAATTAAAGGGTTAAAAGTGTAAATAAATGTGAAATATGGGCTGCTAGGGGCACTTTGGTAATTCGGCTAAGCATGGGTCTCATTGAATTTTGTGTTTATTTGAAATAAGGACTAAATTGAATAAATGTGAAACTTTAGGGGCTAAAGTGCAAAAATGCCCAAATATATGTTTGTGGATGAAATTGAATGTGTTGATGAATAAAAAAGTTAATTTTGAATGTATATAGATCAAGAACGAAAGAAATTGGATTTAGATTGAGGGAAGTTGAAAGTTATTGACTAGTTGATCCGGCCTCTCTATTCCGACTACACCCAAGGGAACAGCTCAATGCAATTAATACTCAAGAAGGATGCGATGAGACTGAGCCAGAACCAAGGCAAGAAAATGTGGAAAGCAAAAGTGATGGTGAGGTAAGTCATAATAAAACGGTAAGTACGAATTATAAATCTCGTGTGCCATATCCTAAAGCGATGACGAAAGACAAAACGGAAGAACAATTCTGTAAGTTCGTCAAACTCTTAAAGAAATTACGTATTAACTTACCTTTTATTGAAGTTCTTTCGTAGATGCCCAACTCAGCAAAATTCTTAAAGGAACTTCTGACCAATAAAAGAAAATTAGACGCTACGTCGCATGTGGAACTCAATGCAGTCTGCTCAGCTATTCTAAAGAATAAGCTACCTAACAAGTTGAAAGATCCAAGGAGTTTTACAATTCCTTGCTTAATTGGTAGTTTATCTGTGAATAATGCTTTAGTTGATTTAGGGGCAAGTATAAATGTTATGCCGTATAAAATTTTTAAACGACTAGGTTTCAGTAAACCCAAACAGACTAGGATGAGCATACAATTGGCTGACAAAACGAGTAGATTTCCTAAGGGTATTATTGAAGATGTTCTCGTTAAAATTGATAAGTTTATTTACCCAGTAGACTTTGTCGTCCTACATATGGATGAGGATAATGAGGTACCTTTAATTTTAGGACGACCCTTTTTAGCAACTGCCAGAACAATTATTAATGTCAGCACAGGAGAGCTAACACTTCGTGCAGGTGACGACACAGTAACACTTCAAGCACGCGACTCAGTCAAAACCTCTAAGACTCAGGATAATGCTATAAAACCTGTCGATGATAAACCTAATATTCAATCGTCCTTGCAGGAACCTCCTAGAACCTAGACAACAGAGACAGTACGCTACTATCATGAAGAAAACAAAGACGTCCATGAAGAACGAAGCCTACGGATAGAGGAGCTAGACGAATGGCGAGAACACAAACCAAGAACACATGATAAACCGAAACTTTGCCAAAACAAGCCTGATACTCTCCTAATCAACTTAAGGTAGGCGATAAAGTCTTACTAGATGCCACAGATCCCCATATTGTCACTACCACACCAAATGAGGAGATCCCTCTTACGGTACTCAGTACTTTCCCATTTGGTACGGTTGAGGTGAGTCATCCTAAGTTTGGAACTTTTAAGGTAAACAACACCCGATTAAAACCTTATTTTAAGATTGACAGCAGGAACAAGGAGTATGAACTCCTCAAACTACCATGATAAATCAACGGAGAGGTAAGTTGAGCTTAGACTATAAATAAGCGCTTCTTGGGAGGCAACCCGAGTACTAACATATTTTGATTTCTTTCTTCTAACACTTTAAATAATTAAAATTTTGGAATTGCACAATCTTTCAGAACACACGACCACCCACACGGCCGTGCCTATAGCCATGGCAAAACAGAGGAAGTGACACGACCGTGAGATTCGGCCATATGGAAATAGCATACGATAAATCCACACGGCCGTGCGACATGGCCATGGGTGAGGTTGATAGATGAACACGGGCGTGGAAATGGAAAAACACAGGCGTACCAGGGGCAAGGCTCGATTCTGTTTCTTTAACACGGGCATGCGACATGCCCGTGCCATTAAACCGTGGACAACAATACACGGGCGTGGTACCATATACACGAGCGTGGGAGAAGCGAACGAAGCTAAGCACGGCCGTGCGATATGGCCGTACACCACACACGCCCAAGACATCCAGGCGTGGGATAGTAGCCGGACACGACCCAAATTGAAAAAATTCGAAAAACATAGGCTCACTCTCAGAGTACACGGGCGTGTCCCTAGGCTGTGTGACCCTCCCCTATATAAGCAAACCACTGTTCATCTTCTTCCTCTTTTCAAAACCCTAGCCAAAATCTCCCTTCCCCTACTCCCTAATCTCTATTCCGGCCACCATTCCTCAGATTCTTACTTTCCCAACCCTCAAACCACCCTAAAATTCATTCCCCTTGCATTTATCCCCACTTTTTTCTCTCTTTTTTGTCCAGTTTTCCTCCACACGGCTGTATTTACGTGCCCCACGCCCGTGCTTGCTACCAACACGCCCGTGCGCCACCTTATATTAGCTCTCGGTTCACTTTTTCAACCTTGATTTTCCAATTTGTGTTGCTATATTAGTATTCTACATGCTTTGCATAGATATTGTTACTATTACAAATATGTTTTAGACAAGTTAGGAATTTGCTTTAGAATCTTCTATATTTGACTTGTTTAAACTACTAAATAGCATATACTAATTTTAGGCCTGTTGCTTAACTACTGATGTCTCTTGGATTCCATCAATGCTCATGTATCTTTAGGTACATTATGTCATAATAAAGAGGCAAGAAGGCCGCGGTCCCTTCCTCAAAGAGACGTAAGGGGCCGGGTTCTTCTTTGGTACGTGCTACAGCTGAAGTTTGGCACCCATTCCTCGAGTTTTTGCAAGCTCTGCAGAAGGAGCTATTTCAGATACTACGCGCGTGACCCCTCACTGTAGGTCGCTGCATTGACTGGCCTGCCATAGAGCAAGTCCAGCTAGCTGATGCCATCCGCGCCCTCCTGTCCATAGACCCATGGGAACGGTTCTTCGCTATTACCAAGCCCACTTATTTAGAGCTAACTTTAGAATTATGCTCTACTTTTCAATTACAGGTGGTGATGATGAACAATGACGACCCAAACACCATCCACTTCTGATTAGCCGGTCTAGTTCGTGCGATGAGTGTTCCGAAATTCAGAGTCACTCTGGGACTTTACACCGATGAATTTATGGAGGAGGAGGACATGAATGCACTACCACGCAATATCCATATTTCTCCATCCTTATGCTGGAAGGCTTTGGCACCGCTCTCTTCCACCTACGACCCCAGCTGCTCGAAGGCCTCAGCTCTCGCCCCTTCCCTAAGCTACCTCCATGCCATATTGGCACACACCTTGACCTGGAAAGAGAGAGAGCACCGGTATGGTCAATACACACGAAGCCTACTATTTATGGTGCATGGCGAATGCACACATGACTGACTTGGCATACTTCATCGCCTTCGCCATTTGCCATCTGACCGAGCGACATCGGAAGGGAGTGATCTCTATCGGCCGTTACGTGATGCCCCTTGCTAGACACTTCAGCCTCCTCAACACAGTGGCTCAGTCATCGGCGCTTACACTGATAGGTCAGATGTCCCCACAGAGCATCACAACTATGTTACACATGCGGATGATCGAGCACCGTCGCGGGACCAATCCGCCTCAGTACTGCCTTTCTCATGCCATTGACGAGGAGGATCTTGAGGACATTCCTGATGATGTCCCCCCACAGCACAAGGAGCCTTCGACCACGTCACCTAGGGAACGACTAGTTTATGCGGCTGCTTCTTTGGCACACATTTTCGACCGACTCGCTCACTTCGAGCAGTATTGTACTACACAGTTCGAAACGATCCACGAGCGAGATCAGCGACGCGATAGACAGATGGACGACATGCAGGCCATGATGCAGCAACTGTGCTAGTACTTTCACATTGCCACTCTAGCACCACCACCTGAGGCCCCCACTGACGAGGATCATTGAATCCTCCTATCTTATTATCTTTATTTTTATTTTTATTCTTAATTTTTAATTTCATTTCAATTTTATTATTTTTTTATAAAAGACATATCTATATTAGTAAATTTTACTTTCTTCATTTTTTTTCTGGTATTTCTAACAAGTAATCCCACTACACTCTCTTCCACACCAATTCTTAATAAGCTCTTCATGATTCTACAGATTTACAAGCAAGCTGTTAGGAATATTTTACGGAATGAGGAAACAAACATGGAACAATATAAAACGAATGCCATATTCAATGACCCAATTTCTTGATCTAGCTAAGAACAATAGTAGCTACTACTTTCCCCAAACACTACAGCCTCAGAATCAAGCTCCGCACCCATATAACAGGGAGTTTCACCTCCTTCCCTCTTATGATTTTCTTTATTTTGAATAGTCTATCTTTGTACATTGAGGGCAATGTACATCCTAAGTGTAGGGGGTGAACATAAACATGATACCTAACTTTTTGCATTATTCTCAAATCCCTGAATGTGGTCTTATGTTTAAGTGATTTTCTCATAATATTGATAGAATGAATCCTGATTAATCTATAATTATCGTTGATATATCATGAATTAGACCAAGGGAATTATGCATGATTATTTGATTGTAGGACCTTAAAGAATCAAGCATGATAAGTTGATATTTTGAGAACTAAAATTTTTAGATTATTTTCCTGAATTGAGGTATTTTCTTGAAATCTTAAGTATACAGGAATGACGTCAAAAACCCAAATTTTTGGTAAGATTTTTGAGCCTTTTTGAGCATTTAGCTTTCTTTCTTGCTCACTTCTTTTGTGGTTTGAGTGTGTCAACATTAAATTGTTATTCTAGAACTTGCTTCGATTATACATGTCGAGATCACACGTATGATTTGATATACTGAGATGATAAAGGCACTTAGGATTTAACCCACTTACTCTATAAAGAGCCTTCCCACATAATTAAACCCTTAGTGAACCCCCTTTGAGCCTACTAACCCTTTTTCTTTATTGATTAACCCTCATTATTAACCCATTAACCCATTCGTATTAAAATCCCCTTACTTAATTTGACCCTTTTTATCGAGATTGATTTTAATATTGTTACCTCACTATGATAACCAATTTTTGTCACTGAATCATGGAGTATAAATTCTATATTGTATTGACTTGATTTGTTCTTAAAAAAAAAAACTAACCTCAGTTTTATTATTGTAATTCTTAGCTAGCTAAAGTTGTCATGAAAAAGAGAGCTCATGTAATTTAGTTCTAGATATTTGTTGTCATTCAGTAATTAAGTTTTTGATAGTAGGGTGATATATTAAAATCATCTCGATTCTAACCTTTGTTTTTTCAGCTTGTATCCATACCCGTAACCTAAACCCTGTTATAACCATGCAAAGAGTATCATATCATTTACAAGTGGTGGAGATTTGATTTTCATGCAAGCCTATAGTGATAACACCTCATGTTAGACAACCAAGTGCTTAATTTTGAACCTTAAACACTTTGAGTGATTTGAGTGAATCCTTAGTGAGGATGTCATCTCTTGTATATTTAGGACTATAGTTAATTACTTAGAGGAAGGATATTACCTATAATTTTATTATTAAAATATTCGATTTAGATTGTTTGAGGTTTTCAATGCCCCTATGCTTGAATTCTCACTGTATGATTCTTCGTGGAATAATTTGTAACATTATCGGTGATGATTATGTGATTGAAAGGAATGGATTCTAGCAATAAATGAGAGTTTTTCTTGAGGACAAGCAAATGCTTAAGTGTGGGGGTATTTGATAAATGCCAAATTATACATATTGTTACCCCAAATACTTAGCATATTTATGGATATTTACTATTAGATTTATGGATTTTGGTGCTCTTAATCCGGTTATTTCATGTTTGTACTCAGGAGAGCACCAAGAGTCAAAAGGAGCCAAAAACAAGCTTAAAAGAGACAAAAAAAACCAAATCAAGAAGATCACACGGCCTAAGCCTTGCCACAGGGGCTACTTACACGTCCATGTCTGTCGAGGGTGTCGTCCAAGGATTTCACGATTCAAACTGCCTGGCCATTGACCCATACGGTCGTGTGAAATTTAGCAGAATGAATATAGCCTGGCAAACACGTCACACGGCCGTGGCACACGGGTGTGTCCCTTTTTCGAAGAGTTGTATTTTACACGGAAAAAGGATACTTAGGGAAGAAGAAAGACAATCCAAAGCCTATATAAACACCCTAAGTATGACCTAGTGAGGGGGGCTTCTAGAACTTTTCTGGAACACAGAACCACACGCCAGGAATTACTTGAAGGAAGCCAGACGATCCATTCCAAAAAGTCAGAGCTACTCCAAGACAGAAGATCTCTCTCAGAATCCCTTCAGGAGTTTTAGAGTTTTCTTGATGTTTTGTTATTTTTATACTTTTGAGATGTACTCTTATTTCATTATGAACTAAACCCCTTAGATAACTAAGGGGGATGAAACCTATGATGGATCTTGTTATTATTATCTGAACTATATGATAAATACTTAATTTGTTCTTAATTATGTGTTTCTAATGCTTGAGTTAATATTCCGGGTATTGACTCATGATTTAATGTGCTTATGCAGAGGAGGAATAGACCCTGCCTAAGAGTAGATTTGGCATAATTAAGCAGAGTTGATCGAACGCCTAGAGATAGGGTTACGAGATTTTGCCGGATTAGGGTGAAACCTAATATGGGAGTGCATAGATCGATTTACTGCTTCCCTAGGGTTTTAATTAGAAAGAGATTTCAATTAATTCAACTAAGGGTTAGGCGTTATTAGTCTCAAAAGAGATAATAATGTAGGTAAGAGAGTCTCATGGATCAAGTCAAGTGAATAAATCATCTGGTTCAGAGTCATATAACATGTGAAATCTAGGTGGATTCCTCCTTGGGTGTCGTCTTTATCAATTGCTTCTCTTCAAGTCTTTTTTCCAAATTTTCTCTTCTCTTTAATTAAATTAGTTAATTAGTTTAGATAATTAGTTTAATAAATAAACCCTTTTATTCCTAGGTTAAATAATAAAAAGATAGTTATTACTAGTACTTTTGGTTCCCTTGGGTATGAGATACCGGTCTTGCCATTACTATACTATTGTTCGATAGGTGCGCTTGCCTTTTCGTCGTGATAATAGTTAGTCTAGGTTTGATCTTTATTATAAATATTTATTACTTGTTATGAATCACGCGATCATGGATCATGTTGGGTTAACCAATCCATTCCCAATATTACATCAAATTCATCAAAGGGTAATAACATCAAATTAGCCAGAAAAAAATAACCCTCTATCATCAATGAGCAATTTTTACAAATTTTATCCACCATAACATGCTGACCCAAGGGGTTTGAAACTTTAATCACAAATTCAGTGAATTCAACAATTATATTTTTAACAGACACAAATTTTGTGCACATATATGAGTGCGTGGAACCAGGATCAATCAAATCAATAATATCATTATCAAGTAAAGAGAATGTACCAGTGATAACATCTGGTCCTGAAGCATCTTCCCTTACATGTATTGCATATGTTCTTGCCAGAGCCTGAGCCTCGAATTTAGCTGTTGAATCTTTTGCAGCACTACGACTACCACCGACATTTCCAGAATACTGTGGTGGGCTACCCCTCAAGACAGGATAACTCAGTTTCGGGGTCTGTTCAATGTCTTTCTCAACCCTTTCTAGGCAATCTTTAAGAAAATGGTCGAGAGAACCACACTTAAAGCAAGCCCCACTTCTCATCCAGCACTCTTTGAAATGCAATTTATTATAGACATTGCATCGTGGTTTGGGGTTTCCAACACTCCCAACACTGGTTGTTAAGGGAGACAAAGACCTCGGGTTAGTGCGTTTAGAACATTGTTCCTTTCCCGAATACTTCCTTGATGTAGCAAAATGCTCATGCTAATTCTTTGATTTCTTTAAAGCTGATGATTGCATCTTGTTCATAAATCTTTTGCTCATAACCCGAGCTTCCCTTTCCGCTTGCCTCTTTTCTTTGCTTAATTCATTGGCCTTGTGTGCTCATTCAACCAACACCATGAATTCTCTTAATTCCAGAATTCCAGTTAACAGTTTGATATTTTTATTTAGCCCTTCTTCAAATCGTTTGCGCATTTCGGCCTCAGTCTGAACCCATTCACTAGCATACTTGCTCAATCTAACAAATTCTCGTTCATACTCAGACACTATCATATTTCCCTGTTTGAGCTCTAGAAATTCCTTCTTTTTCTGGTCCAGGAATCTCTGACTAATATACTTCTTTTTAAATTCTGTTTGGAAAAATTCCCATGTAATATTTTCCCCTGGTACCACAGAAGATATGGTTTTCCAACAATGGTAGGTTGTGTCTTTCAACAAAGATACCACACATTTCAGACATTCAACTGGTGTACATGATAACTCATCTAGAACCTAAATAGTATTTTTTAGCCATAACTCGGCCCTCTCTGGATCTTCATTAGCCGTAGCCCTAAATTCTTCAACCCCATGCTTTCTGATTTTATCTACTAGAGCCTTACCATTTCTAACAGGTCTAACATCCTCTGGCATTTCATCATGTTGTGAAGCAAGTGGGGGAGGTCATTGACCAGCAGGGTTTGTTCTCATATATTCACTAAACCATTCATCCATCAATTGAAAGAAGGTTGATTTTGTCATCTCACTTCGGCCCACAGATACGGGCCTTCTACTGCCACTAGATGCAGCTCGTTGCACAGAGGCTTAAGCAGCACTCTCAGCTTCCTCAGTCTCGACTCTAGCTCGGTTGGAAGACATTATTATATGAAAATACATTTAAAAGTGGTCAGGTGATATCTCACTATCATAATTTATATAATGACATGTATAGTTAAACTCATACTTGCTACGTTAGTCTTAGAATCGGCTAAATCATAGCTTTGATACCACTAAATGTAACACCCCTAACCCGTATATGTCGTCAGAACAGGGTTTTGGAGTACTACCGGAACATTTAGAACATTTTATAAATAATTTACAAAAATTATTGTTCCTTTACCGAGATCATTCAAAACATCCCTTAATTAGACCCTTGAGGTCTAATACGAGCACTAGAATCAAGTCGGGACTTAATCGGATACTCATAAAATTTTTCGCGACATTTCAAAAATTTTCCAAGGTGCAGGGCTCACACGCCCATGTGGTCTAAGGACACACCCTTGTGGTCGAGCCGTGTACTACACACGCCCATGTCCCTAGCCCGTGTAACTCTCTGACTTTTAAAACATGATGAAATTGAAGTCACACGACTAAGTCACACGCTCTTGTGCTAGGCCGTGTGGCGAATTTTATTTTCGAAATTTGGGTACAGTTTTCACAAAGCCATGTAACACACCCATGTTCAAGGCCATGTCAACCACATGGCTGAGACACACGCCCGTGTGTCTACCCGTGTAGACAAAAAAAGGCCATTCCCTAGCCTCATTTGTCACCCAAAACTTACCATTTTCCTGCACTAAAACTCACAAGCATATATCCACCAATCTAACATCATATTCACATAAAATTTGACATCAATCATATGGTATTATCTCATGCATCAAAGGATATAAACTTACTCTTAACATAAACTTATATGCTAACATAATTCTAATAGACTAATACATAATAAGCACTTATGTGATTACCAAAATATTACTCCAAAAATAGCCAAACTTAGACCATCACTAGCCACTCCAATGGCTAGATTACAAAACAACAATTATAAGCCATCATTGGCCAAATAAGCTTATACATGCCATTATACCAAAATGAGATTTCTATTTATACCAAAATGAGATTTCTATTTATACCGAAATGAGATAGTGGATAGTGTGAAGACTATTCCGACCGACTTCCAACCTTCGCGAGCTTTGAGCACTATAAAATAGGGAAAATTAAACGGAGTAATCATTTTATGCTTAGTAAGTTCTTATAATGGAAAATAAACTTACCGGTCATATTTATTAATGCAAGCATACATAAATTTACATTCCATCGATTTTGGGTAATTTACCTAAACACATACACTTGTTTAACAAGTTAGTCACAAAATCTCATTTGAATATCAAGTAAACAAAGATGAGCTCATCACATTACAAGCTTCCATTAATTTTACCTTTTCACACTTCAAGAGTCTTTTCCATCGAACTATTGAAATCTCGATGGATGTATGGGTAATATACACATGTGCAAAAGTACCCATTAGGGTTTATAATAAAAAGGCACACTCTTGAGCCGTACATTTTACAGTAGAATTACCAGTCTAGACTAAATCCTATTTGTAGCATATGCTCTAGAGAGCTTAATATGAATTACCCGCTAGAGCTAAATCCAATTTATAACCTAAGCTCAAGAAGGCTTACATTAGAATTACCCGTCCGGGCTAAATTCTATCTGCAATATATGCACTATTACTCTTAACCCATCGAAATTCAACATTCGATTGGAACATGATAATTTGTCCATATTACACAACTTAAGACTATTTCATTATGTATATATCATCTCACACATATCAACACAATCATGCAATTCAATTCAAGCATATTAACATACATTTTTAAGTTACACGAACTTACCTTGAAAATGGTTCGTATTTGAATTTCAACTAATCCGAAACCTTTTGCTTTCCTCGATCTAGTTCTATGGTTGATCTTTCCAGATCTATATGAGTAAATTTAACTATTAATCTATCACATTTCATATACATTTTCACCCTATTACATCCTAGGCAAAATTATCGTTTTGCTCCTATCTTTTTCAAAAATTTCGATTTCGTCCCTAGGCTCGAAAAATGAATTTCATGATATTTAACCTTCTTTCCAAGCCTAGTTGAAATTTATATACTAATTTACAGCACATACATTTCACAAATTTCAGAATTTTCCATGGGTTTTACCACTTTTTCATTTTAGTCCCTAAATCAAGTTTTCATCAAAAATTACTTTGTAAAAGTTGTTTATCTATGAATAACTTTTCATTTTCTACCATAAATTTCTAATTTTCAACATATTCATCCATGACCCAAATTTCATACCTTGATAACTTTTCAAATAAATCCCCTAAATAGAAAGATTAGGCGATCCCGATTCCAAAAATATAGAAATTACTAAAAACGGGACTTGATTTCATACCTTATTAAGCTTTAAAAGTTTTCTTCCTCTCTCCTAGGGTTTCCATAGAAAAATTGGGGATGATGATATGAAAATAGATGATTTTTTTCTTTTTAATCAATTATCATCTATTAATTTTATTAATTTCCAATTTAGTCCCTACCTTTTTCTATTTTTCCATGGATGAGTCATTAAAATATCTACTATCTACTCTTCAACGGTCTAATTGCCATATAAGGACTTTAAGTTTTGAATTTCATAGCTATTTGATACCTATAGCTACTAGAACTCAACTTTTGCATTTTATGTAATTTAGTACTTTCCCTAATTAAACACACAATAGGTAAAATTTTCGTACCATCATGTGACCTTCCTATCTTGATGCCAACAATAAAATAAAATAAAATAAATTTTTAATTTTGGCTCGAATTTGTGGTCCCAAAACCACTGTTCCATCTCACCGAAAATGGGTTGTTACACGAGCCATCTTCGTTGTCGCAAATTCAAATCTTTCTAAGTCATTATATACTTCAAGCTTTTATGGTCGGTAAAGATATGGCACTTTTCACCGTATAAATGATGTCACCAAATCTTTAATGCAAAAATAATAGCGGCTAACTCTAAATCGTGCGTCAGATAATTCTTTTCATGTGGTTTCAACTATCTGGAGGCATAAGCTATCACTTTACCTTATTGCATCAAAACACAACCCAAATCATTCAATGATGCATCACTGAAAATCACAAACTCTTTACCCGACTCAGGTTGAACCAAAACTGGTGCTTCAATTAACAATGCTTTCAACTGTTCAAAACTTTGTTGACATTTCTCGAACCACTCGAATTTCACATCTTTCTGTAGCAATCTAGTCATCAGTGTAGCAATCATCGAGAATCCTTTAACAAAATGTCGATAATAGCCAGATAGTCCCAGAAAGCTTTTGACTTCGGATACGTTTCTTGGTGGTTTCCAATCAACAACTGCTGAAATTTTACGCAGATCAACTCTGATGCCTTCCGCTAAAACAATATGTCCCAAAAATCCAACCTCTCGAAGCCAAAACTCGCATTTGCTGAATTTAGCAAATAGTTTCTTGTCTCTTAATGTTTCTAGCACAATTCTCAAATGTTCAGCATGCTCAAATTCATTTCAGGAATAAATTAGAATGTCGTCAATAAATACAACAACAAATCTATCCAAATACAGTCTAAATATTCGATTCATCAAATCCATAAAAACTGCAGGAGTGTTAGTTAATCCAAAAGGCATAACAACAAATTCATAATGCCCGTACCTTCTTCTGAACGCAGTTTTTGGTACATCCGAATCTTTAACTCGCAACTGATAATGGCTAGATCTTAAATCAATCTTCGGAAACACTGTTGCACCTTTCAACTGATCAAACAAATCACCAATTCTTGACAAAGGATACTTGTTCTTAATTGTAACCTTGTTGAGCTGATGATACTCGATACATAATTTCATCGATCAATCTTTCTTCTTTACAGAAAAAACTGGTGCACTACAGGGCGAAAAACTAGGCCGTGCAAAACCTCTATCTGTTAACTCTTGCAATTGAGCTTTCAATTCTTTCAATTCTATCAGAGCCATTCTGTATGGACCTATCGATATCGGTGATGTTCCCGGTATTAATTCAACCTTAACCTCTCTGATCGATGGCAACCTCGGTAACTCTTCTAGAAATACATCCAGATACTCACAAACTACTGGTACTAATTCAATCTTTGATTTAGATATTTTTGTATCTAGTACATATACAAGATAGGCATCACAACCATTTTTCACATATCTCTAAGCTGACATCGATGAAATCACAACAGGTAATCCACTCGACTCATCTGATTCAATTTGAAGGATTTCACTATTCTAACATTTCAATTCAATAGTCTTTCGTCTAAAATTCACAACAGTATCATGCAAAGTCAACCAATCCAAACCCAGAATCACATCGAACTCATCAAACGGTAAAAGCATCAAATTTGCTGGAAAACAGTAACCCCGAGTCATTAAAGGACAATTCTTGCAAACTTTATCAACTAGGACATACTTGCCTAACGGGTTCAATACTTTAATCACAAACTCTGTAGACTCAACAAGCAAACTCTTACTAGACACTAATTTCATGTAGACATATGAATGAGTCGATCCAGGATCAATCAAGGCAATTACATTAGTGTCATAAAGAGAAAATGTATCAGTGATAACATCTAGTGATGATGCATCTTCACGAGCGCGAATAGCGTAAGCTCTAGTTGGCGCTCTAGCCTCAGATCTCACAACAGAGTCCTTTGTCATTCCTTTACTACTGGTCATATTTCCTGCATTTCTAGGTTGTCTCCCTTTAGAAGCTACGTTACTCGATCTTGCATTCTGATATTGATCTTTCTCGCTAACTCTAGACAATCCCGAATGAAGTGATATAGCAAACCACATTTGAAACAAGCTTTATTATTCATCAGCAGTCTCCAAAATGTCATCATCCACACTATTGACACTCGGGTTTATTGTTTCTCAAACTACCGACACTCGGTACTGATGTAGCTTGAGCTTTACGACTCGAGTATTGCTTCCCATAATCTCTATTTGGATACCCGATTGAAGCATTCAAACGAGTATACAAATCCTATAATTTCTTTGACAAAGATTGATATGGTTTACTCATCTCGAATCCCTAGCCTTAAAATTAGCTTTTCTCTCTTCTTTGCCCAGTTCCTCAGTTTTGAAAGCTCGGTCAACTAGCACCACAAATTCTTTCAACTCTAGAATCCCGACTAGCAATATGATATCTTTGTTCAACCCATCTTCAAATTGTTTACACATAATTTCTTCAGTGGAAACACATTCTCGAGCATATTTACTGAGTCTTATAAACTCTCTCTCGTACTCAGTTATAGAGATTCGACCCTATTTCAACTCCAGAAACTCTTTTCCCTTTTGATCAATAAACTATTAGCTGATGTATTTCTTTCTGAATTTGGCTTGAAAGAATTCCCAGGTGACTCGTTCTCTTGGTACCACAGATACTAAAGTATTCCACTATTGATACGCTGTGTCTCTCAAAAGTGATACGGCACATTTTACACATTCAACTAGTGTGTAGGATAGTTCATCAAATACTCTGATTGTATTCTCTAGCCAAAACTCAGCTCTCCCAGGATCGTCATCAACTGTAGCTCTGAATTCTTCAGCCTTGTATTTTCGGGTTTTATCAACTGGCAGCTTATTCAATCATAAAGGTCCTAAACCTTGAGGAGCTACGGGAACCGGTTGGGGATTAGGTGGGGTGGAGGTTTCTGAGTAGCCAGATTTGTTCGAACAAACTTCGTAAACCACTCATTCATCAGCTGGAAGACGGCTTCCTTTGCCTCTCCTCCCTGACTACTCGATACAGGTCTCGACTCAGATTGTGCTACTCCATGAACGGAGGCTGACGCATTACTCTCAACATCATCAGCTACAGCTCGATTGGGATCCATTTACTATAAGTAACACTCACACTATTACAAGTTATATATGGCATGTATAGCTAGACTTTCACACACGCTACGTTAGTCCAAGAATTGACTAAACCGTAGCTCTTATACCAATAAATGTAACACCTCTCACCTTTATTCATTCTTGGAATAGGGTTACAGAGTATTACCAAATTTATAACACAATTAAACATACATTTCTCATACATTTTTCTAGTTTCAAATATAAAACATTCACATTCATTCGTAATGTCCCTAATAAGAGCCTAGGAGTCCTAAGACATGCATTAGAAGTAGTTTGGGACTAAACCGATAACTCAAAAATTTTTTGGAACACTTAGAAAATTTTTCAAACTTCAGGGAACACAAGCCCGTGTGGCCCGATCGTTTGTCTCACATGGCCAAAGACAAGCCCGTGTCACGGGCCATCTGGACATTCGAAATAGTTTCACATGGTCGTGTCCCAGCCCGTGTCTGACCCCGTAAAACTCCCTGACTTGGGTTACACGGCCAACCATATGCCCGTGTGACCAACCCGTGTGCCCTTTTGAAATGGCCTCACACACCCATGTGTCAGGCCGTGTGCTAGGTCGTGCCAATCCTGTAGGGTATATTGACTTATACCATACGACCAAGTCACACGCCCATGTGCTAGGCCAAGTGGAGCATACTGACTTGATTTCTAATTCAGCACCAGAGGACACACGGCCGTGTAACCTGACCATGTGTCACACATGGTTGAGACACACGCCCATGTCTCTGCCCGTATGGACAAAAGTAGGTTATTTACCAAGCCATCTTGCCACCCAAATTTGCATACACCTACAACAAACCAAATGGTACCAAACATGAAATAAATAAGCATTCATCCAATCTCAAATAAGCTTAATTCATACCATTTCAATACCAACATATACAAGGCACACAAATACCACAATATGCCATTCAATTTCATACCAAAACTCACTTTCACAAATCATCAATGTGGACACTTCCAACTATGCATCATTTTGCCTAAACTCATAAGCATACCAATTTTCAAATATCAACCATTTACCACAATCATTTGCATAGCAATTATCAACACAAGACAAAGGTCATTTGCATATATATATACAACCAAATCAACCAAAATAAGCCAACTCTCATGGCTATATACAAAACCAAACACTAAACATTTACAAGCCAATTCAAATGACTAAATTCATTACCAAACTATATACCAAAATGACCAAAGCTCATATACATGCCATATATCCTAAAAACATAGATTCAAAAGTACCAAAGTGATAGCTTGATAGTGTGATGCGATCTCCAACGATTCTAAAATTTGAGCTAGCTTTGATCTCACTATAAAACATGGCAAAATAAATAATGTAAGCTATAAAGGTTAGTAAGTTCGTACAAAAGTATAACTCAACTTACCATATATGCACAATTTAAGCAATTTAAACATAACATAACATATCTCATAATGGTTCACCAACCTACCACATTTTCATTCACCAAGTTAATTATGAATTTCATAAATTTCCTCATTTCAATGCCTATACAGTTCATGTACATACCTGTACCATCTCATATCAAATTCATATTCAACCACATCTTTGATATACCTGTTGAACCATTTGGAATACTATCATATACTCGAGAATCTCGCACCCTAAGTGCCATATATATAGCCAAAGCTATCTCAATCTCATATCACATATAATGCTCACTTTCAAGCTACTTACACAGGCTGACGGTCATGATGAAACTACACAGTGCTACTCACACAAGCTGACGAGTATTCGCAACACATGCCGGATAACTCAGCCATCGGTAGAATGTATGAACCATGTAACACCCCTTACTTGTATTCGACGCTGGCATATGGTACGAGGTGTTATCGAACTTAAATACATATTCATACAAAATCGGGCCATAAAAATTTCAACCCAATTTAAAACTTTTCAATAACATGCGAATTGTCCCTTATAAAAGCCTACAAGGCCCAAAACATACATCGAAAGCTGTTCGGGACTAAACCGAGAACTTTCAGAACTACGAAATAACTTAGGAAATTTTAATGTTTTGGTGAGTCACACGCCCGTGTGGGTAGGCAGTGTGCTCACACATGCTCGTGTGGCTTGTTACACGCCCATGTCCTCAGCCCGTGTAACTCTCTGGCTATGACATCATCAATCAAATAAGGTCACACGGCCAAGTCAGACACCCGTGTGCTTAGGCCGTGTGTCAAATTAAATTCCAAAAATTAAGTGAAAACTTCACACGGCCTGGGCACACACCCATGTCCTGAGGCCATGTCCTTCACACGGCTGAGACACATGGTCATGTCTCTGCCCGTGTGTTTACTACTAGGCATAGTGACTTGCATAATTAGGGTGCAGGGGACACACGGCCAGATCACATGCCCATAGAGCAGATCGTGTGTCACACACGGCCTAGACACATGCCCATGTGTCTACCTGTGTGGACAATTTTGAGGTTATTTTCCAAGCAATTTGGCACCCTTAAACACTTACATACTCAATCCTACTTCGTAGCATGCAACATGGCACATTTGGCTACACAAGCACACACCATCATCTTTAATCCATGACTTCATACTATGGATATATTACTTACTTCAATCATCATACTTCTATATGGCATTCCACACCAATTTCATACTTAATCATCCTTATAACTCTTCTTTCAAGTTACTCAATTACACCATAAATATGGTCATATCTATTAATCCTCATTCATCCATTAAATACATATGCTATTCATCTCACATATCATCCACAAGCAACCCAACCACATCAACACATAAACACATTTGCATGCATGCATAAATGATTAGGGTTGCAACCTAATAATCAATATGAGCCATCTCTCATGGCCAAATACAAAATGAATTAATATTATCATAAGCCAACACCTTTGGCTACATCAATATTACATTTAACAAAAAGGCTAAGTCCCTGTACATGCCATACTCAAAATGATAAGTCTAACTATACCCAATTATCCAATTGATAGTGTGAACAAATTTTCGACGTTCCATGATCCTCGAGTTAGCTTGGCGACACTATAAGAAAAGGAAAGGAAAGGAGGGTGAGCTTTAAAGCTTAGTAAGTTCACATGCAAATAAAATGCAATTTAAACAAGCATTAGTCATACATTTAACATAATGAACATAATCTTGAATTTTATCAAATCCCTTTAACTTATTCTTCATCTATATATATATATATATATATATATGTATGTATGTATGTATACATATTCATACCACAAGTTTATCATATCTCATGTCATCCTCTTGAGTTTGGTGTACATACCTATGCCACTTGCACATAATGATTTACTTTACCGTCTTAATGCAATCATTAAGATTACTCATTGTGCTTCTCTTGAACTACCCATTGAACACTCGAAATACTATCGGATACATCAGAATCTCGCACCTAAGTGCCTCATCTGTAGCCGATGCTACCTCACATCACATGTTGCTTGATCTTGAGCTATTCACGGGTCTGTTCATATAGGCTGTAAGGTATCCGCAACACATGCCGGAGTACTCTGCCACCAGTAAAATATACGAGACCAGTACTCGAATGCCAAAACATGTGTCATATATATCACGAACTCATACCACAACTCAATGAGTTCGGATGTCACATATATCATGAACTTAGACACAACTCAATGAGTTCAGATCACATAGTTCCTAGTGACATGTCACGTGTATCTTAAACTATTCCTAAGGTTCAAACGGGATTCTTTGATACCACATTTCTATCAAACTTACTCGTAACGTCGATTTCAATACCCACAGTACCAATCACTTATTCATGGACTAATCAAAGCATATTTCATGATAACATTTAGGTAATAAACACATGATACAACATCATATTAAATATGTATACACTTACCATACATGCAATATTAAGGCATTTAAAGTATGGTACATGTTGCATTATTTGGAAATGAATGGTACATGTTGCATTATTTGGAAATGAACTTACCTCGGTACAAAATGATAGAAACAAGTCTAATCCTCATAAATCTTGTTTTTCCCCTTATCAAGACCCAAATCACATTTTTCTTGATCTATAATGCCAAAATTAACTTGTTCAATACATACATTGGTCAAATTGACCCATAACACATACTTTGGTAAAATTATTATTTTACCCCTAACTTTTCACTTATTTACAAATTGGTCCCTAGGCTCGTAAAATAAAATGCATGCATTTTCTTGGTTACCCAAGCCTAGCCGATTCATATTCTAACTCATATCAGCCCCTATTTCTCATTAAATCACATTTCTACTACCTATTTCTTCATCTTTTACAAATAAGTCCTTTTTAGGTGTTTTCACTAAAAATCACTTAGTAAAAGATGTTTATCACACATCAAGCATTCATATTCCTCCATTAAACATCAAAATACATACATTTCACACATAGGTAAATTTTCATACATGAACCCTAGCTCAAAATATGGCTAGAAATGAATAGATCATGCTTCAAAGGCTACAAAAATGCAAAGAACATAAAAAACGAGACTAGGATGCACTTACTATCAAGCTTGAAAGTTGAAGAAAACCCTAGCTATGGTGTCTTGAGAATTTTCGCTCATACATGGAGAAGATGAGCCAATTTTGACTTATTTTTCCCTTTTTATTCTTTTATTTACTAAATGACTAAAATTCCCTTAATCATTCAAAATTTTCCCATTCATGCCCATTTTTGTCCAAAATTTTAAAACTTGGTCAAATCGCTATTTAAGGACCTCTAATTAATGATCCAATGCAATTCCATGCTCAAATCTTCTAGAACACAAGTTTTGCAACTTATCCAATTTTGTCCCTAACTTCAAATTGGATGCTTTAGGCATAAAATTTCTTAATGAAATTTTCACACAAACATTCATTCATATCATGGACTATCAAATTATCATAAAATAATTATCTATACTTCAAATTTGTGGTCTCAAAACCACTATTTCGACTAGATCCTAATTGGGATGTTACAGACCAGCACCCAAATTAGATGATCCCTAATGACATGTCATTCATATCCTAATATATTCCTAAGGTACAACCGTGATTTCTCGTTGTCGAATCATCGAACATATCCACAATGTCATATACACAATATATTCAATATTAAAGCATTTAAATCACAATTATAATAATGCTTATTAACATACGAACTTACCTTTATTGCAAAAACGGCGAAATAAGTAGATTAGTCTGATACTTTACTTTTCCCTCGATCTAAATTCGAATTTCACTTTTCTTAATCTAAATGTAATCAAAATTAACTTATCTAATTATCATTCTATTCAATTTAGTCCAAAATACACATTAAGGTAACTTTAGATTTTTGCCCCAAATATTTCAACATTTTTACAATTTAGTCCGTATCTCATAAAAATACAAATTCATGCAATTCAACCTATACCCATGCTAGCTGAATTTCAATTAAGTCCCTAGCAGCCCATATTTTTCATTTCTTTAAAAATTTAACCACAAAATTTTAACATTTCTCAATTAAATCCCTAAATGACATTTTTGTCAAAAATCACTTTATAGATATTGTTTGTCTAACAACAAGCATACATTTTCTATCATCAAACATCAAAATACACCTATATTCATCAATGAACAAACCCTAAACCTTTAACAATTTTGCAAATTAGTCCCTGGGCTAGCTAGATTAAGCTGCAACGATCTCAAAAACATAGAAATCATTAAAAACGGGACATAAATGAACTTACATGCACTATTATTAATGGCCAAAGATCCAAAAGCTTAACAATGGTTTTCTTTACTTCTAATTTCGGTGGAACATAGCATGGAGAATATGATGCATATTTTATTTCTTTTAATTTTAACTTGATATTATTATTTTACCATTTTAACCTTAATGATAAACCTTTAAAATCACTTAAATAATGTTCATCTTTGTCCACTCATATTAACAATGGTATAATTACCACATAAGGACCTCCACTATTTAATTTCATAGCCATTTAATACATTTAGCTAATAGAACACAAGTTTTACATTTTTTATCATTTAGTCCTTTTTATCATATTAAGCACTCAAACAATAAAATTTCTTAACGAAATTTTCACACTATTATATTATCATGCTATAAACATTAAAATAATAATAAAATAATTATTTTAACCTTGGATTTGTGGTCCCAAAACCACTGTTTTGATTTGAATAAAAATGGGTTGTTACACTACAACTGGCAGATTGATCTCTAGCACCCGGAAGGAAATATCGAGGATGTTTTAGTACGTGCAGATAGGTTTATTTTTACTGTTGATTTTATTGTTGCCGATCATCCTGGGGAGACATTTCCTTGCAACGGGGAGAACATTAATAGATGTACAAAAAGGTGAACTCACTACTCAAGTTCAAGATGACCAGGTGACTTTTAATGTTCTTGAAGCCATGAAATTCCCTGATCCAGTGGAAGAATACTCAATGATGGAAGAGCTAGAAACCTTAGTTTCTACAGAATGAGAGTGCAATTATATAGATGAACCCTTGGAAAACGCTTTAATGTAATAGTTTATTTTTTAGTGAAATTGGAATAGTGGTTTCAGGACCACAAATCCAACCCAAAAATATGATTTATTTTTATTTTATTAGATGATCCATATTATAATAGGCATGTCGTGTGAAAATGTTGACACAAAAATTTTATCAATTAAGTGCTTAATTACGGGAAGGACTAAATCGCATAAAATGTGAAAGTTAAATTCTAGTAGCTATAAGGATCAAATAGCTATGGAATTCAAAACTAGAGGTCCTTATATGGTAATTAGACCATTAAATAAAAGTATGTAGATTCTTGGTGACTCATCCATGGAAAAATTAGAAAAGGTCAAGGACTAAATTGGAATTTGAAATAATTAAATTAATTAAAAGATGATAAAAGAAAATGTAATAGCCAAAATTTGACTGAGCTTAAATAAAACAAAAGAAAATAAATAAATAAATATTTATTTAACAGTCCATAGTCCATTTACAGTACTAAAACCCAAACCCAAACAGACTTGTAACCCAACTACCACTACCCAATAGACCCGTTACACCTAAATAGACCCAAATCACTCGGGCCCAAAAGGCCCAAGGACTTAAGATACCAACTGGAAACCCTAGGGTTTCCTTGGAACCTCAGTGCCGTAAGAGGCATTCCAGAAGCTTCGCCACGTCAGAGCTGTTCTAACTCCCAAAGCAAGGGCCATCAATAGCCCTGTCCCCTCACGTCACCCCAGCTGGCCCTCATCAATGTCAGTCAGATCGACGGTCACCTTGCACGAGGTCCATCCGAGCGTTGACCAGAGACTTTGGGGCACTCCGAGTGTCACTTCCGCAATTCGAGCTTCTTCATCACGATCTTCAAGCCTCCATCGGTCTGGGATCTTCGCAGCAGGCCGTCTTGTGGTCGTCGTTAGCGAGATTCGCATCCACAATGCAATCTTCACCTAATTTTGACACTGCAAAGAAAGGAAAGAACCACAAAGACAAACAAGCAAAACAAAGATGGAAAGAAATAAAAAGATTTCTTTCCCAGTTTATGTAAAAACAACAGTGGCTATAAAAGCCCGAGTCAAAACAATGTAAAGGGACGATTTTTTTTTCTTTTTCAGAGAACGAAATACTTATACATATTCATAAAAGAGTTCAAGCAGTTGCTTTAACAAGGTGATTCAAGTTTATTTCTGTCATTTTATTTTTTTAAACAATTATACAAATTGATTTTTTGGTAGAAAGATGTTAAATAATCTAAAAAGAAAAGGTTACCTGTGATTTACCAAGAAAAGAGAAGGCTTTTTAGCCTTTTGAACCTCCGTGCATGACGGCGCGTGTATAAGATCAGCCTGGTGGTCAAAGGCCGGAGCAGGGAGCCATTTCTTCTTTCTCTGCAGAGAGTTTTAATTTTTTTAGACAGATTACAAAAATGATTTTAAAACTGTAAATTTGGCTTATATAGCCTAGATAAAATGCTATCGTTTTGGTTTGATTCCATAAGCATGAAACGGCGTCGTTTTTGGACCAGGATCCGCGTGTTGACCCGATTACCCGGGGAGGATCCGCGTGTTTTTGAGAATTGGGCTAATTGATCAATTGGTCCTCTTGTTTTTTTTTTAATATTTATAATTTCATTTTTATTTATTTGTAATTTAGCCCTAATGTTTCAATTCCGTTTCAATTTAACCCTCACGGTGTTTTAAAACCACATTAAGGCAAACGGTGTCGTTTTGGGATTAGGGTAAATTGCCCAGTGAGTCCTCTGAATTTAACGCGCATTTCAAATTAGGCCCAAGATTTTTATTATTTTGCAAATTAACCCTAGATTTTCTAATTAAATTCAATTTTAAACCCTTTTATATTTTAATTTGCTTTAAATACTTTATATATTTTTTTAAAATATTAGTTATATATTATTATTATCCATTATTTTTATTATCATATATTTTATCTATAAATTATATTATAATCATATTTTCTTCTTTATATATTTTTATAAATTGTATTATTATTTACTAAATTTATAAATGGCAAATAAATTAAAAGTATTAATAAATAATAGTATATATTACCTTTATTTATAATAATATTTATATTTCATTTATATATTACACCTACTCTTTATTTATATATATTTTTCATTATATATTATTTATTTTGTTTTTCTATATTAATTATTTTGCCATATTTTTATATACAAAATGCTTATTGAATTATTATTATTTTATATTATAATTCCTTATGTTTTATTCATATTATATTATTATATATAACTTATTTTAAACATCTTAATTTATATTTTAGGTATTGTTTTTATCAATAATTACTCACTTTATTCTATGATTTAACATATATTATATCAATATATTATATTATAGTCTCATAATTTTATTAAAAGATGAGTGCTTGGCATATTATTTTTTTTCTCTTTCTTTTTATTTTTGTGTGTTAAATTATATATTATGCATCATTTCTTATTTTTAATATGTTTAAATATATGTGAATTACGTGTTTATGTATTATTGCCTATTCTTCTTAGATATATTGTGTATTATGTATATTTTACTTATTTAAAATTTGCCATGTTTTATTTCTTATATATATGTTAGTTAATGTACGATGTTTATGCTATTGTGCTTTTATTTACCTATAACGTGTTATCTCGTATGTTACATTTATAAACTCTTCCATGCATCATTTTTAAAAAATGAGACTCTAAAGTTTTCAAAAATAAAGGCAATGCTTAGTGTTTGGAAATTTCGAGAAAAGTAGTGCCCTAACTTATTGGGTTGCAATTTTTTCGTTAAGTTTTAAACAATCAAGCACCCTTCTAAGTTTTTTTAAGGTTTTCAAAGTACAAGCAACTACCTCGAAATTTCAAGATGTTGTGTCCTAACTTACTGGATATGGCGTTTTGTCGTTTCGAGATAGGTATTTCCTAAAAGGCTAACTTAGTATCGAAAGTTTTAAAAATATTGTGTCCTAACTTATTGGATGTAATATTTTGATTCATTTGATACAAGTGAACCATAATTTTCAAAATCAAAATTATTAAAAGAGGATTGCATCATAAGATTTTCAAATTTTCAGCATTAAAGACACTTGATAATCAATTAGGTACCAATTTTTGGGCGCTACGAGGGTGCTAACCCTTCCTCGTACGTAACCGACTCCCGAATCCATTTTCTCAACTTTCGTAGACCGAAATTAATGTTTTAAAACAAAACATTTTATAAGGTGATCCAATCACACCTAAAAAGATTGGTGGCGACTCCCGTTTTCATTTTTCTTAAAATCGATTCCCATTTTTCGAAAACTCGATTTTAAAAAAAATGGTCTCGACAAAAAATATCCTCTTATTTTTGTCATCTTCAACCTAAAATTCTATGGAAACCTTAGGTGAGAGAAAAGAAAATTTCAAGGCCTAATTGGGTAAGTTTCCTTGTTCCATTTTTTGTAATTTTGATATTTTTGAAACAGGGATAGCTTAATCTCTCTATTTGAGGGATTAATTTGAAAATTTATCAAGGTATAAAAAATGGGTCATGGATGTATATGCTGGAAATTAGAAATTTATGGTAGAAAATGAAAGATTATTGATAGATAAACAACTTTTACAAAGTAATTTTTGATGAAAACATGATTTAGGGACTAAAATGTAAAGTTGTAAAATTTGATGAAAAATTATTAGATTTTATGAATACACGTGCTATAAAACTTGTAATGGGGCTCTGGTTAGGCTTGGAATAAGGGGTAATTTACACAAGTTTCATTTTCCGAGCCTAGGGACAAAATTAAAATTTATGGAAAAGTTAGGGGCAAAATGGTAATTTTACCTAGGACATAAATTTAGTCCATTTGAATATGAAATGTGTGAAACTGATGGTTAAATTCATTTAAATATATCTGGACAAAACTAATTCGAGGTTAGATTGAGGAAAAGAAAAGGTTTCGGATTAGTAGACTTTATACGCGCACAAGTGTCGAGGTAAGTTCGTGTAACCTAATTGAGCATGTAAATATGTTAAATTGAATGTTGTGTTTGTATGTAATGTGAATTGTATTGATATGATTTATTTGATTGTTATAATGAATGTTTGAATACATGCTTGAAATGATGATAAAAGGGTAAGTCCCGATTGAATACTGAATTCTGATGATTATATGCACTTTCCCGAAACTAATAAGGTCTTGCATTTGTTGCAGACGAGATTTAGCTCAGACGAGTAATCCTATTGACCTTGTTGTAGAAAAGATTTAGCCCAGATGGATAATATCACTATTGTACCTCTCGAGCATACGTTATGATTAGGGTTTAGCCTGGACTGGTAATCTTGTTATATGATATGTGGCTCGAGAGAGTGTTTAAGTGCTCTAATGGGTACCATTGAATAAGGAATTGATGGATTATTAAATCGTACACTTCGAGTGTAGTACTTGAGCATCCATCGGAATTCAATGATTCAACGAACATAAAACTCTTGACATGGCATGGAAATCTTGAGATGAAATAATAATGACTTGAAAGAATATTCTTGGTGAGCTCATCTATGTTTACTTGATTATTATGAAGATTTTGGTGACTAACATGTTTGATTGAATGTGTGTGATTAGGCAATTTAGTCAAATGGATGGAAACATGACATTGTATGCTTAGATTTAATAAACAATATTGGTAAGTTTAGTTTCTGTTATACGAATGCTTACTCCGTTTTACTTTCCCTGTTTTATAGTGCTCGGAAGCTTGTGAAGGTTGGAGATCACTGGAGCATCGCCACACTATCAACTAGTCATTTTGGGTATACTTAGTAAAATCATTTTGGTATAATGGCATGTATAGGACAACTTGACCATTAGTGGCTTGATAATGATGTAACGCCCCGTACCCGAGACCGTCGCCAGATTCGAACACGAGGTGTTAACAGACTTAATTCATTACTTTAAACAGCTCAAACAATTTATTTTTAAAATTTTCAGTCAAGCTAGCAATCTGCGTCACAGTCGCTTAAAAATTCATATCTTGAGTTCTGAAACTCAAAATCCAATTCCATAAACTTTGCATGAAACTAGACTCATATATCTATTTACTAATTTTTTTATAGAATTTTTGGTCAAGCAAATTAGTACAGTTTATTAGTTAAAGTCTCCCCTGTTTCAGGGTTCGACTGCTCTGACCTCTGTGTATTTCTAATCATATATCTCCCTGTACAGAGTTTCAATGACTATGCCGTTTATTTCTAATAAAACTAGACTCAATAAGGAATCTTTACATATAAATCATGACTTCTAATTATCTTTGTAAAATTTATGGTGAATTTTCAAAGTCAAAACAGGGGATCCAGAAATTGCTCTGGCCCTATTTCACAAAAATTTAAGTATCTCATAAAATATAACTCATATACCTATTTTGTTCCATCCACATGAAAATAGACTCATCAATCTTCAATTCCATAACTTATTCATTATTTAATTCCATTTCTACTATTTTTAGTGATTTTTCAAATTCACGTTACTACTGCTGTCTGAATCTATTTTATGGTAAATTTTACCCATTTCATGGTTCCCATGGATTAGCTAGCAATTTAGCATACATAACACCAAATATGATCATGATTAGCCATTCCAATGGCTAATCATTACCAAGCATTTCCATACCACTCAATAACCATATCATAAGACCATATATACAAAATGATTATAATGCTATACATGCCATACTCAAAATATACAAGCCATTATGCCAATATGGTATACGGATAGTGTGAGCGTGCCTCCGACCGTTTCCGATTTCCGAGCTGGCTTGTCAACACTAAAAGGAATGAAAAGGAGGGAGTAAGCACAAATGCTTAGTAAGTTCACATGCAAATAGCAAGTAACACAACTATATAAGCAAACATAAACATCATTTGCATAATCATCACCGAGACATTCATATCACATTTTCATTTATCATCTTACCATATTGTTGTTATATCGAGTTTTCAACCCTAGAGTTAAGTACATACCTGTTCAAAGTATCCATTTCACAAAACTTACCAATACGTCCCTTTCATCTCGAGTATTCCTCCATTTGAGTAGAATTTTACCTGTTGAACACATCGGAATTTAATTCGGATACATGGAAAGTTTGCACATAAGTGCCACATATGTAGCCAAGCTACCATGTAACCAGCCCATAAGTGAACTCGGACTCAACTCAACGAGCTCAGGCGTTCGCATCCATAAGTGAACTCAGACTCAACTCAACGAGCTCAGATGCCTAGTTACATCTCTCGAACTCGGACTCAACTCAACGAGTTCGGACTTTCGCATCCATAAGTGTACTCGGACTCAACTCAACGAGTTCGGATGCCCAAATATCCTAGTGACATGTCACTTGTATCCTAACCCATTCCTAAGGTTCAACGGGACCTTTTTCCCAATCATGTGTCTCAACCTTCTCCTACGGAATGCCGATACCGATACTCGGTAGTATTTCACATTTTCCAAGTATATCACATAATTTGACATATTATCAAACAATTATCACGAGTATAATATTTCATAATAATTATCATATCATTTAAATAACATAAAAACATTTAAAATAATAACTATGTTACCAACATTTACATATGAACTTACCTCGTACGTGAAAATGGCTACTTTTACCATTTCGTCCACAACTTGGTATTTTCCCCATTTAAGCCCGAATTTTAGTTTTCCTTACTCTATCATTTAAAATATAGTCTAATTAGGGCTCACATTATTCAAATTAACCCAAAATCATATTTTGGCAAAATTACAGTTTTGCCCCTAAACTTTTGCATATTTACACTTTTGCCCCAAAGCTCGTAAAATAAAATTCAGCATATTTTCTTATGTTTTATGACATGCTGAATATTTTTCCCTTTATGACAACATCAAATTCTCACTCTAACACATAGTTATGAACAATAACAATTTTTACCAATTAAGCCGTTCTACTCATTTTTGCTTAAAATCGCTTAGCAAAAGTTGTTTAACATAATTTTAGCCTTCATATTCTACCATAAAACATCAAAATAAACACATTTCACCTATGGGTATTTTTCCAAATATGAACCCTAGCTTAAATTATTGCTAGAATAAGCTTAATCAAGTTAATGGATTCCAAAAATGTAAAGAACTTGAAAAAGGGGCTAGAACAGGACTTACAATCGAGCTTGGAAGCTTGAAAACCCTAGCCATGGTTTCTCCTTGCTATATTCGGCCATGGGGTTGAAGATGAGCAAAATTGGCTTTTAATTTTGTATTTTAATTCATTTTACCCTAAATGACCAAAATGCCCTTACTACTAAACTTTCCAAAATTCCATCCATGTCCAATTTTTGTCCATAGACTTAGAAATTGGTAAAATTGCTATTTTAGACCTCCTAATTAATATTTCAAAACAATTTCATACTAGAAACTTCTAGAATGCAAGTTTTGCAAATTATTCGATTTAGTCCCTAGTTTCAATTTAAGCACTTTATGCAAAAAATTTCTTCACGAAATTTTCACACAATCATGCAATCATATCATAGACCTCAAAATAATCATAAAATAATTATTTCTATCTTGGATTTTGTGGTCACGAAACCACTATTTCGACTAGGCCTAAAATCAGGATATTACAAATGATGTTTTGTAACCAAGCCATTGGAATGGCTAGTAATGGTTCATTTTGGTATTACTAAGTAGATTATTGTAAGAGCCCAAATTTGACCGGGCTGAAAACTAAATAAATAAATAAATAATTATTTATTTACCAGTCTAAGTTCATGTTACAAAGCACAAACGGTGGGCCCAAAATCAAATATTTTAGGCCCATTAACCCGGTTACTACCCAGCAGACATAAAACTACCCAGCAAACCCATTTACACTCCAAACCCAAATCAGAAATGGCCCAAAAGCCCAAGTAACTTTAAAGAAACAGGAAACCCTAGGGTTTCCGAGAGACTACAAATATAAGTAGCTTCTAGAAGCCTTGGGGAGTGTTCGTTGAATTCCCCAAAAATCGAGGCCATTAATGAGTCTTCTCAGAACAGCCTGGACGACTCCTAAGCTACCAATTAGCGCCTCACCGACACCACCGCCAGACTTCAGGCCTCCATCAACGCCAGCGACCCCTCCATTACTGGATTTCTCGCGAGCACCTGCAAAGAAAGGAAAGAGACACAGCAAATACGAAGAACAAAAAAAGGAAACTAAAGAGATTTAACAGATCACAATTAAGGATACGATACAGCAGACAAAAAATGGAAAGAAATCTTTGATTTCTTTCTAGTTTATGTAATCATAGTAGTGGCTATAAAAGCTCGAAATCAAACCATTGTAAAGGACCGAATTTTGATGAAATAAAAAACCTACTTACAGATATCCATTCAGAAGTGTTACAAGCAGTCCTAAGGTGATACATATACTCTATATTCTACTATTTTTTTTTACCATCGTTTGCAAATCAATTACTGAGATATTAAAAAAGAAAGAGGTTACCTGTGACTTATCATGGAAAGTGAAGGCTTTTAGCCTTTTTGAACCTCTGTGTATGACGACGCGCGCGTGAGCGCGCAGACCAATCGGTCGGAGCGTGGCCTACGAGGCCGGACCAGGGGTTTCCTTCCTCCCTCTCTCTTTCAGAGATTTTCTCTGAGTTTTTTTTTTTAAATAGGCTTCTAAATGATTTTTTAAGTGAAATTTGGCTTATATAGCCCAAAAGAAACGACGCCGTTTTAGCTTAGTCTGATAAGCTTAAAATGACGACGTTTTAAAACCCTAGGATCCGCGTGTTGACCCAATTACCCTGGGAGGATCTGCGCATTTTCAAAGATTGGGTTAATTACCCAATTGGTCCTTCCACTTTTCTTTGCGTTTATAATTATGTTTCATTCTATTTCTAATTTAGCCCTAATGAATTAATTTTATTTCAATTTAGTCCCAACAGAAAGCATTCTAAGGCTTATAATGAAACGCTGCTGTTTTGGGAATAGGGAAATTTGCCCAATGACTCCATCTTGTTTACGCACGTTTTAATTAGGGCCTTGATTCACTGTTATTTTTTTTAAATTTGCCTTGTGATTTTATGGAACTTCAAATTTAACCCTATATTTTTATTATATTATTATTTGTTTTATTTTTAACCTTATTTTTTATATTATATATTATAAAATTATTTTATATATCATTTATATTATTATTATTATTTATTATATGTTATTTTTCACAAGTTATTATTATTTTACATCATTATTTATATATTATTATTATATTATATGTTTATTATATATTATATATATATGATTTTATATTATATTATAATTATATATTATTAAGTCATTTTTTTATTATTATATATTTTTATCTATATATCATTATCATTAAAGGTTTTAAACTTGTATTATATATTTATTTTTATGTTAATAATTATTTTTATATTCTATTATGACACATTTTGAAGATATTATAATATTATAATACATAGATTTCATCATTGATAATTCATTTTAAACTTATATTTATATATTATATAATTATTTCATTTTAAATATAAATTCTTTTACATATTATATATTCTATACATTATTTTACTAAACCAATATCTTTTGTTTTTTTATGTAATTAATATCTTTTGTTTTTTTATGTAATTATTATTCTTATAAATACAGTTTTATTGTATATTATATTTTAAATTTATTATTAAATATCACATTTTTACTATTTTTTATATTATACATATATTTTTTATTATTGTACAATATTTATTTTTACTTTAGAATTAATGTACTATTGTTATGTTATATGTTATATCATAGACTTTTATATTTTATTTTCAAATGCATATTTTTTGATATTGTATATCATGCATCATTTACATGATTAAATATATGTTGAATTATATATTTAAGGATTTTTACCTATTTCTTCTTTAATATGTACTCCATTTTATGAATATTTTTCTTCCTTAAAAATTGTCATGTTTTTATTTCTTGTATACGTTGGTTAGTGTATGATATTTATGCTGTTATACTCTTACTTTCCTATCATTGTAACATGTAATCTCGTATGTTATGTTAATATACTCCTTCATGCATCGGTTTTAAAAAAAAAAGACTTCAAACTTTTCAAAAATAAAAGGCAATGCTCGGTGTTCGGAAGCTTTGAGAAAAGTAGTGCCCTAACTTATTGGGTTGCGGATTTTCTCGTTGAGTTCGAGTAATTAAGTACCCTTCTAAGTTTTTTAAATGGTTTTCTAAATGCAAGCCACTATCTTGGAACTTTAAAGCAATATGTCCTAACTTATTGGATATAGCGTTTTGTTGTTTCGAGATAGGAATTTCAAAAAGGTTAACTTTATGTCAATACTTTGATACGAGTGAATCCCAATTTTCAAGGTTAAAATATTTTAAAGAGGACTACATCTTAAAATGTTTTGAATTTCCGACATTAAAGACACTTGATAATCAATTAGGTACCAATTTTTAGGCGTTACGAGGGTGCTAACCCTTCCTCGTACGTAACCGACTCCCGAATCCATTTTCTTGACTTTCGTAGACCAAAATTAATGTTTTAAAACAAAACATTTTATAAGGTGAACCAATCACACCTAAAAAGATTGGTGACGACTCCCATTTTCATTTTTCTTAAAGTCGATTCCCATTTTCCAAAACTCAATTTAAAAATGGTTTCGACAGCTTGGCGACTCCGCTGGGGACGTCTAAGAGAGTCAGGCCGTATAATTGATTACCTCTTGTCTTGATGTCAGAAATTTAAAAAAAATTTTAAAATTTAATCTTCTGGGAATTACATGTGTTTGTGTTGCTATATTATGATACGCATTGCATTTGCTTGACCGTTGTGGTCATACTCTTAAGTGGGAGTGAGAAACTACGCCTTTGTGAGGTTTTCACCTCCGTACCGGATAGTGGATCACTTTCGGAATACATCCGTACTTATGGTTTTGTGAGATTTTCATCTCCGTGTAGCCATAGGGAAATGTATTCCCCTGAACCGAACTCGATTCAAATGAGCCTATAATGGGTGAGAATCGAGGAATCTGCTGGTTTAGGTACCCTAAACTTTAGAACCAACCTTATATCAAAAGAGGTATGAGCCCAACTTAGTTAGGTTTAAATTTTAGATATTACCCTTATAAGTTATCGTTGAAATTTATTGATATCATACTGACTATTTCTTTTCCTTTGTTTGCATGTCATTTTACATTTACAAAGATATCGATTCACGATCAGTTTCTAAGTTAGGAAGTTTTATTATGGAGAACGGACTTCTTGATAGAGTGGAAGGCAACGCCAACGTCCATAGATGGTCCGAACAAACTCAACTAGAAAAGGGAGATAGTATAGCTAAGGGATACGTGTCGGAGTTGTCAGATTACACTTGTATTAGCGTCACGCAAAATAATCTCCAGGAGCTTAAGGAAATTTGGGATTAGTGGGGCAAAGAGACCAAGCAGTTATTTTGCGGTAATTACGGAGACTTACCTTACTTGCTTGATGTTCAGATAGACGAGCACTTATTCCGAGCCCTTGCTCAGTTTCGGAACCCAGCGTACAATTGTTTCACTTTTGGGGAAGTAGACATGGTACCTACTGTGGAGGAGTACACTGCCTTTCTTTGTTGTCCTAGGTTTCAGCACGATAGGATCATTCACGAGCTGCTTGTGTCCTTACTTTTTGGAAGAAATTGATGATTATTACGGGGATGAGTGAGCAGTGGGCCACGGCCCGAATTAAGGAAAAAGGTGAGTGCATGTGCATTTCGTGGGACGCCTTGAAAGATTTGATTTTGACACACCCTGATGAGACAAAGAAGGTAGATGTTTTTGCCTTAAGTTTGTATGGATTGATGGTTTTCCCTAGGGCTTTGGGATATGTGGAGAGGCAACCATGGATCTTTTTCATCCACTCAGTAAAAAGGTCACTTCTGTCCCTGTAATTTTGACGGAAACATTCAGGTCTTTAGGTGCATGTAGGAGGGCTGGTGCTGGCAGGTTTATAGGGTGTGCTCAGTTGCTTTTGGCTTGGTTCTACAGCCATTTTTGGTTGATAGATAGGGTAGTTTGTCAGGTTTTCTTCGAGGATTATTCACCATTGAAAGATATAGTAGCTTCAACTAGGAGAGTTGATGTTCCCGAAGAGAATTGGATAGTGCTACTTCAGAACCTTCAGTCGAAAGATGTCGAGTGGAGGGCTCCGTGGATGATGCCTGGTGAGGTTCTTTACCAATGCGGCAGTTTTGATTGGGTATCCCTATTGGGAATTTGGGGTGCCATTGGTTATGCCCCTTTACTCGTGCTGAGGCAGCATGGATTGAGACAGTTCGTACCAGCAACTCAGGGGTTGGGTCAAAGTGAGTTCGTATATAGAGGATCCGATTACAAGAAAAGGGTTAGTGAAATTTCTAGTGCTTGGAAAAAGACTTGTCGGTTGAAAGGAGTAGCTATTAGCCCTGCAACCATGCTAGAATACGTTGAATGGAGGGGCAGAAGGGTCAATGATAATATCCCTATGCCAAGTGTGGAAGGAGCTCGACCAATGGAGGAATATTTGCGAGTAAGGCCCTCAGAGTTAGAAATTATGAAGCAGGAGTTCGATAGAAAAAACTCAGAGTTCGAGAAGAGGATAGTAAGGCTAGAGGAAAAAAAAGATGTACTTGAGTTTGGACGTCGAGGTTCAAAAGACGGAGGTCGAGAAAGAGAGGAAAGAACAGAGAAATATTGAGGAAGATTGAGACGATCTAAAGGAGCATTACAAAAGGGCACAACTATCCTTGAGGAGGGCAAGAGTAGGAGGATCTTCAGAGTAATTGCAGAAAGAGGTCCAAGAGGAAAAGGCTAGAACTGAGTATTGGGAGAGGAAGTTCCAAGAGACGCAAGTGCCGAATTTGGCATTAGAGGAAGAGAATAAAGGATTGAAGACTAAGGTAATTGAGCTTGGAAGATCTCTGCGTTGGCACCAAAACCATAATTCTACGGTCGAGTTAAAGGAGCTAAAAAGCAAGGTTGAGGATTTGGAGGTAGCATTGCATGACGGTGAACTCCGGGTTGAGCAGCTCAAGGCACAAGAAGATTATCTGAAGGGAGAGCTACATTAGGCTAGAGGACAGGTCAGAGAAAGAGATCATGTCATTGGTAAGGCCATAGCCCAGATTCGAGAGGTTGCTGAGTATGTGCAGGACTTGGCAATTCAAGCTAATGTATTGAGTCTGATGTATTCATCATCGTTGGATGTAGGACGAGAGTTAGCCCTTTTATTAGATAGAGTTAAAGCTTTGGGCCTTAGGGCGAAAGCGTATTTGTAATCCTCTTATATGTAAAGATATTCTTTTTCTAAATAAAATTTTCTAAATGAAGTTGAACTAGAATCGATATTCTTTTTGCATTCATGCATTTGCATCTCATCATTTGCATTCAAAGTTATAGAAAGACCCTGATTAGTTAAAATTTACTCTCAAAAGGTAGAAAAGAAAATCTGGAAATCACACATCCTTACGATACTCGTACTAAAACTAAGAGTATGGATCAAAGGTTCGAGAAATTACAAAAATGCAGAATGAAATGAGGGAGCAGATGCTAGAGGCTCAGAGAAATATGATGGCTGAAATGGCTCAGCTGCTGAGAGCCACTGATAAAGGAAAAGCTCCCATGGCAATCACTGAAGAGGAGAATGAAGGTCCTCCTCCGATTTTTACTCCGCCTCATGTGCCACTGCAAACTGAGGCACCTCCTAAAAGGCCATCTGTCACCGTGAGGCCTCAACATGGGCTAGTGGATGCTGGAATTCCCATAAATTTCCCATCTAGGTTGGGAAATAATTTGGGTGATAGCTCGATCAACCCTATCACTCCTGATCTGGATTTAATGGAAAAGGAAAGAATGGCCACTGAATCTGCGAAACAATTGGAAGATCGTTGTAGGTGGTCAGAGGAGAAGTTTAGGGTTTTGGAAGGCGCTGGCAATCATCATGGGATTAATGCCAAACACTTAAGCTTGGTTCCAGATTTGGTGCTTCCTCATAAGTTTAAGATGCCAGAGTTTGAAAAGTACAATGGGACTATTTGCCCAGAGGCACAAATAACAATGTTTTGTAGGAGAATGACTGGTTATGTGAACCACGATCAACTATTGATCCATTGTTTTCAGGATATCCTAGTGGGAGCAGCGGCTAGGTGGTACAATCAGTTGAGCCGTGCAAGAATCGGTTCATGGAGAGACCTTGCACAGGCTTTCATGCAACAGTATAACCATGTGACTGATATGACGCCAGATAGGATCACACTTCAAACATGGAGAAAAAGCCTAATGAAAGTTTTAGGCAATATGCACAACGATGGAGGGAGGTGGCAATGTAAGTACAACCACCATTGTTGGAAAAGGAAACTACCATCTTATTTATTAATACTTTGAAGGCGCCATTCATCACACATATGATTGAAAGTACCACGAAAAGTTTCGCGGATATAGTTATGGCGGGTGAGATAATTGAGAATGTCGTGAGGGGCAGTAAAATCGAGGGGGAAGTAGCTAAAAGATCGGCCTCAAGGAGAAAAGACAATGAGGTGAATAACATGAACAGTTTCAACTCCAGGGCAATCACAGTTGGGCAACCTAAAGCAGTTACGGGTGAACAGCAAAGTACTCAAAGACAGGAATCGGGTACAAGACCAAGTTCGGAGAGGATGCAATTCACTCCTATCCCTGTGACATATCATGAGCTTTACCAAAGCTTATACGATGCACATGCCATTGCACCATTTCACTTGAAACCGCTATAGCCACCGTACCCCAAATGGTACGATGCGAATGCTAAATGTGAATATCACGCGGGAATATCTGGGCATTCAATTGAAAACTGCACTGGGTTCAAGAAGGTCGTGGAGAGGCTCATTAAAATGGGGGTTGTGAAATTTGATAGTACCCCTAATACTGAAAATCCATTACCAGATCATGGCAATCAAGGAGTGAATGCCATTGATGAAATAAAGAAAGGAAAAGTCAAGGAAGATATTGCTAAGGTGAAGACACCCATGAAGGTAATTTGGGAGGAGATGGTGAAGAGAGGTATGCTGACCTCTAGAAAAAGAGGAGAAGGAATAGAGAACCATTGTGAATTCCATAGAGAGGTGGGTCATATGATCCAAAATTGTAAAGAGTTTAAGGCCATGGTACAAGGCCTTATGGTTAACAAAGAGCTACAGGTTTCTGAGGGTAGTTCTTGTGAAGGACAAATATGTGTGTTGGAGAATGAACGACAAAGAACCAGCCAACCAAGAATTATTATTTCCTTGCCAGGAAATAATGAGGTGGGGTCGCAAACTGGGCCCAAAATAGTCATCCATAAACCCAATCCTTTCCCTTACAAGGATGAAAGGAGGGTGCCATGGAGCTATGACTGCAATATAACAATACCTGAGGGGGATAGTATAGCTAGCACGGCCAGGGGCATGCAAAATGAAGGTTCCCGTACATAAAGTGGGAAACGTTATGACAGGGGGAATATCAGAGCGGAGCCCGTAAAAACGAAAGATGTCGAGGCTGAAAGGGAAAAGGAGACTGAAGTACCCATCAATGAGCTGGTAAAGGAGGAAGAAGCTAAGGAGTTTCTAAAATTCCTGAAACATAGCAAGTATAGCATGGTCGAGCAGTTGCGCAAGTAGCCAGCACGTATATCAGTATTAGCCCTACTCTTGAGTTCTGAGTTGCATCGAGATGCGTTGTTAAAGATACTTAACGAAACATATGTCACCCATGACATATCCGTTAACAAGCTGGACCGGTTAGTAAACAACATCAGTGTTGACAATTTCATCTATTTTAATGATGATGAAATTCCACCTGGGGCCATAGGGTCAACCAAAGCCCTACACATCACTACTCGGTGCAAAGGATACACACTTTCAAGTGTACTCGTAGATAATGGGTCTGCTTTGAACATCCTACCACTATCCACCTTGAACAGATTGCCCATTGACAGTTCGCATATGAAAACATGTCATAACGTGGTGAGAGCCTTTGATGGAACTGAAAGGAAAGTAATGGGGCGAATTGACATCCCTCTGGAGATTAGGCCGAATACGTATGAAGTTGATTTCCTGGTGATGGATATCAAACCCTTCTATAATTGTTTGTTGGGGAGACCATGGATACACTCGGCAGGAGCGGTGCCATCCTCACTACACCAAAAATTGAATTTAGTGACAGATGGTCGCTTAATAACCATCAATGCGGAAGAGGACATCATCGCGGCAGTTACCAGCAAGGCCCCTTATGTTGAGGTAAATGAATAGGCTATTGAATTTTCTTTCCGCTCTTTAGAAGTCATTAATGCCACCTTCATTTTGGAAGGTAGCGAAGTGCCGGTACCCAAAATGTCTGGAGCCACGAGGATGGCCCTGCAAATGATGATGGGGAAAGGGGCATTGCCAGGGAAAGGGCTAGGAAGACAGTTGCAAGGAGTGGTTCAAATCCCAAAACTGATTGAGAAGAAGGACCGCTTTGCTTGGGCTTCAAGCCAGACCACAAGCACAAGAGGCAGGAAATAGAGAAGCGCCAAGCGAGAAGAAAGGCGCGTTTGAATGGAAGAGAAGTGGAGTGGGAACCGATGATATTCCCACCTATATCCAAATCCTTTAATTCAGGAGGATTTCTGACAGAGGAAAGTCATCAAGTTAATGCTGTACACAACAAGGGATCAGAGCAAGGAAGCCTCGAGGGCATTCGCCCTTACAAACCGGGAAGCTCTCTGAATAATTGGACTGCGGAAGACCTTCCTGTAGTCTTTAGGAATTTTTCAGAGTAATTCTCAAAACATGTCTGTTACTTTAGGGCCTAAGAGTAGTAAGATTATATTTGTGAAATAGGCTTATGTTCATCTATAATTATTTAACTAAAACATAACTTTTATCAATTTAAACGAGTATTGTTTCATTTTTATAGACCAATATTCCTTTAAATTCTAGCAATTCTTATTCTTTTATTCATAGCACATAAACAATCATTCTTAGATTCATTCATTCTTTGTATATTCTTTCATACCCCCACAGGTCCCTAGATATCAATGATATGAGCACTGATACAGTTGCTCCTAATTTGTTTTGCGAGCAAGACATGTGTTCAGAGGAACCTCAGGATTTTGAAGATGTCCAAGATGGTGACGTGTCTCTCGATCTGTTAAGAATGGTAAAACAGAAGGAGAAACAAATCATGCCACATGAGAACGAGGCAATAGAGAATATAGCCCTAAAGGAAGGGAAGGAAGTGAAAATTGGAACACTGATCACCAAGGACACAAGGCGTGGCATGATTGAGTTGCTTCAGGAATTCAAGGATATTTTTGCATGGTCTTATCAGGATATGCCCAGATTGAGTACCGACATTGTAGTACATCGTCTTCCTATAAGACAAGATTGCAAACCAGCCCAACAGAAGTTGCGGAGAATGCGGCTAGATATTGTTCTAAAAATAAAGGATGAGGTCAAGAAGTAGTTTGATGCAGGATTCTTACAGGAAGTGAAGTACTCCGAATGGGTAGCTAACATTGTACCTGTTCCTAAGAAAGACGGGAAGGTACGAATGTGTGTTGATTACAGAGATCTAAATAGAGCAAACCCAAAGGATAATTTTCCTCTGCCACACATTGACACTTTAGTAGACAACACAGCGGATATTCGTTGTTCTCCTTCATGGATGGCTTCTCAGGATACAATCAGATAAAGATGCATCCAGAGGATATGGATAAAACTACTTTCATAACCTTGTGAGGCACCTTTTGTTACAAAGTAATACCGCTTGGACTGAAGAACGTAGGGGCAACATACAAACGAGCCATGGTAAACTTATTCCACGACATGATGCATAAGGATATTGAGGTATATGTTGATGATATGATCGCCAAATCGAGGATAGAAAAAGAGCATATTGAGGTCTTAAGAAGATTGTTCTTGAGGTTGAGAAAATTTCAGTTGAAGCTTAATCCAGCAAAGTGCACCTTTGGAGCCAGATCGGGAAAGTTATTAGGCTTCGTAGTCAGTGAAAAAGGAATTGAAGTTGACTCAGACAAGGTCAGAGCCATACGAGAGTTGCCTCCGCCACGTACTCAGAAAGAAGTTCGAGGATTCCTAGGAAGGTTGAATTACATAGCTCGGTTCATTTCACAATTGATCGAGAAATGTGATCCTATCTTTCACCTCCTCAGAAAACACAATCAAGGTACTTGGGATGAAGAATGCCAGAATGCTTTTGAGAAGGTCAAACAGTATTTGTTGAATGCTCCAGTGTTATCTCCACCTAGCCTGGATAAACCATTAATACTGTATTTATCAGTGTTCAGTAATTCTATGGGATGTGTGCTTGGTCAACATGACGAGTCAGGGAAAAGGGAGGAGGCAATTTATTATCTCAGTAAAAAATTCACTGACTGTGAAATGAGATATTCACCAATTGAAAAGTTGTGTTGTGCGCTAATCTGGACCACCCGAAGATTAAGACAGTATATACTATACCATACCACTTTGCTCATCTCAAAATTGGATCCATTAAAATACATGATGGAGTCAACGGCTCTAAATGGGAGAATGGCGAGATGGCAAATTTTGCTTTCAGAGTTTGATATAGTCTACATACTTCAGAAGGCTATAAAAGGATGTGCGGTAGCAGATTTCTTGGCCAGTAGAGCTTTAGAGGATTATGAGCCATTAAACTTCGATTTTCCAAATGAGGAGTTAATGTGCATAGCAATGACCCAGAATTTTCCTTGGAAGCTAAATTTTGATGGGGCTTCTAACGCAGTCGGAAATGGAGTTGGGGTAGTCTTGGTGTCCCCGAATGGCGATCATTACTCTTTCACGTGCAAATTAGACTTTGATTGCACAAACAATATGAAGCATGCATCATGGGACTTCAAGCAGCCATAGAGCGAGGTATAAAAACCCTAGAAGTATATGGAGATTCAGCGTTGGTAGTTTATCAGCTTAGGGGCGAATGGGAGACAAGGGACCCTAAATTGATCAGTTATCGAAAGGTAGTTTTGGGGTTAGTTAAGGAGTTTGATGATGTCACCTTCAATTACCTCCCACGAGACGAAAATCAGATGGCAGATGCTTTAGCAACCTTGGCCTCAATGATCAAGGTGAATAAAGAAGAAGAAATGAAGCCAATTCAAATAAGTGTTTACGAGGCTCCAGCTCATTGTTGTAATATTGAGAAGGAAGGAAATGACAATAACCCCTGGTATCAAGATATATTGCGATATGTGAGAGATCGTAAATACCCTAAACAGGCCAGTGAAAATGACAAATGAACTTTGAGGTGGTTAGCTTGCGACTATGTTTTAGATGGAGATATCTTGTACAAGAGACGGAAAGACCAAGTACTTTTGAGATGTGTCGATGCTGTGGAAGCTAAGCTAATTTTAGAAGAAGTTCATGAAGGTGTATGCGGGACACATGCAAATAGGTTCACAATGGCGAGGCAAATCATGAGCTTTGGCTATTATTGGGCCACTATGGAAGGAGACTGTATTAACTACACCAAGAAGTGCCATAAATGTCAGATATATGGGGACAAAATTCATGTTCCACCTTCACCTTTGCATGTTATAACTTCTCCATGGCCCTTTTCCATGTGGGGCATGAATGTTATTGGACCAATATCACCGAAAGCTTCGAATGGACATTGGTTTATCTTTGTGGTAATTGACTACTTCACAAAGTGGGTAGAGGCCGCCTCTTATGCGAATGTTACTAAGTCAGCAGTGAGTCGATTCTTGAAGAAGGAGATCATTTGTTGACATGGAATGCCTGAGAAGATCATATCTGACAATGCATTAAACTTAAATAACAAAACGATAGTGGAGGTTTGCGACAAGTTCAAGATCAAGCATCATAATTCTTCTCCCTATCGTCCAAAAATGAATGGGGCAGTGGAAGCTGCTAACAAGAATATTAAAAAAATAGTGGGGAAAATGACTAAGACCTATAGGGATTGGCATGAGAAGTTGCCATTTGCACTCCTAGCCTATCAAACATCTGTCAGAACCTCTACTGGGGCAACTCTATTCTCGCTAGTTTATGGGATGGAAGCAGTATTACCTATTGAAGTAGAAATACCTTCCCTTCGAATTTTGACAGAGGTAAAGTTAGATGAAGCTAAGTGGGTTCAATCCCGGTATGACCAGTTAAACTTGATCGAGGAAAAGAGGCTAAAAGCCATTCAACATGGTCAGATGTATCAGAAACAAATGATGCGAGCTTATGATAAGAAAGTTTGACCAAGAGAATTCCAGGAGGGAGACCTTGTACTGAAAAAGATTCTTCCTATTCAAAAGGATTTTAGAGGAAAATGGATGCCGAATTGGGAAGAGCTATGTCGTGAAGAAAGCTTCCTCCGGTGGAGCATTGATCTTAGCAGAAATGGATGGGAAAATTTTACCCAATCCAGTGAACTTGGACTCAGTTAAAAAATACTTTGTCTAAAGAAGAAGAGAATCTAATGTGAAAACCCGCAAAGGGCGCCGTGAGATTTCAAAAAAAAAAAAACGGAGAGGCCAAGGTGAAAACTTGCAAAGGGCACCTTGTGACCAAAGGGGTTTTGAGTTGAAAACCTGAAAGGGCAGCTCAAATTTTGAAGAGTACACAATGATCTTGCTATATTTGATGCAACAAAGAGCAAAGAATGCTGCTAACTGGGGCATCAACAGAGTACTTGGGATCTTTTAAACACATGTTGAATTCAAGAAAGACTTCATGGAGCTGGTGTATAGGCACTCAAGCGGTGATATCTAGAGGATCTAACTTCTATCTTGTTTGCTATCTTTAGATTCTATTTCTTCTAGAAGATAGGCTAGCATATTAATTTCCTTTTGTATCTTTTTGATAATTCATTCAAGTCCAATTATTCTTAAAAAATTTATTCGTCTTTCACTATGTTGCATTGAAATAATGATAGATGAACTAAATATGTTCACAAATAAAGTTTTGCGCATTACTCTAAAAATTTCTAGATAATACAAGAAACTGAAACAAGATAATTATTTAAGGAATTCTCATATGTATGGGTTGGAGATACTCGAAAGATTTTCTTCTTTGGTCCAAAAGGTGGTTGGACGTTTTAAGCAATATTGATTTTAAGAAAGGATCATTTCATAAACATCTTCAGTGGGCCGTAACATTCAGGGAATGGTACGGTAGACTAAATTGATGGAGAAGATTCGAGGCATACGAGCAGAGTATGGTTGATATGTCGAGAAGAACGAGGTGGAAAGCTCGATAGATGAATGAGTGATGACGTCCTAAATAGGAGTTATTTTCATAAACATTTTGCATCATAATATGTCTAATTAGGAGCATTTGATTCATTTCGATCGTGGCATCTTAATTATTTGGCATAAGCATAAATTCCAGGAAATCAATTCTACAGGTGGATTCCCCAGTGGACAATGTAGCAAGATTGAATGAAAATTACAAAATTCAGTGCCTTAATCCCCTAAGCAGTAGGGTAACAGGTTAAATTTGCAGATCTTATCTCTCTAAGCAGTAGTGGAGCAGATCGAAGAGGACAGATCTTATCTCTCTGTATTCAGCGGGGAGCAGATCGAAGATATAGCTGATTTGGCTTTCACGTGTTTACGATGAAGCAAATCTAAGATGATTTGTCGTCTCTGTATTGTCAGAGAACAAATCAAAGTCTGGCATTCCACTTTAATGGAAGGCAGATACATAGCAGATCTGACCTTCAGACGATTAGACTGAAGCAAGATCCAAGATGATTTGGCATCCTTGTGCTTACAAGGAACAAATCGAAGACATAGCTGATTTGGCTTTCACGTGCTTACGATGAAGCAAATCTAAGATGATTTGTCATCTCTGTATTGTCAGAGAACAAATCGAAGAAGCAGATTTGGCATCTCTATATCAACATGACGATCCCGAGTTTGCAAGAAGCAGATTGAATGATTGGTCAAATTTGGTCTTTCTAAATCTTTGCTCGATTCCTGTTACACAACAATAAGCAAAGAAGGGCAGCTGTAAGAGCCCAAATTTGACCAGGCTGAAAACTAAATAAATAAATAAACAATTGTTTATTTAACAGTCCATGTTCATGTTACAAAGCCCAAACGGTGGGCCCAAAATCAAATATTTCAGACCCATTAACTCGGTTACTACCCAGCAGACCTAAAACTACCCAGCAGACCCATTTACACTCCAAACCCAAATCAGAAATGGCCCAAAAGCCCGAGTAACTTTAAAGAAATAGGAAACCCTAGGGTTTCCTGAGGACTACAGCGCCGCAAGTAGCTTTTGGAAGCCTTGGGGAGTGTCCGTTGAATTCTCCAAAAATCGAGGCCATTAATGAGTCTTCTCAGCACAGCCTGGACGACTCCTCAGCTACCAATCAGCACCTCACCGACACCACCACCAGACTTCAGGCCTCCATCAACGCCAGCGACCCCTCCATTACCAGATTTTTTGCGAGCACCTGCAAAGAAAGGAAAGAAACACAGCAAATACGAAAAACAAAAAAAGGAAACTAAAGAGATTTAACAGATCACAATTAAGGATATGATACAGCAGACAAAAAATGGAAAGAAATCTTTGATTTCTTTCCAGCTTATGTAATCACAGTAGTGGCTATAAAAGCCCAAAATCAAACCATTGTAAAGGACCAGATTTTGATGAAATAAAAAACCTACTTACAGATATCCATTCAGAAGTGTTACAAGTAGTCCTAAGGTGATACATATACTCTATATTCTACTGTTTTTTTTACCATCGTTTGCGAATCAATTACTGAGATATTAAAAAAGAAAGAGGTTACCTGTGACTTACCATGGAAAGTGAAGGCTTTTAGCCTTTTTGAACCTCCGTGTACGACGGCGCGTGAGCGCGCAGACCACCGGTCGAGCGTAGCCTCTGAGGTCGAGACCCGGGGTTCCCTTCCTCCCTCTCTCTTTCAGAGATTTTATCTGAGTTTTTTTTTTAAATAGGCTTCTAAATGATTTTTTAAAGTGAAATTTGGCTTATATAGCCCAAAAGAAACGACGCCGTTTTAGCTTAGACTGATAAGCTTAAAACGACGACGTTTTAAAACCCTAGGATCCGCGTGTTGACCCGATTACCCGGGGAGGATCCGCGCATTTTCAAAGATTAGGTTAATTACCCATTGGTCCTTCCAACTTTCTTTGCGTTTATAATTATGTTTCATTCTATTTCTAATTTAGCCCTAATGAATTAATTTTATTTCAATTTAGTCCCAACAGAAAGCATTCTAAGGCTTATAATGAAACGTTGCCGTTTTGGATGAGTCCCTCTTGTTTACGCACGTTTTAATTAGGGCCTTGATTCACTGTTATTTTTTTTAAATTTGCCCTGTGATTTTATGGAACTTCAAATTTAACCCTATATATTTATTATATTATTATTTGTTTTATTTTTAACCTTATTTTTTATATTATATACTATAAAATTATTTTATATATCATTTATATTATTATTATTTATTTTATGTTATTTTTCACAAGTTATTATTATTTTACATCATTATTTATATATTATTATATTATATGTTTATTATATATTATATATATGATTTTATATTATATTATAATTATATATTATTAAGTCATTTTTTTTATTATTATATATTTTTATCTATATATCATTATCATTAAAGGTTTTAAACTTGTATTATATATTTATTTTTATGTTAATAATTATTTTTATATTCTATTATTACACATTTTGAAGATATTATAATATTATAATACATAGATTTCATCATTGATAATTCATTTTAAACTTATATTTATATATTATATAATTATTTCATTTTAAATATAAATTCTTTTACATATTTTATATTCTATACATTATTTTACTAAACCAATATCTTTTGTTTTTTTTTATGTAATTATTATTCTTATAAATACAATTTTATTGTATATTATATTTTAAATTTATTATTAAATATCACATTTTTACTATTTGTTTATATTATACATATATTTTTTTTATCGTACAATATTTATTTTTACTTTAGAATTAATGTACTATTGTTATGTTATATGTTATATCATAGACTTTTATATTTTATTTTCAAATGCATATTTTTTGATATCGTATATCATGCTTCATTTACATGATTGCTTCATTTACATGATTAAATATATGTTGAATTATATATTTAAGGATTTTTACCTATTTCTTCTTTAATATGTACTCCATTTAATGTATATTTTTCTTACTTAAAAATTGCCATGCTTTTATTTCTTGTATACGTTGGTTAGTGTATGATATTTATGCTGTTATACTCTTACTTTCCTATCATTGTAACATGTAATCTCTTATGTTATGTTAATATACTCCTTCATGCATCGGTTTTAAAAAAAAGACTTCAAACTTTTGAAAAATAAAAGGCAATGCTTGGTGTTTGGAAGCTTTGAGAAAAGTAGTGACCTAACTTATTGGGTTGCGACTTTTCTCGTTGAGTTCGAATAATTATGTACCCTTCTAAGTTTTTTAAAAGGTTTTCTAAATGCAAGCCACTATCTTGGAACTTCAAAGCAATATGTCCTAACTTATTGGATATAGCGTTTTGCTATTTCGAGATAGGAATTTCAAAAAGGTTAACTTTATGTCAATACTTTGATACCAGTGAATCCCAATTTTCAAAGTTAAAATATTTTAAAGAGGACTACATCTTAAAATGTTTTGAATTTCTGACATTAAAGACACTTGATAATCAATTAGGTACCAATTTTTGGGCATTATGAGGGTGCTAACCCTTCCTCGTACGTAATCAACTTTCGAATCCGTTTTCTCGACTTTCGTAGACCAAAATTAATGTTTTAAAACAAAACATTTTATAAGGTGATCCAATCACACCTAAAAAGATTGGTGGCGACTCCCATTTTCGTTTTTCTTAAAGTCGATTCCCATTTTCCAAAAGTCGATTTAAAAATGGTTTCGACAATTATCATGATACATATATACACATGTGTTATGTTAAGAATATGTGATCAATGTTGTGAATGCCTAAATTAAACTAAGGTAAGGTTGTGATCATGTATGCTTGTAGTGATATGCCTTGTGAATGATGAAATTTGCTTAAGTAGAATTGTAACACCCCTAACCCATATCCAACACCAAAATGGGGTTACGAGGCATTACCGAACGTAATACAATTCATACAGATATGCATCATATATTACAGTTCAAAACTTTAATCATATCAAAGATTCTAATTAAATCAATTATCGAAACTTAAGAAAATATGTCATTCACAGCATGATATAAATTAAACATAATCCAAAATATATTAAACAGTTTATACTTATACAGAACATATAACACATCAATAATTTCATAAATGGAATATCAACCTAATTTTGTAAAAAAAATCTTGTTCACATACATGTAGTACTACGAATGGAATAAATTCAATACCAACTTGTCAATTCAATTATACAATATTACTATGTTAATCAATGTAAATTTTATATCTCGTAAATAAATCCATTCAAATACATGTATATATATATACAAATAAATAAATAAAGGCATCTAATTATATATATTTGAAATAAGCTTAATAGTAAGTCATATTTATGGTTTGAATAAAACAACCAACATATAAAAGATGTATCAGGTTCCACCAAGCTTAAACACATATTACCATTTTTAATAAGCAAACACATATGTAGCTTTACTACAATTTAATATGGCTAACCATGCTATTAATGCATGTATGCATGGTGCGCATTTACCCTAAAACCAAGGCCACACTTAACATTTGAATACATTCTAAAACGATTAACCAAAACAAACATGGAACATTTTTCATTACTTATTATCTTGCTTAGCTGAAACATATTACTTTAAACCACATACATGACCAAAATTCCCATCATCGAAATATCAAAACTAAGCTCATTAAACCTTAATACTATGAACATATTAAATCAATACTGAGCATAATAAGCAAGTTCACATATATACCATATCTTAGTATAAAACAAATCCATACTAAACAAACATGTTTATAGCCAATTCATTCATGCCACTTCCAAATTCATTAACCAACTTTAATGCCCAAACTCATGTCACTACCTAACCATTTCCAAAACATATATCATCTATCACTCATGCCATTCATTTTCAACATATAACATCATCACTAAAACAGTTAAAACCATAACCAAACATAATCAAAACCAAACTTAGAGATAAAGCCATTTTCGCATGGCTTTAGTTATACATACCATAATTCGAGTTCAACTTTTTAAATACCGAAGCAGTAGATAGTGTGATGAACTTTGTTGACGATCCCCGAGCTCGTAACTTGATCCAAAAATCTATAAAACAAAAACACACATAAACACATAGTAAGCTTTTTATAGCTTAGTAAGTCATAAGCATATGTACAACCCAATGATAATATCAACTTAACTAAACCAAGCCAAATTATATTTTCATAACACATTTAGATCCAAACATATATAGTTCATATTATATATATATATTCATTCATAAATGCCAGCTTGGCCTAATGCTATTATAATCCAAATAATTAATTATCATTCAACCTTCAAGCCAAAATGTCAAAATATATATATCGAATATACATACACTTATATACTTGAGCTCAAAAAAATAATATAACATCATGTATATATACATATCTATATGGCTAAATATACATGGTCTTGAATACACCTATTCAAAAACCAATTCCATAATATTCATATCATTCATTCATAAGTCCAAACACATATATCATGATCACATAAATCCTTTATTTACATCACACATGATTTATAACAAATAACCAAATTACTTACTTACCTTATTTTAATTAGGTAGCCAACTATTCCATACCTAGTGTTTCCACTCATTTAACACTTTCGATCATAACTTATCGATGCCCAATGAACCATCAGAATTGGATAGGATACTCGGATAATCACACATATTGTACAATGCCAACGTCCCAAACGTGGTCTTACATGTAATGACATATCGATGCCACTGTCCCAGACAGGGTCTTACTCGCACACATATATCGAAATCAGATATCGATGCCTTGGTCTTACTCATACACATATATCGGAATCCTATGTCATGACATATGTATCCTAACTATTCCTAAGGTTCATACGGGGCTTTCGGACGTCGTAACTCAGTTGAAACTAATTCGAAAGTATAGTAGCCAAGCTTATTCATATTCGGCCAAAGCATATATAAATTCATATATTTCATTTCAACATATATTTTTAGCATTTAATTAAAATTAAGTACATCTATTTGCTTATAACTTACCTCAGACTATGTAAAATGGAACGGGATAGCTAGTTGACAACTTTCGTTTTCCCCTGATCCAAATCCGATTTATTTGGTTCTTGATCTAAACATATTCAATTAAACTTATTCAAAAATATTTTCATTCAATTTCATCCACAAACACATAAATAGGAAAATTACCATTTTACCCCTGACATTTACACTTTTTACAATTTAGTCCCTATTGCACAAAACACAAAATATGCAAAATTTCCCTATACCCATGTTAAGCCGAATCTTACCCATATTCATACAAGTCCATATATTTCATTTATTTCACATGTTAGTCCCTCAAATTATTATTTTTTGAAATTTAGCCCTAATTACTCAAAATCATCAAAAACTCCAATACAAAACATATTAATCTAAAACATATCTTTCATATTTCATCATCAAACAACAAAAATCACAAGCTCTCAACAATGGCATAACTCAAAATATTTATCAAAATAAAAAATTCAAGCATGGGTTTACTAGTATTCGAAGCAACGATCTCAAAAACGTAAAAATTATCAAGAATCGAGCTAAACACATACCTTAATTGAGCTTGAAAGTAACCGAACCCTAGTTTCTTTTTCTTTTATTTGGTTTCAGCAAGAACACAAATATAAACACTTATTTTAGCTTTATTTTATGTTTTATGATATATATTATAACTTATTATAACTTAAAGTTTAATTTACATATATAACCTTAATGAAATAATATAAAAACTATATAATATATGCCTTATACCGTCCAACTAATATGTCAATGGGCTATTTACCACTTAAAGGCTTCCATTAGTAAAGCCAATAGCAATTCAGCCCTTTATACATTAAACTACCAAATTTTTAATTTACACGATTAAGTCATTTTATTAAATCTGGCACCTAAACGATAAAATTAAATCACAAAAATTTCACAGATATAAATTCACACAAAATAAACACAGAAATTAATTTTTAAATATTTTTTTGACTCGGATTCGTGGTCCGAAAACCACCGTTTCGACTAGGGTCTAAACCGGGTTGTTACATGAATGTTTGGATTGGTTGGTATTGCATGTTTGTTTCAAGTGTAGGTCATTGGTGAAATTTTGGGTGAGAAATAAAGCTAGAAATGGCTTCATTTTGTCCACATGGACAGACACAAAGACGTGTGTCTAGACTGTATGTGACACACAGCTTGGTAACATGGGCATGTCGTTAGGCCGTGTGTCCCCTACAGGTAACACCCCAAACCCGGTCTAGATGTTATGGCCGAATCTGTGATGTCATATTGGAGTGTTTTTCCAAAACATGAGTTCTGTAAAAATCCATTCTACATAAAACTTCTTTAGGTTCTCAAGAAAAGTTTAGAGTGTTTGGTTCATTGTAAAAATTCAAGTTGGTTTAGCAAAATATTAATTATATGAGTTTGTTATTAAACTTAAAAACGGTGTTTGTTACGGAAGCTTACAAAATGTGTTGCGTAAGCATGATGTGTTTAGAAAATCATTTGTTTGTATTCATTTGAAAATTCGAGTCCTATTACTAATAGGTAAAATAAAGTAAATAAAATCCCCAAATCAAGATAAAAATTAAAAAGGCCTTATTACACAATGAAAACCCAAAATAAAATCTTAAGTATAAAATTAAAAGAAACTACGTCGAGTGGCCACCTCGGAGTTCTTTGTCGCCTTGATCCGTCTAAGCCTAAGGATTTCTTGCACAGTTAACAGATGGGTGAATTTACTGAAACTCAGTGTGTGAAATCCTATAACAACAAACAACTAGTGTAAATACAGTCTGGGCCTAAGCCCGTTTCAGTACAGTATGCAAGCAAAAATCCTACCCAATCCATCCGCTACACACTATCTCCGTACCAACCCTACACATCATGTGGGGATCAAATCGACCCACCCAACCCCACACACCATGTTGTACCGAATCTGGTACTGAAACAGTATTTGCAGCAGAGCTGCCAGTAATAGGCTTATAGCCTTTCAATACACTTCCTCCAAAATCATATGTCCCACCCCATGTAATACAACATAATATCATACGTGTATGCAGACCTGACCCTTTTCCATATTTTTACCTATCCCTTGTTTTGACCGATCCATAAACCATTGCAACCAACCCCTTTTCCAATCCTTAGAGACTACCTGCAACCATATATCCCTTGTAAACAATTACCTCAATCAATCCATTATACCAAGTGTAAAGAACTTACCAAACCTATAGACTAAGAGTGAAGGAGAGCAGTATTCGGCCAACACCCCAAAGCACACCTTAATTCTGAGGCACGAGATACAACAATCTCACTCCCTGGAAGAAAAATATCAAAAGGAGAATTATCAAACAAGATTATTTCGTCTAAAACCAAAGAGGGAAGGAGAGAAATAAAGTTATGGAAAGGGAGAAAGTACCTTGCCCTGACCCCTAACCGATTGCTCAAGAACCCACTTCAAAAGCCAAAACATGATAGGAGTTTAGAGAGATGCAGAGGGGTTCGACTTCCATAAAGAATAGTGTCAGCTCAGAACCAAAAAGAAGAAAAGCTAACAGAGATTCGGCAAGGGTTAAAGAGGTAGAAAAAGAATAAGAAGGAGAAGAAAGTATTCAGCTAGAGACCAAAAGAGAGAGTGAAAGTTGATGACTGATTGAGAGGAAAAGAATAAGGGTTCGGCAAGTGGTACAGAAGATGAAGAGGAGAAAAAGAACAAGATCAGTTACCCAAACACAAACTTGAAAACAAACCACAGCAGGCTAGTATGCAGAGTGCACCAGAATATACGGCTACCAAACAAGACAATAACCGAAAGAGAGAAAAAAACATGAAAAGTAGACAGAAGAAAAAAAATGATGATTATCCAAATGGAGAGCACTAGCTTACACTTCCGGTACTAAGAATATGGCCGAATGACTAGGCGCACTAACTCAAACCAATAGGTAGAGGAGAGTCCTCAATCAGAACTACACTCCCACACTTCCCAACTCCTTAATTTTCTCCTCAAAACCCTCCCCATATTTCTCAACCGATAACTCCCATATCCACTCCCACCAAACTCTCCTTAAATTCAGCTATTCATCCCCACTCAACCACTCCATCATTAGAGTTTCGGTGAACCTCTACTTCCTACATTGCAAGAGCAGCAAAATAGAACACCTTTGCGCATAGGCGAAATCAAACTCAAGACACTTAAGCCCCCTATCGCGCCTCTTACCACTAGACTAGCAGGCTTTTAATGCCATGCAATTCTCACATTAATTTAAAAGCCTACTAGCTTCAATAAGGGTTTACTCCATTAAGAGCAAAATTTTTCTCAAGCCAAGGATTGAACCCATGGCTTCCTAAACACTCCCAGAGCACTAAACCACTAAGGCAGACATACACCCATGCCACAACTACGCAGAAACAATTTTAACAGGGGTTTTTGGGATTTCGGGCGTTACAATTCTACCCTACTTAAAGAAAATTTTGGCCTCGAAATTTACTTGGTCAGAATAGGTGAGGGTATTGTTGTCGCATTGCCTCTTCGGGTTCCCAAGTGGCTTCCTTAGAATTTTGGTTCTGCCAAAGAACTTTCATTAATGGTATTGATTTTCTTCTAAAGACTTTCACCTCTCGATCCAAAATCTAGGCTGGTTCCTCCTCGAAAGTCAAATCGGGCCTAACTTCAACCTCCTCAACTGGCACAACATGCGTAGAATCAGAGCGGTAGCGTCTCAGCATAGAGACGTGGAACACAATATGAATCCGCTTTAACTCCAGAGGTAACTCTAGCTAGTGGGCAATTGGTCCCACTCGTCTCAATATGCGGTAAGGCCCGATAAACCCCCTTACGCCCAAATCTCAACAACTTCTTCCATAGCGAGACCTTCAAAAAGACAAAATCTTCCACAAAATACTCAATTTGCTTATGCTTCAAATCTTCATATGACTTCTGTCTATCAAATGTATCCTTTAGTCGATCCCGAATTAATTTAACCTTATCCTCGGTATCAGATACTAACTCAGGACCTAGAGCACGCCGCTCACCCAACTCAGTCCAACATGACGGAGTGCGACACCTACAACCATAAAGTGCTTCGTAAGGTGCCATCTATATGCTAGACTTGTAGCTATTGTTATAAGCAAACACTACTAGCGGCAAGTACTCCTCCCTACTACCTCGGAAGTCAATTACACAACTCCTTAACATGTCCTCCAGTATCTGAATCACCCTCTCCGGCTAACCATCTGTCTGAGGATGGAATGCAGTACTGAAGTCCAACCGTGTACCTAGAGCTTCATGTAACTTCTTCTAGAACCAAGACGTGAAGAGAGGATCTTAATCTGATATTATGGAAACCGGTACCCCATGCAGTCCCACTATCTCAGATACATACAACTTATCTAGTTTCTGTAATGAATAATCTATGCGAACCGGTATGAAATGAATAGTTTTGGTCAACCAATCCACAATAACCCATACTGAATCTTTCTTTGAAGGCGTTAGGGGTAGCCCACTCACAAAATCCATGGTTACTCTTTCCCACTTCCACAGTGGAATCTTAACTGGCTGAAGCAACCCAGAAGGCAACTGATGTTTCGCTTTAACCTGCTGGCAGGTCAGGCATTTCCCCATATAGTCAATAATCTCACGCTTAAGACTCGGGCACCAATATATCTCACGGAGATCTCTGTACATCTTATTTCCACCTAGGTGCATAGCATAAGGGCTACTATGCGCCTCTCGTAATAAAGTCTACCTCAAATCAGAATCCTTAGGTACGCAAATTCTGCCTCGAAAATAGAGTACCCCTTCATTACTCAGCCCAAAATCTACAGTATTGCCATTCTCAATCTGACGAAACCGATAACCCAATGACTGATCTTTCAGCTATTTACTCTTAATCTGCTCGATACACACTGGTTTAACTTAGAGCTCAATTAACAAACTACCATTATCAAATAAGCTAAGAAGAGCAAACATTACTCTTAGATCAGTTATAGCCCTGCAACTCAGCGTGTCAGCCACCACATTAGCCTTACCAGGGTGGTATTCAATCGAGATCCACACACAAATAAGCGACTCAATCAGAACATCCCGAAATAGGGCCTAAATGAGAATAAAGGTTGCGAAACCACAAATTCGAGGTAGAAAAATTTATTTTATTATTATTTTGAGGTTCATGATATGATTGCATAATTGTGTGAAAATTTCATGATGAAATTCTATGCATAAAGTGCTTAAGTTGAGATTAGGGACTAAATCGAATAATTTGTAAAACTTGCATTCTAGAAGTTTTTAGTGTGAAATTGCTTTGGAATATTAATTAGGAGGGTTTAAATAACAATTTGACCAATTTCTAAGTTCATGGACAAAATAGGACATGGATGGAATTTTTGAAAGTTTAATAAGGAAGGGCATTTTGGTCATTTGGATATTAAATGAAATAAAAAGGGAAAAATAACACAAAATTCATCATCTTCTTCATTAGCACGAAATTTCAAGGGTTCTCCATAGCTAGGGTTTGTTTCAAGCTTTCAGGCTCCATAGTAAGTGATTCCAAGCCCCGTTTTTAATGTTCTTTATGTTTTCGGAGTCCCGGTAGCTCGATAAAGCTTATGCTAGCAATAATTTAAGTTAGGGTTCGTATTTGGAAAAATACCCATAGGTGAAAAGTGTTTGTTTTGATGTTTTATGATAGAATATGAGGTCTTAGATTATGTTAGACAACTTGTGCTACTCGATTTTAGGTAAAAACGAGTAAAAGGGCTTAATCGGTAAAAATACCTAATAGTCATAAGTATATGTTAGAGTGAGAATTTAATTTTGCTATAGAAGGGAAAAATGATCAGCATGTCATAAAACATAAGAAAATAGGCTGAAGTTTAATTTACGATATTTGGGGCAAAAGTGTAAATATGCAAAAGTTTAGGGGCAAAAATGTAATTTTTTGAAAGTTTGAGTAAAGGACTATTTTGATAAATGTGAATATTAAATAAGTTAAATTTGCTATTATAGATCAAGAAGAGCGAAATTCGGGAGTAGATCGGGGAAAAGAAAAAGTAAATGACTAAATTGTAAAGTTTAGTCACATTTTGTATCGAGGTAAGTTTACAGTAAATAAATGCAATATTCTTTTATTTTACATTATTATTGTCAATTTCCAGCACTTATATACTTATTTTATGAGAATATTTAAAGTCGAATTAAAGGCAAAGTGACAGAGAAAAAGCATTAGGAAGCCCCGTTTGAACCTTAGGAATGTTAGGATATTGGGGTTGACAGACGTAACAGAGATGTAAATGAGCCATGTAAGTCCATATCGGATATATGGCTTTGGAGACAGGAATGAGCCATGTAAGCCCATATTAGATATATATATGACATTACTGCATGAATAATTCATGTAAGTCCATGTCAAGAAGACATGGCATTGGCGAGATATTGATAGACGAGAACGACCCTAGTATCCTTAGAATTCGAGTGGTTCAACGGGTCATTGCACACGTTAAATTACAGTGAATTATCAGCAAAAGGGAAGGTAGATTATATTTATGAATAGTGAAAGGTCAGGTAAGGAAGAAGGTAAGTGAGTAAAGAAGAAGGTAGAAAATGAGAAGTAAAGAAAGTTTATGAGGCTAGGTGACATTATGTATAATTATTCATTATGTTGAATGTTGTAATTTATTTGCTTGTAAGCTTACTAAGCCTAGTGCTTACTTTCTTTATTTTCTTTTTCTTATAGTTTTTATCAAGCCACTCGGGGATCGAAGGAAACTTGGAGACCCGATCACACTATCAAAGGAATCACATTGTTATAGTTAGACGTTTCGTTTTGTGTATGGCATGTATAGGAACTTGGTTTCTTTTGATATGATATGATCAAGGAATGATGTGTAAATACTTGCTAGTGATTAGCTAATAGAATGGCTGATGATATACATTTTTAATAGTATGTATGATTAAGTAGTAACTATCATATGAAAACTATGAAAAATGTGAAAGTAACTTAAAAACGGATTCAAGTATCAGAAATAACATGACTTTGAAAAATCACTAAAAAATCTTAGAGGCATGGTTTGATAGTGAATAATATATGAAATTAAATCTCATTGTGTCTATTTTCATATGGAATAAGCAAAACAAGTAAAGGTTTTGTATTTTATAAGATATCTAAGTTTTAGTGAAATAGGGCCAGAGTGATTTCTAGATCCCCTGTTCCAAATTTGGAAATTCACCATAAATTTTAAAAAAATAATTAGGTGTTTTACTTTATATTTTTAGAATCCTTATTGAATCTAGTTTTAATAGAAATAAACAGTATAGTCATATGAATTTTGTACAGGGAGAAAACTGGTTCGTAGTAAGTAGAAGTCAGTGCAGTTGAAATCTGAAACAGGGGTAACTTTAACTAATAAACTGTACTAATTTGCTAAGTCAAAAATTCTAGAAAACAATTAGTAGATAGATATATGAGTCTAGTTTCAGGAAAAATTTACGATCTTAATTTTGAGTTTTGAAACTCAAGAAATGAATTTTTAAGCAACCATGATGCAGAAAAATAGTTTATTCCGAAAATTAAAATAAGTGGTTTAGAGTTGTTTAAAAGGTAAGATAAGATTAGTAACACCTCAAGCTTGACTCTGGTGACGGTTTCGGGCATGGGGGCATTACACAATCCATCTACGCTGCCTAATATTTAACTCCTTTTGAGTGAGGAGATACTTGAGGCTCTTGTGATCCGTGTAAATGATACACTTCTCACCGTACAAGTAATGCCTCTAAATTTTCAGTGCAAACACCACCGCGGCCACCTCCAAGTCATGAGTCAGATAATTCGCCTCATGCGTCTTAAGCTGACGAGATGCATAAGCTACCAACTTACCCTCTTGCATCAACACACAACCCAAACCAACGTGTGATGCATCGCTGTAGACAGTAAATTCCTTCCCAGACTCCGGCTAAATCAAGACAAGGGCCTCAGTCAGAACTTTCTTGAGATTCTCCAAGCTCTCTTGCTACGCACAATCCAGTTAAAAGGTACGCCGTTCCGTAGCATCTTAGTTAAGGACGTGGCAACTAGTGTGAACCCCTCTACAAATCTTTGATAATACCCAGCCAGACCTAGAAAACTACAAATTTCTGACACAGTCTTAGGCCACTTCCAATCTACAGCAGCCTCAATTTTTTGAGGATCAACCCTAATTCCCTCAGCAGATACCACATGACCAAGAAACGTTACCTCACATAACCAAAATTCACACTTGCTGAACTTGGCGTACAATTGTTTCTCCCTCAAGATTTGCAGAACCACTCATAGATGTACATCATGGTCATTCTTAGTCCTTGAATATACCAATATATCGTCGATAAATACTACCACAAACTGATCCAGATAGGGTTGAAACACTCTGTTCATCAAATCCATAAAAGCTGCTGGTGCATTTGTCAGTCTAAAAGGCATTACCAGGAACTCGTAATGACCATAACGAGTCCTAAACGTTGTCTTGTGCGCATTGGCGTCTTTAACTCTCAATTGGTGATACCCGATTGGAGATCTATCTTAGAAAAAACTGATGCCCCATGCAATTGGTCGAACAAATCATCAATCCTCAGTAGAGGAGATTCGTTCTTAATGGTCAGCTTATTCAGTTGTTTTTAGTCGATGCACATACGCATGGATCCATCCTTCTTTTTCACAAATAAGACCGGTGCTCCCCACGGAGACACACTCGGTCGAATAAACCCACGGTCTAGTAGCTCTTGAATTTGGGCCTTCAGCTCTACAAGCTCTTTCGGTGCCATTCTATAAGGGGTGATCGACACCGGAGTTGTACCAGGAAGGAGCTCAATCCCAAACTCCACTTCACATTCCAGAGGTAATCCCAATAACTCTTCAGGAAAGATGTCTGAAAAATCCTTAACAGTCCTGATATCCTTTACTGAAGAGTCCCCAACATCTGAAACACTGATGTAAGCCAAGAATACCTCACAACCCTTACGAACCAACTTCTCAGCCATTAGTGTAGAAATTACATTACTTAAATAGTTTTGTCATTCCCCAACTACCACTATCTCCTCACCAGCTTCAGTTCTTAGTACAACTCACTTAGTGGCACAATCCAAGCTTACCCGATGTTTAACTAACCAATCCATGCCCAGTATTAAATTGAATTCTTTGAAAGGCAGCTCCATAAGACCGGCCAGAAAAACAACTTCTTGTATCTCCAAGGGAACATTTCTAAACATCTTATTTATCCAAATGGACTACCCCAGCGGACTAAACACAGTAATTTCACTCGAAGTACTCTCAACCAGAATCCCCAAGTTCTCAATAACATTATAGGAAACATATGAATCAGTAGATCCTACATCTATCAATGCAGTATAATGTACCCGTTATGACATCTGGAGCATCTTCATTCTCCCAGCGACGTACAGCGTAAACCAGTGCGGCTGCCTCACCTTAGAAAGATTAGCACCTCTGCCCGATGTTCCACGACCACAGCCCATACCATTTCCACCTCTGGCCTGACCACGGCCTCTCGGTGGCTACTGACCACCCCTTTGAACGTTACCAAAATAGGTAGCTTGCACCTATTCGAGCCTTCGTGGACAATCCTTGACACAGTGCTCCAATGATTCGCATCTCAGACATGCACCCATCTTTTTCCAACATTCACCCTGATGGAGTTTTCCACAATCAACACAAAATTGCGGTCCAGAAGTAGCAGCAACAGGGGTCCTAACTCTAACTGGCCCATCAGTTCTGGGCTTCTTCTTAAACCTCTAAAAAGAATTTGAGGGCTCAGCATCCCTCTTACCTCTGTCTTTCTCTCTGTACTGGCGCTTAGCGCGCGTCACATCCTCAGCGATTTTTGCCTTGTCAACCAGTGCAGCAAAATCCCGCTCCCTTTGAGGAGCTATCAGAACCCTCAAACCATCTCTGAGGCTATCCTTAAATCAAACACATTGCTCGTACTCTATTGCCACCATCCCACATACATAGCGGCTCAGCTGTAAAAATTTGGCCTCGTACTTAGCCACTGTCTTATCTCTCTGAGTTAAATTCAGAAATTCTCTCCTACGGGCATCCACATAGCTGGCACCCACATACTTAGCCTAGAAAGTAGTCTTGAAGAACTCCCAGGTCAGACGATCGGCTTGAGTGCCCTCTTTGACGGTAAGCCACCATTGGTAAGCCTCGTCCCTTAGTAGAGATACTGCACCTTTTAGCTTCTGATTAGGGGTGTAGCCAAGGTCATCCATGATCCTTTCTGTGGCCTCTATCCAGTATTCAGCCACATTAGGGGCAACTCCAGCAATACCCCTGAATATCTCTGCCCCATTAGACCTGAGTCATTCCGTAACCGACCCACGGCCCACATTACTAGTACCAAGCCCAGCGACCCTTTCCAGAATCCTCAACATTGCTTGGGATAGTGTGCTGTCCCCAGCAACTCGATTTTGAGACCCTGTCTTGGCCATAGGTGAAGCTGGTGCCTCTCTAACTTCCTCATTAGGCTAGTGTCCAAAAGACGAAGACCCAGCCCGAGCACCCCCACGGCCTCTGCCACGGCCTATACCACGAGTACCTCTAGTGCTCATTATCTAATCGCGCTTTTATCTGTATTAAAAGTTTTATGATAGTCAGTTTATTATTCCAGTGTTTATTACATATATCTTATGATATTATAGATATCTTATGAATCATATCATCTCAGAGTTTAATTTTGCAGTTCGCAGTCTTACTATGATACGCAGTTTTTTTGTAACTAATGAGTTTCAGTATAGTTTTACTACCTAATGTAGTTTCAGTAATTTTAAAAATATTCTTTCAAAAACAAACAATCAGAAAACTTACAGGATCGGCGCGGAGACTCGGTGTACCACTCCTCCAGTAAAACATAAACCCAAATAATCACTTTAAACCATTTAAGAACAACATTGTTGAAATTTCTACATTTTTTTTAAAACCCAAATCCACAACTGAATTTTGTAACATGGCTCTGATACTACTAAATGTAACACCCCAAACTTGGACTAGACATTATGATCGAATCTGTGATGTCACATTGGAGTGTTTTTCAAAAAAAATTTAGAGTGTTCGGTTCATTGTATTAATTATATGAGTTTGTTATTAAACTTAAAAATGGTGTTTGTTGCGGAAGCTTTCAAAATCTGTTGCGTAAGCGTGATGTGTTCAGAAAATCATTTGTTTGTATTCACTTGAAATTCCGAGTCCTACTACTAAAAGGTAAAATAAAGTAAATAAAATCCCCAAATCAAGATAAAAATTAAAAAGGCCTTATTACACAATGAAAACCCAAAATAAAATCTTAATTATAAAATTAAAAAAACTACGTCGAGTGGCCACCTCGGAGTACTTCGCCTCCTCGATCCATCTAAGCCTGAGGTTTTCCTGCACAGTTAACAGATGTGTGAGTTTACTAAAACTCAATGGTGAAATCCCATAACAGCAAACAACCAGTGTAAATACAGTCTGGGCCTAAGCCCTTTAGTTCCAGTTAGGGGCCTTAGCCCCCTTTAGTAACAATAGCAGTCAGGGCCTTAGCCTGTTCCAGTGCAGTATGCAAGCAAAAATCCTACCCAATCCATTCGCTACACACCATCTCTGTACCAGCCCTACACACCATGTGGGGATTAAATCGACCCACCCAACCCTACACACCAAGTTGTACTGAATCCGGTACTAAAATAGTATTTGTAGCAGAGCTGCCAGTAATAGGCTTATAGCCTTTCAATACACTTCCTCCAAAATCATATATCCCACCCCATGTAATGAACATAATATCATACGTGTATGCAAAAATGTCATGATAAAAAATAGTCATAAATAATACAGGGGTATTACAATTAATTTACCTCATAGAATATAATGGTCATTTCATCAGTATGAGGTCTAAGTGTACTTACTGACCCAACAGTAGGTCCACTGTCGTCTTGAGCAACCCGTGCAACCTTATCAGTCAATTAGTGCTAATGTGCCTATAGCCCATATTGCGGGTCCATATGGGCCCACACTCTCGTATGGCCCACACAGCCCGAATTGGCCTTAGCCGTGTGGCTCACACAACCTAGCTCAATAGTAACCACACTTTTGTATTGTTACTTCCGTATGGGGCTTCAGGCTTGCTGGGCCTACATGGCCTAGTTCGGCCCAAAAATGGCCCAATACCAAATCGGCTTATGAGAACATTCATGGCCACCTCATCGACCACGCGTCTATGGTTTTTTACACGACCTGGCACACAGGCGTCCGCACGTCCGTGTGGTGTCATCAACCCACTTTTTGACTTTTCAGCCTTTCATCTTTTCGGCTTTTTAGCCTTTTGTAGTTTCACAACTAATGGCAGTGTTACACACACCTAATTGCAAAATCGCCCAACTAGCCTACGAGTACTCCAATCTGTTTCAAGTAGAAGATTCAGTTAATAGGCTAAAATCGAATTAAAGCAACTTTGGACGAAACACTTTTCCATATTCTTACCTATCCCTTGTTTTGACCGATCCACAAACCATTGCAAGCAACCCCTTTTCCAATCTTTAGAGACTACCTGCAACCATATATCCCTTGTAAACTATTACCTCACTCAATCCATTATACCAAGTGTAAAGAACTTACCAAACTCGTAGACTAAGAGTGAGCGAGAGTAGTATTCGGCCAACACCCTAAAGTACACTTTAATTTTGAGGCACGAGATACAACACTCTCGCTCCCTGGAAGAAAAGCGTGAAAAGGAGAATTACTAAACAAGATTATTTCGGCTAAAACCAAAAGGGAAGGAGAGAAATAAAGTGATGGAAAGAGAGAAAGAACCTTGCCCTAGCACTTAACCGATTACTCAAGAACCCACTTCAAAAGTCAAAACACGATAGGAGTTGAGATAGATGCAGAGAGGTTCGGCTTCCAGAGAGAATAGTGTTGGCTCAGAACCGAAAAAAAGAAAAGCTAACAGAGATTCGACAAGGGTTAATGAGGTAGAAAAAGAATAAGAAGGAGAAGAAAGTATTCAGCTACAGACCAAAAGAGACAGTGAAAGTTGATGACCGATTAGGAGGAAAAGAATGAAGGTTCGGCAAGTGGTGCAGAAGATTAAGTGAAGAAAAAGAAGAAGATCAATTACCCAAACACAAACTTGAAAACAAAACCATAACAGGCTAGTATGTAGAGTACCCGAGTGGTCACCAGAATATACAGCTACCAAACAAGACAATAACCGGAAGAGAGGAAAAAAACATGAAGTAGGTAAAAGAAAAAAAATGATGATTATCCAAATGAAGAGCACTAGCTTACACTTTCGGCACTAAGAGTATGGTCGAATGACTAGGTGCACTAACTCAAACCAACAGGTTGAGGAGAGTCCTCAATCGGTACTACACTCCCACACTTCCCAACTCCTTAATTTTCTTTTCAAAAACCTCCCCATATCTCTCAACCGATAACTCCCATATCCACTCCCACCAAAATCTCCTCAAATTCGGCTATTCATCCCCCACTCAACCACTCCATCATCAGAGTTTCGATCAACCTTTACTTCCTATATTGCAAGAGCAGCAAAATAAAACAACTTTGCGCATAAGCGAACTCGAACTCAAGACTCTTAAGCCCCTATCACGCCTCTTACCACTAGACTAGCGAGCTTTTTATGCCATGCAACTGTCACATTAATTTAAAAGCCTACTAGCTGCAGACAAGGGTTTACTCCATTAAGAGCAAAATTTTTCTCAAGCCAAGGCTTGAACCCATGACTTTCCAGACACTCCTAGAGCACTAAACCACTAAGGGAGACATACACCCACGGCACAACCACGCAAAAATAATTTTAACAAGGGTTTTCGAGATGTGGGGCGTTACACTGCACCTTAGTTTTGAGAAACAGAATGCTTAGAATTGAGCACACGGGCAGAGACACAAGCGTGTGTCTCAGCTGTGTGTGTCATACGGCCTAGAACACGGGCGTGTGTCTTGGCCATGTGAAATCTATACCTAATTTTGAATTGAATTAATTGACCACATGGCCTAGCACACGAGCGTGTAGCATGGTTGTGTGTGCATGTCAGAGAGTTACACGGGGTCAAACATGGCCTCTAGCACGGGCGTGTCCCACGGTCACACGGGCGTGACCCTTGGACCACACAGGCGTGTGAGCCCTGTACCTTGGAAAAATTTTAAAAAGTCACAAAAAATTATTAAAGTTCCCGATTAAGTCCCCGCTCGATTCTAATGCTTGTATTGGGCTCGAGGGCCCAATCAATGGACATTATGAATGATCTTAGTAAACGAATTGTAATTTACATAAGTTATTTTTAAATGTTTCTAGATGTTCTGGTATTGCTCTAAAACCCTATTCCAACGATGGATATAGGTTAGGGGTGTTACACTTAGGGTCTGAGCCATTGGAAGATGGACAAGGTAAGGAAAATATGGCTTTGATAGAAGCCAATCTGAAGGACAATGATTGACCAACACATTTTGAATCATTGGAGTTGGAAACAAGGGAATACACACAACCAAAGTTGTCAATCGAGGAACCACCCAAGCTTGAATTAAAAGTAATACCTTTTCCTTTGAAATATGTTTATTTAGGTAACTATTCTACTTTTCCTACGATTATTTCAGCAGAACTAAAAAAAATCAAAAGGAGCAACTGATTGAAGTTTTGAAGAAATTCAAAAAGGCGATCGGTTGGACTTTAGTTGATATCCAAGGAATAAGCCCTTTATTTTGTATGCACAAGATTATCTTAGAGGAGGGAAAGAAATATATAATGGATAGGAAAATAATACTCAATCCTATTTAGAAAGAGGTAGTTCAGAAAGAAATATATAATTATCATATTCTATGCTTATTATATGTGTACATGCATATGTGAAAGTTTCATACTTTAATTTTGTCATTTCTATGTGAAATTATTAAATAGGACTTATGTGAAATAATTGTGAAAGGTGATAGGTAAATTTAAAAGGGGTCTATTAATGCATGTCAGAATAAGTTTGGACTTGCATGTCAAATATCTAATTTTTGATTATGGTGGCCGGCCATAATGATTGTTGATGGGTAATATATGTTTAATTAAATATTATAATAAGAATTTGCATTATTTTGAAATAAAATAATAATTAGTAAAATAAGGAAAAGAAAATAAAATTAAAGAATGCTCATCTTTCTTCTTCATTGCCGAAAGTAAGAAAGAAAAGATTGAAAAAGAAACCAAGGCATTCGGCCATGGCTATTCCAATTTAAAGGTATGCATTGTGATTTTTATTTTAATTGATTATGAGATTAAGTTGATAAGTGTATAGTCTAGTTAACCCATAGTTTAGATTCATGAATTCTTGAATATATAAAACCATTGGGCAAGTAGATAAATTTGTGTTAATTTGATGAGTTTTTGGAAGATGTTTTTATATGTTAAAGTAGCTTAATTGAATAAGTTGAATTCATTGTTGGGAGGTAAGAATGGAAGTTGTCGTATGTATATGTATATATGCACTTTGGAAAGAAGATTTTTGTGTTATTTGAGTTTTATATATATATATATATATATATATATATATGTGTGTATGTGTATTCGATCGTTAGGGGTAATAAGATGAATTTAAAATGTTGTGGTTTGTTTTTAAGGATGGTTAAATGGTTGTTTTTTCATGTTCTTTTGATGAATAATGTTAGATAGGTGAAGTTGAGCTAAACAAATTAAGCATATATGTGCATTAGATGCTAAGTAGGAAATCGGCTAATATGTTGGGTGTACTATGGCCAATTGTGGACTTGGATAAAATTTAGTAATGTATGTGCTTTAAATGTGTTATGAACTATTATAGGTTAAATTAGATTGAAGCTTGGTAAAATTGAATAACTGTGGCTTAATTTCTTAATGGCAATTGGCTATTATGGTGAAATGCAAATGTTAATATTTAGTTGCTAGTGTTTATATGTGTGTTAGCCGAAATTGAACTTGAATAATGATTTGAGCATAATGTGTTGTATTGATATTATGCTTAAGTGAATTTATAGATATATATGATGAAATCGATTGGTGAGATACATGCTTAAATAATATGTATGCAAAGAATGTGTAAAAGAGTGAATTGGTAATAATCTGCTTGGGACAGCAGCAGTAAGGTGATTTTGGAAAATCACCATAAATTGTAGGAGTTGAGTTAGAAGCTGAATAAATTATGTAATTAAATCTTGATGAGTCTAGTTTCTTATAAAAGAAACTGTAAAAGCAAAAGATTTACCGATCATGAGATATTTGAAGTAATGTGGGATAGAGTCAAAATGACTTCTAGATCCCCTATTCTGTTTTTATAAAATCATTATAAAATGTATAAAAATTGTCATATGATAAAATTTATATGCTTAGACTCCTTAATGAGTCTAGTTTCAAATGAAATAAATGATAACATATTTTGAATTCTGTATAATGAGAAATTTATTTCGTAGTGAAGAATGCTCAGATTAGTCAAATAGTGAAACAAGGGAAAATTTAGGAAAAATCTGGTATTGATTGGCTAAACTAAAAATTATGAACATTTTATGGATAATAGATAAATGAGTCTATTTTCAGGGAAAATTTACGGCAATTAATTTGGACTTCCGTAGCTCCAGTTATAAATAATTTCGTAACTGTTTCTTAGGAAGTCAGCTTATAGTGAAATTATAATTATATTGTAAACATTGATAAAAATTTGCTAATGAATTGCTTATTGATTTTTATAAGCTTACTATAATCTGTAGGTGTAAAAGTCGAATATATATATATTATATTCTGAATGTAATACTTGAATAGTCGAATAATGACTAGTTTAAAATTTGTTGAATTAAAGCTCAAGAGCATAGGGGGGCCATTTCGGATAAGGGAAAAGAGAAAGTAACCGAGTAGCCATTTCGCAACCATTCAAGTATATCCGAGGTAAGTCTTTGAGTAATGGAACTTAGCTTATGATGTGATAAAATCATGATATATAAGCATAATAAATAAATTGTGATCTAATGGTTCTACTTGAATTACGTAGTGAGATAAATAGTTTGTACTTATGACTTGTAGCCGAACGGTTATAGAAATCATGTTGGTTAGCGAATCGAAATCGCGCTCTTTGTATGTGGCTATTGAGCCGAAAGTGGAATGCTTGATAAGCATGTTGTGCTTGTGTTCAAGTAATGTAAATGAAATGCTGATATGTTATGATATGTATATATGTGCATGATAATTTGGGATTATAACCGGGCTAAGACCCGCAGGACTTGTGTGAGATTTATATCCGGGCTAAGTCCCGAAGGCATTCGTGCTGGTATTAAATCCGGGCTATGTCCCGAAGGCATTCATGCTGGTATTACATCCGGGTTAAATCCCGCAGGCTTAGTGCTGATATTATATTCGAGCATAAAGCCCCGCAGGTTTTGTACTGATGACTGGATCTGGGTTTTAAACCCAGCAGGCTTAACGCCGGTGATTCAAGTAAGACTATGAATTAAGTCGAAGTCGTCCACACTATCTAAGCCCATTCGATACTCTTGAAGCTAAACTTTGATAATGGCATGTATAGGATTGACTTTTGATGTTAAATAAGTATCTTTTTGGTGATGTATATATGTATAGCCATGCGAAAATGGCTTGTTAGGTTACTATATGTGCCTCACTTAGTTAATTTAAATGTGTGGTTGATATTCGATTTATATTTTAAATGTTTTAACGTGAATTAAACTTAAGAATGAATCAATGTATCCATTAACTTGAGATGACTCTTTTCAATATAGTCAAATGAAATTTTGTGCTTGTTTGGTAATACTCGTTAAGCTAAACCGGCAATCAGACTCGGGTTAGGGGTGTTATATTTTATTGGATCAGAGCTACGATTTAGTCGATTCTAGGACTAACGTAGCATATATGAGTCTAGCTATACATGCCATTCAGTGTTAATACGATAGTGTGATGATTTCTGACAGTTAAAAATGTGTTTTCGTTTAGTAATGGATCTCGATCCCAATCGAGCGGTAGCTAATGATGTAGAGAGTGTAGTGCCTGCTCCCGCGCATGGGACAGCACCGATGGACTCTCAACCTATTGCGAGCAATCAAAATGATGAGGCTAGACAAGCCTTTTATAATGTGATGAATGATTGGTTTAACCAATACATTCGTACTAATACGACTGCTCCACAACCCCCACTTCTGACTAATACACCATCTGCACCCACGATACCTCCGGTAATTGATCAGATGAGGTTAAATAAGCCCCCGGTTGATAGAATTTGAAAGCACGGGGCTACTAAATTAAAAGCTACAGATAGCGATGATGCCGAGCAAGCTGAATTTTGGTTGGACAACACTATTCGGGTACTTGATGAACTATCTTGCACACCCGATGAATGCCTGAAGTGTGCTATATCTTTGCTACGTGATTCTGCCTATTATTGGTGGAATACATTGGTTTCTATTGTACCCAGAGAGCGGGTGACGTGGGAATTCTTCCAGATTGAGTTTCAAAAAAGTATATCAGTCAGAGGTTCATCGATCAGAAACGAAAGGAATTTCTTGAGCTTAAATAGGGTTCCATGTCAGTTACTGATTATGAACGGAAGTTTGTCAGACTTAGTAGATATGCTCGAGAATGTGTATCGTCTGAGGCTATTATGTGTAAACGTTTTGAAGATGGGCTGAATGAAGATATAAAAATGTTTGTTGGCATGCTTGAAATACGAGAGTTTGTAGTACTTGTCGAGTGAGCTTGTAAAGCCGAAAAACTTAGTAAAAAAAAAAGCTGATGTCAGAGCTAGAGAATTTCGTAAAAGATCTTCAAGAAAGTCTTTTCAGCAATCATCGAAGAAATTTTGAGATGATTCAGGCTGATCAAAGAACACTTCGGGTTTTTCCAGATGAGACCGCGATCGACCCCCTGTGAGTACACGAGCCACTTCAGTTGCTAGTGTTGGAAATGATCGATGGGGTAGGACCGTGTGCAAGTATTGCGGAAAATGGCATTCGGGAGCTGTAGATTTCATGACCGTTCCTGTTATAGATGCGGATCAGCCGACCATTTTATCAAAGACTGCCCGAGATTATCCAAACAAAATGTGAACCAAAGTGGGAAACCGAGTACTACTACAGTACGAGGTAGACCACCTAGGAATACGGGTAATGCTAGCGGCGGTCAGAGAGGGTCTAGAGATGCTACAACCAGATCCGAGGCTCGTGCTCCTACTAGAGCTTATGCTATACGCGCACGCGAGGATGCTTCTTCGCCTGATGTTATTACCGGTACTTTCACTCTCTTTGATACTGATATGATTGCTTTGATTGACCTTGGTTCTACTCATTCATATGTATTTGAGACTTTAGCATCCAGTAAGACTTTACCTGTTAAGTCTACTGAGTTCGTAATTCGAGTGTCAAATCCCTTGGGTCGATATGTGCTTGTTGACAAGGTGTGTAAGAAATGCCCCCTAATAATCTGAGGTTCCTGTTTTTCGGCCGAGTTGATGCTTTTACCGTTTGATGAATTTGATATTATTCTCGGTATGGATTGGTTGACCGTACATGATGCAGTTGTAAATTGCAAAAAGAAGACCATTGATTTGAGATGTACAAATGATGAGATAATCCGAGTTGAGTCTACTGACCTGAACGGATTGCCAGCAATAATATCCTCGATGTTGGCTCAGAAATATGTGAGAAAGGGGTGTGAAGCATATCTTGCGTACGTGCTTGATAGAAAAGAGTCAGAAAAGAGACTTGAATCAGTGCCTGTGGTTTGTGAGTATTCAAACATTTTTTCAGAGGAGTTACCGGGATTACCACCTGTTCGAGAGATAGAATTCGGCATCGAACTTGTACCTGGGACTACACCAATTTCGATAGCTCCGTACCGTATGGCACTAACGGAATTAAAAGAATTGAAAACTCAGTTGCAAGAATTAATAGATAAAGGTTTCACTCGACCAAGTTTCTCACCTTGGGGTGCACCAGTATTGTTTGTGAAAAAGAAGGACGGAACCATGAGATTGTGCATCGACTATCGTCAGTTGAATAAAGTGACAATAAAGAATAAATAGCCGTTGCCACGTATTGATGATTTGTTTGATCAGCTGAAGGGAGCCTCAGTGTTTTCAAAGATAGATTTGAGATCAGGTTATTATCAGTTGCGAGTTCGAGACTCAGATATACCTAAAACTACTTTTAGAACGAGATACGGTCACTATGAGTTCTTAGTGATGCCGTTTGGGCTCACTAATGCCCCTGCAGTATTTATAGACTTGATGAATCGGATCTTCAGATCGTATTTGGATCGGTTTGTAGTTGTGTTTATCGACGACATTTTGGTTTATTCGCGAGATAAAATTAAACATGCCGAGCACCTGAGATTAGTGTTGCAGATTTTACGGGATAAGCAGTTATATGCTAAGTTCAGTAAATGTGAGTTTTGGTTGAGAGAAGTTAGCTTTTTGGGACATGTGGTATCCGCATCGGGTATTTGTGTTGATCCGAGCAAAATTTTGGCCGTACTTGACTGGAAGCCCCTGAGAAATGTTACTGAAGTTCAGAGCTTTTTGGGACTTGCCGGTTATTACAGACAATTTGTAAAGGGTTTCTCGATGATAGCCACACCAATGATGAAACTACTTTAGAAACATGTTAAGTTTGAATGGTCAGAAAAATGTCAGAAAAGTTTTGATCAATTGAAAACTTATTTAACTGAAGCTCCAATGCTAGTGCAGCCCGAATCCGGTAAAGAGTTTGTCATTTACAGTGATGCATCCTTACTTGGGCTGGGGTGTGTGTTGATGCAAGAAGGTCAAGTGGTAGCTTACACGTCGAGGCAATTGAAGCCACATGAGAAAAACTATCCGACCCATGACCTCGAACTAGCTGCCATTGTATTCGCTTTGAAAATATGGTGACATTACTTGTTTGAAGAGAGGTGTCATGTATATTCGGATCACAAAAGCCTCAAATATTTGATGACTCAAAAGGATTTGAATCTGCGACAAAGACGTTGGCTTGAGTTGTTGAAAGATTATGAGCTTGTCATTGACTATCACCCGGGAAAGGCTAACGTGGTTGCCGATGCTTTAAGTCATAAATCACTGTTTACTTTGCGAGCGATGAATGTACACCTGTCCGTTTCATCCGATAATGTGTTAGTAGCAGAATTAAAGGCCAAACCATTATTGATTCATCAAATTCGTGAATCCTAGAAAGTTGACGATGAATTGGTTGCTAAACGAGCTGAATGTGTTTTAAATGTGGAATCAGAGTTTCAAATTGATGATGACGATTGTTTGAGGTTCAGAAGTCGATTATGTGTTCCAAGAAATTCAGAACTTATTTCGAGATTTTGAATGAGGCTCATAGTAGTCAAATGTCAATCCACCCGGGTAGTACAAAAATGTACAACGATCTGAAACGCCGGTTTTGGTGGTCCGGTATGAAACAAGACATTTCTGACTTTGTCTCGAAGTGTTTGATATGTCAACAAGTGAAAGCGAAACATCAAGTGCCTTCAGGATTGCTTCAGCCGATCATGATACCCGAATGGAAATGGGATCGAGTCACGATGGATTTTGTATCTGGGTTGCCATTGTCGTCAAGCAAAAAAGATGCGATCTGGGTTGTTGTTGATAGACTGACAAAGTCGACTCATTTTATTCCTGTACGTACGGATTATTCACTTGACAAGCTAGCTGAATTGTATGTTTCTCTGATTGTAAGGTTGCACGGGGTACCTATTTCTATTGTGTCGGATAGAGATCCGAGATTCACATTGCGATTTTGGAAGAAATTGCAAGAAGCATTGGGTACCAAGTTGCATTTTAGCACCGCTTTTCATCCCCAGACTGATGGTCAATCTGAGCGGATAATTCAGATACTCAAGGATATGTTGAGATGTTGCATCCTTGAGTTTAGTGGTTCATGGGAACAATATTTACCTTTGGTTTAATTCGCTTACAACAATAGTTTTCAATCAAGTATTAAGATGGCACCTTACGAGGCTTTGTACAGTCGTAAATGCCGTACACCGTTGTTTTGGACCGAGCTTAGTGAAAGTAAAATTTTTGGGGTTGATTTGATTAAAGATGCTGAGTAGAAAGTAAAAGTAATTCGTGAAAGTCTGAAAGCAGCTGCAGATCGTCAGAAGTCGTATGCGGATTTAAAACGAAGAGACATTGAATATCAGGACGGAGACAAAGTGTTTCTTAAAGTTTCACCTTGGAAAAAGGTGCTCAGATTTGGTCATAAAGGCAAATTGAGTCCGAGGTTCATCATGCCGTATGAAATATCCGAACAAATTGGGCCAGTCGCATACAGATTGATTTTGCCCCCTGAACTTGAAAAGATTCACAATGTTTTTCATGTCTCAATGCTTCGATGTTATAGATCCGATCCATCGCACATAATTAATCCATCAGAGGTTGAAATAAAATCTGATTTGAGTTATGAAGAAGAATCGATTCATATCCTAGCTCGCGAGGTGAAAGAGTTGCGAAACAAAAAGGTTCTATTAGTAAAGGTGTTATGGCTCAAGCACGGGATCGAAGAAGCTACTTGGGAACCCGAGAACTCTATGAAAGAATGATACCCAAATCTATTTACTGGTAAGATTTTCGGGGACGAAAATTCTTTAAGTGGGGGAGAGTTGTGACAGCCCTAATTTGACCCTAGTCGGGAAGTGGTTTCGGGACCACAAAACTGAGTCATAAAAATAATTAATTGTTATATTCTATGCTTATTATATGTGTACATGCATATGTGAAAGTTTCATGCTTTAATTTTGTCATTTGTATGTGAAATTATTAAATAGGACTTATGTGAAATAATTGTGAAAGGTGATAGGTAAATTTAAAAGGGGTCTATTAATGCATGTCACAAAAAGTTTGGACTTGCATGTCAAATATCTAAACTTTGATTATGGTGGCCGGCCATAATGATTGTTGATGGGTAATATATGTTTAATTAAATATTATAATAAGAATTTGTATTATTTTGAAATAAAATAATAATTAGTAAAATAAGGAAAAGAAAATAAAATTAAAGAATGCTCATCTTTCTTCTTCATTGCCGACAGTAAGAAAGAAAAGATTGAAAAAGAAACCAAGGCATTCGGCCATGGCTATTCCAATTTAAAGGTATGCATTGTGATTTTTATTTTAATTGATTATGAGATTAAGTTGATAAGTGTATAGTCTAGTTAACCCATAGATTCATGAATTCTTGAATATATAAAACCATTCGGCAAGTAGATAAATTTGTGTTAATTTGATGAGTTTTTGGAAGATGTTTTTATATGTTAAAGTAGCTTAATTGACTAAGTTGAATTCATTGTTGGGAGGTAAGAATGGAAGTTGCCGTATGTATATGTATATATGCACTTTGGAAAGAAGATTTTTGTGTTATTTGAGTTTTTTATATATATATATATATATGTGTATGTGTATTCGGTCATTAGGGGTAATAAGATGAATTTAAAATGTTGTGGTTTGTTTTTAAGGATGGTTAAATGGTTGTTGTTTCATGTTCTTTTGATGAATAATGTTAGATAGGTGAAGTTGAGCTAAACAAATTAAGCATATATGTGCATTAGATGCTAAGTAGGAAATCGGCTAATATGTTGGATGTACTATGGCCGATTATGGACTTGGATAAAATTTAGTAGTGTATGTGCTTTAAATGTGTTATGAACTATTATAGGTTAAATTAGATTGAAGCTTGGTAAAATTGAATAATTGTGGCTTAATTTCTTAATGGCAATTGGCTATTATGGTGAAATGCAAATGTTAATATTTAGTTGCTAGTGTTTATATGTGTGTTAGCCGAAATTGAACTTGAATAATGAGTTGAGCACAATGTGTTGTATTGATATTATGCTTAATTGAATATATAGATATATATGATGAAATCGATTGGTGAGATACATGCTTAACTAATATGTATGCAAAGAATGTGTGAAAGAGTGAATTGGTAATAATCTGCTTGGGACAGAAGCAGTAAGGTGATTTTGGAAAATCACTATAAATTGTAGGAGTTGAGTTAGAAGCTGAATAAATTATGTAATTAAATCTTGATGAGTCTAGTTTCTTATAAAATAAACTGTAAAAGCAAAAGATTTAACGATCATGAGATACTTGAAGTAATGTGGGACAGAGTCAAAATGACTTCTAGATCCCCTGTTCTGTTTTTATAAAATCATTATAAAATGTATAAAAATGGTCATATGATAAAATTTATATTTTTAGACTCCTTGATGAGTCTAGTTTCAAATGAAATAAACAAGAACATATTTTCAATTCTGTACAATGCGAAATTTATTTCGTAGTGAAGAATGCTCAGATTAGTCAAACAGTGAAACAAGGGAAAATTTAGGAAAAATCTGGTATTGATTGGATAAAATAAAAATTATGAAAATTTTATGGATAATAGATAAATGAGTCTATTTTCAGGGAAAATTTACAGAAATTGATTTGGACTTTCGTAGCTCCAGTTATAAATAATTTCGTGACTGTTGCTCAGGAAGTCAGCTTATAGTGAAATTGTAATTATATTGTAAACATTGATAAAAATTTGCTAATGAATTGCTTATTGATTTTTATAAGCTTACTATAATCTGTAGGTGTAAAATTCGAATATATATGTATTATATTTTGAATGTAATACTTGAATAGTCAAATAATGACTAGTTTAAAATTTGTTGAATTAAAGCTTAAGAGCATAGGGGGGCCATTTCGGATAAGGGAAAAGAGAAAGTAACCGAGTAGCCATTTCGCAATCGTTCAAGTATATCCGAGGTAAGTCTTTGAGTAATGGAACTTAGCTTATGACGTGATAAAATCATGATATATAAGCATAATAAATAAATTGTGATCTAATGGTTCTACTTGAATTACGTAGTGAGATAAATAGTTTGTACTTATGACTTGTAGCCGAACGGTTATAGAAATCATGTTGGTTAGCGAATCGAAATCGTGCTCTTTGTATGTGGCTATTAAGTCGAAAGTGGAATGCTTGATAAGCATGTTGTGCTTGCGTTCAAGTAATGTAAATGAAATGCCGATGTGTTATGATATGTATATATGTGCATGATAATTTGGGATTATAACCGGGCTAAGACCCGCAGGCCTTGTGTGGGATTTATATCCGGGCTAAGTCCCGAAGGCATTCGTGCTGGTATTAAATTCGGGCTAAGTCCCAAAGGCATTTTTGCTGATACTATATCCGGGTTAAATCCCGCAGGCTTAGTGCTGGTATTATATTCGAGCTTAAAGCCCCGCAGGTTTTGTACTGATGACTGGATCTGGGTTTTAAACCCAGTAGGCTTAATGCCGGTGATTCAAGTAAGACTATGAATTTGAGGGTTCGAGATAAACTAATAGTGATTATGTATGATATTGTGAAAGTCGGGTATGTATTATGTACTCGTATGTGAATTGATTTCTAAGGTGAATTATTAGTATCAATGAATGATATATGCGTGTGAATGATTACTATATCTACGATTAAAGCATGGCTTATTTGGTCGATGTCTGACATTATAAGAAAATCCTTGACTTAAATCAACTGTATGAGCTATGAGTAAAGTAAAGTTACATGCTGAAATTTCTTTGTGTATTCACGTATATATATATATATATATATATATATATATATTCGGACAAGTGATAACTAACTAGAATATTAGTTTTGTGATACTAAATGCCCGTTTTAAGTGACAAGTTTTAATTGTTTGTATTGCTTAAAACTTACTAAGCATAGAAATGCTTACTCTGTTGCCCTTAATTCTCTATTTTATAGATCTTGCTCGTTAGCTATGATCTCGAAGATCGCAAAGTCGATGTCGTCCACACTATCTAAGCCCATTCGGTACTCTTGAAGCTAAACTTTGATAATGGCATGTATAGGATTGACTTTTTATGTTAAATAAGTATCTTTTGGGTGATGTATATATGTATAGCCATGTGAAAATGGCTTGTTAAGTTGCTATATGTGTTTCACTTAGTTAATGTAAATGTGTGGTTGATATTCGATTTATGTTTTAAATGTTTTAACGTGAATTGAACTTAAGAATGAATCAATGTATCCATTAACTTGAGATGACTCTTTTCAATATAGTCAAATGAAATTTTGTGCTTGTTTGGTAATACTCTTTAACCCAAACCGGCGATCGGACTCGGGTTAGGGGTGTTACAAGGTAAGTCAATTTGACTGCTTAAGCACCGGGCTCTCTTTGGATCTAATCCTAGACATGTACATATCTATTGCCACACTTCTTTTATTAAAACTTGTTCTTTTTTATTCATGATTTTCATCTCTTGTTTTATTATGCAAAAAATTAAAAATCCTAATAGATCCTAATCCTAAAATAACCTAGGAAAGAAAATAATATAAGGTAAAGATCCCCCCTTTTTTATTTATTTGTAGATCCCTCAAAATCTGACTCATCTTTTGCTCCATCATCTTTATTTTTGCATGAATCGCTTCGTTCCTTCTTCTATAGTGGACTTCATGGTTCAAATATAAAATTTGGAAACTCAAGCATAAAAATAAATAGGTCATTGGATATTTTCGTAAGAGCGCTTCTCATTTAGTCATCCCATATTTTTTAATATCTCCAGTAAGTTTGTTGCTGCCGCTGCATATGTTGCATTATCTACATCAACTTTGAGAGCTCATCTTGAAAATTTGGGTGAGGCGATTGAGCTCTGAACATTGAGGTTGTCATGTTGGGTTCGGTGACTGCTTCCATTGGTTCAATGTTATCAGAGGTTTTAGCTAACTACATTGGTTCGATCTCTATAGGATCTTCTTCTTCTTTTTCTTCTTTGAGAACCTTACGCTCTTCAACTCGTTACTAGAGAACAAAGTCTCTGGCTATTAAGTAGAGGTCCCAATCTGTGAGTCTCTAGCTATTAAGTAGAGCTCCCAATCTGTGATTGTGCCCTGGCTATAATGTGTCTTCTTTACGTTTGCAAGGATTTTAGCTTTCAAGCACAAAATTGTTATTATAAAGGGAAAGTAAACTGGGCCAGAACGTCTAGCAGCACAGTTCCGCATTTCTCTCAGAATTATTTTTCCCATATCAATGGTCATTGCAGTTAAAATCGAGTATAACAAGACCATTCACACTAATAAAATTATAGTCCCATGTGAGCATAAGGCTAAACCGAATGAAATAGAACTATACCTTTGCTAGTGGTGTCAAATATTCTCTGTGACAAGTGTGAAATCCTTGCTTTGACACAGTCCACTTAGAACCTGGAACTGTAAGTTCCTCGAGAATTTCTTGTGGATTTTTAGTCTCAATATTTCCCATCAAGGAACAATGTTCATCATCTTCAAAATCAGGTAATTCAAAGAATTCATGTAACACCCCAAAAATCCAGAACTTTCTTTCTTTTTTGGTTTTGATAAAAAGGGTGCTTAATATTCCTAGTCGAGTGTTATTTATGTGATAATAGGCCTGGTTGAGTTTTGAGTTCGAACTTTGGGGTGAAGGAAATTATAGTTCAATAATTAAAAGAACCTTTATGGCAAGTAGTTTTGTTTTTAAATAAATGAAAGAGGAATTAGACACAAGGAGCCTTGTGTTGGAGTGGCAAGTAGCATCACATGTAGGGCTTAGAGGTGGCATCACATGCATGGCAAGGAGGATTGGGGTTCAAATCCCTCCTTGCTCAAAAGAAGGATTTATTTTTGCTCAATAAGTGGCCAGTAGTGGCGTTGGATGTGAACTCTGAAGGAAGTGATCAAAGGAGAAATTTAAGGAAGGGATTAAGGAGTTATCAAGGAGAAAAGTTAGGAGATAAGGGGTGTAGAAAAGTGGAGGCAAATAGGGAATTTAGGGATAGGTAAATTCATCTATAGTATATATAGGTGCCGATTTTGGGGGTTCTAGGTAATGCCGAAATTGCTTCTCTTCCTTTAGCTGAATTTCTCATTTTTTTGTATTGCCAAAACACTTTTCTCTCTAAGTGCTCAGAAGCTGAATTCCTTGTTCCTTGCTTATTGATTTTCCATTATTTCTCTTCTCAAATTCTCTTTTGATCCACCTTTGGCTTTAGCCGATTTCTTCTTCTCTTCTTCTTATTTGTGCCGAATAACCCTTTCACCATACAAATCTCAAAAGCCGAATACCTCTTTGGCTGAAGACCCTCTGTGCCACTGTTACTCCCTCTACTTTGGCTGATTCTTGTGGGATTAGTATCGAATCTCGGATTCTAGATCTCTGTCGAATTGCTCCTAGGCGTTTTGAGGTTTTGGGTAAGTATTCCTCTTTTATTGGTTAAGGTTGGCCGAATGGCCATTGAGGATTTGAGAGTGACTTAAGATGATTGTGAGTCACTTGTTGTTTAGTTTTAATGATTAAGATTGATGCAGATTTAAGAAATACTTGTGATTAATGATCAAGGAAGGGCTGTTAAGGCTTGTCGTTCAAGGTAAGGCAAAGGTGAGATTTTCAGCTTTTGGTGATCGTATTTGATAAGTGTGTGATTAATTGTTGAGTGACATCGTTTGTAGGTTCATGGCTAAGGAGATCGCAGCACGTTTTAGTACCAGATGTGTACATACACTACACACACACAGTAGATCGACAAATCCTGAAATGTCGAAAAGCTAAAAGTTTGGCTACAATAGACTTGCAAGTGCGCGAACACTCGTAAGGGGCAACCGATAGGTTATCAGAGGCCCCATGTGCGATTCCATGGACTTGGGCCGTGTATTGGCCAACAATGGGCCCGCCCCATAATAGGCAAAATTGGCAATTTGTTACTAAATGATGAAAAATCATATGGTTGCATGACTATAAATGTGATTGGGCCCGACGGGCCATATGAATGTGATTTAGGCCTACTGGGCCATATGACTGAGATTGGGCCTAATGGGCTATATGCATGTATGTAGACTCGTTTGGGCTTTGTAAGGGGTTTTGGGCCTAATATCTGATAACTGCTTAAACAGACATAAAACTTAAATAATTAATTAATTGTGACCGTGGACAAGCCATAAGTTTAAGGTGTGACAATGGGTATATGCATGTTTAGGATTAGATCTAGGGAGAGCTTGGTACTTAGGCGGTCTTATTGACCCACCTTCTCTTCTCTAGATTCCTACCTGGTGCATAGTATATGTTTGCTTTAGCCAACGAGGACTTGTTAATGGGCCAAGGTAAGTAATAACCCATAATAAAGAGAAATTACCGAAAAGCCCCTAAGGGCGAAAATGACTAAAATACCCCTATGTGTTGAATGTAAGATTTATGCATGTTACATGTATACCTGCTACATTCATATGATATTCATATCGGTTGGGAATTATGGAACGGAGGAAGTGTATGAGGATCGCATGGTTCCTTGACGAATTTGGATCCACCGATGGCTTTTTAAGCCCAATATATGATTAGCAGCTTTGCTACAACGTTAGGTAGTACCGCAACTGTGCTACCATTGGAGTGTATCGGATGGGTGGGTCAATATTTATATCTCTACATGGTGTGTATCGGGGGATGGAGATGGTGTGTAGTGGTTGGATGGGTGGGATTCGTGCATATTTGATTGCTTTACACCTGTTCTGATATTGAATTGGGCTCAGGCCCTAAAAGACTTGCTATTGCATGCTTTTCTATTTGCCGAGGGTTGTACACACTAAGTTTTTGAAAACTCACCCCCTTTTTTATTTTTCTCAGGTGATCCTCAGTAGGTGGTTCGACGGTTGGAGGGACTCCAAGGTGGCCAGCTAGCAAGACGGCTTGGACTGGTTTTCTTAAGCCTTTAATTTCTAGTATTTTAAACTATTTCAGTTCGGATTGTAATAAGGCCTTACCTCTGGTTATTATTTCAAATTAGGATTATTATTATTTTCATGCTTTATATTTATTAGAAGTGGAACATGGTTTTCCTAATCCATAACTATTTTTAAATACTACGTTTCTACAACTCAATTTTTAAATGACAAGTTTTCATAGATCATTTGTTTTAAATAAAGCTTCCACAACTGAAAAAATATTTTACAAAGTAATTATTATCATACAAGAAGGAATAGTTTTCTTTAAATACACCTCGCTTTGAAAGCAACAAATACAAATTGAATGTTACTTAATTTTCTCCTTTGAAAGGTTTCCAATGAAAACAAGGTTTTCGATAAAACACTTCAACGTACATGCTGGATCTAGCCATAACGTCCGGGCGGAGTTCGGGGTGTTACAATTCATTAATAGCATTTCAGCTTATTGGTACCTTAATTCCTTGAATAGAAACTTTCGTCAATTCATTTGAGGTCAAATTTGCATAAAATTCACGAACTAATTCATCATCTGCACTAGGTCTTTTCTTACAAAACAACTCCTAATTGATAGCTTAAATAATTTGTCGAATGCGTGCCATGAAATCAATATAGTTGCTTTCTTTTAGTGTAAAGGCTTTTCCAGAGTGCATTTATTGATTCTTGAAGATGCTTTCGTATCTTGCTTTGGCTTCTTCATAGTGAAATTTGTTTTGGGATTCATCTTAAAGATGCGTGCCATGAAATTTGTCTTGGACAGAGGCACGAGTTCTCTTGCAAGGTGTAACACCCCTAACCCGTATCCGTCGTCAGAACAGGGTTTCGAAGTATTACCGAAACATTCAGAATATTTTTCAATTAATTTATGTAAATTACTATTTATTTTTCGAGATCATACATATCGTCCCATATATGGACCCTCGAGTCCCAAAACAAGTGTTGGAATCAAATCGGGATTAAATTGGGAACTCAGGGAATTTTTCACGAAATTTCAAAATATTTATTAGGTGCAGGGCTCACACACCCGTGTGGTCTAGGGACACTCCCATGTGGTTAGGCCGTGTACTACACACGCCTGTGCCCCTAACCCATGTAACTCTCTAACTTTTAAAGCATGAAGAAATTGAAGTCACACAGCCAAGTTACACGCTCGTGTGCTAGGCCATGTGGCAAATTTTTATTTTCAAAATTTAGGTGTAGTTTTTACACGACCGTGTAACACGCCCATGTTCAAGGCTGTGTCAACCACACGGCTGAGACACACGTCCGTATCTTTGCCCGTGCCCAATTCTGAGCATTCTGTTTCTCATTTTTATGATGCAAGGGACACACGGCTGGACCACATGCCCATGGGACAGGCCGTGTGTCACACATGGCCAAGACACGCGCCCGTGTGTCTACCCGTGTGGACAAAAACAAGCCATTTCCTAGCCTCATTTGTCACCCAAATTTACCATGTTCCTGCACTAAAACATACCAAATACAATCCAACCATTTCAAGCATCCATCTCAAACAAATTCCATCACTTACAAGGCATACCACTACATGCATACATGTTCATAATTTTACCTCAGTTTAATCCATATATTAGACATACTAAAAACAACCACTTAATATATATATATATAAAGCCAGCATAGCATGACATTACAAGTATATCAAACAACCATTACTAGCCATTCCAATGGCTAGATTACAAACATCATAATCAAGCCATAATTGGCCAAATAAGCTTATACATGAAATTACACCAAAATGAAATTTCTATTTATACCAAAATGAGATAGTGGATAGTGTGATGACTACTCCGACCGACTTCCAAACTTCGCGAGCTTTGAGAACTATTTTATGCTTAGTAAGTTCGTATAACGGAAAATAAACTTACTGGTCTTATTTATTAACACAAGCACACATAAATATATATTCCATTAATTTTGGGTAAGTTACCTAAACACATACACTTATTCAAACAAGTTAGTCACATAATCTCATATGATTATCAAGTAAACATATAGGTGAGCTCATCATAGTTCAAGTTCCATAAAATTTTCTCCTTTCCTTATTTCAAGATTCCTTTTTGCATTGAACTATTGAAATGTCAATGGACATCCGGTTAGTATACTCAAAAGTACCCCTTTGGGCACAAACTTAACAAGCACACTCTTGAGCCACATATTATGTTATACGATGACCAGTCCAAGCTAAATCCTTTTTAGGACATATGCTCTAAAGAGCTTAATTTGGATTGTCCGTCTAGGCTAAATCCAATCTATAGCATAGGCTTGAGCGGCTTATATCAAGATTACCCGCCGGGCTAAATCCTTTTTACAACGTGTGAAATATTATTCTCGTTTAAGCATATCACCTTAATCTATCGAATTTCAACATTCAACCGAAACATGACAATTTGTCCATATTTCACAACTTATAATTATTTCATAATTTATGTTATTCATTCACATCAACACAATCATACAATTAAATTCAAGCATTTAACATACATAGTTAAGTTACACGAACTTACATGGAAAATGGTTCGTTTTTGAATTTCAACTAATCCAAAACCTTTTGCTTTCCTCCATCTAGTTTCGTAGTTGGTCTTTTCGGATCTATATGGATAAATTTTACTATTAATCTATCACATTTCATATACATTTGCATTCTATCGCATCTTAGGAAAAATTACCATTTTGCCCCTATCTTTTTCAAAAATTTTGATTTCGTCCCTAGGCTCGGAAAATGAAATTCATGAAATTTAACCCTCTTTCCAAGCCTAGCCAAAATTTATAAACAACATTTACAGCACACATTTTTTACAAATTTTAGAATTTTCCATGAGTTTTTACCATTTTTCATTTTAGTCCCTAAATCAAGTTTTCATCAAAAATTACTTTGTAAAAGTTGTTTAATCTATGAACAAACTTTCATTTTCTACCATAAATTTCTAATTTTCAGCATAGTCATCTATGACCCAAATTTCATACCTTGATAACTTTTCAAATTAATCCCCTAAATAGAGAGATTAGACTATTCCGGTTTCAAAAATATAAAAATCATTAAAATCGGGACTTGATTTCATACCTTTTCACGCTTGGTAAGTTTTCTTCCTCTCTCCTAGGGTTTCAATGGAAATTTTGGGGAAGATGATATGAAATTAGAGGAATATTTCTTTCTATTTAATTATCATCTTTTAATTTTAGTGATTTTGAATTTAGTCCCCTGCCTTTTCTAATTTTTCCATGGATGAGTCATTAAAATATCTACTAACTACCCTTTAATGGTCTAATTACCATATAAGAACTTTAAGTTTTGAATTCTATAGCTATTTGATACCTATAGCTACTAGAATCCAACTATTGCATTTTATGCAATTTAGTCCTTTACCTAATTAGCCATACAATCGGTAAAATTTTCGCATCAAAATTTTCATGTGACCTTCCTATCATGATGCCAACCATAAAATAAAATAAAATTATTTTTATTTTTAACTCGAATTTGTGGTCCCGAAACCACTGTTCTGACCTCACCTAAATTGGGCTATTACGCGAGGCATGATTAACCTGAACATAAAATGGAAACAAGTACTTTCTCAAAAATTTAATTAGTATAAAATATTAATAATTCAATAAATTGAAAAATTAAATAATCAAATAAAATTGAAATTTAGGATAAAAGTTTGTTTTATCACCTTTATATAGAAATTAAGAACTCAATAAATAAAATTAAAAGCAAAATAATTTAACTGAGGGATGGTTGGAAGGGTTATCAGCTAAATTTAGTGTTGTGCAAATTTGACAAGGGTGTTTGGGTTGTGCAAGGGTGCGCATGGCACAAGGAAGGAATGGCAGTAGCGCACGGCCTTGGTGTGAGAAGATACGCGGTTAGCAGGAAGCAACGTCGAGCAAGCAACAGGGTTGGTGCATTGGCGCGCTTAAGCTGGAGTTGGGAGCAGGGCTGGTGTGAGCGGCAGTAACAACGTGAGTATGGAGCTGCTAGCCGAATGGTTCTATTAGACAGTGCTACTGCTGGTGGTTAGGAGCTGTGGCACTTGGTGGTTTTTTGGATGCTAGGATGATGGTGGAATGGGTGAATTGAGGTTGGTTTGATGAGTGATGAATGATGGTCAAATTTATAGGGAAGAGGGTAGGAGTTTAATTAGAATTCTTAAAACAATTTAATAGTTAAAATATTCTAAGTTCTAATTCTACACAAATTTAATAAAAATTAATAATTCATATTAAAATATTAAAATATTATTTGCTATTAAATTATTGAAATAAAAACTATTAAATAAAATATGATCAAATTTAAACTAATCCCAATTCTATGCAAAGTTAATAATAAGTAATATATATTATAATAAATATAATTATATACTAGTTATTATCATCTTATTTATTAAAATTAAATTAAAAATATTTACAAAAAGAGACATCTAATTTCTAATATTTACAAAAAGAGCAACCAAATTTTGAAAAAAATCAATTAAGCACCTAAACTTAAAGAAAATTTGAAATTTGAGTTGCAATCGAAACTTCGATCAAAATTCACCCTTTTAATTGAAAAATTAAAAATTTAATTTTCCATTTAGGGAATAATTTCTTAGAAGATTATGTTAAAATCAATTCCCAGGAAAGATTTGAAGGGTCACAAGCGATCCCGCTTAAGTTTCAATCTCCTAGATAGAATTTAGTTAAACATACTAATCCCGAAAATATACCGTAAATCATTTATTTAAAAAGAAAAATGAGAAAAATTAAATATCTGATAAAATGAATGAGATTTGATCCTACTCAGTTTTATCCCCCCAGTAATGTTTTAAGCGTTGAGCATTGACTCAAAAATTACCTCCCTTACCTTGAAGCTCGACAACTCCATATGGGAAAACTTGGTGAATCGTAAATGGACCAGACCAACGTGATTTTAACTTACCTGGAAAGAACCTTAATCTGGAGTTGAATAACAAGACTTGCTGACCTACTTCATATTCTCGAACTCAAATGTGCTTGTCATGCCATCTTTTAAGTCTTTCCTTGAATAGTTTGGCATTCTCGTATGAGAACATTCGAAACTCTTCTAACTTGTTGAGTTGAAGCATTCATTTCTCTTTAGCAAGCTTAATATCCAAATTGAGTTATTGGAGAGCCCAGTAAGCTTTGTGTTCTAACACTAAGGGTAGATGACAGGCTTTCCCAAAGGCTAACCTATAAGTGACATCCCTAAAGGTGTCTTGTATGTTGTCCTGTAGGCCCATAAAGCATCATCTAGTCTTTTCGACCAATCTTGTTGAGTCGGACAAACTACCTTCTCGAGTATGCCTTTGATCTCTTTGTTTGGCAGTTCAACTTGCCCATTCGTCTCTGAATGGTAAGCTATGGCTACCTTGTGCTTCACTCCATGTTTGTCGAGTAACCATTTCAATCATTTGTTCATGAAATGGGACCCTTTATAACTAGTGATAGCTCTCAGGGTTCTAAACCTTATGAAAACATGCTTCTGTAAAAACTTCATCACAACCTTGACATCGTTCGCCAGATATGCCTCGACCTTAACCTACTTAGACACGTAGTCTACTGCTAACAATATGTACTTACGACCAAAAGACAGAGGGAAAGGACTGAGAAATTCAATACCTCAAACATTGAATAGTTTTACGTCAATGATGTTTGCTCGGGGCATCTCATTTCTATTGGTAATGTTTCCAACCCTCTGGCATTGATCACAACTCTTTACATAAGCATACACATCTTTGAATAGTGTTAGCCAAAAGAACCCGGCTTGCAATACCTTGGCTGGAGTACGTGTACCTCCGAAGTGTCCCCCACTCGGAGCTGAGTGGCAATAATATAGAACCTTATGTACTTCATCTTCTGCCACGCATCTACTGATCATTTGTTCTGCACACTTTTTAAACAAATATGGCTCCTCCCAGAAACAGTACTTCACATCATGAAGAAACTATTTCTTTTGATGATACATCTTATCAATCGGCATCAAACCACAAGCTAAATAGTTAGCAATATCAGCAAACCAAGGGGTATTATGAACATGATTTACCTTCAGTATGTATTCATCTAGGAATGTCTCCTGAATGGGTATAAGTGGAGAATTCCCTTATTGTGGCTCCAATCTGGACAAATGGTCTGCTACTTGGTTTTCTACTCCCTTTCTATGTTGAATTTCTAGATCAAATTCTTAGAGTAAAAGTACCCATCAAATCAGTCTCAGCTTTGCGTCTTTCTTGGCAAGTAAATACTTAATTGTCGAATGATTCATATAGGCAGTCATTTTGGTACCTACAAGATAAGATTGAAACTTGTCAAAGGAAAACACAATAGTAGGTAACTCTTTCTCTATTATCATGTAATTCAATTGAGCTCTGGTCAGAGTCTGACTTGCATAGAAGATGGGATGAAAACTTGCTCCTTCGCTGGCCTATCATAGCTCCTATCGTAAAGTCACTTACGCCACACATCAATTCGAATGGAAAACCCTAGTCTGGTGTAACGATGATGGGTGCTGAAACTAACCAACTCTTCAAATCATTGAAAGCTCTTAAGCACTCCTCATCAAATTTGAACGTCATGTTCTTCTCCAATAATTTGCATAAGGGTTTAGCAAATTTAGAGAAGTCCTTAATAAATCTCCGATAGAAACCGGCGTGGCCCAAAAAGCTCCTAACACCCTTTACAAATGTTGGAGGTGGGAGTTCCTCAATAACATCTAGCTTTGCTTTATCTACCTCGATTCCATGTCTCGTTATCCTATGCCCTAGAACAATACCTTCTCGTACCATGAAATAACACTTTTCTTAGTTAAGTGCGAGGTTTGTTTCTTTGCAACGCCTTAGTACCTTAGCTAGATTGGCTAAGCAATCATCATAAGTGTCTCCAAAAACTAAAAAATCATCCATATGTACTTCCAAGTACTTTTCAACCATGCCAGTAAAAATAGACATCATACATCTTTGAAATGTAGCAGGTGCATTACATAAACCAAATGGCATGCGTCTAAAAGCAAATGTACCGTACAGGCATGTGAAAGTTATTTTGTGTTGATCTTTTGGTGTTATTGTAATTTGATTATACCTAGATTATCCATCGAGAAAAAAGTAATAGTCTCACCCTGTGAGTCTATCCAGCAATTGATGCAAATTCTCCATCCCATAATCATTCTAGTCGGTATTAATTTATTATTCTCATTCTAAATGATCGTAATATCTCTTTTCTTTGGCACGCACTAGACCAGACTTACCCATGAACAGCCTAAGATGGGGTAAATTATACCCGTATCTAACTACATAATGATTTCTTTCTTTACTACATCCTTCATGATGGGGTTCAGTCTTCGTTGTCCATTAATCGTCTCTTTCTCGCCATCTTCTAGGATGGTCTTGTGCATGCATACAGATAGACTAATGCAACGAATATCGGCTATGGTCCATCCGATAGCCTTCTTGAATTGTTTCAACACTAGGATGAGTTTCTCTTCTTGCTCTTCGGTCAATTCAACTGAAACAATCACAGGCAAAGTAGAAGTGTTACCTAAATAAACATATTTTAAATGTGAGGGATGTACCTTCAGTTCTATTTTAGGTTGCTCCTTAATTGACGCTTTCAGTTGGATGTAATCTCTACTTTCTAACTCCAAAGATTCAAAGTAGGATTGCGGATTAAATCCCCTTTGATTAGCTTCTAACAAAGTTAAGTATCCATCCCCCTCTTTATCACATAGAGGGTCTGATGTTAAAATTTCCTCCAATGGGTCCTCAACATAGTTGAGTTCCTTTTCCATGATTAATTCCTCTAACTCAGATACTGTAGAACAACCATTAATTGTGTTAGGGAATCACATAGAGTTGAAAATATTAAATGTTACCTGATCGTCTTGAACACGCATAGTAAGCTCGCCCTTCTGTACATCGATAAAGGTTCTTCTAGTTGCTAGGAAAGGCCTTCCTAGGATGATTGGCACCTCTTTATCTGCTTCAAATTCTAGAGTAACAAAGTTAGCAAGGAAAATAAATTTATCTACACGTACCAATACATCCTCGATTTTTCCTTCTAGATGTGCTAAAGATCGATTTTCTAATTGAAGTGTAACTGTAGTAGGTCTAACTTCACCTATCCCCAATTTTCTGAATATGGACTAGGCATCAAGTGATGCTCGCACCCAAATTGCATAATGTCTTACCACAATACATTGCTCCAATGTTGCAAGGTATGGTAAAACATCCAGGATCTTTCAACTTTGGGGGTAGTTTGTCTTAAAGATAAGCACTGTATTCCTTCATTAAGGGTACCATCTCAAATTCTCTAAGTCTCTGTTTCTTGGACAAGATATCCTTCATGAATTTGACATAATTTGGCATTTGTTCAAGTGCTTCTACCAACAAAATGTTGATAGGAAGTTGCTTGAGTGCGTCTAAAAACTTCTTGAACTGAACTTCCTATTTCTGCTTTTGAAGCCTTTGAGGGTTCCTTACTTTAACTGGTTGATTCATCTTCTGTGGCGACTTTACATCTAACGAAGTTTTTAGTTTATCAGAATTAATTGGTTCAGAAGTTACCTTATCAAATTTTGCAGATTCTGGTTCCTGTGAAACTGGAATTTCAACACTTGGTTGAACTTCCATTGAGTCTTGAGCATTAGCTAGCTCCTTTTCAACTTCGACAGTGTTAGGATTTAATGTCTTTTCGCTTCTCAACGTCAATTCTTTACAATGCTCCTTCCACGTATTTCTTGGATTCTCCGTATCATTAGGCAAAACACCTTGTGGATGGTTTTTGAGTTCAATGGCAAGCTAGCCCTTTTGGTTTTCCATGTTTTTCAATATGGTTGCTTAGCTTTGGATTAAGGCATCATTTTTGGCTATGTATGCCTTCAACAAGTTTTCTAAACCATTGGAAGTTTCAGTTTGAGGTTACTTCTGAACTTGTTGGATAAAAACAGGTGACTGGGTTAGTCTAGGTTAGGCATAAGTGTTACTGGGTCTAGCCCATTGGTTACTCCAAGAGAAATTAGGGTAGTTTTGCCAAGATGGGTTATAAAAATTGGATTGCAGTCCTTACCTTCATCTATTCTGGTTTTGATTACCCATGTAATACATGAATTCTAGGTTTGATGGATATTCTTCAAACAATGTCCTTCCCCACAATAAACACAAGCTATATTTTCAAATCGATTGGGCGGCTGAGCTGCAAAACTATTAAACCCATTAGTTGTAAAAATTTTAAGCATTGAGGAAATTGAATATACTTGAGATGTAAGTGAAGTGAGAGCATCCACTTCATGTACTCTAGTGACACGTCTTCCTGACGCTCCTCGATTGGTTGGCCATTGATAATTGTTGCTAGAAATCCTCTCAATGATTTCATAAGCCTCGTTATAAGACTTAGAAAGGAGAGCACCATTAGTAGAAGTGTCCACTACCATCCTTGTCTGAGACCATTATAGAACATTTTAAGTTGGATGCAATGAGGGATCTCGAGATGAGGGCACTTTCGTAATAATTCTTTACACCTTTCTCATGCCTCATAAAAGGACTCATCATCCATTTGATGGAAAGTAGTGATCTTGTTCCTTAACTTAGCATTCTTGCTATGCGGGAAATATTTCATGAGGAATCTTTCTGCCAACTCTTGCTATGTGGAAATGGAATTTGGTGGCAATGAGTTCAACCAGGCTCGAGTTCTTCCCTTAGCGAATATGGGAACAGCTTTTATTGTAGTGCATCTTTGAGTACTCTGGCTAGCTTGAAGGAATCACTCACCTCCATAAACAGTCTTAAGTGAAGATGAGGATCTTCGGTAGGCGTTCCACTAAATTGGCCCACTGTCTAAAGCATCTGGAACATGACTGGCTTCAGCTCGAACTGTTGTGCCTCGATTTTGGGTCTCCTAATATCTGGATTAGTATTAAAAAATACTGGCACGGCATACTGTCTTAGAGCTCTATCCCTATAAGCAGCAATAAGGATAGGAGTTTGAGCAGCGTTTGCTCCATTTCCTTGATTCAGATTTCCAAAGTTCATCTCTTCGGTCTTTCTTTGACATGCTTGTCTTCTTCTTTATCGAAAAGTTCTTTCAATCTCAGGATCTACAGGGAGTTATCAATAATTCGATCAATACTCATAAACACCTAAAACAAACACAGAAAAATTAATTAAGTTAAAGGTGAACAGAAAAATAAACCAAAATGCAAAATTAAAAAAATTCACAAATAATGACTTTCTAAAACAGTCCCCTGCAACAGCGCCAAAAACTTAGAACGATGGAAATGTGCAAGTGTACACAATCGTAACAAGTAATAAAGTGACAAGTAAATATTGAGTTATCGTACGCACAGGGAATGTGAAAAGAATTTATTTATGAATGCAATTAAAACACTTTGGTGAAGAAAAATATTTTGATTTTGAGGAAGTGATTAAAAACTAAAATTTAACTAAGTAAAATAAATAAGATAAAAATAAAATTTCCAATGCACGATTTCGAAAAATGATTTTAATCAATATGACATAATTGTGTTAGATTAATTACATTTCTTAACATAGAATTATTAAACTCATGTTCATGTTGTTATGAATAAATTCACGGCAACTTGGTAATTTGCTAACTACTGCTCATATGTACTTATTAAATTAACTAAATCTCTTTAATGCCAATTAAAACAATAAATCAATCTTCATAAGCACATAAAATATTAAGTGAGGTAACAATGTATTCCTATCTTGAAATAGTTTAATCATAGTAATCTTGCAAGTTATGCAAGGCTAATGTATTGTCTAATACCGCCGCTAATTTAACCCTTAGCTACATTAGAAGTGTAACACCCCTCACCCGTATTTAATGCCAGAATAGGGTTATGGAGCATTACCAGACTTACAACACATTTGAACATACTTATCACACACATTTAATAAATTCATACATTCATCATTCAATCCCAATCAATTTGTCCCTAATACGAGCCTACGAGGCCCTAAATATGCTTTGGGTGTGGTTCAGGATTAAACCGAAAACTTAGATAACTTTTACTTTTTTCTCAAAATAGGGGACACATGCCCGTGTCACAGGCCGTGTGGACATTAGAAATAGGAGCACATGGCCGTGTCCCAGCCCGTGTCCTACCCTGTGTCCAGATGAGTGAGCTTACTGACTTGCGTCACACGGCCAGCCACACGCCCTTGTGTCTAGCCCGTGTGCCCTTCAAACTGGCCACACACGGCTGTATGCCAGGCCGTGTGCTAGGCCATGCCAAACCTGTAGGGTATACTGACTTATGCCACACAGCCAAGTCACATGCCCTTGTGTGAAGCCGTGTGGAGCATACTGACTTGATTTCTAAAACACACCAGGGGACACACGGTAGTGCAACATAACCATGTGTCACACGCGGCTGAGACACACGCCCGTGTCTCTGCCTGTGTAGACAAAAATAGGCTATTTACCAAGCAAATTTGCCACCCAAAATTTTATGTACCTACACAACTCAAATGGTACAAATTCATAGCATAAATGAACATCTATTTTAACCTCAATCAAGGCTAAATCATACCATTTTCAATACTAACAACCAACATACTTATAAACTCATGTTTTACTCATTAAAAATATACCAAATACCGATTACTTCAAACATCAAAGTGACCAAACTCAACTATGCATTATTTGGCCTAATTTCAGAAGCATACCAATGTTCACAATTCCACCATTTGAACACTTATAATACCTATAGCCATCAAGCATCACCCAACCATCATACAATTCATATCACAAAGCATAAACACATATATCAATACATGATTCAACCATACCAAAATAACCCAAATAAGCCATTACTCAAGGCTATATATACAAACCAAAACATGTACATTTACAAGCCAATTCAATTGGCCAAAATCATTACCATAACATAATCAACATGACTCAAAGTCCCTATACATGCCATATACTTAAAATACCAAAGTTCATAGGTACCAAATGATAGGTGAATAGTGTGAAGCGATCTTTGACAATCCCCGAATTCGAGCTAGCTTTGAATTCACTATAAAATAAAGAAAAACAAATGATGTAAGCTTTAAAGCTTCGTAATCTCGTATGAAGTAAACTTGATATAATCATATACACATAAGTCAAGAAGTGATTATTGATACATGAATTCACATCAACTAACAAACCTTTCAGTTACTCATTCATAAAACTATATACTTTCATCATCAATTCTTCGATTCAACGTTAATATGTTTTATGCACATACCTGTACCATCTCGTATCAATCTCATACACATTCTCGTCTTTCATTTACCCGTTGAACCATTCGAAATAGAAGTCAGATACTCAAGAGTCTCATACACTAAGTATCTATACCATGGCCCGAAGCCAAATCAAGGTAACTTATATCTGAAATTCTGATATCATGGCCTGAAGCCAAATCAGCCGATATTCATGGCCTGAAGCCAAATCGGTATAACTCACACCCGAAGTGCTAATATCATGGCTCGAAGCCAAATCAATGAAGCTCCTAATGACATGTCACTAGTATCCTAAACTATTCCTAAGGTTCAATCGAGATTTTGAATGTCAAATTTCCATCGAATCAATGTCGAACTTACCCGAAGTCTTGTATTCACAACTTATACAATATCAAAGAATTTAAAATACACTTATAATGAAATTTATTACATACAAACTTACCTCAGTTCAAAAACGATAAAATTAGTTGATTAATCGAGTACTTTATCTTTTCCCCGATCTAGATCCGAATTCAGCTTTTCTTGATCTAAATATATTCAAAATTAACTCATTTAATAATCTCTCTATTCAATTTAGTCCAAAACACACTTTAAAGCACATTTATACTTTTTGTAACACCCTTTACCCGTACCCATGCCCGGGGACAAGTAAGAGCCGTTACCAGACAAACATACAGGCAGAACCAGAAAATACGGGTCATAAAATTTCTTTTCAACCTTAAGTTGATTTATTTGCATGGGCCTACGAGGCCTTTATTTAATACCAAGAATAAATCGGAACAAAATCAGATCTTCAGCATGAATTCCTTGAACAATACCCCACACGCCCGTGTAGGGGTTTACACACGCACATGGATAGGGGAACACGCCCATGCCCCCAAGCCGTGGGGCTATACTGACTTATGGACACGACCAAGGCACACGCCCGTGGGTTCACCCCGTGTCCATAACTTGAGCATCCTATTAAATTAATAGGCCAAGACACACACCCATGTCTCTAGCCCGTACTTGATGCTAACTTAAAATTTTAGGTGCAGTGTAACACCCCTAACCCAAATTCGATCACCGAATTTAGGCTAAAAGGGTATTACCGAGCTAAATATTAAATTTCTCAACCACATTAATTAACATAAACAGAGATCGAGCTGAATACATATTGATCTTTGTGTTATATATGCCATTTTCATATGGCCAAAATATTTACAATTACAAAACATAGTTCTCTTCAGCCTAACCTATACATGCCATATCAAGACCAAAATATAACTGTACCAAAAAGATCGATAGTAGAATGAACTCCTGACGATCCCTGAGTCGGTGGCCAAAATCAACAATCTATAAAACAGAGAAATAAGGAACAAAATAAGCTTTCAAGGCTTAGTAAGTTTTAAGCATTTCAAATAATTAAAACTTGTTATTTAAATCGAACATTAAGTATCACAAAACTCGTATTCTAATTATAAATTACTTGGCTGAATATATACAAGTTTACTAATTATAAAGCCTATTGGCCGAATATATATATATATGAATTCACAAGAAATTTTCAGCACATATTTCACTATACTATATGGCTCATACAATTACTTTAAGTCACATACTTTCATATAATGACAAACATCGACCGAATAGGTCAATCTCTTCTTCGTAGGTACCGTAATCATCCACACATATATATATATCGTTCTTTGATACTAATAATTCACTTTAAAAACAATTCACATATGAGTACATAATACGTACCTTAACATCTTAAATATATAGTATTTACTCGACGATGGTTTTCTGCAGATATTCAATGTCACAATCTTACTTAATTTACTGGCATCAATCCTGTCAAGTCTTAGAACTTGAAACAAATTTCTAGCAAAAGCCTGCAGGAATTTAAACCCGGTATAATACCAGCTCGTAGCCTGCGGGTCATTAGCCCGGTTATCATTCCAAAGATGGCTCATGGGTCTTTAAGCCCGGATAACATTCCAAAGACGAAAGCTCATGGGTCTTTAAGCCCGGATATCATTCCAGCACGAAGCTTGCGGGTCTTTAAGCCCGGATAACATGCCTCAAATATCATGCATATTTAATCATATATTAACACATCTCATTGAACATGTCACATTAGTAGTCATTTGCTACATTCGAATATAAGCTCCATATGAACACCATCATTTACATTTCGGTTTAAAAGTTATACATAAATATCACATATACATTTCATTAATCAAGATTAACTCGTATTGATCATTCGACTATAGGTCATATACTTAGATTATTTATCACACAACTTAATTCAAGTAGAATCAAAAGGTCACAATTCATCTAATATACACATATCAAGGCATCATAAATTTTACACTAAAGGCGACTACTCAAAACTTACCTCGGATATCGTCGAACAATTACAACAGCTATTCGATTACTTTCTCTTTTCCCTTATCCGAGTTTGCCCCTCTATACTCTTGAGCTAATTCAAACAAATTTAGCTTATTAAAATCCCATCATGCTAGCTTATGGTCGAATATGACAAGAGATTTACTAGGTCATATAGCTACCTTTAGCTCAAATACAGAATGGTCATACCCATTTTAATCACTTTAAACATTCTAATACAATTAATTAAACATTTCTCCAAGTACAGCTTTATGACCAAATATACATATCAAATAAGAAGCTTACTTAATACATAACCCACATAGCCAAAGTACATATAACCCTAATGATCAAATATGTATATCACCAAAATTCCTATGACTTAACCTTTAACCCTTTTAGCCGAATATCCATTAAATATCTAGTTCACATACACATACACAAACACAAAACTCATATGGCTTATCATATTTTCATGTACATATCTTAACTATATAGCCGAATATATATATAGTTCATCAACTGATATTTATTCCTATTCCCTTAACACATATTGATCAATTTGACCATGCATTTACCTTTGGCACTTTCGGTCATTTAAGCAATAACCTATCTAGAATTTAAGCATTTTATACTAAAAATTCTCCCAAGGCCAAATTCATATACATCTTTTAATACTCATACAAAGTTTATATTTCAAATAATTTGTGCACACACCATTAACCTACTAATTAACTAAACACTTTAAAAATTTTCTTTAACTAAACATATATTCGGCAATGATCACAACAATTTAACAAACCTTAAAAACAATCTATAACATTTTAAATTCATCTTATTCCCCCTCCCCCATGACCGAATGTGCATATATATATATAAAAACTCAAATAACAACAAAAGTTTCTTTCCAAAATGCATATATATACATACGGCAACTTCAATTCATACCTCTCAACAATGAATTCAACTTAATCAACCATCATTTAAGCTACTTTAACATATAAATAACATCTTCCAAAAACTTATCAAAATAACACAAATTTAGCAACTTGCCGAATGGATATATGTTCAATGATTCATGAATTTAAACCATGAGTTAACTATACTATGCACTTATCAATTTAAATTTCAAAATCAATTACAAAGAAAATCACATTACATACCTTTAAATTGAGATAACCATGGTCGAATGCCTTGGCTTCTTCTTCTTTATTTTTCTTTCTCAATTTTGGCAATGAAGAAAGAAAGATGAACACCCATTATTTTATCATCTTTTTCTTATTTTACTAATTATTTTTATTTCAAAATAATGCCATTACTTGTTATAATACTTAAATAAAATATATATTATCTATCAACCATCATTATGGCCGGCCACTATATTAAAAGTGGTCCATTTGACATGCAAGTCCCCCATGTATATAGTTCATGCATTATTTGGCACTTTAAAAATTTACCTATCACATTTTCAAGTCTTATCACATGAGTCCTATCTTATAAATTTCACATATAAATGACAAAATCAAAGCATGAAACTTTCACACATGCATTTACACATATAATAAGCATAGAATATAACGGTTAATTATTTTTATGGCTCGATTTTGTGGTCTCGAAACCACTTTTCGACTAGGGTCAAATTAGGGCTGTCACAACTCTCCCCCACATAACGAATTTTCGTCCCCGAAAATTTTGCCAGTGAATAAGTTAGGATATCGATCTTTCATAGGGTCTTCAAGTTCCCAAGTAGCTTCTTCAACCCCATGCCTAAGCCATAGTACCTTCACTAATGAGATTTTCTTATTTCGTAGTTCTTTTACTTCACGAGCCAAAATACGAACCGGTTCTTCTTCGTAACTCAAATCAGATTGAATCTTAACCTCATAGGGATTAATTATATGCGATGGATCGGATCTATAACGTCGAAGCATCGAGACATGGAAAATATTGTGAATCTTTTCAAGCTCAGGGGTAAAATCAATCTGTATGTGATCGGCCCAACTCGTTCGGATATTTCATACGACCCGATGAACCTCGTACTCAATTTTCCCTTACAGCCAAATCTGAGCACCTTTTTCCAAGGTGAAACTTTAAGAAACACTTTGTCTCCGACCTGACATTCAATGTCTTTTCGTTTTAAATCCGCATACGACTTCTGACGATCTGAAGCTGCTTTCAGACTTTCACGGATCACTTTTACTTTCTACTCAGCATCTTTAATCAAATCAACCCCGAAGATTTTACTTTCACTAAGCTCGGTCCAAAACAACGGTGTACAGCATTTACGACCGTACAAAGCCTCGTAAGGTGCCATCTTAATGCTTGATTGAAAACTATTGTTGTGTTTTATTCAATCAAAGGCAAATACCGCTCCCATAAACCACTAAACTCAAGGATGCAACATCTCAACGTATCCTCGAGTATCTGAATTATCCGCTCGGATTGACCATCAGTCTGGGGATGAAAAGCGGTGCTAAAATGTAACTTGGTACCCAATGCTTCTTGCAATTTCTTTCAAAATCGCGATGTGAATCTCAGATCTCTATCCGACACAATAGAAATAGGTACCCCGTGTAACCTTACAATCTGAGAAACATACAATTCGACTAGCTTTTCAAGTGAATAATCAGTACGTACGGAAATAAAATGAGCCGACTTTGTCAATCTATCAATAACGACCAAAATCGTATCTTTCTTGCTTGACGACAGTGGCAACCTAGATACAAAATCCATCGTAATTCGATCCCATTTCCATTTGGGTATCATGATCAGCTGAAGTAATCTCGAAGGCACTTGATGTTCCGCTTTCACTTGTTGACATATCAAACACTTCAAAACAAAGTCAGAAATGTCTCGTTTCATACCAGGCCACCAAAACTGACGTTTCAGATCGTTGTACATCTTCGTACTACCGGGGTGGACTGACATTCGGCTACTATGAGCCTCGCTCAAAATCATTGAAATAAGTTTCGAATTTCTTGCAACACAAAATCGGCTTTTTAACTTCAAACAATCGTTGTCGTCAATTAGAAACTCTGATTCCACATTTGAAACACATTCAACTCGTTTAGCAACCAATTCATCGTCGACTTTCTGAGATTCACGTATTTGATGAATCAATAATGGTTTGGCTTTTAATTCTGCTACCAACACATTTTTGGATGAAACGGACAGGCGAACATTCATCGCTCGTAAAGTAAACAGTGACTTGCGACTTAAAGCATCGGCAACCACATTAGCTTTTCCCGGATGATAGTCTATGACGAGCTCGTAATCTTTCAACAATTCAAGCCAACGTCTTTGCCTCAGATTCAAATCTCTTTGAGTCATTAAATATTTAAGGCTTTTGTGATCCGAATATACATGGCATCTCTCTCCAAACAAATAGTGTCGCCATATTTTCAAAGCAAATACTATGGCAGCTAATTCAAGATTATGGGTCAAATAGTTTTTCTCATGTGACTTTAATTGCCTCGACGCGTAAGCTACAACTCGACCCTCTTGCATCAATACACAACCCCGCCCAAGTAAGGATGCATCACTGTAAATGACAAACTCTTTACCGGATTCGGGCTGCACTAACACTGGAGCTTCAGTCAAATAAGTTTTTAGTTGGTCAAAACTTTTCTGGCACTTTTCTGACCATTCGAACTTAACATCTTTCTGAAGTAGTTTCGTCAACGGTGTGGCTATCATCGAGAAACCCTTTACAAACCATCTGTAGTAACTGACAAGTCCCAAAAAGCTCCGAACTTCAGTAACATTTCTCGGAGGCTTCCAATCAAGTATGGCTGAAATTTTGCTCGGATCAACTCGAATACCCGATGCAGATACTACATACCCTAAAAAACTATCTTCTCTCAACCAGAATTCACATTTACTGAATTTCGTGTATAACTGCTTGTCTCGTAAAATCTGTAATACCAATCTCAGGTGCTTGGCATGTTCGGGCCATCGCGTGAATAAATCAAGATGTCATCTATAAACACAACTACAAACCGGTCCAAATCATCATTCAAAATTCGATTCATCAAGTCCATAAATACCGCAGGGCATTAGTGAGCCCAAACGGCATCACTAAGAACTCGTGAGTGACCGTATCTCATTCTCAAAACAGCTTTTAGGTATATCTCGAGTCTCGAACTCATGAATCGATACTAACCCGATCTCAAATCTATCTTTGAAAACACTGAGGCTCCTTCAAATGATCAAACAAATCATCAATATGCGGTAAATATTTATTTGTTCTTTATTGTCACTTTATTTAATTGACGATAGTCGATGCACATTCTCATGGTTCCATCTTTCTTTTCACAAACAATACTTTGGTGCACCCCACAAAGGAGAAACTCTACGAGCAAAACCTCTATTCACAACTCTTGCAACTGAGTTTTCAATTCCTTCAATTCTGTTGGTGCCATACGATACGAAGCTATCAAAATTGGTGTCGTCCCAGGTACAAGTTCAATGCCAAACTCTACCTCCCGACTAGGTGGTAACCCCGGTAATTCCTTGGAAAAAACATCTGGATACTCACAAACCACTAGCACTGATTCAAGCTTCTTTTCTGATTCTTTACTATCAAGTACGTACGCAAGATATGCTTCACACCCCCTTTTTACATATTTCTGAGCCAACATCGAGGATATTATTGCTGGTAACTCGCTCACGCCAACAGACTTAACTCGTATTATCTCATCATTTGCACATCTCAAATCAATAGTCTTTCTTTTGTAATTCACAACTGCATCATGCACAGTCAACCAATCCATATCGAGAATAACATCAAATTCATCAAATGGTAAAAGCATCAAATCAGCCAGAAAATAAGAGCCTCGAATTATTAGGGGACATTTCCTACACACTTTGTCAACTAGCACATATCGACCCAAGGGATTCGACACTCGAATCACGAACTTAGTAGACTCAACAACTAGAGTCTTATTGGATGCTAAAATCTCACATACATAAGAATGAGTAGAACCAGGGTCAATCAATGCAATCACATTAGTATTAAAGAGAGTGGAAGTACCGGTAATAACATCAGGCGAAAAAGCATCCTCGCGTGCGCGTATAGCATAAGCTCTAGTAGGAGCACGAGCCTCAGATCTAGTCATAGCATCTCTAGACCCTCTCTGACCGCCATTAGCATTCCCTGTATTCCTAGAGGGTCTACCTCGAGCTGTAGTAGTACCCGGTTTACCACTCTGATTCACGTTCTGTTCAGACAATCTCGGGCAGTCCTTGATAAAATGGTTAGCTGATCTACACTTATAACAGGAGAGGTCATGAAATCTACAACTCCCTGAATGCCATTTCCCATAATACTTACAATCAGTCCTGTCTCGACGATCGTTTCTAACACTGGCAATCGAAGTAGCTCGCGTACTCACAGGGGGTCGATCACGGTCTTGTCTGGAAAAGCCCGAAGTGTTCTTAGATCGGTCCGAATCATCTCGAAATTTCTTCGGTGACTGCCGAAAGGGCTTTCCCAAAGATCTTTTACGGAACTCTTTAGCTCTATCTTCAGCTTTTCTTTTTTCTTTACTGAGCTCTTCGGCTTTGCAAGCTCGCTCGATAAGTACTACAAACTCTCTGATTTCAAGAATGCCAACAAACAGTTTTATATCTTCGTTCAATCCATCTTCGAAACATTTACACATTATAGTTTCTAAAGAAACACATTCTCAGGCATACCGGCTAAGCCTCACAAATTTTCGTTCATAGTCAGTAACTGACATGGAACCTTGTTTAAGTTCAAGAAATTCCTTCCATTTCTGATCGATGAATCTCTGGCTAATATACTTTTTTCGGAACTCGGTTGGAAGAACTCCCAAGTAACTCGCTCTCTAGGTACAATAGAAACCAACATATTCCACCAATAGTAGGCAGAATCACGTAGCAAAGATATAGCACATTTTAGACGTCCATCGGGTGTGCAAGATAGTTCATCGAACACTCGGATAGTATTGTCCAACCAAAATTTAGCTTGCTCAGCATCATCACTATCGGTAGCGTTAAATTCAGTAGCCCTATGCTTTCGGGTTCTGTCAACCGGGGGCTTATTCAATCTCATCTGATCAATTATCGGAGGTATCGCAGGTGCACGGGGTGTATTATTCGGGAGTGGGGGTTGTGGAACAGCTATATTAGTTCGAATATATTGGTTGAACCAATCATTCATCACACTATAAAAAGCCTATCTGGCCTCATCGTTCTGATTGCTTGCGATAGGTTAAGAGTCCATCGGCGCCGTCCTATGCGCAGGAGCAGGCGCTACACTCTCAACATCATCAGCTACCGTTCGATTGGGATCGGGATCCATTACTAAACGAAAACACATTTTTAACTGTCAGAATTCATCATACTATCGTATTAATACTATATGGCATGTATAGCTAGACTCAAACACTCTACGTTAGTCCTAGAATCGACTAAACCGTAGCTCTGATACCAATAAATTGTAACACCCCTAACCCGAATCTGATCACCAAATTTAGGCTAAAAGGGTATTACCGAGCTAAATATTAAATTTCTCAACCACATTAATTAACATAAATAGAGATCGAGCTGAATACATATTGATCTTTGTGTTATATATGCCATTTTCATATGGCCAAAATATTTATAATTACAAAACATAGTTATCTTCTGCCTAACCTATACATGTCATATCAAGACCAAAATATAACTGTACCAAAAAGATCGATAGTAGGATGAATTACTGACGATCCCCGAGTCGGTGGTCAAAATCAACAATCTATAAAACAGAGAAATAAGGAACAGAATAAGCTTTCGAGGCTTAGTAAGTTTTAAGCATTTCAAACAATTAAAACTTGTTATTTAAATCGTACATTAAGTATCACAAAACTCGTATTCTAATTATAAATCACTTGGCCGAATATACACAAGCTTACTAATTATAAAGCCTATTGGCCGAATATATATATATGAATTCACAAGAAATTTTCAGCACATATTTCACAATACTATATGGCTCATACAATTACTTTCAGTCACATACTTTCATATAATGACAAACATCGACCGAGTAGGTCAATCTCTTATTCGTAGGTACCGTAATCATCCACACACATATATATATATATCATTCTGTGATACTAATAATTCACTTTAAAATCAATTCACATATGAGCACATAATACGTACCTTAACATCTTAAATATATAGTACTTACTCGACGATGGTTTTACGCTGATATTCAATGTCGTAATCTTACTTAATTTACTGGCATCAATCCTGTCAAGTCTTAGAACTTGAAACAAATTTCTACCACAAGCTCATGGAATTTAACCTCGTATAATACCACTTTCGTAGCTCTCATGGGGGTCATTAGCCCGGATATCATTCCAGCACGAAACTTGCGGGTCTTTAAGCCCGGATAACATTCCAGCACGAAGCTTGCAGGTCTTTAAGCCCGGATATCATTCCAGCACGAAGCTTGTGGGTCTTTAAGCCCGGATAACATGCCTCAAATATCATGCATATTTAATCATATATTAACACATCTCATTGAACATGTCACATTAGTAGTCATTTGCTACATTTGAATATAAGCTCCATATGAACACCATCATTTACATTTCAGTTTAAAAGTTATACATAAATATCACATATACATTGCATTAATCAAGATTAACCCGTATTGATCATTCGACTATAGGTCATATACTTAGATTATTTATCACACAATTTAATTCAAGTAGAATCAAAAGGTCACAATTCATCTAATATACACATATCAAGGCATCATAAATTTTACACTAAAGGCGACTACTCAAAACTAACCTCGAATATCGTCGAACGATTACAACGGCTATTCGATTACTTTCTCTTTTCCCTTATCCAAGTTTGCCCCTCTATGCTCTTGAGCTAATTCAAAAAAATTTAGCTTATTAAAATCCCATCATGCTAGCTTATGGTCGAATATGACAAGAGATTTACTAGGTTATATAGCTACCTTTAGCTCAAATACAGAATGGTCATACCCATTTTAATCACTTTAAACATTCTAATACAATTAATTAAACATTTCTCCAAGTACACCTTTATGACCAAATATACATATCAAATAAGTAGCTTACTTAATACATAACCCACATAGCCAAAGTACATATAACCCTAATGACCGAATATGTATATCACCAAAATTCCTATGACTTAACCTTTAACCCTTTTAGCCGAATTTCCATTAAATATCTAGTTCACATACACAAACACAAAACTCATATGGCTTGTCATATTTTCATGTACATATCTTAACTATATAGCCGAATATATATATAGTTCATCAACCGATGTTTATTCCTATTCCCTTAACACATATTGATCAATTTGACCATGTATTTACCTTTGTCACTTTCGGTCATTTAAGCAATAACCTATCTAGAATTTAAGCATTTTATACTAAAATTATCCCAAGGCCAAATTCATATACATCTTTTAATACTCATACAAAGTTTATATTTCAAATAATTTGTGCACACACCATTAACCTACTAATTAACTAAACACTTTAAAAATTTTCTTTAACTAAACATATATTCGGCAATGACCACAACAATTTAACAAACCTTAAAAACAATCTATAACATTTTAAATTCATCTTATTCCCCCCCAATGACCGAATGTGCATATATATATAAAAACTCAAATAACAACAAAATTTTCTTTCCAAAATGCATATATATACATACGGCAACTTCAATTCATACCTCTCAACAATGAATTCAACTTAATCAACCATCATTTAAGCTACTTTAACATATAAATAACATCTTCCAAAAACTTATCAAAATAACACAAATTTAGCAACTTGTCGAATGGATATATGTTCAATGATTCATGAATTTAAACCATGGGTTAACTAGACTATGCACTTATCAATTTAAATTTCAAAATCAATTACAAAGAAAATCACATTACATACCTTTAAATTGAGATAACCATGGTCGAATGCCTTGGCTTCTTCTTCTATATTTTTCTTTCTCTATTTCGGCAATGAAGAAAGAAAGATGAACACCCATTGTTTTATCATCTTTTTCTTATTTTACTAATTATTTTTATTTCAAAATAATGCCATTACTTATTATAATACTTAAATAAAATATATATTATCTATCAACCATCATTATGGCTGGCCACTATATTAAAAGTGGTCCATTTGACATGCAAGTCCCCCATGTATATAGTTCATGCATTATTTGGCACTTTAAAAATTTACCTATCACATTTTCAAGTCTTATCACATGAGTCCTATCTTATAAATTTCACATATAAATGACAAAATCAAAGCATGAAACTTTCACACATGCATTTACACATATAATAAGCATAGAATATAACGGTTAATTATTTTTGAGACTCGGTTTTGTGGTCCCGAAACTACTTTTCGACTAGGGTCAAATTAGGGTTGTCACATGCAGGGGACGCACGGCCATACCACACGCCCATGTGAGTGGCCCGTGTGTCACACACGGCCTAGACACACGCCCGTGTATCTCACCATGTGGACCATATTAGGCTATTTCTCAAGCCCTAGGTCACCCCTTTACCACACTTATACTTATTGGATGTCAATTAACAAGCAATATTCACTTAATACTTATGAATTGTCTCCATGAAACCTTACTGCATGGAAACCTCATATCACTGGTTTACGCATGCCATAATGTTCCTTAGTAGTCTGAGGGAAGATAGCAATATTTGCCCCAACATTGGATTTTGGCTCGTTATTTACTCATTGCCAATTATGATCCTTCCAATTCCGATGAATTGGTCACATTAGACAAATATGTCTATATTATGACATATACATAAACATTTAACAATTCATTTAGCATGATGGTAGGATAACATACCATAAAAGACCATATATCAAAGCCATTACAAAATCTATAAACAAGGCATCCAAGCCTTTACATTGGTTAGCCAAATGGCTTTTAACAAAATAACCCAAAAGCACCTATACATGCCAAATTAACAAAATAAAAGTATTCATATACCAAAGCGGACCTAGTTGATAGTGTGTTGTAATCTCCAACCGTCCTCCAAGCCTTATGAGTCCACAAGCTCTGAAAAGTAGGAGAAAAGAGAGGAGTAAGCATTTACATGCTTAGTAAGCTCGATTAACCGGAAAGTAAACTTACCAGATAATTTAGCATTCAACCATATTTGATTAATAAACTCAATTAGCATGAAATGCTTTTCCTAATCATGCACTCAATTAATTTGTTAGATACATATATATATCAATAACACCATAGAATTTAAATTAGATGAGCTCATCACTTTACAATTCATCTTATACAGGTGTATCATATTAGTCTCGTTGAGTTTATAGGCAATCTCGATGAAAATACCCATTATCCGTCAATTCGTGTGAATGATCATATCAGATATGCACTCCCGTGAACCTCACATTCTTATGGTGGAATTACCAGTCCAGGCTAAATCCTCCATTCAGAAAACTCATAAGGTGATGCCGGGCTTACTACCCAAAGCTAAATCCCATTCATGGCGTATATTCTAATGAGCTAGGATCTCGAATTACTACCCAAAGCTAAATTTAGACCCTATTTCGATTACCCATCTGGGCTAAATCCACAGTGCACACTTATTCTTCGGGAGGCTCAATCATTCGAAAGGAACACCCGTCTAAGCTAGATCTTTTTCAGAGATGAGATCAATGGATTACCCGTCCGGGCTAAATCCTTTCTGCATCACATGCAGGATCTCATTTTTCATGTAAATTAGGGTTCCTCCATTGGATTTCCCATTCAACCTCAACCGAGACGTTTTTCATCATTTCATTATACAATTGTATTTTATACAATTACATATTTTGAATAAATGCAATTCATCATCATACATTTATTAACGTATACAATTTAGCATAATATATGTTTACTTAGGGTTATCCGAGCTTTCCTGGTATTCGTTTGTTTAATGTTTCGATCATTCCGAAACCTTCCGTTTCCCTTGATCGACCTCCAAAATTTGTTCATCGGGGTATATAACAATAAGAATAAATTATTAACCATTCATTTAATCTATTTCGAGTCTAAATTCCACCCCCGGTCAAAATGACCATTTTGCACCTAGCCTTTCACATTTTTACGATTTAGTCCCTAGGCTCGTATAATGAAACTCATGCAATTTCTACCTTACCCAAGCCTAGTCAAACATTTTTCTCTCCTATGATAACTCTCATTTTCCATTAGTTTCACATTTCTACCACACATTTTATAACTTTCACAAAATAGTCCCTATAAGGGTTTTTCATGAAAATCACCTAGAAAAAGATGTTTAACATACAGCATCCTTTCATATTCCTCTATAAACCCTCAAAATACAAGCATGTCATGCATGGGTAAATTTTTAAACATAAACCCTAGCATTAAATATGGGTAGAAATGGAAAGAACAAGTTACTGGGATCCCAAAAGTACGAAGAACATTAAAAACGGGGCTTGAGAGCACTTACTATTGAGCTTGGAAATTGAAGAAACCTTAACTATGGAGAGCTTAAAATTTCGGCAGCTATGGGGAAGAAGATGGCTGATTTTTGCTTCTTTTTCCCCTTTTTAATTCATTAAAATGGTAAATGACCAAAATGCCCTTAGACCCTTTCTTTAAAATTCATCTATGCAAGCCCATTTTTTTGTCCAAATTTCTAGAACTTGGTCAAATTACTATTTAAAGACCTCTAATTCATAATCCAAAGCAATTTCATACAAATTGCTTTTAAAATCCATGTTTTGAAACTTATTCAATTTGGTCCTTAATTCCCAATTGAACATCTTATACTTAAAATTTCTTCATGAAACTCTAATGTAAACATATTCTCATATTCTTAACCCCATAACAATCATAAAATAAATATTTTAACATCGAATTTGTGGTCTTGAAACCATTATTCCGACTAGGCCCTATTTTGGGACGTTACACTTTTGCCTCTAAAATTTCACATTTTTCACAATTTAGTCCTTATTTCATAAAATCACAAATTAATGAAATTCAGATTAAACCCATGCTAGCCGAATTACTATTATGTCCCTAGCAGCCCATATTTTTCATTTATTTCACATTTTAACCATAAAGTTTCAACATTTCTCAATTTAATCCCTATTTTGTATTTTCACTAAAAATCACTTAACAAAACTCAAAACACACATGTATTCATCAATGGCATCATTCAAATTTCTTTAAAATTTTGCAAAATAGTCCCTAGGCTAGCTAGACCTAGTTGCAACCATCTCAAAAACGTAAAAATCATTAAAAATGAAAGAAAAACGGACTTACAATTGAGTATCAAAGTAACTGAAAATTTAAAGCCCTAAAATGGCTTTTCTCCATGCTTCATTCAGCCAAGGAAGATGATAATAAGAATAATTTTTGTTTTGTTTTATTTAATTAACCTTATTTGACAAATTACTAAACTAACCTTAATGATAAAACATTTATATCATCCATTTTATGTCCATTAATGCCCACTTACTTTAATAATGGTCCAATTACAACATAAAAACCTTAAATTTATGGTTCTATAGCTATTGAATATCTTTAACTAAAAGAACAGTACTTTTGCACTTTACGCGATTTAGTCCTTTTTATCAAATTGACCAATCAAACGATAAATTTTTTAAACGAAACTTTCACATAATAATATTTTCATGTTGTAAACATTAAAATAATAATAAAATAATTATTTTGATATAGAATTTGTGGTCTCGAAACCACTGTTCTGATTTGACCAAAAACAGGCTGTTACAAGAATATTAAACATGCACTGATCAAGTATTGTGTCAATTAGTTAAAATTTCAACACGTTTAAAGAATTAATTCATTAATCACCTTAAAATTATAATTCAAGAAAAACTTAGTCATGGTTTTACTTAATCAAACATTTTACCAAGACCTATAACAACACAAACACAATTTTAATAGATTAAGTGGATGAAATGCAATTAACCTAACACGAAGTAAATTTAAGCCATATTAATTAAATTAAACATAACAACATCACAAGTGTTCATAGACATGTTCATAACAACAAAAATAGAATTAAAAGGATAAGGAACAAGAATCAAATCCGATGTTTCTTCAAGGCTTGACTACCTCCGCTCCTCCTTCTCCGTTTGTTCTTGTTGAGCTGAGGCTTCCACGAACACTTGAATGTTGCTTCAAACAGTGGTTGAAGGACTCTATTCCAAGAGGTAAAATCGGCAATGTAACACCCCGTACCCGTGTTCAACACCGGAACAGGGTATGAGGCATTACCTGACATAAATACATGCAATCGTATAAAGCTGGGTCATGAATTTGCGTTCAAATTTAAAAATTTTCACATTTCATCTTAATGTCCCTAATATGGGCCTATGAAGCCTAAATCATGCTTTGGAAACAGTTTGGGACCAAATCGAGAACTTTAGAAAACTTTGAAAAATTTCATGAAAAACAGGGGAAAACTCCCGTGTGATATTAGAACACGGCCGTGTGGCTCGCATGGCCATGTCCCTAGCCCGTGCACTAATTTGACTTGCCATTGTGAAAAAATTTATGTCACATATAGATATCACCACTCATTCATCCACATATGTAAGCATACACATCCTTGAAATGCATCATCATGGACTTATGATGTAGCCAATATACCAACATCAAATGGCCTTATACAATAATGAACTTTCAAATAGCATAGGCCAACATTTTAGGCCAAAACAATTATGACACATACAAAAATAACCAATTCCCCTATACATGCCATGACCTTAAGTATAGGAATTATCAATACACGATTTGTTAGTTTGATAGTGTGATAGGTTCTTCGGCGACTTCCAACCCGAGCTAACCTGAGGACATTATAAACACAGAAAATAAATGGAGTAAGCTATATAGCTTAGTAAGTTGGTATGTAAATAATAAGAAATTTATTAACATTCTTTTACCAATTCTCACAATATGTTCTCAAGATAATACAATCATAATTGCACATAGTTCCACTATTTACTCTTGTTCATCTCAAGCTATCTACTGGAGTCACAGTCACTAAATTATTTATATCTTAAGCTATTGAACTTCAAATTAAGATTTGCTAATTTTCCCTGAAACTAGACCCACATATCTTCTTTCCATAAAATTTTTAGAATATTTTGTTTAGCCAATAAGTACATTTTATTCTTTAAAGTCACCCATGTTCTGCTATCTGACAGTTCCGCCCCTCTTCACTAAAAACTAATTATCTCCTCATACGGGACTCAGATGATGTTTTTGATTTTTTTTTTTTTGAATATAGACTCATTCAGGATTTTAAGCATATAAATTATAACTTATAATTATTTTTTTATAATTTTTAATGATTTTTCCAAGTCAAAACAAGGGATTCCGAAATCATTCTGACTTTGTCTCACAAAAATTCAAATATCTCATAATATGAAATTATTTTGCTTACATTGGTTCCTTTATATGAAAATAGACTCAACAAGCTTTAATTTCATATCTTATTCAACCTCTAATTAAATTTTCACCATTTTTGGTGATTTTTCAAAGTTACACAACTGCTGTTGTCCAAAACTATTTTATTGCTAATTTTACTCTCTCACGTTTTCTTTGTATTAACTTTCATTCAACATTCACATAGATTTCATACCTACCTGTATCGCTTAAATCAGTTATACTTTCTTTCTTTTTTTTAACTTGGCTATGTCAATTGATACACTTAAACCTCAACGAAAACATATTATTTCAATTCAACATCAAATAATATTATTGGTTCATAACTCTTTTACATTTAATCATCACATAGACATATTCGTTTACACTTAGTCATTTTTAGTTGACCATGTCGGAATAATAACAGATACATGGTGGCCTTCACATAGTACCACCCTTGTAGCCAAAGCTATTTTATTCACAAAGTGGCCTTCACATAGCACCACACTTGTGTCCAAAGCTGTTATATTCATAAAGTGGCCTTCACATAGTACCACACTTGTGTCCAAAGCTATTTTATTCCTAAGGTTCAACCGGGAAATTTCTCACTTAGCACAATGCCATGGACTTATTTCACTTAGATGCCATGGACTTTTTTCACTTAGCACATTTCTATGGACTTATTTCACTTAGATGCCATGGTCTTATTTCACTTAGCACAATGTCATATCCTAGATATGGTCTTACATGGGAATCACTTATTTCACTTAGCACATTGCCATGGTCTCTTACCGTCGATTCATATTTCACTATGCAACGGTCGTGATCGATCCTGCATTTTTTACTAAAGTTTCACATATTTACAAATTTTCCCCTAGGCTCGTAAAATGAAATGTGTTCAATTTCTTTACTACCCATGTATAGCCGAACCATTTTCATGCTTATAGCAGCCCACATTTTCCATTAAATCAGATTTTTATCACAAATTTCACAACTTCTACAATTAGGTCCTTTTATGCGTTTTCATCGAAAATCACTTAGTAAAAGTTGTTTCTCTAACCATAAACATGCATAATCTACCATTAAACATCAAAATACACAAATTTCTAACATGGGTCAAAACCTAGACCTTAATCATATCTCAAATTAATGGTAGAAAAAGCTAGATCGTGTTACAAGGATTTCAAAAACGTGAAAATCATTGAAAACGGGGTAAGAGCGGACTTACAATCGAGCTTGAAAGCTTGAAAAACCTTAGCCATGGCTTCCTCTTGCAAATTTCAGCCAAGGAGGAAGATGGACAAATTTTTGGGCTTTTATTTTTGTTTTTAATTCATTTTAATTACTAAATGACCAAAATGCCCCTAACTTAAAAATATTCTATTTCAACTATTTCATGTCCATTTTTGTCCAAAAAATTAACCAATGGTCTAATTACCATTTAAGGACCTCCAATTTAAAATTTCATAATAATTGGACACTTCTAACATGTAGAACTAAACTTTTGCACTTTTTACAATTTAGTCCTTTTGACTAAATTGAGTGCCCAAACGTCGAAATTTTCGAACGAAATTTTCACAAAATCATTCCGTGAAACCTTAGACCATAAAACTATAACAAAAATAATTTTTTTCCTCATTGGATTTGTGGTCCCAAAACCACTGTTTCGACTAGGCCCAAAATCGGGTTGTTACAACTCTCCCCTTTAGGGATTTTCATCCCCGAAAATCTTACCAAATGAAATTTCTTTCAACTATCATGAATCACTTTCACTAATTTTCCTAGAATTACAAATCATATCAACCTCGTATATCTCTTTCTAATCACCTTTGAACTTTAACACACAGTGTCGAAGCATATCGTCAAAGTTTTGAATTACTCTCTCAAACTTATCATTGATTTACAGGTGTATTATCGTGCCAAGATGCAACTATGTACTCATAGTTTCCTGTAGCTCTTTCCATAATTGGGATATAGGCCTCGGATCTCTATCCGTAATAATGGAGACTAATACTTCACATAATCGAATAATCCCAGAAACATCTTACTTGCCTGGTTTGTTAAACAAGAAATCTGTAAACAATCGATCAATCACAATCTGATAACATCTTCCTTTTTGGAGATAAAGATAATCCAGATACAAAATCTATAGTAATTCTATCTCATATCGCATCAAGGTTATCACTGACTGCAATAGACCTGAATGCTCTTGATGTTTGACTTTTATCCATTATCAAATCAACATCTGAGCATAAACTCAAAAATATCAGGTTACATACCCGATCACCAAAACAACTATTTCAAATAACTGCACATTTTTATTACTCCCAAAATGAACCAACGAGCTACTACTGATCCTTGTACAAGAATTTCATGCATAAGCTCTGAATTCATCTACACGCAATTTCTATATCAGAACAATAACATCAATCATCAGGTCAGACTTGAAATTCAGAAAAAAAATCAACTCATACTGAACTCGTTTAACTTACCATTCATTAGCACATTTCTGAAATTCTCAATCTTGCAATGAAAACATTCCTTTAGCTTTTAATCTAACTAAAATTAGATCATCATCAATTAAGATCAATCGTGTAACCCACTCACAAAATAAACAAAGATTTTTTTTTCCATTCAATATCTGAACTATATTTGCTTTCCCAGAGATTAATTAATAACAACTAGTGATCTTTCAATAGTTCAAGTCTTTAACACTATCTTAACTTCAAATATTTCTATGACATTTGATACTTTAATTCTTGAAATCAGGGAACATGTGGCACTTTTCGTCGATTAAACGATATCACCAAATTCTCAATACGGACATAAAAGTGACCGTTCTAAATCACTGGTCGAACAGTTCTTTTTAATGTGACATTAACCATATGAAAACATTAACCATCACTTTACATTCTAGTAATAAAACACATTCCAATCCGTTCAATAGTGCATCACTGAAAAATCATAAATTCATTACTCAATTCAAACTGAACTCAGAACCAGAGCTTCGATTAATAATATCTTCAACTATTTTCAACTTAGCTAACATGCATAGACCATCCAAATTTTCATAAATATGATAACCATATCATTCAGAATAGCTTTAACTCATAATAACATCATCAGATTAGAATAGATCTAATAGGTATATCTCGGTATCAAACTCTCTAGAATATCAATCCTTCATTCAAATTGTCCATCGATATACTCGTGAATGCACAAAATTTACTACCATAACTGAGGATACTTTAACTACATGTAACTCAAATCACATTTCAATTGACCAGCTCACTTTGATAAAAACAACCGAGTCGATTTCGACTATCAAATAATAACATAACAAAATGCTCCTTTCTTTACGCTATTAAAACAACTCAAACACACAATCTTTCACAATTTTCTTATCATGCTAATCAAAGACCTTTATGACTGCATTTGCTCAAGGAAACAAAATATCTCGATTAAAATCATTGGCTTTAATCAAACTTGCCTGAGGAAAGAAAACCATTATACCATTTGAGTTTGACATTTCACTATCCATACCTCTTCTGATAGCAATTCTTTTCACAAAAATTTAAGGAATCCTAATGCCAAAATCACACGTTCCCGTGACCAAACCAGGATAACATCCATAATAGACATAGCCATCACAAGTTAAAGAACACATATACTAAAAATCTGAGAACACAATTCAGAAGGAAATAATAATAAAGACCTTGACGGTTCCTCAGAGAAATCCAGAAGAAAATTATGCTTACTCGTTCTGGAATCAATTGTAACAAAGGTAACATATTTACAATTATACATATCTTAACTAAATCAATGCTCAGTAGTAGTAGAAGTATGGCCTCACATAATTTTCACCATTAACTTTTCATACCAAACATATTAGAATAGACTCTAAAGAGAACGGTAAGATATACTAATCATCAATTAGCCAAACCACAGTGCTTTCATCTAACATTATCAGCCCTCATTCTCATACAGTAAGAATTTCATCAGATAATGAACAATCACACATATATATAATACCCAAAAGAGATCATCATAATCTACTCAATCGCTATTGTCATAATTAGACATCTTTACAAGGCATAATTCGTTTCTCTGACCATTTCTGTCATTACCAATCCCATATTATTCAATTCACTAACGTAAATCAATCCGAAAGAAATTCTAGCAAACACATACTTTAGTCATCATACCTATTTAATTCGATTAACTGAGATTAACTTTTCCTCTAATTGTGATTTTGCGAAGTCCAAATAGTCTTTAGAATAACCTAGCATCCTTTCCAAAACTGTATTTACTTACTCAACTATTTTCAACTCTGTCCACATTATTAGCAAATACGCTATTGAACTCTTTAATCTTTCACTGGTGAACTCATGCAGCACAAATCTTATGAAATTTCATTATAATATATCACATTAGTAAGGGGATGAGGTCGTAAAGCCTCTAACTTGACTCTCATACATATACAAGTGGCTTAACATTCATCATCATCATCACAATTATACAATTCACTTCAGGCAATTTAACACACATATTTATGTTACACTAACTTTTCGATTATCTTATTCAAACAAGTGCACTTATACATGCATTCCACAAATATTGAGTAAGTTTACTCACTGCATTCACTTAATCATACAAGTCAAATACATAACATCATATGAAGGTCAAACAAACATGAATGCTTGTCATAATACAAATTTGCATTTTATGTTACTTTCCCATATTTCAAGAATAATTCCCCTTTACACTATTTTAATTTCAAGGAATATTTAGATAGTATGCTCAAGGTATGTATATTAACAATCTATCATTTCATTTTCAAAAATGCCCCTTTGGCACATATTCATAATACACACTCTAGAGTCACATACGATATAACAATACTACCAATCTAGGTTAAAGCCTTTTCATAACATTTATAACATTTTACCCGTTTCATAAAACCATCATAATCAATCAAAATACTACATTCAACCAAAATAATAACATCTTACTCATAATTGTCAACTTATGGATGTTTCATTTTTGTACCTTATCACATACACGTCATGAACTATTATTCGTACCCTTTCAAGTTTCAATTTATCACAAACACATTTTCAAATATCTTAATTTTATTTGCAGCATTTTCAAAAATAGCTCTGTTGGAAAGCACCTCTGTCTCAACAAAACAAATTTCATGAGATTTGGGAGATATCACACTATCACAGTTCATATACGGCATGTATAGCTAGGCTCTTACACATGCTAGGTTAGTCCGAGAACCGACCAAACCATAGCTCTGATAGCACTAAATGTAACACCCCTTACCTGTGTTCGACACCGAAATAGGGTATGAGGCATTACCGGACATAAATACATGCAACCATATAAAACCGGGTCATGAATTTGAGTTCAAATTTAAAAATTTTCACATTTCATCTTAAAGTCCCTAATATGGGCCTACAAAGCCCAAATCATGCTTTGGAAACGGTTTGGGACAAAATCGAGAACTTTAGAAACCTTTGAAAATTTTCATGAAAAACAAGGGCATACTCCTGTGTGATATTAAGACATGGCCGTATGGCTCGCATGGCCATGTCCTTAGCGTGTGCACTAATCTGACTTGCCGTTGCGAACAAATTTATGTCACATATAGATATCACCACTCATTCATCCACATACGTAAGCATAGACATCCTTGAAATGCATCATCATGGACTTATAATATAGCCAATATACCAACATCAAATGGCCTTACACAATAATGAACTTTCAAATAGCATAGGCCAACATTTTAGGCCAAAACAATTATAACACATACAAAAATGACCAAGTCCCCTATACATGCCATGACCTTAAGTATAAGAATTATCAATACCCAATTTATTAGTTTGATAGTGTGATAGGTTCTCCGGCGACTTCCAACCCGAGCTAACCTGAGGACACTATAAAAATAGAAAATAAACGGAGTAAGCCATATAGCTTAGTAAGTTGGTATGTAACTAATAAGAAATTTATTAACATGCTTTTACCAATTCTCACAATATGTTCTCAAGATAATACAATCATAATTGCACATAGTTCCACTATTTACTCTTGTTCATCTCAAGCTGTGTACTCGAGTCATAGTCACTAAATTATTTATATCTTGAGCTAAAGAACTCCAAATTAAGATTCGTTTATTTTCCCTAAAACTAGACTCACATATCTTCTTACCATAAAATTTTTAGAATTTTTTGTCCAGCCAATACATACAGTTTATTCTTTAAAGTCACCCCTGTTTCGCTATCTTACAGTTCTGACCTCTCTTCACTAAAAATTATCTCCTCATACGGGATTCGGATAATGTTCCCTTTTTTTAAAAAAAATAGGCTTATTAAATATTTTAATAATATAAATTATAACCAATAATTATTTTTGTACAATGTTTACTGATTTTCCAAAATTAGAATAGGGGATTCTGAAATCATTCTCACTCTACTCACAAAAATTCAAATATATCATAATATGAAATTCTTTTGCTTACACTGTTTCTTTTATATGAAAATAGACTCAATAAGCTTTAATTGAATTTCTTATTCAACCTCTAATTCGGTTCCCACCATTTTTGGTGATTTTTCAAAGTCACACAACTGCTGCTATCCAAAACTATTTTATTGCTAATTTTACTCTCTCACGTTTTCTTTGTATTAACTTTCATTCAACATTCACATAGATTTCGTATGTACCTGTATCGCTTAAATCAGTTATACTTTCATTTTTTTATCTTGGCTGTGTCAGTTGATACACTTAAACCTCAACGAAAACACATTATTTCAATTCAACATCAAATAATAGTATTGGTTCATAACTCTTTCACATTTAATCATCACATAGTCATATTTGTTTACACTTAGTCATTTTCCGTTGAACACATCGGAATAATAACAGATACACGGTGGCCTTCACATAGTACCACCCTTGTGTCCAAAGCTATTATATTCACAAAGTGGCCTTCACATAATACCACACTTGTGTCCAAAGCTATTTTATTTCTAAGGTTCAACCGGGAAATTTCTCACTTAGCACAATGCCATGGACTTATTTCACTTAAATGCCATGGACTTTTTTCACTTATCACATTGCCATGGACTTATTTCACTTAGATGCCATGGTCTGATTTCACTTAGCACAATTTCGTATCCTAGATATGGTCTTACATGCGAATCACTTATTTCACTTAGCACATTGTCATGGTCTAACCATGGTCTCTTACCGTCAATTCATATTTCACTACGCAACATCGTGATCGATCCTACGTTTTTACTCAATTCGAACGTTTACTTTAATTTTCAAAATTTAATCAAATATATAATGATATTGCATAATTAACACAAATCAATAATGTTTGTTAACATACGAACTTACCTCGACCTAAAATGACAAAAAGGACCAAATCGTCCAATACTTATTTTTCCCCCGTTCTAAGTTCGAATTTCATTTTTCTTGATCTATAATATCACATTCGACTTATTAAATTATTATACTATTCAAATCGGTCCAAAAATCATATTATGGAAAGATTATATTTTTGCCCCTAAAGTTTCACATATTTAAAAATTTGCCCTTAGGCTCGTAAAATGAAATGTGTTCAATTTCTTTACTATCCATGCATAGCCGAATCATTGTCATGCTTTTAGCAGTCCACATTTTCCATTAAATCAGATTTTTATCACATATTTTGCAACTTTTACAATTAGGTCCTTTTATGCGTTTTCACCGAAAATCACTTAGTAAAAGTTGTTTATTTAACCATAAACATGCATAATCTACCATTAAACATCAAAATACACAAATTTATAACATGGGTCAAAACCTAAACCTTCATAGTATCTCAAATTATTGGTAGAAATAGCTAGATCGTGTTGCAAGGATTTCAAAAACGTGAAAATGATTGAAAATGGGGCAAGAATGGACTTACAATCGAGCTTGAAAGCTTGAAAAACCCTAGCCATGGATTCCTCTTGCAAATTTCGGCCAAGGAGGAAGATGTACAATTTTTTGGGCTTTTATTTTTGTTTTTAATTCATTTTAATTACTAAATGACCAAAATGCCCCTAACTTAAAAATTTTTATTTCACCTATTTCATGTCCATTTTTGTCCAAAAAATTAACCAATGGTTTAATTACCATTTAAGGACCTCCAATTTAAAATTTCATAACAATTGGACACCTCTAACATGTAGAACTCAACTTTTGCACTTTTTACAAGTTAGTCCTTTTGACTAAATTGAGTGCCCAAACGTCGAAATTTTCGAACGAAATTTTCACGAAATCATTCCGTGAAACCGTAGACCATAAAAATATAATAAAAATAAATTTATTTTCTCGTTGGATTTGTGGTCCTGAAACCACTGTTCCGACTAGGCCCAAAATCGGGCTATTACAAGCAAGGGAATGGGAAGGAAAATGAAGAACAAAGGAAGGGTTTTGAAGAGAGAAAGTGAGAGAGAAGTGAACGGATGAGAGGTTTTGAGGTGTGTTTGAAATGAGTAGCCAAGGGGTATTTATAGGTTGAAAAGACTGCTAAAAATAGAAAAAATCAGCAGTATAGACTCCCCCCATGGCAGGCCACACATGTGGCAAGTTTGAAGGTTTCAAACTTGCTATTTTAAGGTAGGGGCAAATCTAGGAAGGTATGACAAGTGGAGGAGTTTGAATGAAAATTCAAGGAGTCTTCAAGGGTTGTTTTGTAAGCCAAATAATCAGTCAAACAAGCTGATTGGGTCAGCATGTCGGACAGTTTTGGGCAGCCCAGTGCTCGGTTGGATTGGTTTTCTCGATTCAGCTCAACTGGGCCTCTTTTCATAATTAATTAATAATAATTATTTAACTTAAAATAAATTGGATTAAAATTAAAATTAATTATATTATGAATTAATATTCATAATTTGGACCGCCTTCGGCTGAAAAATTAATTCGCCTCGATGCTTCAAAAATTGCTTCTCGATTTTGTGCTTCTAGTAGTGTCTACCAAGCCAATTATTACCCTTTGTGTGAATCTATCGAAAATGATTAAAATTAATCAAAATTTGTTATAAAATTAATTAAAATTCAACATGTTAATAATTGAAGTATAATTTAATTATTTTATAATTATTATATATTTTTCGACAAGAAACGATAAATTACATGAAAAATTGTTTACACAATCCAGATATAATTTTACATTTGGAAAACTTTGCCCAAAGAAATTTTCAGTATAATCTTCACGATATAAGAGATGATTTAATTCCAACCACTCTCACAAACACTATAGCATTAGTAGAAAATATAGACTAGGGAAGAGCTTTATATCATTTGTCGCAATAAATTCGAAGTCATTTATTTTTAAAATATATAAAAAAAAATTATATTAATATTATAGTTGTTTGAACCAGACTATACAAGTCAATTAACTTAAAAATTGATCGAAGCATATTGACTAAAAAATTAATTGAATTAACGAAAGAATTTATTGAACTGATTTTTTATTTTTAATAATTTATCTAATTGAACCGATCGAACTAACAAATTAATTTAGTCACGAATTCAAATTTAAAAACTTGATTAATATTTAATTTAAATGAATTAGATTTAATGAAATAATTTATAAAACAAATTAAATACAAAGACAGCTGAAAACAAAAATAAAAACATTCAAAACTTATTTTTCTATAACAATCTTGTTTACTAAGAATGAATTACATTAAATTAAATGTATATAGTTTTAAAAACTAAATTATTTCTAACTTTTACATTAAAAAAACAAGTAACCAACGAATTCCACCTTACGTGGTTGTCACTCATCTAACGCACGGGCAGCCTCAATAAGTCCACAACCGCGTTCCTCACTTCCTGCCCACCCATCTCCAAACTTGCCCGCTTAGCTGTATCTCATTTATTTCCCACTTCACTTTACCCAAAATCTTTTCTAAAAGAAAAGAAAAGAAAAAAAAAAAAAGCCTGTTGGACGTGTTTTCTTCGTGATTCGAGCTGTCAATCATATGTGCAAGCTTTCTTCAACGAAATGGGAAAATTGAGTTTCTTGGGATCGAAAGTTACGTCACATTTGATTTTCTTGTAAAACTTCGGCTTCACCAGTTTTCCCAACACATAAGCTCTGGATCGGACAACGAAGCTGAGTTTAAGTGAAACTGAAAGTGATGTTGTCCCTGTTGAACTGCTCAAACTTGCTCCACTCCCGTACAAAGGAACCTTGTTTCCCATCACTATTACAGTCAAAGACCTTTGGCTCTTTCTTGACTGATGAAATTTCTTCATCTGAAACACCAAATGTTAAACAAAATTTAGAGGTTTTTTTAATGAAATGGAAACTATTATTAGTTTTGGACTTCTGAAGTGGACTTACGGTTCCTGAAGCAATGGTGATTTGAGCATATGATAGATCCAGAGGTGTTGATGTGACATGGACACCGAAAAATGTTCCAGTGTTACGATAAATCATCTTCACTGTGGAATTCATGGTGATCATATCAGTTGCCACACCTGTGAAATCTGAACCTGCTTGAATCTTGAATTGCTCAAATCTTATACTCTGCAACATGAAATAGAACCAATCAAACATAACCCATTGCTGGAAATGAAGAAGAGAATCAAAAGCAAATTACCTTCATTGTGATCTTGGGTTTTTGAGGCCTGCTAGCTCCCCAAAGAATCAAAGAAAATAAAGAGAAGAGAAGAAAGAAGCCAAGAACAAAAGCTAGAACATAGCATCTTCGAGGAAGTCCTTGCTCACGTTCTTCATCTTCAAGGAGGCCTTCTTCTTCGATCACATCACATTCTTTCCACTGCTTATTCCCCTTCCGATGAGCTCCCCTTAACGGAGCGTCGTTAGGCGAGATCTTGCGGGATCCAGGTTTAAGCGACCCTGAAAACCGACTGGATGAAGACTCACGAGAGTGGCGGCCCATGGAGGAATGGGAATGGGGAGGTGACCCCATGGGGCTGATAACCGGCGTGGAATGGAAGGAGGTTGTTGTCTTTTCTCCATCGTGAGAATCACGTGAAGGGCTCTGCACATAGTAAACTGGACGCCGCGGAGACCTGGTTGGGGATGATGGGGCGAGGCTTGTCACCTCTGAGTCTGTCTTGGCGTGCATTTCCGACCTGTCGTGGAGTAGATGTTAGTACAAGTTCTGGGTGTATGTTTTATTCTACGGAATTGCGTGAGGTGTTTGATGGTGACTTTATTAAGGAGTTTGATTGTGGACAGAAGTGTAGGATGACGAAAAAGAGGTGCGTTTTCTATTAGAGGGGGAAAGCAGCGAGGAACTCGTTACCCGACAGCCTTGTTACAGTTGGCACCACCAAACAATTATTGTCCCTTATTACATTTTCATTTTTTGTGCTCGCCGCCTAGTAATAGCCCCCGTTTTTTTTTTTTCAATATCTTGTAATTTTCATGAGTAAATTAATTTTGATTAAAATAATTTAATATCTATTAATTTTAAAAGTGAGGACAATTTATTGCAATATTAATGTTTTTGTCAATTGAATATTTTTTTATTGATATAATAATAAATTAAATTTAAAATTTTAAATATTATGTCAATTTGATCTTAATTCAATAAATCTAATCTGTAATATTTACATATTTTATCAATTTGATCATTATTTAACAAATTTAGCTATTAATATTTACATATCCCATCAACATTTAAGCAAAATATATAAACATCAAGGGCTAAATTTATTATTATATAAATTAAAATTATGTACAATTTTTAGAAAATATTAACGTCATTATTAATTTTCGTGAGCTGCTCGCTTTTGAATTAATAGGGATTAAATTGCTCTAAATTTTTTAAAATAACTAATTTACTTAATATCAAAATTGATAGGAACCAATTTGCTCAATTTCAAAATTGAGAGGGTTTATAAAATTATTTTTATCTTATCTTTTTTCTTTTATTTTTTTTAACGATATACTTTAGTATTTGATGGTAATATTAGATTTCATTCAAATTTAAAGTCAAGTTGAATGTGATCCTTAATCGAGAGTAAAGTTCTTAGAACATTATTTTTTTTCTCAGATGACTTGATCTCAAATTTTACTTAAAACAACATTAAATTTTAGGGTAAAGTACATAAATTATCACTAAAGTATTGGTCGCTTTCTATTTTGGTCACTGAAGTTTTATTTTTTCCTATTTTGGTCACTAACTATTCAAAATCAAAATTTTTGGTCATCAAACGTTAACAATTGTTTGAAATTCAACAGGAGTCTTGACGTGGGTTTTTTATTGGTATAATAAATAAATTATATAAATCTATCAATTTTATCCTAAAATTATATACAAATATAAAACATTCTTAAAATAATAAATTAATAAAATGATATTTCACTAAAATTATAAAGTATTTGCATAAGCCAATATTTCACTAATTTTTTTTAAAACATATTGTTTTTATTTAATTTCTCAATTATTTTTTTGAAGTTTTAATTTCTCAATTATTAATGTCATTTTCTTTGCTTTCCTAACATACCCATCACATCCAAAAAGCCTCATTGATGTACAATAAAAAAAAAAGCCTCATTGATGTACAATAAAAAAAAAGCTTTAAATTAATGAATGAAAATTGAAACTGAAATTGAACAAAAAAAATTTGTTTGAAATTTTTATATAAATAACTTGATTCAACCAAACACTAAAAATTTCAAACACAGCATTTTTCTTTAACAAATTGATGAACAAAAACTGAAAATTTGTTTTAGCTTCAATCTTAATTAAAAACAATGAAAAAATAATAAAAAAATATCTATCTTAAAATTGACAAACAAGCCTTATTTTTAATTTTTACTCATCAATCTCAAAAGTTCACAACCCTAAATTAAAAAAAGACATTGAAAATATTAAGCAAACACTTCAAAAATTCAAAAAACTTGATTCAACGAAAATAAAAAGAAACTCATAATCAATCATTTCAACAAAACTCATTTGATCTTTTGATATATCTCTATTAAAAGATGAAATGTATCAGTGGTGGAACTTTTTTTTAGTAGAGTTTAGAAAGAAGTATGTGGGTCAACTGTATCTGGAAAAGAAAAAGAATGAGTTCCTCAATTTGAAAGAAAATAACCTGACAGTGGTAGAATATGAAAAAGAGTTTGTTAGATTGAGCAAGTATGCTGGAGAATTGATAGCTACTGAATCTGAAAAATGTAGAAGGTTGAAATAAGGATTAAATGAAGACATCTTTGTACTTGTTATAGCCTTGAATCTACGAGACTTTTCTATTTTAGTTGAAAGGGATCAGAGAATTGAATAGGGAATAAACAAGTAGAAAGAAAAGAGTTTGAAAAAAAGGGAGGCAACTAGTTCCATACCTCCACCTTCATCAAAGAGAACCAGAAATTTCAAGGGTTTTAGGTATTCATCTCCTACTGTGGGACAAAGAACGAAAAGTCAGACGAGACAAATGCAACAGACAACTTCAGTTGCTAGGAGTAGAGGTTCAGAAAAAAGGACAATACTACAATGTGAGCATTGTGGTATATCTCATATTGGAAAATGTTGGTTAATCACTCAAGCTTGTTTTAAATGTGGATCTAAAGGTTATATGATTAAAGATTGGCCAAAAATGGCAGATAATATTGTGGAGCAGTCTATGAGGAATAATCTTATTCAGTAAATGGGTAGATGATCTGGGGTCGCTAGTGGTGCAAGTAGCGATCAGATACCTATAAGAGAAGCAGTTAACAAATCTGAGACTCAAACACCTCAAGCTTATGCCTTCAGAACCAGAGAATAAGGAGATGCACAAGATGAGATTATCTGTACTTTCTCTTTTCTGAATTCTCCTATATTTGCTTTAATTGATCCGAGTTCTACATATTTATACATTTGCATTACATTAGTAGAAGAAAAAGAGTTATCGATAGATTTTATTTAATTTGATGTAGTAGTTAAAAATCCTTTCAGACAAAGTGAAAAAGTAAATAAAATATATAAATGGTGCCTTTTAAAATTCAACATTGTGAGTTCCTGGTTAATTTTATGACTCTCCTATTTCATGAATTTGATGTAATACTTATAATAGATTGATTATCAGAACATTGAGCGTTAGTTGATTGTACAAGAAAGAGAATTTCCTTGAAAACTTTAGAAGGAAAAGAAGTGATAGGGGTGAAAAGTTCAGTGCTTTATCAAATGTAATGTCTACAATGTAAGCTTTCAAAATGGTGAGAAAAGGGTATGATACTTTCTTTACCTATGTCTTTGACACTAGAATGGCAAGTCCTAAATTAGAAGAGATACCAATAGTACGAGATTATCAAGGTTGTTACTCGAAAGAGAAGTCAAGTTCGCTATTGAAGTGATACCCAATATTGCAGTGATATTTGTTTCACTATACCGAATGACACCTACTGAATAAAAAAAGCTGAAAGCATATGTAACAGCCAGTTTTTAGTCAAATTGAAACAGTAGTTTTGGGACCACAAATCTGAAGTTAAAATATTTATTTTATTATTATTCTAAGGTTTACAGCATGATAATATATTTGTGTAAAAATTTCATTAAGAAAATTTATCGTTTGATTAGTCAATTTGATAAAAAGGACTAAATCGCGTAAAGTGCAAAAATGATGTTTTATTAGTTAAAGGTATTTAATAGCTAAGGAATCTTAAATTAGAGGTCCTTATGTTGTAATTATACCATGATTAGTGTGAGTGGACAAAGATGGACATGATTAATGAATTTTAATGAATTAATATTAAGGTTAATTTTGTAATTTGGTTATTTAAAGTATAATAAATAAAATAAAAACCAAATTCTAAGTGCTTTCATCTTCCTTAGCCGATTCTTAGTATGAAGAATAGCCATTTTTTTAAGATTTCAAATTCGATCAAGCTTGGATAGCTAATTAAGGTATGATTTTTGCTCCCTTTTTAATGATTTCTGTGTTTTTGATATCGTTACAACTAGGTCTAGCTAGCCCAGGGACTAATTTGCAAAAATTTTAAAGATTTTGAATGTTTCCATTGTTGAATAAGCATGTGTTTTGATGTTTGATGATAGATTATGAATGTTTGATGATAGTTATACAAGTTTTGTTAAGTAATTTTTAGTGAAAATGCAAATTAGGGATTAAATTGTGAAATGTGGAAACTTTGTGGTTAAAATGTGAAATAAATGAAAAATATAGGTTGCTAGGGACTTAATTGAAATTTAGCTAGCATGGGTTATGGTTGAATTGCATTAATTTGTGTTTTTATGAAATAATGACTAAATTGTAAAAAATGTGAAATACTAGAGGCAATTATGTAAAAATGCCTTAAAGTGATTTTGGAAAAGTGAATTTTGGACTAAATTGAATAGAGAGGTGATTAAATAAGTTAATTTTGATTATATTTAGATCAAGAAAGGTGAAATACGGACTTAGATTGGGGAAATAACAAAGTTACGAAATAGTTGACTCGTTTCAATATTTTAGCATCCGAGGTAAGTTCGTATGTGATAAATTTCATTATAAATGTAATTTAAATGCTTTGATATTGCATAAACTGTGATTACGAGACTGCGGATATGTTCGACAATGATTTGACGATGATTCGACATTTAAAATCCTGGTTGAACTTTAGGAATATATTAGGATACTAGTGACATGTCATTAGGGGATTATTGTAATTATGTGATCCAGGTGCCGGTCCTGTACGTCCTACCGGTGGCTGAGTATACCGGCATGTGTTGCGGTTACTTGATAGCTTGTGTGAGTAGCACCGTGTAGTTACGTCTTGACCCACAACTTGTGTGAGTAGGCCCGTTGATAGCTCTAGTTTGAGCAGTATATGTGATATGAGATTGAGATAGCTTCGGCTATATATATGTGGCACTTCGGGTGTGAGTTTCCTATGTATCTAATAGTATTTTGAATGGCCCAATGGGTAAATGAAAGATGTAATTGTGTATGAGATTGATACGAGATGGTACAGGTATGTACATGAACCGTATAAGCTTAAAATCGAAGAAATTATGAAGTTCTCATATAATCTTATTGTAACAACCCATTTTTCAGTGAAATCGGAACAGTGGTTTCGGGACCACAAATCCAACCCAAAAATATAATTTATTTTTATTTTATTATATGGCTCGTAATATGGTAGATATGTTGTGTGAAAATTTTGATATGAAAATTTTATCAATTAAGTGTTTAATTACGAGAAGGACCAAATCGCATAAAATGTGAAAGTTGAATTATAGTAGCTATAAGGATTAAATAGCTATGAAATTCAAAACTTAAGGTCCTTATATGATAATTAGACCACTAAGAATAGTATGTAAATTTTTCTTGGTGACTCATCCATGGAATTATAGAAAAAGGGCAATGGCTAAATTAAAAATACCAAAATATTTAATTAATTAAAAAGATGATACAAAAAATCATCTTATTTTATGTCATCTTCAACCTAAAACACATGGAAACCCTAGGAGAGAGAAAAGAAACTTTCAAGGCCTAATTGGGTAAGTTCTTTTGTCCCGTTTTTAGTAATTTTGGTATTTTTGGAATCAGGATAGCTTAATCTCTCTATTTAAGGGATTAATTTGAAAATTTATCAAGATATGAAAATGGGTCATGGATGTATATGCTGGAAATTAGAAATTTATGGTAGAAAATGAAAGATTATTGAAAGATAAACAACTTTGACAAAGTGGTTTTTGATGAAAACACGATTTAAGGACTAAAATAAAAAGTTGTAAAATTTGATGAAAAATTCTAAAATTTTATGAATACATGTGCTAGAAAATTTGTAATGGGGCTTTGGGTAGGCTTGGAATAGGGAATAATTTGCACAAGTTTCATTTTCTGGGCCTGCAGACAGAATCATAATTTATGAAAAAGTTAGGGGCAAAATGGTAATTTTGCATAAGAAGTAAATTGAGTCCATTTAAATATGAAATGTGTGAAATTTATGGTTAAATTCATTTATATAGATCCGTACAACACTAATTCGAGGTTAGATTGAGGAAAAGAAAAGATTTCAGATTAGTAGACTTTTATGTGAACAAGTGTCGAGGTAAGTTCGTGTAACTTAATCCGGCATGTAAATATGTTTAATTGAGTATTGTCTTGTGTGGAATGTGATTTAGATTGATGTACATTACTTGAATGCTATCATAAGAAATTTGATACATGCTTAAAAATGCTAAAAAAGGGTTGTGTCTCGATTGAATGTTGAATTCTGATGATTATATGTGCTTTCCTGAAACTAATAAAGTCCTGCATATGTTGCAAATGGGATTTAGCTTGGATGAGTAATCCCAATGACCTTGTTGTAGAAAGGATTTAGCCCAGATAGGTAATCCCGATATAATATCTACCGAGCATACGTTATGATTAGGGTTTAGCCTGGACTGGTAATCCTAATCGAGCCCCTCTGAGCATATGTTATATAAAGGATTTAGCCTGGACTGGTAATCTTGCTATACGATATGTGGCTCGAGAGAGTGTTTCTTGGTTAAGTGCCCTAATGGGTACCCTTGAATAAGAAACTGACAGATTATTGAATCGTACACATCGAGTGTACTACTTGAGCATCCATCAAAATTCAATGATTCAACGGACATAAAACTCTTGACATGGCATGAAAATCTTGAGATGATATAATAATGTCTGGAAAGAATATTGCTTGATAAGCTCATCTATTCTTACTTGATGTGTATGGATGTAACAGGCCGATTTTAGCTAAATCGGAACAGTGCTTTTTAAATGACAAATCCGAGGTTGTAAAATTATTTTAATATTATTTTTGGTGTCTACAGCATGTGGTTATATATGTATGAAAATTTCGTGAGCTAATTTTATCGTTTGATAGCTCAATTTGAGAAAAAGGACTTAATCGCGTAAAATGTAAAAATTGCATTCTAATTGTTAAAGGTGGTTAATTGCTTTGGCTTATTAAATGTGAAGTCCTTATGTTGTAATTAGACCATTTCTAGTGGAGATGGACATAAATGGCCGTAAATCATGTGGTTTATAATGTTTTAATTAAGGGGTAAAATGGTAAACTATGTATTAATGTATATTTAATAAAACAAAACATAAAAATTAGTGTTAATGTTCACCTTTCTCACCAAAAATAAAAAGAAGAAAGACCATTTGAAGCATTTTATGGTTTAGCCCTTTGTATTCTTGATTGAGGTATGTTTTGAACTCGGTTTTTGATGATTTCTATGTTTTTGTGATCATTGTATCGAGTATTAGCTAGCCCAGGGACTAATTTGCATAATTGTTTAATGTTTTGAAAGTTTCCATTGATGAATCCATGAGTTTTATGATGTTTGGTGATGAATTATGCAAGCTTGGTGTTTGATATACATGTTTTGTAAAGTGATTTTTGACAAAAAATTCAATTAGGGATTATATTGAGAAAATGTGAAAATATATGGTTAAATGTGCGAATAAATGATAAATATGGGCTGATATTTACACTAGGAGAATTTGGCTAGCATGTATTTGAAAGGAATTGTGTAATTTTGTGTATTTGTGAAATAAGGACTAAATTGTAAGAAATGTGAAAGTTTAGGGCTAAAGTGTAAAAATGCCCAAGTATGTGTTTGTGGATGAAATTGAATGAATAGGTGATTAAATAAGTTAATTTTGATTGTATATAGATCAAGAACAAAAGAAATCAGACTTAGATCGAGGCAAGAACAAAGTACTCAACTAATCGACTAGTTTCGTCATTTTTACGTCCGAGGTAAGTTCGTACGTGATCAACATGGTTACAATTATATTTTTAATGCTTTGATATTGCATAAATTGTATGTACGAGACTACGGTAATGTTCGACTACAAATCAACTATGTTTGGCACTTAGTGTACGTTTCGAGATAGCTTTGGCCATATACAACACTTAGTGTGTGAATTGGAATAGTTTCGGCTTTATGTGGCACTAGGTGTGTGATACCAAGATAGCTTCAGTTTAATGTGATGGCACTAAGTGTGCGATATCGTTATAGCTTTGGCTAAACATTTATGCACTAAGTATGCAAGTTCTTGAAGCATTGAAAGATTTTCGAATGATTTAACATATTGAACAAAGAGGTGAGAATGAGATAAAGAAATACGGGAAAGTACAAGTACGTACGATACCTATGTGGTAGTTGATACTATGTGTATGAAGCTTGGTAAATTTGTATATACATGATAAATGGTCATGAATTAAAATTGAATGATGATATGAGAACTACTAAGTGTTTATTAATTGATGATTTGTATATTATGAACTGTTGAGTATTGTTGGTATGAGCTTACTAAGCTATGAAGCTTACTGTGTGTTATTTGTCTTTGTTTTATAGAGAATCAAGCTAACTCGGACTTGGGGATTGTTAAGAAGCGCCATCACACTATTGATCATTTTCTTGGTACTCTTGAAGCCTTGTATATATAGTATATGGCATGTATAGGCTAGTTATGGTACTTTGGTTGTGAATATGTCATGAGATTTGGCTTATTATGTATATGTTTTGATTTGTATAGATAGGCATGTGTGATGGCTTGGTTTGGTATGTTTTGGTATAAATGTGGCTAAGGTTTCGTAGTAGTTCAAATGGTAATGTTTTGAGTTTAGTAAATGACTTATATGGTATGATTGAAGTTGATGAATTGAGAGGATATATGCTTGTGAATGAATGTTAGATGATATAAGTTTTTGAATAGGTATTTGGTTTGAATTGATGATGGAATTTGATTGAAATGGATATGATTTAAATTGTGCATTTGGTTAATGATTTTGTGATGCTTATTGTATGATGAATTGGTACCTTTTTTGGTTGTTTAAGTGAGCATGAGAAAGGATGGCAAATTGGCTTTGCAAATGGCCTAGTTTTGTCCACATGGGTAGAAAAACAAGCGTGTGTCTTAGCCGTGTACGACACACGATCATGTTACACGGCTGTGTGTCCCCTGGAGTACCCTTTCGAATTAAGGAAGTATACCCTACAGTTTTGATACGGCCTAGACACACGGGCGTGTCTACTGGTCGTGTGAGACACACGGGCTAGCACATGGGCATGTGGCCGGCCGTGTAACCCAAGTTAGTAACCTCCCTAATTTTTTTCCACAGCTATGGCACACGAGCGTGTCTTTGACAGTGTGGTACAAGTCAGTATGTATGCCCTATTTTCACACGGTTTGTGACACGGGCGTGTGTGGTAGCCGTGTGAGGCACACGGCCTGTTCACACGGGTGTGTGACCCTTAAATGTTAGAAAATTTTATAAGTTTCTCAAATTTTGCATATGTTATCGGTTTAGTCCCGAACCACTTCTAAGCATGTTTTAAGGTCCCGTAAGACCTTATAAGGGACAATGTGAATGAATTGATTGGATTTTGATTATGATTGTATAAATGTATGTGAATGATGTGTGTAATCCGATAATGCCTCGTAATCCTATTCCAACGGCAGATATGGGTTAGGGGTGTTACAATGGAAACTTTGTGACTAACATGTTTGATTGAATGTATGTGATTGGATTGTAAGAGTATGCCCAAAGATCAATCACGAGATGGTTGTAATAACATACTTGGTTTATCATGTTTATTAATATAAGGCGTTGCCATTATTATTTCAGTTTTTTTCTGTGTGCATAAATAAACTGTTTTATAATAATGTCTTGAGAATAATATGATCATTCTTAAAAGATCCTTAGTCAAGTATTATTGTTGGCTAGGACAATAATAATGCATTAAGAATAACATGTAGTTGATTGATGATAAAGAGTTGTCATTAATATGGAGTGTCAGAATCAATGCATGAATATGTGTGTTAGAGAACAACATATTGGACTGACCCGCTATGAGTATGTTTCTTGGATTATTATGTAATTGTCACAACATTACTCATAGTGATTAATATGTATATGATCCTCATACTTGAGATCATCTTTATGCCAACATCGTGAGTTGTATATTTTGATACAGTCAAACAAACACCATAACTGGTTGTTCTATAAAGCCTGATGTTGGATATACCACAATCTATGTTGAGGGATATAGTTGATCAATATAGGATAAGTCCCTCCTACATATTGGGAGTAATATCTCAGGCCACTTGATTGAGTGAGGCTAGAAATGCATGGCCATGCTCAAATAAGTTGATATGAGATGTCATACTTATTTGTGTATCATAGTCTACTCAAGGTATCAAGAAACATGGGATGGACTATACAAGTGTGACTATTCCATGACTTGTGTCCATTTAAAAGATATAGGATTTAAGGATTAATGCATGAAAGGTTAATCATAAAAGGTTATGTCGAATCATGACTTCTTGTAACTTAGGTAGCATTGATGCATTGCTAGATGTCACTCATTGTTTGTAACATTAGAATCGTTCTAATATTATCGCTAACGTTACAAGAACCTATAGGTCACACCCTATGGTTGAAATGAACGAGGTAAAACATAGTTGGTATATTGCTTGGTTGTCACATGAATTAAATTAATTATAGAATTAATTTAATTGGGCAATCAAATTGTTGAACATACTATATGTACAAGGATGTTGTACACATAATCGTAACATAATTTTATTGATATATGAATTTAGTTCAGTATATAAGTTTAAATAAATATAGTTTACCGAAATCTTTATTATAATTAATGTAATTATAATTTTTCGGTTAAACATTATTATATTTATTTGAATGATAATTATTATGTTCGGATTAATTTTAATGAATTAAAATTCATTATAAATATATACCAATTAAGAGGGAGTTATATATAGCAAGGGTAAAAACCTTAAAAAGGATATATAAAAACTAGCCCGAAAATATGCAAGGTGGTCTAGCAGCCGTTTAGCAAAATACTCTCTGAAAATAGTTTTCTGAGATTTCTACTGTTCATTGTCAATCGAGTGGACTATGTAGAGGCCGACATTGGAAAAGGTTGTGGCTTGGTTCGATAGTGGTTCAGCATTCCATATTATAAACACACATGTCATATTACTAACCATGCATGGCAAACAAACATAATCATATTATAAACATTAGACATGACATGAATAGCTAGGCTTACAAGCCATAATCAATATGAGCCACATCTCATGGCCATATGCATATAACTCAATATAAGCCAACACATTTGGCCAAAGAAAAATAATGCATGCCAATCAACTAGATCCCTATACATGCCACTCACATGAAAATTTCTAATATATACTTCATTTTTTCCAAAGGTAGAGACTTGATAGTGTGATGCTGCCTCCGACGATCTCCAACCCCAAGCTAACCTGAAAACACTAAAGGAAAGGAAAGGAAGGGAGTAAACTTTATATCTTAGTAAGACCGTATGAAAATAATAAGCAACTTATCAACTTGCTTCTCATGGTAATACAACCCTATTTGCATTTTTACCCATGTTCCAGTCAAGCTATTTTCTCAAGTCATAGTCACTAAATTATTTATATTTAGAGCTACAGAACTACAAATTAAGTTCCACTAATTGTTCCTAAAACTAGACTCACATATCTTCTTACCATAAAATTTTTAGAATTTTTGGTTTAGCCAATTAGTATAGTTTATTCCTTAAAGTTACCCTTTTTTGCTATATGACAGTTCTGACCCCTCTTCACAAAAAAATAATTATCTCATAATACGGAACTCAGATGATGTTCTCTTCTATTTCTCTTGAAAATAGACTCATTAAAAATTCTAAGAATATAAATTATGACCCATAACTATTTTTTTAAAATTTTAAATGATTTTCTCAAATCAGAATAGGGGATTTCGAAATCATTCTGACTCTATCTCACAATAATTTAAATATATCATAATCTCATGTTCATTTTCTTACACCGTTTCTTTTATGCGAAACTAGACTCAATAAGATTTAATTTAATATTTTATTCAGCTTCAAATTCAATTTCCACAATTTTTGGTGGATTTTCAAATTTGGACTACAGCTACTGTCCAAAACAATTTTAGTACAAAAATGATGATAACTAAGCTCATCACACCTTCACCAATAATTTCAACCATCATGGTATAAATACATATTTATACAATATAAGCATGGACCCATAATCACAAGGTCATCGCCAAATCATTCACATAAACATGGCATACTTATTTACTTTGTTACAAGAATGCATCATAACCCGGAATCATTTCTTATGAGTTTTGCATACATACCCGTTCCACTTCATAGCATAACTTTTTTCTATTCTCACCATTGACATACCTCAGTGGGACCATCATCAAATCATTCCTTAAACTACCCGTTGAACACTTGGAGTACTATTGGATACATCAGAAAACTTGCACATAAGTACCATATACGCGGTTAGAACCAACTCAATAGCGCGCGACATATGTAGCAAATGCTACCTCACACTAAGAAATGCTCGCATTCTAAGCTACTCACGGGCCTTTTATCAAGTTTGTACCCGAACCCCATAGTGCTATCATATAACATACGCTCATTGAGCTACTCACGGGTCTGTACACAAAGTCAGTACTCGCACCCACATTATATATATCATTTTCTCATGAACTCAGACACATCTCATGAGTTCAGACTACAATTCTCTTAGCATACCTTTTTTGTATCCTATGTTATATTCGAGGCTCAACGGGATTTCATTTCTAACCGAATAGCATCACAATTGCTCACAAGGTAATTTACTTTCATAACACACCATTTACACTTTCATGGCAACAAATGAAATTTGGTCACATGAATACCATAAAACAATTACACATGTATCTTATCCAAAATATCATTCATGCTTTCATGGTAACAAATAACATATATTACATGAAACATCAAGGCACATAACACATGGTAGCCATAAAGCATTTAAATTCCACATAATATCAAGGGATTAAAAGTATGATACAATGTCACATTAATTACATATGTACTTATAGTTCATGTAATATCGAAACATAAAAATTCAAGTTTGACATTGCATTATTATAATCACACGAACTTACCTCAAATGAAATTTCGGCTAATTATTCTCTTTTTGTCTTTAACAACACACTTTCTTGATTTAAGCCCAAATCTCGATTTTCTTGATCTAACATGATGAAATTCACTCATTTAATTAATGCACTAATCATTTTAGACCTAAAACATATTTTGGCAAAATTCACATTTTTGCCCATAAACTTTTGCATAATTATGAATTTACCCTAAGGCTCGAAAAATGAAATTTATTAGATTTCTATAAGATTTAAGACATGCTGAACAATTTTCTCTTCTGTGGCAACCTCAAATTCTCTCTATTTCATGCTTTTATAAATATTAACAACTTTTACTAATTAACCCGTTTTAACCATTTTCAACGAAAATCACTTAACAAAAAATGATCTCCTAACCTCAAGCATCCTTATTCTACCATTGAACATCAAAATGCACAATTATCTAGCACGGGTCAATTTTTTAAACTTCATTTTTCATGCAAATAAATGGTAGAAATAGAAAGGTTAAGCTTTTAGGATCTAAAAAATACGAAGAACATTAAAAATGGGGCTCAAATGCACTTACAATTGAGCTTTGAAAAGCTTGAAACCCTACCCATGGAGTCATGTAAATTTCGGCAGCCATATGAAGAAGATGAGCAGATTTTTGGGTTTTTATTTCGTCTTTTATGCCTTAAAACACCCAAATGACCAAAATGATCTTTTTACTAACCCTTCAATTTTTACCCTTCCATGTCTAGATTTGTCTATACCAAAATATGATGGTCTATTTTCCATTTAAAGACCTTTAGTTTAAACCCCCATTTCAAACAAGTACTTATATTCTAGAACTCATATTTTGCAATTAATGCTATTTAATCCTAATAATAAAATTGGAAACTTTGTCAATAAAATTTACTAAACAAAATTTGCACACAATCATTCAAACATATCATGGATTCTAAAATAGTCATAAAATAAATATTTCTACTTCAAATTTGTGGTCTCGTAACCACTGTTCTGACTAGACCCTATTTTAGGCTGTTACAAATTCATCACCTACATAATACTCAATACCCCTTCTCTTCAAGTCAGAGTAAGACTTTTGTCGATCTGATGCAGCTTTCAATCGATCCCGAATAATCTTCATGTTGTTCTCAGTCTCTTTAACTAAATCTAGCCCCAACACTTTCTTTTCACCCAAATCTATCCAACACAAAGGTGTCCTACACTTGAGCCCATACAGTGTCTCATACAGAGCCATTTGAAGGCTCGACTAAAAATTATTATTATAAGCAAATTCTGCAAGCAATAAACGCTCTTCCCAATTACCTCAGAATTTGATTACACAACCTCGCAACATATCCTCAAGAATCTGAATAACTGTCCATCAGATTGTGGATGATAAGCAGTACTGAAATTCAATCTTGTGCCGAGTGCCACATACAAACTTTTCCAAAATTGTGACATAAAGCAAGGATCTCTATCGGAAATGATAGACATTGGTACCCTATGAAGTCTCACAATATCAGCGATATAAAACCTTGCCAATTTCAGCAATGAATAATCAGTGCGCACAGGTAAGAAATAGGTGGATTTCGTCAATAGATCCTGTAACAGCCCATACCCGTATTCAACGCTGGAATAGGATACGAGGCATTACCAGACTTACATCGCAAGTGAGCATACAAATCGAGTCATAAATTTGCAACCAAGGTAAAACCATTTGTATTCAATCACTAAGTCCCTAATACGAGCCTACAAGGCCTAAAACATGCTTTGGATATGGTTCGGGACTAAACCAATAACTCAAGGAATTTTTACAAAACTTAGAAATTTTTTTGCCATGTACAGGGGTCACATGCCTGTGTGGTTTAGGACACGCCCGTGTGGGCAGGCGGTGTGATCACACACACCCGTGTCCCTAACCCATGTAATTCTCTATTTTGCAAGGCATGAACAAATTAAAGTCACAAGGCCAAGTCACACACCTGTGTGCTAGGCCGTGTGGTTAATTAAATTTTCATAACATAGGTGCAGACTTCACACACCCAGGACACATGCCCGTGCTTGAGGCCGTGTCCCTCACACGGTTGAGACACACGCACGTGTCTCTGCCCGTGTGCTCAATTCTGAGCATTCTATTTCTCAAAATTAAGGTGTAGGGGACACACGGCCTAAACACATGCCCATGGCACAAGCCGTGTGTCACACATGGCCTAGACACGCGCCTGTGTGGACAAAATGAAGGCTATTTACCAAGCCATTTTCCACCCTCTTTTACACATACACATACTCAAATTCAATGGCATAAACCATGGTACACTTAGGCAACCAAAACATCCACAATCATGGTCAACACATGTCATTGCAATACCATCATCTATCATTCTCAAGGCATCTCATTTTGCCAAATCAAACATACCAATTTCCCATTCAATAACACCACTAAGACTACTTTCTATTTGCATTAACTTATCAATATACTCTAGCATACCAATGAACCAAACTCATCCATTTCACAACAAGTCATTAAGCCACATTCAACATTTAGGAAATCAATATAAACCACATCATCAAGGGTATTGGCACATGTATGCATATATGTATAAATATATATAAGATTACAATCAATTTAACCAAAATGAGTTAATTTACATGGCCAAACACCAAATCAAGCCGTTGACTATTACAAGCCAATACATTTGACCAAAATCATGATGACACATATAACAAAATGACCAAGTCCCTATACATGCCATACACTCAAAATGTTTAAAATCATCGATACCCAAATGAATCTTTTATAATGTGATGCGATCTCTGACGATCTCCAATCCGAGCTAGCTTGGTGACATTATAAAACATGGAAAGTAAAACGGAGTAAGTTATATAGCTTAGTAAGCTCGTATGAAAGAAATAAGCAAATCTTACCACACATTTAACATTCAAATAATAAATATAAGATGATATAATTTACCATAATTCCAGAACCATAGTGCATTTGATTACAAACTTACCTTGAGTTCATCATTTTGCGAATTTAATGATCATAAGTTTTATGTATATACCTGTACCAACTCGTAATGGTTTCATACCTGCTCACACAGGCTGTCAAGTAACCGCAACATATGCCGGTATACTCAGCCACCGGTAGGACCTTTATAACCAGCACCCAGATCATATAACATAAAAAACCTAGTGACATGTCACTTGTATCCTAATCTAATCCTAAGGTTCGATTGGGATTTCTTGCTTGCCAGAACGTCGTCGAACGTGTCCGTAGATTCATTTACACAATTCATACGAAATTAAAGCATTTAAAATACAATTATAATAAAGCTTATTTACATACGAACTTACCTCGAATACAAAAACGGCAACAGGGATCTATTCGTCAATTATTTTGTTTTTCCCCCGATCTACACCCGAAATTTGTTTTTCTTGATCTATAATACCACATTTAACTTATTTAGTCATCAAGCTATTCAATTCAGTCCAAAATCACATTATGGAAAAAAAATACATTTTTGCCCCTAACATTTCAACATTTTACGATTTAGTCCTTATGCTCGTAAAATAAATTTCATTCAATTTCATCACAACCGAAGCCTAGCTGAATATTACTAGTACTCATAACAGCCCACTTTTTCCATTTATTCACACTTGTCTACACATTTTATAATCTTTTACAAATAAGTCCCTATTTGACATTTTTATCAAAAATCACTCTATAAATGTTGTTTAACTAACAAAAACATGCATTTTCTACCATCAAAAATCAAAATACAAACATATTTGACATGGGTAGAATTTTATTCTTTAACTTTCTTTCAAATAAGTCCTTGAAATAGCTAGATTAAGTTAGAACGATCTAAAAAATATAAAAATCGTTAAAAACGGGACAAGAACGGACTTACAATCGATCTTGAAAGCTTGGCCAAAAACCCTAGCTATGGCTTCTTGAGAATTTTGGCTATGGGGGACTAAATTGAAGAAGATGGACACTTTTATTTAGTTAATTTGTCTTTATTTACCAATTTACTAAAATACCCTTAATGCACAACTTTAAAATTTCCCCTAATCATGTCCATTTTTGTCCATCCTAAAGTATAATGGTCTAATTACCATTTAAGGACCCCCAATTTAAAATTTCATAGCAATTAGACACCTTTAACTTATAGAACTCAAATTTTACACTTATTGCAATTTAGTCCTTCTAGTCGAACTGAGCATTCAATCGATAAAATTTCTTAACGAAATTTTTACACAATTATTCTATCATGCTATAGACCTTAAAGAAATAATAAAATAAATATTTCTACTTCAGATTTGTGGTCCCGAAACCACTATTCCTATTTGACCCAAAAATAGGCTGTTACAACTTTCCCCCCTTAGAGATTTTCGTCCCCGAAAATCTTACCAGAAAAAAAGGTTAGGGTACCGTTTTCTCATAGCTTCCTCAGGTTCCCAGGTAGCCTTTTCAACCCCGTGTCATTGCCATAAAACTTTCACTAGAGCTATGCTTTTATTTCTCAACTGTTTAACCTTTCAAGCTAACATTTTGATCAGTTCTTCACCATATGTCATATCGGGTCGAAACTCAATCTCTGATGGCGAGATTACATGGGATGGACTGATCGATATCGTCGCAACATCGACACATAAAATACATTATGGATCCTTTCTAATTTTGATGGCAAAGCTAGTCGATATGCCACTGGCCCTATTCTTTCAATGATCTCATACGGCCCAATGAAACCCGGACTCAACTTGCCTTTGTGACCAAATCTAAGAATTTTCTTCCACGGTGACACTTTCAGAAACACTTTTATTACCAACCTAAAATTCAATATCCTTACGTTTCAAATCTGCGTACAATTTCTGTCGATCCGAAGCTGCTTTCAAACAATCACGAATTACTTTCACTTTTTCTTTGGTTTCTCTAACCGAATCAACCCCGTGAATCTGTTTTTCACTAAGCTCGGTCTAGTATAGCAGAGTTTGGCACTTGTGGCCATACAATGCTTCATACGGTGCCATCTTTATACTTGATTGAAAACTTTTATTATAAGCAAATTCGACCAACGGTAGATATTTCTCCCAACTACCTTCTGACTCTAAAACACAACAGCAAAGCATATCTTCGAGAATTTGAATCACTCTCTCAGATTGACCATTCGTTTGTGGATGAAATGTAGTACTAAAATTTAACTTTGTACCCAATGCTTTTTGCAATTTCTTCCAAAATCGTGACGTGAACCTCGGATCTCTATCGGAAATAATAGAAGTAGGTACCCTGTGCAATCTAACAATCTCAACAATGTACAATTCAACTAGTTTATCAAGTGAATAATCTGTACGTACCGGAATGAAATAAGCCGATTTCGTCAATCTGTTAACAACGACCCAAACAACATATTTCTTTTTCGAAGTCTGAGGTAGCCCCGATACAAAACCCATCGTAACTCTATCCTATTTTCGCTTGGGTATCATTACAGGTTGAAGTAAACCTGAAGGTACTTGATGTTCGACTTTCACTTGTTGACAAATCAAACATCTTGATACAAACTCTAAAATGTCTCGTTTCATGCCTGACCACAAATACAATTCCTTCAAATCATTATACATATTTGTACTTCTAGGATGAACAGAGTGAAGAATTTTCTAAATCAATTCAGTAATTGTCGGTACATAAATTCTACTTCGAAACCTTAAACAATCATCCGATCCAATCTGATATTCTGAATCACTTTTCGATTTGCACTGAACTCTTTTAGCTTGAAATTCATTATCACCTTTCTGAGCTTCACAAATTTGTTGAAGAAATACTGGTCTAGCTTTCAACTCGGCCAAAATCAATCCACCATTGGATAAAGTTAGTTGCATATTCATCGCTCTCAAAGCAAACAAAGACTTTCCACTCAAAGCATCTGCAATTACATTCGCTTTCCCCTGGTGATAGTCGATCACTAACTCATAATCCTTCAATAGTTTGAGCCATCTCTGTTGTCATAAATTTAAATCTTTCTGAGTCATCAAATACTTTAAACTCTTGTGATCGGTAAAGATGTGACACTTCTCACCGAATAAATGGTGTCTCAAAATTTTTAAGGCGAACACAATAGTAGCTAATTCCAAGTCGTGCGTCGGATAATTCTTTTCGTGTGGTTTCAACTGTCTCGAGCATAAGCTATCACTTTACCCTTTTGTATCAACACACAACCTAAACTGTTCAAGGACGCATTACTGAAAATCACAAAATCTTTTCCCGACTCAAGTTACACTAACACTGGTGCCTCAGTCAACAACGCTTTCAACTGCTCAAAACTCTGTTGACATTTCTCAGACCACTCGAATTTCACATCTTTTTGTAACAATCTGGTCATTGGTGTAGCAATCATAAAAAATCCTTTAACAAAACATTGATAATAACCAACCAAACCCAAAAAGCTTCTAACTTCAGATACATTTCTCGGTGGTTTCCAATCAACAACTGCCGAATTTTGACTCGGATAAACCCGTATACCTTCTGCTGAAACAATGTGTCCCAAAAATCTGAGTTCTCGGAGCCAAAACTCACTTTTGCTAAATTTAGCAAACAATTTCTTATTTCTCAAAGTCTGTAATACAATTATTAAATGTTCAGAATGTTTAGACTCATCTCGTGAATAAATCAGGATGTCATAAATAAACACAACCACAAACTTATCTAAACACGGCCAGAAAATTCGATTCATCAGGTCCATAAAAACTGCAGGAGCATTACTTAATCCAAAAGGGATAACAAGAAATTCATAATGCTTGTACCTTGTTCTAAACGTGGTCTTCGGCACATCCGAATCATTAACTCTCAACTGGTAATAGCCTGATCTCAAGTCTATCTTCGAGAACACTGTTGCCCCTTTCAATTGATCCAACAAATCATCAATTCTCAGTAAATGATACTTGTTCTTTATCGTAACCTTGTTTAGCTGAAGATAATCAATACAAAGTCTCATGGATCCATTTTTCTTTTTGACAAATAACACTGGTGCACCCTAGGGCGAAAAACTCAGTCTTGCAAAACCTTTATCTGTCAACTCTTGTAACAGAGATTTCAATTCTTTCAATTCGGTCGGAGCCATTCTATACGGAGCTATCAATATTGCTGAAGTCTTTGATACTAAATCAATAGTAAACTCAACCTTTCTGATCGGTGGTAATTCAGATAACTCTTCTAGAAACATATTCGGGTATTCATAAACTACCGGCACAGATTTGATCTTCAATTTAGACACTTTCGTATTCAGTACATACGCAAGATAAGCTTCACAACCTTTTCTTACATACCTCTGAGCCGACATCGACGAAATCACAATAGGCAACTCACCTGACTCATACGGTTCAATTCAATAATCTTTCGTCTACAATTCACTACGACATTATGTAGAGCCAACCAATCCATTCCGAGAATTACATCAAACTCATCAAACGGTAAAAGCATTAAGTCAGCTGAAAAGCAGTGACCCCAAATCATTTAAGGACAACTCTTGCAAACTTTATCAACTAAAACATATTTGCCTAAGGGGCTCGACACTTTAATCACATACTCAGTGAACTCAACAGGCAAATTCTTGCTAGATACCAAATTCATGCAAACATAAGAATGAGTCGATCCAGGATCAATAAATGCAACTACATTAGTATCATATAGAGAAAATGTACCAGTAATAACATCAGGGGATGATGAATCTTCATGAGCGCGAATAGCGTAGGTTCTAGCAGGTGCTCTGACCTCTGATCTCGCAGTTACATCTTTTGTTACACCTCAGCTACTATTCCCATTTCCTGTATTTCTCAGTGGCCTCCCTCTAGTGGTAGTGTTGCTCGGTCTTACATTCTGAAAATTATCTTTCTCAGCCATTTCAGGGCAATCTCAAATGAAGTGATCTCGGAAGCCATATTTAAATCAAGCTTGGTTATTCATCCTACATTCACCAGGATGTCTTCTACCATAGTGTTGACATTCAGGTCTATTAGACCTAGCATTACCAACGCTCACTAGACGTAGTTTGGGCCTTAGAACCCAAATATTGCTTTCCGCGATCTCGGTTGGGATACCCAGCTGAAACAGTTGAATGAGTATACAAATCCCTCGATTTCTTTGGCGAAGATCGAAATGACTTATTCAGCGGTCTTTTTCTCGAATCTCTAGTCTCAAACTCAACTTTTCTATTTTTTTTGCTCAACTCTTCGGTTCTGCAAGCTCGGTCGGCTAGCACAACAAATTCTTTCAACTCTAAAATCCCAACTAACAGTTTGATATCCTCATTCAACCCATCTTCGAATCTTTTACACATGATGGCCTCAGTGGAAACACATTCCCGAGCATATTTACTGAGTCTAACAAACTCTCGCTCATATTCAATCACGGACATACAGCCTTGTTTTAGCTCTAAAAACTCTTTGCGTTTCTGATTAATGAACCGTTGACTGATATATTTCTTTCTGAAATCATCTTGAAAGAATTCCCAGGTAGCTTTTTCCCTCGGTACCATTAATATTAGAGTATTCCATCACTGATATGTCAAGTCCCTCAGAAGTGATATAGCACATTTCAAGCACTCATTTGGTGTGCAAAAAAGCTCATCAAATACTCGGATAGAGTTTTCAAGCCAAAACTCTACTCTCTCAGGATCATTGTCAACATTGGCTCTAAATTCTTCAGCCCCTTGTTTCTGAATCTTATCAATTGGAGGCTAGTTTAGTCTTAACAATTCCACACCATGGGGAGCTACGGGAACCGATTGAGGGTTAGGTGGGGGTGGAGGATGTTGGGCAGCTGGATTTGTTTGAACAAACTCGGCAAGCCACTCATTCATCCTTTGGAAGAAGGCTTCCCTAGCCTCTCCTCCCTGATTAACTGTTACTGGTCTACTTTCAGATGATGCTGTCCCTTGGGTAGGAGCCGGCGCATTACTTTTAACATCATCAGCTACATATCGGTTGGGCTCTATTTACTATATGAAAGCATAATTTTAAATTATCAGAGTCGTCACACTATCACAATTTATATATGGCATGTATAGCTAGACTCTAGCACAGGTTATGTTAGTCCTAGAATCGACTAAACCATCTCTTTGATACCACTAAATGTAACAGCCCTTACCCGTATTCAACGTCGAAACAGGATACGAGGCATTACCGGACTTACATCACAAGCGAACATACAAATCAAGTCATAAATTTGCAACTAAATTAAAACCATTTGTATTCAATCACCAAGTGCCTAATACGAGCCTATGAGGCCTAAACATGCTTCGGATGTGGTTCGAGACTAAACTAATAACTCAGGGAATTCTCACAAAACATAAAATTTTTTTTCCATGTAATAGGGGTTATACGCCCGTATGGTTTGGGACATGCCCGTGTGGGCAATCCGTGTGGTCACACACGCCCATGTCTCTAACCCGTGTAACTCTCTGTTTTGTAAGGCATGAACAAATTGAAGTTACACGGACAAGTCACATGCCCGTGTGCTAGGCCGTGTGGTTAATTTAATTTTCATAACATAGGTGCAGACTTCACACGCCCAAGACACACGCCCGTACTTGGGGCCATGTCCCTCATAGATTGGGACACACGCCCATGTCTCTGCCCGTGTGCTCAATTCTGAGCATTCTGTTTCTCAAAATTAAGGTGCCGGGGACACACGGCCTAAACACATGCCTATGGCACAGGCCGTGTGTGACACACAGCCTAGACACACGCCCGTGTGTCTACCCGTGTGGACAAAATAAAGGCTATTTACCAAGCCATTTGCCACCCTCATTAACACATACACATAAGCAAATTCAATGGCATAAACCATGGTATACTTAGGCAACCAAAACATCTACAATCACAGTCAACACTTGTCATTGCAATACCATTATCTATCATGCTCAAGGCATCTCATTATGCCAAATCAAACATACCAATTTCACATTCAATAACCCCATTAAGACTACTTTCTATTTGCATTAACTTATCAAGATACTCTAGCATACCAATGAACCAAACTCATCCATTTCACAACAAGTCATTAAGCCACATTCAACATTTAATAAATCAATATAAACCACATCATCAAGGGCATTGGCACATGTATGCATATATGTATAAATATATATATGATTACAATCAATTTAACCAAAATGAGCCAATTTACATGGCCAAACACCAAATCAAGCCTTTGACTATTACAAGGAAATACATTTGGCCAAAATCATGATGACACATAGAAAAAAATGACCAAGTCCTTATACTTGCCATACACTCAAAATGTTTAAAATCATCGATACCAAAAATAAATGTTTGATAGTGTGATGCGATCTCTGATGATCTCTTATTCGAGCTAGCTTGGTGACACTATAAAACATGGAAAGTAAAACGAAGTAAGCTATATAGCTTAGTAAGCTCGCATGAAAGAAATAAGCAAATCTTACCACACATTTAACATTTAAGTAATAAATATATAACGATGTAATTTACCATAATTCCATAACCGTAGTGCATTCCATTACAAACTTATCTTGAGTTCATCATTTCGCGAATTTAATAATCATAAGTTTTATATACATACCTGTACCAACTCGTAATGGTTTCATACCTATTCTCATCTCTGACATACCCAATGAACCACTGGAAATAATAATATCGGATACTCGGGAAACCTTGCACACAAGGTGCCACATATGTAGTCATTGCTACCTTTATCTCATAACACATATATGCTCGCTTTCGAGCCATCATCGGGCCTGCTCACACAAGCTATCAGTCAAGACGTAGCTACACGGTGCTGCTCACACAACTGTCGAGTAACCACAAAATATGCCGGTATACTTAGCCACCGGACTAGCACCCGGATCACATAACATAAAAAACCAAGTGGCATGTCATTTGTATCCTAATCTATTACTAAGGTTCGATTGGGATTTCTCGCTTGCCAGAATATTGTCGAACGTGTCCGTAGAGTCGTTTACACAATTCATAAAAAATTAAAGCACTTAAAATATAATTATAATAAAGCTTATTTACATACAAACTTACCTCGAATGTAAAAACGGCAACAGGGATCTATTCGTCAATTATTTTGTTTTCCCCCGATCTACACCCGAACTTTGTTTTTCTTGATCTATAATACCACATTTAACTTATTTAATCATCAATCTATTCAATTCAGTCCAAAATCACATTACATTTTTGCCCCTAACATTTCAACATTTTACGATTTTGTCTCTATGCTCGTAAAATGAATTTCATTCAATTTCATCACAACCAAAGCCTAGCCGGATATTACTAGTACTCAAAACAGCCCACATTTTTCATTTATTCATACTTTTCTACACATTTTATAATCTTTTACAAATAAGTCCCTGTTTGACCTTTTTTTATCAAAAATCACTTTACAAATGTTGTTTAACTAACAACAAACATGCATTTTCTATAATCAAACATCAAAATAAAAACATATTTAACATGGGTAAAATTTTAGTTTTTAACTTTCTTTCAAATTAGTCCTTAAGATAGCTAGATTAAGTTACAACAATCTCAAAAATTAAAAATCATTAAAAACGGGACAAGAACAGACTTACAATCAAGCTTGAAAACTTGGCCAAAAACCCTAGCTATGGCTTCTTGAGAATTTCGGCTATGGGGGACTAAATTGAAGAAGATGGACACTTTTATTTAGTTAATTTGTCTTTATTTACTAATTTACTAAAATACCCTTAATGCATAACTTTAAAATTTCACCTAATCATGTCCATTTTTGTTCACCCTAAAGTATAATGGTCTAATTACCATTTAAGGACCTCCAATTTAAAATTTCATAGCAATTAGACACCTTTAACTTATAGAACTCAAATTTTGCACCTATTTTGATTTAGTCCTTCTTGTCAAATTGAACACTCAATCGATAAAATTTCTTAACAAAATTTTCACCCAATTATTCTATCATGCTGTAGACCTTAAAGAAATAATAAAATAAACATTTCTACTTTAGATTTGCAGTCTCGAAACCACTATTCTGATTTGACCCAAAAATGGGCTGTTACAGATCCACAATCACCCAAATAGAATCTTTCTTAGACAACGTCAATGGTAGACCATTAACAAAATCCATGGTGACATGCTCCCACTTCTTCTAAGGAACTTGAATAGGGAGGAGCAAACTTGAAGGAAATTGGTGTTCAACCTTGACTTATTGGCACGTAAAGCATCTAGTCACAAAGTCTATCACATCATGTTTCAATCCCGACCACCAATGCTTCTTACAAAGACTGATAAATCGTAATTTATACATATTTTTATCCCTCACTTAACACGTTTATGAATGATTTCTCCTTAGATTTGGTGAATTTGATGCTCCTAATCCTTTAATTTCATGTTTTATACTTAGGTGAGCATAGAAGGACGAAAAGAACAAGAAACGGGCCAAAAACAGAGAAAACGGGCTGACAAAGGAAAATAACACGGCCCAAATCAATCTCAGCACAGGCGTGTTAATCTAACAGGCTCGACCACGGCCTAAAGTAATCACACACGGGCGTGTCCCTGCCGAGCCCTAGCAAAGTTCCATTCGAAAAAGGGCAAGTTTGAGGGCTTTTAGGCATTCTAAAGCCTATTTAAACACCCTAGAGGAAGACTAAAGGGGAGACGGAGAATAGGGAGTAAGGACCTACTGCGAGGGTGCCCTCACCATGGGTTACCTCTATGGCTACAAGTTCAAACATTCTACAATGGTGTGAATCCCTCGACAAGACAGATGATTGACGCAGCCGCTGGTAGAACCATCAACAACAAAACACCTGAAGAGGCTTACGAATTTATTGAGGAGATGTCACTGAATAACTATCAGTGGTAAGTCATGAGGACTAAGCCAACAAAAACCACAGTCGTTTATAATGTTGATTCGGTTACTATGCTATCAAATCAGTTAGAACTTCTAAAGAAAAAGATTGATGGTTTACTTGGTTCTACGCAAGTTCATCTAGTAATGCAATGTGAAGCGAGTGGAGGTGGATCGAGTAATCCAGAATATCAACCCTATGGCCACAACATGAAGAACGAGCAATTAAATTATATGGGAAATAATCCTCGATCTCAAAATAATCCTTACAGTAATACCTATAATGCAGGTTGGAGGAATCACCCAAACTTCTCATGGGGAGGTCAAGGAAATCAGAGACCACCACCACCCTCATGGTTCCAACAACCACCTTACCAATAAGAGAAAAAGCCGAACCTTGAGGAGATGCTATCCAAATTCATCGCGGTGTCAGAAACTCATTTTTAGAATACCGAGACAGCACTTAAAAATCAACAAGCATCAATCCAAGGGCTCGAAACTCAGATAGGCCAGCTGTCCAAACTAATATCCAAACTACCACAAGGTAGCTTGCCAAGTAATACTGAACCTAACCCAAGGGAACAGCTCAACACAATTAATGTTCAAGATAAAGAAGGATTCATTGAGCTTGAGCTAGAATCGAGGCAAGAAACTGTGGTAAGAAAAGGTAAAGGTGAGGTAAGTCATAATGAAAACAAAACGGTGAGTGTAAAATATAAACCTTATGTGCCATACCCTAATGTGACAAGGAAAGACCGCTCAGATGAACAATTTGGTAAATTCCTTAAACTTTTGAAAAAATTACATATTAACTTACTGTTTATTGAAACTCTATCGCAGATGCCGAATGCAATGAAATTTTTAAGAGAGCTATTAACAAACAAGCGAAAATTGGACGAGGCATCGTATGTGGAGCTAAACGCAGTTTGCTCAGCTATTTTACAGAATAAGCTGCCTAGCAAATTAAAAGATCCAGGGAGTTTTACAATTCCTTGCTTAATTGGTAGTTTAGATGTTAATAATGCATTAGCTGATTTAGGGGCAAACATTAACGTCATGCTTTACAAAATGTTTAAGCAACTAAGTCTTGGGAAACCCAAACAGACTAGGATGAGCATTCAATTAGCAGATAAAACTATAAGATTTCCTAGGGGTATTATTGAAGATGTGCTAGTTAAAATCGATAAATTTATATTTCCCGTTGACTTTGTTGTTCTAGACATAGAGGCGGATAGCAACACTCCTTTAATTTTAGAAAGGCCTTTTTTAGCAACCGCTAAAACAATTATTGATGTTGGCACAGGTGAGCTCACACTTCGTGTGGGAGACGAAACAATCACCCTTCAAGCTCACAATTTTGGCAACACACCGAAAATTGAAGGTAATAGTCTAAACCAGTCTATTAAAACTGATAATATGGTGTAACCTACTTTGCAGAAAATGAGTTTGAAGGAAGTACATGAGCCATGTTCAAGCAATACTAGAGGACCCATTCATGAAGAATGAAGGGTGCAAATAGAAGAGCTAGATGAATGGTGGACACATAAATCGAGAACACACGATAAATCGAAACCACGTTAGAACGAGCTCAATACCTCTCCAAATCAACTTAAGGTTGGAGATAAAGTTTTATTAGATGCCACAGATCCTCACATTGTCACTACAAAACCGAATAAAGAAATCCCTCTTACGGTACTTAGTATTTTCCCATTCAGTACAGTCGAGGTAAGTCATCCCAAGTTCGGCAATTTTAAGGTAAATAACACATGTCTAAAACCTTATTTTAATGAGATTGATAGCAGGAATGAGGAGTATAAACTCCTTGAACCACCATGAACATTCGATGGATAGGTAAGTCGAGCTTAAACTATAAATAAGCGCTTCTCGGGAGGCAACCCGAACACTAACTATATTAACTTCTTTAAATTTTAGTGTTTAACACCTAACTTACTAACAAATCTCTTAAATACAGGTTCACCACAAAGACACAGCCAAGCACATGGGCGTGCTTAGGATCGTGTGGAAACAGGGCAAAAATCTTCCCCAAACATGGGTTGCGATAAATCGCCACGGCCGTGGGACAGGCCCGTGGGTGAACCTGCCAAAACAACACGGGCGTGCTCCATGCCCGTGCCCTAGGACCGTGGCTGAAGTTGAGAAACTAGCACGGGCATGTGACACGCTCGTGTCTAGCACCCGTGGTTGAACCTGTTAAATTAACAAGGGCATGGGCTTGCATACACGAGCATGGAAGAAGCAAACAAAGCTAGACATGGTCATGCGACACGGTCGTGTGCACCAACACGCCCAAGGTACACGGGCATGGGCTAAATTTTAGACTCACCAAAATAGGAAAAACGCAAAACACACTGGCTAAAATTGGGGAATACGGGCGTGTCTCCTGGCCGTGTACCCCAAAATCTATAAATAGGCTGCAGTATTCATTGTTTTCTTCACTTAAAAACCCTAACCCTAGTCACTGCAATCCCACACGGCCTCCTTGCCATGCCCATGCGCTGCCTCCAACTCTATTTTTGACGTTTATTCTTCCCTTTCTAGTGTTTGTTTACTCTTTTCTCTTTTATTTCACTGATTTATGGTGCTATTTTTCATAGTAATCTATATTTTCATGTTATTTTCATCTTTCTATCACTTAAATTTCATTTATAGAACAAGTTATAATCTTTTTCATGTTCAAAATTCTTACTCATTGCATGATTTCTCTACTCCATTTGATTAGTTAGAAGTGAATATTCATGGTTAGGATAGTTGAAATATTCATGCCTTTTGTGTTGACATTTTTTTTCATCCATATAATATGTTGCATTTCATTCTTTGCCATTTTTACCCATACCACCATGCTAATGCCACAAAAGTATGCTATTGAACTTATTGTTTAGTTAAATTTAGTAGTTGTTGCTGAACATATTTATGGCTTTTTCTCTTTGAATTTAGTTGCATTTTACCTTGTCCGCTCACCAAGACGAATTAATGGTCCCAATTGCCGGTTCACCATGTCGTCTTCACGAGAAAAGAAAGCCACCGTCCCTGCCTCAAAGAAAAGAAAAGGGGCGTCATCTTCCTCGGGCCCTACTGCGAAAATTCACCACCCTTTCCTACAATTCCCCAACGGGCCCCAAGAAGAACTTTTTCAAATACTCTGGGCCCGGCCTTTACCTGCGGGCCGTTGCATCGACTGGGCTACGGTATGATGCGATTCAGGCCCTCCTAACCACTAATCCTTGGGAGCTTTTATTTGGAATCATCGAGCCGACTTACCTAGAGCTCACAATGGAACTATGCTCAATGTTCCACCTTCAAACAGTAATGACAAACTACGATGATCCCGGCATGGTCCAGTTTCACTTAGGCAGATTAGTCCGCCAACTAAGCGCCCCAGAATTCGGCACTGTATTGGGCTTATATACGGAGGAGTTCAGAGTGGAGAATGGCTTACATGCTCTCAACCGCAACATCCATCGTTCTCGCTCACGTTGCTGGGATGCCCTCGTTCCATGTTCGGCCAGCTATGACCCCAGTCGCACTAAGGCATCATCTCTCCCTCTGTCCTTAAGGTATCTACATTCTATTTTATCTCACACTTTGACAGGGCGGAGAGAGAGTGTGACAGCCCTAATTTGACCCTAGTCGGGAAGTGGTTTCAGGACCACAAAATCGAGTCATAAAAATAATTAATTGTTATATTTTATGCTTATTATATGTGTACATGCATATGTGAAAGTTTCATGCTTTAATTTTGTCATTTGTATGTGAAATTATTAAATAAGACTTATGTGAGATAATTGTGAAAGGTGATAGGTAAATTGTAAGGATCAAATAACAATAAGGTGAGAAATCTTGGGTTTGCATGTCAAAATACCCTTAATGCATGAAGTAGCCGGCCATGTAATGATGTTCCTCCACTAAGTCTAATTAAATACAATTTTATAATGGCAAATGATAAAATAATCTAAATAGAAAATAAATTAATAAGAAAAAGATGAATAAAATATGAAATGGAAGGTGAGAGAGTGTTCATCTTCTTCTTGCAAAAAAAACCGAAACTTAAGTGAAGGAAGAAAGAAAAATTGTTCAAGACATTTGGCCAACTTAAGAGTTAATCAAGGTAAGATTTCATGTTATTTTCATTAAATTTTATGAGAATTTAGTTAATAGTCAAGTTCATATTATAACCCATATGTTGATTTTCTCTATTTGGTGACAAAATATACATATGGTTACTATGGTTAGATATTAAGAGGATAGTGTTGAGGCTTAGAATGGAAATATTAGAAGGTGAAGAATGAATTAGCTAATGGATATATGTGCATTTGAACAATAGTATGAATGGATGTGGAGTTTTGTTAGTTAGAAGTATTTGGTCAAAATGTTATATGGTAAAATTATGTGTTAAATGAAATGAAAATGATATTATATTGGAGTATGTATATTCGGCCATATAAGTAAATACATAGGTAATGTTAAATTTGATTTTGTATATTCGGCCATATAGGTGTATACATTGGTGATATTATCTTTAATTCTTTAAAATCGACTAAATGGGTGATATTGGCTTATAAGGTTGAGTTGATTCATGATTATGTACATTGGAATTAAATATATCAGAGACTATGCTATTTTGGAAGTGAGAATGCATTCGGCCTTGAGACACTATATAAGTATTAGTTAAGGTTTTAAATGTTTTGAACAATAATGGTTGTAAGATGTAGTGAAAAATCATTAAACCATATATATGAGTAATTAGCAAGGGTGATTGCCGTGTATATATTATATATATGTGTTTATATATGAGTGTAATTAAAGTATTGATTGGATTATTGATAATAAAGTGATATTAGGTGGTTGATAGCCGAATAGCTTAAAAGCATAAGGTAGAATGATCAAATTTTTACCGTGTGGTTCTTGTTTTATAAAATCATAAATATTATTAGATATAAAAAACTAGCAAGGCGATTAAACTAGTTAATTTATTTATATCAAGCTCAAGAACTTAAAGGAGGGGAATCAAGCAAGGGCAAAGCGAAGAGCATCGAGTAGCCGATTAGAATCGTTTTATTCAAAACGAGGTAAGTCTATAAGCAGTTAAGGTTGTTTATTCTATACATAATTGGTATATACATATCATGAAAGAATTACTCTCGTTTATGTATTATTTGATTGAAAAGGGTTATGGCCAATTATGATTAGTTAGTTAAATCAATCACTTTGAATTAATGAAATGACTTGGTACTAGGCGTGCAGATAGAATGGCACTATGTGTGCGGATTTGAATGGCACTAAGTGTGCGGAATTGTATGGCACTAAGTGTGCGAAAATGATATGGCACTATGTGTATGGATTTTTGTGGCATTGGTGTGTGGAGTTAAATTGTCGATTCGCATGTGGATTACTAAAGCACTATGTGTGAGAGTTAACATGGTATGATGGGTGTAAAAATTTCTTACTCGAGCACTTTTTGTGTGAAATCGGTTATATAATACTTTGGTTTAATGGTGATAGTTGACTAGCAGTGAATTGATAATTTAGATATTATGTGAACCTTTCTAATTTCTATTTTTTTTTTACATTTTAAGTCAATTGTTACATTTCATTGCTTACGACTTACTAAGTTGAAAACTCACTTGGTGTTTTTGCTTGTCTTTTATTTAGATTTTCTCTAATACATTTTGTGTGCTTGGGACCATCGTCGAAGTCATCATGCCTGCCTGCAACGTTTTGGTATCCCTTTCTTAGTTAATCGTAAGTTAACATTATGGCATGTATAGGCTAATATGTATTTTGTTTGAACTTTGATATGTATACTTCCAACCATGAGAATATGGCTTAAATATTAAGTTTGAAATTGGTTATGTTTAATCATGGTATAATTTGTCTTAGTTATAATGTTTTATGCTATTAATGACTGGTATATATATATATATTTTTGAATCTATACTTATGTTTTGAGTGTTGAAAATGCTAAGAAATATTGATTATGTGTTTTGGATGGTTCGATTATGATATTTTTTTTATATAAGTGATTATTTGTAATTTGGCTATTGTATTTGATCTTAGTATTTAATTTGAGATAGCGTAATGGATCGTATGATTATGTCTGAACATAACATAAAATCATATGATATGGTTGTAATAAGATGTAGACATAAGTAATGGTTTTGATTAAACTTGATAATGATAAATTATATGTTTCGGCTATGTATGAATAAGGGATGTATATGGTGTTATAATGAATTATGCATTATTAAAGATGAACTTAACGAAATGAAGATGATGGAATGAATGGTTTATAAAGTCTAACAAGTATATGCATGTAAAATTTCAATAAGTTTTATTTACGGGTAATATCTTGTAACCCATTTCAGTGATGGAAACGAGTTAGGGGTGTTACAGAGAGCACCGGCATCGTCACTACCCATGACGTCTACTACTTATGGTGTATGTCAAACGGGCACATCTTCGACTCGTATACTTTATCGCCCTTGCCATTTGCCACCAGACGGAGCGACATCGGAGGAGGGTTATCTCTATTGGCCCCAACATGACTCGACTGGCACGACACTTCAGACTCCTCGACACCGCGGCCCAAGAATCATCCCTTACACTCATTGGCCAGCTGTCTCCACAAGGCATCTCAAGCATGCTTAGCATGAGGATGATCGAGAGGCACCGAGGAACCTACCCTCCCCAATATTGTCTTGCCCAATCTACTAAGGAGGAGGCTCCAGAGGACATTACTGATGATGTCCCTCCACAGCGCGAGGACCCACCATCCTAGCCACCACGCTCCCATCGTCCAGTTCATGCGGCGGCTTCATATGCTGACATATCTGAATGCCTCAACCGATTCGAACAGCAATGTTTTCACCGATTTGATAACATTAATGCTACTCTCCAGTAGCTCTGTCAGCACTTCCACATCTCATCGCCACCACCACCTCGCGAACCATCCAGCGATGATGATGTTTAATTTTATTTTATCTTTATCTTTAATTTTAATTTTAATTTAATTTTAATTTTAATTTTATTTTAATTTTATGTTTTTATCAATCTCACTTTTAACTTTTAAATATTATTTCCTTTTTGTTACTATCTTATATATTAGGTTTATAAATTAATTTTTAATCTCGGCTATTTCCTTATGAGTAATTATTCTTCCTAATACCCCTAAAAAGTTTTTGATTTTCTCACAGTTATAAAGAGCTCCAAAGCTCAAAATCACTTAGGAACTTCAAACTCCATTGGCAAAGGTTCTCCACGACTGCCATGCCCTACTCGATAACGAGATATAATATTCTTTTGGCGCAGCACTTGTGGCACCCAACCTCTACGACCACCGGAGTATCCTCCTCCACCCTACATCAACTCCAAACTAGGGAGTTCATTCATTTAACACTTAGGAAGTTTCACTTCTCTCCCTATCTTATGATTTTATATTTTTCTATATATCTATCTTTGTACATTGAGGGCAATGTACATCTTAAGTGTGGGGGGTACTCATTTCTTTATCAGAAAAATCCCTGAATGTTGTCTTGTTCTCTTGTAAATCTCTCATTTGATTGACTTATTATTTTTATTGATATATCTTGAAGTAAAACATAGGCATTCATGCATTGATTATTTAAACTTTAAGACATTAGAAAATTAAGCATGCGAAGTTGATCTTTAAGAATTTAAAATCTTAGATTGTTTCCCCAAGTTTAGGTATTATCTTGAATTGAAATCCACAAGTTTAAACATCAAAAAGCCATAATTTTTGTGAGATTATTAAGCCTATAAGAGCATCTATTAATTATTTCATGCTCACTTTTATTATTACTTTGAGTGTGCCAATATCGAATTGTTATTCTAGAACTTGCTTGATTATGCATGTCAAGACCACACCATTTGATTTGATATGTTAAGATGATAGAGGCACTTAGGATTAACCCACTCATGCCATGAAAAGCCTACCTCCATGATTAACCCTTAGTAAACCCCTTTGAGCTTAACAATCCATTCCTTGTATTACCCTTAATATTAACCCTTAACCCATTATTGTTCAAATCCCCTCAATTAATTTGATTCCTATTTTTGTCGACTATGTCATGTTCTTAATAGTAATCTATGTTATTTGACTTGTTCATGTTCTTAATAGTAATCTATGTTATTTGACTTGTTCTTAAAAAAAAAGAAAAAAAGAAAAAACACATGCATACATATTAGTAGTGATCTTTTGTTTGTGAGCTTCAGTATTCAAATTCCATAGTCAGAGAAGAAGCATTGTTGTACACAAGTGATGATTAAATATTTTTCTAGTTAAGTAATTTTTCAACTCAATCTCGATTCTAACCTTTTCTTTCAGCTTGTGACCACACCCCCTAACCAAGCCTTATTACAACCCTCTAAAGACCTTTTGATTGATGTATCATCTCGATTTATAGTAGTGAGATTTGATTTTCATGCAAGCCTATGGTAAAAACTTTTCATATTGGCTGATGATTGCTAATTTCATTGTCCTTAAACACTTCAAGTGATTTGAGTGAATCTTTACTGAGGATGTTAAACTCTATGAGATTTCGAATAGATGGTAACTACTTAGATGAGGGCAGATGCCTAAGTTTTTCATGATTAAATACTCAACTTGGAATGTTTGAAGCTTTAATATTATTTTAGTTGGATTCTCAATGTATGATTACTTATGAGTTAGTTAGAGATATTATTGATAGGAATCATAAGTTGAGAAAAATGAATTCTTAATTGTGAATAGAGGATTTTGCTTGAGGACAAGCAAACGCTTAAGTGTAGGGGTATTTGATAAACCCTAATTTATACATATTTTTATCCCTCACTTAACACGTTTATGAATGATTTATCCTTAGATTTGGTGAATTTGATTCTCCTAATCCTTTAATTTCATGTTTTATACTTAGGTGAGCATAGGAGGACGAAAAGAATGATAAATGGGCCAAAAACGAAGAAAACGGGCCGAAAAGGGAAAACAACACGGCCCAAATCAATCTCAACACGGGCGTGTTGATCTAGCAGGCTCGACCACGACCTGAAGTAATCGCACACGGGCGTGTCCCTACCGAGCCCTAGCTAAGTTCCATTCGGAAAAGGGAAAGTTTGAGGGCTTTTAGGCATTCTAAAGCCTATTTAAATCCTTAGAGGGAGACTAAAGGGGAGACGAAGAATAGGGAGTAAGGAATTACTCCAAGGAAGCCGATTGATCCATCTCAGAAGCCAAATTCATCATCAAGACTGAAGATCTCTCCTCAATTTCCCTTCAGGAGTTTTGGGTTTTCTTCATATTTTGTATTCTTTATTATTCTGAGATGTTTTCTTATTTAGTTATGAACTAAAACCCCTAAATACCTAAGGGGGATGAAACCTAAGATGGATCCTGTTATTATTTTCTGAATCGTATGATAAAAATTTGACTTGTTCTTAATTATGTGTTCTTAATTTTTGTTTTGGTATTTCAGGATATCGATTCAAGATAATGCTCTTAGTTGGAGGATGAATAGTCCCTAGCTAAGAGTGACTTTGTCATAATTAAGTGGAATTGATTGCGCGCCTAGAGATAGGGTGACAAGATTTTGCCAGGTTAGGGTGAAACCTAATAAGGGGATCCATAGATCGAGTTACTGCAACCCTAGGGTGTTAATTAGAGAAAAGTCTAAATTATTCAATCTAGGGATTAGACATTATTAGTCTTGAATAGGGATAATAACATAACTTACGAATTTCTATGGAATAAGTTAAATGAATAAATCGTCCAGTTCGGAGCCAAAATAACAAGTGAAGTGTAGGTGGATTTTTCCTTAGGTATTGTCCTAAATCAATCGTTTTTCCCAAAAGTAATTCCCCAATTCTATTTTTGCAACTTCTTAGTTTAGTTAATTAGTTAGTTAAAACAAACCCCTTTATTCTTAGGCTAGATAGTAAAAAGACGATCATTACTAGTACTTTTAGTCCTTTGGGTTCGACGATCCAGTCTTGCTAAAGCTATACTACTATTCGATAGGTACACTTGCCTACTTCATGATAATAGTTAGTTTCAAGAATGATTAATTATAAATTTGTATAACTTATCACGGAAAATCATGATCAAAGGTCTCTATACATCTTACTACCTCCAAGATGCATAGCATAGGGACTACTATGTGCTTCTCAAAGTATAGATTGCCTCAACTCAAAATCAAAAGGCACACAGAATCTTCGACGATAACACAAGATTCCTTTAGAATTTTAAGAAAAATATGAAGTCTTACCCTTCTTAACAAGCTTCAGATGAGGTTCTAATAACGAATTTGAAATTTGCTTTAGCCTAATCTCCTCAATCAAAGTTGGTCGCACTTGTAACTCTGTAAGCAAACCACCATTATCAGATTTAACAAGCTTCAGATGAGGTTCTAATAACGAATTTGAAATCTGCTTTAGCCTAATCCCCTCAATCAAAGTTGGTCGCACTTGTAACTCTATAAGCAAACCACCATTATCAGATAAACTAAACCTAACAAACATTGCCCTCAACTCTGACATGGACTTCCTACTCAACGCATCCACCACAACATTAGCCTTACCTAAATGGTACTTGATGTTACAGTTATAATCTTTCAAAAGCTTGATCTAACACCATTGTCTTAAGTTCAATTCCTTTTGGGTGATGAGATATTTAAGACTTATGATCTTTATAGATGATAAATTTCTCCCAATAAAGATAGTGCCTCAAAATATTTAGAGAGAATTCTACAATAGCCAATTCCAAATCATGCTTCAGATAGTTGCACTCATGTGGCTTGAGTTGCCTTGAAGCGTATGCTACAACCGTCTCGTCTTACATCAGCACACATCCAAGACTAGAATGGGATGCATCACTATAGACCACGTAATCTTTCCCAGACTTAGGTTTAATCAACATTGGTGCTTGAGTCAAAACTGCCTTAAGTTTCTCAAAGAAGCTTGCAACTCATTGGTCCACTTAAACGGTGTAGTCTTTGCTGCAAACAATGAAAATCCATTTACAAAACTCCTATAATAGCAAGCAAGTCTGAGAAAACTCTAAATCTCACTAACATTCTTAGGCTGCTTCTAATCTAAGATAGCCTCGATTTTCTTTGGATCCATGTAAATACCCTTAGCAGATACTACATGTTCCAAAAACATCACCTACTGGAGCGAAAACTCACACTTATTGAGCTTCGCATACAACTTTTTCTCATGTAAGGTTTGAAGGACCAACCTTAAGTGTTCCTCATACTCCAACTCAGACTTGGAGTAGATCAAGATATCATCAATGAAGACTACAATGAATTGATTAAGATAGGGTTGAAAGACCTTATCCATTAAGTCCATGAATGCGACAGGAGCATTTGTAAGACTGAAGGGTATCATTAAGAACTCATAGTTCCCATATCGAGTCCTAAAAGTAATCTTCAATACATCAACCTCTTTTACTTGCAACTGACAATACCCTGACCTCATATCGACCTTAGAGAAGACTGTAGCACCATGGAATTGGTTGAATAAGTCGTCGATCCTTAGAAATTGATATTTATTCTTCACGTTCAGATTATTTAAGTAATGGTAATCAATGCATAACGTCATAAACCCATCCTTCTTTTTCACAAAAAAAGGGCTGGAGCTCCCCACGGCGACACACTTGGCCTTATGAAGCCACAATCTATCAATTGTTGTAATTGAGCCTTAAGCTCCTTGAGTTCTTTAGGTGCCATGCGATAAGGTGCAATGGACACTGGTGTTGTTTCAGGCAGCAACTCAATTCCAAACTCAACCTTAGGTTTATGAGGTAGACCAGGCAACTCCTCAGGAAAGACATCAGGAAACTCCTTTACCACATGAATATTCTGCAATGCAACACTATCCACATTTGTGTCTAAGATGTATGCGAGGTAGGCATCACACCCTTTACTAACCAACTTCTTAGCTACCAAAGCAAAAAGCAAATTAGTAAGATAATTTCGACATTCCCCAACCATAAAATCTCATTCCTAGAAGTAGTCCTCAAAGTAACTCATTTAGTGTCGCAATCTAAGATGACTCGATGCTTGCTCAACCAATCCATTCCCAACATGAGATCTTATTCTCCAAAGGGTAGTTCTGATAAACCGTAATTTATACATATTTTTATCCCTCGCTTAACACGTTTATGAATTATTTCTCCTTAGATTTGGTGAATTTGACACTCCTAATCCTTTAATTTCATGTTTTATACTTAGGTGAGCATAGGAGAGCGAAAAGAACGAGAAACGGGCCAAAAACGAAAAAATGGACCGACAGGAGAAAATAACACGGCTTGAACTTCCTCACACGGGTAGAACACACGCCCGTGCCATTCTAACAGGCTCGACAACGACCCAAATCAACCTCAGCACGGGCGTGTTGATATCTTATGTAACCGGCCCAGACGTTACGGTCGAATTCAGCATGCCACATGAAAAAAGTTGCTATTCGTTTCATCAAGAATCTCTTTCTTAGGGTTTAAAAACGTTAATGTTATAGGTTTAAGTGAATGGAAGGCGTGTGCACCGTAGGAAGCCGAGAAAAGAGGAGGTGAGTCTGTTGGATCGCTAAGTACCAAGCTCTTCCCGATCCAATCCTAGACATGCACACATCCATTGCCACACTTAAAGCATGTTATGTGTCTATGAAAAATAATTCATGTTTAAGTCTGGTTTAGATATTTATTGCCTTTGAAAACATTTATACTGCGGAAGCTTTACACGTCACCAAGATATTTTGAAAACATATAGTCCTTGTAAAACGCGCCCTAGTGCTAACTAACCAGTTCAATAAATCCATAATTGAAATAATTTAATGAGCGGCCTTATTACAACCTTGAAACAAAACGAGAATAATTAAAAATAAAAGAAATGTGAACTTATTTAAAAAAAACCAGAATTTATTCTTCATGGCCACTCTGAATCCCGCCCACTCCAAGTCCACCAATTAGGGCTCACCGCAAGGATGGAAAGAACGAGGGTGAGTTTGGGGAAACTTCGGTGCATATAGAAACCCATCCAAATCCCAAATCACTCGAGCCCATTGGGCCTAAGCCTTATTCGAATAACGATACACAAAGGACCAAGCCCTTTTCGAATCTGATATCAAGGCCTTAGCCCTTTTTCAGAATACAGTCGGCCCATAGGCCCAATTCGATGTCGTGTAATAGTAATAACAATGAATGCAATCCCGTTTGGGAGACTACTCAACCCACCAACCGCTACACTCCGTACCACCCCTACACTCCATGTGGGAATATCTCAACCCACCCAACCCTACACTCCACGTTGCATTGCTTTGCTCGATTATCGATAAGGTGAGGCAAAAGCCTCGATGACGTGGATGAACCACTTTAAGCACTTCCTCCATCAATATCCCCAAACCCATGCAACATACGAATCACATGATTAATCAATCATGCATTTAGGTCGATTTAAACCCTAGGGGTATACCAGTAATTGTGCTCATTAGGGGTAAATTCGTAAACTTACACATCAACACAAGTTATTTAAGTAATTTTAACAGTTATAAGCAATTCGAGTCTACCAACTAACTAACAGGCCGATTTGCCCATTTCTTACCTATATTGGTCCGTAAGCCCATTGGGCCCAGTTTTGGCCCATCGAGCCCCACTTACCGATGTTCACGTATTTTCGCACACAACCAACTTACCACTTTGCGATGCCGAATCTAACTATTAGTCTATGACTTGAGAGCATTCGCGTACTCTCAAGCAAGCCCATGAAATCACCGAATTTTTCGCTTTTGGCTTTTTGCCGATTTGAACAGAGAAAGGGTGTTCGGTACACACCTATTTTGCAACGACTGCTACCGAGATCCCTTACGCTGTCCTACAATCGTTTAGCACAGTTTTTTATTTACAATCCTCAATCACTAAACCCCAAAAATTGCTTAACCAAAATCAAGCCATGTCCCTAGAAAGCCTTTAAATCTTACCTTCCTACCAAAAACCGATAGCTTGCTCCAAATCTGATTGCTCCAGTGATTTACGCCTTCGATCCAATGCTTAAGAAGACTCTAATCACCAAAAGAAAACATTAATAACAAACCCTTAGAGCCTTATGCCCAAATCGACAGCCTCCCTATTTTTAGGGATTTCGGCTTTTCCTAACATCGTAAAGTAAAACCAAATCTAAGATGATGAGCACTTACCCTCTTACCCCTCTTTGATTTCCACGTAATCTTATGCAGATTTATCTTCTAACTAGCGACAGAGTTCGAATCCAAAAAGTCTTGAAGTTTCGGCTATAAGCCCCCACACCAATGATACTTTCGGCTTTTGGGTGGTGAAGAAAATAACGATGTGTGGCTATGGCCTTGAGGTAGGACTACCGTTAGGTATTTAAAATTAAGAAAAGATGATTGTAGTTTAAATAAAACAAAAGAACATAGAAGAACCTGACTTTGAAGAAATCGGCACAAGCAGTGATCACAGGATTTCGGCTTTTTGTGATTTCGGTAAAGGTGTTAATGCTCACCAGGTTTGACGAACAGCTTTGGAGAAGAAAGTAGAGAAAAAGAATAGAAAAGATGAAGGTTTCGGCTAGGGAGGCAAAAAGGAAGAAAAAGAAAACCCTTTGTGGTGACTGAGCAAAAGAAAACGGCACCACACAAGCCCTAGGTGCCGAAATATCAACCTAATCCTTCTGCCGAATATTCCCTCTCTAATTCCCTAGATTCGGCCAACTCTAGACTCTCACCCAATCTCTTAAATCTCTCCCCTTATCACTCCTTAATTCAAGCATTTGGGCTGATCAGACACTCCTTTGGCAGACTCCACTTGGACTCCAACACTTACCCTTTCTGCACCTAAAAATAATTGCACCTATTTGCCAGCATGGGGGATCGATCCCATGCCTTCCCCTAATGCTTCACACGCCACATTTTTAGGAGCTTAGTGGCGTCACTCTTGCCACTTTACTACTGCTCTTTTTGTGATGCAAATTACCCATCACTCTATATAAGGACCACCTAGCCAGAACCCCTAACTTTTAAATCCAAAACTTCAAAAATCCCACCGGGTTTTGGCCAACACATGGGCCTTCCATAAGCCCATTTTCATACTTAGAATATTAATTTCACATCCAAATACACAGATTTTAAAACTTAACCAAAATATTGAAAACCACAAATAAATCCGAAAATCAGGATGTTACAACTCTACCCTCCTTAAAGAAATTTCGACCTCGAAATTTTACCTTATTAAAATAGTTGAGGGTACTGTTGACGCATTGCCTCTTCGGTCTCCCAAGTAGCTTCTTCTTTGCCATGGTTCCTCCAAAGTACCTTCACTAACGGAACTAACTTTCTTCTCAACACCTTGACGTTACGATCAAGTATTTGCACAGGTTCCTCTTCGAAAGTCAGATCTGACTGTACCTCGATTTCCGCAACTGGTATGACATGAGTTGGGTCAGATCGATACCGCCTCTGCATGGACACATGAAAAACATCATGGATACGATGCAGCTCCGGTGGTAGCTCTAGCTGATAAGCCACTGGTCCAATTCGTTTAACCACTCGGTAAGGCCCAATAAACCGTGGGCTTAACTTACCTTCCTACCAAATCTCGATTATCTTCTTCCAAGTGAAACTTTCAAAAACACCATGTCCCCAACAAATAACTCAATCTCCTTGCGCTTGGATCCGCATCGACTTACGTCTATCGGATGCCTCCTTTAATCGATCCCTTATCGGTCTAACCTTGCCTTGATTATGTCCGCCACCAATTTCGGTCCAAGCACACATCGTTCACCCAACTCTGTCCCAACACGTCGGCGTCGACATCTTCGCCATATAAAGCGCTTCATATGGGGCCATCCGAATACTTGCTTGATAGCTGTTATTGTACGCAAACTCCGCCAATGGCAAGTAGTCCTCCCAACTACCACGAAAATCGATGATACAACCTCTCAACATATCCTCTAGAACTTGAATAACCCTTTCTGACTGTCCATCTGTCTGTGGGTGAAAAGCAGTGCTAAAATCCAATCGTGTCCCCAACGCCTCTTGCAACTTCTGCCAAAACTGAGATGTAAACCTAGGGTCTCGATCAGAAATTATCGACACTAGTACCCCATGCAGTCGCACTATCTTCGCCACATATAGCTTCGCCAACTTTTGCAGTGAGTAATCGGTACGAACAGATATGAAGTGAGTAGATTTTGTTAACCTATCCACAACCACCCACACCGAATCTTTCTTGGTGGGTGTCAAAGGTAACCCACTCACAAAATCCATTGTTACTCTTTCCCACTTCCATAGCTGAATCTTTACCGGTTGCAGTAACCCAGAAGGCAATTGGTGCTCAGCCTTTACCTGCTGGCACGTCAGACATTTCCCAACAAATTAAGTCACCTCTCGTTTTAATCCAGGCCACCAATACACCTCTCGCAAGTCTCGATATAACTTATTTCCTCTAGGATGCATGGCGCAGAGTCCTCCATGCGCCTCTTTCAGGATTGACTGTCTCAATTCAGAGTCCTTCGGAATACAAACCCTTCCACGAAAGCACAGAACTCCCTCAGTATTCAGTCCAAAATCCTCACTCTCACCATTCCTAACTTGCTGGAATCGAAGAGCTAATGAATCGTCCTTCAACTATTTTTCCCTAACCTGCTCAGTCCAAGAAGGCCTTATTTGCAGTTCCGCCAACAAGCTTCCATCGTCATACAGACTTAAATGTGGTAACAACCCTTCGACTCAACGCATCTGCCACTACATTAGCCTTTCCTGGGTGGTACTCAATCGAACAATCGTAATCCTTAAGCAACTCCACCCATCTACGCTGCCTAAGGTTCAACTCCTTCTGAGTCAACAAATACTTTAGGCTCTTATGATCTGTATATATGATACACCTTTCCCCATATAAGTAATGTCTCTAAATCTTTAATGCAAAAATTACCGCTGCAAGCTCCAAATCATGTGTAGGGTAATTCACCTCATGAGTCTTAAGCTGTCGCGACGCATAAGCGACCACCTTACCCTCTTGCATCAGTACGCGACCTAACCCCACTTGCGACGCATCGCTGTATACCGTAAATTCCTTTCCGTTCATTTGGTTGAATCGATCATCGGCGCCACCAATACCTTTTCAAGCGGTCAAAAGCTTTTTGCTGTTTCTCGGTCCAAACAAACGGTACTCCTTTCCTTATGAGTTTGGTCAAAGTGCCGCCAACAGAAAACCCTCCACAAACCTTCCGGTAGTAACACACTAACCCAAGAAAACTCTGAATTTTCGATACCGACCTAGGTGGCTTCCATTCCAACACCGCTTCAATCTTACGAGGGTCCACCTTAATCCCCTCGGCAGAGACCACATGCCCTAAGAAAGTTACCTCCTCAACCGAATTCACACTTGCTGAATTTTGCATAGAGTTCCTTCTCCTCAACACTTGCAACAACACAATACGGAGATGCTCATCATGTTTCGCCTCTCGTTTGAGTATACCAGGATATCATCGATAAATACGACCACGAACCGATCCAAGTAAGGTTGGAATACTCGATTCATTAGATCCATGAAAGCTGCAGGTGCATTCGTCAGTCCAAACGGCATGACCAAGAACTCATAATGTCCATATCGAGTTCGAAATGCTGTCTTATGAATATCCCCTTCTTTTACCCTTAGTTGATGGTATCCAGAACGAAGATCGATTTTGGAGAATACTGAAGCCCCTCTAAGGCGATCGAGCGGATCATCAATCCTTGGCGATGGATACTTATTCTTAATCGTCGGTTTGTTCAATCAAGTAATCGATGCACATGCGCATTGTTCCATCCTTTTTCTTCACAAACAGGACCGGTGCTCCCCAAGGAGACACACTAGGTCTAATGAAGCCTCTATCCAACAACTCTTGGATTTGAGCTTTCAGTTCCACCAACTCCTTCGGTGCCATCCTATAAGGTGCAATGGATACTGGAGCTGTTCCAGGCAATAAATCAATTCCAAACTCGACTTCCCGATTCGGGGGTAGTCTAGGAAGCTCTTCCGGAAAGACATCCCCAAATTCCTTAACAGTTCTGATGGCATCCACAGTCGAATCCTCAGTTCCAGCTTGGCTTACCAAAGCCAAATATGCCTCGCATCTCTTGCGCATCCATTTCTCAGCCCTCAATGCCGATACTATATTGGGCAATTAATCCCTTCGTTCTCCAATAATCATTACCTCCTCATCATTTACAGTCCTTAACACCATCCTCTTAGCTGCACAATCCAAAGTTGCCTTATGCTTGGTCAACCAATCCATCCCTAAAATCAGATCGAATTCTTCAAACGGTAACTTCATCAAATCTCCGCAGAAAACCCTACCTTGAATCTCCAACGGCACCTCCCTGAAGAGTTTCTCTACCTTAACCGAATGACTTAAAGGACTTACCACAGACACCCCACATATAGTCCCCTCGAACTGCACACCCAATGCCCCAGAAATGCTATATGCCATATATGAATGAGTTGATCCCACATCAATCAGAGCAGTATAAGGCACACCATAGATCAGAAACGTACCAGTTATGACATCAGGTGCGTCTCCTTCCTCGCGACGACAAGCAGCATACACCAAAGCTGGCTGACGAGCATCAGCATTGCCATTACCCCTGCCAGATGCGCCACGTCCACGACCATTACCATCGCGACCTTGTCCACGGCCTCTTGGCGGTGGCGGTCCATCTCTTACTGGTTGAGCCAGTCGCACAGCCCCTTGTCCAGCCTCTTGAGCCTGAGCGGCCCTCTTAGGACAATCCTTAATCCTATGCTCCTTAGACCCACAACGAAGACAAGCCCCAGAACATTTCCAGCACTCTCTTTGATGCATTCTACCACAATCTCCACAAGCTTGCAGTCTAGCTGTGTTCACCGGAACTGTTTGAACAGGTTCCTCCATCCTAGCTCTCTTAACATTACGATTTGCAGCACCAGCTGATCCAGCATCTCTCCTGAACCGATTCCGGTCCCTATCGCGATTTTTCCATTCAGCTTGTTTCACCTCCTCAGCTATCTTTGCCTTCTCCACCAGTGCAGCAAAATCCCGCTCTCTCTGCGGAGCTATGAGTACCCTTAGCTCATCCCTAAGGCCATCCTCAAACCGAACACTACGCTCATATTCAGTGGAAACGATGCCCCCAGCATACCGGCTTAATCGTAGAAACTCTGCCTCATATTCCGCAACGGTCTTACTTCCCTGGGTCAGATTCAGAAACTCCTTTCTGCGTGCATCCACATAGCTAGCTCCAACATATTTTGCCTTAAATGTCTGCTTGAATAGCTCCCATGATACCCTCTCAGCTGGGGTACCCTCTCTCACAGTAATCCACCACTGATACGCTTCATCCCGCAGCAATGACACCGCCCCTTTCAGCTTCTGTTCCATTGAGCAGTCTAAGTCATCCATAATCCGCTCTGTGGCTTCCAACCAATACTCAGCCACAATTGGGGTTACTCCAGATACACCCCTAAAAACCTCAGCTCCGTTAGCCCGAAGTCGTTCAGAAATGGACCCCCTATTCATGGGCCCGACATTAGCTCCGGCCACCCTTTCCAAAATCCTCAACATGGCCTGAGACAAAGCGTGCGTCCCTGCGGCTCCGATCATACGGCCCATTTTCGTTAACTGGTGGTGGACGAGCCTCGCCAGCTGGTATGTGCTCCGAGGATGCAGATCCAACTTGAGTACTACCTCGGCCTCGTCCACGGCCTCTTCCCCGAGTAGCCCTTGTACTCATATCGATTTATCTGGTTACGAATTTTATGACATTAGTTATTGGTTCCACTGTTTATTACAGAATGTTTTATGAATAGATAAAGTTGCAGAGTTATTTTCGCGCAAGTACAATTTAGCTACAGTCTCAGTCTTGTAGCCTTAATACTACATTATCTATAGTACTATCTCTAAGGCCCAGTACTATCTACAGTATTATTTTTAGTCCAGTTCCATATAAATATTTAAAGTAGAAAAAGAACACTTACAGACTTGGTGCAGGGGATTCAGTGTGCCACTTCCTTATCAGTCCATTTAAAATTTAAAAACCATGTTTTTGTTTACCGAAAATAAAAAGATTTGATTTGAAAACACTTTTATTTTAAAACTATTGATTTAACCCCGTTTAACAATAGAAAAACTTGAACATCTTCGAAAAACTTACCATTTCCAAAAATACCCTTCTTAGGCCTAGGTTTTTGAAAAGATTTTTGGACCCGATCCACAGCCGAGTTGTTGCAACTTGGCTCTGATACCACTAAATGTAACACCCTAAACTCGGCCCAGACGTTACGGCCGAATTCAGTATGCCACATGGAAAAAGTTGCTATTCGTTTCATCAAGAATCTCTTTCTTAGGGTTTAAAAACGTTAATGTTATAGGTTTAAGTGAATGGAAGCTGTGCACCAGGTAGGAAGCCAGAAAAGAGGAGGTGAGTCTGTTGGACTGCTTAAGTACCAAGCTCTTCCCGGATCCAATCCTAGACATGCACACATCCATTGCCACACTTAAAGCATGTTATGTGTCTATGAAAAATAATTCATGTTTAAGTCTGGTTTAGATATTTATTGCCTTTGAAAACATTTATACTGCGGAAGCTTTACACGTCACCAAGATATTTTGAAAACATATAGTCCTTGTAAAACGCGCCCTAGTGCTAACCAGTTTAATAAATCCATAATTGAAATAATTTAATGAGCGGCCTTATTACAACCTTGAAACAAAACGAGAATAATTAAAAATAAAAGAAATGTAAACTTATTTAAAAAAAACCAGAATTTATTCTTCATGGCCACTCTGAATCCCGCCCATCTCCAAGTCCACCAATTAGGGCTCACCTGCAAGGATGGAAAGAAAAGGGGTGAGTTTGGGGAACTCAAGGCATCTGAGAAACCCATCCAAAGCCCAAATCAGCTCGAGCCCATTGGGCCTAAGCCCTATTCGAAATAACGATTACACGATGGACCAAGCCCTTTTGAATCAATATCAAGGCCTTAGCCCTTTTTCGAGCAGTCACGGCCCCCATAGGCCCAATTCGATGTCGTGTAACAATAATAACAATGAATGCAATCCCGTTTGGGGAGACTACTCAACCCACCAACCGCTACACTCCGCATACACCCTACACTCCATGTGGGGAATATCTCAACCCACCCAACCCTACACTCCACGGTTGTAGCATTCTTTGCTCGATTATCGATGGGTGAGGCAAAAGCCTCCAATCGTGGATGAACCACTTTAAGCACTTCCTCCATCAATATCCCCAAACCCATGCAACATACGAGAACATATTAATCAATCATGCATTTAGGTCGATTTAAACCCTAGGGGTATATCAGTAATTGTGCTCATTAGGGGTAAATTCGTAAACTTACACATCAACACAAGTTATTTAAGTAATTTTTAACAGTTATAAGAAATTCGAGTCTACCAATTAACTAACAGGCCGATTTGCCCATTTCTTACCCATATTGGTCCGTAAGCCCATTGGGCCCAGTTTTGGCCCATCGAGGCCCACTTACCGATGTTCACGTATTTTTGCACACAACCAACTTACCACTTTGCGATGCCGAATCTAACAATTAGTCTATGACTTGAGAGCATTCGCGTACTCACAAGCCCATGAAATACCGGATTTTTAGTTTTTCGGCTTTTGCCAATTTGAACAGAGAAAGGGTGTTCGGTACACACCTGTTTTGCGACGACTACTACCGAGATCCCTTACGCTATCCTACAATCGTTTAGCACAGTTTTTTATTTACAATCCTCAATCACTAAACCCCAAAAATTGCTTAACCAAAATCAAGCCATGTCCCTAGAAAGCCTTTAAATCTTACCTTCCTGCCAAAAACCGATAGCTTGCTCCAAATCCAATTGCTCCAGTGATTTACGCCTTCGATCCAATGCTTAAGAAGACTCTAATCACCAAAAGAAAACATTAATAACAAACCCTTAGAGCCTTATGCCCAAATCGACAGCCTCCCTATTTTTAGGGATTTCGGCTTTTCCTAACATCGTAAAATAAAACCAAATCTGAGATGATGAGCACTTACCCCCTTACCCCTCTTTGATTTCCACGTAATCTTATGCAGATTTATCTTCTAACCAGCGACAGAGTTCGAATCCAAAAAGTCTTGAAGTTTCGGCTATAAGCCCCCACACCAATGATACTTTCGGCTTTTGGGTGGTGAAGAAAATAACGATGTGTGGCTATGGCCTTGAGGTAGGACTACTGTTAGGTATTGAAAATGAAGAAAAGATGATTGTAGTTTAAATAAAACAAAAGAACATAGAAGAACCTGACTTTGAAGAAATCGGCACAAGCAGTGATCACAAGATTTCGGCTTTTTGTGATTTCGGCAAAGGTGTTGATGATCACCAGGTTTGACGAACAGCTTTGGAGAAGAAAGTAGAGAAAAAGAATAGAAAAGATGAAGGTTTCGGCTAGGGAGGCAAAAAGAAGAAAAAAAAACCCTTTGTGGTGGTGAGCAAAAGAAAGAAAACGGCACCACACAAGCCCTAGGTGCCGAAATATCAACCTAATCCTTTTACCGAATTTTCCCTCTCTAATTCCCTACATTCGGCCAACTCTAGACTCTCACCCAATCCCTTAAATCTCTCCCCTTATCACTCCTTAATTCAAGCATTTGGACTGATCAGACACTCCTTTGGCAGACTCCACTTGGACTCCAACACTTACCCTTTCTGCACCTAAAAATAATTGCACCTATTTGCCAGCATGGGGGATCGATCCCATGCCTTCCCCTAATGCTTCACATGCCACATTTTTAGGAGCTTAGTGGCTTCACTCTTGCCACTTTACTACTGCTCTTTTTGTGATGCAAATTACCCATCACTCTATATAAGGACCACCTAGCCAGAACCCCTAACTTTTAAATCCAAAACTTCAAAAATCCCACCGGGTTTTGGCCAACACATGGGCCTTCCATAAGCCCATTTTCATACTTAGAATATTAATTTCACATCCAAATACATAGATTTTAAAACTTAACCAAAATATTGAAAACCACAAATAAATCCGAAAATCAGGATGTTACATCTTAGCCTCGACTACGGCCTGAAGTAATCACACACGAGCGTGTCCCTATCGAGCCCTAGGTAAGTTCCATTCAGAAAAAGGGCAAGTTTTAGGGCTTTTAGGCATTCTAAAGCCTATTTAAACACCCTAGAGGAAGACTAAAAGGGGGATGAAAAATAAGAAGTAAGGAATTAATCCAAGGAAGCCGATTTATCCCTTTCAGAAGCCAGATTCATCATCAAGACTAAAGATCTCTCCTCAATTTCCCTTCAGGAGTTCTGGGTTTTCTTTATGTTTTGTATTCTTTATTCTTCTGAGATGTTTTCTTGTTTAGTTATGAACTAAAACCCCTAAATACCTAAGGGGGATGAAACCTAAGACGAATCTTGTTATTATTTTTTGAATCATACGATAAATATTTGACTTGTTCTTAATTATGTGTTATTAATTCTTGTTTTGGTATTTCAGGATATCGATTCAAGATAATGCTCTTAGTTGGAGGATGAATAGTCCCTGGCTAATAGTGACTTTGTCATAATTAAGTGGAGTTGATTGCGCGCCTAGAGATAGGGTGACAAGATTTTGCCAGATTACAGTAAAACCTAATAAGGGGATCCATAGATCAGGTTAATGCAACCCTAGGGTGTTAATTAGAGAAAACTATCGATTATTCAACCTAGGGATTAGACGTCATTAGTCTTGAATAGGGATAATAACATAACTTAGGGATTTCTACGGAACAAGCTAAATGAATAAATCATCCAGTTCAGAGCCAAAATAACAAGTAAAGTCTAGGTGAATTTTTCCTTAGGTATTGTCCTAAATCAATCATTTTTCCCAAAAGTAATTCCCTAATTCTATTTTCTACAACTTCTTAGTTTAGTTAATAAGTTGTAAAATTTGCATCCTAGAAGTTTTTAGTATGAAATTGCTTTGGAATATTAATTAGGAGGTCTTAAATGGGAATTTGACCAATTTTAAGTTCATGGACAAATTTTGGGACATGGAAGGAATTTTTGAAAGTTTAGTAAGGAGGGGCATTTTGGTCATTTGTATATTAAATGAAATAAAATGGGAAAAATAACACAAAATTGGTCATCTTCTTCACTAGTTGCTGCCGAATTTTCCTCTCTTCCATAGCTAGGGTTTCTTCAACTTTCAAGCTCCATAGTAAGTAATTCCAAGCCCCGTTTTTAATGTTCTTTACATTTTGAAATCCTCGTAGCTCTCTGTTTACCTATTTCTACTATTATTTCGAGTTAGGGTTTATGTTTAAAAATTTACCCATGAATGATAGGCATGTATTTTGATGTTTGATGGTAGAATATGAGGTTTTAAATTATGTTAAACAACTTGTGCTACTCGGTTTTAAGTGAAAACGAGTAAAAAAGCGGCATAATTGGTAAAAATACTTATTGTTCATAACTATATGTTAGAGTGAGAATTTGATGTTGTTGTAGAAGAGAAAATGTTCAGCATGTCATAAAACATAGGAATAAGGGCTGAAATTAAATTTCCGAGCCTTGGGGTAAAATTGTAATTTTGTAAAAGTTAGGGCAAAAATGTAATTTTTCCATAATGTGATTTTTGGATTGAAATAAATAGTATGAGTGTTAAATGAGCTAAATGTATTGTTATAGATCAAGAAAGGCGTGGAATTGACCTTGAGCAGGGGAAAAGAAAAAGCTTTGGACTAAATCGCAAAATTCCACATTTTGCACCGAGGTAAGTTTGTATGTAAGTATTACATTAATTTTATGTACATTCTTATATTTCAGCCTATTATGTAAATATATTAGCGGATGTTAAAAATATGAATAGACCATTGGAAGAATGGAAATAAACAATAGAGAGAGATCCCGGTTGAACATTCGGAGAGATCGAATAAAATAGAGGAAGCGTAGCTAGGTCACATGTATGATGCTGAGTGCACATCATGTGTACAAGAAAGCTACGAGATACAATGTAGTAGCTAGGTCACATGTGTGATACGGGATGTATCCCATGTAGACAAGAGAGCTACATAAGAGATGAATGTAGTTAGGTCGCATGGGTGATACTATGTGTACACCATGTAGACAAGAGAGCTACGGGATATATGTAGCTAGGTCGCATGCGTGATTCCAAGTGAGGGACACCATGTAGACAAGAGAGCTACGAGACAAATCGGCTAGGTCACATGAGTGGTACTAAGTGTTCACTATGTGTACAAGACAGCCGAACTAAACGAAGTATGATGGTGGAGCTGTGGGCTGAAGCCATTAAATATCGAGGGTTGATCCGAATTGTTCAACGGGATGGCTTAGTAGTGAGATTGTAGTCATGGACCTACACTTGTAACGTATGAAATGTGATGAAAATGATTTGTAGTATATAAATATGTAAGTTAAAATGAGGTTAGTGCAAAGAATGGGTGAAAGAGTGAAAGTAGCATTAAAACTGTTTTGGACAGTAACAGTGACGTGATTTTGAAAAATCACAAAAAATAGAATGGATTTAACTAGAGGTTGAATGAGATGTGGAATTAAATCTTAATGAGTCTATTTTCATATAAAAGAAACAGATAAAGCAAAAGAATTCTATATTTTGAGATATTTGCAATTGTGTGTGACTTGCTCAGAATGACTACGTGGTCCCCTGTTCCAACTTTGAAAAATCATTAAAAATTGTACAAAACAAATTAAGAAATATAGTTTATATGCATAAATTCCTTATTGAGTCTAGTTTTAAATGAAACAGATTTTATGGTTATTTGAATTGTGTACTGGGAGAAATTCAATTCGTAATGAACAGAGGTCAGATCAGTTGAGCTGTGTAACAGGGGAAACTTTAACCAATAAACTGTACTAATTGGCTGAACCAAAAATTCTAGAAAAAAATTAGTAAAAATATTTATGAGTCTAGATTCATGGAAATTTTACGGATTTGAATTTTGAGTTTTGTAACTCGAGTTATGATTTATTTAGCGAACATGACGCAGCAGAGACAGCTTAATCAAATTGGAGTGAATAGTGAAATTAAAGTAGATATACTTGAGTTGTTGTATAAACATATTAGATTCTTTAATTAATATTTACTTACTCACTTACTAAGCTATAAGCTTACTTTGTTTTCTCTCTTTTGTTTTATAGTGTCCTTCAGCTTGCTTAGGAGTTAAGGATCGCGAAGATCTGTCCGCACTATCAACACTTTAGGGTATTGAACTAAACATTTTGAATTATGGCATGTATAGTAGACTTAATTATTTTGTTACGTGTCATAATTGCCTAGGTTTAGAATATTGGTTCTGATATTCGATCAACTACTTTGTATAAGCCATTAAAGTTGGCTAATATTGTTCAAGACATATGTTATAACGATACACTATCAAATTGGATGACATATTTCTATTTCGGTTTTTGTTTAATGGTATGTGCTATGTTTTAGTAATACCTTGTACTATGTTCCGGCGACGGTAACGGGTAAGGGGTGTTACATGCCTACATCGTGATAATAGTTAGTTTCAAGAACGATTAATTATGAATTTATAAAACTTATCATGGAAAATCACGATCTAGTTTTTGGCACCGTTGCCGGGGACTAAAATATTAGGAACACTCAATTTTTTATTACTTTATCCATTTATTTTTCTTGCAAATTAATTTTACTTTTTATTTTACTAATCTTCTTTTTCTTTCTTCTAACAGGTTCTTATAGTTTATGACTAGAAGAAACCCGTCGGGACCACTACTTTTTGACGCAGAGATCGATCGCACAGCTCATAGAAATCGACGAGAAATAAGCGAAGCTTAAGTTACACAGAGGAAGAACAAGAGGACAATATCTCAACTACAACCGAGGAGATGGGTAAAAATCAAGACAATCAACTACCTCCTGTGATACCCGCTGAATTAGCAAATCAGAATCTTGCTCCTCGTACTATGTATGATTATGCTAAACCTAATTTAACAGGAACTGAGTCAAGTATAGTTAGGCCTTCTATTGCTGCAAATAATTTTGAACTGAAACCTAACACGATTCAAATGATACAGCAATTTGTTCAGTTTGATGGTTTGCAGGATGAGAACCCCAACACTCACTTGGCGAATTTTCTAGAAATCTGTGACACTTTTTGTAACATCCCGAAATAGGGCCTAAACGGAATAGTGGTTGCGAAACCACAAATCCGAGGTAGAAAATTTTATTTTATTATTATTTTGAGGTTCATGATATAATTGCATGATTGTGTGAAAATTTCGTGATGAAATTCTATGCCTAAAGTGTTTAAATTGAAAGTAGGGACTAAATCGAATAAGTTGCAAAATTTGCATTCTAGAAGTTTTTAGTATGAAATTGAATTGAAATATTAATTAGGAGGTCTTAAATAGCAATTTGACCAATTTTAAGTTCATGGACAAAATTAGGACATGGAAGGAATTTTTGGAAAGTTTAGTAGTAAGGGCATTTTGGTCATTTAGTTATTAAAATGAATTAAAAACAAAATTAAAAGCCAATTTTTGTCCATCTTCTTCATTAGGACGAAAATTCAAGGGTTCTCCATAGCTAGGGTTTGTTTCAAGCTTTCAAGCTCCATAGTAAGTGATTTCAAGCCCCGCTTTTAATGTTCTTTACGTTTTTGAGTCCCTGTAGCTCGATAAAGCTTATGCTAGCAATAATTTAAGTTAGAGTTCATATTTGGAAAAATACCCATAGGTGAAAAGTGTTTATTTTGATGTTTTATGATAGAATATGAGGTCTTAAATTATGTTAGACAACTTGTACTACTCGGTTTTAAGCAAAAAGCGAGTAAAAGGACTTAATCGGTAAAAATACCTAATAGTCATAAGTGCATGTTAGAGTATGAATTTGATGCTGCCATAGAAGGGAAAAATAACCAGCATGTCATAAAACATAAGAAAATAGGCTGAAGTTTAATTTATGAGCTTTGGGGCAAAAGTGTAAATATGCAAAAGTTTAGGGGCAAAAATGTAATTTCTGCAAAGTTTGAGTAAAGGACTGTTTTGATAAATTTTGATATTAAATAAGTTAAATTTCCTATTATAGATCAAGAAGAGCGAAATTCGGGAGTAGATCGGGAAAAGAAAAGTAAAGGACTAAATTGTAAAGTTTAGTCACATTTTGTATCGAGGTAAGTTTACAGTAAATAAATGCAATATTCTTTTATTTTACATTATTATTGTCAATTTCCAGCATTTATATACTTATTTTATGAGAATATTTAAAGTCGAATTAAAGTAGTAGTGAGAGAGAAAAAGTATTAGGAAGCCTGTTTTAACCTTAAGAATGTTAGGATATTGGGGTTGACATGACAGAGACAGACAGGATAGAAATGAGCCATGTAAGTCCATATCGGATATATGGCTTTGGAGACAGAATGAGCCATGTAAGCCCATATTATATATATGGCATTGGAGACAGAATAATAATTCATGTAAGTCCATGTCGAAGACATGGCATTGGCGAGATATTGATAGACGAAAGCGACCTAATATCCTTAGTATTCCGAGTGGTTCAACGGGTCAGGATACGAGTTAGATTACATGAATTAATAGCAAAGGAAAATTAGATTATATTTATGAAAAAGAAAAGGTCAGATAAGAAAGAAGGTAAGGAAATAAAGAAGAAGATAGAAATTGAGAAGTAAAGAAATTTATGATGTTAGATGATATTATGCATAATTATCCATTATGTTGAATGTTGTGATTTAATTACTTGTAAGCTTACTAAGCCTAGTGCTTAATCTCTTTATTTTCTTCTTCTTATAGTACTTATCTAGCTACTCGGGATCGAAGGAAACGTCGGAGGCCGATCACACTATCAAAGAAATAACTCGGTATAATTAGACGTTTTGTTTTGTGTATGGCATGTATAGAAACTTAGTTACTTTTAGTATAATATGAATAATGAACGATATATAAATACTTGCTAGAGATTAGCTAATAAAAATAGCCGATGATATGCATGTTTATTAATATGTATGATTGAATGGTGGTTATCACATGAAAGTTATGAAAAATGTGAAAGTAACCTAAAAACAGATTCAAACAACAGAAATGACGTGACTTTGAAAAATCACTAAAAATTGTATAAACATATTTTTAAGATGAATAATACATGAAATTAAAGCCTATTATGTCTATTTTCTTATGGAATAAGCAAAACAGGTAAAGAAATTATATTTTATGAGATATCTGAGTTTTAGTGAAACAGGGTCAGAGAAATTTCTAGATCCCCTGTTTCAACTTTGGAAATTCACCATAAATTGTACAAAAGTAATTAGGTGGTGTAATTTATATGGTTAGAATCCTTATTGAATCTAGTTTAATAGAAACAAATGGTATAGTTATATTAATTTTGTATAGGGAGAAAAGTGGTTCGTAGTAAGTAGAGGTCAGTGCAGTCAAATTCTGAAACAGGGGTAAATTTAACTAATAAACTGTACTAATTGGCTGAGTCAAAAATTCTAGAAAAAAATTAGTGGATAGATATATGAGTCTAGTTTCAGGAAAAATTTACGGATCTAAATTTTGAGTTTTGAAACTCAAGATATGAATTTTTAAGCGACTACAACACAGAATAACAGCATATTCCGAAAAGTTTAAATAAAGATCTTAAAATTATTTAAGTGATAGATTAAGTTTAGTAATGCCTCGTGCTCGATTTTGGCAACAATCTCGGGTAAGGGGTGTTACACTTTTAAAATTAATGGCCTTTCTGATGAAGCCATTCGTCTTCTGTTATTCCCTTTTTCACTGAGGAACAAAGCTAAACAGTGGTTGAACTCGTTACTACGAGGGTCCATCACTACTTGGGAACAAATGACCGAAAATTTTTTATTGAAGTATTTTCCACCAGCTAAAACGGCTAAATTACGTAATGGTATCTCTTCTTTTGTGCAGATGGACTTAGAAACTCTTAAAGATACGTGGGAGAGATACAAGGACCTACTACGAAGGTGCCCTCACCATGGGTTACCTCTATGGCTGCAAGTTCAAACGTTCTACAATGGTGTGAATCCCTCGACAAGACAGATGATTGACACAGCTGCTAGTGGAACCATCAACAACAAAACACCTGAAGAGGCTTACGAGTTTATTAAGGAGATGTCACTGAATAACTATCAGTGGCAAGTCATGAGGACTAAACTAACTAAAACAGTAGACGTTTTTAATGTCGACTCAGTTACTATGTTGTTAAATCAGGTAGAACTTCTGAATACAAAGATTGATGGTTTACTTGGTTCTACGCAGGTACATCCAGTAATGAGGTGTGATTCAAGTGGAGGAGGTGTGCATACAGAATATCAACCATTCAGTCCTACAACTGAAGAGGAACAAGTCAACTATATGGGTAGCAATAACTTTAGATCTCAAAATAACCTATACGGTAATACTTATAATGCAGGTTGGAGGAACCACCCAAATTTCTCCTAGGGTGGTCTAGGGAACCAAAGGCCACAAAATCCTCTAGTTTTTCAACAGCCACCTTATCAACAGGAAAAGAAACTGAACCTTGAGGAGATGCTATCCAAATTCATCTCGGAGTTAGAAAATCGTTTCCAGAATACCAAGGCAGCACTTAAAAATCAACAAGCATCAATCCAAGGGCTTGAAACTCAGATAGGTTAGCTGTCCAAACTAATTTCCGAAAGACCATTAGAAAGTTACCCTAGTAATACCAAACCAAATCCAAAAGAGCATGTGAAATCAGTTACACTAAAGAGTGGGAAAGTGTTAGCTGAATCTGAAAAGAACCCAACACAAGAAGCCGTGATAAGTGAAAAGGAGGAGGAAAGACCCAAAAATATTGACAAACCAGTGCTAAAAGAATATACACCACCAGTTCCATACCCAGAAAAGTTAAAAAAGGACCGTATGGATGCACAATTCGGTAAGTTTAAGCAATTACATATCAACTTACCTTTTGTTGAAGCTATCTCGCAGATGCCTACATACGCAAAATTTTTGAAGGAGATTCTAACAAATAAAAGGGAGTTTGAGGACTTATCTACAGTGGAACTCAATGAAGAGTGCTCAGCCATACTCCAAAATAAACTACCAGCCAAACTGAAAGATTCAGGAAGTTTTACTATTCTTTGCTTAATTGGTAGTTTGAATGTTGAGAAAGCACTAGCAGATTTAGGCGCTAGCATTAATTTAATGCCATATAAAATGTTCAAGCAACTCAGTCTTGGGGAACCTAAACCCACTAGGATGAGTATTCAACTAGCTGATAGATCTGTTAAATATCCTAGGGGTATTATAGAAGACATACTTGTGAAAGTAGATAAATTCATATTCCCTGTTGACTTCGTTGTGCTTGACATGGACGAAGATGTGGAAGTGCCTTTAATCTTAGGGCGTCCATTTTTAGCCACTGCTAGGGCTTTAATTGATATGGCTGACGGCAAATTGGTACTTAGAGTAGGTGATGAAGAAATTATCTTTAAAATTTATGACGCTATGAGATTCTCTAGGGAATAGAATGATTCATGTTATTTTATTGATTCTATTGATCATGCTACTCAAGACTCTTTTCAAGAAATTATACTGAAGGACACGACGAAACTGTATCTAGCTCAACGAGTGGAGGTAGATGATGAATCCTACGAACATTCCTTAAGACAAGCAAAATATGAGGGTATCAAGATAAACGATAAACTTAAGCAAAAACCCTCTACTGAAGAACCTCCCAAACTGGAACTTAAACAATTGCCAAATCACTTGGAATATGCATATATTGGAAATAATTCTACATTACCAGTGATTATTGCTTCTAACCTGCAACCCAGGGAAAAAGAAGAATTAATCCGAGTATTACAAGACCATAAAAAGGCCATAGCTTGGAAAATTTCTGACATAAAAGGGATCAGACCCTCTTTTTGCACCCATAAAATTTTAATAGAAGATGAGTATAAGCCATGCGTGCAAGCTCAAAGACGATTGAACCCCAATATGAAAGAAGTTGTTAAAGCTGAGGTAATTGAACTTCCAGATGCGGGAATTATTTATCCTACTTCTGACAGTTCTTGGGTAAGTCCTATGCAGGTTGTTCCTAAGAAAGGAGGCATGATGGTTGTGACCAACGAGAAGAATGAATTAATCCCGACAAGAACAGTCACAGGTTGGAGAGTTTGTATTGACTATAGGAAGCTGAATGAAGCCACAAGAAAAGATCACTTTCCCTTGCCATTCATTGACCAAATGTTGAAAAGATTATCCAGGTACATGTATTACTGCTTTTTAGACAGACTCTCTGGCTACTTCCAAATCCCAATAGCTCCTGAAGGTCAAGAAAAAACGACATTCACATGCTCATATGGTACGTTCGTTTATCGTAGAATGCCTTTTGGTAATTGCATATTTTCTTAAAAGCACTTCTCATCGAGTCATCCCTTATTTTTGAGTATCTCCAGTAGGCTTGTTGCTGCCATTGCTTATGCTGCATTAAGTCCCTCAATTTTGATAGCTCATGTCGAAGGTTTGGGCTCAGCGATTGAGCTCTAAAAATTGAAGTTTCAGCATCAGGTTCAGCTTCTGGCTCCACTGATTCTACTTTATCAGGGACTTCAAATGATTGCATCGTGGGATCTTCTTCTTCATTAGGGTCCTCTGGTTCCTCACTTACTTCAACTCGTTGCTGTAGAACTGAGTCTCCAGCTGCTCGGTAAAGGTCCCAATCTGTGATTGTGCCTTGGCTATACTCTGTCTTCCTTACATTCGCAAGAATTTCGTCTTTCAAGCATAAAATAGTTATTATAAAGGGGAAGTGAACCGGGCCAGAGCGTTTAACGGCACAATTTCGTATTTCCCTCAAGATGATCTTCCCCACATCAATGGTCTTACCAGTTAGAATCGAGTACAATAAGACCATTCGTTCTAATGAGATTATAGTCCCATGTGAGCTAGGCATAAGGCTAAATCGGATGAAGTAAAACCATACCTTCGCGATTGGCGTCAAATATTCTCTTCGACAAGAATGGATTCCTTGTTTTGACACAGTCCATGTAGAACCCTGGACTATTAGTTCCTCCAGAATTTCTTGCAAATTGTCAGGCTTGATATTTCTCATCAATGTGGAATATTTATTGTTTTTGAAATCTAGTCATTCAAAGAACTCATTAATAGCATTTGAATTTATCGGTAACTTGATTCTGTGAACTGGAACTTCTGTCATCTCGCTTGAAGTTAAATTCGCATAAAACTCATGAACTAGCTCCTTATCCACACTAGGTCTCTTTTCACAAAACAATTCCCAATTGAGGGTTTCAACAACTTGACGAATATGTGCCATAAAGTCTCTATAGTTGCTTTCCTTTAATGTAAAGCCTTTTTTTGGATGCATCTGTTGATTTTTGAAGATATTTTCGTATCTCACTTTGGCTTCTTCATAGTGGAACTTGTTTTGTGTTTATCGATTTGAGCAGAAGCACGAGTTCTCTTACGAGGCATGTTTAACCTGATCATAAGATGGAAAAATTAGTTTCTCAATAAAATTTTTAAAAAAATTATTAACAATTCAATGAATTGAGAAATTAATTAATAAATTTTGTAAAAATATAAGAACTGTAGAAATTAATAATAATAATGAAGAAAAAGATGGGAATTTAAAAGTAGGGTTGGAGGGTTTGTTGGCTTAAGATGGATAAATGAAGAATGCCGCACAAGCAGCTAGGGCGTGCAGGCGTGGTACGTGTGGGAGTAGTGATGTGCAGCAGGGCTGGAAGCAAGCAGCAACAGGGGCATTCGACAGTAGTTAGGACTTGGTCGCACGCAGGGCACATGTGATAAGGGCCTGGCGCGAGCTGAGGCTGAAGCAGCACGAGGCAACGCGCGTGTGCTGTACGCGAGATGGGCGTGCAATGGAGCTGGGCGTGTGCTGTCCGACTGCTTGGTGCTGCTGTGGCTAGGGGCTTCGGCACTTTGGTGTTTTGGTGCTTTGGGTTTTAAGTGTTAGATGAATGGGAAGATGGCTGGTATTTATAGAGGGAGAAATAGGAATTAGAGTAGAATTCTTAAAACAATTTAATGAATAAAAATTCTAAGTTCTAATCCTATACAAAGATAACAACAATTAATAATTAGATATATGCAAATTAAATTATTAATTGCTATTTAATTTATTTAAACAAAGATAAAATCCTAATTTTATGCTAAATTGATAAAGATTAATATATAAATTATAATAGATATAATTATATATTAAAGATTATCATCTTATTATAAAAACTTATCAAATAAAATCCTAAAATTGATAATATATATTATAATGGGTATAATTATATATTAATAATTAACATTTTTTTAAACTAAAAACATTTATTCTAGAAGCCTTCTGAAAACATTTACAAAAAGAGGCAGCTAGTTTTTATTATTTACGAAAAGAGCAGCCAAGTTTTAAAAATGTTTCAATTAAGTCCCTAGACTTAATGAAAATTTGGAATTGAGTTGCAATTTAAGACTTGGATCAAAATTGACCCTTTTATTTGAAAAATCAAAAATTGGAATTTCTATTTAGAGAATAATTTTTAGGAAAATTCTGTTAAAATCAATTTCCAGGAAAGATTGGAAGGGTCACAAGCGGTCCCGCTTAAGTTCCATTCTCCTAGACAAAATTTATTTAAACATACTAGTCCCGAAAATATACCCTAAATCATTTATTAAAAAGGAAAATAAGAAAATTTTAAACATTCGATAAAATGAATGAAATTTCGTTCCATTCAATCTTATCTCCCCAATAGTGTTTCAGGCACTGAGCATTAACTTGAAAATTACCTCCCTTACCTTGGAGCTCGACAACTCCGTATAGATAGACGCGATGAATCGTAAATGGACTAGACCAACGTGATTTTAGCTTACCTAGAAAGAACTTTAGTCTGGAATTAAATAACAAAACTCGCTGACCTGCTTCAAATTCTCGAACTCGAATGTGCTTGTCATGCTATTTCTTAAGTCTCTCCTTGAGTAATTTGGAATTTTTGTAGAAGAATAGCCGGAGTTCCTCTAGCTCATTGAGTTGGAGCATCCATTTCTCTTTAGCAAGCTTAGGATCCAAATTGAGTTGTCGAAGAGCCCAGTAAGCCTTGTGCTCTAACTCTAAGGGAAGGTGACATGCTTTCCCAAAGACCAACCTATAGGGTGACATCCCTAAAGTTGTCTTGTATGCTGTTCGGTAAGCCCATAAAGCATCATCCAGCCTTTTGGACCAATCTTGTCGGTTTGGGCAAACTGCCTTCTCAAGTATGCCTTTGATCTCTTTATTTGCCAGTTCAGCTTGCCCATTTGTCTGCGGATGGTAAGCTGTTGCAACCTTATGTTTCACTCTATGCTTTTCTAATAACCATTTTAATCACTTGTTCACAAAGTGGGACCCTTCATCACTAATGATAGCTCTTGGGGTTCCAAACCTTGTGAACACGTGTTTCTACAAGAACTTAATTACAACCCTAGCATCTTTTGTCGGATAAGCTTCAACCTTGACCCACTTGGGCACATAGTCTACAGCTACCAATAAATACTTGTGACTAAAAGACGGAGGGAAAGGACCAAGAAAGTCAATACCCCATACATTGAACAATTCTACCTCAATGATGTTTATTTGAGGCATCTCATTTTTGTTGGTGACATTTCCAACCCTTTGACATCGGTCACAGCTCTTTACGTATGCATATGCATCCTTGAATAGTGTTGGCCAAAAGAATCCGGCTTGCAATACTTTGGCCGCCATACGAGTACCTCCGAAGTGTCCCCCACTCGGAGCTGAGTGACAATGGTATAAAATCTTTTGTACTTCATCTTCTGCCACGCATCTCCTAATCATCTGATCTGCACACCTTTTAAACAAATATGGCTCTTCCCAGAAATAGTACTTCACATTGTGAAGAAACTTTCTCCTTTGTTGATAAGTCTTATCAATCGGCATCAAACCATAAGCTAAATAGTTAGCAATATCAGCAAACCAAGGGGTATTATGGACATGACTTACCTTCAGTATGTGTTCATCTGGAAACATTTCCTGAATTGGTATAATAGGAGAATTCCCTTCTTGCGGCACCAATCTGGACAAGTGATCTGCTACTTGGTTTTCTACTCCCTTTCAACCTTGAATTTTTAGATCGAACTCTTGAAGTAGAAGCACCCACCAGATCAGTCTCGGCTTAGCATCTTTCTTAGCAAGTAAGTACTTGATTGCCGAGTGGTCCGTATAAACAGTTACTTTGGTACCTATAAGAGAAAATCGAAACTTGTCAAAAGTAAATACAATAGCAAGTAACACTTTTTCTATTACTGTATAGTTCAGTTGAGCTCCTGTAAGAGTCCAACTTGCATAGTAGATGGGATGAAAAACTTTGTTCCTTCGCTGGCCCATGATAGCTCCTATCGCGAAGTTGCTTGCTTCACACATTAATTCAAATGGCAAATCCCAGTCTGGTGTGACGATTATGGGTGCCGCAACTAATCGACTCTTCAAATCCTTGAAAGCTCTTAGGCATTCATCATCGAACTTGATCGTCGTGTCCTTCTCCAATAATTTGCATAGGGGTTTAGCAATTTTGGAATAGTCCTTGATAAATCTTCGATAGAACCCGGCATGGCCCAAAAAGCTCCTAACACCCTTTAAAGATGTTGGAGGTGGGAGATTCTCGATAACATCTACCTTTGCTTTATCTACCTCGATCCCATGTCTCGTTATCTGATACCCTAGAAAAATTCCTTCTTGTACCATGGAATGTCACTTCTCCCAGTTAAGTACGAGGTTTGTTTCTTCGCATTGCCTTAGTACCTTAGTTAGATTGCCTAAGCAATCATTGTAAGTATCTCCAAATACTGAAAAGTCATCCATAAAAACTTCCAAGTATTTCTGAACCATGTTAGTAAAAATAGACATCATACATCTTTGAAATGTAGCAGGTGCACTACATAAACCAAATGACATGCATCTAAATGCAAATGTACCGTACGGGCAGGTAAACGTTGTTTTGTGTTGATCTTCCAGTGCTACTGTAATTTGATTATACCGTGAGTATCCATCGAGAAAACAATAATAGTCTCGTCCTGTGAGTCTATCCAGCATCTGGTCCAAAAATGGCAAAGGAAAGTGATCTTTCCTAGTCGCCTTATTCAGCTTCCAGTAATCAATGCAAATCCTCCATCCTTTAACTATTCTAGTTTGTATCAACTCGTTATTCTCGTTTTCTACTACTGTGATACCTCCCTTCTTTGGCACACAATGGATTGGACTTACCCACGAACTGTCTGAGATGGGATAAATGATACCCGCATCTAACCACTTGATAATCTCCTTTTTCACCACGCCTTTCATGATGGGGTTCAGTCTTCGTTGTCCATCAATCGTCCTTTTTTTGCATCTTCTAGGATAATCTTGTGCATGCATACAGATGGACTAATACCGCGGATATCGGCGATGGTTCATCCGATAGCCTTCTTGAATTGTTTCGACACTAAAACGAGTCTCTCTTCTTGCTCAATAGTTAATTCTGCTGAAATAATCACAGGCAGAGTAGAAGAGTTACCTAAATGAACATATTTCAAATGTGAAGAAAGTACCTTCAGTTCTAATTTAGGTGGCTCCTCGATTGACGGTTTTGGTTGGGCATAATCCCTTTTCCCTAACTCCAAAGATTCAAAGTGGGATTGTGGATTAAATCCCCTTTGATTAGCCTCTAACAAAGCTAAGTACTCAATCTCCTCTTCATCATTTTGAGGGTCTGATGTTAAAGTTCTTTCCAGTGGATCCCCAATAGAATTGAGTTCCTTCTCCACTATTAAATCCTCTAAGCCAGATATTGCAGAACAATCATCAATCGCATCAGGGAATCGCATAGACTTAAAAACATTAAATGTTACCTGATCATCTTGAACATGTATCGTAAGCTCGCCTTTCTGCACATCAATATGGGTCCTTCTGGTTTCTAAGAATAGTCTTCCTAGGATAATCAACACTTCTTTTTCTGCTTCAAAGTCTAGGATAACAAAATCAGCAGGGAAGATAAATATATCTACTCGTACCAATACGTCCTCGATTTTTCCTTCTGGATGTGCTAAGGGTCGATCTGCTAGTTGAAGTGTAACCGTAGTAGGTCTAACTTCACCTATCCCCAACTTTCTCAATATTGACATAGGCATCAAGTTTATACATGCACCTAAGTCACATAGTGCCTTACCATAATATGTTGCTCCAATGTTGCAAGGTATGGTAAAACATCCAGGATCCTTCAACTTTGAGGGTAGTTTGTCTTGAAGATATGCGTTGCATTCCTTTGTCAGAGCTACCGTCTCAAATTCTCCAAGTCTTCGTTTTTTGGACAGGATATTCTCATGAATTTGACATGGTTTGGCATTTGATCAAGTGCTTCAACCAACAGGATGTTGATGTGAAGTTGCTTGAGTACATCTAAGAGTTTCTTGAATTGAATTTCCTATTTCTGCTTCTGAAGTCTTTGAGGGTAGGGTGGTGGTGGTTTTTTTATTGGATTTGCTTGATTTGTTTTTTGCAGCAATGCTGCATCTAACAGAGTTGTTAGTTGGTTCTGGAATTACCTTGTCGAGTTTTGTAGATTCTGGTTATTGTGAAACTAGAATTTCAACACTCGGTTGAACTTCCTCTGAATATTGAGCATCAGCTGGCTCCTTTTCAGCTTCGATAGTGCTGGGCTCTACTGTCTTTTTGCTCCTCAGTGTTAACGCTTTGCATTGTTCCTTCCCCGAATTTCTTGGATTCTCCGTATCCCTAGGTAAAGCACCTTGTGGTCGGTTCTTGAGTTCAGTAGCAAGCTGGCCCACTTGATTCTCCAAATTCCTTAGTGTGGCGTCGTTTTTCGCCATGTACGCCTTTAAAAAATTCTCTAAGCTATTGGATGATTCAGCTTGAGCTGGCCTTTGAACGTGTTAGGAAAAACTAGGTGGCTGAGTCGGTCTAGGTTGGGCGTAGTTGTTACTGGTTCCAGCCCCTTGGTTACTCCAAGAAAAATTTGGGTGGTTTTGCCACGATGGGTTGTAGAAATTGGATTGCAGCCTTTGCCTTCCTCGATTTTTGTTCTGGTATCCGATTTTATGAAATGGTATCTGATTCAGGTACGTTTGTATTGTATATAATGTTTTCGGGCCTAAGTCCAATTCAATATCAGAAAAGATGTAAGGCAATCAAATATGTACAGATCCCACCCATCCAACCGCTACACACCATCTCCACCCCCCGATACACACCATGTGGGGATATAAATATAGACCCACCCATCCGATACACTCCAATGATAGCCTGGTTGCGGTACTACCTACGTTGCAGCAAAACTGCTGATCATATATTAGGCTTAAAAAGCCATCGGTGGATCCACGGTCGTCAAGCAACCATGCGATCCTCATATACTTCCTCCGTTCCATAATTCCCAACCCATATGCAACCTAAATAGAATATCATATGAATACAACAGGTATACATGTAATACCCATAAATTTTACATTCAACACATAGGGGTATTTTAGTCATTTTTGCCCTTAGGGGCTTTTCGATAATTTCTCTTTGTTATGGGTTATTACTTACCTTGGCCCGTTATCAAGTCCTCGTTGGCTAAAACGAACAGATACTATGCACTAGGTAGGAATCCAGAGAAGAGGAGGTGGGTCAATAAAACCGCTTAAGTACCAAGCTCTCCCTAGATCCAATCCTAGACATGCATATACCCATTGCCACACCTTAACCTTATGGCTTGTCCATAGTCACAATTAATTAATTAATTAAGTTTTATGTTTGTTTAAACAGTTATCAGATACTAGGCCCAAAACCCCTTATAAAGCCCAAACGAGTCTACATACATGCAAATGGCCCACTAGGCCCAATCTCATTCATATGGCCTATCAGGCCCAATCACATTCATAGTCATGCAATCATATGATTTTTCATCACTTAGTAACAAATTGCCAAATTTGCCTATTATAGGCCCTACAGCCCATCGGGCCCATTTAGCCTATTCTGGCCCGCTTGGCCAATACATGGCCCAAGTCTACGGAATCACACATGGGGCCTCTAATAACCTATCGGTTTCCCTTACGAGTGTTCGCGCACTCGCAAGTCTATTATAGCCAAACTTTTAGCTTTTCAGCATTTTGGCTTTTCGGTATTTCGAGATTTGCCGATTTACTGTGTGTGTAAAGTGTATGTACACACCTGGTACTACAACGTGCTACGATCTTTTTAGCCACGAACCTACAAATGATGTCACTCAACGATTAATCACACACTTATCAAATACGATCACTAAAAGCCAAAAATATCACCTTTGCCTTACCTTGAACGACAAGCCTTAACAGCCCTTCCTTGATCACTAATCACGAGTATTTCTTAAATCTGCATCAATCTTAATCATTAAAACTAAACAACAAGTGACTCACAATCATCTTAAGTCACTCTAAAATCCTCCATGGCCATTCGACCAACCTTAACCAATAAAAGAGGAATACTTACCCAAAACCTCAAAACGCCTAGGAGCAATTCTGTAGAGATCTGGAATCAAATATTCGATACTAAAGCCACAAGAATCAACCGAAGTAGAGGGATTAGCGGTGGTACAGAGGGTCTTTAGCCAAAGAGGTATTCGACTTTTGAGATTTGTATGGTGAAAGGGTTATTCAGCACAAATAAGAAGAAGAGAAGAAGGAATCGGCTAAAACCAAACGTGAATCAAAAGAGAATTTGAGAAGACAAAGAATGGAAAATCAGCAAGCAAGGAACAAGGAATTCGGCTTTTGAGCACTTAGAGAGAAAAGTGTTTCGGCAATACAAAAAAATGAAAAATTTGGCTAAAGGAAGAGAAGCAATTTTGGCATTACCTAGAATCCCCAAAATCGGCACCTATATATACTATAGCCGAATTTACCTATCCCCAAATTCCCTATTTGGCTCCACTTCTCTACATCCCTCATCTCCTAACTTTTCTCCCTGATAACTACTTAATCCCTTCCTTAAATTTCTCCTCTGATTACTCCCTTCAGAGTTCACATCCAACGTCACTACTGGCCATTTATTAAGCAAAAAGTAATCCTTCTTTTGAGTAAGGAGGGATTCAAACCCCAAACCTCCTTGCCATGCATGTGACGCCACCTCTAAGCCCCACATGTGACACTACTTGCCACTCCAACACAAGGCTCCTTGTGTCCAATTCCTCCTTTATTTATTTAAAAACCAAACTACTTGCCATCAACATTCTTTTAATTATTAAACTATAATTTCCTTCACCCCAAAGTTCAAACTCAAAATTTAACCAGGCCTATTATCACATAAATAACACTTGACTAGGCATGCAAAGCACACTTTTTATCAAAATAAAAAAAAAGAAAGTTTGAGATTTTTGGGGCGTTACAATATATATGTGATGTATATAATGCCTTATATGTTGGCTTATTTGGTATGGTTATGTGTTGGTTATTTTGGATAGTTGTAAGTTGGTGTATTAATGCTTGAAAGATTGGCATATTGTGGTTTGATTTTGAGATGATGATATGGTGCAAATTGTGTCATGATATAGATGATAATTTGATGAGAAAAATGCATTTAGAAGTTAAGTAAGTTTGATGATTTTGGTATATTGATATGGTATGTCTTGGTTGTAGAATTGAGTAGTTGAAATGGTTGTGAATAGATGACATGAAATGTGTATGGAATGGCATGTTTTGGATGCTTATTTATGTGTTGAAATGGTACCATTTTGGTTGCTAAGTTTGCTTGTGGAAAGGGTGGCAAATTGGCTTTGCAAATGGCCAATTTTTGCCCACACAGGCAGAGACACATGTTACACGGTCGTGTGTCCCCTGGGTACCCTTCGAATTAAAGTCAGTATACCCTACAGTTTTAACATAACCTTCGAATTAAAGTCAGTATACCCTACAGTTTTGATACTGGCTGTGTGTGACACACGAGCTGGCACATGGGCGTGTGGTCGGCCATATGACCCAAGTTTTTCCACGGTCATGGCACACGGGCGTGTCCTCAGCTGTGTGGTGCAAGCCGTTTGAAAATTTTTTAAGTTTCCCAAAGTTTACAAATGTTATCGGTTTAGTCCCGAACCACTTCTAAGCATGTTTTAAGGTCTCATAAGACCTCATAAGGGATAATATGAATGATTTGAATAGATTTTGATTATGAATGTATAAATGTATGTGATTAATGTGTATTATTCAGTAATGCCTCGTAACCCTATTCCAGCGACGAATATGGGTTAGGGGTGTTACATTTAATTGGTATCAGAGCTACAGTTTAGTCGATTCTAGGACTAACGTAGCGTGTGAGAGTCTAGCTATACATGCCATATATATAAACTGCGATAGCAAGATGATTGATGGTAATTAAAATGTGTTTTTATATAGCAAATGGATCGTGATCGAGCCGTAACCGATGATATGGAAAGTAATGCGCCCGCTCCCACTCAAGGGGTAAATTGAATGATCATTTTATTCGTAATTGTAGATTGTAGATTGAATGATCGAGCCTATTTTAAATGTGGATTATTGGATCATTTTATTCGTAATTGTTCTGAGTTGGCTGAGCAAGATACAGTACAGAATACGAGGCTGATTAACACTGCAGCTAGAGGTAGACGACCTGAAAACATGGAAAATATGAGTGGTGGTAGAGGTCTGACACGAGACACTACTGCTAGATCTGATGCGAGAGCACCTGCACGAGCCTACGCTATTCGCGCTCGCGAAAAAGTGTCATCTCCAGACATCATTACTGGTACTTTTACTCTCTATGATACTAAAGTTATTACATTGATAGATCAAGGATCAACTCATTCGTATATATGTGTGAATTTAGTATCCAGTAAAACTTTGCCTGTAGAGTCTACTGAATTTGTAATTAGAGTATCGAACCCCTTAGACAAGTGTGTGTTGGTTGATAAACTGTAAAAGAACTGTCCATTGATGATCTGATATTTTTACTTTCCAGCCGATTTAATGATGTTGCCATTTGACGAATTTGATATAATTCTCGGTACGGATTGGCTAACGTTTCATGATGCTATTGTGAATTGCAAAAGAAAGATGATATATTTGAGATGTCAGAATAATGAAATTATCCAATTTGAGTCAGATGATCTGAATGGCTTGCTAGCAGTGATTTCATCGATGTTGGCTCAAAAATATGTAAGAAAAGGGTGCATAGCTTATTTTTCTTATTTGCTTGATACAAAAGTACCTAAAAAGAAGATTGAATCAGTACCAGTTGTGTGTGAATACTCAAATGGGTTTCCTAAAGAGTTACTGGGTTTACTACTAATACGAGAGGTTGATTTTGGCATTAAGTTAGTGCTGGGAACAATACCGATATCGATAGCTCCGTACAGAATGGCACCGATAGATTTAAAAGAATTGAAAGCCTAGTTGCAAGAATTAACTAATAGAGGATTTGCACGATCGAGTTTCTCACCTTAGGGTGCTCCTGTGTTGTTTGTGAAAAAGAAAGATGGCACGATGAGAATGTGTATAGACTACCGACAGCTTAACAAAGTAACGGTCAAGAAAAAATATCCTTTACCGCAAATTGATGATTTGTTTGATCAGTTAAAAGGGGCTATAGTGTTTTCAAAGATAGATTTGAGATCGGGTTATTATCAGCTGTAAGTTAGAGACTCTGATGTGCCAAAAACTTCATTTAGAACGAGGTATGGTCATTATGAATTTTTAGTTATGCCTTTCGAACTAACGAATGCTCCTGCACTCTTTATGGATTTAATGAACCAAATTTTCAGACCGTACTTAGATCGATTTGTTGTTGTATTTATTGACGATATTTTGATTTATTCACGAGATGAAACTAAGCATGCCGAGCAATTGAGAATTATAGTGCACACTCTGCGTGATAAGCAGTTATATGCAAAGTTCAGTAAATGTGAATTCTGGTTGCGTGAAGTAGGTTAAGTAGTTGAAATGGTTGTGAATAGATGGCATGAAATTTGTATGGAATAGCATGTTTTGTATGCTTATTTATGTGTTGAAATGGTACCATTTTGGTTGCTAAGTGTGCTTGTGGAAAGGGTGGCAAATTCGCTTTGCAAATGGCCTATTTTTGTCCACACGGGCAGGGACACGGGTGTGTCTCAGCTGTGTGTGATACACGGTCATGTTACACAGTCGTGTGTTCCCTGGGGTACCCTTCAAATTAAAGTTAGTATACCCTACAGTTTTGACACGGCCTAGACACACGGGCGTGTCTACTGGCCGTGTGTGTCACACGGGCTGACACATGGGCGTGTGGTCGGCCGTGTGACCGAAGTCAGTAACCTTCCAAGTTTTTCCACGGCCATGGCACGCGGGCGTGTCCTCCGCCATGTGGTGCAAGTCAGTATGTATGCCCTATTTTCACATGGCCTGTGACACAGGCGTGTCTTCTGACCATATGAGGCACACGGCCTATTCACATGGGCGTGTGACCCTTATATGTTTGAAAATTTTTTAAGTTTCCCAAAGTTTGCAAATGTTATCGATTTAGCCCCGAACCACTTCTAAGCATGTTTTAAGGTCTCATAAGACCTCATAAGAGACAATGTGAATGATTTGAATAGATTTTGATTATGAATGTATAAATGTATGTGATTAATGTGTATTATCCGATAATGCCTCGTAACCTTATTTCAGCGATAGATATGGGTTAGGGGTGTTACATATTGGTTGCATGATGTTATACCATATGTATATGACTTGTATATACTTGATTTTGGTGCCTTATTAAGGCATATGCATATGTGCAGTTTTGGTTATAGGTACATGCTAGATTGGGTGAGAAAAATGGCTTGTAAAATGGTCTATTTTAATCCACACAGGTAGAGACACGGGCTTGTGTGACACACGGCTAGGTGACACGGTCGTGTGTGTAACACCCCAAACCCGACCTAGACGTTATGGCCGAATTTGGTGCATCATATTGAAATGTTTTAGTGAAAACCGTATTTTTATTGAAAACCCTTCTTAAAATAAAAGAAACCTTAACTATCCTTAAAAAAAACTCCTTTCAATCACTTGTTTAAAATATATGATTTTATGAAAACATGTCATTTTAAAATGTAGTTGCGGAAACGTAGAAAAGTCATACTATAGTTTTAGAAACCATGTTCAACTTCTTATAATTACATCACATAAAAATAATAATCCAAATAATAATAAAGTGGAAGCCCTATTACAATCTGATTTGAAAAGTACTTAATAACATAGAAACTGATAAACTTTTAAAAGAAAAACAAGTCCAAATTATCTTGCTAGCTGGCCACCTAGAGTCCCTCCAAACATCAAACCTTCTATAAGCATCACCTGAAAATAAAATAAAAGAGAGGGTGAGTTTTTGCAAACTCAGTGTGTACGACCCTCATTGAAAACAAGAATTCAAAAATCATCATATATCAAACATGCAATGCAATCCCATCCAAATTATCCATCCACTACACATCAGCTCTGTCCCTCGTCACACCATGTGGGGATATGAATATCGACCCACCCAGCCCATACACCAATGGTAGCCCAGTTACGGAACTACCTTCATTTACATATTGGGCTTTAAAAGCCGTCGGTGGATCCATGATTGTCAGGCAAACATGCGATCCTAATATACTTCCTCCGTTCCATGGTTCCCACCCTATATGCAACCTAAGCAGAACATCATATGTATGCATGCCACATCCATAAAACTTACATTCAACACCTAGGGGTATTTTGGTCATTTTTGCCCTTCGGGGTATTTTGATAATTTTCCTTTAAGTGTGGTTTCCATTTACCTTGGCCCGTTAACAAGTCCCGCGAGCTAAGATGAACGAATACTATGCACCAGGTAGGAGTCCAGAGAAGAGGAGGTGCGTAATTAAGACCGCTTAAGTACCAAGCTCTCCCTAGATCCAATCCTAGACATGCATATACCCATTGCCACACTTTAACCCTTTGACCTATCCACGATCGCAAAATATTAATTAAGTCTTATGTAGTTATCATATGGTAGGCCCAAAACCCCTTACAAAGCCCAAACAAAGTTACATACCTATATTTTGCCCATTAAGCCCAATCATATTCATATGGCCCATTAGGCCCAAATCACCTGTATATGGCCCATTAGTCCCAAATCACATTTATATGGCCCGTTAGGCCCAGCCATATTCACATTCATGCTCGCATACAAATTCCCATCACATAGCATCAATATTCAGTTTTTGCCTATTATGGGCCAAACAGTCCATCAGGCCCATTTAGCCCATTCTGGCTTGTACGGCCAAATCACAACCCAAGTCTATAGAATCGCCCGTAGGTCTCAGGCAACCTATCGGTCTCTCCTTTACGAGTTTTCGCGCACTCACAAGACTACCGTAGCCACACTTTCGGCTTTTTGGCATTTCGACATTTCGGCTTTTGTCGATTCATAGTGTATGTGCAGTATATGTACACATCTGGTAAGCAAGCGTGATGTGATCTCCTTAGCCCCAAACCTTGAACACAAATCTCAAATAGTTTTTTCTTGATGACGTACCTCTTAGATCAATACCGCAACATCTAAGGAGCAATTCGGTAATGAGCTAAGATCCGAGATCTGATACTAACTCCTTACCACAGTTGATTAGAAAGAGTGAGGGACAATATTCGATACTTAGCGAAGAAAACCGATTGAAAGAGTAACACTTACACTAGATTCGGTCAAAGAGTATTCGGCTCTAGAGATTTGAATGGCACAATTGCTTATTCGGCACCAAGAGAAAGAGGAAGAAGAATCAACTAAACCCAAAAGTGAAACGAAGAAATTGGTAGAAGAAAAATAAAAAAAGAGAACAAGGGTTGGGTTTTCGACTTTTGGAGAAATCGACAGAAAGAAAAGGAAGAAAACAAAAGGGTTTTTGGCTTTTAGGAAAGAGGGTTTCTTGCAACAAGGTGAGAAAAAGATTTCGGCATTAGCCTCATACCCTTGCATTCGGCACCTATTTATAACCCTTATGGCCGAACTCCTCAAGCCCAAGTTCCCATTTTGGCTCCACTTGCTCCTCACTTCTCATCTCTTCATTTTTATCCCTAGTAACCTCTTGATCCTTTCCTTAATTTTCTCTTCTGAACACTCCCCTTAGAGTCCATCTTCATGCCACTTCCAACCTTCTAGAAGGCCAAAATTAAACTCCTAAAAATTCTAAGCTAGGATTCGAACCTAGGATCTCCTTGCTAGCCACTAATGCCACCTTTCCACACCCTAAGTGGTGTCACTTAGCCACTCCACTGCAAGGCTTTTTGATGCCATTTTCCCCTATTTTTATTTAAAAGCCCAACTACTCACAACCCTAGTTCTTTTGATAATTAAATTAAAATTCCTCCTCCACAAAACTCGAACCCAGAACTTCTCCAACACACCTAGACACTCGAAATTCATTAAACCCTTAAAGCTAACATATCATTTGTCATTTTCTTGCTCACTTAAATATTTTATGAGACCTAAAGCCCAAAGCCCAAGTTCTCTAAGCCCAAAATTTAGGGCGTTACGACTCTACCCTCTTAAGGAAATTTTGTCCTCAAAATTTCCAACTAACTATTAATCGTAGTACCCAAGTCTCACCACTAGGCTTTTGCTGTGCACTCTAATTCTAAAACCAAAACAAACACTCAGTACACTATGGTAGGGTACGCACTATCCCTGAGGCCATCCTCAAACCTTACGCAATGTTCATAGTCCGTTGCCACCATCACCCTTGCATACCTACTAACACGTAGAAACTCCACCTCATACTCCGCCACCGATTTATTTCCTTGGGTCAAGTTCAGGAACTCCTTCCTTCTAGCATCCACATAGCTTGCACCCACATACTTCCCTTGGAATGCAGCTTTGAAAAATTCCCAAGTGACCCGCTCCGGTTGGGTGCCCTCTTTCATCGTCAGCCACCACTGGTAGGCTTTTTCCCTAAGCAGTGACACTGCTCCTTTCAGCTTTTGTTCAGGTGAACAGTCTAAATCCTTCATTATCCTTTCAGTTGCTTCCAACCAGTATTCCACCACGTTAGGGGCCACACCAAACACGCCCTTGAAGATCTCAGCCCAATTTGAACGAAGTAGCTCCAGAATTGACCCACGACTTCTCATATCATTATTAGGCCCAACGACCCTTTCCAAAATCCTCAGCATTGCTTGTGACAATGCTTCTTCTCCAGTGGCCCGACCATACGGCCCCGTCTCAGCCACAGGTGAGGCCAGAGCCTCTTCTTCTCCAACATTGGGCATATGGCTTGATGCCGACGATTCAGCCCTAACACTCCCGCGACCTCGGCCATGGCCTCTTGTACCTCTTTTAGCACTCATCATGGATTCGCGTATTATCTGGATTAAAAATTTTATGAAGTTTTAGTTAGTTTCAATAATTAACCTGATGTTTTATGGAAATAATTAAAGACAAGATTGTTTTCAAAAATCTTCTACAGTTCCAAGATCCTATGGGCTTCAGTTCCACTCTAAAAAAATCATCCAAAGTAGCCCTCTAAATATCTACTGTATAACAATTTAAACAAATTTAAGAATAAAAGTACTTACTTGGTTCGACATTAGAGACTCGGTGTGCCACTCAGCAAGACTTCCCTTTTTCCAAAACATTATTAAATTAAAAAAACAACAACAAAAGAAACCAAGTATTAAGGCCCAATTCACAGCTCTGATACCACTAAATGTAACACCCCAAACTCGGCCTGGAGGTTATGGCCGAATCTGATGCATCACATTAAAGTGTTTTAGCGAAAATCGTGTTTTCATTGAAAACCCTTCTTAAAATAAAAGAAACCTTAACTATCCTTAAAAAAACTCCTTTCAATCACTTCTTTAAAATATATGATTTTATGAAAACATGTCATTTTAAAATGTAGTTGCAGAAACATAGAAAAGTCATACTATAGTTTAAGAAACCATGTTCAACTTCTTATAATTACATCACATAAAAATAATAATCCAAATAATAATAAAGTGGAAGCCCTATTACAATATGATTTGAAAAGTACTTAATAACTTGGAAACTGATAAACTTTAAAAAGAAAAACAAGTCCAAATTATCTTGCTAGCTGGCCACCCAGAGTCCCTCCAAACATCGAACCTTCTACTGAGCATCACCTGAAAATAAAATAAAAGAGGGGGTGAGATTTTGCAAACTCAGTGTGTACAACCCTCAACGAAAACAAGCATTCAAAAATCATCATACATCAAACATGCAATGCAATCCCATCCAAATTATCCATCCACTACACATCAGCTCCGTCCCCCGTCACACTATGTGGGGATATGAATATCGACCCACCCAGCCCACACACCAATGGTAGCCCGGTTGCGGAACTACCTTCATTTACATATTGGGCTTTAAAAGCCGTCAGTGGATCGACGATTGTTAGGCAACCATGCGATCTTCATATACTTCCTCCGTTTCGTAGTTCCCACCCTATATGCAACCTAAGCAGAACATCATATGTATGCATGCCATATCCATAAAACTTCCATTCAACACTTAGGGGTATTTTGGTCATTTTTGCCCTTAGGGGTATTTCGGTAATTTTTCGTTAAGTATGGTTTCCACTTACCTTGGCCCGTTAACTAGTCCCGCGAGCTAAGATGAACGAATACTATGCGCTAGGTAGGATTCCAGAGAAGAGGAGGTGGGTCATTAAAACCGCTTAAATACCAAGCTCTCCCTAGATCCAATCCTAGACATGCATATACCTGTTGCCACACCTTAACCCTTTGACCTATCCACGATCGTAAAATATTAATTAAGTCTTATGTAGTTATCATATGGTAGGCCCAAAACCCCTTATAAAGCCCAAACAAAGTCACATACCTGTATCTAGCCTATTAAGCCCAATCATATTCATATGGCCCATTAGGCCCAAATCACCCGTATATGGCCCATTAGGCCCAAATCACATTTATATGGCCCGTTAGGCCTATTCACATTCATATTCATGCTCGCATACAAATTCCCATCACAGAGCATCAATATTCAGTTTTTGCCTATTATGGTTCCAATAGCCCATCGGGCCCATTTAGCCCATTCTGGCCCGTATGGCCAAATCGCAACCCAAGTCCACAGAATCGCCTATGGGTCTCAAGCAACCTATCGGTCTCTCCCTTACGAGTGTTTGCGCACTGGCAAGACTACCGTAGCCACACTTTCAGCTTTTTGGCATTTCGGCATTTTGGCTTTTGTCAATTCATAGTGTGTGTGCAGTGTATGTACACACCTGGTAAGCAAGCGTGATGCGATCTCCTTAGCCCCAAACCTTGAACACAAATCTAAAATAGTTTTTCCTTGATCATGTACCCCTTAGATCAATACCGCAACACCTAAGGAGCAATTCGACAATGAGCTAAGATCCGAGATCCGATACTAACTCCCTACCATAGCTGATTAGAAAGAGTGAGGGACAATATTCGATACTTAGCAAAGAAAACCGATTGAAAGAGTAACACTAAATGTAACGCCCCATACCCAAGACCGTCGCTGGAGTCGAGCATGAGGTGTTAACGGACTTAATTTATTAATTAAACAGCTCAAACAATTTATTTTAGAATTTCCAGACAAGCCAGCTAACTTCGTCACAGTCGCTAAAAAATCCATATCTTGAGTTACGAAACTCGAAATCCAATTCCTTAAATTTTAATTAAAACTAGACTCATATATATACTTACTAATTTTTTTATAGAATTTTTGGTCGGGCCAATTAGGACAGTATATTAGTTAAAGTCTCCCCTGTTTCAGGGTTTAGCTACTCTGACCCCTGTGTATTACGAATCAGATATCTCCCTGTACGGAGTTTCAATGACTATGAAATTTGTTTCTAATAAAACTATACTCAATAAAGATTTCATAAATGTAAGGTAAAACCCCTAATTTTGTTTGTACAATTTATGGTGAATTTTTAAAGTCAGAATAGGGGATTTAGAGATCGCTCTGACCCTGTTCTACCAAAACTTAAATATCTCATAAAATATAACTCATTTACCTGTTTCATTTCTTCCATATAAAAATAGACTCGTCAAGATTCGATTCCATAACTTATTCATTATTTAATTCCATTTCTACTATTTTTAGTTATTTTTAAAATTCACGTCACAGCTACTGTCTGATTCTGTTTTGTGGCCAATTTTACCTTTCCAAGGATTTTCATGGTTTAGTTAAGACATAAAGCATACATGTTATCGTATATAAACTTGATTAGCCATTCCAATAGCTAATCATTCTCAAACATTTCCATTCCATCCATCTACCATGTCATAAGATTATATACACAAAATGATTATAATGCTATACATGCCATATTTCCAAAATGTACAAGCCACTATACCGAAAGTGGTCCGCCGATAGTGTGAACGTGCCTTTGACCGCTCCCGATTTTCCAAGCTGGCTTGTCAAACTACAAGGAATGGAAAAGAGGGAGTAAGCATAATTTCTTAGTAAGTTCACATGCAAATAACAAGTAACATAACCATGCAATCATACGAAAACATTATTTGCATAATATCACCAAGGTATTTATATTACATTTTCATTCATCATCTTACCATATTATTGATATATTGAGGTCTCAACCTGAGAGTTAAGTGCATACCTGTCTAAGGTATCCATTCCACAACACTTTCCAACTCGTCACTTTCATCTCAAGTCTTCTTCCACTTCACTAGAACTTTACCCGTTGAATACATCGGAATATAACTCGGATACATGGAAAGTTTGCACATAAGTGCCATATATGTAGCCAAGCTACCATGTAACCCGCCCATAAGAGAACTCGGACTCAACTCAACAAGCTAGGGCGTTTGCATCCATAAGTGAACTCAGACTCAACTCAACGAGCTCAGATGCCAAGCTACCATGTAACCCGCCCATAAAAGAACTTGGACTCAACTCAACAAGCTAGGGCGTTCGCATCCATAAGTGAACTCGGACTCGACTCAATGAGTTCGGATGCCCAAATATCCTAGTGACATGTCACTTGTATCCTAATCTATTCCTAAGGTTCAATGGGACTTTCCTCGTTCGTACTCCTTTACCGTTCTCCTTGGAATACCAATGACGATACTTCGGTAGTCTTTCACATTTTCCACATAATTCATAAAATTTTTCCATGTTGTCCAACAATGACCACAAAGCATAGAATTACATGATAACAATCATAATATCGTATATATACATTAAATGATTTAAAATAACCGCTATATTACAATATTTACATATGAACTTACCTCGATACAAAATAAGAATAGTCAAGCCTATTCCTCGTAAACTTTATTTTTCCCCCGATCTTGACTCGAATCTCTTTTCTCTTGATCTATAATACCAAATTAATTTATTTAATACGTACATTCATCAAAACAGCCCCTAATATGAACTTTGGCAAAATTATCATTTTGCCCCTAAACTTTCACATATTTGCACTTTTGCCCCAAGGCTCGTAAATTTAACGTCATCCTATTTTCTTATGTTTTATGACATGCTGATCATTTTTCCCTTCTATAGCAACATCAAATTCACACTCTAACATGTACTTATGAATATTAGGTATTTTTACCGATTATGTCATTTTACTCGTTTTTACGAAAAATCACTTAGTAAAAGTTGTTTAACACAATCTCAAACTTCATATTCTACCATAAAACATCAAAATTCATACATATCATCCATGGGTAAATTTTTAAATATAAACCCTAGCTCAAAATATTGGTAGAAATAGGTAGAACATGTTACCGAGATTTCGAAAACGTAAAAATTATTAAAAACGGGACTAGAACGGACTTACAATCGAGCTTGGAAGCTTGAAAAACCCTAGCCATGGTTTCTCCATACAAATTTTGGCCTTGGTGAAGAAGATGAGCAAAATTGGCTTTTAATTTTGTGTTTTAATTTATTTTACCCTTAAATGACTAAAATACCCTTTTTACTATTCTTTAAATTTTTATCCTTCCAAGCCCATTTTTGTCCAAATTTTTAGAACTTGGTCAAATTACTCTTTAACGACCTCTAATTAATAATCTAACTCAATTTCATACAAGATGCTTCTAGAACACAAGTTTTGCAGTTTATTCAATTTAGTCCCTAAAGTCCAATTAAGCATTTTTCACATAAAATTTCTTCATGAAATCTTCACACAAGCATAGAAATATATCATAGACCTTATAATAATCAACAAATAAATATTTCTATCTTAGATTTTTGGTCTCGAAACTACTGTTCCGACTAGGCCCAAAATCAGGATATTACACTTACACTAGATTCGATCAAAGAGTATTCGTATCTAGAGATTTGAATGGCACAATTGCTTATTCGGAACCAAGGGAGAGAGGAAGAAGAATAAACTAAAACCAAAAGTGAAATGAAGAAATCGACACAAGAAAAATAAAAAAGAGAACAAGGGTTGGATTTTCGACTTTTGGAGAAATCGATAGAAAGAAAAGGAAGAAAACAAAAGGGTTTTCAACTTTTAGAAAAGAGGGTTTCTGGCAACAAGGTGAGAAAAATATTTCGGCATTAGCCTCATACCTTTGCATTCGGCACCTATTTATAACCCTTATGGCCGAACTCCTCAAGCCCAAGTTCCCATTTCGGCTCCACTTGCTCCTCACTTCTCATCTCCTCATTTTTCTCCCTAATAACCTCTTGATCCTTTCCTTAATTTTGTCTTCTGAACACTCCCCTTAGAGTCCATCTTCACGCCACTTCCAACATTTTAGAAGGCCAAAATTAAACTCCTAAAAATATTAAGCTAGGATTCGAACCTAGGATCTCCTTGCTAGCCACTAACGCCACCTCCCCACACCCTAAGTGGCGTCACTTAGCCACTCCACCACAAGGCTTTTTTATGCCATTTTCCCCTATTTTTATTTAAAATCCCAACTACTAACAACCCTGGTTCTTTAATAATTAAATTAAAATTCCTCCACCACAAAAATCGAACCTAGAATTTCTCTAACACACCTAGACACTCCAAATTTATTAAACCCTTAAAGCCAACATATCATTTGTCAATTTCTTGCTCACTTAAAAATTTTAGGAGACCTAAAGCCCAAAGCCCAATTCCTCTAGGCCCAAAATTCGGGGCTTTAAAGTGTGTCCCCTGTAGCTTTTGAAGGATTGCAAGTTAGGCTGTAACACGGCCTAGCACACGGCCTGGCACACGGGCGTGTGGGGTTATTTCGAAGGGTACATGGTTTGGCACACAGGCGTGTAGGTTGGCTGTATGACCCAAGTCAGTGAGTTACACAGGTACACACACAGGCTGGGAATCAATCATGTATCACTATTTTGAATGCCCACACGGCCTGAGACACAGGCGTGTCTGTTGGCCGTGAGACCCCTACAGTGTTAAAAATTTAGTCCTAACCTATTTAGTCCTAACCTATTTTTAATACGTATTTTAGGCCTCGAGGGCTCGTTTAATGGACAATATGTATGATTTTTGATTGGTTTTAATATGATTATTGATATGACTTGAAATGTTTGAAACTAATGTTCATTTGATTTGAAAACTCCAATAATGCTCCGTAACCTTGTTCCGGGGAAGGAAACGGGTTAAGAGTGTTGCATTTAAGGCATTGAAATGGTGAGCTACATGTAAAATATGTTATGTTGAGATGGATGACAAATCCAATTGAATTATGTTCAAGTATAATGGTTATCCATGTTAAATTGCCTATGAATTATGTGCAAGTATGCTAACATGTTTGTTTTGATGCTTAGGCTTTGACCAAGCTATTGGTTGGATTATGCCATGCTAAATTTTACTGTTATGTAATGAAATGGTAAGTTAAGTTTTATTTTATACAAACTTACTAAGCATTATATGCTTACATGGTTTTCTTTTCATGATTTATAGATAATCGGATGCTTGTTCGGGTTGGAAGCTCGTTGGAGACCTATCACACTATCCAACAACTATATCGGTAGATTTTGATGTTTTGAGTCATAGTTATAATGGCATGTATAGGTGAATTATGTTTGATTAGATGGTCATTATGTTTGGCTTGTAAATATGGTATTTTGGTTCATGAACTTTTGGTATTTTAGTGCTTGATGGTTGGTGTTGAAATGGTCAAGTGAATGCATGTTTGAAATGACCATTTTGGTATGTTTGAGTGTGATTTTGGCATGTCGTCATTATGGTAAGTTTGGTAAGAAAATTAGATTAGAAATTTATGGTTGGTGAATGGCTAGATTATGCAAATGTTTAAATATATTTGGTTGTTGTAATTCTTATTGGGCATATTGGTTGTATGGATAAATACCATATGGATATAACTTTATTATGCATGTTTTAGGTATATTTTGAATGCTTGAATAGAGGTGTAAATGTCTTGTAGTTGTGAGCATGGTTTGGGTGAAAGATATGGCTTGAAAATGGCCTATTTCTTATCCATACAGCCTAAGACACAGGCGTGTGTGACACATAGCCATGTGACACGGCCGTGTGTCCCCTGTAGGTTTCAAAGAGTTGCAAGTTAGGTAGTTACACAGCCTAGCACATGAGCGTGTGAGGCCATTTCGAGAGTTACACAGCCTAGCATATCGACGCGTGGCTTGGTCGTGTAACCCAAGTTAAAGAGTTACACGGGCACAGACACGACCGTGTGTCCCTACTTCGAATGTGCACACGTCCTAAGACACGGGCATTTGTCTTAGTAATGTGAGTCACACAGCCTGGCCATACGACCAAGTGACCCCTGTAGTTTAAAATTTTCTATCTTTTTTCTATAAAAATCTAAATGTTTTCGATTTAGTCCCGAATCGTTTCTAAAGTGTTTATAAGTCCTCGAGGGCTCGACATAGGGACGATATACATGTGTTGAATGAGTTTAGATATGATTCATGAAATGTTTGTAATTGAATGTTTTAAGTTACATTTTTGCAAGAATGCTTCTTAACCCTATTCTGGTGATAGATACGGGTTAGGAGTGTTACAAACTTTGCTTTTAATACGTGATCTAATGTGAAAATCTCACCAACACTTACCCTCAATTCGAATGCTCAGATTCGTCACTCTTGCGATGTTTGATTATTGATTTCTCAGAGGATTGATATTTGATCCTTCATGATAACACAAGATCATATTAGTACTACAAATTTTCGAGATAATAAAAATAAAATACTAATTATTTAGGCCTTAAACCATTCGGCCATGTCAGAAAATCTTAAGATGAAGGATTTCCAATCCCAAACTTCACTTACACTTGTTTCATTATGAGATGATCGAAGGGACGAAAATGGAGGGAAATCGATGGTTGGATAATCTAAAATAATTGAATAAAATAAAATATAAAAAATAGGTCTTTTAGTCACGAAGGTAATTGACAAAATAAAGAGAAAATAAAAAGGAAGAAATTAGTCACCGACTGTGACAGTGGTCTGACAACGACGATGGTAGCAACTCGATGGTGGTCTGCCTATGGGGAATGCAATTGTCAGATGGTGGTGCAAAATATAAGTAGGAAGGAGGGTTCAGTCACTTTTATTTGAAAGAGAGGAGAAAAAGAGAGAATAAAAGAAACTCGATAGAGGAAAAGGTGACCCACGGTGGTTGTGGCAGTGGACACGGTGACATATGGTGGAAGAGGGGAGGGGAAACCAAAAGGAAAAGTGAGGGAATGTTGGTTGGGGATGGTGGTGAGGTGGTGGTGCAAATATGCTCATGGTGGTGGAATGAAAAGGGTTGTGTTGTGGTGGCCAAAAAGAGAGAAAAAGGAGAGGAAGAAAATGAAAAAAATGGAGACTAGGGTCTAGATAGGGGTGATGGACGGTGCAAGGGGTGGTGTAGCTTGGTTAACCATGACTAGGTTGAATGCACCACAAGCTTATGGCAAGAGAATAGCTTTTGGAAAAGGAGTACAACAAGAAGGGAAAAGGGAGATGTGTTTCATTTTAAAAAGGCAAGTTTAACTTGCTAATGGAGGAAAGGAATCCTCCCTATATGGTAACATAGGTGGATGGAAAGGCTAGCTAGCACATGCTAAAAATGTGCAAATATTAAATAAAAAATATATGTGCACAAAGGGGTTCGAACTATAGACTTTAAAGATAGCTAAGCAGATTCCTACCACTAAGCCACAACACTTCCCTATTTTCAATAATGCACGAATAATTTTAATACATAAGAGCTAGTAGATTCACACACTTTAGTAAATTAAATTAATTAAGAAACTAGGATGTGACATGAGAGCTAGTGTAACACCCCTAACCCGTGTCCGTTGTTGGATTAGGGTAAAGAGGTATTACCAATCAAACACAACATTTAACTAACATTTCAGAATTCAATAAACATTCATTATCGAATAATATGCATTCACATACACAATGTCCCTTAAATAGGTCTACGGGACCTATAAACATGTTTGCAAAAGGTTCGGGACTAAACCGATCACATATAAAAATTTTTAAAAACTTAGAAAATTTTCAATCATTCATGGGTCACACGCCCGTGTGAACAGGCCATGTGCCTCACACAGTTACCAGACACGCTTGTGTCTCACACCATGTTAAAGCAGGGCATACATACTAACTTGGGGCACACAGTCGACCACACGCCCGTGTATCTAGCCCGTGTACCCTTTGAAATGGCCACACATTCCCATGTGCCAAGGTTGTGTGCCTCACATGGCCCTCAGACATGGCCGTGTGTCTAGGCCATGCTCAAGACTGACTTGATGGGGGACACATGGCTGTGTAATATGACCGTGTGTTGCACACGGCTGAGACACATGCCCGTGTGGACAAAAATAGTCCATTTGAAAAGCCAATTTGCCACCCTTTCCACAAGCATACATAGCAACCAAAATAGCACCATTTTAATACATCTTTAAGCAACCAAAAACATGTCAATTCATACTCATACAATGCCATCTATTCACAACCATTTAAAACATTCAATTCCATATACAAAACATACCAAATCATTATACCAAAACTATCACAATTTACCTAATTCCAAATGCATTAACTCATCAACTTACCCTCAATTTCAAGTCACTTAATACACCATAACATCATCTCAAAACAAACCACAATATGCCAACTTCCAAGCATTAGCACATCAATTAACAACTAACCAAAATAAGCAACACATAACCATACCAAATAAGCCAACATATAAGGCATTACATAAATCACATATATAAAACTTACCAAACACAATTCAATCCAACTTAACTGGTAATACATACCAACCTTTACAAGCCAAATCTCATGGCTAATATCATAGTTCAAAATATAACAACCCATTTTTAGGGTTAATTAGAACAGTGGTTTCGGGGCCACAAAATCTGAAGAGTAGGTTTGTAAATATTATATTTAATATTTACGAGTTAATTGTGATTTTTGTTTTATAAGTGATTTATTAAGTTCAAGTGGTATGACCCTAAGGTCAAGTGGGTTTAGAAAATGAGGTATCGGAACCTCGTTTCTATAAACCGAGTCATAAATATTTTTATAAATATTTACGGAGTGGCAATAAGATGGTATTAAAGTTTCGTTGAAAAATTTTATTGTTTCGATAGTTAATTAAGCAAAAAGGACTAAATCACGTAAAGTGTAAAACTTGTGTGCTATTAGTTAAGGTGTCTAATAGCCATGATTTAGTAAAGTGGAGGCACTTATGTTGTAATTACACCATTTAAGTGTTAGTGGACATTTATGGGAGTTGGTTTTGTTGAAATTTGTTTTAAATTAAAAGGTTAAAATAGTAAATTGGAAATTAATGTTTAAATGAATAAAACAAATTATGTATCATCTTCCATTATCATTTTGGCAACCGAAAATTGAGAAAGAATGGCAGCCAAGGAAGCTTTTACATTTGGCCATGGAAATTGGATTGCATGGTATGGTTTTTGATTCCTGTTTTTAATAATTTTTACGTTTTTGGGATTGTTGCTTTGTGTTCTAGCTATCCCGTATCTCTGATTTCAAAACTGTTAAAGTACTTGAATGTTGACATTGTTGAATGCATGAGTATTTTGTTAGTTGATGCTGGAAAATAAATCATTGTTCTTAAATGTACAAGTTTTGTGAAGTGAATTTTGGTAAAAATGTCAATTTTGGATTAAATTATGAAATGTGGAAATTTAGTGGTTACTATGTGTAATAAATTGAAAATATGGGCTGATAGTAATATATGGAAAATTCGGCTAGCTTGGATTTATGTTTAATTTCATGAAATTGTGATTTTATGTGATAAGGACTAAATTGAAAAAATGTGAAACTTTAGGGGCAAAAGTGTAATTTTTCCAAAATGTGTAAATTATGTTAAAATGAATTGAATATGAATTTAAATAGCTGAATTTGATTGATTAGATCAAGTTAAGCCTCGTTCGAGTCTATATTGGGGGAAAAATAAAGTTTAGCACTAGTCAATCCATTTCAACGTTTTAACAATCGAGGTAAGTTCGTATGCAATAAGCATTGTTAAATTTATGCTTCTAATGCTTTAATATTGTATAAAATGTATATACGTGAAGATTTTAATGTCTGACGACATATCGACTAAATGTGGCACTTAGTGTGCGGGGTAATCAAATATGGCACTTAGTGTACGAAATGTTGAGAATGGCACTTAGTGTGCGAGATATTGAGAATGACACTTAGTGTGTGAAATATCAAATGATTCAAAGGGAAATTATAAATTATGATTGAATGATTAAATTGAGCAAAGTGAACAGGTATACATGTTATATTATGTGAATTGTTTATGAGATGACTTTATAATGGTGATATTCGGGATTTGAGCCTAGTAAGCCTTGTGTTGATGAATGAAATCGGGCTTATGCCTAGCAGGCTCATTGCCAGTGTATAAAATCAGACTTTGAGTCTAGCAGGCCTTGTGTCGGTGTGAGATACAGGCTTAGGCCTAGCAGGCTTTACATCGGTGAATTATTATAAGTTTATGCCTAAAAGATTTATTGCTGATATGGTACTTGAATACGTTAAACGAGCTAAAACGATCAGGTATGTGATAATTAATTACCTATTTGAAGATAAGGTAAGTATATGTGCAAAGAATGTATTGTGATGTATGTGGAAATGAAATATGATTATATGCCAATGAAACATAAATGAATGAATAAGATGTGATTCGTAAAGTTGCATATGTGAAATTTGTCAGATGCTATATGAATGAAAAGTGAATTTGATTATAAATAATCATACGAGATTCATATGAGAAAGATATATGATTAAATGTGTTATTTTCCATAACGTGTTCATTTGGCTATATGAAAGTGTGAAAGGGTTGATGTATGAAAATTTAATTGAATAAGTTTGTGAAAGTTAAAGTTGGTTAAGTGAGTAAGTATAATATTGCATGATGATAATTTGATATGAGAACATGTTATGAAATTTAGAAAGGTTGTGTGAGATAGCATATTATGTTTACGGTATTACAATGAAAGTATTTGTATGTTAAGTTTATTAAGATACGAGATTACTAAGCTTAAAAGCTTACTCTGTGTTTTCTTTTTCCTACGTTTATAGATTTTCAGAGATTTACTCGGGTTGGAAGTCGATGCAGACGACATCACACTATTCGGTTATCATTTCAGTAAATAATGTTTTGAGACTCAGTTATGTGGCATGTATAGGCTAGTCTTGGAGTTAATTATTTTGAATGAGTATGTATTTAAAACCATGCGAAAATGGCTTGCTTATTATGCTTAAGTTTGGTTTTACATGTTCTTAATTAAAATGTTTAATGAGTTTGGTTTTGGTAGTCATTTTAATAGTTAGCTCATTTTGGAAATATGAAATGTGGTATAATTAGAGTGATGGATGATGGTATATTAACTTAACAGGTTCGGTTACTAAGTGGTAAGTAATGAATATGTTTTATGATTGTTTTGGTAATTATAAAAATGGCATTAAAATGATGGATATAGGGAACTGAATATTGGAAGTATTAAATATGTGAACATGTCTTTGATATATACAAGTTTGGTTCGAATTTAGTAATTATGGAACATAATCAGTTGGGTTTTGATATATGTTAAATGCTTGAATTAGTTGAAACTTTTGAAATGTGTTTATTTGCAATATATGTTCAGTAAGGTATGATTATTTCTGAATTGGAATTATGACTCATGTATTCGAATTTATAATAAGTGAATTGTGGATATTTGAATTTGATAAGTTTTAAATGTTTATTAATTCTTGGTATATGAAAGGTGAGGAATGATTGCGCTGAACTGTGTTTTATACAGTAATGCCTCATAACCGTAATCCGATAACGGATACGGGTTAGGGGTGTTACACAAAACATACAAAATGACACTAGCCTACACATGCCATATACCATATCTACAAAGCTCCAAAAGTACCAACATGTAGTCAATAGTGTGATGATGGTTCTCGATGATCCCCGATGTCCGAGCTAGCTTCGATGATCTATAAAACATGGAAAGAACACACAAAGTAAGCTTTAAAAGATTAGTAAGACATATACAAATAAAGCCATCATATGAACATTTGCACATCAATTCAAACATGCTAAGCAAAATAAATCATATATAAGTTCACAAACCTTTCACCTTGAACACATATTCTATATCTTAATCAAATTCATCATATACTTCTCCTTTCAATACTCATATAAATCTTATATGTACCTGAGTCATTTATCTCATTCACACATTCTTTCTCGACTTGACTTTGCCTGTTGAACCATTCGAAATCGTTAAGGATACTCAAAAATCACATAAGCTTATACAATGCCATATCCCAGATATGGTCTTACATGTTAACACACATCGATGTCACCGTCCCAGATAGGGTCTTACATGAAATTAATTAACGATGTCAATGTCCCAGACATGGTCTTACACGTAATCTCAATACAATGCCAATGTTTCAGACATGGTCTTACATGTAATCACATCTCGATAACCTAATGTCATGGCATTCATATCCTATACTATTCTTCTGGTTCGTATGGGACTTTCGGATGTTGTAACTTCGTCGATTCATGCTCGTATTTACTTGTTTGATATTCATAGCAATTCAATGATAATAAACATATATAATTCAATTCAAAGACATTTATTTGCATATGAACTTACCTTGTTGGTTCAGTATTACGTGGCAAACTACCTTGTGGTCGTTCAGAAATTAATTTGGATAGTTGGCCTATCTGAGTTTCGAGTCCTTGAATTGATGCTTGTTGATTTTTGAGTGCTGTCTCAGTATTCTGGAAGCGAGTTTCTAACACCAAGATGAATTTGGATAGCATTTCTTCAAGGTTTGGTTTCTTATCTTATTGATACGGTGGCTAACGAAAATTTTGAGGATTCTGTGGCCTTTGATTCTGTTGACCACCCCAAGAGAAATTTGGGTGATTCTTCCAACCTGCACTATAAGTGTTACTATATGGGTTATTCTGAGATCTAAAATTATTGTTACCCATCTAGTTGACTTGTTCCTCTTCGGTTGAAGGATTGAATGGTGGGTATTCTATATGCACGCCTCCTCCACTTGAGTCACACCTTATTACTGGATGTACCTACGTAGAACCAAGTAAACCATCAATTTTCTTAATTAGAAGTTCTACCTAATTAGAGAGCATGGTGACCGAATTGATGTTATAAACGCCGACTGTTTTCGTTGGCTTTGTCCTCATAACTTGCCACTGATAGTTATTTAGTGACATCTCCTTTATAAATTCATAGGCATCTTCCGGTATCTTATTGTTAATGGTTCTGCCAGCAGCTGCGTCAATCATTTGTCTTGTCAAGGGATTCACACCGTTGTAGAAAGTTTAAACTTACAGCCATAGAGGTAACCCATGGTGAGGGCACCTTCTCAATAGATCCTTGTATCTCTCCCAGGCATCGTAAAGTGTCTCTAAGTCCATCTGCACAAAAGAAGAAATATCATTATGCAACTTAGCTATTTTTGCTGGTGGAAAATATTTTAATAGAAATTTTTCGGTCATTTGCTCCCAAGTGGTAATGGATCCTCGTGGTAGTGAGTTCAACCACTGTTTAGCTTTATTCTAAAGTGAAAAAGGGAATGACCAAAGGCGAATGGCATCATCAGAAATGCCATTAATTTTGAAAGTGTCGCATAGTTCTAGGAAATTTGCCAAGTGCGTGTTAGGGTTCTCATCCTACAAACCATCGAACTGAACAAATTGCTGTATCATCTGAATCGTGTTAGGTTTCAGTTCAAAATTGTTAGTAGCAACAACAGGTCTAACTATACTTGACTCAGTTCCTGTAAAATTAGGTTTAGCATAATCATACATAGTACGAGGAGCAGGATTCTAATTTTCTAATTCAGCGGGTATGGCTGGCGGTAGCAGATTGTGTTGATTTTCAGCCATCTCATCAGTAGTAGTTGAGATATCGTTCTCTTGCTCTTCCTCTGTGTATCTTAAGCTGCGCCTGATTTCTCGTCGGTTTCTACGAGCTATACGATCAATTTTCTCATCAAAAAGCAACGGTCCTGACGGGTTTCTTCTAGTCATACACTACAAGAACCTGCCAGGAGAAAGAAGAAGAAAGTAAAATAAAAATAGAAATAGAGTTAAATTGCAAGAAAAATAAATAGCTAAAGTAATAAAAATTAAGTGTTCCTAATATTTCAGTTCCCCGGCAACGGCACCAAAACCTTGATCGCGTGATTCATAACAAGTAATAAATATTTATAATAAAGATCAAACCTAGACTAACTATTATCATGACGAAAAGGCAAGCGCACCTATCGAACAATAGTATAGTAATGGCAAGACCGGGATATCGTACCCAAGGGAACCAAAAGTACTAGTAATAACTATCTTTTTATTATTTAACCTAGGAATAAAAAGGTTTGTTTATTAAACTAATTATCTAAACTAATTAACTAATTTAATTAAAGCGAAGAGAAAATTTGGAAAAAAGACTTGAAAAGAAGCAATTGTAAAGACGACACCCAAGGAGGAATCCACCTAGATTTCACTTGTTATCTGACTCTGAACTAGGCGATTTATTCACTTGACTTGATCGGTGAGACTCCCAAACCTACATTATTATCTATTTCGAGACTAATAACGCCTAACCCTCAGTTGAATTAATTGAAATCTCTTTCTAATTAAAACCCCTAGGGAAGTAGTAAATCGATCTATGGACTCCCATATTAGGTTTCACACTAATCTGGCAAAATCTCATAACCCTATCTCTAGGCGTTCGATCAACTCTGTTTAATTATGTCAAATCTACTCTTAGGTAGGGTCTATTCCTCCTCTGCATAAGCACATTAAATCATGAGTCAATACCCAAAATATTAACTCAAGCATTAGAAACACATAATTAAGAACAAATCAGGTATTTATCATATAGTTCAAATAATAATAACAAGATCCATCATAGGTTTCATCCCCCTTAGGTATCTAAGGGGTTTAGTTCATAATGAAATAAGAGTACATCTCAAAAGTATAAAAATAACAAAACATGAAGAAAACTCTAAAACTCCTGAAGGGATTCTGAGAGAGATCTTCCGTTTTGGAGTAGATTTGACTTTTTGAGATGGATCATCTGGCTTCCTTCAAGTAATTCCTGGCGTGTGGTTCTGTGTTTCAGAAAAGTTCTAGAATCCCCCCTCAGTAGGTCATAATTAGGGGTTTTATATAGGCTTTGGATTGGCTTTCTTCTTCCCTAAGTATCCTTTTTTCGTGTAAAATACAACTCTTTGAAAAAGGGACACGCCCGTGTGCCACGACCGTGTGACGTGTTTGTCAGGCTGTGTTCGTCCCGCTAAATTTCACACGGCCGTGTGGGTCAATGGCCAGGCCGTATGAATCATAAAATCCTTGGACGACACCCTCGATAGACACGGGCGTGTGAGTAGCCCGTATTGCAAGGCTTAGGCCGTGTGATCTTCTTGATTTAGTCTTTTTTGTCTCTTTTAAGCTCATTTTTGGCTCCTTTTGACTCTTGGTGCTCTCTTGAGTACAAAACATGAAATAACTGGATTAAGAGCACCAAAATCCACAAATCTAGCAGTAAATATCCATAAATATGCTAAGTATTTGGGGTAACAATATGTATAATTGGGCATTTATCAATGCAGTGGTGAATTGTAAGCATAAATACATTATGTTGAAGTGTCAGAATAGTGAGTTACTCTGGGTTGAATCTGAGAAACTGAATGGGTTGTCTAATGTGATTTTAGCAATATCAGCACAGAGATATTGAAACACCCCATACCTGACGTAGACGTTATGGTCAAATCTGGCAATTTCACATTGAAGTGTTTTTCGAAATCTAAGACTCGTCCTTTTAAAACCCTTTCTTTAACTAGCCTCTTTGTATAGGTTAGAAAGCCGATTTAAAGTCTTATTGCTCTTTTATAATGTGGTTGTACTTTTTAAAGGTTGCTTTTAATAAAACGTTATTAATTTTGAAAACGGTTTGTTATTCGCGAAAGCTTTAAAAACGATTTACGTATCTGTGGTGGTTTTGAAAATGTTTGACTTTTCGAAAACTAACGTTTTTTCCCTACGACTAGTGGTTGTAAATCACAAGTAAATATGAGTAAAATACCAAAATAAAAAATAACCCAAAAGGCCTTATTACATAATGCAAAACCCAAAATAAAGCTTAATGATAATATTAAAAATTAACTAAGTCGAGTGACCACCACTGAGTCCTCTGTCGCCTCGGTCCGTCTAAGTCTAGGGATTTCCTGCACAGTTAAAAGATGGGTGAGTTTACGAAAACTCAGTGTGTGAAATCCCATAATAGCAATCAATCAAAGTAAACCCAATTTGGGCCTAAGCCCTTTTAGTTTCAGTTAGGGCCTTAGCCCTTAGCAGTAACAGTAGCAGTCTAGGCCTGAGCCCATCTCAGAAACAGTATCAATGGGGCCGAAGCCCATTATAGTATCAATACAATATGCTATCAGAAAATCATACCCAATCCAGCCTCCACACACCATCTCCGTACTAGCCCTACACACCTTGTGAGGATAAAATCGACCCACCCATCCCTACACACCAAGTAGCACCGATTGCGGCACTAAAACAGTATTTGCAGCAGAGCTGCCAGTAATAGGCTTATAGCCTTTCAGAACACTTCCTCCAAAATCATATATCCCACCCCATGCAATGCAACAGAATATAAATGTATATACAGTAAAAATGGCATGCTCAAACAGTCATACATCACATAGACGCATATCAGTCATTTACAAAATAAGTGTCCCAGTATGCTTATCGGCCCAACAGTAGGTCCACAGTTGTCTTGGCTGACCCGTGTAACCTTAACAGTCAATCGGTGATAACGGGCCCAGAGCCCATATTATGAGCCCATGTGGGCCCACATGCTTGTACGACCCACATAGCCTAGAAATGGCCATAGCCGTGAGGTTCACACAGCCTGGCCCAACATTTGCCATACTTTTGTCTGATTTTCCCGTGAGGGCCTATCAGCCCATTGGGCCTACATGGCCCAAGTCGGCCCAAAATGGCCCAATATCATTTCGGCCCATGACAACGCTTATGGCCATCTGATCGACCACACGACCATGTTTTGTTACACAGCCTACCACACGAGCGGCCACACGCCCGTGTGGTGTCGACAACCCACTTTTTAGCTTTTTGGCTTTTCGACTTTTTAGCTTTTTTTCGTTTAACATCAAATGGTAATGCTACACACCTGCTCACGTAAACGTACGAGTAGCGCACGAGCACCAATCATACATTCAATCAAGGTATTCTATCAGTCAATTAACAATAGGGTAAACCACCTCCCTTTATGCGATCCCAGCTTATCATAATACCTGTCTTTGATTGAACAAAAGTGGCTTAGTCCTATTAGACCACTGACTAAAATCGACCACACACTCCTTGTCGAATATCTGTGTTACCAGCAAAATCCATTAGTTATGATTGCTAAAAATTGCGAGTCGAATCAACCTATACTAGATAAAAAGACATAAAACCCCATCATAGGGAAAGTAACATTCGGCCAACATCAAAAGATGCAAGCCAACCAACCCCAATATCACAATAACTACAAATAGGGTTACCTTTGATCGAGTGATGAAGGAAAGGTTTCGACTACTTCAGTATCGCTTGCAACTCCTACACTCTTCGAGAATCTAGAAACCAATGAACACCACACAAGACAAGGGGAATGAGATTAGGAAATAACAAAAGAAGTAATCGACTTTAACAGTGCAAAAGAGGGGAGCCTTGATAAACATTGAGAGAGATCAAGAAGGAGTCGAGTGCTTACCGATTTTCCAGTCTACTTGCAGAAACTGAACTAAAATAGAGAGATACAAAATTCTACCAAAGTATCGAAATAATAAGAGACGGAAGAAAAAATTTATTCGATCAAAGAGATGATCAATTGAGTCAGGAAGAAGAAGGAGAGATTCAATCAAGACTAAGGCTAAAAACTGAAAGGATCAGAGAGAGAAAAGAAAGGAGGTTATTTGGCTACAAAAGGTATCAAGGGAAAACATTTGTCAAAGAGTAGAAGGAGAAGAACAGTAATCGAGATGGTCCCAAAATGAAAGTACCCGAAAGCACTAGCTAGAAACAACCGATACCGAAAGATTTCCTAGCACAAATCGACTTCAGAAAATAAAGAGTGAGAAGAACCATAATTTGGCAAAATCCCGAAATGAAATGACCAATTACCAATACATAGCCAAATTTTACCCCAAAATAACTCCCAGATTTTGTTTAGTCTTTCATACACTAAACACCTCCCCTAACATCCATACACACCCGAAACACTGAGTGCCAGAGTTCAAACCCGGTAAGACTCTTCTCCAAATTCAAACTTCCTTGATTTTCTCCTTAATTTCCTCCCATCCATCTCTTCAAATTCAGCTAAAAACAACCCCATTCAAATTTATTCAAACTCTTGGTGTTTTGTTTAAACACAACTTCCTCCTATGGCCACCAGCAAAAATAATATCTATTTACACAAGCAGGGATTCAAACCTTAGACCACTAGCACACTCTACACAGCACTATCCACTAGAAAGCAGGCCCATTCTATCATGTTTTTACCAAAATAAACTTATAACCCTACTGGTCAAAGATAGGGGTTTTATCCTTAAAAAGCAAAATTTTGTTGAAGCCAAGGCTTGAACCCATGACTTCCCATACATTTTCAAAGTACACAACCACTAAGCCAAATATGCGTTTGTGTCACTTTCTTGCACAACTAAATATTTATGTGTAGTTTCCTAACTACACCCACACTTAAGACCTAATACTTCTAGGCCCAAACATCGGGGTGTTACAGATATATTAAAAAGGGGTATAAGGCTTATCTTGCTATTGTATTGGATACCAAAGTATCAGAGTTGAAAATCCAGTCGGTGCCAGCTATTTCTAAGTTTCCTGAGGTATTTTCAGAAGAACTACTTGGTTTACCTCTAGCTAGAGAGGTGGAATTTTCCATAGACCTTGTACCAGGGACGACGTCGACATCTATAGCGCCATATTGAATGGCTCCTACGGAATTGAAAGAGCTGAAGGTACAGTTGCAAGAGTTGATTGATAAAAGGTTTGCCTGACCCAACTTTTTGCCATGGGGGTGCACCGGTATTGTTTGTAAAGAAGAAAGATGGATCATTAAGATTGTGCATTGATTACAGACAACTTAGTAAAGTCATAATAAAGAACAAATACCAGTTGCCTCGTATAGATGACTTGTTTGATCAATTAAAAGGTGCCATAGTATTTTCAAAAATTGACCTACGATCTGGTTACTATCAACTACGGGTAAAAGATTCAAATGTGCCAAAGACAGCTTTTAGAACCAGATATGAGCATAGAGTTTTTGGTGATACCATTCAGATTAAAAAATGCCCTGATAGTATTTATGGATTTAATGAACAGAATTTTCAGACCACACCCGGACAGGTTCGTGATTATTTTTATTGATGATATTTTGTTTTACTCTCGGGATGTAAATGAGCATGCTGAGAATCTAAGAATTGTATTGCAAACTCTGCGTGAGAAACACTTGTATGTTAAATTCAATAAATGTGAATTCTAGCTACGGGAAGTTAATTTCCTTGGACATGTTGCATTTGCAAAGGTCAGAAAAATGTTTCAGAAGCTTAATTTTATCTATTGTAAGTTAGAAGCCACCGAAGAATGTTTCAGAAGTCAGAATTTTTCTGAGACTAGCAGGATATGATTGGAGATTTGTAAAAGGGTTTTCAATGATAGCTTCTCTGATGACTCGATTGTTGCAAAAAGAAGTGAAATTTGAGTGGACTGATAAGTGCCAACAGAGTTTTGATAGATTGAAAGCTTTATTGATAGAACGCCCGTATTAGTCCAACCTGAATTAGCTAAGGAATTTATAGTTTATAGCGATGCCTCATTAAATGGTTTAGGATGTATATTGATGCAAGATAGTATAAGTAGTGGCTTATGCATCTAGGCAGCTAAAATCACATGAAAGAAATTACTCGGTACATGATCTTGAATTAGCAGCTATTATTTTTGCATTGAAAATATGGCATAATTATCTTTTTGGTGAAAAATGTCTCATCTTTATTGATCACAAAAGTTTGAAGTATTTAATGACACAGAAAGAACTGAATTTGAGACAACGTATGTGGTTGAAATTATTGAAAGATTATGATCTCGTTATTGATTACCAATCGGGGAAAGCTAATGTAGTGGCAGATGCCTTGAGATGAAAATCCTTATTTGCCTTATGGGCATTAAACACCCAGTTGTCTTTATCTGATGATGAATCAATCATAGCTAAGTTAAAACGACATTTTTGTAACAGATCTTTGAAGCTCAGAAAAATGATAGTAAGTTGCAAGAAAAACGAGTACAAAGTGAATCAATTTCTGACTCAAAATTCCAAGTCGGGATCGATGGTTGTTTTTTATTTAGAGGCAGAATATGTGTACCAAAAAGTTTAGAACTAGTACAGAAGATTTTGAATGAAGCTCATAATGGTAACATGTCTATACATCCAGGCGGTAATAAGATGTATAGTGACTTGAAAAAGATGTACTGGTGGCCAGGAATGAAATAAGATATTTCTGAATTTGTATCAAAGTGTTTGATATGTCAACAAGTGAAGGCTGAACACCATGTACCTTTGGGATTATTGCAACCAATTGCAATACCGGAATGGAAATGGGAAAGAGTTACCATGGACTTTGTAACGGGATTACCTTTACCACCGAAAAAGAAAGGTGTCATCTGGGTAATTGTCTATCGTTTAACGAAGTCTGCACACTTTATTCTAGTACATACGGATTTTTCATTGGATAGATTGGTTGAATTATATGTTTCTAAAATTGTAAGACTGCATGGAGTGTCAATTTCCATTCAATGACTTTTCCAATCGTGCATAAGCAGCCAACTTTAAATCGTGCGTCGGATATTTCTTTTCATGCAGCTTCAATTGTCTCGAGGCATAAGCTATAACTTTTCATTCTTGCATCAAAACGAAGCCCAAACCATTCAATGACGCGTTGTTGTAAACAACGAATTCTTTACCCGACTCAGGTTGAACCAAAACTGGTGCTTCGGTTAACAATGCTTCCAACTGATCGAAACTTTGCTAACATTTCTCAGACCACTCAAATTTAACATCTTTCTGTAACAGCCTGGTCATCGGTATAGCAATCATCAAGAATCCTTTTACAAAATGTCAATTGTAGCCAGCTAACCGGAACACCCTGATTTTGGGCCTAGTCAAAATAATGGTTTTGGGACCCCAAATCTGAGATAGAAATAATTATTTTATGATTATTTTGAGGTCTATGATATGATTTCATGATTGTGTGAAATTTCGTGAAGAAATTCTATGCATAAAGTGCTTAATTTGAAGTTAGGGACTAAATTGAATAAGTTGCAAAACTTGCATTCTAGAAGTTTCTAGCATGAAATTGCTTTGAAATATTAATTAGGAGGTCTTAAATAGCAATTTGACCTATTTCTAAGTTTATGGACAAAAATTGGACATGGATGGAATTTTTGAAAGTTTAGTAAGTAAGGGCATTTTGGTTATTTGGATATTAAATGAAATAAAATTGGAAAAATAACACAAAAATGATCATCTTCTCCATAAGTTGCTGTCGAATTTTGCTCTCCACCATAGCTAGGGTTTCAACACTTTTAAGCCTTGATTGTAAGTGATTTCTCTACTCGTTTTTAATGTTCTTTACAATTTTGAAATCCTCGTAGCTCGGTTTACCTATTTCTACCAATATTTTGTGCTAGGGTTTATATTTAAAAATTTACCCATGGATGATATGTATGAATTTTGATGTTTTATGGTAGAATATGAAGTTTGAGATTGTGTTAAACAACTTTTGCCAAGTGATTTTTCGTAAAAACGAGTAAAACGGCATAATCGGTAAAAATACCTAATGTTCATAAATACATGTTAGAGTGAGATTTTGTTGTTGCCATAGAAGGGAAAAAATGATCAGTATGTCATAAAACACAAGAAAATAGGATGAAGTTTAATTTCCGAGTCTTGGGGCAAAAGTACAAATATGCAAAAGTTTAGGGGTCAAAATGTAATTTTTTAAAAATATGATTTTTAGACTCATATGAATAGTGTGATTAATTATTAGGCTAAATGTGATATTATAGATCAAGAAAATCGAGATTCGGGCTTAAATCGGGAAAATACAAGGTTATTGACTAAAATGATAAATTGTCGTTTTTTTTTTTATTGAGGTAAGCTCGTGTGATTTAATAAGCCTATTATTCATGTTATTATTTTTATACATGAAATATATCTTGCTATGAAGTACATTGAATTATCATACATAAATGTGATTTCTATGATTATGGATATTATGAGCAATTGTAAGTTTATATGATTTTTAATAATGCAATTTGTAATTTAATGTTATTGCCTTGAGATGTAAGTTTATATGTAAGTAATACATCAATTTTACTTATATTATGATATTTTATAATAATATTGGAAATATGTTTGTTGATAATTACTTGATTGGTGAAATTGTTGGAAAAGAGAGAGAAGTCCCGGTTGAACCTTCGGAAAGATTGGATGATACAGGTGGTATGTAGCTAGGTCACATGTATGGTGCTGAGTGCACATCATGTGTACAAGAGAGCTACGAGACATTATGATGTAGCTAGGTCACATGGGTGATACTATGTGTACACCATGTAGACAAGAGAGCTACGGGATATATGTAGCTAGGTCGTATATATGGTTTCAGGTGAAGGACACCATGTAGACAAGAGAGCTACGCAATAAACTGGCTAGGTCACATGGGTGGTACTAAGTGTTCACCATGTGTACAAGAGAGCTGAACTATATGATGGGTGGAGCTATATGCTGAAACCACCAAGTATCGAGGATTGATCCGAAGTGTTTAACGGGAGACTTACTATGTACTGTTTTGTGAGTTTTGTGATGAATAAATGCAGGAACTTGGTTATGTGATTGATGTGTTCATTAAGTGACCGGGATGTGGTAAGGTTATAAACAAGTAAGTTATACATGAGGATGATTTTACGATGACCTTCTAATCATGGGCCTATACTTGTGATGTATGAAATATGGTGAAAATGGTTTGTGATATGTATGTTAAATGAGGTTAATACGAAGAAAGTGTGAAAGAGTGAATTAGCAATAAAACTATTTTGGACAATAGCAGTGCCGTGACTTTGAAAAACCACCAAAAATAGTATGAATTTAATTATAAGCTGAATGAGATATGAAATTAAAGCTTAATGAGTCTATTATTATATAAAAGAAACAGAGTAAGCAAAGGAATTCTATATTTTGAGATATTTATATTTTTGTGAGACTTGTTTAGAATGATTACGTGATCCCTTGTTCTGACTTTGTTTTAAATGAAACAAATTTCATGGCTATTTGACTCTTGTACAGGGAGAAAATCAATTCGTAGTGAACAGAGGTCGATCACTCAATGAGATATAACAGGGAAACTTTAACTAATAAACTGTACTAATTGGCTAGACTAAAAATTCTAGAAAATTTTTAGTAAGAATTGATATGATTCTAGTTTCTGGAAAAATTTACGGATCTTAAATTGGAGTTCTGTAGCTCCGAATATAAATAATTTAATGACTATGACTCAGGAAAACAGCTTAGCTGGAATTTGAATAAATAGAAAGAATATGAAAATAGCATGTTATCCCATTGCTTACTATTTTCATGCGAGCTTACTAAGCATAAAGCTTACTTCCTCCTTTCCATTTTTTTAGTTTGTCAAGTCAGCTTAGGGGTTGGAGATCGTCGGAGGCAGCATCACACTATCAAGCCATTATCCTTGGAGTATTGGCAAGTATATGTTAAATATTTTCATGTGAGTGGCATGTATAGGAAGTTTGTTTCATGTCATGTGTTATTATTATGATTTGGCTTACGTATTGGCCTACATTGAGCTTTTGTATATACTTTGTAAGTTTTAATTTTGGGCAAAACTTGGTGACTCGATTTTATATGTTTGTGAATGTTTAAATTCGGTAACGCCGCAAACCCTATCCCAGAGTTGGATATGAGTGAATGGTGTTACATAACCCCAAAAAGCTTCTAACTTCGGATACATTTCTCGGTTGTTTCCAATCAACAACTATTGAAATCTTACTCGGATCAACTTTTATATCTTCCACTGAAACAATGTGGCCCAAAAATCTAACTTCTCTCAAAGTTTGTCTCTCAAAGTTTTCAACACAATCCTCAAATGCTCGGCATGCTCAGACTCATCTCGAGAATAGATTAGAATGATGTCAATGAACACAACAACAAATCTATCTAAATACGGTCTAAGTATTTGATTCATCAAATCCATAAAAACGGTAGGAGCATTAGTTAAACCAAAAGGCATAACAAGGAATTCATAATGTCGTACCTCTTTCTGAAAGCATTTTTCAACACATCTGAGTCTTTAACTCTCAACTGATAATAACTCGATCTCAAATCAATCGTCAAAAACATTGTTGCCCCTTTTAACTGATCAAACAAATCATCAATTCCTGGCAAAGGATACTTGTTCTTTATCGTAACCTTGTTGAGATGTCAATAGTCAATACACATTCTCATTGTTTTGTCTTTCTTCTTTACGGACAATACAGGCGCACCCCAGGACGAAAAACTAGGTCGTGCAAAACCTCTATCTGTTAACTCTTGCAACTGAGATTTCAACTCTTACAATTCTGTCGAAGCCATTCTGTATGGAGCTATAGATATCGGCGATGTTCCCGGTACTAGTGCAATAGCAAAGTCAACCTCTCTGACCGATGGCTACCCAGCCACTAGACACATTCCTCGTATTTCTAAGTGGTCTCCCTCTCACAGTCGTATTGCTTGGTCTTGCATTTTGAAATTTATCTTTCTTAGATAACTCTGGGCAATCTCGAATAAAATGATCTGGCAAGCCACATTTGAAACAAGCTTTATTACTCTTATTCTAACATTCTCCAAAATGTCGTCTCCCACACTGTTGACACTCAGGTTTGTTGTTTCTTGTACTACCAATGCTCGAGATGTAAGTTGTTTGAGCTTTAAGACTCACATGTTGATTTTCACGATCTCTGTTCTGGTATGCCGCTGATGCATTTGATCGACTATACGAATCTTGGGATTTCTTTGATTAAGAATGATAAGGTTTATTTATTGGTATTTTTCTCAAATCTCTAGCGTCTGAATCAGCTTTCCTCTTTTCTCGTCTAAAGTCTTCAACTTTATAAGCCAGATCAACTAATACAACAAATTCTTTCAAATCTAAAATCCCGACCAGAAGTTTAATGTCTTCATTCAAACTATTAACAAACTGCTTGCACATAATCTCTTCAGTAGAGACATACTCTCGAGCATATTTGCTCAACTGCACAAACTCTCTCTCGTACCCGGTTACGGTCATACGACCTTGTTTCAACTCTAAAAACTCTTTGTGCTTTTAACCAAAAAACTGTTGGCTTATATATTTCTTCCTGAATTCAGTCTAATAGAATTCTCAGGTGACTCATTCTTTAGGTACCACAGATACTAATGTATTCCACCACTGATATACGGTATCTCTTAATAATAAAATGGCATACTTTAAACTCTCAGCTGTAGTACATGACAGTTTATCACATACCCAAATAGTGTTTTCAACCCAAAATTTAGCTATCTCGGGATTGTCATCAATGGTAGCTCTGAACTGCTTGGCCCCGTACTTATGGATTTTATCAATCAGAGGCTTATTTAGTCCTTGGAATTCCACAACTTGAGGGCTTATAGGGATCAATTGAGGATTAGGTGGGGGTAGAGGTTGTTGAGCAGCCGGATTTGTTCGAACACATTGCATGAACCATTCGGTCATCATTTGAAAGAAGGCTTCTTTAGCCTCTCCTCCCTGGCTACCCGATACAGGTTTAGATTCAGAAGGCGCTGTCCCTTGAGTGGGAGCTGGTGCTTTACTTTCAACCTCATCAGCTACAACTCGATTGGGATCCATTTACTAGATGAAAACACATTTTAAAATGTCAGGAGTCATCACACTATCACAGTTTATATATGGCATGAATAGTTAGACTCTCACACACGCTATGTTAGCCCTAAAATTGTCTAAATCGTAGCTCTGATACCAATAAATGTAACACCCCTCACCCGTATTCAAAGCCTAAATAGGGTTACAGAGCATTACTAGACATATAACACATATAAAATTTCAATTAACATATAATTTCACATTTTATGCATACATTATTCAAACTCACAATGTCCCTATAACGAGCCTATGAGGCCCAAAACATACTTTGGGAGTGATTCGAAACTAAACTGATAACTTTAGAAACTTTCACGAAACTTAGAAATTTTTTCTCAAAACAGGGGACACATGCTCGTGTGAGCTGCCCGTGTGTCTCACACGGCCACTGGACATGCCTGTGTCACAAGCCGTGTGGACATTCGAATTAGGAGCACATGGCCATGTCCCAGCCCAAGTCCTTCCCCGTGTAACTCTCTGGCATGGGTCACAAGGCCAACACACATGCTTGTGTGCCCTAAAAATGGCCATACACGCCCGTGCTAGGTTGTGTGATAGGCCGTGCCAAACCTATAGGGTATACTGACTTATGCTACATGACCAAGTCACATGCTCGTATGTGAGGCCGTGTGGAGCATACTGACTTGATTTCCATTTCAATACCTAGGGACACACGGCCGTGTAACATAATCGTGTGTCACACACGATTGAGACACTTGCCAGTGTCTCTGCCCGTGTGGACAAAAATAGGCTATTTACCAAGCCAATTTGCCACCCAAATTTTAAAGTACCTACAACACATCAATTTACACCATCTCATAGCATAAATAGGCATTTAAACCGCCAATTCAAACCTAATTCATGCATATTCTATACCACATTTCTCAATACAAAAAAGTTGCAAAATAGACCAATCCATTTATACCCAAAATCTCAGGAACTTAGATCATCAATATGGCTACTTAAAACATACATCCTTAACCTTGATTCATAAACAAATAACATCACCAATATCAACATTAAACTTCCATAATACCAACTATTAATAAGCATCACCAAAACCAACCCCAATTTACATATCATAAACTATATACACATACACATATACACAAACAAATTAACTCAATATAAGCCAACTTTCATGGCTATTATATACAAACCAGGACATATACATTTGCTAGCCATTTCAAATGGCCAAAGTCATTACCAAAACATAACCAACATGACTAAAGTCCCTATAATACCATATACTCAAAAAAAAGCTTAAAGGTACCAAATCGTTTGTAAGATAGTGTGACGAGATCTCTGACGATCCCCAAATCCGAGCTAGCTTTGAATTCGCTATAAAATATAGAAAAATAAACGATGTAAGCTATAAAGCTTAGGAAGCTCATATGAACACATAATTCAACAATTGATTATAGATACATGAATTCACATCAACTAAGAAACCTTTCAATTACTTATTTACAAAACTATATACTTTCTTCACCATTTCTTCGATTCAAAGCTAATATGGTTTATGCATATACCTGTACCATCTCGTACCAATCTCATTCTCAACCACATCATTCATTTACCCATTGAAACATTCAGAATAGAAGTCAGATACTCAGGAGTCTTATACACTAAGTACGTATACCATGGCCTGAAGCCAAATCAAGGTAACTTATATCCGAAGTACTGATATCATGGCCGAAAGCCAAATCATCTGATATTCATGGCCTAAACCAAATCGGTATAACTCACACCCGACGTGCTAATATCATGGCCCAAAGCCAAATCATCCGATATTCATGGCCCGAAGCCAAATCGGTATAACTCACACCCGAAGTGCTAATATCATGGCCCGAAGCCAACTTAATGTATCCCCTAATGACATGTCACTAGTATCCTAAACTATTCGTAGGGTTCAACCGAGATTTCGAATGCCGAATTACCTTCGAGTCATTGTCGAACTTATTCAAACTCTTGTATTCATGACTTATACAATATCAAAGCATTTAAAATACACTTATAATGAAATTTATCACATACGAACTTACCTCGGATGTGAAAATGACGAAATAATTCGATTAGTCGATAACTTTAGTTTTCCCCCGATCTAGATCCGAATTCTGATTTTCTTGATCTAAATATATTCAAAATTAACTTATTTAATAATATCTCTATTCAATTTAATCCAAAACACACATTTAAGCACATTTATACTTTTACCCCTAGAATTCACCACTTTTACAATTTAGTCCTTATTACACAAGATAACAAATTCATGAAATTTCTTTAATACCCATGATAGCCAATTTACTATAATGCCCCTAGCAACCCACATTTATCAACTTTTCACAAATTTAACCACACATTTTCACATTTTCACAAATAAATCCCTAACTTGCATTTTCAGTAAAAATCACGTAACAAAACTTGTATATCTATCGACAAGCATTCATAATATATCGAGAAACTTCAAATCTCATATATTCATCAATTTCAACATCTAAAATCTTTAACAGTTTTGCAAAATAGTCCCTGGGCTAGCTAGACCTAGTTACAACGATTTTAAAAAATAGAAATCATTAAAAACGAGACGAAAACGAACTTATAATTTAGCTTCAATGTGACCAAACCTTCAAGGTATTTTCATGGCTTTTTTAAGCCCTAATTTTTGGCTAGGAAGATGGTAATGAATTAAAATGGTTTTGTTTTATTTATTTTAAATTAATTACTAATTTGCACATACAACCTTGATTAATAACCTTTAAAACACTTCATAATATGTCCATATATGTCCACTCACAATTAAAATGGTCTAATTACCACTTAAGGACCTTAAATTTAGGGTTCTATAGCTATTAAACACCTTTAGCTAATAGAACTCAAGTTTTATGCTTTATGTGATTTAGGCCTTTTATCAAATTGACCAATCAAACGATAAAATTTCTTAACAAAATTTTCACACCAACATAATATCATACTGTAGACATTAAAATAATAATAAAATAATTATTCTGACTTCAAATTTATGGTCCCAAAACCACTGTTCTAATTTGATTAAAAACGGGTTGTTACAACTCTCCCCCCTTAGGGATTTTCGTCCCCGAAAATCTTACCAGTGAAAAGGTTAGGGTACTGTTTTCTCATAGCTTCCTCGGGCTCCTACATAGGTTCTTCAACACCATGTCCTTGCCAAAGTACTTTCATTAGAGCTATGGTTTTATTTCTCAATTGTTTAATCTCACGAGCTAGAATTCTGATCGGTTCTTTGTTGTACGTCATATCAAGATGAATCTCAATCTCTGATGGTGAAATTACATGTGATGGATCTGATCCATATCAACGCAACATCGACACAAGAAAAACATTGTGGATCCTTTCTAATTCTGACGGTAATGCCAGTCGATATGCCATTGGCCCTATTCTTTCAATAATCTCATATGGCCTGATGAAATGTAGACTCAACTTGCCTTTACGACCAAAACGAAGAATTTTCTTCCACGGTGATACTTTCAGAAACAATTTATCACCGATCTAAAATTCAATGTCTTTCGTTTCAAATTTGTGTACGATTTCTGTCGATCTGAAGCTACTTTCAGACTGTCACGAATTACTTTTACTTTTTATTCAGTCTCTTAGATCAAATCAACCCCGTGAATCTTTTTCTTACTCAGCTCGGTCCAATACAACGGAGTGCAGCATTTGCAACCATACAAAGCTTCGTACAGTGTCTGTATGTTGCCATCTTTATACTCGATTGAAAGTTGTCGTTATATGCGAAATCAACCAATGGTAAATATTTTTCCCAGTTGCCTTTGAACTCTAAAACACAACATTGAAGCATATCTTTAAGAATCTGGATTACTCTCTCAGACTGATCGTCAGTTTATGGATAAAATGTTGTACTAAAATTTGACCTCATACCTAGGGCTTTTTACAATTTCTTTCAAAATCTCGATGTGAACCTCGGATCTCTATTTGAAATAATAGAAACTGGCACCTCGTGCAGTCTAACAATCTCAGATATGTACAATTCAACCAATTTATCAAATGAATAGTCTATACGTACTGGTATAAAATACGTCGATTTCATCAATCTACCAACTCCAACCCAAACAACATCTTTCTTTTTCAGAGTCAAGGGTAATCCTGATACGAAATCCATCTTAACCCTGTCCCATTTCCACTCTGGTATCAACATGGGCTGAAGCAACCCCGAAGACACTTAATGTTCAGCTTTAACTTGCTGACATACCAAACATCTCAATACGAATTTTGAAATGTCTCGTTTCATACACGACCACCAATACAGTTGTTTCAAATCATTGTACATTTTACTCTTCCCTGGGTGAAGAGATAAATAACCACTGTGTGCTTCGTGCAAAATTTTCTGAATGAGCTCAGAAGTATTTGGTACACAAATTTTGTTTTGGAACATTAAACAATCATGGACTTTGATCTGATAATCTGAATCACTATTCGACTCAAATTGCTTTTTTTGGCTTGCAACTCGGTATCACAATTTTGAACTTTACAAATTTGCTAAAGAAAAATCGGTTTAGCTTTTAATTCAGCTAATACTAAACCATCATCAGACATAGTCAATCTCGTATTCATCGCTCTCAAAATAAACAGAGATTTTCTACTCAAAGCATCTGCGACTATATTAGCTTTCCCCAGATGATAATCTGTCAGTAATTCATAGTATTTTAATAGCTCGAGCCATCTCCGTTGTCTCAAATTTAAATCTTTCTAAGTCATAATATACTTTAATCTTTTATGATCGGTAAAGATATGGCATTTTTCACTGTACAAATGATGACGCCATATTTTCAATGCAAAAACTATAGCAGCCAACTCTAAACCATGCATCAGATAGTTCTTTTCATGCGGCTTCAACAGTCTCAAGGCATAAGTTATAACTTTTCCTTCTTGCATCAATGATGCGTCACTGTAAACCACGAATTCTTTTACCGACTCAGGTTGAACCAAAATTGGTGCTTCGGTTAACAATGCTTTCAACTGATTGAAACTCTGTTGACATTTCTCAGACCACTCAAATTTCACATCTTTCTGTAACAGTCTGGTCATGATAGGAAGGTCACATGAAAATTTTGATACGAAAATTTTATCGATTGTATGGTTAATTAGGTAAAGGACTAAATTCCATAAAATGCAAAAGTTGGATTCTAGTAGCTATAGGTATCAAATAGCTATAGAATTCAAAATTTAGGGTCCTTATATGGTAATTAGACCATTGAAGAGTAGTTAGTAGATGTTTTAATGACTCATCTATGAAAAAATTATAAAAGGCAATGGACTAAATTGGAAATCACTAAAATTAAAAGATGGTAATTAAATAAAAAGAAATATTCATCTTGTAACGCCCCAAAAATCCTGAACTTTTTTTCTTTTTTGATTTTGATAAAAGGTGTGGTTAATATTCCTAGTCGAGTGTTATTTATCTGATAATAGGCCTAGTTAAGTTTTGAATTTGAACTTTGGGCTCAAGGAAATTATAGTTTAATAACTAGAAGAACCTTGATGGCAAGTAGTTTGGTTTTTAAATAAATGAAGGAGGAATTGGACACAAGGAGCCTTGTGTTGGAGTGGTAAGTAGCGTCACATGTGGGGCTTAGAGGTGGCGTCACATGCATGGCAAGGAGGTTTGGGGTTCGAATCCCTTCTTACTCAAAAGAAGGATTTTTTTTGCTCAATAAATGGTCAGTAGTGGCGTTGGATGTGAACTCTAAAGGGAGTGATCAAAGGAGAAATTTAAGGAAGGGATTAAGGAGTTATCAGGGAAAAAAGTTAGGAGATGAGGGGTGTAGAGAAGTGGAGTCGAATAGGGAATTTAGGGATAGGTAAATTCAACTATAGTATATATAGGTGCCGATTTTGGGGATTCTATGTAATATCGAAATTGCTTCTCTTCCTTTAGCCAAATTTCTCATTTTTTTTGTGTTACCGAAACACTTTTCTCTCTAAGTGCTCAGAAGCCGAATTCATTGTTCCTTACTTACCGATTTTCCATTCTTTCACTTCTCAAATTCTCATTTGATTCACCTTTGGTTTCAGTCGATTCCTTCTTCTCTTCTTCTTATTTGTGCCGAATAACCCTTTGACCATACAAATCTCAAAAGCCGAATACCTCTTTCGCTGAAGGCCCTCTGTGCCGTCGCTACTCCCTCTACTTCAGTCGATTCTTGTGGGATTAGTAATCTCAGATTCCAAATCTCTACCGAATTGCTCCTAGGCATTTTAAGGTTTTGGATAAGTATTCCTCTTTTATTGGTTAAGGTTGGCCAAATTGCCATAGAGGATTTGAGAGTGACTTAAGATGATTGTGAGTCACTTGTTGTTTAGTTTTAATGATTAAGATTGATGCAGATTTAAGAACTACTCGTGATTAGTGATCAAGGAAGGGCTGTTAAGGCTTGTCGTTCAAGGTAAGGCAAAGGTGAGATTTTTGGCTTTTGGTGATCGTATTTGATAAGTGTGTGATTAATTGTTGAGTGACATCATTTGTAGGTTCGTAGCTAAGGAGATCGCAGCACGTTTTAGTATCAGGTGTGTACATACACTGCACGCACACAGTAGATCAGCAAATCCCGAAATGCCAAAAAGCCAGAAGTTTGGCTACAATAGAAGCGAGTGCACGAACAATCATAAGGGGAAATTGACAGGTTATCAGAGGCCCTATGTACGATTCCGTGGACTTGGGTCGTGTATTGGCCAATCGGGTCAGAATGGGCTAAATGGGCTCGATGGGCTGTAAGGCCCATAATAGGCAAAATTGGTAATTTACTACTAAGTGATGAAAAATCATATGATTGCATGACTATGAATGTGATTGGGCCTGATGGGCCATATGAATGTGATTTGGGCCTAATGGGCCATACAAATGTAATTTGGGCATAATGGGCCATATGAATGAGATTGGGCCTAGTGGGCCATATGCATGTATGTAGACTCATTTGGGCTTTGTAAGGGGTTTTGGGCCTAGTATCTGATAACTGCTTAAACAAACATAAAACTTAAATAATTAATTAATTGTGACCGTGGACAAGCCAAAAGGTTAATGTGTGGCAATGGGTATATGCATGTTTAGGATTGGATCTAGGGAGAACTTGGTACTTAAGCGGTCTTATTGACCCACCTCCTTTTCTCTAGATTCCTAGTTGGTGCATAGTATCTGTTCACTTTAGCCAATGAGGACTTGTTAACGGGCCAAGGTAAGTAATAACCCATAATAAGGAGAAATTATCAAAAAGCCTCTAAGGGCGAAAATGACTAAAATACCTCTATGTGTTGAATGTAAGATTTATGGATGTTACATGTATACCTGCTGCATTCATATGATATTCTGTTTAGGTTCCATATAGGTTGGGAATTATAGAACGGAGGAAGTATATAAGGATCACATGGTTGTTTGACGACCGTGGATCAACCGATGCCTTTTTAAGCCCAATATATGATTAGTAGCTTTACTGCAACGTTAGCTAGTACCACAACCAGGCTACCATTGGAGTGTATCAGATGGGTGGGTTGATATTTGTATCCCCACATGGTGGGTATCGGGGGATGGAGATGGTGTGTAGCGGTTGGATGGGTGGGATCCGTGCATATTTGATTGCCTTACATCTGTTTTGATACTGAATTGGGCTCAGGCTCAAAAGACTTGCTATTGCATGTTTTTCTATATGCCGAGGGTTGTACACACTGAGTTTTCAAAAACTCACCCCTTTTTTTATTTTTTTCAGGTGATCCTCAGTAGGTGGTTCGATGGCTGAAGGGACTCCGAGGTGGCCAGCTAGCAAGACGGCTTGGACTAGTTTTCTTAAGCCTATAATTTCTAGTATTTTAAGTTATTTCAGTTCGGATTGTAATAAGGCCTTTCCTCTGGTTATTATTTCAAATTAGGATTATTATTATTTTCATGCTTTATATTTATTAGAAGTAGAACATGGTTTTCCTAATCCATAACTGTTTTTAAATACTACATTTTTGCAACTCAATTTTTAAATGACAAGTTTTCATAGATCATTTGTTTTAAATAAAGCTTCCGCAACTGAAAAGAGATTTTACAAAGTAATTATTATCATACAAGAAGGAATAGTTTTCTTTAAATACACCTCGCCTTAAAAGCAACAAATACAAACTGAATGTTACCTAATTTTCTCCTTTGAAGGGTTTCCAATGAAAACAAGGTTTTCGATAAAACACTTCAATGTGACATGCTGGATCTGGCCATAACGTTCGGGCCAGGTTTGGGGTGTTACACATCTAATTTTATATCATCTTCCCCAAAATTTCCATGGAAACCCTAGGAGAGAGGAAAACAACTTACCAAGCTTGAAAAGGTACGAAATCAAGTCCCGTTTTTAAGGATTTTAAAATTTTTAAAACCAGGAAAGTCTAATCTCTCTTTTTAGGAGATTAATTTGAAAAGTGGTTGAGGTATGAAATTTGGGTCATGGATGAATACGCTAAAAACTAGAAATTTATGGTAGAAAATGAAAGTTTGTTCATAGATAAACAACTTTTACAAAGTAATTTTTGATGAAAACTTGATTTAGGGACTAAAATAAAAAATGGTAAAAACCCATAGAAATTTTGAAATTTGTCAAAAATGTGTGCTGTAAATTTTGTTTATAAATTTTGGCTAGGCTTGGAAAGAAGGTTAAATTTCATGAATTTTATTTTTCAAGCCTACGGACGAAATCAGAATTTTTGAAAAGGATAGGGGCAAAATGGTAAATTTGCCTAGGATGCAATAGAATGCAAATGTATATGGAATGTGATAGATTAATAGTCAAATTTATCCATATAGATCCGGAAAGACCAACTACAGAACTAGATCGACGAAAGCAAAAGGTTTTGGATTAGTTAAAATTCAAAAACGAACCATTTTCTAGGTAAGTTCATGTAACTTAACTATGTATGTTAAATGCTTGAATTTAATTCTATGATTGTGTTGATGTGAATGAGAAAACATATATTATGAAATAATCATAAGTTTTGAAATGTGGACAAATTGCAACGTTTTGGTTGAACGTTGAAATTCAATGGATTAAGGTGATATGCTTGAACGAGAATAATATTGCACATGTTGTGAAGAGGATTTAGCCCAGATGGGTAATCTTGATATAAGCCGCTTGAGCCTATGCTATAGATTGGATTTAGCCCAGACAGGCAGTCCAAACTAAGCTCTTTAGAGCATATGTCCTAAAAAAGATTTAGCTTGGACTAGTAATCCTATAACATAATATGTGGCTCAAGAGTGTCCTTGTTGAGTTTGTGCCCAAAGGGGTACTTTTGAGTATACTAACCAGATGTCCATCGGGATTTCATTAGTTCAACAGAAAAAGGAATCTTGAAACAGGGAAAGGTGAAAATTTTTTGGAACTTGTATTGTGATGAGCTTAGCTATAGGTTTACTTGATATTCATATGAGATAATGTGACTAACTTGTTTGAATAAGTGTATGTGTTTATGTAACTTACACAAAATTGATGGAATATATATTTATGAGTGCTTGTGTTAACAAACAAGACAGGTAAGTTTATTTTCCGTCATATGAACTTACTAAGCGTAAAATGCTTACTCCGTTTATTTTTCCCTGTCTTATAGTGCTCAAAGCTCACAAAGGTTGGAAGTCGGTCGGAGCAGTCATCACACTATCCACTATCTCATTTTGGTATAAATAGAAATCTCATTTGGTATAATGGCATGTATAAGCTTAATTGGCAAATTATCGCTTGATGATGATGTTTGTAATCTAGCCATTGGAATGGCTAGTAATGGTTGTTTGATGTACTTGTAATGTCTTGCTATGCTAGCTTTATATATATATTAAGTGGTTATTCTTAGTATGTCTGATATATGGATTAAACCAAGGTTAAATTATGAACATGTATGCATGTAGTGATATGCCATGTAAGTGATGGAATTTGTTTAAGATGGATGCTTGAAATGGTTCGATTGTATTTGGTATGTATTAGTGCAAGAATATGGTAAATTTGGGTGACAAATAAGGCTAGGAAATGACTTGTTTTTGTCCACATGGGCAGGCACACGGGTGTGTGTGTCTGTCCTATGGGTATGTGGTCCGGCCGTGTGTCCCTTGCATCTTAAAAATGAGAAACAGAATGCTCAAAATTGAGCACACAGGTAGAGACACGGGCTTGTGTCCCAGCCATGTAGTTCACACGGCCTTGAATACGGGCGTGTTACATGGCCTTGAATACGAGCGTGTTACATGACCGTGTGAAAACTGTACCTAAATTTCGAAAATAAAAATTCACCACACGCCCTAGCAGTCGGGCGTGTGACTTGGCGTGTAGCCTCAATTTCTTCAAGCTTTAAAAGTCAGAGAGTTACACGGGTGTGTGTAGTACACGGCCTGACCACACAGGCATGTGAGCCCTGCACTTGGGCAAATTTTTTGGAGTTTTGTAAAAAATTCCCTGAGTCCCGATTTAGTCCCGATTATATTCCAACACTTGTTTTAAGCCTCGAGGGTCCATATATGGGACAATACGTATGACCTCAAAAAATTAATAGTAATTTACGTAAATTAATTATAAAATGTTCTTAATGTTTCAATAATACTCTGAAACACTATTCTGACGACATATACGGGTTAGTGGTGTTACATTTAATGGTATCAGAGCTACAGTTTAGCCGATTCTGGGACTAACGTAGCAAGTATGAGTCTAGCTATACATGCCATCTAACGCCCCAAAAATCTCGAAACCCAAAAATCCTGAAATTATGAATTTTTCTTTTTGTGCTTAGCAATCCCGGTTAAGTGTTAATTACACGTTGGTAGGTCTTGGTCAAGGTTTGAGTTTGAATCTAGGGGTAGAAGAAATTAAAGTTTAATAATTAAAAGGGCCTTGTTGGTAAGTAGTTGGGATAGGGGAAAATGGCATCAAAAAGCCTTGTGGTGGAGTGGCTAAGTGACGCCACTTAAAGTGTAGGGAGGCAACGTTAGTGGCTAGCAAGGAGATCCTAGGTTCGAATCCTAGCTTAGTATTTTTAGGAGTTTAATTTTAGCCTTCTAGAAGGTTGGAAGTGGCGTGAAGATGGGCTCTAAGGGGAGTGTTCAGAAGAGAAAATTAAGGAAAGGATCAAGGGGTTATCAGGGAGAAAAATGAGGAGATGAGAAGGGGGAAGTGATGGAGCCAAATGAGGAATTGAGGGCCAGGTAATTCGGCTATAAGGGCTATAAATAAGTGCCAAATGCAGGGTTGCCAGGCTAGTGTCGAATTTCCTTCACCCTGTTACTGGAAATCCTTTCCTCCAAAACCCGAAAACCCTTGTTTTTTTATTTTATTTTTCTTGTGCTGATTTCCTTGTTTCGCTTCTGGGTTTAGCCGATTCTTCTTCCTCTCTCTCTTGGTGCCAAATAAGAAATTGTGCCATTAAGATCTCTTGAGTCGAATACTCTTTGACCGAATCTAGTGTAAGTGTTACTCTTCCAATCGATATTCTTTGCTAAGTATCAAATATTGTCCCTTAATCTTTCTAATCGACTATGGTAGGGAATTAGTATCTGATCTTGGACCTTAGTTCTCTGCTGAAATTGCTCTTTATGTGTTCGAGATTTTGGTAAGTATTCCTCTCCCTTTGTGTAAGGTGGCCAATTGTTCATAGTTAAGGTAAGGGGACTTGTGTTGGATATGAGTCACCTATTATTCTGTTTTAATAATTGAGATTGGTGCAGATCTGGGAGTTGATCGTGGTTAGGGATTTAAGAAGGGGTTGTTATACTTATCGCGCAATGTTTGGGGCTAAGGAGATCGCATCACACTTGCTTACCAGGTGTGTACTTACACTGCCAACACTAGTAGATCGGCAAAAGCCGAAATGCCGAAAAGCTAAAAGTTTGGCTATGGTAGTCCTGTAAGTGCGTGAATACTCGTAAGGGGGAGGCCGATAGGTTGCCTGAGGCCCATGGGCGATTCCATGGACTTGGGTTGTGAATAGGCCAAGTGGGTCAGAATGGGCTAAATGGGCCTGAAGGGCTGTTGGGCTCATAATAGGCAAAATTTAATAAACGATGCTATGTGATAGGAAATTTGTATGTGAGCATGAATATAATGTGATTTGGGTCGGATGGGCCATATAAATGAGATTGGGCCGAATGGGCCATATGAACGTGAATTGGGCCTGATGAGCCATATGAATGTGAATTGGGCCTAATGGGCCATATGTATGAGATTGGGCCAAGAGGGCCATATGCATGTACGTAGGGGTTTTGGGCCTAGTATATGATAACCACATAAAACTTAATTAATATATTGCGACCGTGGACAAGTCATAGAGTTAAGCTGTGGCAATGGGTATATGCATGTCTAGGATTGGATCTAGGGAGAGCTTGGTACTTAAGCAGTCTTAATGACTCACCTCCCCTTCTCTGGAATCCTACCTGGTGCATAGTATTCATTCATCTTAGCTCACGGGATTTGTTAATGGGCCAAGGTAAGTAAAAACCCGTAATAAAAGAAAATTACCGAAATGCCCCTAAGGGCAAAAATGACTAAAATACCCCTAAGTGTTGTGTATAAGATTTATGATTGCTACATGCATTCATATGTATTCATGTGATATCCTGTTTAGGTTGCATATGGGTTGGGAGTTATGGAACGGAGGGAGTATATGAGGGTCGTATGGTTGCTTGACAACCATGGATCCACCGACGGCTTTTAAGCCTAATATGTGATTGGCAGCTTGCTACAACTTGGGTAGTTCCGTAACCGGGCTACCATTGATGTGTATCGGTTGGGTGGGTTGATATTTATATCCCCACATGTTGTGAAAAGGGGGACGGAGCAGAAGTGTACCGGTTGGATTATTAAGGTGGGTTGCACTGCATTGCATTGCATGTTTGATGTATGATGACTTTTGAATGCTTGTTTTCGTCGAGGGTTGTACACACTGAGTTTGTAAAAACTCACCCCCTCTTTTATTTTATTTTTAGGTGATGCTCAGTAGAAGGTTTGATATTTGGAGGGACTCTGGGTGGCTAGCTAGCAAGATAATTTGGACTTGTTTTTCTTTTTAAAGCTTATCAGTTTCTATGTTATTAAGTAATTTTCAAATCGGATTGTAATAAGGCTTCCACTTTATTATTATTTGGATTATTATTTTTTTATGTGATGTAATTATAAAAAGTTGAACACGGTTTTTTAAACTATAGTATGACTTTTCTACGTTTCCGCTACTACATTTTAAAATTACATGTTTTCATAAAATCATATATTTTAAACAAGTGATTGAAAGGATTTTTTTTTAAAGGATAGTTAAGGTTTCTTTTATTTTAAGAAGGGTTTTCAATGAAAACACGATTTTCGCTAAAACACCTCAATGTGATGCGCCAGATTCAGCCATAACGTCCAGGCCGGGTTTGGGGTGTTACATGCCATTATATAAATTATGACAGTGTGATATCTCCTGACCACTTTTAAATGTATTTTCATATAGTAATATCTTCCAACCAAGCTAGAGTCAAGACTGAGGAAGCTAAGAGCACTGCTCAAGCTTTCGTGCAGCAAGCTGCATCTAGTGGTAGTAGGAGGCCCGTATTTGAGCCCGAAGTGAGGCACAAAAAGCAGCCTTGTAACACCCCTTACCCGAGACTGTTGCCAAAATCGAGCACGAGGCATTACTAAACTTAATCTATCACTTAAATAGTTTTAAAATTGTTTATTTAAACTTTTCGGAATGTGCTGTCATTCTGCGTTGTAGTCGCCTAAAAATTCATATCTTGAGTTCCGAAACTCAAAATTTAGATCTGTAATTTTTTTCTGAAACTAGACTCATGTATCTATCCACTAATTTGTTTCTATAATTTTTTACTTAGCCAATTAGTACAGTTTATTAGTAAAAGTTACCCTTGTTTCAGAATTCAACTGCACTGACCTCTACTTACTACGAACCACTTTTCTCCATATACAAAATTAATATAACTATATCGTTTGTTTATATTAAAACTAGATTCAATAAGGATTCTAACCATATAAATTACACCACCTAATTATTTTTTTACAATTTATGGTGAATTTCCAAAGTTGAAACAGGGGATCTAGAAATTTCTCTGACCCTGTTTCACTAAAACTCAGATACCTCATAAAATATAATACCTTTACCTTTTTTGCTTATTCCATAAGAAAATAGACATAATAAGCTTTAATTTCATATATTATTCACCATCAAACCATGTCTCTACGATTTTTAGTGATTTTTAAAAGTCATGCTATTTCTGATACTTAAATCTGTTTTTAAGTTACTTTCACATTTTTCTTAGTTTTCATGTGATACTTACTACTTATTCATACATACTATTAAACATGTATATCTTCAGCCCTTCTATTAGTTAATCACTAGCAAGTATTTACACATCATTCATTGATCATATCATATCAAAAGAAACCAAGTTCCTATACATGCCATACACAAAACGAAACGTCTAACTATACCAATGTGATTCCTTCGATAGTGTGATCGGGTCTCCGACGTTTCCTTCGATCCCCGAGTGGCTTGATAAAAACTATAAGAAAAAGAAAATAAAGAGAGTAAGCACTAGGCTTAGTAAACTTACAAGCAAATAAATTACAACATTCAAAGATAATGAATAATTATACATAATGTCACCTAGCCTCATAAACTTTATTTACTTCTCATTTTCTACCTTCTTCTTTACTCACTTAACTTCTTTCTTACTCGACCTTTCACTATTCATAAATATAATCTACCTTCCCTTTTGCTGATAATTCACTGTAATTTAACGTGTACAATGACCCATTGAACCACTCGGAATACTAAGGATATTGGGTTTGTTCCTGTCTATCAATATCCTGCCAATGCCATGTCTTCGACATGGACTTACATGAATTATTCCTGTCTCCAATGCCATATATATATCTAATATGGGCTTACATGGCTCATTCCTGTCTCCAAAGCCATATATCTGATATGGACTTACATGGCTCATTTCTGCATTACATCTGTCCTATCAACCCCAATATCCTAACATTCCTAAGGTTCAAACGGGGCTTCCTAATGCTTTTTCTCTCACACTTTGCCTTTAATTCGACTTCAAATATTCTCATAAAATAAGTATATAAATGCTGGAAATTTACAATAATAATGTAAAATAAAAGAATATTGCATTTATTTCTCAGTAAACTTACCTCGTATGCAAAAAAAAAAAAAGCTACTTTTACCATTTCGTCCACAACTTGGTATTTTCTCCATTTTAGCCCGAATTTCAGTTTTCCTTGCTCTATCATTTAAAATATAGTCTAATTAGGACTCACATTATTCAAATTGACCCAAAATCATATTTTGGCAAAATTACGATTTGCCCCTAAACTTTCGTGATATTTACACTTTTGCCCCAAAGCTCGTAAATTTAACTTCATCCTATTTTCTTATGTTTTATGACATGCTGGTCATTTTTCCCTTCTATGGCAGCATCAAATTCATACTCTAACATGCACTTATGACTATTAGGTATTTTTACCGATTAAGTCGTTTTACTCGTTTTTGCTTAAAACCGAGTAGTACAAATTGTCTAACATAATTTAAAACCTCATATTCTATCATAAAACATCAAAATACACAAATTTAACCTATGGGTATTTTTCCAAATATGAACCCTAACTTAAATTATTGCTAGCATAAGCTTTATTGAGCTACCGGGACTCCGAAAACGTAAAGAACATTAAAAACGGGGCTTGGAATCACTTACTATGGAGCTTGAAAGCTTGAAACAAACCCTAGATATGGAGAACCCTTGAAATTTCGTCCTAATGAAGAAGATGGACAAAAATTGGCTTTTAATTTTGTTTTTAATTCATTTTAATAACTAAATGACCAAAATGCCCTTACTACTAAACTTTCCAAAAATTCCTTCCATGTCCTAATTTTGTCCATGAGCTTAAAATTGGTCAAATTGCTATTTAAGACCTCCTAATTAATATTTCAAAGCAATTTCATACTAAAAACTTCTAGAATGCAAGTTTTGCAAATTATTCGATTTAGTCCCTAGTCTCAACTTAAGCACTTTATGCATAGAATTTCATCACGAAATTTTCACACAATCATGTAATCATATCATGAACCTCAAAATAATAATAAAATAAATTTTTCTACCTTGAATTTGTGGTTTCGCAACCACTATTCCGTTTAGGCCCTATTTCGGGATGTTACATTTCTCCCCCTTTAGGGATTTTCGCCCCCAAAATCTTACACGTGAAAAGATTTGGGTTCTGCTTTTAGCATAGCCTCTTGGGTTCCCATGTAGCCTCGTCTACCCCATGCCTATTCCATAGTACTTTCACAAGTACAATACTTTTGTTCCTTAATTGCTTTACCTCTCGAGCTAGAATCTTTCTTTTCTTCTTCATCGTAAGTCATGTCCGATGAATCTCAACCTCTGTCGAGAAATTACATGTGACGGATCTCGAACGATAACGACGTAGCATAGACACATGAAATACATTATGAATCTTCTCTAACTCAATCGGCAAAGCTAACCGATATGCTAATGGTCCGACTTTCTCAATCACTTCAAACGGTCCAATAAAGCGTGGACTTAGTTTGCCTTTCTTGCCAAATCGAGAACTTTCTTCCACGGATACTTTCAAAAAAAAAAAAAAAAAAAACTTTGTCACCAACTTGATACTCAATCTCTTTTCTCTTCAAATCTGCATCGACTTTTGTCTATCCGAGGTTTTGCTTTTAAGCAATCTCGATGATTTTTACTTTCTTCTGTTTCCTTAACTAGATCAACTCAAGTAAATCTGATTTCCCTTAAGCTCATGTCAATACAAAGGTGTGCGACATTTACGTCTATACAAAGCTTCATAAGGTGCCATCTTCAAACTCATTGATAACTATTATTGTAGGCAAATTCTACTAATGGTAAATATTTTTCCCAAGCGCCTTGAAATTCCAATACACGACATCTAAGCATATCTTCAAGTACTGAATAACTCTCTCTGATCGACCGTCGGTTTGAGGATGGAAAGTCAGACTAAAACTCAACTTTGTGCCCAAAGCCTTCTGTAATTTCTTCCAAAACCGTGAAGTAAATCTTGGATCTCTGTCTGAAATAATCGATAATGGCACTCCATGTAGTCTAACTATCTCTGAAATGTATAACTCAGCCAACTTGTCAAGTGAGTAATCCATACGGATTGGGATAAAATGAGCCGACTTAGTTAACTTATCAATCACAACCCATATTGCATCTTTCTTTCTCGATGTAAACGGCAATCCTGTCACAAAATCTGTAGTAACTCGATCCCATTTCCACTCAGGGACTAGAACAGGCTGCAATAAACCTGAAGGTACCTGATGTTCGGCCTTTACCTACTGACAGATCAAGCATCTAGAAATAAACTCTGAAATGCCCCTTCTCATTCCTACCCACTGACAGTCGGATATCATCATTTAACCCATCCTCAAACCTTTTACACATGATAGCCTCTGTGGACACACATTCTTGAGCATATTTACTGAGCCTGACAAATTCACGCTCATAATCGGTCACCGTCATATTGCCTTGTTTCAATTCTAGGAATTCTTTTCTCTTCTGGTCAATAAACCTCTGACTGGTGTACTTTTACGAAAATTCCTCCCAAAGAAATCCCAAGTGACCCTCTCCTTTGGTACAACTGATATAAGTGTCTTCCACCAGTAGTAGGCTGAGTCTCCAAAAAGTGATACTACACATTTCATACATTCCTCGGGTGTACAAGATAATTCGTCAAAGACTCTGATAGTATTTTCTAACCAAAATTCTGCTCTTTCTGCATCATCATCTTTTGTTGCTCGAAATTCTTATGCCCCTTGTTTCCTGATTCTATCAACTGGTGGCTTCTCTCTTATCACTGTACTGTGGATCGGGGAGCTTGAGCTACATGGGTAGCTTTGAGAATCATGAGGGGGTGGAGGTCTAACTCTGGGATTCGTCTGCGACGAACTCGGCAAACCAATCATTCAAAGCTTGGAAGAGAGCTTCTCGAGTCACTCCTCCCTGATTAATCAGATGGCCTATTCTCATATGGCGCTACCTTTCCACGGGAGCAGCGCGCATTACTTCCTACATCATCATCACCAGCTCACTCGGGATCCATTACAATAAAACAAAATATTTAAAAATCGTCAGAGTCATCACACTATTAAAATACAGTATGGCATGTATAGCTAGACTTTTACTCACACTAACTATTCCGAAACCGACTAAACTCTGCTCGATACCAATAAATGTAACACCCCTTACCCGAGATTGTTGCCAAAATCGAGCACGAGGCATTACTAAACTTAATCTATCACTTAAATAGTTTTAAAATTGTTTATTTAAACTTTTCTAATGTGTTTGTCATTCTGCGTTGTAGTCGCCTAAAAATTCATATCTTGAGTTCCAAAACTCAAAATTTAGATCCGTAATTTTTTTCTGAAACTAGACTCATATATCTATCCACTAATTTTTTCTAGAATTTTTGACTTAGCCAATTAGTACAGTTTATTAGTTAAAGTTACCCCTGTTTCAGAATTCGACTGCACTGACCTCTACTTACTACGAACCACTTTTCTCCCTATACAAAATTAATATAACTATAAAGTTTGTTTCTATTAAAACTAGATTCAATAAGGATTCTAACCATATAAATTACACCACCTAATTATTTTTTTAAAATTTATGGTGAATTTCCAAAGTTGAAACAGGGGATCTAGAAATTTCTCTGACCCTATTTCACTAAAACTCAGATACCTCATAAAATATAATATCTTTACCTTTTTTGCTTATTCCATAAGAAAATAGACATAATAAGATTTAATTTCATATATTATTCACCATCAAACCATGTCTCTACGATTTTTAGTGATTTTTAAAAGTCATGCTATTTCTGATACTTAAATCTGTTTTTAAGTTACTTTCACATTTTTCTTAGTTTTCATGTGATAGTTACTACTTATTCATACATACTATTAAACATGTATATCTTCAGCCCTTCTATTAGTTAATCACTAGCAAGTATTTACACATCATTCATTGATCATATCATATCAAAAGAAACCAAGTTCCTATACATGCCATACACAAAACGAAACGTCTAACTATACCAATGTGATTCCTTCGATAGTGTGATCAAGTCTCCGACGTTTCCTTCGATCCCGGAGTGGCTTGATAAAAACTATAAGAAAAAGAAAATAAAGAGAGTAAGCACTAGGCTTAGTAAGCTTACAAGCAAATAAATTACAACATTCAATAATGAATAATTATACATAATGTCACCTAGCCTCATAAACTTTATTTACTTCTCATTTTCTACCTTCTTCTTTACTCACTTAACTTCTTTCTTACCCGACCTTTCACTATTCATAAATATAATCTACCTTCCCTTTTGCTGATAATTCACTGTAATTTAACGTGTACAATGACCCATTGAACCACTCGGAATACTAAGGATATTGGGGTCGTTCACTCTATCATCAATATCTCTTAATGCCATGTCTTCGACATGGACTTACATGAATTATTCCTGTCTCCAATGCCATATATATATCTAATATGGGCTTACATGGCTCATTCCTGTCTCCAAAGCCATATATCTGATATGGACTTACATGGCTCATTTACATTACATCCGCTCTGTCAACCCCAATATCCTAACATTCCTAAGGTTCAAACGAGGCTTCCTAATGCTTTTTCTCTGTCACTTTGCCTTTAATTCGACTTCAAATATTCTCATAAAATAAGTATATAAATGCTGGAAATTTACAATAATAATGTAAAATAAGAGAATATTGCATTTATTTACTGTAAACTTACCTCGTATGCAAAAAAAAAAATAGCTACTTTTACCATTTCGTCCACAACTTGGTATTTTCTCCATTTCACCCAATTTGATTTTCCTTCTCTATCATTTAAAATATAGTCTAATTAGGACTCACATTATTCAAATTGGCCCAAAATCATATTTTGGCAAAATTACAGTTTTGCCCCTAAACTTTCGCATATTTACACTTTTGCCCCAAAGCTCGTAAATTTAACTTCATCCTATTTTCTTATGTTTTATGACATGCTGGTCATTTTTTCCTTGTATGGCAGCATCAAATTCATACTCTAACATGCACTTATGACTATTAGGTATTTTTACCGATTAAGTCGTTTTACTCGTTTTTGCTTAAAATCGAGTAGTACAAATTGTCTAACACAATTTAAAACCTCATATTCTATCATAAAACATCAAAATACACAAATTTCACCTATGGGTATTTTTCCAAATATGAACCCTAACTTAAATTATTGCTAGGATAAGCTTTATCGAGCTACCGGGACTCCGAAAACGTAAAGAACATTAAAAACGGGGCTTGGAATCACTTACTATGGAGCTTGAAAGCTTGAAACAAACCCTAGCTATGGAGAACCCTTGAAATTTCGTCCTAATATAGAAGATGGACAAAAATTGGCTTTTAATTTTGTTTTTAATTCATTTTAATAACTAAATGACCAAAATGCCCTTACTACTAAACTTTCCAAAAATTCCTTCCATGTCCTAATTTTGTGCATGAACTTAAAATTGGTCAAATTTCTATTTAAGACCTCCTAATTAATATTTCAAAGTAATTTCATACTAAAAACTTCTAGAATGCAAGTTTTGCAAATTATTCGATTTAGTCCCTAATCTCAACTTAAGCACTTTATGCATAGAATTTCATCACGAAATTTTCACACAATCATGTAATCATATCATGAACCTCAAAATAATAATAAAATAAATTTTTCTACCTTGAATTTGTGGTTTCGCAACCACTATTCCGTTTAGGCCCTATTTCGGGATGTTACAAGCCTTCTTTGAATTGATGGATGAATGGATTAGTGAATATATGAAAACAAATCCCGCTATTCAACAACCTCCCCCACCTGCTTCCCAAAATGATGAAATGCTACAGGATGCTAGATTTGTTAGAGTTGGTAAGGCCCTGGTAGACAAAATTGAAAAACACAGGGTTGAAGAATTTAGGGCTACGGACAATGATGATCCAGAATGGGCTGAGTTCTGGCTAGAAATTACTATTCGGGTTCTAGATGAGTTATCATGTACACCAGCCGAATGACTGAAATGTGCAGTATCTTTGTTGAAAGACACGACCTATCATTGGTGGAAAAGTATATCTTTTGTGCTACCTAGGGAAAATATTACATGGGAAATTTTCGAAACAGAGTTTAAAAAGATGTATATTAGTCAGAGATTCTTGGACCAGAAAAAGAAGAAATTTCTAGAGCTCAAATAGGGGAATATGACAGTGTCCGAGTATGAACGAGAATTTGTTAGATTGAGCAAGTATACTAGTGAATGAGTTCAGACTGAAGCCAAAATGTGCAAACAGTTTGAAGAAGGGCTAAATGAAGATATCAAGTTATCAATTGGAATTCTGGAATTAAGAGAATTCGTAGTGTTGGGTGAACAGGCATCTAAGGCCGGGGAATTAATAAAAGAAAAGAAGCAAGCAAAAAAGGTAGCTCGGGTTTCAAGTAAAAGATTTGTAAGCAAGGCGCAATCATCTGCTTCAAAGAAATCAAAGAATTATCATGAGCGTTTTGCTACCTCAAGGGAGTATTTGGGATAGGAACGAAGCTCTAAATACACCAACTTGAGGTCTTCGTCTCCCTTAACCACCAGTGTTGGGAGTGTTGGAAACCCTAAATCACGATGCAATGTCTGTAATAAATTGCATTTCGGAGAGTGACGGATAAGAAGTGGGGCTTGTTTCAAGTGTGGTTCTCTTGACCATTTTCTTAAAGATTGCTCGGAAAGGGTTGAGGAAGATGTTGAACAGACCCCAAAACTAAGCAATCTCGCCTCGACTGGTAGACCACCATGGTACTTTTGAAATGTTAGTGGTAGTCATAGTACTACAAAGGATTTAATAGCTAAATTTGAGGCTCGAGCTCTGGCAAGAACCTATACAATAAGTGCAAGGGAAGATGCTTCAGTAGCAGATGTTATCACTGGTACATTCTCTCTACTTGATACTGATATTATTACTTTGATTGATCCTGGTTCCATGCACTCATATATATGCACAAGATTTGTATCTGATAAAAATATGATTGTTGAATTCACTGAATTTGTGGTTAAAGTTTCAAACCTCTTAGGTCAGCATGTTATAGTGGATAAAGTTTGTAAAAATTTCCCCTTGATGATAGAGGGTTATTATTTTCTGGCTAATTTGATGTTGTTACCCTTTGATGAATTTTATGTAATATTGGGAATGGATTGTTAACCCAACATAATGCAGTGGTAAATTGTAAGCATAAATACATTATATTGAAGTGTTAGAATGGTGAATTACTCTTGGTTGAATCTGAGAAACTGGATGGATTGTCTAACGTGATTTTAGCAATATCCGTACGAAGATATATTGAAAAGGGGTATGAGGCTTACCTTCTATTGTACTGGACACCAAAGTGTCAGAGTTGAAAATCCAGTCAGTGATGGTTGTTTGTGAGTTTTCTGAGGTATTTCCAAAAGAACTACCTGGTTTACCTCCAGCTAGAGAGGTGGAATTTTCTATAGACCTTGTTCTAGGGACGTGCCGATATCTATAGCACCTTATAGAATGGCTCCTGCTGAATTGAAAGAGTTGAAGGTACAGTTGCAAGAGTTGATTGGTAGAGGATTTGCTCGACCCAACTTTTGATCATGGGGTGCACCGGTATTGTTTGTAAAGAAGAAAGATGGATCATTGAGATTATGCATCGGTTACAGACAGCTTAATAAAGTCACAGTCAAGAATAAATACCTATTACCTCATATAGATGACTTGTTTAATCAATTAAGATGAGGCACTGTATTTTTGAAAATTAATTTACGATCTGGTTACTATCAGCTACGAGTAAAAGATTCAGAAGTGCCAAAGATAGCTTTCAGAACCAAATTTGAGCATTATGAGTTTTTTGGGATGTCATTTAGATTAACAAATGCCCCGGCGATATTTATGGATTCAATGAATAGAATTTTTAAACCATATTTGGATAGGTTCGTGGTTGTTTTTATTGATGATATTTTGGTTTACTCTCGGGATGTGAATGAGCATGCTGAACATTTGAGAATTGTTTTGCAAACTCTGCGTGAGAAATAGTTGTATGCTAAATTCAGTAAATGTGAATCCTGGCTATGGGAAGTTAGTTTCTTTGGACATGTTACATCTGGGTATCCAGGTTGACCCAAACAAAATTTCAGCTATCGTAAGTTGGAAGCCACCGAAGAATGTTTCAGAAGTCAGAAGTTTTCTGGGACTAGCAGGATACTATCATAGATTTGTTAAAGGGTTCTAAATGATAGCTTCTCTGTTGACTCGATTGTTGCAAAAAGAGGTGAAATTTGAGGGGACTGAAAAGTGCCAATAGAGTTTTGATGGATTGAAAGCTTTATTGAAGAAAGCGCCCGTATTAGTCCAACCTGAATCGAGTAAGGAATTTACAGTTTACAGTAATGCCTTGCTGAATGGTTTAGGATGTGTATTAATGTAGGATGGTAAAGTAGTGGCATATGTATCTAGGCAGCTAAAACCGCATGAAAGAAATTACCCGATACAAGATCTTGAATTAGCATCTATTATTTTTGCATTAAAAATGGTGGCATTATCTTTTTGGTGAAAAAAGTCAGATCTTTACAGATCACAAAAGTCTGAAGTATTTAATGACATAGAAAGAACTGAATTTGAGACAACGTAGATGGTTGGAATTATTGAAAGTTTATGTTATCGTTATTGATTATCATCCGCGGAAAGCTAATGTAGTGGCAGATGCCTTGAGCCGAAAATCCTTGTTTGCCTTACGGGCATTAAACACCCAGTTGTCTTTAACTGATGATGGTTCACTCATAGTTGAGTTAAAAGTTAGACCAATGCTTATGCAACAGATCTCTAAAGATCAGAAAAATGATGATAAGTTGCAAGTGAAACGGATACAAAGTGAATCGACTCCTGACTCAGAATTTCAGATCGAGATCGATGGTTGTTTATTATTCAGAGATAGAGTATGTGTATCAAAAAGTTCAGAACTGATACAGAAAATTTTGAATGAAGCTCATAATGGTAACATGTCTATACATCCTAGTAGTAATAAAATGTATAATGATTTGAAAAAGATGCACTGGTGGCCGGGAATGATACGAGATATTTCTGAATTTGTATCGAAGTGTTTGATATGTCAACAAGTGAAGGCTGAACAACAAGTACCTTTGGGATTATTCCAGCCAATTACAATATTAGAATGGAAATGGGAAAGAGTTAGCATGGATTTTGTAACAAGATTACCTTTATCACCGAAAAGGAAAGATGTTGTCTAGGTAATTGTTGATCGTTTAACGAAGTCGACACACTTTATCCCGATACAAATAGATTTTTCATTGGATAGATTGGCTGAATTATATGTCTCTGAGATTTTCATATTGCATGGAGTACCTGTCTTCATTATTTCAGATAAAGATCCTCAGTTTACATCTCAATTTTGGAGTAAGTTACATGAAGCTTTGGGCACTCGTCTACACTTTAGTACTGCATTCCATCCTCAAACAGATGGACAATCTGAACGAGTGATATAAATTTTAGAAGACATGAATCGGTGTTGTATACTTGAATTTAGAGGTAACTGGGAAAAGTACTTGCCTTTAATTGAATTTGCTTACAATAACAGTTATCAGTCCAGCATTAGAATGGCGTCGTATGAGGCTCTATATGGTCGTAAATATAAAACCCCATTGTATTGGAATGTTAAGTGAGAAAAAGATACACAGAGTCAACTTGATCCGGGAAATTGAAGAAAAGGTGAAGATAATTAAGGACAGTTTGAAAGCGGCCTCGGACCGTCAAACGTCTTATGCCGATTTAAAGCAAAAAGAGATAGAATTTTAGGTTGGTGATAAAGTATTCTTAAAAGTTTCACCTTAGAAGAAAGTTCTTCGATTAGGCTGTAAAGGAAAACTGAGTCCACGATTTATCGAGCCATATGAGATCATTGAAAGAATCGGGCTTGTTACATATCGGTTAGCATTACCACCGGAGCTTGATAAAATTCATAATTTTTTTCATGCATCCATGCTACGGCGATATCAATCGGATCCTTCACACGTTATTACTCCAACAGAAGTTGAGATTCAGCCTGATATGACCTACAATGAGGAACCGATTATGATACTAACATATGAGACGGTAGAGCTAAGAAATAAAAAGGTGGCTTTGGTAAAAGTCCTCTGGAAACGGCATCCTGAGGATACCATGAGGAAGCAATACACTAACCTCTTTTCTGGTAAGAATTTTTGGGGACGAAAATTTTTAAGGGGGGAGAGTTGTAACAACCCAATTTCGGTGAGGTCAAAACAGTGGTTTCGGGACCACAAATTTGAGTTAAAAATAAAATTTTATTTTATTTTATTTTGTGGTTGGCATCATGATAGGAATGTCGCATGAAAATTTTGATACGAAAATTTTATCGATTGTATGGTGAATTAGGTAAAGGACAAAATTGCATAAAATGCAAAAGCTGGATTTTAGTAGCTATAGGTATCAATTAGCTATAGAATTCAAAATTTGGGGTCCTTATATGGAAATTAGACCATTGAAGAGTAGTTAGTAGATATTTTAATGACTCATCCATGGAAAAATTAGAAAAGGCAAAGGATTAGAAATCACAAAAATTAAAAGGTGGTAATTAAATAAAAAGAAATATTCATCTAATTTTATATCATCTTCCCCAAACTTTCCATGGAAACCCTAGGAAAGGGGAAGACAACTTACCAAGCTTGAAAAGGTATGAAATCAAGTCCTGTTTTTAATGATTTTTATATTTTTGAAACCGGGAGAGTTTATTCTCTCTATTTAGGGGATTAATTTGAAAAGTTACCAAGGTATGGAATTTGGGTCATGGATGAATATGCTAAAAATTAGAAATTTATGGTAGAAAATGAAAGTTTGTTCATAGATAAACAACTTTTACAAAGCAATTTTTGATGAAAACTTGATTTAGGGACTAAAATGAAAAATGTAAAAACTTATGGAAAATTTTGAAATTTGTGAAAAATGTGTGTTGTAAACTAGGCTTGGAAAGAGGGTTAAATTTCATGAATTTCATTTTCCAAACCTAGGGACGAAATCGAAAGTTTTGAAAAGAATAGGGGAAAAATGATAATTTTGCCTAGGAAGGAATAGAATGCAAATGTATATGAAATGTGATAGATTAATAGTTAAATTTATCCATATAGATCCCGAATGACCAACTATAGAACTAGATCAAGGAAAGCATAAGGTTTTGGATTAGTTGAAATTCAAAAGCGAACCATTTTCTAGGTAGGTTCGTGTAACTTAACTATGTATGTTAAATGCTTGAATTTAATTGTATGATTGTGTTGATGTGAATGGGATAACATACATTATGAAATAATCATAAGTTGTGAAATGTGGACAAATTGCCATGTTTCGGTTGAACGTTGAAATTTGATGGATTAAGGTGATATGCTTGAACGAGAATAATATTCCACATGTTGTAAAAAGGATTTAGCCTGGACGGGTAATCCTGATATAAGCCACTTGAGCCTATGCTATAGATTGGATTTAGCCTGGACGGGCAATCCAAATTAAGCTCTTTAGAGCATAAGTTCTAAAAAGGATTTAGCCTGGACTTGTAATCCTATAACATAATATGTGGCTCAAGAGTGTGCTTGTTATGTTTGTGCCCAAAAGGGTACTTTCGAGTATACTAACTGGATGTCCATTGGCATTTCAATAGTTCAACGGAAAAAGGAATCTTGAAACAACGAAAGGTGAAAATTTAATGGAACTTGTAATGTGATGAGCTCATCTATATGTTTACTTGATATTCATATGAGATTATGCGACTAACTTGTTTGAATAAGTGTATGTGTTTAGGTAACTTACCCAAAATTGATGGAATATATATTTATGAGTGCTTGTGTTAATAAATAAGACTAGTAAGTTTATTTTCTGTTATACGAACTTACTAAGCATAAAATGCTTACTCCGTTTATTTTTCCCTATCTTATAGTGCTCAAAGCTCGCGAAGGTTGGAAGTCGGCCGGAGCAGTCATTACACTATCCACTATCTCATTTTGGTATAATGGCATGTATAAGCTTAATTGGCCAATTATGGCTTGATGATGATGTTTGTAATCTAGCCATTGGAATGGCTAGTAATTGTTGTTTGATATACTTGTAATGTCATGCTATGCTAGCTTTATATATATATTAAGCGGCTGTTCTTAGTATGTCTAATATATGGATTAAACCAAGGCTAAATTATTAACATGTATGCATGTAGTGATATGCCATGTAAGTGATGGAATCTGTTCGAGATGGATGCTTGAAATGGTTGGATTTTATTTGGTATGTTTTAGTACAAGAACATGGTAAATTTGGGTGACCAATAAGGCTAGTAAATGGCTTGGTTTTGTCCACACGAGCAGGCGCACAGGCGTGTGTCTTGGCCGTGTGTCACATGGGCATGTGGCCCAATTGTGTGTCCCCTGCATCTTAAAAATGAGAAATAGAATGCTCAGATTGGGCACACGGGCAAAGACACGGGTGTGTGTCTTAGCCGTGTGGTTGACACGGCCTTGAACATGGGGTTGTTACATGGTCGTGTGAAAAACGCACCTAAATTTTGATAATAAAAATTCACCACATGGCCTGGCACATGAGCATTTGACTTGGCTGTGTGACTCCAATTTCTTCATGCTTTAAAATTCAGAGAGTTACACTAGTTAGGGATATGGGCATGTGTAGTACGCGGCCTGACCACACAGGCGTGTGAGCCTTGCACCTAGGAAAAAAAATTGGAATTTTGTGAAAAATTCCCTTAGTTCCCAATTTAGTCCCGATTTGATTCCAACACTTGTTTTAGGCCTTGAGGGTCCATATGTGGAATGATATGTATGACCTGAGAAAATGAATAGTAATTTACGTAAATTAATTGAAAAATGTTCTGAATGTTTCGGTAATACTCTGAAACTCTGTTTCGAGGATGGATACGGGTTGGGGGTGTTACATGGCATGTATAGGAGCTTTGGTCATTTTGGTATATAGTTTGGTAATGAATTTAACCATTTGGATTGGCTTGTAAATGTTTAGTGTCTGGTTTTGTATATAGACATGAGAGTTGGCTTATTTTGGTTGATTTAGTTGTGTATATATATACAAATGGCCTTTGTCTTGTGTTGATAATTGATATGCAAATGATTGTGGTAAATGGTTGATATTTGAGAATTGGTATTCTTATGAATTTAAGCAAAATGATGCAAAATTGGAAGTGTCTACATTGATGATTTCTGAAAGTGAGGTTTGGTATGAAATTGAATGGCATATTGTGGTATTTGTGCACCTTGTAAATGTTGGTATTGAAATAGCATGAATTAAGCTTATTTGAGATTGGATGAATGCCTATTTATGTCACGTTTGGTACCATTTGGTTTGGTGTAGCTATATGCAAAGTTGGGTGGCAAGATGGCTTGGTAAATAGCCTATTTTTGTCCACATGGACAGAGACACATGCGTGTGTCTTAGCCATGTGTGACACATGGTTAGGCTACACGGCCATGTGGCCCCTAGTGTTGAATTAGAAATCCAGTCAGTATGCTCCACACGGCCCAGCACATGGGCGTGTGACTTGGCCGTGTGGCATAAGTCAGTATACCCTATAGGATTGGCACGACTTAGCACATGACCTGACACATGGGCGTGTGAGGCCATTTCAAAATGGGCGTGTGGTTGGCCGTTTGACCCAAGTTAGGGAGTTACACGGGGTCAGACATTGGTTAGGACACGGCCATGTGATCCCATTTCGAATGTCCACCCGGCCCGTGACATTTGACAATGTTCATTATGGTGTTTCCACTTCGTATATCAACTGCTTTGAAGTGTTCCTTACCTATACTCTTTGGATTTTTCGTGTCACTTGGCAATGCTCATTGTGGTGTGTTATGAAGCTTCATAGGTAACTGACTAGAAACATGAAAATACACACACTTTTTTATACCCTTTTTAACTCAAATTCATGCAATTTTGTTGTAGGTTTAGGGTTTAAGGTTTAGCCTAAATTTATCTATCTTTTACCTACCCCTAGCTTAGCCAAGTTACAACTTATTTAAAAGATCTATTGATTCAAAGTTTCTATACTACCTACATTAGTGGAGAGAAATTGCTATGTTCAACATATGAAGGCATTAATTAAACCTAATGATTGCATCTTAATCTCAAATAAGGGAATAAAATCAAATTGGTAGGGATTTAACATGTCTTTATTGAGAAAACATTTAGTTTATTTTTGCTATTATAATAATTATTGAGATTAATTTGAACGATATGCATACTTAAGTAGCATAAATCTCAAAATTCTTGTTCTTGAGCATAAGTATACTAAATTCGTAATTTTGGGAAGAATGTTATTCTAAAGGAATTTTTCAAAGGTGTTTTCGAGAAATTCTTTTCAATTTGTGAATTACTTAGCACGAGCAATGAATCAAGGTTGGGGGTGTGGAAACACGAATATAAACACACTTTTTCATGCCCTTTTTTAACTAAAATTCATGTAATTTTGTAGTAATTCTTCTCGAAAAATATATAATAATTATAAAATAATTAAATTGTACTTAAATTATTAATATGTTAAATTTTGATTAATTTTATAATAAATTTTGATTAATTTTGATCATTTTCGATAGATTTGAACAAAGGACGAAAATTGGCTTGGTAGACACTACTAGCAGCACAAAACCGAGAAGCGATTTTTGAAGCATCAAGGCGAATTAATTTTTCAGCCGAAGACAGTCCAAATTATGTGTAACACCCCTAATCCGTATCCGTCATCAAAATAGGGTTACAGAGCATTATTGGAGTTTACATTTCAGAGATACCAAAAATTTTAGTACATTTAATTCATATCATCAATCATAATAAAACCAATCAATAGCATACATATTGTCCCTTATATGAGCCCTCGAGGCCCTAAAAACACATTAGGAACAAATCAGGACTAAATCAGAAACATATAGAAATTTTAGGGAAAAAATGAAAATTTACAAACTGCAGGGGTCATACTGTCATATGGCCAGGCTGTGTGACTCACACCACCAAGAAACACGCCCGTGTCTTAGGCAGTGTAGGCATTTGATATAGGGACACACGTTCATGTCCCAGCCCGTGTTCGTTCCCGTGTAACTCATTGACTTGGGTCACACGACCATACCACACGGCCGTGTGCCAGGCCGTGTGCTAGGTCATGTAAAACCTGACTTGCAACCCTTTGAAAACTACAGCAGACACACAGTTGTGCTACCTAGCTGTCTGTCACACACGGCTGAGACACATGCCCATGTCTCTGCCCATGTGGACGAAAATAGGCTATTTTACAAGCTATTTTTCTCACCCTTTTCAACATGTACCTATAATTCCTTTTGCACAATACATGAGCCCTCGAAAGACACCAAAATCAAGTATAATAAAGCCAAACACATATGGTATAATAACATCCAACCAATATGCCCAAAGGCACCTCAAATGGCAACATTAAAACATATATAACCATGTACTCAATTTGGCCAAAATAATTGATTAACTTCTAACTAAGTTTACATCACTACAGAACATGTAAATCACTTACCCAAAACATACCATTTCGTACCAACTGTACCACAGAATCATTAGAATCAAAATATATATATGCTTACTATAGCAAAACACCAATTCACAATAAGTTATATGTCATATCTAATATGCACATTCAACTGCTTTTCTATCTACCATCATTCAATCGTAACAAGTCATATATCAACCATTACAAGGCTACTTATATACACCTTATAATATATATCATTTTACAAAAACAAGGCCAAAATGCAAACTAACCAAATGGCCATTTCCACTAACAAAACAGATAGGCTAACATTAGCCAAAGTACCTATACATGCCATTATAACCTTAACCAAGATATCAAAATCTACCGATATACTTACTAGATAGTGTGATAAAAAACTCTGACAAGCTTCTAACCTAATTGAGCTTCCGATAGTCTGAAAAGTAAAGAAAAATAACTACAAAAGCAATGAATGCTTAGTAAGCTCGTATAAACTTTAATCAGATAAATCCATTTCCAATATGAAATTGATACATATCAAGAATAATCATGTAACACCCCTAACCCGTATTCGTCATCGGAATAGGGTTAAAGGCGTTACCAAACAAATCAGAACATTTTACACACAATTCATATACATTATCCACAATCATAGTCAAACATTACCATAGAGTCCCTTATATCGGTCATTGAGACCTTTAACATGCATTAGAAAGGGGTCGGGACTAAACCGAGCTCATACAATTTTTTTCAAAACTTAAACATCTTTTAAAGTTGTGCAGGTCACACGCCTGTGTGAACAGGCCGTGTGCCTCACACGGCTTTAGACACACCCGTGTGTCTAGGCTGTGTCAAAACAGGGCATACATACTAACTTGCCTACATGGCCGGAGACACGCCCGTGTGCCTTGGCCGTGGTCAAAACTGACTTGGATCACACGGTTTACCACGCGCTCGTGTGCCAAGCCTGTGTACCCTTCGAAATGGCCACACACGCCCATGTGCCAAGGCTATGTGCTCTACACGGTCACCAGACACGCCCGTGTATCTAGGCCGTGCTCGAGACTGACTTACTTCTAAAAGAAACATTGAAAGACATGGTTAAGACACATGCCCATGTGCTCAACCGTGTGGACAAATATAGGCCATTGACAAGGCCAATTTGCCACCCATTTAGGCCATACCTACAAGTCAAAAATCAAAGCACAATTGCACCATGGTTTCAACCAATTTCAATCACAAATCATAAGTTCATCATGTCATATTATGATCAACTAATTTCATGCTTATAATCTATACTAAAACATATGTTTCATTGTCTCAATTCATTCCATTCATTCACATGCCAATACTTACCAAATTCCACAATGGGCATATACCAAGAACTTACCAAATTGACTAATTCTCTTGGCCATTCATAATCACATCATATTAGCATAATTGCATCACATAATTTATACTTAAAAGACATTCATAATTATAACCAGAACCATGCCATATCACATGGCTAAATATAAACAATACCAACATATTAACATAATTCTAGCCTATACATGCCATACTTCAATATACACATTTTCAAAAGGTACCAAAATATAGATCGATAGTGTGGTGATGATCCTTGATGATCCCCGAGCTTTCGATATCTTCGATATCTATAAAACAGTTGAAAAACATACAGAGTAAGCTTTCAAAAGCTTAATAAGCCATATACAAATAAATTTATCATACAAAACATGAAAGCATCATCAAATTACATATACTCCATGGCCAAATACTATCTCAAACCACATAGTTCATATACATTACACATATTTCCAATTCATTTACACATATAACATATTTTCTCGTACTTATAACACATATCATCACTTGTACATATACTTACCTTTTATTCTCAAACATAGTATACATTTTGAACGTACCTGAATCGGATACCCATCTCATATAATCGTTTGTTTCTCAGAATGTCCGTTGAACCATTCAAAATCATAAGGATACGCAGATAGCTCAGAAACCTTGTACAATGCCAACATCCCAGACGTGGTCTTACATGTAATCAAATATTGATGCCATTGTCCCAGACAGGGTCTTACACAAAATCAGTCCTAGACATGGTCTTACACATAAATCATAAGTCGATTCCAACATCCCAGACGTGGTCTGACACGAAAACACATATCGGATCCTATGTCATGACATACGTATCCTAACTATTCCTATAGTTCGTACGGGGCTTTTCGAACGTCGAAACTTTGTCGATACTTTCTCAGATATTACATATTGAGCTCTTATATAACCATTCATCACAATTCAATGTCATATAAACATAAGTAAATCAACTTAAACACGTTTATTTGTATATTAACTTACCTCATATGGATTCGAATAAATAGAATCGGCTACTCAACAATTTCCGACTTCCCCCGATCTAATTCTATTTTCTTTCGTTCTTGATCTATATAAATTCAAATATAACTCTTTTATTCACCAAATAATTCAAATTAATCCACAAACACACATTTAGGGCAATTTACAAATTAGCCCTAACATTTTCACATTTTAACACTTTAGTCCTTAATTCACAAAATCATAAAATACACAAAATTTCCATATACCCATGTTAGGCCGAATTCTTATAGTATTCATATAAGTCCATATGTTTCATTTATTTCACATTTTAGTCCCTCAAAATTTCCTTTTTACAATTTAGTCCAAATTACTCAAATTCACCAAAAATTCAAAGACAGAATATGTTAACGCAACTTCAAACTTCCATATACTATCATCAAACTTCATAAAGCTCATAGTTTCATCAATGGCTAACTCAAAATCATCAAAAAAATTAGAAATTGAGACATGGGCTTGATAGATTATTGAGCAACGATCACAAAAACATAGAAATTATCAAAAATAGATCAAAACACATACCTCAATCAAACAAAACCATAGCCGAAACCCTAAGCTTGAATGACTTTCTTTTTCTTTTGATACATTCGGCCAAAAAAGATGATAATGGCTTTAATTTCATGTTTTATTTTAATTATATTAACATTGTTAACTAGTTTACCATTTTGCTCTCACATTATATCATTAATAAACCATTATTTAATGTCCATTTAAGTCATTTAATGCATGCCATGGTCAAATAACCACATAAGGACCTCACAAATAATAAGCCATATCAAATAGACACTTTTAACAAATAACAGGAACTTTTACATTTTACGCGATTAGGTCCTTTTATCAAATTGAGCACACAAACGATTAAATTTTTATACGGAATTTTCATACATACTAATTCACATATAATAGGCACGAAAAATAATATTAAAATATTTTTTTGACCGTTGAACAGATTCAGATATTGTTGTCTCATAGAATCTTTAGACTCCCACGTAGCCTCTTCAATACCGTGTTGATGCCACATTACTTTTACTAATGGAATTTTCTTATTTCGTAGTTCTTTAACCTCACGATCCAAGATACAGATCGGTTCTTCATCGTAGGTCATATCAGACTGAATCTTAATCTTAGATGGAGGAATTACATGCGAAGGATCGAATCTGTATTGTCGAAGCATCGATACAGGAAACACATTATGATTCTTTTCTAGCTCTGGTGGCAACAATAATCTATAAGCAACTGGCCCAATACATTCAATAATCTCAAACGGCCCAATGAACCTCATTCTCAATTTGCCTTTTCTGCCAAATTGAAGTACTTTTTTCCACAGAGACACTTTCAAAAATACTTTGTCGCCAATTTCAAATTCAATATCTTTTCATTTCAAATCTGCGTAAGATTTTTAAAGATCGGAAGCTGTTTTCAAAATATTTCAGATTACTTTAACTTTCTATTCAGTCTCTTTTATCAAATCCACCCCATGAATCTTATTCTCATTGAGCCCAGTCCAATACAAAGGTGTACGGGATTTTCTACCATATAAGGCTTCGTACGGTGCCATTTTAATGCTCGATTGAAAACTATTATTGTACGCGAATTCAATCAATGGCAAATATTGCTCCCAGGAACCTTCAAACTCAAGAATGCAACATCTCAACATATCTTCTAGAATCTGAATAATTCGCTCGCATTGACCATCCGTCTACGGGTAAAAAGCAGTACTGAAGTGCACTTTCGTACCTAAAGCCTCTTGTAGTTTCTTTCAAAACCGTGAAGTGAATCTCGAAACTCTATCTGACATAATAGACAAAGGCACACCATGCAATCTCACAATATCGGAAATGTATAACTTAGCTAATTTATCAAGTAAGTAATCAGAGATAGGGGCAAACCCGAAACAAAATCCATCGTCACTCTATCCCATTTTCACTCTGGAATCATAATCGGCTGTAACAAAGTAGATGGCACTTGATGTTCTGTAACACCCCTTACCCGTATCTAAGGCCGGAACAGAGTATGAGGCATTACCAGACTTAACAATACATGTAGATGAAAACTGGGCCATAAAATTTCATTTAATTCAAAACTTTTTGAACATATGCATAACAAACAAAGTTAACTATATCATTACATCAAAACATAGGATATAGCACGATTAATTAAACTAAACCATAATGGATAAGGACCACATCTCATAATCATATACGATAACTCAATGCAGACTGATACGTATGGTCAAAATCATAGTAAAAATACATATCACAAACCAACTTCCTATACATGCCACTCACTTAATATTTCTAATATTGAATTAATTCTCCCAAAAATGATAGTTTGATAGTGTGATTTTACCTCCGACGATCTCTAACCCCGAGCCGACCTTCCATTATTAAAGAAATGGAGAGGATGGGTAAGCTTTATGCTTAGTAAGTTCATATGAAAATAATAAGTAATTACTACCATGCTTTTTAAGATAAAACACTATAATTGTACAATTACACATATTAAGGTTAAGTTGTGTTATCGAGTTACAGTTACTAAATCATTCATATCTGAAGATACAAAACTCCAAATTTAGTTTCGTTAATTTTCCTTGAAACTAGATTCATATATCTTTCTCCCACAAAATTTCCAAAATTTTTGGTTTAGCAAATTAGTACAGTTTATTAGTTAAAGTCTCCCCTATTTTAGAGTATGACTACTCTGACCTCTATGCACTACGAACCAAATTTCTCACTGTACAGAATTCCAACAACCATGCCGTTTGTTTCCCTTAAACATAGACTCAATAAGGAATCCATTCATTCAAAATATGACTCTTAATAATTTTTTTACAATTTATGGTGAATTTATAAAGTCAAAATAGGGGATCTCGAATTCATTCAGACCCTATTTTAAAAGAATTCAGATATCACAAAATATAGAATTCTTTTGCTTCCGCTGTTTCTTTCAGGTGAAAATAGACTCATTAAGATTTATTTTCATATATCATTTAAATTTTTATTCAACTTTCACAATTTTTAGTGAATTTTCAAAGTCACGTCACTGCTGCTGTTCAAAACAATTTTATTGCTAATTCACTCTTTCACACTTTCTTTGTATTAACTTCATTTTAATATACATATCACAAATTGTAACGCCCCAATTTTTGGGAATTTTAAAAATGTTGGAAAAATTTAAAATTCTATTTTCTGTTTGTTTGCCGTAGGATTAAGTACGTTAGTGGGCCTCTAGAAGGCCCAAGCTTAAGTTGAAATCCGATAGTTTTAGTTAATTTTGATTCCATAAGAAAAAGAGGGTTCTGGTTGATTGGGCTTTTAGGTATTTATTGTGTAAAATAAATCACAAGGGAGCATGTGGTAAAGTGGTTAAAGTGACGCCACTGGGAATGTTATAGGTGGCGTGTGGATGATTGGGAGGACCCAGGTTCAAGTCACAATGACAGCAAATTAAGGGATTAATTTTTATGTACAGAAGAGGAAAGTGATGGAACTCAAGTAAAAGACTAGTAGGAGGAGTTTGAGTTGCTCAGGAGATTGAGCAAAGAGGGGATAAGGGAGAGAATTTAGGAGCTGATTGGGGAGAGCGGTGATGGCCGAATAATGGACTCTTGAAGAGCAAGAGGTGGCCGACCAAGGGATTCTCTAGGAGGGCAAAAATTCGGCTAGGGTTAGTGCTTGCATAAATTCAGCAATAGGGGGTAAGTGAGCCGTTTTCTGATCACTCTTCCTCTCCTTTTATTTTCTTTTTCTCTCCATTAGCTATTCTGTTCTCCTCCTTCCCCACATAGCCGAATTCTTCAACCACCCTATTTTATGCCACTTTCCTCCATTATTTTTTTTTTAGACTAAAGCCGATTACCTCAAATCCCGAAATCCTGAAAGCTTGAATCCTTTTGTGCCGATTTCTTATAACCAAAACCCTATTTCTTCTCTTCATCAATTGTGGCCGATTCATTAGTTTTCTAAGCCCCAGGTTCTGTCGACAGGACCATAGCAAAACCCTCTCATTCCATCTTTCTATACACAGTTACAAAGAGCCAAAAACCCCACACTCAAGGGACTTAGCCGAATACTAAGGTCACTGGAAGCTCGACTTCTGTTATCAACTGAGGGCTTAGATCTACATCGGGTTCGAGTGGAAACTCATTGGGATCATTGGCTAAGGAATCGGTGGTAAGTCTTTCCTAAACTTAGTCCTTCTTTTGTATTTTAGGAAAAGCCAAAATCCCTAAATGTTGGAAAGGCTATCGATTTGGACTTGTAGCCCTAAGGGGTTGTGATAACTGTTCTGCTTTGATAAATGGTGTGACTTAGAGGCTGCTGATCAAGGGCTTGGACAAGTGGAATGATCGGATCTTTGGATTTAATCATCTTTCGGTGTTAAGGTAAGAGCAATAAGGGTTTTAAGCATGTTTGGCCGAATATGGTAAGGGACTATATGCTTAGTGTTACTTCGATATCTAGAGTAATATGTTAGTAATTCAATTGTAGGTAGTTCGTGCGTGGATCTCGTCAATGAATCGTCGTAAAACAGGTCTGTAACTGACACCCTCTCATAGACTAGATCGACAAAAGTCGACAAGCCAAAATGCCGAAAACTCGGTATTTTGGGCACTTGCGAGTGTACGAATGCTCGTAAGATATATGGGCAAATATTACTGGTAATCAAAAGTGATAAAACTGCAGTATGCGTGATTTCGTGCGTTTTGATATTTTGGACTTAATGGGCCAAAACTGGGTTAATGGACCAACAGGCCCAATTCGGTAAGAACGCTCGGTAAGTGTATTTGGTAATACGTAATGGATACGATATGCATGAAAACCTTAGAAATGGTTAGATCTACTAAAATACCCCTACGTATGCAAAATTACCATTATACCCTTATGTATGCAAAATGACCTTTATACCCCTAGGGTTAATTTTGTCTGAAAAGCATGATGATTTAAATCTGTATGATGTGTGCCATGAATAAATATCTGTTGCATAGGGACATGGGTTATATTATGGAGGAAGCGTCCTGGTGGCCATGCCACAATTTATCTGATCGTGACTCGCCACATATATATCGTTTCAGTGGCTCACACACAAATATCTCATATCTGTGACTCTGTCACATTTTCTCAGATCTGCACCCATGCTACATATTTCTGTGGCGTGTAGCGGTTGGGTGGGTCGAGTAGTCTCCCCACATGGTGAAAGGATGGTATGGGGGAGTACATGGTTGGATATGGGTTGGGCTTCTGCATAAGCATGATATATATCTGCTTACGATGCATTGCGGGCCTACGGGCTTTATTCTGAGATATGTTCTGGGCTAAGGCCAACTTATTCTATTTCTGTGGTTTGAACTGATTTAGGCTATGGTTGGGTTATTTTACACACTGAGTTTCCCCAAACTCACCCCTCTTTTCATCCTTGCAGGTAATCCCCAACCATAGTGGGCTTGGAGCTGTGAGGGATTCGGAGTGGCCACTTGTTTTCGCAAATTCAGTTTCTTTCTGATGAACTGGACGTCCTTCTATTTTTGTTTACGGTTTCTTTGGGTTTTTAAGTGTATATTTTTATGGTTTTGATTTATATTTTATTAGGATAGAAATGATTTATTTTAATTATCAAAATGGATTAGTTCTAGGGCGCGTTTTCCAAAACAATAGTTGATTTCAAAAATAACACGATTACAAGTAAGGCCTCCGCTAAGCAAACGTTTTTTAAACTTAATCATTTTCTTAAGATGAACTTAATCAACTGGTTTTCTCACAATTATACGAGATGTTAGAGTGTGGCAATGGTGGTGTGCATGTCTAGGATTGGATCCGGAGGGAGCTTGGTACTTAAGCAGTCCGATAGACTCACCTCCTCTTCTTCGGTTTCCTACCTGGTGCACAGCTTCCATTCACTTTAACCTACTTTTAAAAGCATCTTTTACATCACCAACTAAGTTTTCCAAACTAAGTAATACGGATTGTTTTGAATGCTTCGATGTGGCGCATCGGATCCGATCATAACGTCTAGGCTGGGTTTAAGGTGTTACACTTAGTGGTATCAGAGCCCAGTTGCAACAACTCGGCTGTGGAATGGGTTTACAAAAACAAGAATTTTTTTTAAAAAACAAGATTTTATAAGATTACAAAACTCAGTTTTCAAAAGTTTGATCTTTAGAAGGTGGCATCCCGAATCTCTGGCCCAAGTCTGTAAGTATTCTTAATTTTTCTGAATGTATTCTAAATTATTTGTCTGTACTAAAACCCTGCTAGAAAAATCTAGATAGGATGCTACTGAAGCCATAGGAAAAACATGATAAGAGACTGAAACTGTAGTTAGACTTCGGTTCTGCGAAAACAAACTCTGAATAACTGTCTGAATCATAAAACATCTGTAATAATCACTGGAATGCTAAAATTAATGCATAAAATTTGTAAAACAGATAATACGAGATGAGTACGCGAGCAGCTCGTGGAAGAGGCCGTGGATGAGGCCGAGGTAGTGCTAGTGTAGGAACTGCGTCTTCTGGGCATATGCCGACAGCAGAGGCACTGGTACCACCGACAACTGAAGTAGAGTCTCATGATCGTGGTGCCGGGGATGACGCCCTGTCGCAGGCTATGCTTCGAGTTCTAGAAAGGGTTGCCGGGGTAAGTTCGGGCAACAGAATTTGAGGATTAATTTCTAAACGACTCCGGGCTAACGGAGCGGAGATCTTTAGGGGCGTATCTGGTGTAGCCCCGAATGTGGCAAAATATTGGTTGGAGGCCACAGAACGAGTTATGGATGACTTGGACTGCTTGGTGGAACAGAAGCTGAAGGGGGCCGTATCGTTGCTGCGGGATAAGGCTTATCAGTGGTGGCTCACCGTGAGGGATGGAACCCCAGCTGATAGGGTTACTTGGGAGCTGTTTAAGATAGGCTTTAAAGGGAAGTACGTCGGGGCAAGTTATGTGGATGCCCGCAGGAAGGAATTCCTGAATCTGGTCTAAGGAAGTAAAAACGATTCATCGAGTATGAGGTCGAGTTTCGAGGTCAACCCGGTATCTTTGTGGGAATAGTCGCTACGGAGTATGAGCGTAGTGTTCGCTTTGAGGATGGACTCAGGGATGACCTTAAGGTGCTGATTGCTCTGCAGAGGGAGTGAGATTTTACGGTTCTGGTGGAAAAAGCTAAGATAGCTGAGGAGGTAAAGCGTACTGAGAGGCAGAACCATGAGAAAGATCGGAACCATTTCCGGAGGGATTCTGGACCTTCGAGTGGGATAAATAAGAATGTCAAAAGGGCGAGAGTGGAGGAGCCAGTTCGAGCAACTCCGATGAATGTGGTTAGACCGCCAATTTGTGGAGACTGTGGTAAGGTACACTTGGGTGAGTGTAGGAAACGTTCTGGTGCTTGCTTCCGATGCGGATCTATGGAGCATCGAGTTAAAGACTATCCTCAGAGAGCTGATCAGGTTCAAGTTACCGAGCAGAGGGTTGCTCAACCTATGGAGGTGGACCACAACCACCGAGAGGACGTGGACAAGGGAGGGGCAGAAATGGAAATGGAATTGGACGTGGTCGAGGCGCTGGCGGGTGCCGAATATCGAGAGCTCGACAACCCGCGTTGGTGTATGCAGCTCGTCGTCGAGAGGAGGGCGACGCACCTGACGTCATAACTGGTACGTTTTTGGTTTCTAGCATGCCGTATACTGCTTTGGTGGATATTGTATCTACTCATTCCTATGTTGTATGTGCCATATTTGGGTCTTTGGGAGTGCATTCTGAGAAGATAGTGAGTGGGGTATCTGTGTTAAGTCCTTTGGGCCACTCAGTTAGGGTGGACAAACTGTATAGGGATGTGCCCTTAGAGACTCAAGGTAGGATCTTTTCTGGAGATTTAATGGAGTTGCCGTTCGGAGAGTTCGACCTCATTCTGGGAATGGACTGGCTTGTTAAGTATAAGGCGACTTTGGATTGTGCTACTAAGTGAATGGTGCTAAGGACCACAGAAGGGGATGAGGTTATGGTGATAGGTGAATGAAGGGATTATTTGTCTAATGTGGTGTTGGCTTTGAGGGTTGAAAAGTGGATTCGGAAAGGTTGTGAGGCCTATTTGGCATTTGTGAGTCAAAAGGAAACTGAAGGATCGACAGTAGATAAGGTCAGGACCGTTAAAGAGTTCCAAGATGTTTTTCCGGAGGAGCTTCCGGGATTGCCTCCAAACCGAGAAGTCGAGTTTGGAATCGATTTGTTGCCTAGAACAACACCAGTGTCCATTGCACCGTATAGGATGGCACCGAAAGAGTTAGTGGAGTTAAAGGCGCAAATTCAAGAGTTGTTGGATAGGGGCTTTATTAGGCCAAGTGTGTCTCCATGGGGAGCACCGGTGCTATTCGTGAAGAAGAAGGATGGGACCACTACAGCAAAACAGACTTTTAGCGGCGCTTTTTTTAGCCTTTAGCGGCGCTTCTAAGCACCACTAAAACCTTTTGCGGCGCTTTTGAAAACGCCGCAAAAAATGCTGCTATAGTCGGCGCCGCAAAAATTGGTGGCGTTTACTAAAAAAAAGCGCCGCTAAAAGTCATGGCCTTTAGCGGCGTTTGAAAAGAAAGCGCCGCTAAAAGTCATGGCCTTTAGTGGCTTTTGCAAAGAAAGCGTCGCTAAAAGTCATGGCCTTTAGCGGCGTTTGAAAATTAAGCGCCGCTAAAAGTCATGGCCTTTAGCGGCGTTTGAAAATAAAGCGCCGCTAAAAGTCATGGTCTTTAGCGGCGCTTGAAAGGAAAGCGCCGCTAAAAGTCATGGCGTTTAGCGGCGCCTGGAAAAAAAGCGCAGCTAAAAGTCATGGTCTTTAGCGGCGCCTGGAAAAAAAGGCCGCTAAAAGTCATGGCCTTTAGCGGCGCCTGGAAGAAAAGCGCCGCTAAAAGTCATGGTCTTTAGCGGCGCTTGGAAAAAAGTACCGCTAAAAGTCACGGTCTTTAGCGGCGTTTTTCCCACAAACGCTGCTAATTTTGGCAGATTTGCAATACATTTTTCCCACCAATATTCAACCCTTCCTACATTAAAATCCAACCAAATACAACAAATATAGCATAAAATGCAGCCAAAATAGCAAATTTAGCATAAAAAAATACAACCAAAAATATTAATTCTAAATAATACTTCAAATTTAACGAAATATATATGATGTAATTAATAAAGTATGATTTAAAATATTCTTAGAATAATGTTAAACGTGACAAAGTTAAAAATATTATTACAACGAGAAAACTAATGTCTAAGATGGCGGCTTTGCATCGTTGAAACATCTCGTGATCATCTGTGAAGTCAGAGTGGAGGTCATCGTACTTTTTCCTATGCTCTGCCTCCCTCGCTGCTGCCGCCGCCTCCCTCTCTGCTGCCTCCGCTCTAAGTTGTTGCTGGAGTTCTTCATATTTTCGTTGAACCTCAGCAATTTGCTCAACTGTGTTCGCTTGCATCTGAGCTATCTAATCTCTTAACCTCTGAAGTTCAGCTTTAGCTTGACTTCCGGAAGGCATGTATTGCTGGGAGCCGGATCCAAAATATTGGGTCGGGGTAACACCAGATCCTTGAAATCGAACCCGACCGTACCTTTCAGACCCAAAACTTTAAGGTGATAATTCGTTATCAATGTTCTCAAGATTAACAGAACTATCGATCAAGTAGTCGCCTATATTCCATCTTCTTATCCTTTAGTTTCTCCTAAAAAATCAATTAAAAAGTTAGAAACGAAATATATAATAAAAAGGAATGCAACATAACATTATTTAAAACTACTAATGATTTTTGTTTTAAACAATTATAATTAAACATTATAAATATTTAGAATAAATCAAATATTCTTAAGTAAATATACCATAATTTCTCCAGCTTCGGATGTCATAGGAGATCCATCTTTCTTCCTATGCGTAATCTCAAAAAGCTGAAGGCGCCCAACTTTTTATCCAGATTTGACTTCCTACAATATAGTAGTAAAAATATTATTTAATATTAGAAATTTATTAGTATTTGAAAGAATTAATAAAATTTTAATACCTCGGCCTCAGCTACAGAAGCAAAACTTCTCGACCCTGCCGTGTGCGTGAATTTTTGTTTTTGCCTGCTGCTTATTCCAACTCGTTCACGGTCCTACATAATGAAATTATTATTACGTATATAGTATACACTATATATAAGAGTTTGGAAATACGTAATACCTCTCATTTCTTTGAATTCCAGAATCTAACCGCATCTTCCCATTGGTACCTCAGCATTCCCGGTGGGACATTTCTCAATTTTTCCTCGAGGCTTATGTCTTTCTTAAAATATTGTTTTTTTAAAATGCTTTTATTGTCTCTCCATTTTTTACCCAATGTCTTCTTGATATAATCATCGGAGACCTCTAAAGCAAACCTATCCTAAAAAAACACAAGTTTAGAATGTAAATATGAATGAAAGTTAAACCAAAATATTATAAATTACATTCACATTTTGTTACCTTAATATTAGCGAGAGCCTGATTTTTGTTGCTATCAGGCATGTGATGCCATGATTCGTAGTTGATGGGCAACATATTGGCATTTCGTGCTAAAATGCCAATATAGCTCACTAAAAGTCGAGCTTCGATCCAACAGTCGGCCATAAGTATTTCTACTTACTTTGACACGGTTGGCGGGATCTAAGTCGTATAAATCACTAAGCGATTATCGTCCTCGAACTCTGCGCCCACCATTTTCAGCTAAAAAATGATATACTATTATTATATTAAAATTTACAAATAAATTAATAATAAAAGTCAACACATGTAAAATAAACGTAACATTACTTTGAAATTCTTCAAGCTCGTCAAGTGTCTCTCGCACATTCAAGATCCAATAAATTGTCTCATTGCTCACTATTTCCTTCTTCCAAATTTGGAGTATTCTCGACAATACTTAAACCACGTAATCTTCTTCTACGCATTTTTCCCGCAATACACATAAAATAGTTAAAGTTTTAGTAACAAATTACAACAATAATAGTACATATAAAATAGTCAAATTATATAACATGACCAAGATTAAAATTATAATATTACATATAATTAAAAAAGCGTAAAATCTTACTACATCATTATTATTAAATATCTTCATTCACATCATCTCGAACCCATTGATATTGTGTACTAGTACTAGGATATTTTCATCTAAGTTTTGTTCGAAAAGGTAATGTTTTTGATCTTTCGACAATGTCATCTCTACTTCCATTACCCATGTCAAACAATTCTCTAGGGGTGTTCCGGAGTACAACATACCAACCCTCATCAGTTGGATCTTTCGAATAAAAAACTTGTTTCACTTGAGAGGAAAATACATATGGCTCGTCCATCAATTGTTGTCCAGTGTGAATCAAGCGAGAGAAATTCACCATTGTAAAACCAAATTGATCTATTTTAATTCCTCGAGCAGTATTAACATCAGCCCAATCACACCGAAATAAGATAACTTTCCATCTGCCATAGTAATCCAACTCAATAATGTCGGTAAGAAGTCTGTAATACTCCACATTACCCTCAACCGGATTACTGTCCCTAGCACTAGCACAACTTGTAATTGAGGAATTAACAATAACTCCACAATTTTGAGTTCTCCTCATTCTCTCGCGATACTTTGTATGAATTCTGTATCCATTGATGAGGAAGGCACTATATCTTTTTATTACTCTGTTCGGACCTTGGGAAACCATTTAATTTCGCCATTGACGTCCTTCCCACTCCAAACCTATTGAATCAAAAATAAATTAAATAATTATAAATGTATTATATAAAAACATTCTTATTTGATTAACTAAATGTCGCGATTATATGTAACTTATTAGCTTTAGTTACATACCGTTTGACTTAACCATTCATGAAAAGATTCTGTGAATAACTTATTAATCTCTCGATGTTGTAATCTTCGAGAGCGTGCACGAGATCTCAAAATTTGTTTGTACTCACTATATTAAAAACAAGTTTAATTGGTTAGAAGATAAACAAATCAAAACGACGAATATGTAAGACAATTTTATAACTTACTTGCGCAACGGTTCAATTGAATCGTGGTGAAAAAGTACACATCGATGTGCCTGTATCCACTATATATCATCTAATTCTACAATTTCAACTTTGCCGATTAGTTCTCCATAACTTTGAAATAAATAAGTTTCGGCCAAGTCATGATCATTGAGCCCAGCATTTCTACTTGGTCTATTCAATCGTGTTTCAACATCTTCTAAATATCTAGAACAGAAGGTCATGCACTCTTCTGGCCAAGTAGCCTTCAGCAATTGATCCTTCGGATAACGCTTATTGCGACAATATGACTTCAATTTGCTTAGGAACCTAAACACGATATACAATATTTATCAAAAGCTGTAACTAAATGTATAGAGGTGAATGAATGAATACTTGAGAAATAAATTAGCACCTTTCTATAGGATACATCCATCGATAAAAAACCGGTCCACCAAGGATTGCTTCGTGAGGGAGATGAATTACCAAGTGCACCATAATAGTGAAGAAGAAAGGTGGAAAGATCTTCTCTAAATTGCATAAAGTCAAAGCCGCTCGATCCTGTACTTTCTCAAGTTCTTCGACATTCAAAACTTTGCCACAAATATCTTTCATTATATTGGATAGTTCAATTATACAGGACGTTACATTTTTCGACATACAGCACCGTAAAGCAATTGGGAATAAATCTTACATCAAGATGTGGTAATCATGTGATTTTAATGAATATAATCTTCGATCTTTGAAACTCACACATCGAGATATATTTGACGCATACGCATCTGGGACCTTTATATCCTTCAACACCATGCAGAAAACTTCTTTCTCTTTCTTTGACATTGAAAAATAGAAGGCGGCAACCGATATTTCCCATTCGAAAGTACTTGAGGATGAAGATCACGTCGGATTCTCATGTCAACTAAATCAAGTCGGCTCTGAAGATTGTCTTTTGATTTTCCATCAACATTTAAAATTGTCCCAATTATGTTCTCGCAGACATTCTTCTCAATATGCATGACATCAAGATTGTGGCGTAAAATGTTGTGCTCCCAATAAGGCAACTAAAAAAAATACTCCTTTTCTTCCACAACTCCGCCTCATTAGGATCATCCTATTCGTCAGATTCATCATCAGATTCATCCCTCGATCTTCTCCTTGTTTGCGTGAAAGGTGGTTGATTCATCTTCCCATAACTAAAGTTGATATCTTTTAACATAAACAAGATTTCAGACCCAATGGTCCGCTTCAGAGAGCTCTCTGTACTCTTGAAGCACTCATCAAATAGAGTCCTCTGAAATCTAAATTTATGATTTTCATCTAACCACCGACGATGGCCCATGTAAGAGAACTTCTTCCCATTATACAACCACTTCGAACAAGTTTGCGCAGCACAACAAGGACAGGCATAACGTCCTTTAGCACTCCAACCCGATAAATTAGCATAAGCCGGGAAATCATTAGTTGTCCATAATAAAGCTGCACGTAAATTAAAGTTCTCCTTTCTCAATACATCATATGTCTCAACACCCGACCATAATTGTTTTAACTCTTCAATAAATGGCTGCAAATAGATGTCAATATCATTTCCGGGACCTTTCTCTCTAGGGATAATCATTGATAAAATAAATGAAGATTGCTTCATGCAAATCCATGGAGGCAAATTGTAAGGAACAAGCACTACAGAGGCCAAGTCTTTGTCTTAAGTACTCATGATTTTAAATGGATTAAAGCCATCACCGCTAGCCCAAGCCTCACATTCCGAGGATCGCTTGCAAAGCTTGGAAATTTATCACAAATGATTTCCAAGCTAAAGAATCCATGAGGATGTCTTAATAATCCATCATCGGTCCGTTGATCATTATGCCACCTCATAGATTCGACTGTCTTTGAGGACATGAAAAGCCTTTGAAGTCTTGGTATTAGGGGAAAATATCGCAAGACCTTGACTCGACTCCTTTCTTAATCGTGCCCCACCTTCATCCGTATTCACATCTTCTCATTCATCGCTTCATCCAACGAGACTTACCGCAAACATGACAAGATTGTTGGTTTTTCCGATCAGCCCGGTACATCATGCAGTCATTTGGGCAACTATGAATTTTATCGTACCCAAGGCCCAAATCTTTTATTAGTCTCTTCATATCTTGACAGGACTGGGGACTTTTTGCAAACGGAAACATCTCTCTTAGAAACTCTAGCAGCATTGTAAAAGAGTTTCTGGTCCACCCTCCCAAACATTTTAAGTGAAATAGACGAATGCAGAAGGACAATTTCGAATATTTTGATCCCTCGTAAAGTTCTTCATTCATTTCATTAAGTAAATTATAGAACTTAGCCGCTTCTTCATGTGGCTCCTCATTAGGTGCACTTGTTCCCGTTTCGCAAAAAACATTTCCACCAATATTACAATCCTCAGATATAATAAAGTCAGGTGGAAACGATTGCTCACCATGACTACGCATATTAAATGCATCCCGCAACATATCTTCTATGTCATCTTGTCTAACATGCTGATGGTAATCAGTATCAGGATAAGTCGGATTAATCGTTGAAGAAGTTCCACTAGTTGTACACTCTCTATGGAAAGTCCATTGTTTATATCCCCGAATAAAGCCATCAACAATTAGATGTTCGTAGACAACTTCATGAAAATGCCAGTAGATGTTGCCACACTTCTTACACGGGCAAAGAATCATATTCTCTTGGCTTGCATTTTGAAATGTAAAATTTAGAAAAGTTTGTACTCCATTTTTGATAGGCATTGCTTACCCTTGACAATTTCATCCAACTCCTATCCATTTTGTAGTTCTTGAAATCTAAAGTTGACAACATATTATAGTTACTTAAATGTTCTCAATTAATTTAAATCATATCATTATACTAAATATCAAGTCTCTAATGGGTATAAACTAATTCAGGCAAGTTGCGAGATTTTCAACTATAGATTTATGTATTATGTAAGTTAAGTAAATTTCGTAAACTAGTTATGTATGATATGATATATATTTAAGTATTATGTAAGTTATGTAAGTTATGATATGATATATATTTATGTAAATTATATATTTATCTAAGTTATATAAGTTATGTAAGTTATGTAAATTGTGATATAAAATATATTTAAATATTATGTAAGTTATGTAAGTTATATATTTATCTAAGTTATATAAGTTATGTAAGTTATATATGTTATATGTTATATAAGTTATGTACATTTTGTAAGTTATATAAATTATGATATCAAATATATTTATGTATTATGTAAGTTTTTTATTTCACGATGTAGAAAATCACATGGATAATACAAATCAAGTATCAAGTATCTACAGGTAAGTAGCGGGATTAAATAATATTTAATTAAATAATATTTATAAAAATTATTTTAATTAAGTAATATACATGTCATTCGTTTTTATTTGACAAATCACATGTGCAGTTAAAATAGTCCACACCTAATTTAATTTATGTTTATAAGTCATCTTTTCTTAAGTACATATTAAAGCACTGTGTGGACATCCGTATTTAGCTTAAAAGCTATGATTTAGTTTGAATAAAAATTTTAACTTAATAGGTAAAACGGACGATAATATTTGTGAAAAGTCTTTTTGAATTTTTTAAGATTCATCATACGTGGCGTTGTTACACCTAGGGAGGATCCATTATATCTTGCAGCTCGATATAAGGCAACCCGTCAGGTTTCCAGCCTATATACTTTGAATCTTTAAAATATTTAAATATTAAAATAAAACATTATTAATATAAAAAATAGTAATTTGAATATAATAATATCAAAAAGAATCGTAGTTTAATTTTTATAAGTAAATTGGAAATAAATTAAGGTTATATAAATATTCAATAGTAAATGAGCTCGATAGAACTTTTTTCAAGTCTTTTTGAATTTTTAAGATTCATCATACGTGGCGTTGTTACACCTAGGAGGATCCATTATATCTTGCAAACTCGATATAAGGCAACCCACAAAGTTTCAAACCTATATACTTTGAATCTTTAAAATATTTAAATATTAAAATAAAACATTATTAATATAAAAAAATAGTAATTTGAATATAATAGTATCAAAAAAGAATCGTAGTTTAATTTTTATAAGTAAATTGGAAATAAATTAAGGTTATATAAATATTCAATAGTAAATGAGCTCGATAGAACTTTTTCAAGTCTTTTGAATTTTTAAGATTCATCATACGTAGCGTTGTTACACCTAGGGAGGATCCATTATATCTTGCAGCTCGATATAAGGCAACCCGTCAGGTTTCCAGCCTATATACTTTGAATCTTTAAAATATTTAAATATTAAAATAAAACATTATTAATATAAAAAAATAGTAATTTGAATATAATAATATCAAAAAAGAATCGTAGTTTAATTTTTATAAGTAAATTGGAAATAAATTAAGGTTATATAAATATTCAATAGTAAATGAGCTCGATAGAACTTTTTCAAGTCTTTTTGAATTTTTAAGATTCATCATACGTGGCGTTGTTACACCTAGGAGGATCCATTATATCTTGCACTCGATATAAGGCAACCCACAAAGTTTCAAATTATATATTTTGAATCTTTAAAATATTTAAATATTAAAATAAAACATTATTAATATAAAAAATAGTAATTTGAATATAATAATATCAAAAAGAATCGTAGTTTAATTTTTATAATTAAATTGGAAATAAATTAAGGTTATATAAATATTCAATAGTAAATGAGCTCGATAGAACTTTTTCAAGTCTTTTGAATTTTTAAGATTCATCATACGTGGTGTTGTTACACCTAGGGAGGATCCATTATATCTTGCAGCTCGATATAAGGCAACCCGTCAGGTTTCCAGCCTATATACTTTGAATCTTTAGAATATTTTAATATTAAAATAAGGTTGGAGAGAAAGCTATTGTTGTAATTTTAATGGACAAGCAAGCTACACGGTAATAAAATTAATTCATACCTATTCATACTTAAGTTGAATCAAATAATAATTAAGTTAAACCAAATATTTAAAATTAATTTGGAAACAAAAAAGTTCTACTCCAAACAGAACTAGCAATTAAATCTTTACAAAATTGCAACCCCAAAATATTAATTTTTCCAAAATCATCATGATAAAACTATTATTGATTAGAATTTTGAAATAAAGCCTACCTTAATAAAACGTACCTGGTCTACTCCACTCTCACCAAAGAAACAGAGGTCGAGTCAAAAAGTAATATTTGTTAAGTAATTTAAAGTGAAAATGCGTAGAAATAAGGAAAAATTTTAGCAACGAAACTTGTACGTACCTAGAACAAATGCCAATGGCTGTGGTGTATTTAGTTGCACCAAATATTAATTCAGGTGCTTGATAGTAACTAGAACAGATGTCAGATTATAAGAGTAGCACCAAATATATTTCAGTTTAAGCAAATATAAAAACTTTACCTATATCAGTTTTGCAAGTGCCCACTTGTACCAGGATCAAAGACACTGCCAATGAAGCTATACACCTTAGCAAAATATGGCAAAATGCACATAAAAACACATAAGTTGGATAGAAACATGAAAACAGACCAAAAGAACATCTAAAAAACAAAAATGGAATCACCATTAGTATGTAAACATGAAAATGCACAGCTTTAAATAAACCAACTTTGCATGTGCAGAATCATACTCCACAAAACTCATAAACATTAACTTCTCCTAACCAGAATACCAACTTTATGTTTACAGAGGCCTTGATCAAAACTAACATAACTATTGATTTATAACTTATCTAATAAGAATCACAGAATATGCAGAAAGTACCTGAGCATTTAGTTTCAAGAGAACCATGTATTCAAAGGAAAAGAGCCAGAAAATGATCAATGTATGCAAAACCGGGTCTATATTTCAAAACTGGAGTAAAGCTTTCATCTAGTACCAAATACATACATATATAGAGACACAAACACACAGGCATACATCTTCCATTACCTAAATCTGTTTCTTGCAAATAAAAGATAAGTAAGCTTCTACATGATTCATACTAGATTGCTAATCCTAGCAGAAAAAATGTATGATTCAGTTTCTAGAGATGTTGAATCTTTCATCATAAACATAAAAAACATAAAAGGAAAAACATGTTGAAAGAAACATAAATTTTAGGGAAGACAATGTTTACCTTGATTGAATTGGAAATGTTTTCTTGAGGGTTTATTTGGAGATGCTTGGGATTGATCTCTAATAATGTCGAGAGACTTCCCTACTCATTGCATTTGAAGAACAGAAGTCTGTTTCTGGTCGACAAAACAATCAAATGAGTTCTAAAAATAAACAATATTTAATGATTGGTATAATATTAATTATATTTGCTAATAACAGGTGGGAATAAACAAATAAAATGATAAAAAAAAATAGAAGCTACAAGAATTACTAAAAATAAAGCTACGTCAACAATGGTATCATGAGAACGAAAATTAAAAATCCGAATTAAGTAAAAAAACAGAGAAAAATATAAAAGAGAGACAAATAAAAGGATAAAGGGCTGGTTTTGTTGGAATAACCGAAGTTGCCGGATTTTCCACTAAAAATCATAGTTAAAATTCTAGGGAAAGACAGTAAGTAACAGTCACCCTAATGAAGACCATTGTGAGGAGAAATAGGACCAAGCTCAATACCATTAAAAGACAGCAAGTTACATTGTATACATATTATCATTGCAATTTGGTATAAATATTTCCTATTATCCCAAAGAATGCTAACTATCACAAACAAAGATTAACATTAACCACGACAAAAATTTTTCTACTCTGCTCAAGCTCATGCTCTCTTCTTGCTGACTTATCCTCAATGAAATTAGAGCAGGAACGTAAAACCTAAGGAAACAAATATTGTTGCTCCAAAGAAATTTGAAAGTCATCCATATATTTGGGATCATAGTAGATCCAATAAGCTTAATCAGGGAACATAAAATCTGGGCTCATCCTTCGATCCTCTATCTTTCCCTCAATAAGCTTAATGAATGCAACAAAGAAAACAAACCACAACGAAAACAACAAATGTAGAGCTACCGGCGTAGCCAAGTCATGCTCAATGAATCAATCCTATCTAACACGCAAAGTGGAGCAAGAAAAACAACCATAACAACCAAAACCAATAACTTCCTATGATCCCAAAAAACATGTCCTAACCACTGATCGAAAACCCTAATATGACGAATCGAACTGGACATATACATCACCCATAATAATCAAATAAACTATCGTGACACTGCGCATTGTTGACAATTATGCAAATCTCGACAAAACCCTAGTAGTTCTCCCTATTGCAATTTGCACAACTTCCCCATAAGATCTAGCTTTACAAGAAACTGCAAACCTAATCAACATCTCGACACTAATTTCAGACAAAATCCCAACCAGGTTTATCCAATAAATTCCCTAAAACAAGCTCCGAACCTTCATAGTAGCAAATAAAGCCATGATTCCAAAGACCAATAATTGTGGTGGTTAAGTTAAAAACAAAGATTAGAAACACTGCACCAGTGATTGGGTTTACTTAAAACAAGGGTATAACCATCGAGATCAAACCCATTTCAAACAATTTCAAACCAAAAAAAAAAAGACAAGCAATACATGAAAAAACAAACAAACAAAACCACACAAGGAAAATAAAACAAAACAAAACAAACGCCCCAAGTATGAAAGTTGAGTTGCTTTAACACGCAAAAACTGAAGGATTAGATTAATTGGTTTAGACTATAGTTGAACTAAATTCGTTGTTCTATAAGTTGACTTTTGGTTTAAGTAATATTTTCGAATTCAATAGGTCGACCTTACCGCCATTCATCATTGACGATATTTTAAGGAAAGAAAAGAAATATCATTGAAGCTTCAAGGACCCAACGAATAAAGTGAAAGAAAAAGCGATATGGCTTAGCAGTTACCAGAAAGTTTGGGATCGATCGGTGAATAGTTGACGTATAAAGAGTTGGCTCTTCTGGTTCTGGTTCAGAGGAAATCGAGTGAGAGAGAAGTGCTTTGCTACTTTTTCATAACATTCAGAAATTGAGCTTTATACGAATCAACTAACCCTGATTTGTCGATAAAATGAATCGATAGGGCTTTCTCCTTGTATGTTTTTCAGTTGATGATCATTGGGCTAAAACCCTAAATATGAAGCATATCACCGTCGACGAGAGGAAAGGGAAAATAATTAGGGATTTTCGGGATGGGGAAACAGATTAAGGGGAAAAAAGGGGACTTGGGAAAAATGTTAGGGATTTCGGGTTTGGGTAATTAGGGGATGATTTGGGGAAAAAGAAAGAGGGGTTTTCTGTTTGAGGGATTTAGGGAAAGAAGAGATGAAATGGGGGAAAATTACTTAGCAAAAATCGAAACTGATTTTGGGTAAAGGGCATAAACCACAGGAGAGAAAAAACGACGCCGTTTCAAATAAGGAAATTTTGTGGCGTTTTCAGAAACGCGCTGGTAATGAGCCTTTTTGCGGCGTTTTCAGTAAAGCACCACTAACGCCCTTTCATCTAAACTACAAAACGACGCCGTTCTAATACGAGTTGTGGCATTTATATTAGAAACGCCGCTAAAGCCGCTACTATTCAGAGGAAACGACGCCGTTTTACTCTAATGTATATTGAAGTTTTATGGCGTTTTCTAAAAAAACGCTGCTATTTCCTATCTTTTGCGGCGTTTTATGTATAATCACCGCTAATACGTGAATATTTTATAAAAATTGATCAAAATTTAAAACTATATATATTTAGAATTTCTTTTAAATTATATCTAAATAATGTTACTGTGATGTACAAAATATATATTTCAATCTTCAATATATTAGGTTTAGTACAAATTATAAGAATATCATAAAATTCTAAATATTGGTTCAGTCTTCAATAATAATATACCTTAAACTTTAAACATCAAACTATAAACTTACACTCTAAACCCTAACTATAGTTAAAATTTTAATTTTGATTTAATACACATTTTAAAATACATATTATGTATGCATATAAATTAATTAAATAAAAACATGATGCTATTTATTATATCAAAATTAATTAAATATTTTACAAGATCAAGATCAAATTACAGTTCATGTTGACAATTGCACACTAAACCACTTTTCAATATATATTTATATATTTTTTAAGATAATAATTTATATATATTTATCTTATATACATTTATCTTCTACATTAAAATCCAAAATTATACTCTAAATTTAAAACCCTAAACTTCAGACTCTAAATCCTAAATCTTAGACCACAAACACAAAACCCCTAACCCCAAACGTTAAACCCCAAAACCATTTGGTAACCCCTAAACCAACCATAACACCTGGACCATAAAGCCCAAACTATAAAGTGTACTTTAAAAACTGTTAACCCTAAACCATAATCGTAGACATATTTTTTGGAATTCGTGTGGCCAATGTTAGTGCAGTACAAATTAAAACACACATATATATATATATATATGTTTATATTCTTATATTAAATAATATGAGTATATACAAAATAGCTTGAATCTTAGTAAAATCTAAATGTTCTTCAGTTAATTTCTAGCTAGCTAATAGTATCATTTCCTTAAACCCTTAACCTAAACTTACACCCTAAATATATATTATAATCTTAATATATATTAGAAGTTTAATATATATATATAACAAGGGACAAAAGTAATTCAAATAGAATCTTAATGCTTACCAAAACTCTAAAATAAATTAATTTTTTTATCATTAATCATAACCTCTCTAATCCCTAATAGCATAACTCTTAAAACATATATATGTACCTATTTTTTAAAATAATAATTTATATTTATCTTATTTAGATTTATATTATAAAAAAAATCTAAGATACACAAGTTAAGTAGTTTACCATATTTACCTCTAAATTCCAAACCCCAAATCCTAAACCCTAAACTTTAGGCCCTAAACACTAAACCATAACCCATAAACTAAATTACTTTTTTGCGGCGTTTTTCCAGAAGCGCCGCTAAAACCTCGACCTATAGCGGCGTTTTCCCAGAAGCGTCGCTAATACCTCGACCTATAGCGGCGTTTGTCCAGAAGCGCCGCTAAAACCTAGACCTATAGCGGCGTTTGTCCAGAAGCGCCGCTAATACCTCGACCTATAGCGGCATTTGTCCAGAAGCCCCGCTAATACCTCGATCTATAGCGGCGTTTGTCCAGAAGCGCTGCTAATACCTCGACCTATAGCGGTGTTTTTCCAGAAGCGTCGCTAAAACCTCAACCTATAGCGGCGTTTTTCCATTATCGCCGCTAAAACCTCGACCTATAGCGACATTTTTCCAAAAGCGCCGCTATTGTTCAGTTTTTCGCGGCGTTTGGGACAAAAACGCCGCTATTGATCAGTTTTTAGCGGCGTTTGGATCAATAACGTTGCTATTGCTCTGCTTTTTGCGGCGTTTTATTGAAAACGCCGCGAATGTAAAATATTTGCAGCGTTTTTTGTTCAAACGCCACTAAAAATGCCGCTAAAGCCCTATTTTCCTGTAGTGGACGATGCACATGTGCATTGATTATCGCCAGCTGAACAAACTGACGATTAAGAATAAGTATCCACTACCAAGGATCGACGATCTGTTCGACCAGCTTAGAGGAGCTTCTGTATTTACCAAGATTGATCTTCGATCTGGATATCATCAGTTAAGGGTCAAGGAGGTAGATATCCATAAGACGACATTCAGAACTCGGTACGGTCATTACGAGTTTCTGGTTATGCCTTTTGGACTAACGAATGCTCCTGCAGCGTTTATGGATCTGATGAACCGTGTATTCGAACCATTTCTGGATCAATTCGTTGTCGTCTTTATTGATGATATTCTGGTATACTCTAAGACTGAAGCAAAACATGATGAGCATCTTCGCACTATGTTGCAAGTCTTAAGGGAGAAAGAATTTTATGCGAAGTTCAGTAAGTGTGAATTTTGGTTGAGGGAGGTAACCTTTTTAGGACATGTGGTCTCTACTGAGGGAATTAAGGTGGACCCTCATAAGATTGAAGCAATTCTGGAATGGAAGCCGCTTAGGTCAGTGTCAGAAATTCAAAGTTTCCTAGGCTTGGCAGGATACTATAGGAGGTTTGTGGAAGGTTTTTCTGTGATGGCAGCACCTTTAACGAAACTTATAAGGAAAGGAGTACCATTTGTATGGACTGAGAAGCAGCAGGAAGCTTTTGAGAAGTTGAAGAAAGTTCTGATGAAGCACTTGTATTGATTCAACCGGAGTCTGGGAAGGATTTTACTGTGTACAGTGATACATCACATGTAGGTTTGGGTTGTGTGTTGATACAAGAGGGTAAGGTGGTTGCTTATGCATCACGACAGCTTAAGCCTCATGAAGGAAACTATCCTACTCATGATTTGGAGTTGGAAACAGTAATCTTTGCACTTAAAATTTGGAGACATTATTTGTATGGAGAAAGGTTTATTATATACACAGATCATAAGAGTCTTAAGTATTTGCTGACTCAGAAGGAATTGAACCTGAGGCAAAGGAGGTGGATCGAGTTGCTTAAAGATTATAATTGTTCGATCGAATGTCACCCAGGCAAAGCTAATGTGGTAGCCGATGCTTTGAGTCGTAGAGCTGTATCTGATCTGAGAGCAATGTTTGCTTGCCTAAGTCTGTATAATGATAGAAGTCTATTGGCTGAATTGCAAGTAAGGCCAACTTGGGTGGATCAAATTAAGGAAAAATAGTTGAAAGATGAGCCTTTGGTTGCTCGTTTTCAACAGGTTAAAGAAGGAGGAACTTCTGAGTTTGGGTTAAATAACGAAGGAGTTCTATGCCTCCAAGGAAGAATTTGTGTTCCAAAGGACTCTGACTTGAGGCAGTCAATACTTAAGGAAGCTCATGGGGAACTTTGTGCCATGCATCCTGGAGGGAATAAGATGTATCACGACTTGCGAGAACTGTATTGGTGGCACAGAGGCCGAAAACGCTAAGTAATGTAATTTGTGGGAAATGTCTGACATGCCAACAAGTGAAAGCTAAGCATCAATTACCTTCTGGATTGATGCAGCCAGTAAAGATACCACTTTGGAAGTGGGAGAGGGTAACCATGGACTTTGTGAGTGGGCTACCCTTGACACCATCGAAAAAGGACTCGATATGGGTGATTATGGATAGGTTGACCAAATCAGCTCATTTTATACCAGTTCGCACTGACTTTTCACTTCAGAAGTTAGCTAAGTTGTATGTGGCAGAGATTGTGAGACTTCATGGAGTTCCAGTTTCGATTATCTCTAACTAGGATCCTAGATTTACATCTCGATTTTGGCAGAAGTTGCATGAGGCGTTGGGAACACGATTAAACTTTAGTACGGCTTTCCATCCCTAAACTGATGATCAGTCGGAAAGAGTTATCCAAATTCTGGAGGACATGTTGAGGAGATGTGTTATTGATTTTCGAGGTAGTTAGGAGGATTACTTGCCATTGGTAGAATTTGCGTACAATAATAGTTATCAGGTGAGTATTCGAATGGCACCATATGAAGCACTGTATGGGCGAAGGTGTCAAACACCTAGTTGTTGGACCGAACTAGGAGAGCGACAAGTTCTTGGACCAGAGTTGGTAGCTGATACTGAGGATAAGGTCAAGTTGATTAGAGACCGGTTGAAGGAAGCATCTTATAGGCAAAAGTCTTATACAGATTTGAGGCGTAAGGAGATTGAGTACTCGGTGGGTGATATGGTCTTTTTATAGGTTTCTCCTTGGAAGAAGTTATTAAGGTTCGGTAAGAAGGGCAAGTTGAGTCCGCGGTTCATTGGGCCTTATCGGGTTTTGAAGCGAGTAGGCCCAGTGGCTTATCAGTTGGAATTGCCTCCAGAGTTAGACAGGATTCACGATGTTTTTCACGTCTCCATGTTAAGGCGTTATCGTTCTGACCCTACTCATGTCGTGCCAGTTGCAGAAATTGAGGTGCAAACTGATTTGACCTTTGAGGAGGAGCTTGTGCAAATACTGGATCGAGAGGTTAAGGCTCTAAGAAGAAAATATATCCCATTAGTAAAGGTACTTTGGCATAATCATGGCAGAGAGGAAGCTACTTGGGAGCCAGAGGAGGCGTCACAAAGAACAATACCTCATCTGTTTCGGACTGTAAATTTCGAGGACGAAATTTCTTTAAGGAGGGTAGAGTTGTAACTCCCCAATTTTCGGGAATTTTTAAAATGTTGGAAAAATTTTAAATTCTGTGTTCTATTTGTTTGCCGTAGGATTAAGTACGTTAGTAGACCTCTAGAAGGCCCAAGCTTAAGTTGAAATCTGATAGTTTTAGTTAATTTTGATTCCATAAGAAAAAGAGGGTTCTAGTTGATTGGGCTTTTAGGTATTTATTGTGTAAAATAAATCACAAGGGAGCATGTGGTAAAGTGGTTAAAGTGATGCCACTGGGAATGTTATAGGTGGCGTGTGGATGATTGGGAGGACCCAGGTTCAAGTCACAATGACAGCAAATTAAGGGATTAAATTTTATGCACAGAAGAGGAAAGTGATGGAACTCAAGTAAAAGACTGGTAGGAGGAGTTTGAGTTGCTCAGGAGATAGAGCAAGGAGGGGATAAGGGAGAGAATTTAGGAGCTGATTGGGGAGAGCGGTGATGGCCGAATAATGGACTCAAGTAAATGATCGCGTATTACACACTGCTGGGAGACAAGCCTGTGTCTTTGCCCGTGTGGACAAAAATAGGCTATTTACCAAGCCAATTTGCCACCCAAACTTGTGCACACCTACGCCAAACACAATGGTACCAAAACATAGCATAAATAAGCATTTAAATCAACTCCAACCAAGCATAATCCATACCATTTCATTACCAACCAATACAAAACACAAATTACCACAATGTGCTATTCAATCTCATGACATATTTCACTTTATCAAATCATCAATATAGTCATTTTTTAAACATGCATTATTTTACCTAATTTCATAAACATACCAAGTTTATTACTCAATCATTTAGTACTTCTAAATACTAAATACCATCTATCATCACATACCCATATTCAAGCACATAATAAGAGCCATATGCACAAATATATACACAATCAAACTAACCAAGTTAAACAAACTTTCATGGCTATATACAAAACTAAACTTTAAACATATACAAGGCAATTCAAATGGCTAAATTCATTACCAACACTTAACCAAAATGACCCAAAATCCCTATATGTGCCATATACTCAAAATACTTAAGTTTAAAAGTACCAAAGTGATAGTAGGTTAATGTGACAAAGTCTTCGATGATCCCCGAAAACAAGCTAACTTTGAGGTCACTATAAAACACGATAAAATAAACAAAGTAAGATTTATAACTCAGTAAGCTCGTAGGAAATAAATGTAATTTGATTAAAAATATAAAATTCAACAAATTGAATATGTCAACATGTAACTCATATTAACTAACAAACCTTTCATATAATCAATCATAAGATTATATGTATCTTTCACAAATTCCTTCAATTCAAAGCTTATACTGTTCATGTATATATCATACGATCTCGAGTTTGCAAAAGTATTTGAGTCTTAGTTATGCCCGATCGTTAAAATTAAGACTTGAGTTGTTTCGAAATGGCTTGAAAGGGTTGAAATCTAGGTTCAAAAACAAAAGGATAAAGAATAGTTGTGATGATAGGTGGGTGAATTCGGCTAAGGCCAAGGTTGAACCAACAATACAGGTAAAGGTTGACCTTAATCTTAAATAGCACTTAGGTTGGAGCAATGCAAAATGATAAACATAGTTTGAGGGAATCTTGACCACTATCTATGTGAAGATAGGAATCGAAGGTATAGGTGAATGCCACACTTTGAATTGAAGTGATAAGTTCAAAATAAGACAGAAATGACGCCACAAGAGAGAACTATGAGAGTTGAACACTCACAAAGAAGTATAATATTCATAAAATGTGCAAAAGTCCCAAAAACAACTCAAGAGCTTCATATTTATAGCTCAGTACATAAGCTAGCTGAATGAACAATAAGTTAGCTGAATAGACAGCTTGTGTTCAGCTTTATTGAGCTGAGTTTAATTGGAAGCTTCTTTGAACGTCCCTTATAGTTTCCTAGGTCCCTTAGCTTAACATGGAATGAATGATGAGCTGAATGGACACTTTAGGTTCGGCCAAGAGGGAAGAACAAGCTTTAATGTGCTGCTTTGATTAGCTGAACAGTCTTGAGCTATTAAAATCAGCTTGGGCTCATCAATAGGCTTTGGTTGTGAACAGCCGAATATGAGCAGCCATTGTAGTATGAAAGTTGAAAACTGAATGGCCATATATGTAAATGAAACCTCCAGCAAATGTGAAAGTACTTAAGGGCAGCTTGGGGAAGAGAAATCAACAGCTTTCTTTTGGCTCTTGATGTTCACGAAGGGATGCTTGGAGCACTTCAACCAGTAGCACACCCTATTGATTGCCATCCATGCACATATCTGAAAACACAATTAATTCAGCTAGGACAACTCAAATTTGGCTAGAAAATTAACTCAACCAGCTAATTAAGTTGTAATAAGCTAAGACATACTTAAATTCAACTATTTAAGTTATAATAAGCTAAGACAAAGTAAATAGTTGTACTAGCTAAAACATATTAAATAGCTGAACTAATTAGAACATATTAAATAAACTTAAGAAAAATTAAATTGCTGAACTAATTAGAACACATTAAATAAACTTAAGACAAATTAAATACTTAAACTAAAAAAAACTAAACATTCTTAAAGTTTATTGTAGCAAATGATTAATTTAAAAATGAAAGCTAAAATTCTGTTTTGAGTAAGCTGCATGGAACGCTTATAGAGCTAGTCCATGAATGATCAATATGCCCTGCGATTGTCTCTCCCCATATTTGGACAAGGTAGCTTGCAATGGATTCCTTGAACTTTTTGGCCCTTGCTCGAGTAATTGGCCCCAAAGGTAGCTTAATGGGTTCAGTAGCTAGCTCTTTGGCCATGCTCACATCATTCCCCCTCTTCAAGGTGATTTATCCCCAAATTGTCACCTACATCGAAAGGGGATAAGTTAGCAACATTGAAGCGAGCACTTACTCCACACTTACTGGGAAGGTCTAACTTATAAGATTTTTCATTGATCTTTTCCAAGACTTAAAAGGACCATCACCCCTTGGTAGTAGCTTATACCTCCTTTGTGTGGGGAACCTTTCCTTACGCATATGGATACAAACCCAATCACCGGGTTTGAATATGACTTGTTTGTGTCCCTTGTTCACCTTATGAACATATTGCTCAGTTCTCCTCTCAGTATTCTCCTTAACTCTTTGATGTTGCTGTTTCACAAATTCAACCTTTCGCTTGCCATCTACATGCATTAGTTGGTTAAAAGGCAAAGGAACTAAGTCTAAAGGAGTTAGAGGATTGAAACTGTATACCACTCTGAAAGGGGAATGCTTGGTTGCTGAATGAATTGAGCAATTGTAGGCAAACTCAATATGTGGCAAGCGTTCCTCCCAAGTTTTTAAATTTTTCCTGATGATGGCCCCTAACAATGTTGTCAGGACCAGATAGACAACCTCTGTTTGACCATCTATTTGGGGGTGGCACGTTGTAGAAAATAAGACCTTGGTGTTGAGCTTGCCCCACAATGTTCTCCAAAAGTGACTAAGAAACTTAGCATCTCGATCGGAGACACGCGTGTGTCCCCTGCATCTTGAATTTTTAGCTTCAAATTGGCCACGTGGGCAGAGACACGACCGTGTGTCTCAACCGTGTGAAGGACACGGCCTAGGGACATGGGCGTGTGCCCAAGGCATGTGAAGTTTGCACCTATTTTATGAATAGTTGTGAAAATTAAATCGCCCACATGGCCTAAGCACATGGGCATGTGACTTCAATTTGTTGATGATGTCATAAAGAGAGAGTTACATGGGCTAGGGACACGAGCGTGTGTGTCCACACAGGCGTGTCCCTAAGCCATACGAGCATATGACCCCTGATTTGATGAAAAATTTTCTAAGTGATGGGAAACTTTTCTAAAGTTTTTGATTTAGTCCCGAACCACTCCTAATGCATATTTTGGGCCTCGTAGACTCATTTAAGGGAAAATATGAATGTTTTCAAAAAGTTTTAAATTTGAGTGGAAATTCATGTCTCGGTTTTAAATGTTTGTTTAAGTTTAAATCTGGTAATGCCTCGTACCCTGTTTCGACGTCGAATATGGGTAAGAGGTGTTACATTTAGTGGTATCAGAGCTACAGTTTAGTCGATTCTCAGACTAATGTAGCGTGTGTAAGAGTTTAGCTATACATGCAACAAATGAACTATGATAGTGTGATGACTCCTGACAATTGTAAATCGTGTTTTCATTTAGTAATAGATTTCAATCGAGCTGAGGCTGATGAAGTAGAAAGTAATGCGCCAGCTCCTACTCAATGAGTAGTGTCGTCTGATAGTAGACACCCCTACGGTTAGTCAAGGAGAAGGAGGCAGGGAAGCCTTTCTCCATATGATGAATGAGTGGTATATGGAATTTGTTCGAAAAATCTGAATGTCCAACCTCCTCTACCCCCACCTATTCCTCGACTGCTTTCTGTAGCCCCACAAGGTATAGACTTTGTAAAAATAAATAAGCCCCCGGTTGATAAGATCCAAAAGCATGGGGCTGAAGATTTCCAAGCTAATGTGGATGATGATCCCGAGAGAGTCGAGTTTTGGCTCGAGAACTCCATTAGGGTATTTAATAAGTTATCTTTCACACCAGATAAGTGTTTAAAGTGTGCTATCTCGCTTCTGAGAGATTCTGCATACCATTGGTGGAATACACTTGTATTTGTAGTTCCGAGAGAAAGGGTCACATGGGACTTCTTTTAGGAGGAGTTCCGAAAGAAGTATATTAGCCAATGGTTCATCGATCAGAAACGTAAAGAATTTTTTAAGCTGAAACAGGGTCGTATGACCGTAACAGAGTTTGAATGGAAATTTGTCAGACTAAGTATGCTCGAGAGTGTGTTTCCATCGAGGCCATCATGTGCAAGAGATTTGAGGATGGATTGAATGAAGACATTCATGTGCTAGTTGGGATTTTAGAGCTGAAAGAGTTTATGGTATTAGTTGAACGAGCTTGTAAGGCCGTAAAGAGAAGAGGAAAGCTGATCTTGAAGCTAGAGATTCGAGGAAGAGATTGATGAGTAAGTTGTTTCCATCACAGTCCAAGAAGTCTAAAGAAATGTATTCTCGTTCGAATTTTTCAGCTGGATATTCACGCAGAGATCGTGAGAAGCAACATTAGAGTTTTAAATCTCAGGCCACCTCAATGGCGAGTATGGGCAATGTAAAGTCTAATAGGCCGAATGTCAACAATGTGGAAGAATACATCCTGACGAATGTAGAATGAATGACCAAGCTTGTCTCAAATGTGGTTCAAAAGAGCATTTTATCAGAGATTGTCTGGAGATGGCAGAGAAAGAGAAATTTCAAAGTGCAAGGCCTAGTAATACTGCTTCTAGAGGAAGGCCCCCGAGGAATACTGGAAACGGAGCCAATAGCAAAGGTGTGATGAAAGAAACCATTGTGAGATCCGAAGCTCGAGCACCGGCGAGAGCCTATGCTATCCGTGCTCATGAAGAAGCGACGTCTCCCGATGTTATTACTGGTATTTTTTCTCTTTATGATACTGACGTTATTCATTGATTGACCCTAGATCTACTCATTCGTATGTTTGTATGAATTTGGTAAATAATAAGAAATTACCTATTGAGTTCACCGAATTTGTGATTAAGGTGTCAAACCCTTTAGGCAAGCATGTTTTAGTTGACAAAGTATGTAAGAAATGTCCTTTGATGATTAGAGGTTATTATTTTCCAGCTGACTTGATGTTGTTGTCATTTCATGAGTTTGATGTTATTTTGGGTATGGATTGGCTGACGTTGCATGATGCTATAATAAATTGTATGTAGAAAATTATTGAATTGAAATGTGAAAATGGTGAAATTCTTCGAGTTGAATCAGATGAGTCAGATAGATTGCTTGTGGTGATTCCTTCAATGTCAGCTTAGAAATGTATAAGAAAAGGATGTAAAGCTTACCTAGCTTATGTGCTAAACACAAAAGAGTCTGAATTGAAAATTGAATCAGTGCTGATAGTTTGTGAATATCCGGATGTGTTCCCAAAAGAGTTGTTTGGGTTATCTCCAGTTAGAGAATTTGAGTTTGGCATTGATTTAGTCCTTGGTACTTCATCGATATCTATTGCTCCATATAGAATGGCTCTGATTGAATTGAAAGAATTAAAAGCTTAGTTGCAAGAATTGACAGATAAGGGATTCGCGAGATCGAGTTATTCCCCCTGGGGCACTTTGGTATTGTTTGTAAAGAAGAAAGACGGATCTATGAGACTTTGTATAGATTAGTGATAGCTCAATAAGGTAACCATAAAGAACAAGTATCCGTTTCTGAGGATAGATGACTTGTTTGATTAGTTGAAAGAAGCAACAGTGTTTTCCAAGATTGATTTGGGATCTGGGTATTACCAGTTGAGAGTTAAAGAGTCAGATTTGTCGAAAACTGCTTTCAAAACAAGGTATGGGCATTATGAATTCCTTGTTATGCCATTTGGATTAACTAATGCCCCTGCTGTTTTCATGGACTTGATGAACCGAATTTTTTGACCATATTTGGATAAGTTTGTAGTTATTTTTATTGATGACATACTAATTTATTCTCGTGGTGAGACCAAGCATGCCGAGCATTTGAGAACTATGTTACAAACTTTGAGAGACAAATAATTGTATGCTAAGTTCAGAAAAAGTGAGTTTTGGCTCAGAGAAGATGGATTTTTGGGACATTTTGTCTCAAGTGATGGTATTCGGGTTGATCCGGGTAAAATTTTGACAATTATTGATTGGAAACCATCGAGAAATGTGTCTAAAGTCAGAAGCTTTCTAGGCTTAGCCTGTTATTATCAATGATTTGTTAAAGGATTTTTGATGATTGCTACTCCTATGATGAGATTGTTGCAAAAAGATGTCAAGTTTGAATGGTCTGAAAAATGTTAGCAAAGTTTTGAGAAGCTAAAGGCATTATTGATTGAGGCACCAGTTTTAGTGCAACCTAAACCGAGAAAGGAATTTGTGATTTATAGCGACGCATCACTGAATGGACTAGGATATGTGTTGATGCAAGAAGGCAAAGTGATAGCTTATGCCTCGAGATAATTGAAGTCACATGAGAAGAATTACTCAACACATGATTTGGAATTAGCCGCTATTGTGTTTGCTTTGAATATATGGCGACACCATTTGTACGGTGAGAAATGTCATATTTTTATCGACCGTAAGAGTTTAAAGTATTTGATGACCCAAAAAGACTTGAACTTACGGCAACAAATATAGCTTGAGTTGCTGAAAGATTATGAGTTGGTGATTGACTATCACCTGGGTAAACCAAATGTAGTCACAAACGCCTTGAGCAGGAAGACTTTGGTTGCTTTGAGGGCATTAAACACGAGATTGAATTTATCCAATGACAGTTCTATTCTAGCCGAGTTGAGAGCTAGGTCGATGTTTATTTAGCAGATTTGTGAAGCTCAAAAATGTGATAGTGAATTGTAAGCCAAGAGAGCTCATTATGAAACGGTTAGTGATTCAGATTTTCATGTCGGATCTGATGATTGTTTGATGTTCTGAGGTAGAATTTGTGTACCGAAGAATGATGAACTTATTCAAAAAAATCTTCATGAAGCACATCATGATTGTTTATCTATATATCCGGGTAGCACAAAAATGTATAGTGACTTGAAGATATTGTATTGGTGGTCAGGTATAAAAAGAGATATCTCTAAGTTTGTTTCGAGACGCTTGATATGCCAACAAGTAAAAGTCAAACACCAAGTACCTTCGGGTTTACTTTAGCTAGTGATGGTGCCCAAGTGGAAAAGGGATAGGATTACGATGGATTTCGTAACGGGTTTGCCTATGACTCTGAAAAAGAGAGACGTCGTATGGTCTGTGGTTGATAGATTGACGAAATTGGCTCACTTTATACCGGTACGTACTGATTATTCACTTGATAAGTTAGGTGAGCTATACATTTCTGAGATTGTAAGATTGCACGGGGTGCATATTTCTATTATCTCAGATAGGGATCCGAGGTTTACTTCGAGGTTTTGGAAAAAGTTGCAAGAAGCTTTGGGAACGAAGCTAAACTTTAGTACCGGTTTTCATCCACAAATCGGTGGTCAGTCTGAGAGAGTAATTCAGATTCTTGAGGATATGCTTTGATGTTGTGTTCTAGAATTTGAGGGTAGTTCGAAAAAATATCTACCATTCATCGAATTTCAATATAACAACAGCCATCAGTCGAGTATAAAAATGGCACCTTATGAGGCACTATATGGCATTAAGTGCCGAACTCTTTTGCATTGGACCAAACTTAGTGAGAAACAAATTAGGAAACCGAAAAAAAAGTAAAAGTAATTCGAGATTGTTTGAAAGCTGCCTCCGATAGACAAAAATCATACACGGATTTGAAAAAAAAAGAGATTGAGTTTCAAATTGGGGATAAAGTATTTTTAAAAGTATCTCTGTGGAAGAAGATTCTCAGATTTGGCCGTAAAGGCAAGTTGAGTCCACGTTTTATTAGGCTGTATGAAATTATTCAAAGAATAGGACCAAATGGCATATCAGTTAGCTTTACCGACAGAGTTGGAAAGGATTCATAATGTGTTTCATGTGTCGATGTTGTGACGGTATCGTTCCAATCCTTCACATGTGATTTCTCCGATAGAGATTGAAATTCGACTGGATATGACATACGGTGAAGAACCAATTAAGATTTTAGCTCGAGAGGTTAAATAGTTGAGAAATAAAAGTATAGCTCTAGTGAAAGTTTCGTTACAAAGATACGATGTTGAAGAGGCTATGTGGGAACCAGAGGAGGCCATGAGAAAATAGTATCCAAACCTCTTCCCTGGTAAGATTTTCGGGGACGAAATCCTTAAAGGAGGAGAGTTGTAACAGCCTAATTTTGGGGCTAGTCAAAATAGTAATTTTGGGACCACAAATCCGACATAAAAAAATTTATTTTTATTCCATTTTTATGGTCTACAATTTCACGGAATGATTTTGTGAAAATTTCGTTTGAAAATGTTAACGTTTGGGCACTCAATTTAGTCAAAAGGACTAAATTATAAAAAGTGAAAAAGTTGAGTTTTACATGTTAAAGGTTTCTAATTGCTATAAGATTTTAAATTAGAGGTCATTATATGATAATTATACCATTTCTTAAGTTGGTGGACAAAAATGGACATGGTTAAAATTTTAAAGTTTGGCAAAAAGGGCAATTTGGTAAATAAAAGAATAAAAAGGGAAAATCAAGTCAAAATTTGTCCATCATCTTCTACCTTGACCGAATTTCATAAGGATACCATAGCTAGGGTTTCTTCAACTTTCAAGCTTGATAGTAAGTGCATTCTAGCCCCGTTTTTAATGTTCTTTACATTTTTGAAGTCCTCGTAACTCGATTTACCTAATTCTACCATTATTTTGAAGTAGGGTTCATGTTTAAAAATTTACCCATGTGTGACATGCATGTATTTTGATGTTTGATGGAAGATATTGTATGTTTAAGGTGTGATAAACAACTTTTACTAAGTGATTTTTCATGAAAATACCTAAAAATGACCTATTTGTAAAAAGTTGTAAAATGGGCAGTAAAAATCTGATTTGATGAATAATGTGGGCTGATATGACCATGTTTATGGTTCGGTTAGGCTTAGGTAACCAAGAAATTAAACACATTTCAATTTACGAGCCTAGGGACTAATTTGTAAATATGTCAAAGTTTAAGGGCAAAAATGTAATTTTTTCATAGTATGATTTTTGGACTGAATTGAGTAATGTGAATAATAAGTAAGCTAAGTTTGCTATTATAGATCAAGAAAAAAGAAGTTCGGACCTTGATCGGGGAAAGAATAAGGTGTTTGATGATTAAATCCATTTCTCCTATTTTTGTACCAAGGTAAGTTCATATGTAAATAAATCATTATTATTTATGCTTTAACTGTGCTATTATTGTATGAATTTTGAATTGCTCGTTGAATAAATTCGACAATGTTTCGACAAGTCAGAAATATCCCGATTGAACCTTAAGAATAGATAGAATACGAATGTCATAACATTATGGTTATTTGAGTTTACGTGTAAGACCATATCTGGGATATGACATCGATATGAGATTTCATGTAAGACCATAGCTGGGTTATTGGCATTGATTTGAGATCCCATGTAAGACCATATCTGGGATATGGCATTGGTATGGTACTATGTGTGCGAGATTTCCCGAGTATCCTTTAGTATTCCAAATGGTTCAATGAGTAACTTAACGGCCATGTTAAAGTTATGAAAGATTATGGTATTTTGTGGAAGACAATGGTATGCTGCAAGTTGGTACAAGTATGTACACAAAACTCATGCTTAAAGAGCTCGATATGTGATGAACCCACAGTTAGGTTCGATTGAGTAAGTTACGATGTTATGGTTTTAATATCATCTATGCCAAGTTTGACTATGAGATTTACAATGATACCTATGTTAATTTACTTCATGTTAAAAATATGTTAAAATGTGCTTATGATGGCTATTATTTGCATAGGAACTTACTAAGCTTTAAAGCTTACCCCTTTCTTTTTCCCTTGTCTTATAGTGTCACCAAGCCAGCTTGGGGATCGAAGACGGTCGGAGATCCATTCACACTATCAAATTATCATTTTGGGTACTTATGTTATCATTATTTTGAGTATGACATGTATAGGGACTTGGTCATTTTGCTATGTGTCATATTTGATTTGCCCAAATGTGTTGGCTTATAATGATTGATATTCATTTTGTAAATAGCCATTGAAATTGGCTAATATTGGTTAAGTATATATATGCATATGACGATGTTTTCATGGATGTGAGAATTTGTATGGATTGAAATGATAAGTAGGTGATGGTTGTATGTGGTAGATGGTTGCATGTAAATGATACATTGATATCTTGGTTGTGGCTGAATTGGTTGTATGTATATGCTTGAATTGGTGTTGGTTGTTGTTGTATAGGTTGATGCAAGTAAGGGTGGCTAAATGGCTTGGTAAATAGCTTTATTTTTGTCCACACGGGTAGACATACAGGCATGTGTCTAGGCCGTGTGTGACACATGGCTTGCCCTATGGGTGTGTGATCCGACCATGTGTCCCCTGCATCTTGAATTTTTAGCTTCAAATTGGCCATGCTAGCAGAGACACGACCATGTGCCTCAGACTTGTGAAGGACACGGCCCAGGGATGTAACACCCCTTACCCGTGTTCGACGCCAGAACAGGGTATGAGGCATTACCGGACTTAATCACTAATCATCGTATAAAAACGGATTCATAATTTCACTCTAATTTAAAACTTTTTCAAACACATTCAAGCTATCCCTTAAAAAGAGCTTACAAGGCCCATATCATGCTTTAATTCAACCGCACACATAGGCAAGCATGCACATTCATAAATTAATTAATAACATAATCAAGACTATCTTCATTTAATGACTTATACAATAGAGACCTTCAATTAACATAGGTCAGTAATTTAGGACAACTTCTAGCAACTTAATAACAATTAAACGAGTCCCCATACATGACAAAGACTAAAAAAAACACTTTAAAATCTTTATATATCGATCAATAGTTTGATAGTGTGATTTAACCTCCGGCGACCTCCAACTCGAGCTAACATCTGTGACACTATAGGAAAAAGGAAAGGAAGGGAGTAAGCATTATAGCTTAGTAAGTAAATATATAAATATTAATAAACAATACGTTATCATACTTTAAACAAAGTCACAACATGTTCCCGGAATATTACCATCACAAACACACATACTTTCACTATTACAATCATAAACAGGTTCAAAATAAGTTGTCTAGCAAAGTACCAGCAGCTAAATTATTTATTTCTGGAGCTACAGAACTCCAAATTACAAACAGTTAATTTTCCTTGAAACTATATTCACGTATATTCTTACCATAAAATTTTTAGAATTTTTGGTCTAGCAAATTAATACAGTTAATTCATTGAAGTTACCCCTGTTTCACTGCTCAATTGCCCTGACCATTCTTCACTATGAATCAATTTTCTTCTCGTATAGAATTCAAAGGATGTTCTTGTTTATTTCATTTGAAACTAGACTCATTAAGTATTTCAAGCATATATATTATATCCCATAATTATTTTTGTACAATTGTTAATGATTTTTCCAAGTCAGAACAGGGGATCACGTAGTCATTCTGAACCAGTCTCTCAAAAACTTAAATATCTCATAATATAGAATTCCTTTGCTTGCTCTGTTTCCATTATATGAAAATAGATTCATTAAGCTCTAATTTAATATCTCATTCAGTCTCTGATTCAATTTCTACTATTTTTTGTAAATTTTTATATTTCTGTCAGTGCAACTATCTCGAACAGTTTTATTGTCAATTTTGATCTTTCACACTTCAATTGTATTCATCACTTACCCATAACAATCTTTCTAATCTCCAATCACATATCGAGCATATTGCTCCTAAGTTACACACGCATATGCTTACACTTATCATCACAAAGTCATACACAATTTCATTTAATCAATTTCCCAGTTGAGCACTTCGGAATAATAACAGATACGCGATGGTATCGCACACAGCCCACCTTTAAAATCGAAGCTCTCTTGTACACATAGTGGCCTTCACTTAGCACCATTCATGTGACCTAGCTCAATTGTACACATAATTTTGGCTCTCTTGTACACATGGTGAACACTTAGTACCACCCATGTGACCTAGCCAGTTTATCTCGTAGGTCTCTTATCTACATGGTGTCCTTCACCTGGAACCACGCATGCAACGTAGCTACATATATCCCGTAGCTCTCTTGTACACATGGTATACATCCCGTATTACACATGTGACCTAGCTACATACCATCCGTATCTTTTGATTCCAAGGTTTAAACGGGAAGTATCTCACTATCTAATACTTTATTCCATTCTTCCAATAGTCAATTATAATTCAAAAATTAGCTACAATACATAAAATATGCTGAAATATAAAAACGTAAATAAAAATAATGTAATATTTACATACAAACTTACATACTTTCTCATTTCCATGTCGAATTAATTTTGAACATTTAATTCATCATACTTCTATTTACTTTTAACACCTCGGTAATCATAGTAATTATGTCAATATTACATTGAAACATGCATAACTTAATGCTTATTATACATATGAACTTACCTCGATACTAAAACGGCCATTTTACCAACTTTCCTGATTTTCGATTTTTCTCCCATTCTAGGTTCAAATCTCATTTTTCGGGATCTAAAACATCATATTTTACTTATTTAATTAATGTACTAGTCAAAACAGTTCTTAACTCAAAATTTGACAAAATTACAATTTTGCCCTTAAACTTTTGCATATTTACACTTTTGCCCCTAGGCTCGGGAATTAACCTTCATCCCTTATTCTTATGTTTTATGACCTGCTGATCATTTTTCCCTTCTATGGCAACATCAAATTCTCACTCTAACACATAGTTATGAACAATAACAACTTTTACCGATTAAGCCATTTTACTCATTTTTGCTTAAAACCGCTTAGCAAAAGTTGTTTAACATAATTTTAGCCTTCATATACTACCATAAAACATCAAAATAAACACATTTCACCTATGGGTATTTTTCCAAATATGAACCCTAGCTTAAATTATTGCTAGAATAAGCTTAATCAAGTTATCGAGATTCTAAAAATGTAAAGAACTTGAGAAACGGGGCTAAAACGGACTTAATATTGAGCTTGGAAAGCTTTAAACCCTAGCCATGGCTTCCCCCATGCTAATTTCGGCCTCCATGAAAAAGATGAGTCAATTTTGGCTTTATTTTCCCTTTTTATTTCTTTTAATTACCAAATGACTAAAATGCCCTTAAGGCCTTTCTTTAAAATTTTGTCATATTCATGCCCATTTTAGTCCAAACGAAATATAATGGTCTAATTACCACTTAAGGACCTCCTCTTTAAACTCCCATTTCAATCAAGTACTTATGAATTAGAACATATATTTTGCAACTTTTGCAATTCAGTCTTAAAAGTCCAATTAAGCACTTTATCAGTAAAATTTCTTAACGATATTTTTACACAATATTTTAATCAATAAATAAACCTTAAAACTTAATCGGAATAAATTTTTTGACTTCAAATTCATGGTTCTAAAACCATCATTCCGTTTAGGCCCTAGATCGGGCTGTTACAGCAACTTCTGCAAATAAACCCTAATAGGCAAATTAAACATGCAATCTATAAAATTTCTTATCAATACTCTAACACATGCATCTAATCACTTGGTAAATCATAAAAATTAATCGAAATAGACTTTTCTATCTCAAATTTGTGGTTTTGCAACCACTATTCCATTTAGGCCTTATTTCGAGATGTTACAAGGGACATGGGCGTGTGCCCAGGGCATGTGAAGTCTACAACTATTTTATGAAAATTTATGAAAATTAAATCGCCCACACGGCCTAAGCACATAGGTGTGTGACTTGGCCATGTGACTTCAATTTGTTGATGACATCATAAACATAGAGTTACACGAGTTAGGGACACAGGCGTATGTGTCCACACGGCCTACCTACACGGGCGTGTCCCAAAGCCACACTGGCGTTTGACCCCTGATTTGATGAAAAATTTTCTAAGTGATGTGAAACTTTTCTAAAGTTCTTGGTTTTGTCCCGAACCACTCCTGATGCATGTCTTGGGCCTTGTAGGTCGTTTAAGGGACGATATGAATGTTTTTAAAAAGTTTTAAATTTGAGTGGAAATTTATGTCTCGATTTTGAATGTTTGTTTGGGTTTAAGTCCAGTAAGCCTCGTACCCTATTCCGCCGTCGAATACGGGTAAGGGGTGTTACAAGTTCCCAAAAAAATATATTAGTCAGCGGTTCATCGGTCAGAAATGTAAGGAATTTCTTGAACTAAAACAGGGTCAGATGTTAGTGACAGAGTTTGAGCGAGAATTTGTCAGACTTAGTAAATATGCTCGAGAGTGTGTTTCCATCGAGGCCATCATGTGCAAGGGATTTGAGGATGGATTGAATGAGGACATTCGTATGTTAGTTGGGATCCTAGAGCTAGAAAAATTTGTGGTGTTAGTCGAGCAAGCTTGTAAGGCTGAACAGTTGAATAAAGTAAAGAGGAAAGCTGATTGTGAAGCTAAAGATTTGAGGAAAAGATCCATGAGTAAGTCATTTCCATCTCAATCAAAGAAATCTAAAGAAATGTATTCCCGTTCGAATGTTTCAACTGGGTATTCACACAGAGATCGTAGGAAGCAATACTTTAGTTCTAAAGCTCAAGCTGCTTCGATGGCAAGTGTAGGTAATGTTAGATCTAAAAGACTTGAATGTCAGCATTGTGGCAGACGTCATCCTGGTGAGTGTAGAATGAATGACCAGGCCTGTTTCAAGAGTGGTTCTCAAGAGAATTTTATCCGAGATTGCCTTGAAATGGCTGATAAAGGAAAATTTTAGAATGCGAGGCCGAGTAATACTACTAACAGGGGTAGGCCACCGAGAAATACTAGAAATGGAGCTAGTAGTAAAGGTGTGACAAAAGATACAGCTGTGAGATCCGAAGCTCGAGCACCTGCTGGAGCCTATGCCATTTGTGCTCGCAAAGAAGCGACATCTCCCGATGTCATCACTGGTACTTTTTCTCTCTACAATACTAATGTAGTTACATTGATTGACCCTAGATCGACCCATTCTTGTGTTTGTGTGAAGTTGGTAACTAGTAAGAACTTGCCTATTGAGTTTACTGAGTTTGTGATTAGAGTGTCAAACCCCTTAGGCAAACATGTATTAGTTGATAGAGTTTGCAAGAATTGTCCCTTGATGATTCGAGGTCACTATTTTTTAGCTGATTTAATGTTGTTGCCATTTGATGAATTCGATGTTGTTTTGGGTATGGATTGGTTGACACTGCATGATGCCGTAGTGAACTGTAAAAGAAAGATTATTGAATTGAAATGTGAAAATGGTGAAACTCTTTGGATTGATTACCTATTAAAATTTCCTCGATATCTGCCCAAAAATATGTAAGGAAAGGTTGTGAAGCTTATCTTGCTTATGTGTTGAATACAAAGATGTCTGAATTGAAGATTGAGTCAGTGCCGATAATTTGTGAATATCCGGATAGGTTCCCGGAAGAGTTGCCCAAGTTACCACCAGTTAGAGAAGTTGAGTTTGGTATTGATTTAGTACCAGGGACCTCACCTATATCTATTGCTTCGTATAGGATGACCTCGACTAAATTGAAAGAGTTGAAAGCTCAGCTGTAAGAGTTGACAGATAAGGGTTTTCCGAGACCGAGTTTTTCTCCCTGGCGTGCTCCCATAATATTTGTAAAGAAGAAAGAAAAATCCATGAAGCTTTGTATCGACTATCGTCAGCTCAACAAGGTGACTATAAAGAACAAATATCTTTTATCGAGGATTGATGACTTGTTTGAGCAATTGAGAGGAGCAACGTTGTTCTCGAAAATTGATTTGGGATCTGGCTAATACCAGTTGAGAGTTAAAGAGACGGATGTGCCGAAAATCGTTTTCAGGACAAGGTATGGGCACTATGAATTTCTTGTTATACCTTTCGGGCTAACTAAAGCACCTAATGTTTTTATGGACTTGATGAATAGAATCTTCCGACCACATTTAGATAAGTTTGTGGTTGTGTTCATCGATGATATCCTGATTTATTCTCGAGACAAGTTCGAGCATGCCGAGCACTTGAGAACTGTATTGCAGACTTTGAGAGATAAGAAATTGTTTCCTAAATTCAGTAAAAGTGAGTTTTGGCTCCGAAAAATCAGATTTTTGGGACATATTGTTTCAGGTGATGATATTCGGGTTAATCCAAGTAAGATTTGGACAATTATTGATTGGAAATCGCTGAGAAATGTATCTAAAGTTAGAAGCTTTTTGGGATTAGCCGGATATTATTGACGTTTTGTCAAAGGATTTTCAATGATTGCTACTCCTTTGACCAAGTTGTTGCAAAAAGATGTTAAGTTTGAATCGTCTGAAAAATGTCAACAAAGTTTCGAGAAGTTGAAAGCATTATTGACTGGGGCACCGATTTTAGTGCAACCTGAACTGGGAAAAGAGTTGGTGATTTATAGTGATGCATCACTGAATGGGTTAGGATGTGTGTTGATGCAAGAGGGAAAAGTGATAGCTTACGCTTCGAGACAGTTGAAACCGCACGAGAAGAATTATCTGACGCATGATTTGGAATTAGACGCCATTGTGCTTGCTTTAAAATTTTGGAGAAATCATTTGTACGGTGAGAAATGCCATATCTTTATTGATCATAAGATTTTAAAATACTTGATGACTCAGAAAGATTTAAACTTGCAACAACGAAGATGGCTCGAGTTACTGAAGGATTACGAGCCAGTAATTGATTGCCACCCAGGTAAGGCAAATGTAGTCACAGATGCATTGAGTAGAAAGACTTTGTTTGCTTTGAGAGCGATGAATACACTGTTGATTTTGTCTGATAATGGTTCAATCCTAGTTGAGTTGAGGGCTAGACCATTATTTCTTCAACAAATTTGTGAAGCTCAGAAATGTGATAGTGATTTGCAAGCCAGAAGAGTTCATTGTGAATTGGCTAGTGATTCAGATTTTCATATCGGATCTGATGATTGTTTGATGTTCTGAGGTAGAATTTGTGTACCGAGAAATGATGAACTTATTCATAAAATTCTTCATGAAGCACATAATGCTTGTTTATCTGTACATTCAGGTAGTACAAAAATGTATAATGATTTGAAGAAATTGTATTGGTGGTCAGGTATGAAATGAGATATTTCAGAGTTTGTTTCGAGATGTTTGATTTGTCAACAAGTGAAACTCGAACACCAAGTGCCTTAGGGTTTACTTCAGCCAGTGATGGTGCCCTAGTGGAAATAGGATAAGATTATGATGGATTTCGTAACATGTTTGCCTGTGACTCCAAAAAAGAAAGATGTCGTCTGGGTTATTGTTGATAAATTGACGAAATCGGCTCATTTTATACCGGTACGTACTGACTATTCACTTGATAAGCTAGTTGAACTGTACATTGTTGAGATTGTGAGATTGCACGGGGTACCTATTTCTATCATTTCGGATAGAGATTTGAGGTTTACTTTATAGTTTTGGAAGAAGATGCAAGAAGCTTTCGGTACGAAGCTGAACTTTAGTATTGCTTTTCATTCGCAGACTGATGGTTAGTCTGAGAGAGTAATTCAGATTCTTGAAGATATGCTCCGATGTTGTGTTCTAGAATTCAAAAGTAGTTGGGAAAATTATCTACCATTGGTCGAATTTGCTTATAACAACAGTTTTTCAGTTGAGTATAAAAATGGCACCTTATGAAGCATTGTTAGGCCGCAAGTGTTTTGGACCAAGCTTAGTGAAAAACAAATTCACGGGATTGATTTGGTCAAAGAAACCAAAGAAAAGGTAAAGGTAATATATGATTGCTTGAAAGCAGCTTCAGATCAACAGAAGTCGTACGTGGATTTCAAAAGAAAAGAGATTGAGTTTCAGGTTGGTGATAAGGTGGAAGAAAATTCTCAAATTTGGTCATAAAGGCAAGTTGAGTCCACGTTTCATTGGGCCATACGAAGTTATTGAAAGAATAAGGCCAGTGGCATATCGGTTAGTTTTACCGACAGAGTTGGAAAAGATCCATAATGTGTTTCATGTGTCGATGTTACGACAATACCGTTCTGATCCTTCACATGTGATTTCTCCAACGGAGATTGAGATTTGACCGGATATGACGTATGATGAAGAACCGATCAAGATTTTAGCTCAGGAAGTTAAACAGTTGAGAAATAAAAGTATAGCCCTAGTAAAAGTTTTATGGAAATGAAATGGGGTCGAAGAGGCTACGTAGAAACCTGAGGGAGCTATGAGAAAACAATACCCAAACCTATTTTCTGGTAAAATTTTCATGGATGAAAATCCCTAAAGGGGGAGAGTTGTAACAGCCCGATTTTGGGCCTAGTTAGAATAGTAGTTTCGGGACCACGAATTTGACATAGTAATACTTGTTTTTATTACATTTTTATGGTATACAGTGTTATGGAATGATTTCGAGAAAATTTCGTTCGAAAATTTTGACGTTTGAGCACTCAATTTAGCAAAAGGGACTAAATTGTAAAAAATACAAAACTTGAGTTCTACATGCTAGAGGTGTCTAATTGCTATGAAATTTTAAATTGAAGGTCCTTAGATGGTAATTAGACCATTTTACTTTAATTTGGACAAAAATAGACATGAGGTAAGAGAATTTTGTGTTTTAAGAAAAGGGCATTTTGGTCATTTAGTAATTAAATGAATTAAAAAGCAAAAACACAAGCCAAAATCTTGTCCATCTTTCACCATAGTCGAATTTTTCAAGAGGAAGCCATAGCTAGGGTTTGGCCACTTCTAAGCTCGATTGTAAGTCCGTTCTAGGCCTGTTTTTAATGATTTTCATGTTTTTGAGATCCTTGTAACTTTATTTATCTATTTCCACCACTAATTTAAGAAATAATCAAGGTCTAAAATTTTACCCATGATGGATATTTGTGTCTTTTGATGTCTAATGATGGAAAATGTATGTTTGGTGACTGATAAACAACTTTTGCTAGGTGATTTTTGACGAAAATGTCAAAAGGACCTATTTGTAAAAAGGTTATAAAATGTGTGTAAAAGTGTGATTAAATGAAAAATGTTGGCTTTTATAAGCATGAAAGAGGTTCGGCTAGGCTTGGGAATCGAAGAAATTGAATTCATTTCAATTTATGAGCCTAGGGACCAAAGTGTAAAAATGTCAAAGTTTAGGGGCAAAAAGAGAATTTTACCATAATGTGATTTTTGAACTGAATTGAGTAATGTGAATAATAAATGTGTTAAATTTTCTATTATAGAACAAGAGAAACGAGGTTTGGACCTAGATCGGGGAAAAAATAAAGTGTTTGACGATTAGGTCCCATTTCTAATTTTTGTACCGAGGTAAGTCTATATTTAAATAATGCATTGTTTTAATTATATTTTAAATGCTTTATTATTGTATGAATTGCGATTAACCCTTGGACATATTCAAAAAAGTTTCAAAAAGCGTGAAATCTCGATTGAACCTTATGAATAGATAGGATACAAAAGTCATGATATTAGGGTTATTAAGATTCACGTGTAAGACCATATTTGGGATATGGCATTGGTACGATATCGTGTGTACGGAACTTCCGTGTATCCTTTAGTATTCCAAGTAGTTCAACGGGTAATTTAACGAGTACGTCAAGATAAATTGTGTGTAAATTTAATTTGAGATGACTTAGGTACGTACGTAAAACTCATAAACCCTTGGTAAGGTTATGATTGAGTAAGTTTGACTATGAGATTTATAATAACATTTATGTTAATTTACCTCATGTTAATTGTATGTTAAATATGTGTTTATGATTCTTATTATTTACATTGGAACTTACTAAGTTTTATAGCTTACTCCCCCCTTTTTTCCCTTTTCTTATAGTGTCACCAAGATAGCTCGGATTTGGGGATCATTGGAGACTCCATCACACTATCAATTGATTATTTTGGGTACTAATGAATTCGACATTTTGAGTTATGGCATGTATAGGGGCTTGGTCATTTTGTTATGTGTCATAATTGATTTGGCCAAATGTGTAGGCTTATGTTGGTTGATAATTCATTTTGTAAATGACCATTGGAATTGGCTAGTATTGGTTTAAGTTTAGGGACAAAAACATAATTTTTCCATAATGTGATTTTTGAACTAAACTGAGTAATGTGAATAATAAATGAGTTAATTTGCTATTATAGATCAAGAGAAACGAGGTTCAGACCAAGATCGGGGGAAAAAGAAATTTGTTTGACAATTAGGTCCCATTTCTACTATTTTTGTACCGATGTAAGTTCGTATGTAAATAATGCATTGTTTTAATTATGTTTTAAATGCTTTATTATTGTATGAATTGTGATTAACCCTTGGACATATTCAACAAAGTTTTGAAAAGCATGAAATCCTGGTTAAACCTTAGGAATAGATAGGATACAAATGTCATGACATAAGGGCTATTGAGATTTATGTGTAAGACCATATCTGGGATATGGCATCGATATGAAACTTCGTGTAAGGCTATAGCTGGGCTATTGGCATCGATATGAGATCACATGTAAGACCATATTTGGGATATGGCATTGGTACGATACCGTGTGTATGAAACTCATGAGTATCCTTTAGTATTCCAGGTGATTCAACGGGTAATTTAACGAGTATGTCAATATGAATTGTGTTGAAATCCAATTTGAGATGACTCAAGTACGTACATAAAACTCATACGTAATGAGCTCGTTATGTGATGAACCCTCGGTAAGGTTATGATTGAGTAAGTTTGACTATGATATTTATAATAACATTTATGTTAATTTACCTTATGTTAATTGTATGTTAAATATGTGTTTATGATGCTTATTATTTGCATAGGAACTTACTAAGCTTTATAGCTTACTCCCATTTCTTTTCCCTTGTCTTATAGTGTCACCAAGCTAGCTCGAATTTGGGGATCTTCGGAGACTCCATCACACTATCAACTGATTATTTTGGGTACCAATGAATTTGACATTTTGAGTTATGTGGCATGTATAGGGGCTTGGTCATTTTGTTATGTGTCATAATTGATTTTTCCAAATGTGTAGGGCTATGTTGGTTGATAATTCATTTTGTATGTAACACCCCTTACCCGTTTCTAAGGCCGGAACAGAGTACAAGGCATTACCAGACTTAACAATACACATAGACGAAAACCGGGCCATAAAATTTCATTTAATTCAAAACTTTTCAAACACATGCATAACAAACAAAGCTAACTATATCATTACATCAAAACATAGGACATAGCACGATTAATTAAACTTATAAACCTTAATGGATAAGGACTACATCTCATAATCATATACGATAACTCAATGCAGACTGATACGTATGGTCAAAATAATAATAAAAATACATATCACAAACCAACTTCCTATACATGCCACTCACTTGATATTTCTAATATTTGAATTAATTCTCTCAAAAATGACAGTTTGATAGTGTGATTTTGCCTCCAACGATCTCCAACCCCGAGCCGACCTGCCAATACTAAAGAAATGGAGAGGATGGGTAAGCTTTACGCTAAGTAAGTTCATATGAAAATAATAAGCAATTACTACCATGCTTTTCTAGATAAAACACTATAAATGTACAATTACACATATTCAGGTTAAGTTGTGTTATCGAGTTACAGTTACTAAATCAGTTATATCTGAAGCTACAAAACTCCAAATTTAGTTTCATTAATTTTCCTTGAAACTAGATTCATATATATTTCTCCCATAAAATTTCCAGAATTTTTGGTTTAGCCAATTAGTGTAGTTTATTAGTTAAAGTCTCCCCTGTTTTAGAGTACGACTACTCTGACCTCTGTGCACTACGAACCAAATTTATCCCTGTACAGAATTCCAACGACCATGACGTTTGTTTCCTTTAAAAATAGACTCAATAAGGAATCCATTCGTGTAAAATAGACTCATTAAGATTTATTTTCATATATCATTTGCATTTTTATTCAACTTCCACAATTTTTAGTGAATTTTCAAAGTCACATCACTGCTGCTGTCTAAAACAATTTTATTGCTAATTCACTCTTTCACACTTTCTTTGTATTAACCTCATTTTAACATACATATCACAAATAATTTTCACCACATTTCATACATCACAAGTATAGGCCCATGATTACAAGGTCACCATAAAATCATCCTCATGTATAACTTACTTGTTTATAACCTTACCACATCCCGGTCACTTAATGAACACATCATTCACATAAGCAAATTCCTGCACTTATTCATCACAAAACTCACAAAGTAGTACATAGTAAGTCTCCCGTTGAACACTTCGGATCAATCCTCAATACTTGGTGGTTTCAAAACATAGCTCCACCCATCATAAAGTTCGGCTCTCTTGTACACATAGTGAACACTTAGTATCACCCATGTGACCTAGCCAGTTTATCTCGTAGCTCTCTTGTCTACATGGTGTCCTTCACCTGGAACCACGCATGCGACCTAGCTACATATATCCCGTAGCTCTCTTGTCTACATGGTGGACACATAGTATCACCCATGCGACCTAGCTACATCATAATGTCTCGTAGCTCTCTTGTACACATGATGTGCATTCAGTACCATACATGTGACCTAGCTACATACCATCTGTATCATCCAATCTTTCCGAAGGTTCAATTGGGATTTCTCTCTTTTCCAACAATTTCACCAATCAAGTAATTATCAACAAACATATTTCCAATATTATTATAAAATATCATAATACAAGTAAAATTGATATATTACCTACATCTCATTTAATATCAAGGAAGTAACATTAAATTACACATTGCATTATTAAAAATCATATGAACTTACAATTGCTCATAATATCCATAATCATAGAAATCACATTTATCTATGATAATTCAATGCACTTCATATACCATAGACATATTTTTAAAATCAATTCATAAACTTAGCACCATAACATTTAATTTAACATAATTCAATTAATTCACTAAATTTAACTTTCAAGTATAAATTACAACATTATTGCAGTATTATTATCATACCAACTTACCTCGATCCAGAAACAGCAATTTACTATTTTAGTCCATAACGTTGTATTTTCCCGATTTAAGCCCGAATCTCGATTTCCTTCATAATCAAGCTTGGAAGCTTGGAAACCCTAGCCATGGAGTCTCCCTTTATATACACGTCCATGGTGAAGAAGATGAGCAAAATTGGCTTTTAATTTTGTATTTTAATTCATTTTACCCCTAAATGACCAAAATGCCCTTACTACTAAACTTTCCAAAAATTCCATCCATGTCCAATTTTTGTCCATAGACTTAGAAATTGGTTAAATTTCTATTTAAGACCTACTCATTAATATTCCAAAGCAATTTCATACTAAAAACTTCTAGAATGCAAGTTTTGCAAATTATTCGATTTAGTCCCTAATTTCAATTTAAGCACTTTATGCATAAAATTTCTTCACGAAATTTTCACACAATCATGAAATCATATCATATACCTCAAAATAATCATAAAATAATTATATCTATCTCAGATTTATGGTCACAAAACCACTATTCCGATTAGGCTCTAATTCGGGATATTACATTGTAAATGGCCATTGAAATTGGCTAATATTGGTTTAAGTATATATGTATATGATGATGTTTTCATGGATGTGGAAATTTGCATGGTTTAAGTTGATAAGTATGTGAAGTTCATATGTGATAAATGGTAGCATGTGAATGATGTATGGATGTCTTGATTGTGGCTAAATTGGTTAAATGTAATTGCTAGGATTGGTGCTATGTTTTGTTGTGTAGGTGTGTACATTAAAGGGGGACAAAATGGCTTGGTAAATAGCTTTGTTTTGTCAACACAGGTAGACACACGGGCGTGTGTCTAGGCCATGTGTGACACATGGCTTGCCCCATAGGCGTGTGTTTCAGCCGTGTGTCCCCTACACCTTAATTGTTGCAAAATAGAATGCTCGATATTGAGCACACGGGTAGAGACATGGGCATGTGCCCTGGGCGTGTGAAGTCTGCACCTATTTTATGAAAATTATGAAAACTAAATCGCCCACGCGACCTAAGCACACGAGCGTGTGCATTGGCCGTGTGGCTTCATTTTGTTCTTGAGTGACAAATAGAGAGTTACACGGGTTAAGGATACAAGTGTATATGACCACACGACCTGCCCACACGGGCGTGTCCCAAAGCCACAAAGACGTGTGACCCCTGTTTAGTGAAAAAAATTTTTAAGTGTTGTAAAATTTTCTAAAGTTCTCGGTTTAGTCCCGAACCATTTACAATGTATGTGAATGTATATGAAAATTTTTAAATTTGGATGGAAATTTAAGTCTCGATTTTGTATGATTGCTTGTGTATAAGTCCAGTAATGCCTCGTAGCCTATTCTAGCATTGGATATATGTAAGGGGTGTTACATTTGCCAAGAATTGATGATTTGTTTAATCAGTTGAAAGGAGCAACAGTATTTTCAAAGATTGATTTGAGATCTGGCTATTATAAATTGTGAGTTAAAGATTCGAATGTACCGAAAACTGCGTTCAGAACCAGGTAAGGACATTATGAATTTCTTGTTCTGCCATTCGGATTAACTAACACTCCTGTAGTTTTTATGGATTTGATTAATTGAATTTTTAGACCGTTTTTAGATAGATTTGTTGTTGTACTCATTGATGACATTCTGATCTATTCCCGAGATGAATCTGAGCATGCTAAACATTTGAGGATTTTATTACAAACATTGAGAGACAAGCGATTGTTTGCTAAATTCTGCAAATATAGTTTTGGCTCCAAGAAGTTGGTTTTTTGGGACATATTGTTTCAGCGGAAGGCATACGAGTTGATCCGAGTAAGATTTTAGCAGTTGTTGACTGGAAACCACCAAAAATGTGTCCAAAGTTAGAAGCTTTTTAGGATTAGCTGGTTACAATCAGCGTTTTGTAAAAGGGCTCTCAATGATTGCTACACTGATGCCTCGATTGCTATAGAAAGATGTGAAGTTCGAATGGTCTGAGAAATGTCAATAGATTTTTGAAAAGTTGAAAGCACTGTTAATTGAGGTACCAATTTTAGTTCAACCTGAGTCGGGTAAAGAGTTTGTGATTTTTAGTAATGCGTTATTGAACGGTTTGGGATGTGTTTTGATACAAGAGGGCAAAGTGATAGCTTATGCTTTTAGACAGTTAAAACTGCATGAAAAGAATTATCCGATGCACAACTTAGAGTTGTTTGCTATTGTATTTGCATTGAAAATTTGGCGACATCATTTATTCAATGAAAAGTGCCACATCTTTACTGATCAGAAGAGTTTGAAGTATTTAATGTCTTAGAAAGATTTGAATTTGCGACAACGAAGATGGCTCGAGATGTTGAAAGACTATGAATTAGTGATTGATTATTATCCAGGGAAAGCGAATGTAGTCGCGGATGCTCTGAACAGAAAATCTTTGTTTGCTTTGTGGGCGATGAACACACGTTTAACCTTGTCTATGATGGTTCGATTTTAGCTGAGTTAAAAGCTAAACTGTTATTTCTACAGCAAATTTGTGAAGCTCAGAAATGTGACAAGGAATTACAAGCTAAAAGAGTACAATGCAAGTCGACTACTGATTCAGACTATCAGATCAGATCAGATCTGATGATTGTTTAATGTTCCGAGGTAAATTTTGTGTACCGAAAAAATCTGAGCTTATTTAGAAAATTCTACACGAAGCACACAGTGGTTGTTTATCTATTCATCCGGGGAATACTAAAATGTACAATGATTTGAAACAGTTGTACTGGTGATCAGGTATAAAATGAGACATTTCAGAGTTTGTGTCGAGATGCTTGGTTTGTCAGCAAGTCAAGGCCAAACATCAAGTGCCTTCGGGACTACTATATCCGGTGATGATATCAGAGTGGAAATGGGATGGAGTTATAATGGATTTCGTATCAGGATTACCCCTATCTCTGAAAAAAAGATGTTATCTGGGTTGTTCTTAATCGTTTGACGAAATCTGCACATTTCATTCCAGTACGTACAGACTTTTCACTTGATAGATTAGCTGAATTGTACATCTCTGAGATTGTTAAATTGCACGGGGTGCCAGTTTCTATTATTTTGGATAAAGATCTGAGGTTTACATCGCGATTTTAGAAGAAATTGCAAGAACCTTTGGGTACGTGACGCACTTTCGTACTGCATTTCATTCGCAAAATAGATGGTCAATCTGAGAGAATTATATAGATTCTCAAAGATATGCTTCGTTGCTGTGTTTTAGAGTTTGAAGGCAACTGGGAAAAATATTTACCATTGGTTGAATTTGCATATAACAATAGTTTTCAATCGAGTACAAATATGGCACCGTATGAAGCACTATATGGTCATAAATGCCTAAATTTGTTGTATTGGATGGAGTTTAGTGAGAAAAAGATCCACGGGGTTGATTTGATTAGAGAGGCTGAAGAAAAGGTAAAAGTAATTCGCGACAGTTTGAAAGCAGCTTCAGATCGATAGAAATCGTATGCGGATTTGAAACGCAAAGACATTGAATTTCAAATCGGCGACAAAGTATTTTTGAAAGTATCTCCGTGGAAGAAGATTCTTCGATTTGGTCGTAAAGGAAAATTAAGTCCGCGATTTATTGGGCCGTATGAAATTATTGAACGAATAGGCCAGTAGCATATCGACTAGCTTTACCATCAGAGTTAGAAAAGATTCACAATGTGTTTCATGTGTTGATGTTGCACCGATATAGATTAGATCCGTCACACGTAATTTCTCCAATAGAAGTTAAAATTCACTCTAATATGACGTATAGTGAAGAACTGGTCAGAATTTTAGTTCGAGAGGTTAAAGAGTTAAGAAACAAGAGTGTAGCTTTAGTGAAGGTTCTATGGCAACAACACGGCGTTGAGGAAGCTACGTGGGAACCCGAGGAAGCTATGAGAAAATAGTACCCTAACTTATTTTCTGGTAAGATTTTTGGGGACGAAAATTCCTTAGAGGGGAGAGTTGTAACAGCCTATTTTAAGTCAAATCAGAATAGTGGTTTTGGAAGCAAAAATTCAAGGTTCAAATAATTACTTTATTATTATTTTTAGGTGTATAGCATGATAGTATGATTGTATGAAAATTTCGTTAAGAAATTTTATCATTTGAATGCTCAATTTGATAAAAAAAAAAGGGGACTAAACTGCGTAAATTACAAAAGTGGTGTTCTAATAGCTAAAGGTGTCTAATAGCTACGAAACCTTAAAGTGGAGGTCCTTATATGGTAATTAGGCCATTAGTGTGTTAGTGGACATTTATGAGGTTGGTATTGTTGAAATTTAATTGAAATTAAAAGGCTAATTAAGTAAATTAGTAAATTAATGTTAGACAAATAAAACAAAACAATTTTTTTTTATCTCTTATCATCTTCTCCAACCGAATATTCAAGGGAAAGAAATCCATTCTTGTTCATTTAGGGTTCAGTCACTTTGAGGCTTGATTGATCAAGAAAAACGAAGTTCGAATCTAGATCGGGGGAAAAACAAAGTATTAGACTAGTCGATCCATTTCGTTGTTTTTGTGAATCAAGGTAAGTTCGTATGTTAATAAGCATTAATATAATTTTGTTTTAAATGCTTTATTATTGAATTAATTGTGAATCCTTACTTATATGTTTGACGAAGATTCGATAATTTAAAAATTCGGGTTGAACCTTAGGAATAGATTAGGATACGAATGACATGTCATTAGGGGTTATGTGTTTTTGGTGCTGGTCCGTACGTTCTACCGGTGGCTAAGTTATCCGGCATGTGTTGCGGATCCTTGTCAGCTTGTGTGAACAGCACCGTGTAGTTACGTCTTGACCGTCAGTTTGTGTGAGCAGACCCGTTGATAGCTCGAGAGTGAGCATTATATGAGATATGAGATTGAGATGGCTCCAGCCTGGTATTGGCACTTAGGGTGCGAGATTCCCGAGTATCCGATATTATTCCAAATGGTTCAATGGGTATATCAAATATATGAAATGGTGAGAGATAGATACGTATCAATACATGTATGATCGGAAATCATATGAGTATTGAATCCATGAAATTGTGAGTTCATGATCATTATGTGAATGAATAAATGTTAATCTTGTGATTAAATGGTTTTGTAGTATGTTATGTTTATATTACTTAAAGGGTAAATGGATGATAAGTTTTACTTATTAACTATGCGAGCTTACTAAGCTTTATAGCTTACTCTGTTTACTTTTTCGTGTTTTATAGTGAATATCGAAGCTTGCTCGGATTTGAGAGTCGTCAGAAATCTCATCACACTATCAAGCTATCATTTTGGTACTTTTGAACTTGTGTATTTGGTTATATGGCATGTATAGGAGTTGTGTTTATTATGGATATTTGTTGGTAATAGGTTTAGCCATTTTACTTGGCAAGTAAATGATGAATGCTTGGTTATGTGTATAGCCATGCAATTTGGCTTATTTTGTCATGCTTGGTGATATATATGTGTGCAAATGGCCTTTTAATATGTTGTGTATAATTTCTTTATAAATGCTTGTTGTGAATAGGTATTTGGAGTACCAAATGGTTGAAATTTAAGATTGATATGCATGTGGTTTTAGGCAAAATAATGCATAATTGAAAGTGACCATTTAGGTGATTTTGAGATGTGAAATTTATATAAATTTAATGGCTAATTGTGATACTTGTGTGCATTGTGGTTGTCGGTATTGAAATGGCATGAATTAAGCTTGGTTGAGAATGGTTTAAATGTCTATTGATGCTATGCTATATGCAATTTGATGATTTTAGGTGGATGCAAATTGGGTGAGAATGATGGCTTGGTAAATAGCCTTAATTTTGTTCACACCGGCAGAGATACGGGTGTGTGTCTCAGCCGTGTGTGACACACGGTCAACTGACACGGCCATGTGTCCCCTGGTGTTTAATTAGAAACCAATTCAGTATGCTCCACACGGCCCAGCACACGGGTGTGTGACTTGGCCGTGTGGCATAAGTCAGTATACCCTATAGTTTTGGCATGGCCTGGCACACGGGTGTGTGTGGCCATTTCGAAGGGTACACGGGCTAGTCACACAGGCGTGTGGTTGGCCGTGTGACCCAAGTTAATAAGTTACACAAGGTCGGACACAGGCTGGGACACTGCCATGTGATCCCATTTCAAATGTCCACACGGCCTGTGACACGGGCATGTCTTTGGCTGTGTGAGACACACGGCTGGGCCACACAGTCGTGTGTCCCCTGTATTTTGAAAAATTTTCTATGTTTTCCAGAAACTTCCTGAGTTATCAGTTTAGTTCCAAACCACTTCTAATGCATGATTTGAGCCTCGTAGGATCGTATTAAGAACTGTATGGTTAATTGTGAATGACTTTTAATTGGGAATTGAAATTGTATATGAAATTTATGATTGTTTATGAAATAAATCTGGTAATGCTCTGTAACCCTATTTTGACGACAAATACAGGTTAAAGGTGTTACAATATGTTAGAGAACAGTGTATTATGCCGACCCAATGAAAATACTCTTCAATTATGATGTCAAAATCACAAGAATTCTTACAGTAAAAATAGTATATATGATTATAATATTTTAGATCACTGTAGTTCCCAGCCTTTTATTTTTGCTTCTTAACTGTTTGAATTGTTTTATGGATATGGATTGTTAATCTCTTACTATATATCATCCATTTTCTTTATTATCTTAATCAAACGATATGTAACACTCATTTTATAAATTCATATTTTTTAGTCTTTAATTACTTTAAGTTTCAACAAAATTTTATAATTTAAAACTTGGTAATATGTTAAAAGGAATTTTTTTAATGTTAAAGGATTTATATATTCTACAAAGTTATTAAGGAGTTATATATATCTGATCTAATACTTATTTAAACACTTTTTCGTATCATCTTTAAGTGTGTCACCAACTCAAGTAAGAAATTTTAAAAGTACTCCTTTTAAATTATAATTAATAATATTATGATAGTACATTTGTCTTTTCATACATTTATATCATTTTTAAATAAAACAATTATAAATTAATAAAACATGCGATCAATAGTACTAAAATATAAATTTATTACCATACCTCCTATATTCATTATTCAATAAATTTTAAATGAGAATATTTTAAACATAAAACATTTTCTTTCTCCCATATGATGGGTGTGACAAAAATCTAGTGTATATATAATTTTTTTTATAAAATTCAACGGTTTTTGTTTGTCCACTATATACATTACACGTGAATATACACATTTAGTCCTAATACCCCAAGTAAGCTAAAAAGAATTTTTAGTGATCTCTTTAGTATGAAGGTTGTTGATAAGTTAGACAAATATTTAGGTCTGCCCCTTCTTAGTGGTAAGAAGAAAAAAAATCTTTTATTGATATTACTAATAGACTTTCTTACAGGATAAACAGTTGGACAAAAAGACTATTATCTTATGGTGGTAAAGAGGTCCTGATCAAGGCAGTGCTACAGTCTATTCCCACTTATACGCTTTCTATCTTCCTTGCCTCGAAGGGGGTGATTAAGGATATTCAAACCAAGCTATGCAGAACTTGGTGGTTTGGAAAAGATAAGGGAAAATTTTGGTCTATGCTCCCTTAGGGATCTCTATGTCAGCTAAAAGGTATGGGAGGTATTGGTTTACATAATATGAGGTTATTCAATATCTCTCTTCTGGGTCATCAAGTTTAGAGACTCATCAACAACAATGATACTTTCTGCTTTAGAGTGTTGTCTTCAAAATATATTCCCAATTGTAATATTTTCAATGCCAATAAAGTAAATAGAGTGTCATTTACTTGGTCGAGCATTTTTTTTGCTGTTGAGATTCTAAAAAATGGATTTGGTTGGCAAATTGGTGATGGTAAGTGCATAAATATCCGGGTTGATAATTGGGGTATGGAAGGCCTAAATGGCAGTACTCTAGATTCAAATATGCTTAACTCGAGTGTTAACAGTGTCAGAGATCTTTGGATGGCTAACAAAAGGCGTTGGAATATTGATAAAGTTAATTTGTTGTATGGGTAAGATTGAGGGGTATAGAATTTGCAATATACCAATTGGTAACAAGGACTAAAGAGATAGAATGTTGTGGTTTCACAACCCTCATGTGTGTTTCTCTTTAAAAATGACTTACTCGTAGCTACTGTTGAAAGAAATGGGGTATGGCCCGCATGGATTCTATTGGAAAACCATCTGGAAGCTTGATACTCTTCCTAAAATTAGAGTTTTTGCCTGGAGGGTTGGTCATGAGATTCTTCCCACTAACGTTAAAATAGCATCCATCAGAAATGGCTTTAATCAAAGCTGCCCCAGGTGTGGTGCTACTGCCGAAACTCTTTTGCATGCCCTTAAAGACTGTACAATGTCCCGTAAAGTTCTACCCATTGGTGGGTGGGATATGAGCAGAACAGTGAAGCAGTACGATAGTTGTATCGATTGGATTAAAGATATGATGAGAAACCTTGATAAAAAGGCTATGGCGGATCTGTTTACTACGTTATGGAACTGCTGGAATAGCAGGAACAATTTCATCTTTAAAGGCCAAGTTGACAACGCACAAACCATTTAGGATAGGACCAGCAATCTTAGCAACGATTTTCACATCTACAATCTGTTGAATCCTCCCTTGTTATCCCAGATCGAAGTTACAAAGAAATGAGAGAAATCTCCTAAAGGATCTATTAAGATAAACTTTGATGCAACGATCAATGGTAATAGAATGGGTTATGGTGTTATCATTAGAGATGATGAAGGTTTTGTGTTGGGGGTGGTGGAAAGTGTGATATGGACATAACCATTATTGGCACTAGAATTAAGACATGTAAAGATGCTTTCAACTTGTTTAAATTTGCCAATTTAGTTTGGTCAAAACGGTCATGTAATAACGTGGCTGACTTTATTTGTACCAAAATGTGTAGTGAAACTAAAATGTGATTTTTTGATATGGATTATCCTAAGGAAATCCATAATGTTGTAATTAATGATGTTACTTAATAAAATGTGTTGACCCTTGTGGTCATCTTTTGTTCAAAAAAAAAAAGAATATACACATTTATATTTTTATTTCGTAGTAATTATTAAAATAATTAATATATAATATAAAAAATTAAAAAAATTTCAAATCATAACTAAGTAATTGTACAATATTAACTAAAAATTATATTTGTACAATGTGTAAAAAATGGATTTATACTTTTTATTCTTTAATCTTAATTTTTAATTTCTTCAAAATCAATGTAAATAAAGTAATGATATTATCAATTTATTAAATAAAAATATTATTTTCATTTATAAAATAAATGTTTCATATATGATTGTGATAGTAACACCTCTTTTGTATATAGTATTTTTTGTGTTATTATTGTTTGATAATAAAATTAATATTAGTTTAAAAACATAATTTAAAATAATATGATATTGCTTATTTATTAAATTGAATAGTTTAACTTATAATGAAAATTAAATTGAAGATGGATTATTTTAACACTACCTTGAAAATTATAATGAAAGTTAAATTATAATAGAAAATTGAATACTATAACTTTGAATAAAGATAAAATAGTTCTATCTTGAAAATTGATGTAAATACCTTAAATATTAAATTCTATAAAAATTATGTTGAAAATTGAGATAAGATTTTCTTTTTGGTGAAAAAACAGAATAAAACTATATTAGTCTAACATATTTGTGATTGAGATTAGATTTTAATTTAATTTGTATATGTACACTAATAAATTTAATTATATTAATAAATTTAGCGATTAGATTGTTAAAATATTAATTATATAAAAAATACGAAAGGACGTAAAAAATACATTAATTTTACACCGATGTAAATGAATATCTCTTTAATTTTCTATTTCCAACAGCTATAATTTCATCAAAATTTATAGATTTTCAATAAAAGTGACGGATTCAGTAGATGATAGAATCCGTGGCCAGAGGAAATAGCTTTTAGACAGAGAGGACAAACGCTTCATCTTGGTTTCACACTGGTTTTGCTATAGGAAGACAGCAATTTTTGTGAAAGGATGGAGAAAAAATGCAGGAAAAAATATTTAATGACATGGGCTATTTAAGTAGTCATTTTAAAGTGAATATTTTATTTGGTTAGTATTCTTCTGTCATTCAATTTAGGAACGATGGGCCGTTAGCTAAGTAAGATCCGTGGAACTACAACGTGCACACGAAAAACAAATTTAATTTTCTTATTTAATCAGGGACCAAAAGACGTGGAAGCACAATTACACACATTGGCTTGAAAAGAAAGAGTAAATAAATAAATAAATAAATACAGGGCCATCCTTCCTACTGCACCGCTCAAGGATTAAAAACCCTTGATAAAAGGTCAAATCAAACCCATGTTACAAAAGTCAAATAAGAAATAAAAGAAAAAAGAAAAAACTAAATTTGGACAGAAGATAGTGGCGGCGTTGTTCTTGCATCCTGTGTTTCTCTTCCATGATGAGGAGGTAGGGAAGTGGGCGAAGTAGGTGAGGGTGAGTTGGAGTTGGAGGCATCATTTGCTTCCTGTTTCGGACTAGTGACATGTAAGATTTCCTCCTTTGTACTTGTACAAGGGAAAGAGGAAGGGCTGACCTCCACCACCTCTGAAGGTGAGGGTGGGGATTCGCAAAGCATTTTCGAATAGGGGAAGTTAATTGGATATCCAATCTCTGTAACTTCTTCAGCTCCCTCATCTAAGTACACTACATCCTGCATGCTCAGTTGGTGATACTCAACTATTTCCCTTAGAAACCTGTTCTCTCTTGCATATACTGAATTCTCGTGCGCCAAACGTGCCTTTTCTGCCAACAGACTCTCCAGTTGTACCCGAATCTGACATCACATTTTAAATTTCCATCATATATTCGTAACACTTTACCAATTAATTATTTATTGCTATTACTCTTCTGCATGCCTTCCTGCAGTAAGTCAGCTCAACTACTATATATACACACCAAAGAAAAGGTATATATATGTACCAAATCATCATCTGCAGGATTATCCCCTTTTTCTCGACACTCCCGAAGGATCTTATTCTCCTCCTCCAGTTGAGCACATCGTTCCTTTGCAAATGCCAAATCTGCTTTAACAGTTTTCAGCTCCCGAAGAAGCAGCTTTGCTTTAGCAGCTGTGGCCATTGCAACCTGTGAAGTAAAGAAAAAGAGGCCAAATCATACATTTCAGTAGACACCGGACTCGACGGACATAAATATTTTAATTTCCTCAAAATCTACTTGTCCTAATAAACGCATAACCATTTCAAAAGTTGTATTTAAACTTCCATACATCTTATATAATGCTACTTACAAACCGAACTATATATTATGGAAAATAAGAATAACCTAAAAGAAATTCGTTTATCATTTCTAAAATGCAACAGAAGTAAAAGTTTTAAGAATTCAGGACAAGAAAATTGTCAGATGGGTGAGTGGCAGGCAGACCAAAGGCCTCTCTAACTGGGAACCTGAAGTGGTTTCGAGGAATTCATAGCCTTGTTTTTACCCTCAAATTGAAAAAAAAAATCAATGCATTCACTATATGATTCAATGACACACTGCCACCTTACGTCGCGAGATGCCTTGAGCTGGGTTTCATGGTTGGTTTGATTCTGGAGTTGTGTTGGTTGCTGCAACGTGCTATTGAAACTAGCAACCTGATTTTCTGCCACTGGACTACTCCCTTTCCGCCTGATTTTAAGGTTACGCGTTTCTTGGATAATCTCTTGGGTTTTACCTTCCACAATTGTTCGACCTTCCTGCAAAGACGACTAATCATTCCTCCAAATTCTTATGTTTGGATCTTTAATTATAAAAAATAAAATAAAATAAAATAAAATAAACTTGCAGCTTATAAATAAATATAACATTAATTGAGCAAGTACAAATAGATACAGTGTAGCATCCAATTTGTTCACTAATCGAGAGTACGTGAAAACCAATACAAGAGCTACATGCAAAGTAAAAGGTATTGGTTAGAATGAACAATAAAAGTTTATAAATGAAAATGAAAGAATCTCATGTAATAAGAGAGAAGCATAGTAAAATTGTAGCCCAGAAGAAGAGGATCACATGCTCTCACCTCAAAAGCCTTTTCAAATGTGTCACCAATGTGATTAAGGGAAGAGTTGAGCTTATCCAAGCCCCTTCGAATTCTAGGATTGTCGATTCTTCTAAAGACCTCACTTGGTTGTTGGTTCTGCTATTGAGAAGAAACTTAAGTGTAAATTTTGAACATATATACGGATAAATCCATAATTAAGAAAATAAAGCCGAGCACTTAAAATGGCATTTCATCAGCAGAAACATGATAGTATAATTAACGTGTAAGATCCTTTTCCTCTCACCAAGATAGCAACCAAGAAAGAAAATGTAAAAAAGAGGAGTCACCTGGGAAGTTTTTGAGGCATCCGATATATGCCATGATCCCACTCCGGCACGAGTTTCAATTTGCTGAGCCTGAGAGAAATCATCATCATCCTCGAGAATTGCTTTGGCTTTTCGAGCAAGAACACCCCAGAACCCTTTGGAATCATTTCTTGAATCTTCAAAGGTATTAAAGCCCTGCAATTAGGCATCTCACTAAGGAATTAGACAATAGGGGTAAAAGAGTTCCATTATATATATATAGGCACATACAAATCGATTAAAAATGAACATGCGGTGATGATTCTAATCAAGACACCTAAAAAATTTAATGTCACTGTAATTTATATGCTACAAAATAGATCTTGTTTTGAAGCGTAATTTTTTCTCTAAAACGGTGCCTATGTCTGGTCCAAGATAGATGGAAAAAAGAAATCAGACAAAAAAAGACAAAGGAATCATGAACATGGTATCCCATCTGATCTGATCTGATCAAAATGGTTTTGAGGAAAGAGAAAGAAAAAACCTTAGACGTTTTAGAGAAAGAATAGGAGGAAGTTAATGTTTTGGTTTTGAAGTCGTTGTCACCAGCTACAGCTGCTGCTGCTGCTGCAGGTGATGAGTGGTCAATCTCTTCCTTGAACGTCGCCGATCTGCTTATTCCATGCCTTCTCCTATATGCCATTTCAATTCTTCTTCGTCTTCTTCTCTTTCTTTCTTCGTTATTTTGGTGGTGCTAGCCAATTGAATTACCAAAAAGAAAAAAATGATTGTTTTTTCTTTTTTGGAGATTGGCCTAACTAACTTCCCCTCCTTTTTTTAACAAGAAATAAAAATGAACCAAAAATAAGAGTTTGGCTTTCGCTTTTGCTTGGTGTCAACCAATAAATTTAGTTGGATGCTAGGCTAAGTGAGCTGGCGTGTTACTTGTGTTTTAAGCCACCCCCACCTCCTCGTTTTGGTTTACCTTTTATTTTCAAATAATATCTTTATAGTTGTAAAATCGGTCTCAAGCTTTTTCATTTTTCAGCCTTACATATTTTCGGGTCCAGTGCTCTCAAGATCGACTCTAGGATAATTCATCATATGTTGAATAATGTAGGGAATTGAATAATTGAGTACATGGGAAAAAAATATAAAAGCTAATAGAGTGGGCAAAAACGCTTTTAATAAGGAGTAAGGGTTGTATTTATTGACATACATTCCTTGTGATTTAGTTTGATTCATTGTAATTTCTTTTTAAAAAAAACATAAAACATAAAATATATATATAGTTGTTATGCCACATGAGCTTAATCGTTTCATATGATCTTAAGGACAAAGGTGTTTGTAACCTCCTCAACTCAGCTCAGACATTATAGTCAAAAGATGAATATCACTTTAGTCACCGAAATGACCCAATAAAAACGTTCAAATTCAGTAAAAAAGGATTAGGTTGTAAAATCCTTGATTTTCTTAGAAAAAATAATTACTTATTAAAAAGGATATCGATACTTGTTAAAATATCTATATGATTTGGGTATTTTGTCAAATTTTGAAAATTATAATATCAATACTTTTATAAGTATCAATACCAATTTGGCATTCTGATTTGCTTTGAAAATCGATTTATATGATAAAAAAATTAATACTAGATGCCAGGGTATCGATACTTTTTGTTAAGGCTGAAAAAATTACTTTCTAGAAAACAACTTTGTTTTAGTTTACAAATCGTGTATTAATTTAATTTGTTCTATGAAAACATTAGTTTATTTTAATCATCTCATTCATTTAATTTTAGTTACAAAGTTAACAGAAAACTCATATTTGTCCCATTTTAAAATAATTTAAAATAAAATCTTGAAAACCTTAACCGTATTCAAGTTTGTTGTCAAAAACATATAAAGCCAAATCCCAAAATTATCACCCAAATGAAATAATAAAGTTCATGCCATAGTCCGTTAGTAACAATGCAAAAACCAATAGAATTTGTAAAATAGAGTTTAAAATACTTTTGTATAAATCCGATGGAAGTGCTTTGAGTGTCGAGTTTGAACCCTAACCTCACGATTTATCTACAAAGATGGGAAATTAAAGAGTGAGCTATGAAGCTTAATGTGGTCTTAACACAATAATAGGTAAGTACTTTAGCAATAAATATAGCATACAAGTTGCAAAAAACAAAGCACAACAAATTATTAGTCTCATGGTAAGTTTTCATTAAGTATAGAGTGTGCATGAATAACAATACAATTTCCTACCCATCCATCCACTACACTTTACAGTAAGAGTTCTCAGAACTTATCCATCCCTACACACCGAAGTAATATTATGCGGATGAAGCGCCAGTTTAATAGTTGATTCGATCGGTGAACTGATCCGACATTTAAAGCCTGTACTCTCACCTTCAATTTCCCAATCTCAATGCAACAGTATGACATGCTATCATAAATTAGAAAATATTAATGGTAGTAGTGTTATGATACAATTGTCATGTGATGTAACACCCCACACCCGTACCTTACATGGGGATGGAATACGAGGCGTTACTTAACTTGAACACATACATTCTCACGTTTCCGAGACACCAACATTAGGTCAAATTTAAAACTTTTCTGATCTCTATCAAGAACTCTATAACAAGGGCCTACGAAGCTCCAAACGTTCATTAAAAACCATTCGGGAATGACCCGGATCTTCCCACAAACTCTAAAAAATTTTACCAGACACAGGGGCACAAGCCCCGTGTGGGAGGGGCAACACGCCCGTGCGACCAATTCGACATGGTCATGCTGTTGGCCCGTGTGGCTCACACGGCCTAAGCAATATAGGGACACGCCCGTATCCTCCACCCGTGTGGAATTAATTCCAAACTCACACCTACAGGGGTTTTCACACGGCCTGGCACACGCCTGTGTCCCTGGCCCGTGCCCTTCACACGGCCATGACACGCCCGTGTCCCTGGCCCATGTCCTTCACACGGCCATGACACGCCCGTGTCCTAACCCGTGTGCAAAAACCTGGACATTCTATTTCTAACGTCAGCAATCTTTAAGGGTCACACGACCAAGGCACACGCCCGTGTGTTAGGCGGTGCCCTTCACACAACTAAGACACACGGTCGTGTCTCTGCCCGTGTTTTATTACCATGCATATTGACTTGCATAATTTACGTGCAGGGGACATACGGCCAGTTCACACGCCCATGTGGTGGATCGTATGTCACACACGGCCTAGACACACGCCTGTGTGCCTACTCGTGTGGAGAAAATGAGGCTATTCACCAAGCCTCTTTGCCACCCTTACATACATAACCTGCATAAAATCACTCTATGCCAATACAAGGGTACATCACATAGCCAAAATAGCCACGATAGACAATATTTCATTTGTGCAATTTACTCATCCATGAAAATATCATCTTCTATTTTTAAATATCAAAATGAATATTGACCATTATCCATGGCTTTATACAAAATTAAAAGTATTAATCTCAAGCCAACACATTTGGCTATTTCTCAATGACACAAAACATTAGAGTCTAACCCTATACATGCCATATGCAAAAACAAGAATTCTAACTATACTGAGTGCTCAGGATGATAGTGTGATCGTAGCCTCCGACGTCCGTTGATCCTTGAGCTATTTAGGCGACACTATAAGAAAATGGAAAAGAGAGGGAGTAAGCATAAAGCTTAGTAAGAAGCATGCAAATACATAGCAACAACTATACCATTCATCAACATACTCTTGATATAAAATAGGCATAAACACAACTTACTCATCACAATTTAATACTCATCATGTAAAATATATTGAATTCATGTCTCACACATATCGAATACGTTCCTGTATCACTCACAACACGGTTATACTTTTCTCATAATCTTAAATCATAATTCTCACCGTTGAACCATTTGGAACACTACCGAATATTCAATGAGCCTCAACATTAGGTGCGATGCTGATGCCATGTCCCAGACATGGTCTTACAAGCTCATCTAGTAGCTGATGCATGTCCCAGATATGTCTTACACTGGCTTACATCTCGAGGCTGATGCATGTCCCAGACATGTCTTACACTAGCTCTCATCTCGATGCCGATGCCATGTCCCAAACATGGTCTTACACTGGCTCTCGTAATATGGCCAATGAATGTCCCAGACATGTCTTACACTAGTTCACAATAACCCATACGTCATGGCATGAATATCCGATTTATTTCCTATGGTTCAAACGGGAACTCTACAATCTTAACTATCATCGTGCATTCTCATTTCCACAACCAAGTATTTCATGCTAAAATTAATTCAACACATATAATGGAAATGTAGTTGTATTATTTGCATACAACTTACCTCGGGTCACAAAATATGGTGTCTAGTCAGTCTAATCAATTTGCTTGGCCTTCCTCCGTTCTAGGTTCGGATTTGGTATTTCTTGATCTATAATAAAAAAATTCACACATTTCATCATTTTATTGATCTAGGCATTCAATAAATCTATAATTGGGCAAAATAACCATTTTGCCCCTAGATTTTTACAAAATGACCATTTTACCCCTAGGTCTGAAAATAGATTTTTATCGAATTTTCTTATATCAAAAGCCGAATCGAACCTTTTTTACTCTTATAGCAATCCAAAATTTCCACTATCTCACACATTTATCAACAAATTTTCAACTTATACAAAATAGTCCATATTAGGGTTTTCATGAGAAATCCATTCACAAAAGTTGTTTATTACACAACTACTACTCATATCCTTCCATAAAATTTCAGAAAACTACATATACGCTTTCATGGCAAAGCTCTAAACTCTCAACCATTTTGCAAAATAGTCCCCTTAATAGAAAGCTCATGCTTCAAGGGGTCTAAAAATGTAAAAATCATCAACAAAAAGTATGTAAATCCCTTACTTGCAAGAGGAATAAGTTGCTGAAAGTTTTGAAGCTCAAAACCCGTAACAATGGCTGAAAAATTGGTGGGAGAAGGAAGAATGAAAGAAAAAAAAGATGATAGCTAGGCTTAGGCATTATTTTATTACACATTATGTCATCCATTTACCTAATGTTGACTTTTCAACATTTTTACCTCCCATGGCCGGCCAAGCTAATATCTAAGGATCTTTTTTCCCTTTAAAGACCCTAAAATTAATATTCATAACAATTTAACACCCTTAGCTATCAATTTAAGACTTTTGCACTTTATGCGATTTAGTCCTTTTTCGGAATTGGGCTTACAAACGTCAAAATTAACTTACCAAATTTTTCATACACTACTAGAAACATGCTATGAGTCTAAAATAGTAATAAAATATTTTTTTTGATTTTGTATTTGTGGTCTCGAGACCACTATTTTGACTAGCCCCAACATCGGGCTGTTACATGTGAACAGTAACTGTTTATAGTTTCAGTGGTAGCAATAAGCATGAATCAGTAAATATCGCAGAATTAACACAAGGAATACTTTACATGCATATTCAACATAAATGATTCAAAAAAATGGCATTATGCTATGTTTAGATCTACCATACACCGTTTTGTTAACCATTGAGCCGAACTGTCGGCTTTTCAGTACCACATCAAAGACTATTTTCAAATAAGATCTGAGGTGTAAACCCCAACCCGGCCCAGATGTTATGGCTGAATCTGGTGTGTCACATTGAAGTGTTTTATCAAAAACCTTGTTTTCATTGGAAACACTTCCTTAAAATGAAAAAAAACAAAACCTTAATTACTTTGTAAAATCTTTTTTCGTTGCGGAAGCTTAATTTAGTACATATGATTTTAAGAAAACTTGTCATTTCAAAATTTAGTTGCGGAAACGTAGTATAAAAAAATAGTTATGGTTTAAGAAACCACGTTCTACTTCTAATAAATATAACGCATAAAAATGATAATAATCCTAATTTGAAATATTAGCCAGAGGAAAAACCTTGTTACAACCCAAATCAAGTAGAGATAATTTAAAGTCAATATATTAAAAATTACATAAAGACTAAGTCTAAACTTTTTATGCTAGTTGGCCACCTCCGTGTCCCTCCATCCGTCGAACCGCCTACTAAGGATTACCTAAAAAGTTTAGAAGGAGGGGGTGAGTTTCAAAAACTCAGTGTGTACAACCCTCAATGAGTATAAAGCAATTATTAGTCATTTTGGGCTAGAGCCCAATTCAATAACGGTGGTCTTTGGGCCTTAGCCCAAATTAGCCTTAGTTGGGCCGAAGCCCACATCGCAATAATATCACAACAATATCATACATGCAATGCAATGTAGTGCAATCCCATCCAAATTATCCATCCGCTACACATCAGCTCCATCCCCCGTCACACCATGTGGGGATATAAATATCGACCACCCAGCCCACACGCAAATGGTAGCCCGGTTACGGAACTACCTTTATTCACATATTGGGCTTTAAAAGCCGTCGGTGGATCTACGATTGTCAGGCAACCATGCGATCCTCATATACTTCCTCCGTTCCATAGTTCCCACCCCATATGCAACCTAAGTAGAACATCATATGTATGCATGTCACATCCATAAAACTTACATTCAACACCTAGAGGTATTTTGGTCATTTTTGCCCTTAAGGGCATTTTGGTAATTTTCCCTTAATTATGGTTCCCACTTACCTTGGCCCGTTAACAAGTTTTGCCAGCTAAGGTGAACGAATACTATGCATCAGGTAGGATTCCAGAGAAGAGGAGGTGGGTTATTAAGACCGCTTAAGTACCAAGCTCTCCCTAGATCCAATCCTAGACATGCATATACTCGTTGCCATACCTTAACCCTTTGACCTGTCCACGAGTGCAAAGTATTAATTAAGTCTTATGTAGTTATCATATACTAGGCCCAAAACCCCTTATGAAGCCCAAAAAAATTCACATACCTGTATCTGGCCCATTAAGCCTAATCATATTCATATGGCCCATTAGGCCCAAATCACCTGTATATGGCCCATTAGGCCCAAACCACATTTATATGGCCCGTTAGGCCCAATCACATTCATATTCATGCTCACATACAAATTCCTATCACATAGCATCAATATTCAGTTTTTGCTTACTATGGGCCCAACAGCCCATTGGGGCCATTTAGCCCATTTCGGCCTGTATGGCCAAATCACAACTCAAGTCCACAGAATCGCCCGTGGGTCTCAGGAAACCTATCAATCTCTCCCTTACGAGTGTTCACGCACTCGCAGGACTACTGTAGCCAAATTTTTAGTTTTTCGGTATTTCAACATTTCAGAATTTCGACTTTTGCCGATTCCTAGTGGGTGTGCTGTGTATGTACACACCTTCGGCTTTATATCAAGTTATCATAGGATAGAAGTACACACCTTATCACCTGGAGTACTAAGTATCCATAATCGCCCGAACCTATATTTAACATTATACTCCATTAGTCACATTCCATTAATTCAAAATAAATCCACTACTCACTGGAGAACAACCTATACTTGCCTTGACTAGATTGATCGACTGCGATTTGCCTATGTAACTTGAAATCTGACGTAGTCCCCCTTCCGCGTCTAGGCGAAAAGTCCCTAACGGCTAACACCTTACGTCGCTTAAACTTGGGAGCCTCTATCCCAACCTTTCTACTAGAACCCCCTTTTTCCATCTGCGATCACACTCTTGAATGAGAGGGAAAAAAAAGAAATAAATGGAGGAACCGTAGGTTAACGAAAGTTTTGGAAAGAATAAAGAAAAATCTGCTTTTAAGAATTTAGAAACGAAAGAACTTAGAAATATTTAACAAAAGCCGAAGAAGATCTAACTTACTTACCGATCGCGAGATCGCTTGCCAACGAGAAATCAAACCCCCAAAGTGTATAAATCGGCAACAGTCGGCTAAGTTAAAGAGGGAAGAGGTTAATTCGATTAAAATAGGGAATGAAAGATCAAGAGTTTGGCTTAAAGAAAAGAGGAGGTGATATGCAACTGAAGCACACAAAAACAACAAATGCCTTTACTCGCCCATACGACACACATATTTATACTAAAAAAATAAATAAAAATACACCTACCCTCCTTAATCGACTTAAACTTGTCAAGATAAACTCCCTTTAAATTCTCCAATCATACCCACACTTAATCCTCATCCTAATCCCCTTGATTTTAGCCAAAAATTCCAATTTGAATTGCATACAAATTGCTTTCACTGTACAACACTTAAGTAGCAAAATTAAATTCTCCTTTTTACGCGCGCCACCACTCGAACTCCAAACCTCAAGGTTACTCTACCTCCCAACATGCTGCTAGTCACTACACCGCATCCTTTCTTATGCTACCATTCAGTCACAATTAATTATAAGGTTTATATGCCTAAGCTTCAACTTTCTTAAAGAATAAAAATATAAACTTTGCCAAGCCTGGGATTCGAACCTACTTCGTCTCATAACCATAGCATGCTTCACACCACTGCATCGCAAGCGCTCTTGTGCCATATTCCATCCCTAACTATTTTTAAGGCCTATTAGCCTGCAACCAGATTATCCTAAAAATATTTGCTACCATTTAGATTTGAACCCCTGACCACATGCACACTCTTAACGCCTCATTGCCAGTTGACCATATGCTTCTTTTGTGAAGTTTCTCCTCCCCAATTAATTATAAAGTCTTTCTGCTGACCTCCAGGTTGTCTTAAAAAAACCCACAACTTTTGTTCATTTCCTAACGCCAACATGCCACTGGGCCAAGCGCATCCTTTGTGTCAAATTTCCACCTAACAAATTTATAAAGCCTAAACGCTAGCTTCCTTACTAGTCACATGCGAAATAAAATTTTTTGCCAAGGCCAAGTCTTGAACCCTAGACCTCCTGCTTACTACCCACGCCTTTTGCCACTAGGCCAAGCATTTCCTTGTGTCAAATTTTACCAGGCCTTATTAATAAGCCTTCCACTTAATGCTCAGGGTTCTTTAGAAAAAAACATGCAAAATTTTGCTAAAGCCCTGGATCGAACCCAAGACTTTTTCCACACTACCAACCCTTCCCAAATAATTTAACAATTAAACTAAACACACAATTATAACATATTTAAACACCTTTATTTTATTCAAGCCGCCTTCTAACCGATCCCAAACTCAAGGCCCATTACTTCTAGGCCCAAAATCAGGGTGTTACATGAGGTTACTCAGCAAAATTGAAACCATTAGAATAATTTAATCATTATTGAAGTACAAAATCAACAACCAAAAACACAAGAGAGGCACATATACAATCGGGCAAATGCCAACACACACACGACAACACTCAGTCATGACACACACCTTGTAACAATCTATTTTCAGCGACATCAGAAACAGTGGTTTTTGGACCACAATTTCGACGAGAAAGTCTGTAGATATATTTATTTAATATTTATGAGTTGAAGATAATATAATAGTGGATCGTGATTTAATTGATTTTATTAATTGGCCAGTTAGTCAAGGTTCAAGTGGTGGATACCAAAAGTCTGTGGTTTTGAAAAACTGGGACCTTATTTTCATAAACCGAGCTCGTAAATATTTTTATTAAATATTACAGAGTTATGGTATAGCTAAATTTAATTTTGGATAGGTATTTTTCCAAATTAGTAACTAATTAAAGAAAAAGGACTAAATCGTAAAAGACATAAAATTTCATCACAATTTATTATTATTAGCTAAAATGCATAACTAAAGTTCTTTTAAGGACCTATAATGTTATTAGACCCTAGTGTTAAAGTTGTATGATTTAAACATATGATTTTAATTATAAAAACATGTTAATTTTGTTATAAAAAAATTAAAGAATGAATAAGTAAATTAAAAGAACAAAAGTGGATGAAAAGAGAATGGTTCATTCTCATCTTCCTCCATTGTTGGAGTGCCATTCTTGAGGAAAGCATAAAGCTTCAAAATTTTGAAGAAAATTGGTCCTTGCATGGTATGAATTTTAAAATTATTTTTCCAAAATTTTATGTTTTTGATATCGTTGTAGAGCTAACCCATGGAATAATTTGTAAAACTATTAAATATTTTGAAATTTTCCATTGATAATTTTTTATGTTCTTGAAATTAAATGTGTAACATCCTAAACCCTGCCCAATTAACTAAGTCCAGATCTCGGGTATTACTATGCAAAAAAAAAAAAAACTTATCAAAATTTTTAAACAATTTGCATGTAATTCTTTTTCAACATAGCTCATATTATTTCATTCTATTCTTCTTTATGAAAAGAAAATATCAAGTAATTACATGGACGTTTGAAACAGTTTACAACATTATAAAATTCAATTAAAAACACTCTTTAAAGCGAGATTTACTATACTCCCTACTTCTAAGGTGTTCTTTGTATGCAAAATAATATAGCTCGTCGTTTTTATGGTGTACTCCTTGCTTGTCCTTCATGGTGCATTCATTTACATAGCAATACCTGAAACAAGATTAAACATTTGTAAGTTCAGGAGAACTTAGTGAGCTTTAGTACAAAATACCTTGATAGATACTTTTATAATATCAAATGAATGTCTGTATGCCAGCTTCCATACTTAACATATCATTTCTGTTTCCGGCGAACATTTTCAAAATATTGATCTTGCACGTATACGCTAACTACCATGTTTAGCCTACAAACTTCCATTTTACTACTTTCTTGACTTCAGATCTTACCAGACGATATTTTGTTATCTTCTCTCTTAGAACAAGAAAGGTACTTTTCAAAAGAATATTATATAGATCCCACATCCTACGGACTTCCTCTTCACACAACCACTTAACATTTTTCCTAGAATGGTCGTTCACAAATACAATTCATTGGCGAGTATTTACTATCTGAGCTCACATTTTGGTGGATTCTCATGCTGAGTTTGATACTATCAGTCTACCAAACAAGTCATATCCTAGTTCAAAGCGCAACATACGCCCAAGTTGATTTTGAACTAACCAAATCATTTAGAAGGATTCCAAACACTTTTTTTACAAAAGATAAGAACACCTTAGATGAAAAACAACTCAGATTCCATAAACTCCTAGAACAAGACATGATTCTATTCAAATATAGCGGATACCAAATAACTCAACTTTCAACTTTACATAGGACAACAAACTCAGACAAATGAACACTTATATCTTTCATAACTACGAATACGCCCATATTCTAAACTGACAGATTATCATCGCGAATACTCTATTTGAACATATAGATACTTTAACACCCCTAACCCATCTCCGTCGCCGGATTTGAGTTACAAAGTATTACAGTACCATTCGGATAATTTAAATGAAAATAGAAACGATTATGCAAGTTATCTTATATCATTCAATAAGTCATATAAATTAAGGTAAAAATATAGGACCTTAAATCGAGCCTACGATGCCCTAAAAATAATTTAAAAATAATCAGGGGTCATTTCAAAGCAAAACAAAAAATATGGAAAATTTGAAAATCTTTGAAAATAGGGGTTACACGTCTATGTGGCTAGGCCGAGTGACTGAGCCCAAACCGTGTGGATTAGAACATGGCCATGTTGCTACTTCACATGCCTGTGTGGCTATTTCACACGCCCGTGTATGCAGACCGTGTAACTAACTGTGCCCGTGCTAAATAAGTCACACGGTCATGTTTCCAAGCCATGTGGCTCAGGGTCACACTATGGTGTTGCTAGGCTTGTAACCCTCTGTACCCGTTTGGAATGGCTTGCATTGAAAACAAATAAAGCACACAACCGTGTGAGTAGGACGTGTGTGACACACAGCCATGTGACAACCCGTGTCCTAGGTCGTCTGTACCTTAAAAAGTTTGAAAAACAAGGCACACTTTCATCCAAAACTTATCAAAACTAACCAATTCCTTACCTTAAAAACACATTTAACAAGCCTAAAATATGCCAAAACATTCATCCGAAGTGCCTAACAAATGTGTCCTTATTGACACCACAATTCAAACACCTAAACAAAAACACATTTATCTATCAAAAGTTCATTCATCAATCCATCCATTTAACCATTAAATACCAAATCAATATGAGCTATGCCATATTTGACCAAAAGATTAAACTTGCAATATAGTTATTACCACTAAACTTGTATAAAGATCGATTACTACATAAGGTACCAAAAAATGTCCATATTCTCACAAAACAAACACCCTATTTACATGCCATGATTAACCATAGAATAAGACTTCAAAAACTACCGAAAAGAGAGGAATGTCAATGTATGCTCCAGTGATTCAGCCAACACAATCCAATAGTTCAAGATCTACAGAGAAATAATATCCAAAGTAAGTATAAGAAATACTTAGTAAGCTTCCACAAAATTAACACACTACTTACTTTGTTCATTAAGTATCTATGAGCCTATAATCAATTGAACTTCAACCTTGTTTCAATATGATTCAGAAATTCAAAGTCAGTAACATTTAAACATAAGAATATTCAGAATTCATAACTTCTTACACTTCACTGGAACAAATCTGTATCGAATAAATTTTATTATTACAAATGATCTATGTAAAAGTACTCAATAAGTAAGCCTAAAATCATATAATGCTCATAAGAGCTAATTGGATACATATTAGTTGCATCAGGTTACCTTTCCGGATTAAACCAATGACAGGACATGTAAACTAGCTTGGCCAGAGCTAGGTAAATGTATTTAATGAAAACGAGTAGCTAGTTCTAGATAAATCCGAGTATCATTTTAACTCGATTCCGCAACATACGCAGGAGCTCTGTCTAGAACAAATATTCAGACATAATTCTCACGTATAAAACGTTTACTCAATCCACTGAAATCTTTTCATAAAATTTATTACTACTCCATATAGATCAAATTATTCACTATAATGACAACTCAATATGTATATAGGTACAGTTAATAACATTAATATCGAATTATAGCCTAAATAATAGTAGCAGCTTACTTGTTGAGTGATTCAACTAATAGGGATTAATTGGTGATTTTCTCTGTAACACCCCTATCCCGTAACCGTCTCCGGAATAGGTAAGGGGCATTACTAGACAGATAGAACATTACAGATTAACACAGAATCACAGATATCACATATGCTAATGCATAAGCAAAGTAACAATTCATCCTTTATGGAGGTCTCAAAAACCTAAGACATACTTTTAGAAAAGGTCGGGACTAAACCGAACACATTCAGAATTTTCAGAACTTAAAATTTTTTTTTCAATTCTGCTGAGGTCACAGCTCGTGTGCTCAGGTCGTGTGCCTTACACGGGAACCAGACATGCCCATGTGATCCAACCGTGCCAAAACAGAGTATATATTCTAACTTTTACACATGGCCAACAGACACGCCCATGTGCTATGGCTATGTGAAACTTAGCTAGCTACTGACTTAAGCCCACGGCCATATGACACACCCATGTCTCTTAACTGTGTGACTTTAAGAGGTTACTGCTAGCATACATGGCCACAAGGCACGCCCGTGTTCCCTGACCGTGTGCCACAATGCAGGCTTGGTTTAAGCCAACTTGCCACCCCTTTTTTTTGGTCATTCCTACAAGCAATATTAGACAACATTTATACCAAAATTTTCAGCCAATACAATGCTCAAACATGCTTCATTATAACTAAATCATCATCATTCGATAACCTATTCAAATCCATACCAAAACACATTAAAAATCTTATTACAACAACATGCCAAAAATACTCATTTCATAGCTCACTTATGGCACACTCTAACTCATGCATAAACTTACCATTTCCTCAACTTGACATTTTTCAAAATGACCACCACAACAAGGCCATAAAACCATTACAAGCATACACAATTTGGCATCACCAACCAACACTAAAACTATGCACAACATACCATTTGCTAGCCAACTCTCGTGGCATAACATATATACATATCAAAGCTTAAATACATAGACACTCTAGCCTATACATGCCATACTTAAAAATATTTACACTTTCAAAAGTACCAAAATGAGTTTGATAGTAAGGTGACAATCCTCGACTATACCCGAGCCTTCCGTAGCTACGATAACTGTAAAACAAACAAAAAACACATAGAGTAAGCTACAAAGAGCTTAGTAAGCCAAATACAACTAGTCTAACTATTAAAGCATATAAAGTAAAAGTCGATAACAAGAATCCATAACCATTTCAAAGAGTAATTCATGAGCCTAACCATGCTCATTTGATTGTATACATGTCATGTTCCATTTCCATGATATCGTACATACTTTGTATTCATTATTTCACAGAAACAAAGTCTTTCATATTCAGAAATTTAGTACGATACAAACATACTTGTATAGATTATACATTTCATATATTCATTCCCATATCTCATACTCTATCATCAGATGGTTCAAAAACGATACAGATACTCATAAACAGGTACAATGTCGACGTCCCTAATATGGTCTTACATGTAATTTGGTATCGATGCCTCTGTCCCCAAACAGGGTCCTACACGAAATCAAATACGATGCCGATGTCCCAGACATGGTCTTACACGATATCTCAGATCAATGTCACCGTTCTTTTAGAAATGTACAGAGCTTTTAAGATACTAGCATATTATCGGAGTTTACACGAAATTTATTCATCAGGCTCTTAAGGCCGTCCAATACAGATTGCAGTTTGTATGCGCAGAAGTTAGTCAATTTAACACATAATTGTAATTTGACTCACCTCGTACGGATTTCGGACGGAAACGAGTCGACTATTCATCTATTTTGGACTTCCCACGATCTAAGTCTAATTTTCTTTGTTCTTGAGCTTAATCTTCCAAGATTAATGCCGAACCCTAAGTGACTATGAAAGCTTTATTTTCTTTCTTCAAATTTTTCTAGATGATGATAATGGAAGAAGAAATGGCTTTTTATTTTATTTAACTTATAATTAATTATCAAATACCAAATTTACTCTTTATTAAACCATATAAAAATCACTTAATGGATGGTCATTAATGTCCATTAACCTTTGTTATGGCCTATTAACATCATAAGGACCTCTCCTTTAATAAGACAAGTCAAATAGACACTTTTAACATTTAGCACACAACTTTTACATTTTACGCGATTAGGTCCTTTTTGCAAAATTAAGCACAGAAACAGACAAATTAAATCACAGAAATTTCACAGATGCAAAGTCATTCATCATGGACCCAAAAAATAATATTAAAATATTTTTTAGACTCAGATTTATGGTTCCGAAACTATTATTCTGACTAGGGTCTAAACCGGGCTGTTACAATTCTCCACCCTTAGGGATTTTTGTCCCCGAAAATCTTTCCGTTAAACAGATTTGGATATTGTTGTCTCATAGCATCTTCAGACTCCCACGTGGCCTCTTCTACTCCGTGTCGATGCCACAGCACTTTGACTAATGGAATTCTGTTATTACGCAATTCTTTAATCTCATGAGGCAGAATACGAATCGGCTTTTCTTCTTAAGTCATATCAGAATGAATTTCAATATCAGACGGAGAAATTACATACGAAGGATCAGATCTGTATCGTCAAAGCATCGATATGTGAAATGAATTATGAATCTTTTCTAACTTAGATGGTAGACTCAATCTATAAGCAACCAACCTAACTCGCTCAATGATTTCATACGGTTCGATGAACCTTGGACTCAACTTGCCCTTTTTACCAAATCGAAATAGTTTCTTCCACGGAGATACTTTTAGAAACACTTTATCACCGATCTCAAATTCGATATCTTTTCGTTTTAAATTTGCATAAGATTTCTGACGATCAGAGGCAGCTTTCAGACTATCTCGGATTACTTTCACTTTCTGTTATGTTTCTTTTATCAGATCAATACTGTAAATCTTATTTTCATTAAGCTCAGACCAGTATAATGAAGTTCTACACTTTCTACCGTATAAGGCTTCGTACGGTGCCATTTTAATGCTTGATTGAAAACTGTTATTATAAGCGAGTTCAATCAAAGGCACATATTGTTCCCACGTACCTTCAAACACAAGAATACAACAACTCAACATATCCTCGAGTATCTGAATAATCCGCTCAGATTGACCATCTATTTGCAGATGAAAAGTAGTGCTAAAATGTAATTTAGTATCCAAAGAATCTTGCAATTTCCTCCAGAACCGTGATGTAAATCTCATGTCTCTATCTGATACTATCGACAATGGCACACCATGCAATCTCACGATATCAAAAATATATAATTCGGCTAGTTTATCGAGTGAGTAATCAAATCGAATCAGAATAAAATGAACTGATTTTGTCAAATGATCAACTGGAACCCAAATTGCATCTTTCTTTCTCGTAGACAAGGGTAAACCCGAAACAAAATCTATGGTCACTCGATCCCATTTCCACTCCGGAATCATAATCGGTTGTAACAAACCAGATGGCACCTGATTCTTAGCTTTAACTTGCTGACAGATTAAACATCTCGAAACAAAGTCAGAAATATCTCTTTTCATTTTCGACCACCAGTATAGTTGTTTCAAATCGTTATACATTTTCGTACTTCTCAGATGTACAAAAAATCTACTACTGTGAGCTTCACTCAAAATTGTCTAAATTAATTTTGGATTTCTCGGAACACAAAGTCTATTTCTGAATCTCAAACAATCATCAACATCAACTCAGAATTCAGAATCACACTGAGCTCGTTTTGCTATTAATTCATTGTCATATTTCTAAGCCTCACAGATCTGTTGTATAAACAAGGGTTTTGCTTTCAGTTCGGCATAAATGAAGATATCACCAGACAATGCTAAATGAGCATTCACCGCACGCAATGCAGACAATGATTTCTGACTCAGAGCATTTGCTACCTCGTTTGCTTTGCCCGGATAATAATCAATAACTAGCTCGTAATCTTTTAATAGTTCTAACCATCTTTTCTGTCGTAGATTCAAATCTTTTTGCGTCATTAAATACTTTAGACTTTTATGATCAGAAAGCACGTGACATTTCACACCAAACAGATAGAGAAACCAGATCTTCAAGGCAAACACAATAGCAGCTAACTCAAGATCGTGTGTCGGATAGTTCTTTTCATGCCGCTTTAACTGTCTCGTAGCATAAGTAATGACTTTTCCTTCTTGCATTAAAACACATCCCAGACCAATCAACGAAGCATCATTATAAATCACAAATTCTTTACCCGATTCAGGTTGTACTAATACTGGAGCTTCAGTCAACAAAGTCTTCAACTGATCAAAACTGTTCTGACATTTTTCAGACCAATCAAACTTCACATCTTTCTATAGTAGTTTTGTCAATGGAGTCACAATCATCGAGAAACCTTTTACGAATCTTCTAGAGTAACCAATAAGTCCCAGTAAACTATGGACTTCAGATACATTCCTCGGAGGTTTCCAATCTAAAATAGTTAAAATTTTGCTTGGATCTACCCAAATACCAGAGGCTGATACTATATGACCCAGAAAACTAACTTCTCTCAGCCATAACTCACACTTACTAAACTTCGCATACAACTATTTATCTCGTAAAGTCTGTAGCACTATTCTCAGATGCTCAGTATGTTTGGATTCATCACGTTAATAAATCAATATGTCATCAATGAATACCATAACAAATTGATATAAATACGGTCTAAAAATTCTATTCATCAAATCCATAAAGATAGTAAGTGCATTCGTTAATCCAAAAGGCATAACTAAAAATTCATAATGCCCGTACCTCGTTCTAAAAGCAGTTTTCAGAATGTCAGAGTCCTTTACTCGCAACTAGTAGTAACCCAATCTCAGATCTATCTTTGAAAACACAGTAGCACCTTTCAACTGATCGAATAAGTCATCAATTTTAGGCAGAGGATATTTGTTCTTTATAGTCACTTTGTTAAGCTGAAAGTAATCAATACACATTCTGATTGTGCCATCTTTCTTTTTCACAAACAGAAGAGGAGCACCCGATGGTGAAAAGCTCGGTCTAGCAAATCCTCGATCAGTTAATTCTTGCAACTGAGGCTTTTGTTCTTTTAGTTTGGTATGAGCCATTCTGTACGGAGCTATCGAAATCGGAGTTGTATCAGGTACCAATTCAATGCTAAATTCTACCTTTCTAACTGGAGGTAATCTCGGAAGTTCTTTAGGAAACACATCAGAGAATTCACAGACGACAGGCACTAATTCGACTTTCTTATCATTCACTTTCGAGTCTAACACATAAGCTAAGTAGGCTGCATAGCCTTTCTTCACATATTTTCGTGCTTTCGTTGCAGATATCACAACTGGTAGTTCATTCAGATTACTAGACTCAATTCGAATTATCTCATCATTCTTACACCTTAAATCAATGACTTTTTGTTTGCAATTCACAATAGCATCGTGCAAAGTTAGCCAGTCCATTCTCAGAATTATATCAAATTCGTCAAAAGGCAAAAACATCAAATTAGCAGGAAAACAGATATCTCGAACCAATAACGGGCAATTTTTGCAGACTTTATCAAGCACGACACTTTTGCCTAAGGGGTTCGATACTCTAATTACCAATTCAGTAGACTCTACAGGCAAAGTCTTACTATGCATTAAATTCATACAGATATAACAATGCGGTGATCCAGGGTTTATCAATGCAATCACAGAAGTATCATAAAGAGTAAAAATACCGGTAATCACCTCTGGAGATGAAGCTTCCTCACGAGCTCGGATAGCATAGGCTCTGGCAGGTGCTCTGGCCTCCGATCTAACAACAGTATCCCTAGTAGCTCTTTGACCACCACTTGCATTTTTCGTATTTCTAGAAGGTCTACCTCTAGCTGAGGTGTTCCTCGGTCTCGGATTCTGTACATTCTCTTGCTCAGCAGGTTCAGAACAATCTCTTATAAAATGGTCCAGAGATCCACATCAAAAATAGGCTAGACATTCAATCTACAATTTTTCGGATGTCTTTTACGATAGTGTTTACATTCAAGTTTCTTAGATCAGACATTCCCAACACTTGCAACATGTAACACCCCCAAACCTGGACCAGATGTTATGGCCGAATCTGGCATGTCACATTGAAGTGTATTATCGAAAACCTTGTTTTCATTGGAAACACTTCCTTAAAATGAAAAAAAAAACTTAATTACTTTATAAAATCTCTTTTCGGTTGCGGAAGCTTAATTTAGAACATATGATTTTATGAAAACTAGTCATTTCAAAATTTAGTTGCGGAAACGTAGTATTAAAAAAAAACAGTTATGGTTTAAGAAACCATGTTCTACTTCTAATAAATATAAAGCATGAAAATGATAATAATCCTAATTTGAAATATTAGCCAAAGGAAAGACCTTGTTACAACCCAAATCAAATAGAGATAATTTAAAGTCAATATATTAAAAATTACATAAAGACTAAGTCTAAACTTTTTATGCTAGTTGGCCACCTCCGAGTCCCTCCATTCATTGAACCGCCTACTAAGGATCACATGAAAAGTTTTGAAGGAGGGGGTGAGTTTTTAAAACTTAGTGTGTACAACCCTCAACGAGTATAAAGAAATCATTAGTCATTTTTGGCCAGAGCCCAATTCAATAACGGTGGTCTTTGGGCCTTAGCCCAAATTAGCCTCAGTTGGGCCGAAGCCCACATCGCAATAATATCACAACAATATCATACATGCAATGCAATGCAGTGCAATCCCATCCAAATTATCCATCCGTTACACTCCAGCTCCGTCCCCGTCACACCATGTGGGGATATAAATATTGACCCACCCAGCCCACACACCAATCGTAGCCTGGTTCCGGAACTACCTTCATCTACATATTGGGCTTTAAAAGCCGTCGGTGGATCCACGATTGTCAGGCAACCATGCGATCCTCATATACTTCCTTCGTTCCATAGTTCCCACCATATATGCAACCTAAGCAGAACATCATATATATACATGTTACATCCATAAAACTTACATTCAACACCTAGGGGTATTTTGCTCATTTTCGCCCTTAGGGACATTTCGGTAATTTTCCCTTCATTATGGTTTCCACTTACCTTGGCCCGTTAACAAGTTTCGTGAGCTAAGGTGAATGAATACTATGCACCAGGTAGGATTCCAGAGAAGAGGAGGTGGGTCATTAAGACCGCTTAAGTACCAAGCTCTCCCTAGATCCAATCCTAGACATGTATATACCCGTTGCCACATCTTAACCTTTTGACCTGTCCACGGTCGTAAAATATTAATTAAGTCTTATGTAGTTATCATATACTAGGCCCAAAACCCCTTACGAAGCCCAATCACATACCTGTATTTAGCCCATTAAGCCGAATCATATTCATATGACCCATTAGGCCTAAATCACCTGTATATGGCCCGGTAGGCCCAAATTACATTCATATTCATGCTCACATACAAATCCTATCACATAGCATCAATATTCAGTTTTTGCCCACTATGGGCCCAACAACCCATCAGGCCCATTTAGCCCATTCCGGCCCGTATGGCCAAATTACAACCCAAGTCCACGGAATCGCCCGTGGGTCTCAGGCAACCTATCGGTCTCTCCCTTCCAGTGTTCGTGCACTCGCAAGACTACCGTAGCCACACTTTCGGCTTTTCGGCATTTTGACATTTCAACATTTCAGTATTTTGGCATTTCGGCTTTTACCGATTCATAGTGTGTATGCAGTGTATGTACACACCTTCGGCTTTATATCAAGTTATCATAGGGTAGAAGTACACACCTTATCACCTGAAGTACTAAGTATTCATAATCGCCTGAACCTATATTCAACATTATACTCCATTAGTCACATTCCATTAATTCAAAATAAATCCACTACTTACCAAAAAACAACCTATGCTTGCCTTGACTAGATTGATCGACTGCGATCTGCCTATGTAACTTGAAATCTGACGTAGTCCCCCTTTCGCATCCAGGCGGAAAGTCCCTAACGGTCGACACCTTATGTCGCTTAAACTAGGGAGCCTCTATCCTAACCTCTCTGCTAGAACCCCCTTTTTTCCATCAGCGATCACACTCTTGAATGAGAAGGAAAAAAGAGAAATAAATGGAGAAGCTGTAGGTTAACGAAAGTTTTGGAAAGAATAAAGAAAAATCAACTTTTAAGAGTGTAGAAATGAAAGAACTTAGAAATATTTAACAAAAGCCGGAGAAGATCTAACTTACTTACCGATAGCGAGATCGCTTGCAAATAAGAAATCAAACCCCCAAAGTGTATGAATCGGCTTTTAAATGAAAAATAAACAATCCGTTAAGTTGAAGAGGGAAGAGGTTGATTCGATTAAAATGAGAAAGAAAAGATCAAGAGTTTGGCTTAAAGAAAAGATGAGGTGATATGCGACTGAAGCACACAGAAACAACAAATGCCCTTACTCGCCCATACGACACACATATTTATACTAAAAAAAATAAATAAAATAAATAAATAAAAATAACTAAAAATACACCTACACTCCTCCATCGACTTAAACTTGTCAACATAAATTCTCTTTAAATTCTCCAATCATACCCACACTTAATCCTCATCCTAATCCCCTTGATTTTAGCCAACAATTCAAATTTGAATTGCATTCAAATTGCTTCCACCGAACGACACTCTTTCCCTGCGTTGAGTAGCAAAATTAAATTCTCCTGTAATATCCCGAATTAGGGCCTAATCGGAATAGTAGTTTTGTGACCACAAATACGAGATAGAAATAATTATTTTATAATTATTTTGAGGTTTATGATATGATTACATGATTGTGTGAAAATTTCGTGAAGAAATTCTATGCCTAAAGTTTTTAAATTGAAACTAGGGACTAAATCGAATAAGTTGCAAAATTTGCATTCTAGAAGTTTTTAGTATGGAATTGCATTGAAATATTAATTAGGAGGTCTTAAATAGCAATTTGACTAATTTAAGTTCATGGACAAAATTAGGACATGGAAGGAATTTTTGGAAAGTTTAGTAGTAAGGGCATTTTGGTCATTTAGTTATTAAAATGAATTAAAAACAAAATTAAAAGCCAATTTTTGTCCATCTTCTTCATTAGGCCGAAATTTCAAGGGTTCTCCATAGCTAGGGTTTGTTTCAAGCTTCCAAGCTCCATAGTAAGTGATTCCAAGCCCTGCTTTTATTGTTCTTTACGTTTTTGAGATCCCGATAACTCGATTAAACTTATGTTAGCAATAATTTAACCTAGGGTTTATATTTGGAAAAATACCCATAGGTGAAATTTGTGTATTTTGATGTTTTATGATAGAATATGAAGTTTTAAATTATGTTAGACAACTTGTACTACTCGATTTTAAGCAAAAACGAGTAAAATGGCTTAATCTGTCAGTAAAAATACCTAATAGTCACAAGTACATGTTAGAGTGAGAATTTGATGTTGCCATAGAAGAGAAAAGTGATCAGCATGTTGTAAAACATAAGAATAAGGAATAAAGTTTAATCCCGAGCCTAGGGGCAAAAATGTAAATATGTAAAAGTTTAGGGTAAAATTGTAATTTTTGCCAAAATTTGAGTTAAGGATTAATTTGATAATGTGAGTATTAAATAAGCTAAATGTGTTATTTTAGATCAAGAAAGACGTGGAATCGACCTCAATCGAGGAAAAGAAAAGATTGTGGACTAAATTGCAAAATCTTTGTATTTTGGTACCAATGTAAGTTCATGTGTAAATAATGTAGCATAATTGTTATTTTTAAGTTATTGATGTTAAATATATGTGATGCTGAATTTTATTATGAAATGTATGCTTTGTGGTTAATTTCAAATAATATGTAAATTATGTGATATACTTGGAAAATGTGAAACACTATCGAGTATCGGTATCGGCATTCTATGGAAGACGGCAAGGATAAGTGTTCGAGGAAAATCCCGTTCGAACCTTAGGAATAGATTAGGATACAAGTGACATGTCACTAGGATGGTTGAGCATCCGAGCTCGTTGAGTTGAGTCCGAGTTCACTTATGGATGCGAATGTCCGAACTCGTTGAGTTGAGTCCGAGTTCGTGAGATGTAACTAGGCATCCGAGCTCGTTGAGTTGAGTCCGAGTTCACTTATGGATGCGAACACCCGAGCTCGTTGAGTTGAGTCCGAGTTCGCTTATGGGCGGGTTACATGATTACTTGATTGCATATATGGCACTTATGTGCAAGTTATCCATGTATCCGAATTATATTCCGATGTGTTCAACGGGTAAAGTTATACTCAAATGGAGGAATATTCGAGATGTAAAGAGACGTATTGGTAAGTGACGTGAAATGGATATTTTGGACAGGTATGTATTTAAACCTCGGGTTGAGTATTGATACAATCACGATAAGGTGATAAGATGATGAAAAGTGATTAGAAATGTGATATGTGTTTTAGTGATGCATGCTAATGTTGATTGGTATGACCGTTTGTTATGTTACTTATTATTTGCATATGAACTTACTAAGCATTTATGCTTACTCCCTCCTTCTTACTCATTATAGTTTTGGACAAGCCAGCTCAGGAGTCGGGATAGGTCGAAGGCTCAGTCACACTATCCGGAAGACTTTTGGTAAATGGCTTGTAAATTTAAGTATGGCATGTATAGCAATATACCTATTTTGTGTAAATGATCTTATGATATGGTGATGGAATGGTTGAGAAAATGTTTGATAATGATAAATTATGAAAATGGTTAGTTTAGATTATGTTTGATGTTAAGGAAAATTATTAAGATACTTAGTGCATAAAAACTCATAAAAGGGATGAAATTTGCCATAAATAGAATACTGCAGCAACACTGACGCGAGTTTGAAAATTTACTAAAAATCATAGATATTGAATTTGGTGATGGAATACATATAAAATTGAAGCTTATTATGTCTAGTTTTACATGAAACAAATGAAATAGGTAAAGGAATTATATGTTAAAAGATATTTTAGTTTTAGTGAAACAGGGTCATAGCAGTTTCTGAATCCCCTGTTCCAACTTTAGAAATTCACCATAAATTGTAAAGATATAATTAAGTGATTTATTTTATATCCTCAGAATCCTTATTGAGTCTAGTTTTATTAGAAATAAACCTAATAGTCATATGAATGTTTTACAGAGAGAAATGTGGTTCGTAGTAAATAGAGGTCAAACCAGTCAAGTCCTGAAACAGGGGTAAATTTAACTAATAAACTGTACTAATTGGCTAAACCAAAAATTCTAGAAAAAAATTAGTAGATAGGTATATGAGTCTAGATTCAAGAAAAATTTACGGATCTTGATTTCGAGTTTTGTAACTTGATATATGATTTTTCTTGTGACTGTGACGCAAGTAGCTTAAAAGCTGTGAATGTAGAAACAAATAATCCAAAGTTCTAAAAATGTTAAATTAAGCTTAGTAACACCTCATACTCGACTCCGGCGACGGTCTCGGGCATGGGGGCATTACATCTCCTTTCCGCGTGCCACGACTCAAACTCCAACCCTCCATCTTCCCAACACGCTGCTGGCCACTACACCGCATCCTTTCTTGTGCTACCATTCGGTCACGATTAATTATAAGGCTTATATGCCTAAGCCTCAGTTTTCTTAAAGAATAAAAATTTAAACTTTGCCAGGCCTGGGATTCAAACCTGCTCCCTCCCATAACCATAGCATGCTTCATGCCACTGCACTGCAGGCGCTCTTGTGCCATATTCCATCCCTAACTATTTTTAAGGCCTACTAACCTGCAACCTGGTTATCCTAAAAATAGTTGCTACCATTCAGACTCGAACCCATGATCTATTGGCTGCGCTATACATCCCTTGCCACCAAGCCACAAGCTCCTTTGTGTCGTTTCTCCTCCCCAATTAATTATAAAGTCTTTCTGCTGACCTCCAAGTTGTCTAAAAAAAACCCACAACTTTTGCTCATGCTGCGACTTGAACCCTGCACCTCTCCTTACTCCTAACGCCATCATGCCACTGGGCCAAGCGCATCCTTTGTATTGAATTTCCAAGTAACATGTTTATAAAGCCTAAACCCTGGCTTCCCTACTAATCTTATGCGTAATAAAAAATTTCGCCAAGGCCAAGACTCAAACCTTGGACTTCCTGCTTGCTACTAACGCCTCTTGCCACTAGGCCAAGCCTTTCCTTGCGTCAGATTTTACCAGGCCTTCCACCTAATGCTCAGGCCCTTTTTAGAAAAAAAATGCAAAATTTTGCTAAAGCCCCAGATCGAACCCAGGGCTTTTTCCACACTACCAACCCTTCCTAAATAATTAATCACTTAAACTAAACACACAATTATAAACTATTTAAACACATTTCTTTTATTCAAGCTGCCTTCTAACCGATCCCAAACTCAAGGCCCATTACTTCTAAGCCAAAAATTCAGGGTGTTACACAACAGAAGTAGTAAGAGCTCTGAAATTTGAATGCGATCTAGCTCGATCTCGGTTCGAATGTCTTACATTAGCCTTTGAACGGCTACGATCATCTCAGAATTTCTTTGACATAGACTGAAATGATCTACTTGAAGATCTTTTTCTAACATCTCTAGCTTTAGAATCAACTTTTCTTTTCTCTTTATTTAATTCTTCAGCTTTACAAGTTTGCTCAACGAGCACTACCATTTATTTAATCTCTAAAATCCCAACTAATAGACGGATATCTTCGTTTAGTCCATCTTCAAACCTTTTGCACATTATTGCTTCATTTAATACACAGTCCAGAGCATACTGGCTCAATCTCACAAATTCACGTTCGTATTCAGTAACAAACATACGACCTTGTTTAAGCTCGAGAAACTCTTTACGTTTCTAATCAATGAATCTCTGACTAATGTATTTCTTCCGAAATTCAGCTTGGAAGAAATCCCAAGTAACCCACTCACTCGGAACCACAGATATTAAAGTTTTCCACCAATGGTACGCCGTATCTCTCAGAAGTGAAACGGCACATTTTACACATTCCTCAGGATTCAGAGACATTTCATCAAACACTTGTATTGTATTCTCTAACCAGAATTCGGCTCTTTCAGCATCATCATTCGGTCTATCTCGGAACTCTTCAGCCCCACACTTTCTAATCTTATCAACTGGTGGTCTACTTAATTGATTCAGATTCACTGAGGGCATAACCAGAATTTGAAAGGATTAATCGGGGGTGGAGATTGTTGTACAGCCAGATTAGTTGTAATATACTGAGTGAACCAATCATTCATCATCTGATGGAAGGCTTGTTTAGCCTCACCATCACGGCTACTCATAATAGGTCGAGAATCAGCTTGCAACGTCCCTTGCGCGGGAGCAGGCGCATTGCTTTCTACATCGTCAGCTACAGCTCTATCGGGATCCATTTGCTATATAAAAGCACATTCAATGTCAGGATTCATCACACTATCGCAGTTTCAAATACATGGCATGTATAGCTAGACTCACATATGCTATGGTAGTCATAGAACCGACTAAACAATACCTCTAATACCAATAAAATGTAACACCCTTATCCCGTAACCATCGCTAGAATAGGTAAGGGGCATTACCAGACAGACAGAACTTTATAGATTAACACAGAATCACAGATATCACATATGCTAATGCATAAGCAAACTAACAATTCATCCCTTATGGACGTCTCGAAGAACTAAGACAAGTCAAATAGACACTTTTAACATCTAGCACATAGCTTTTACATTTTACACGATTAGGTCCTTTTTGTAAAATTAAGCACAAAAACAAACAAATTAAATCACAGAAATTTCATAGATGCAAATTCATTCATCATGGACATAGAAAATAATATTAAAATATTTTTTAGACTCAGATTTGTGGTCTCAAAACAACTATTCTGACTAGGGTCTAAACCGGGCTGTTACAATTCTCCCTCCTTAGGAATTTTCGTCCCCAAAAATCTTACCGTTAAACAGATTTGGATATTGTTGTCTTATAGCATCTTCAGACTCCTAAATGGCCTCTTCTACTCCATGCCGATGCCACAGCACTTTGACTAATGAAATTATCTTATTACGCAATTCTTTAATCTCACGAGACAGAATACGAATCGGCTTTTCTTCATAAGTCATCAGAATGCATTTCAATATCAGATGGAGAAATTATACGCAAAGGATCAGATCTGTATCGTCGAAGTATCGATACGTGAAATGCATTATGAATCTTTTCTAACTCAGATGGTAGCCTCAATCTATAAGCAACCAACCCAACTCGCTCAATGATTTCATACCGTCCGATGAACCTCGGACTCAACTTGCCCCTTTTTACCAAATCGAAATAGTTTCTTCCACAGAGATACTTTCAAAAACACTTTATCACCGATCTTAAATTCGATATCTTTTCGTTTTAAATCTGTATAAGATTTCTGACGATCAGAGGTAGCTTTCAGACTGTCTCGGATTACTTTCACTTTCTATTCTATTTCATTTATCAGATCAATACCGTAAATCTTATTCTCACTGAGCTCAAACCAGTATAACAGAGTTCTACACTTTCTACCATATAAGGCTTCATACGGTGCCATTTTAATGCTCAATTGAAAACTGTTATTATAAGCGAACTCAATCAAAGGTAGATATTGTTCCCACGTACCTTCAAACTCAAGAATACAATATCTCACCATATCCTCGAGTATCTAAATAATCCGCTCAGATTGACCATCTGTTTGTGGATGAAAAGCAGTGCTAAAATGCAATTTAGTACCCAAAGCTTCTTGTAATTTTCTCCAAAATTGCGATGTAAATCTCGGGTCTCTATCTGATGCTATCGACAGTGGCACACCATGCAATCTCACGATATCAGAAATATATAATTCAGCTAGTTTATCGAGTGAGTAATCAAATCAAATCGGAATAAAATGAGCTGATTTCGTCAAACGATCAACTACAACCCAAATTACATCTTTCTTTCTCGGAGACAGGGGTAAACCCGAAACAAAATCCATGGTCACTCGATCCCATTTCCACTCTGGAATCATAATTGGTTGTAACAAACCAGATGGCACCTGATTCTCAACTTTAACTTGCTGACAGATTAAACATCTCGAAGCAAAGTCAGAAATATCTCTTTTCATTCCCGGCCACTAGTATAGTTGTTTCAAATCGTTATACATTTTCCTACTTCCCGGATGTACAGAAAATCTACTACTGTGAGCTTCACTCAAAATTGCCTGAATTAATTCTAGATTTCTCAGAACACAAAGTCCATTTCTGAATCTCAAACAATCATCAACATCAACTCGGAATTCAGAATCACACTAAGCTCGTTTTGCTATTAATTCATTGTCAGATTTCTAAGCCTCACAGATCTGTTGTATAAACAAGGGTTTTGCTTTCAGTTTGGGACAAACCAAGATATTATCAGACAGTGCTAAATGAGTATTCATCGCACCCAATGTGGACAATGATTTCTAACTCAGAGCACCCGCTACCACATTTGCTTTGCCCGGATGATAATCAATAACCAGCTCGTACTCTTTTAACAGTTCTAACCATCTTCTCTGTCGCAGATTCAGATCTTTTTGTGTCATTAAATACTTCAGACTTTTATGATCAGAAAACACGTGACACTTCTCACCAAACAGATAGTGACGCCTGATCTTCAAGGCAAACACAATAGTAGCTAACTCAAGATCGTGTGCTGGATAGTTATTTTCATGCAGCTTTAACTGTCTCGAAGCATAAGCAATGACTTTTCCTTCTTGCATTAAAACACATCCCAGACCAATCAACAAAGCATCACTATAAATCACAAATTCTTTACCCGATTCAGGGGTTACAAATACTGGAGCTTCAATCAACAAAGTCTTTAATCGATCAAAACTATTCTGACATTTTTCAGACTAATCAAACTTCACATCTTTCTGTAGTAGTTTTGTCAATGGAGTCGCAATCATCGAGAAACCTTTTATGAATCTTCTATAGTAACCAGTAAGTCCCAGAAAACTACGAACTTCAGATACATTCCTCGGAGGTTTTCAATCTAAAATAGCTAAAATTTTGCTCGGATCTACCCGAATACCAGAGGCTGATCTTATATGACCCAAAAAACCAACTTCTCGCAGTCAGAACTCACACTTACTGAACTTCGCATACAACTATTTATCTTGCGAAGTCTGTAGCACTATTCTCAGATGTTCAATATGTTCGGATTCAGCACGTGAATAAATTAATATGTCATCAATGAGAACCACAACAAATTGATCTTAATATGGTCTGAAAATTCTATTCATCAAATCCATAAAGATAGCAGGTGCATTCGTTAATCCAAAAGGCATAACTAAAAATTCGTAATGCCCGTACCTCATTCTAAAAGCAGTCTTCAGAATGTCAGAGTCCTTTACTCGCAACTAGTAGTAACTCGATCTCAGATCTATCTTTGAAAACACAGTAGCATCTTTCAACTGATCGAATAAGTCATCAATTTTGGGCAGAGGATATTTGTTTATAGTCACTTTGTTAAGCTGACAGTAATTAATACACATTCTGATTGTGCCATCTTTCTTTTTCACAAACAGAATAGGAGCACCCCACGGTGAAAAGCTCAGTCTAGCAAATCCTCGACCGGTTAATTCTTGCAACTGAGATTTTAGTTCTTTTAGTTCGGTCGGAGCCATTCTGTACAGAGCTATCAAAATCGGAGTTGTACCAAGTACCAATTCAATGCCAAATTGTACCTTTCTAACTGGAGGTAATCCTGGAAGTTTTTTAGTAAACACATCAGAGAATTCACAGCAGGCACTGATTCGACTTTCTGATCATTCACTTTTGAGTCTAACACATAAGCTAAGTAGGCTTCACAACCTTTCTTCATATATTTTCATGCTTTCATTGCAGATATCACAGCTGGTAGTCCATTCGGATCACTAGACTTGATTCGAATTATCTCATCATTCTTACACCTTAAATCAATCACTTTTCTTTTGCAATTCACAATAGCATCATACAAAGTTAACTAGTCCATTCCCAGAATTATATCAAATTCATCGAAAGGCAAAAGCATCAGATTAGCAGGAAAACAAATATCTCGAATCAATAACGGGCAATTTTTGCAGACTTTATCAAGCAATACACTTTTGCCTAAGGGGTTCGATACTTTAATTACAAGTTCAGTAGACTCTACAGGAAAAGTCTTACTATGCACTAAATTCATACAGATATAAGAATGCATCGATCCAGGGTCTATCAATGCAATCACAGAAGTATCATAAAGAGTAAAAATACCGGTTATCACGTCTAGAGACGAAGCTTCCTCACGAGCTCGGATAGCATAGGCTCTAGCAAGTGCTCTGGCCTCAAATCTAATAGTAGTATCCCTAGAAGCTCTTTGACCACCACTTGTATTTCTCATATTTCTGGAAGGTCTACCTCTAGCTGAGGTGTTACTCGGTCTCGGATTCTGTACATTCTCTTACTCAGCAGGTTCAGAATAATCTCTTACAAAATGGTCCAGAAATCCACATTGAAAATAGGCTCAGTCATTCAATCTACAATTTCTCGGATATCTTTTACCATAGTGTTTACATTCAGGTTTCTCAGATCGGACATTCCCAACACTTGCAACAGAAGTAGCAGGAGCTCTGAAATTTGAATACGATCTAGCTCGATCTCAATTCAAATGTCTTACATCAGCCTTTGAACAGCTATGATCATCTCGGAATTTCTTTGACACAGATTGAAATGATCTACTCGAAGATCTCTTTCTAACATCTCTAGCTTCAGAATCAACTTTTCTTTTCTCATTACTTAATTCTTCAGCTTTACAAGCTCGCTCAACGAGCACTACCATTTCTTTAATCTTTAAAATCCCAACTAATAGACGGATATCTTCGTTTAGTCCATCTTCAAACCTTTTGCACATTATTGCATCTTTTAATACACATTTCCGAGCATACTGGCTCAATCTCACAAATTCACGTTTGTATTCAGTAACAGACATACGGCCTTGTTTAAGAATGAGATACTCTTTACGTTTCAGATCAATGAATCTCTGACTAATGTATTTCTTCTGAAATTAAGGTTTTCTACTAATGGTACGCCGTATCTCTCAGAAGTGAAATGACACATTTTACACATTCCTCAGGATTCAGAGACATTTAATCAAACACTCGTATTGTATTCTCTAACCAGAATTCGACTCTTTCAGCATCATCCTTCATTGTAGCTCGGAACTCTTCAGCCCCATACTTTCTAATCTTATCAACTGATGGTCTACTTAACTGAGCCGGATTCACTGAGGGCATAACCAAAATTTGAGAAGGATTAACCGGGGGTGGAGATTGTTGTACATCCTGATTGGTTCCAATATACTGAGTGAACCAATCATTCATCACCTGATAGAAGGCTTGTTTAGCCTCACCATCATGGCCACTCGTAACCGGTCGAGAATTAGCGTGCACCGTCCCTTACACGAGAGCAGGCGCATTGCTTTTTACATCATCAGCTATAGCTCTATCGGGATCCATTTGCTATATAAAAGCACATTCAATGTAAGGATTCATCACACTATCGCAGTTTCAGATATATGACATGTATAGCTAGACTCACATATGCTATGGTAGTCCTAGAACTGACTAAACCATAGCTCTGATACTAATAAAGTGTAACACCCCTATCCTATAACCGTCGCCAGAATAGGTAAGGGGCATTACCAGACAGACAAAACATTACAGATTAACACAGAATCACAGATATCACATATGCTAATGCATAAGCAAACAAACAATTCATCCCTTATGGAGGTCTCCAGGACCTAAGATATACTTTTAGAAAAGGTCGGGACTAAATCGAACACATTCAGAATTTTCAAAACTTAGAAAAAAATTTCAATTATGCTGAGGTCACAAGCCCGTGTGATCAGGTCGTGTGCCTTACACGGGCACCAGACACGCCCATGTGATCCAGCCGTGCCAAAACAGAGTATATATACTGACTTTTACACACGACCAACAGACACGCCCGTGTGCTATGGCCATGTGAAACTTAGCTAGCTACTGACATAAGCCCACGACCATATGACACGCCCATGTGTCTTAACTGTGTGACTTTAAGATGTTACTACTTAGCATACACGACCACAAGGCACGCCCGTGTTCCTTGACCGTATGGCACAATGCAGGCTTGGTTTAAGCCAACTTGCCACCCCTTTTTTTTGTCATTCCTACAAGCAATATTAAAGAACATTTATACCAAAATTTTTAGCCAATACAATGCTCAAACATGCTTCATTCTAACTAAATCATCATCATTCAATAACCTATTCAAATCCATACCAAAACACATAAAAATCTTATTACAACAACATGCCAAAATTCTCATTTCATAGCCCACTTATGGAACCTTCTAACTCATACATAAACTTACCATTTCCTTAACTTGGAATTTTTTAAAATGACCACCACATACAAGGCCATAAAACCATTACAAGCATACACAATTTAGCATCACCAACCAACACTAAAACTATGCACAACATACCATTTGCTAGCCAAATCTTGTGGCATAACATATATACATATCAAAGCCTAAATATATCGACACTCTAGCCTATACATGCCATACTTAAAAATATTTACACTTTCAAAAGTACCAAAATGAGTTCGATAGTATGGTGACAATCCTCGACTATCCCCGAGCCTTTCGTAGCTACAATAACTGTAAAACAGACAGAAATCACATAGAGTAAGCTACAAAAAGCTTAGTAAGCCAAATATAACTAGTCTAACTATTAAAGCATATAAAGTAAAAGTCGATAGCAAGAATTCATAACCATTTCACAGAGTAATTCATGAGCCTAACCATGCTCATTTGATTGTATACATGTAATGTTTCATTTCCATGATTTCGTACATACTTTGCATTCATTATTTCACAAAAACAGAGTCTTTCATATTCATAAATTTAGTACGATACAAATGTACCTGTATAGATTATACATTTCATATATTCATTCTCATATCTCGTATTCTATCATCAGATGGTCCAGAAACGATACAGATACTCATAAACAGGTACAATGCCGACGTTCTAGACGTGGTCTTGCATGTAATTCGGTATCGATGCCTCTGTCCCAGACAGGGTCTTGCACGAAATTAGATACAATGTCGATTGCCCAGGCATGGTCTTACACGATATCTCAGATCAATGTCAACGTTCTTTTAGAAACGTACAGAGCTTTTCAAATACTAGCATATTATCGAAGTTTACTCAAAATTTATTCATTAGGCTCTCAAGGCCGTCCAATACAGATTACAGTTTGTACGCACAAAATTTAGTCAATTTAACACGTAATTGTAATTTAACTTACCTCGTATGGATTTCAGACGGAAACGAGTCAACCATTCAACTATTTTGGACTTCCGTCGATCTAAGTCTGATTTTCTTTGTTCTTGATCTTAATCTTCCAAGATTAATGCCGAACCCTAAATGACTATGAAAGCTTTATTTTCTTTCTTCAAATTCGGCAAGATGATGATAATGGAAGAAGAAATGGCTTTTATTTTATTTAACTTATAATTAATTATCAAATACCAAATTTACCCTTTATTAAACCATATAAAAATCACTTAATGGATGGTCATTAATGTCCATTAACCTTTGTTATGGCCTAATAACATCATAAGGACCTCTCCTTTAATAAGACAAGTCAAATAGACACTTTTAACATCTAGCACACAGCTTTTACATTTTACGCGATTAGGTCCTTTTTGCAAAATTAAGCACAAAAACAGACAAATTAAATCACAGAAATTTCATATATGAAAATTCATTCATCATGGACATAGAAAATAATATTAAAATATTTTTCAGACTCAAATTTGTGGTCCTGAAACTACTATTCTGACTAGGGTCTATACCGGGCTGTTACATTCTCTTTTCCTCGTACGTCCTCAACACGTTGAGATTCTTGATCTAGAGTATAACTTATTTTAATTAAATCCATTTAAACCTTATAAATACTAAATTTATACAATTAAATCATTTTAATCACATTTATGATTTTACTTCTAAACTTTTGATACGAACCCGCCCCACAAACTACTTTGGTCAAGCTTACCAAGCCGAGCATTGCACTATTGGCAAGCTAATCCTAGTTCGTTTCTAGTTCCCTAAGCTCCGTCCAGCTCAATTCAGCTTGTTACAGATTTAATTTTTGGTTTGACGTAAGCTCATTGAGCTTGATTCGAAATTATTTAATTTTCTAATTTGCTGAAATAATTAAGATAGCTTATTTAGTTAGTTTAAAATAATTAGCTCATTTTAATTTGTCAAATCAGCACATAATTAAATAAAGTTTTAATGTGTCTTAGTTTAGGACATGAATTTAATATGTCAAGTTTAGGAAAAATTAATTAGCTGCTGCTATTTATTTGTCTAAGCTGAATTTAATGGTTGTTCTAGCATTAAAACGTGAGTCATAAATATGTCTTTGTTTATACATGTTATTAATGTGTTTTGTGATTAAAACCATGAACTTAAATTGTTTCAACTTTGCTGCAGGTTTAATCTGCTGAATTTATTGTGTTTAACATGAATTAATTTGCTTCATTAAATTGGTTTTAGGCACATGAATAAATTAGCATTAAAGAAGCTGAATTCAATGAGTGTTGGAGCTTGGGACGGATTTAATGAGCTACTGGTTTAATGTCTTGATTGAATTTAATGCATGTTGTTACTTTGTCCAGCAATTTATGGAGCATGATGGTGGATGAATTAAAGAGGTGTTGGAGCAAGCACGTAACGCATTTAAGGAGCTGTTCAGCATGTTCATGGCAAAAAACAAATTTAATGATTGTTGGAGCATTAACGGCATTTAAGAGGATGTTGGTGCATGGCCTAGACATGGCATTAAAGTAAGGTTGCATGCATGGACAAAATTAATACAAGGAAACATGGCATGGACGACTTAAATGAGTTGTCTAGGAAGCTTTAATGGACAATATTAATGGCTGCCGAATTACCCTTTCCCATATGCCTTTTCATGGAGACCAAGGGACAAAGACTTAAAGGACATGTTGGTTGGTATCTCCCAAGTGGCCATTTAGCCAAAAACATGCATGAAGCCCTCTCTTTAAGGCTGAACGTTCCACTCCCCAAAGAAGCATTCAAAGTTGATTTAATTACCTTGGCCGAACATGGACAACCCCATTTAGCTTCCCCAATAGCTCCATCAATGTTCAGCTGAACAAATACCATCCAAGAGGTGTCCATTCGTGTTTTTTCAAGCTAAGAAGGTTCTAGGGACGTCCAATATGCTACAAGGAAACTTCCAGCTACTTTCTTGCATTTATTTAACCGACCATTCAACATCCACCATGACCATTCGGCTAGCTCATGATTTAGCCTATAAAAATGTAATACCAATTTGATACTGAGACAATTTTGACTTTGTTAATTTCATGTGAACTTTGTTGTTCTTGTGAGAATTCAATTCTCTTTATTAACTTTAGGACTGATCTGACTTATCGGGATTTCGTCTCGTGGCTCTATCTTTCCTTTGTTTTATTCTAAACTTATCACCTTCGGTGTGGCGTTCAAAATATATCTTTGGTTCCTAACTCTCTATAGTTAGTGGGTCAAGATTCTCTTGTCGACCTAAGTGCCTACTTTAAGATTCGGGTCAACTTTTCCTATAACGTTGGTTCAATCTTGGCCTTAGCTGATTTTCATTCACCTATCATCAAATTTCCTTTAACCTTGTTGATCCCTTTGATAACCATTTATCCATCTCTCTTTCAGTCTCCTTGAAATCAAACCATCAACTTGCTTCCACATCCATTGCGAAACTAACCATTTGAACCTATCTTCCTCGTTTTCATTCCCAATTTGCAAACCTTTCAAACTTACCCAATTTATTGATCGGGCAGCTATTACGACTCAAATCATCCCGAGGCGAGTTCGTATCATTTGGTATCAGAGCCACGGCAAATTAAGGTAAGTATAACATTTTTGAGGTTTCGTATCGTATTTTAGAAAAAAATCAAAAAAAATAAAAAAAAGTTTTAAAAAATAAAAATCATAAAGAAAGTATATATATATTGAAAGTGCAAGAGTTGAAATAAAGGAAAAAAAAAAGGAATTTCGAAAAAAAATTACAAAAAAGAAGAGAGAATTACGAAATTAAAAAAAAAAAGAGGAAAAGTGAATTTGTGTTTCAAAGTGTTTCTGCTCAAAATTTCATTAATCCCTTCAAAAAAAAAAAAAACCAAATCGCCACACTTCGACCCTTCTCATTTTTGTTTTCAGCCCACCTAATCATCCCAACAACATTTTCCCACCTAACTATGTTAATTTTAAAGCCGACTCCACACCGACGAGACCGCTAAGCCTAAGTAGTCCATTGTGAATCAAGAGAAGCAAAAAGAGCAAAAAAGGAACGAGAGAGTGAGCGCATTCGAGAGGAGGTAAAAGCCAAAACAAGTGCAAACACGAGTGTGAGTGCCACTATTTCTTTCTTTTCGAGTGAATCGTGAGATTTTTTTGGAAAGGTTATTATTTCTGTCTTATTCTTAATCATTCAAATTATGAATCAAAAAGTGCTTTTAGAGTCCGATTATCAATATTTGGTGACCAAGATGCGTAGGATGGCGAAATCAAAGTTTGACAAATTGCATGAGCGATTGGACCGCATCGAGGGGAGAGACCAATGAGAACGACTTCCTCCAAGTCAAAAAATGGAGTCAAGGTCATCATGGAGACATGCATCCGAAGAATATTCGAAGAGAGATTTATACCAAAACTCTTATCTATCAAGAAAATCAAAAAGTTATGAAACAAATCATGAATCTGAAACCGTTCAAGATGATCGACGAGAAAGTAGAAGTTCTTCTTCGAGAGACTTAAAGTATTCATATGCGAAAAAATCTTCACGAAGAAGTGAACGTGTTTCGTCTAAATATTTGACCACGGAAAGTCATTCCCGAAGAGATGCCTTTTATGATTCTTATTCAACGAGGCATTCAAGACAAAGTAAAGCACATTTGAAGTCTGAATCCCACTACGGAGACGAACGAGAAGGTTCGAGCCATTCTTCGTATGCGCCATGGTATTCATTTACGAAGGTGCAATTTCAAAAGGATGAACCTATTTTGTTCGAGGATCTTTAATACATCCCTCAGCGAGAAGATTATCATTTTGATTTTTCTTTGTCATCCTCTTCTTGTAACCAAATCAAAAAGGAAAATGAGATTGAAAAAGAAATTGAAAGAAAAGAAAAAGAATTCGAGCGAGAAGAGAAGATTGAAAATGAGAGTAAACCTGAAGAAAACAAGAAAAATGAGCAAGAAGTGATTGAAAAAGAATTAGAAAAAGAAACGAGTGTTGTGGAAGAAGAAATTGAAGTAAAAGAAACGAGTGTTTCTAACGAAAAAGATTCAAGTGGAAAAGATGCTAGTGAGCTAGCGAGGATTGTTTCCACTAACCCACCTGTTAGTTTTTCTTGTGATATTTCTTCTCAGGTTTTTGAAAATCTGTGTGATCAATTTTAGCTTCGATACCTTCCTAGCGAGCAGCGATTTCGATTGTACAAGAAAGGTAAGGACGAGAATGACAATTGCCCACTTGTGTCCGAAGGTAAGCGACATAAGGAATCTATAAATATCGAGCCACGATCATTTGATTTAAAAACTGTTAAAAAAGGTTTTGGTGGTTCAATTTCTGAAAGGTTTCCATATTTTGATTTGGTTAGCCATTGTCCGTCCATTGACATTAATGACCTTGTTTCCAAAAGTGCTATGAAAGTTTTGTCTTATGACATGTCTTATCTTTCCGATGGATTGATTCAGCCTATGCGAATCTTGTTTGTGGGTAATAAAAGTTTGCCACATGAAAATTTTGATGTGTTGGACTGTGATGAATTTGAACATTTGAAAGGTCGCATGTTCACAGTTTCCATGTTCGACATATATGTTCAAAGATTTTCGCATACAATGATTAATCAGTTTGATTTTGTCCTTCAAGAGGAATCTTTAAATTTTTATGCAAAATTTCCATGTTTCGATCTGCCTATTCAATTGAGATTCTTGAGGTATGAATGTTTGCATGACCGTTTGCCTAAACTTCCTTTGATCTACTTTTGTGATTTATTTGAGAAAACGAAATTCTGGCTGTATTTTGGGCTAAGTGACCAAAATTGAGTCTTTAAGCCGGGAGTAAGCCACTTCGAGTTGTTGTCAAGAAAAGGTAAGTATCGTAATCTCATTGTAAATAAATTTATCGTACCTTTTCATCCGTTACGAATTTTATCTTCATTTTTGAAAATAAATTTTGCGGTCAGTTTACAAAATCAAAATCAAGTTTTTGATTCTGGCAATTTTGTTTTTAATCCTGGAATCGGATTATGCTATCCACCTGTGAATATCATTTTAGCATGTCCGTTTAAGTATATCCTTCCTGATGGTATTGATATCTTCCATCTTTATGGAAATTACATTTTGAAGGGCGCGAGTTACTTCTTTGACTTTTCACCTTTCCAGGTTTATTCAAGACCGAAATATCGATTACATTACCTTGCTAAGGAGCGAAGGTTTGTTTTGCGGAAACGAGGTAAAATCAAATTTTCGTCATGTAAATTACAAGGTAAGTAAAAAATGTCTTTATTTTGTTTGAAAAGTGAAGAACTGGATGTTGTTAATGATGACTTTGTGGAAAGTGGCCATATTATTCATCCTGCCGCTGTAATTCCATTCAATCAAAAGCAAGATGAGGTTGTTCAAATCAAAAAGCTAAGTGAATATGTCATTTGTTTTGATCCATTAGGAATGTTGTGGTTGAAACGAGGAATACATTCTGGTTTGCTAAATTGCGTGATTAATCATTCCTTGTTTCCATTCTGTCCAATTGTTCATATTGATGGCATATCAAAATTGTGCGATAAAATGAAGCATCCATGTTCTGAATGAACAAAATTTTTGCCATGTGATCTTTGGATTAGGTTTTATATGTGTTATTTGGTGAAAAAGTTTGGAAGAGTATGTGTGATAACCTTTGTCCCATTTGACCGAGGAAAGCCACGGGAGAGAAAATATTTTCCAGCTGACAAACGTCTCGACTTGAGGACAAGTTGCCCTCAAGAGGGGGGGAACGATACGAACCTGCCCCGCAAACTACTTTGGTCAAGCTTACCAAGCCGAGCATTGCACTGTTGGCAAGCTAATCCTAGTTCGTTTCCAGTTCCTCGAGCTCTGTCCAGCTCAATTCAGCTTGTTACGGATTTAATTTTTGGTTTGACGCAAGCTCATTGAGCTTGATTCGAAATTATTTAATTTTCTAATTTGCTGAAATAATTAAGATAGCTTATTTAGTTAGCGTAAAATAATTAGCTCATTTTAATTTGTCAAATCAGCACATAATTAAATAAAGTTTTAATGTGTCTTAGTTCAGGACATGAATTTAATATGTCAAGTTTAGGACAAATTAATTAGGTGCTGCTATTTATTTGTCTAAGCTGAATTTAATGGTTGTCCTAGCATTAAAACGTGAGTCATAAATATGTCTTTGTTTAGACATGTTATTAATGTGTTTTGTGATTAAAACCATGAACTTAAATTGTTTCAACTTTGCTGCAGGTTTAATGTGCCGAATTTAATGTGTTTAACATGAATTAATTTGCTTCATTAAATTGGTTTTAGGCACATGAATGAATTAGCATTAAAGAAGCTGAATTCAATGAGTGTTGGAGCTTGGGACGGATTTAATGAGCTGCTGGTTTAATGTCTTGATTGAATTTAATGCATGTTGTTACTTTGTCCAAATTAATTTATGGAGCATGATGGTGGATGAATTAAAGAGGTGTTGGAGCAAGCACGGGCGCATTTAAGGAGCTATTCAGCATGTTCATGGCAAGAAACAAATTTAATGACTGTTGGAGCATTAACGGCATTTAAGAGGATGTTGGTGCATGGCCTAGACATGGCATTAAAGTAAGGTTGCATGTATGGACGAAATTAATACAAGGAAACATGGCATGGACGACTTAAATGAGTTGTCTAGGAAGCTTTAATGGACAATATTAATGGCTGTCGAATTACCCTTTCCCATATGCCTTTTCGTGGAGACCAAGGGACAAAGACTTAAAGGACATGTTGGTTGGAATCTCCCAAGTGGCCATTCGGCCAAAAACATGCATGAAGCCCTCTCTTTAAGGCTGAATGTTCCACTCCCCAAAGAAGCATTCAAAGTTGATTTAATTACCTTGGCCGAACATGGACAACCCCATTTAGCTTCCCCAATAGCTCCATCAATGTTCAGCTGAACAAATACCATCCAAGAGGTGTCCATTCATGTTTTTTCAAGCTAAGAAGGTTCTAGGGACGTCCAAGATGCTACAAGGAAACTTCCAGCTACTTTCTTACATTTATTTAGCCGACCATTCAACATCCACCATGACCATTCGGCTAGCTCATGATTTAGCCTATAAAAATGTAATACCAATTTGATACTGAGACAATTTTGACTTTGTTAATTTCATGTGAACTTTGTTGTTCTTGTGAGAATTCAATTCTCTTTATTCACTATAGGACTGATCTGACTTATCGGGATTTCGTCTCGTGGCGTCTATCTTTCCTTTGTTTTATTCTGAACTTATCACCTTCAGTGTGACGTTCAAAATATATCTTTGGTTCGTAATTCTCTATAGTTAGTGGGTCAAGATTCTCTTGTCAACCTAAGTGCCTACTTTAAGATTTGGGTCAACTTTTCCTATAACGTTGGTTCAATCTTGGCCTTAGCCGATTTTCATTCACCTATCATTAAATTTCCTTTAACCTTGTTTGATCCCTTTGATAACCATTTATTCATCTCTCTTTCAGTCTCCTTGAAATCAAACCATCAACTTGCTTCCACATCCATTGCGAAACTAACCATTTGAACCTATCTTCCTTGTTTTCATTCCCAATTTGCAAACCATTCAAACTTACCCAATTTATTGATCGGGCAACTATTACGACTCAAATCATCCCGAGGCGAGTTCGTATCAACTTTCCTTTTTATACACTTTAGTCCTTAAACTATCAAATTGAACACAAATAAGCTTAATTCATGCTAACCGAAGTTCCTATATTACATAAACAACCCATACATTCATCTAATTTACAGAAATTTCATGATATTTAAAAACTTTAACAAATAAACCCTTAAAACATCAAAACTACTAAATATCACTTTACAAAATAGTATTATTTAACAACCAAACCTAATAATCTATCAACTAAGTTCAAAAACACTTCAAACTCATTCATGGCAAGTCCTTAAGCTTTTAATAGTTTCATATAATAGTCCCTGGTCTAGCTAAATCGACTTTCCGAGATTCCAAAAACATAGAAAATACAAGAAACGAGTTAAAAATCACTTACCAATTGAAGTGTAAAGGTCAAAATGTGATAACCTTGATTTTCTCTTCGATATTTGGTCATGGAAAACAAAAAGGGAGAAGATGATAGGATTTTTTCATCTTTTGTCTTATTATTTTAACTTATATAGTTTGATTTTCTTGTAAATATTAAGACATTTATAATTAAACCACCATTAACCTATCTTTAACTTAATTAAATCCTATTAATATTAACGATGACATAAAAATCCACTAACACGAATATATCTTCGTTTAATTATTAAAATGACCCTTGTTTTATTTAATACTTCATGAGATTAAAACTTTTACTTCATTTGTGAATTAGTCCTAAAGCATTAATAAGTTAACAAAACATCAAAATTTTTTATCTAAATTTTATTACTACACTCTATTAAATTCATAATATTAACTAAATAACAAAATACTAATTCACTCATTCGGGATTATGGCCTCAAATTCACTATTTTTGACACCATTGAAAAATGGGATGTTACAACTCTCCCTTCTAAAGAATTTTCGTCTTCAAAAATCTTACTAGAAAATAAATTCAGATATTGAGATTTAATAGATTCTTCAGTTTCCCATGTAGCTTTTTCAACCACATGTTGATGCTATAATACTTTAACCAACAGGACACGTTTATTCTGCAATTCTTTCAGTTCCTGAGCTAAAATTTTAACTTGCTCCTTACTATAAGTTAAATCAGGTTGTAGATCAATTTCATTCGTAGCTAGCACATGTGACGGATCTGACCGATAACAACAGAGCATTGAAACATGGAAAACAATATGAATTTTTTGCAGCTTTGGCGATAAAGCCAAATGGTAAGTTATAGGTCCGATTCTCTCTAGTCATATGGCCCAACAAACCTGAGACTAAGCTTTCCCATTTTGTCGAAATGTAACACTTTCCTCTAAGGTGAAACTTTTAAGAATACTTTATCCCCAATTTGAAATTCAATTTCTTTTTGTTTTAAATCAGCATATGATTTCTTTTAATCAAAAGCAGCCTTTAGACAATCACGGATAACTCTGACTTTTTTATTCAGTTTCTCTAATCAAATCTATACCGGCTATTTTTCTTTCACTCAATTAAGACCAATACAATAGAGTTCTACATTTTCTTCCATATAAAGCTTCATACGAAGCCATTTTAATACTCGATTGGTATATATTATTGTAAGAAAACTCAGGTAATGGTAAATTTCTCCCAGCTGCTTCAAACTCAATAACACAACATCTCAACATATCTTCAATAACTTGATTTACTCACTCGAACTGACCATTTGTCTAAGGATGAAATGTCATGCTAAAACTCAATTTGGTACCTAGAGCCTCGTGTAATTTACCCAGAACCTAGACGTAAACCTTGGGTACCAATCAGAGATAATTGACAATAGTACGCCATGTAATCTGACAATTTTTTATATATACAACTCAACTAATTTCTCTAGTGAATAATCTATTCTGACCGAAAAAAATGTGTTGATTTCATTAATCTATCAACAATAACCCAAACAACAGGTTTCTTTTTCTGACCTGAAACAAAGTCCATTGTGATGCATTCCCATTTCCATTTCGGAATCGTAATAGGTTGCAATAAACTCGGCGGAACCTAATGTTTAGCTTTCAGCTATTGGCACACTAAAAATTTATTCATAAAATCTAATATTTCACATTTCATACCTAATCACCAATAGATTTATTTCAAATTATTATACATTTTTTACTACTTGGATGAATGGAAAAAGTACTACTGTGAGCTATAATCAAAATGTCTCTTTTCAACAGTAAATCATCGGTAATACATAATTGAACTCTAAAATACAAGTTGTTGTCATCACCAATACTGAATTCTATGGTCTGACCATTTTCAACCAATTCACGCTTCAATAACAACCCGAGGTCATTTTTCTGTAACTCAGAACTTCGTTGAATAAACGTCAGTTTAACACATAATTCAGCCAGAAAGAGCCACCACATACCACGTTTAACCGAGTATTCAATGCTCTTAAAGAAACTAAAGATTTCTGATTCAAAGCATCCGCAACTACATTGACTTTACCAAGATGATAATCTGTAACCAGATCATAGTCTTTCAACAATTCAAGCCACCTTCACTGATGAAGATTCCTTTCTTTTTGTGTCATCAAATATTTCAAACTCTTGTGATCAGAATAAATATGACATTTTTCACCATAAAGGTAATGTTGCCAAATCTTTAAAGAAAACACAACCACAACTAACTCCAAGTCATGTGTTAGATAATTTCTTTCATGAGTTTTTAGTTGATGTGGGGCATAAGCTACCACTTTACCTTCCTGTATAAGTACACATGGAACTGTCAAGTTTTGACCCTAGTCAGAATAGTGGTTTCGGGACCACAAATCTGAGTCAAAAAATAATTAAATATTATTTTTAGTGTTTATGATGTGTGAATTAGCATGTGTGAAAGTTTTGTCTGAAAATTTAATCATTTGTCTATTTAATTTTGAAAAAGAACCTAATCGCGTAAAATGTAAAAGCTGTGTGCTAGATGTTAAAAGTGCCTTTTTGACTTGGCTTTATAATTTTGAGATCCTTATGTGGTTATTTGACCAAATTTATGATTAAATGACATTAGTGGACATTATTTGATAGCATATTAATGTTTTAATGCAAGGGTAATATGGTAAAAGGCTTATTAAAGTAATTAAATTAAAAGAAAACATGAAAACATGTCATTTTGGTGATCATCTTGCCGAAAATTGAAGAAAAAAAGAAAAGAAAAAGAGTCCTAGGGTCCGGCTAGTTTAAAGCTTAATTGAGGTATGTTTTTGTTTCAGTTTTTGATAATTTCTATGTTTCTGTGATCGTTATTAAGTGTTCTAGCTAGCCCATGCTTAAATTCATAAAATTCTTGATGATTTGATGAGATGCTGTAATATCTTGATTTTGGGCCTAGTCGGAACAATGGTTTTGAGACCACAAATTTGAGATAGAAATATTTATTTTATGATTATTATAAGGTCTATGATATATTTCTATGCTTGTGTGAAGATTTCATGAAGAAAGTTTATGTGAAAAATGCTTAATTGGACATTAAGGACTAAATTGAATAAACTACAAAACTTGTGTTCTAGAAGCATCTTGTATGAAATTGAGTTAGATTATTAATTAGAGGTCCTTAAAGAGTAATTTGACCAAGTTCTAAAAAATTTGGACAAAAATGGGCTTGGAAGGGTAAAAATTTAAAGAATAGTAAAAAGGGTATTTTGGTCATTTAGGGGCAAAATGAATTAAAACACAAAATTAAAAGATGATTTTGCTCATCTTCTTCACCGAGGCCAAAATTTGCAAGGAGAAACCGTGGCTAGGGTTTTTCAAGCTTCCAAGCTCGATTATAAGTTCGTTCTAGTACTGTTTTTAATGATTTTTACGTTTTTGAAATCTCGGTAACATGTTCTACCTATTTCTACCAATATTTTGAGCTAGGGTTTATATTTAAAAATTTACCCATGGATGATATGTATGAATTTTGATGTTTTATGGTAGAATATGAAGTTTGAGATTGTGTTAAACAACATTTGCTAAGTGATTTTTTGTAAAAAAGAGTAAAATGACATAATCGGTAAAAATACCTAATATTCATAAGTACATGTTAGAGTGTGAATTTGATGTTGCTGTATAAGGGAAAAATGATCAGCATGTCATAAAACATAAGAAAATAGGATGAGGTTTAATTTACGAGCCTTGGGGAAAAAGTGCAAATATGTGAAAGTTTAGGGGCAAAATGATAATTTTACCAAAGTTCGTATTAGGGGCTGTTTTGATGAATGTGTGTATTAAATAAATTAATTTGGTATTATAGATCAAGAGAAAAGAGATTCGAGTTGAGATCGGGGGAAAATTAAAGTTTACGAGGAATAGGCTCGACTATTCTCATTTTGTATCGAGGTAAGTTCATATGTAAATATTGTAATATAACCGTTATCTTAAATCATTTAATGTTATTTATACGATATTATGATTGTTATCATGCAATTCTATGCTTTGTGGTCATGGTTGGACAACATGCAAAAATTTTATGAATTATGTGGAAAATGTGAAAGACTACCGAAGTATCGTCATTGGTATTCCAAGGAGAATAGTAAAGGAGTACGAACGACGAAAGTCCCGTTGAACCTTAGGAATAGATTAGGATACAAGTGACATGTCACTAGGATATTTGGGCATCCGAACTCGTTAAGTCGAGTCCGAGTTCACTTATGGATGCGAATGTTCGAGCTCGTTGAGTTGAGTCCGAGTTCGTGAGATGTAACTAGGCATCCGAGCTCGTTGAGTTGAGTCTGAGTTCATTTATGGATGCGAACGCCCGAGCTCGTTGAGTTGAGCCCAATTTCGCTTATGGGCGGGTTACATGGTAGCTTGGCTACGTATATGGCACTTATGTGCAAACTTTCCATGTATCCGAGTTATATTCCGATGTGTTCAACAGGTAAAGTTCTAGTGAAGTGGAAAAAGACTTGAGATGAAAGTGACGAGTTGGTAAGTATTGTGGAATGGATACCTTAGACAGGTATGCACTTAACTCTTGGGTTGAGACCTCAATATATCAATAATATGGTAAGATGATGAATGGAAATGTAATATGAATTCCTTGGTGATATTATGCAAATGATGATTTCGTATGATTGCATGGTTATGTTACTTGCTATTTGCATCTGAACTTACTAAGCAATTATGCTTACTCCCTCCTTTCCATTCCTTGTAGTTTTACAAGCCGGCTTGGAGAACTGGGAGCGGTCGGAGGCACATTCACACTATCGGCGGACCACTTTCGGTATAGTGGCTTGTACATTTTGAAAATATGGCATGTATAACATTATAATCATTTTGTGTATATAATCTTATGATCTAGTGGATGGATGGAATGTAAATGTTTGAGAATGATTAGCTATTGGAATGGCTAATCAAGTTTATATACGATAACATGTATGGTTTATGTCTTAACTAAACCATGAAAATCCTTGGAAAGGTAAAATTGGCCACAAAACAGAATTAGACAGCAGTAGTGATGTGAATTTGAAAAATCACTAAAAATAGTATAAATGGAATTAAATGATGAATAAGTTATTAAATAGAAGCTTGATGAGTCTATTTTTATATGGAAGAAATGAAACAGGTAAATAAGTTATCTTTGATGAGATATTTAAGTTTTGGTGGAACAGGGTCAGAGCGATCTCTAAATCCCCTGTTCTAAATTTAAAAATTCACCATAAATTGTAAAACAACAATTAGGAGTTTTACCTTACATGTATGAAATCCTGAGTCTAGTTTTATGAGAAACAAACGTCATAGTCATTGAAACTCTGTACAGGGAGATATCTCATTCTTAATACACAGGGGTCAGAGTAGCCGAACCCTGAATCAAGGGAGACTTTAACTAATAAACTGTACTAATTGGCCCGACCAAAAATTCTATAAAACAATTAATAAGTAGATATATAAGTCTAGTTTCAGGAAAAATTTACAGAATTGGATTTCGAGTTTCGTAACTCGAGATATGGATTTTTTTAGCGACTGTGATGCAGTAAGCCAGCTCGTCTGGAAATTCTAAAATAAATTGTTTGAGCTGTTTAATTAATGAATTAAGTCCGTTAACACCTCGTGCTCGACCCCGGTGATGGTCTCGGGTACGGGGCATTACATTTGGTGGTATCAGAGCTATGGTTTAGTCGGTTCTCGGACTAGGCTAGCATGTGTAAAAGTTTAGCTATACATGCCACGAATCCATGATAGTGTGATGTCTCCTGACACGTCTGAGCACCGTCTTGTTTAGACGAGGGTACTCTCCAACCGAGCTACGCCGACCATGTTCAATGTAATGCGAAGGTATTTGAGTAAAATTATGATTATGATAAGTCTTGGTTCAGAAAAGTATGAATAAAAGTTTATGATACATATGTGATAACACGTGAGATGAAAGTTCATGTCGTGATAAATATCCGTATTTGCTTAATGTTCATATGATGTAGTGCACTTGGCTTACTTGATAAGATGAACGGGATAAATAGAAATTCGTAGAGGTATGAGTAAAGGTTCATAATATCATGATACGAATGAAAATATCATTTTCTTGATTGGGCGTTGAATGTTGATGAATGTCAATGATATTTTTATGAGATAACGGATTATAATGAAATGAACTTATCTATGTTAAATTATTTGGACGGAATTATATGATTGTAATGATATGTACATGATGATGCACAAAATGAAAGTTGCGATTATGATGCAAATATCTATGTTTGTTTGGCCCTTATATGATGTCATGAGCATGGCTTATTTTATTAGATGAATAGATAAGTAGAGCTATTCAGAAAACATAGGATGCATGCATAAGTATATTTGTTAAAAAGGGGTAATTGGAACATTGGTGTAAACCAACATGAATGATCCATTGCCTGAATGAATGACATGGTTTTGATGATATTACCATGATGATGAAAGTTGTGTCATATGTATATGTATAAGAAAGTCGAGTCAGAGGCCCTACAACACCTCCCCTTTATCGAAGTGGTGCTTATAATGGAATTTTATGAGATTTGTACTGAATAAGTTCCCGGTTCAAGAATCAAAAAGTTCAGTGATAGAATAATTATAAGTATGATTAGAGATTGAGAATGAGTTAATAAGTAAAGTCAGAGCTAGAAAAGTATCAGGTTGACATAAAGATTATTGGAATTATGCACTGTTCCAGTTAGAAAAAAAAATTACTTGGTAAATCGAATTACTCAAGTACAAGGTCGAGAAAAGTGTAAATCAAAATTTATTCAGAACTGGTCTTCTTTAGTGAAAGGTCTAATATGAAATTTGTGATGGCAGAACTAGTTGTGGGAAATGATATTTGAAATGTGTAATATCTGAGTGTGGCAGTTACGGTTGGACGGGTTTAACAGTTTCTTCTGAGATGTTTTATGTATTTATCCATTCTCAGAAAAAAAATTTCTATGGCTGTTGATCTTTTGAAAAATTCTTGTTATATGAGAATGTTTTCTAATCCTGGTGTTAGATGAAAGCATTGGTAGTCTGACTGGTTTATAATTTGTATTATTCTATTCTCTCGGGCATTCTATTACATTTCATCTGATAAGAATTGATAAGAGACTATGTATGATACTATGATTCTTTTTCTTCTACTTGATGCTTCAGTTGATATATATATACATATGGGAAGGTACATTGTTCTTGTTGCATTTGATTCCAGTGGGATTAAATGATGTTTTCTTCTGGACTTCTTTTCTCTGAAGAATTATAGAGATCTTCTGTATTTTCCTATGAATTTGGTTTTCGATTTTCGGCATAGTATCGTATCTTGGGTTTCTTTATTCTTGATTTCTTTATTCTGGGTTTCTCTATATCTTGGATTTCTTTATTCGGATTTCTTGTTATCTTTATTCCATAATTTGTCAATTATGACTCATGTTTTCGAAGTGCATTCTTCAGCTCGTGATAATCATGTCAAGTATGACTATACTTCTGATTTGATCTTGGTAATGTGGTGATTTTAGTATTGGGATTTTTCTAATTTTCGTGTAAGGATTTGACATCAGTATGGGAACAGGTGATAAAAGTGTGAGTTTCAATCGGCATAGTGGATTACTTCTTTCAAGTAAGTCAATTATAGTTAATGACTTCAATTGAGATATTTTGGTTACTTGAGCTAATGCAATTGAGATGGTTTTGATCAGGTAAGGAATGAATAGTAAAGGACTGCATGATAAATTGTTTTGTAACTAGAAGAAAGGATTACTTGAATTGTCATTCATTGGTGATTAAGATCGGCTCGAGTGTTTAATCTGTGTGAATTATTTATTTGAAAGATTTCATATGACGATTATGTCAGGATCATTTTTCTTAAGTCTAATAATAGAATTTCATTTCCTTACGGGTAAAAGACAAATGGTCTGAACGAGAAGTGTATATCTCTTAGAAAAGTTTGATATGAGTTGAAGCTACTGAGAATGATAAAGTTTTCGTCTTGTGAAAGTTGAAAAGTTTATTACATGTTAGCAAGGTTTGGATAGATGAGAATATTGTTGACCGAAGTGTCTGAACTAGACTATCTGCATTGAATAAAGATTTCCTAATTTTCAGTAATGAACTGTTGTATGAATGGTGATGTGTTTCAAGAAAATAAGGTAATGTGATAGTTTGGAACATTTGATGCCACTATTAATTTGAGTTGTTGATGGGGTTAAAGCCGAGCATCAGGATCTACCAGAATTATCTCTATTAAGATGAGAATGAGAAGGATTATTTTCGAGGCTATATCAGAATTATTTCCATAGTAGAAAGAGGAAAATGTGATAGTGAGTAGTAAACTAAAAGAGTACAGTAAGGATCGACTTCTGATGTTGAATTTCAGATTGGATCTGATTCATGGGATTATTATTATTATTATTCTGAGACCTATACAAAAAGAATTGTATGAAGCTCACAGTGAAAATTTGCCTATTCATTCAGAGAGTAATGACGTGTACTGTAATTTGATTCAGATGTTATTAGATTGTGATTTATCGATGATGAAAATTTATATGATTATTTCAAAAGAATGCAGGTGCCTTTGATTGTTGGATTTCTTGGAATTCTAGTCTCCATAAATCAAATTGAGATCTGGGTTTTTATGTCTTGATGTCAGGGGAAACTGAAAAAGGTTGAAAATTTAAGAACAGTTGAGGGTTAAGTTTGTAAGCTTTTAGATCATATGAGAAATTAAAGAAACGTATTAGAGGCACCGCCTGAGTGAAATTTCTTTGGTATCGAATATAAGATTGAGGAATCTAAGTGAAGACCACTTTTTTGGTAAGATTTTCGAGGACGAAAATCTCTAAAGGGGGGAGAGTTGTAATATCCTGATTTTGGGCCTAGTCGGAACAGTGGTTTCGAGACCATAAATTCGAGATAGAAATATTTATTTTATGATTATTATAAGGTCTATGATATATTTCTATGCTTGTGTGAAGATTTCATGAAGAAATTTTATGTGAAAAATGCTTAATTGGACTTTAAAGACTAAATTGAATAAACTGCAAAACTTGTGTTCTAGAAGCAACTTGTATGAAATTGAGTTAGATTATTAATTAGAGGTCCTTAAAGAGTAATTTGACCAAGTTCTAAAAATTTTGGACAAAAATGGGCTTGGAAGAGTAAAAATTTAAAGAATAGTAAAAAGGGTATTTTGGTCATTTAGGGCCAAAATGAATTAAAACACAAAATTAAAAGCCAATTTTGCTCATCTTCTTTATCAAGGCCGAAATTTGCATGGAGAAACCATGGCTAGGGTTTTTCAAGCTTCCAAGCTCGATTGCAAGTCCGTTCTAGTCCCGTTTTTAATGATTTTTACGTTTTTGAAATCTCGGTAACATGTTCTACCTATTTCTACCAATATTTTGAGCTAGGGTTTATATTTAAAAATTTACCCATGGATGATATGTATGAATTTTGATGTTTTATGGTAGAATATGAAGTTTGAGATTGTGTTAAACAACTTTTGCTAAGTGATTTTTTGTAAAAAAGAGTAAAATGACATAATCGATAAAAATACCTAATATTCATAAGTACATGTTAGAGTGTGAATTTGATGTTGCTGTAGAAGGGAAAAATGATCAGCATGTCATAAAACATAAGAAAATAGGATGAAGTTTAATTTACGAGCCTTGGGGCAAAGTGCAAATATGTGAAAGTTTAGGGGCAAAATGGTAATTTTGCCAAAGTTCATATTAGGGGCTGTTTTGATGAATGTGTGTATTAAATAAAAATAATTTGGTATTATAGATCAAGAGAAAAGAGATTCTAGTCGAGATCGGGGGAAAAATAAAGTTTACGAGGAATAGGCTCGACTATTCTCATTTTGTATCGAGGTAAGTTCATATGTAAATATTGTAATATAAACGTTATCTTAAATCATTTAATGTTATTTATACGATATTATGATTGTTATCATGCAATTCTATGCTTTGTGGTCATGGTTGGACAACATGCAAAAATTTTATGAATTATGTGGAAAATATGAAAGACTACCGAAGTATCGTCATTGGTATTCCAAGGAGAATGGTAAAGGACTACGAACGAGGTAAGTCCCGTTGAACCTTAGGAATAGATTAGGATACAAGTGACATGCCACTAGGATATTTGGGCATCCGAACTCGTTGAGTCGAGTCCGAGTTCACTTATGGATGCGAATGTCCGAGCTCGTTGAGTTGAGTCCGAGTTCGTGAGATGTAACTAGGCATCCGAGCTCGTTGAGTTGAGTCTGAGTTCATTTATGGATGCAAATGCCCGAGCTCATTGAGTTGAGTCCGAGTTCGCTTATGGGCGGGTTACATGGTAGCTTGGCTACATATATGGCACTTATGTGCAAACTTTACATGTATCCGAGTTATATTCTGATGTGTTCAACGGGTAAAGTTCTAGTGAAGTGGAAGAAGACTTGAGATGAAAGTGACGAGTTGGTAAGTGTTGTGGAATGGATACCTTAGACAGGTATGCACTTAACTCTCGGGTTGAGACCTCAATATATCAATAATATGGTAAGATGATGAATGGAAATGTAATATGAATACCTTGGTGATATTATGCAAATGATGATTTCGTATGATTGCATGGTTATGTTGCTTTCTATTTGCATGTGAACTTACTAAGAAATTATGCTTACTCCCTCCTTTCCATTCCTTGTAGTTTGACAAGCCAGCTCGGAAAATCGGGAGCGGTCGGAGGCACGTTCACACTATCGGCGGACCACTTTCGGTATAGTGGCTTGTACGTTTTGGAAATATGGCATGTATAGCATTATAATCATTTTGTGTATATAATCTTATGATATGGTGGATGGATGGAATGGAAATGTTTGAGAATGATTCGCTATTGGAATGGCTAATCAAGTTTATATACGATAACATGTATGCTTTATGTCTTAACTAAACCATGAAAATCCTTGGAAAGGTAAAATTGGCCACAAAACAGAATCAGACAGCAGCAGTGATGTGAATTTGAAAAATCACTAAAAATAGTAGAAATGGAATTAAATGATGAATAAGTTATGAAATCGAATATTGTTGAGTCTATTTTTATATGGAAGAAATGAAATAGGTAAATGAGTTATATTTTTTGAGATATTTAAGTTTTGGTGGAATAGGGTCAGAACGATCTCTGAATCCCCTGTTCTAACTTTATAAATTAACCATAAATTGTACAAAAACAATTATGAGTTTTACCTTACATGTATAAAATCCTTATTGAGTCTAGTTTTATGAGAGAGAAACGAAATAGTCATTGAAATTTTGTACAGGGAGATATCTCATTCGTAATACATAGGGGTCAGAGTAGCCAAACCCTGAATCAGGGGAGACTTTAACTAATAAACTGTACTAATTGGCCTGACCAAAAATTCTATAAAAAACTTTCTAAGTAGATATATGAGTCTAGTTTCAGGGAAAATTTACGGAATTGGATTTCGAGTTTCGTAACTCGAGATATGGATTTTTTTACCGACTGTGATGTAGTTAGCCAGCTCGTCTGGAAATTCTAAAATAAATTGTTTGAGCTATTTAATTAATGAATTAAGTCCGTTAACACCTCGTGCTCGACTCCGGCGACGGTCTCGGGTACAGGGCGTTACAGATGCCATTGATGAATTCATGAGTTTTGTGATGTTAAATGATGAAATATGAAAGCTTGATGTTGGGTTTACATGTTTTGTCTTTGGATTTTTGATGAAATTGAGTAATTTGGGCTAAATTGTAAAAATGTTATTTTGAGGGACTAAAATGTAAAATAAATGAAATGTATGGACTTGTATGAGAGCTATGAAAATTCGGCTAAGCTTGTGTACAAGCAAATTTTGTGTATTTTGTGATTTTATGATTTAGGGACTAAAGTGTTAAAATATGAAAATGTGAAGGTTAGTTTGCAAAATGCCCTAAATATGTGTCTATGGATTGTTTTGAATGATTGGGTGAATAAAAAGGGTTAATTTTGAATACATATAGATCAAGAAAAGAGGAATTCAGACTTAGACCGAGGGAAATTGAAGATTATAGAGTAAACAGTCCGAGTCGACAATTTCAAGTACGAGGTAAGTTCGTACGTAAAATATGATGTTATAAGTATTTTTTGATGCTTTGTTTATACATAGATTGTATATACGTTTAGTTTGGATGAATACAATGATAAATCAATGGTATTTGGCACTAAGTGTGCGATTTAAACCAGCTTCAGCTATATGAGGCACTAAGTGTACGATACCAAGATAGCATCGGTTAATTGATATAGCACTAAGTGTGCGAAATTATTATAGCTTTGGCTAATTTTTAAAGCACTAAGTGTGCGGATGTTTAAAGCATTGGTAATCTTCGAAAAGTCTTAAAATATCCAAACAAGAGGTGAGAATGAAAATGAATGAATACGAGGATGTTCAGGTACGTATAATACTTATGTCGTAGATGGTATTATGCATATAAAGTTTATTGAATTGTGTAAACATATGGATGATGCTGGCATGGAATTGATAGATGAGTTGAGAATTTATAAGTACTTATGTGTTGATGTTTCATATTTTATATATTGTTGATGATTTTGGTATGAACTTACTAAGCTTTTGAAAGCTTACTTTGTGTGTGTTTGCATTGTTTTATAGATATCGAAGCTACAGTGGCTCGGGGATTGTCGAGGATCGTCACCACACAATCGAACCTCATTTTGGTACTTTGAAAATGTATATTTTGAAGTATGACATATATAGGCTAGAAGTTATGGGATTATGTTTTGTGATGTATATATTTAGCCATGTGATATGGCTTGGTATGGTTGTGGATATGTCATGGTTTTGGTATAAGATATGTTATGCAATATGATAAATTTGGTATATTTTTGTTGGACAAAAGAAATGGTGAATGTTGGTAAGTTTTGGTAAGTTTTAGCATGAGATTGAATGATGTATGGAAAGAAATGCTTTGATATGCTTTTGACATATGTTTTGACATAGATTAGTAAGGCTTATGAGTATGGATTTGGGTGACTATTATATGATATGAATGGCTTATGTTTTGGTTTGAAATTTTTCTGAGTTGGTTGTACATATATGCTTGTTTTGGTGCTTGTAGGTTGACCCAAATTGGGGTGGAAAATTGGCTATTCAAATAGCCTATTTTTGTCCACACAGGCAGAAACACGGGTGTGTGTCTCAGCCGTGTACGACACACGGTCACGTTACGCGGCCGTGTGTCCCTTGAGGTACCCTACGAATTAAAGGCAGTATACCCTCCAGTTTTGACACGGCCTAGACACATGGGCGTGTCTATTGGTCGCGTGTGGCATACGGGCTGGCACACGGGCGTAAGGTTGGCCGTGTGGCCAAGTCAGTAGCCTCCCTAATTTTCACATGGCCTAGCATACGGGCGTGTCTTGTGGCCGTGTGGACAAGTCAGTATGTATGCCCTGTTTTGCCATGACTTAAACACACAAGCGTGTCTAAGGCCATGTGAAGCACACGACCTATTCACATGGGCGTGTGACCTTTTAAAAGTTGAAAATTTTTATAAATTCTGAAACTTTTATATGTTATCAATTTGGTCCTGAATGCATGTATGCTCGACTTTATGTTCTTAATAAGTGTGAATGAATGACATTTACTGTAATGTGATGATATTTGATATTCGGTTGTTCTGATCTGTGTTACGAGTCAGTTAATGCCTCTTAACCTATTCCGACGATGGTTACGGGTTAGGGGTGTTACAACACAACCTAATCCATTCAATGAGGCATCGTTGTAAACTAAAAATTCTCTTCCAAACCTAGGTTGAGTTAACACTAGAGCTTCATTTAACATCTTTTTTAGGTGTTCCAAACTTTCTTGGCATTTCTCAGTCCAAACAAACTGAACATCCTTCTGTAATAGTTTTGTCATCGGTGAAGCAATAATTGAATTTTTTTTTACATTGCGCTGGTAATAAAACTGCTAAACCTAGAAAGCTATGTACCTCTATAATATTTCTCAGAGGTTTCAACTTACAATTGCTAAATTTTTTTTTGAATCAACAAGAATACCATCCGTAGAAATCACATGTGTAACAACCCATTTTTAGTCAAATCAGAATAGTGGTTTTGAGACCACAAATTTGAGGTTGAAATAATTATTTTATTATTATTTTAATGCCTATAGCATGATAGAATGATTATGTGAAAATTCCGTTAAGAAATTTTATCGTTTGAGTGCTTAATTTGATAAAAAGGACTAAATCGTGTAAAGTGTAAAACTTGTTCTATTAGTTAAAGGTATCTAATAATTATAGAACTTTAAAGTGGAGATCCTTATGTTGTAATTAGACCATGGTTAATATGAGTGGACAAAGATGGGCATGTATTAAGTGATTTTAATGAATTATAACTAAGGTTATTTAGGTAAATTATCAATTAAACATAGTAAAAATAAGTAAAATAATTATATCATCTTTCTATTCTTCATCTTCAACCGAACCTAGGGTGTAAAGAAGCCATTTTTAAGCTTCCATATTCAGCCAAGGCATTTTTGTCCAATTAGGTATGGTTTTTCTTCCGTTTTTAATGATTTCTATAATTTTGAGATCGTTACAGCTTAATCTAGCTAACCTAGGGACTAATTTGCAAAATTGTTAAAGGTTTAGGGTTTTTCCATTAATTAGTATTGGTGTATTTTGATGTTTGATCATAGAAAATGTATGCTTGTTGTTAGATAAACAACATTTGTAAAGTGATTTTTGATAAAATTTCCAATTAGGGATTAAATTATGAAATGTATAAATTTTGGGGTGTAAATAAGGAATAAATGAAAAATATGGGCTGCTATGGTAATAAGAGAAATTCGGCTAGCATGGGTAGGGACTTAATTGCATGAATTTGTATTGTTATGAGATAAGGACTATATTGTAAAAAAGTTGAAATATTAGGGGCAAAAGTGTAAATTTGTAATAATATGCATTTTTGGCTAAATTGAAAAGAATGATAATTAAATAAGTTAATTTTGATTACATATGGATCAAGAAAAGTGAAGTTCGGATTTAGATCGGGGGAAAAACAAAGTATCAGACTGGTCGATCTGTTTTGTTATTTTTACGATCCAGGTAAGTTCGTATGTTAATAAGTATTAATTTAATTGTGTTTTAAATGATTTATTATTGAATTAATTGTGAATACGACCTTGCGAATATGTTCGACGATGATTCAGCAAATGTGAAATCCCGGTTGAACCTTAGGAATAGATTAGGATACAAATGACATGCAATTAGGGGTTATGTGATTTGGGTGCTGGTCCGTACGTCCTACCGGTGGCTAAGTTATTTTATGAATGTGTTGAGGTCTATGATATGTTTGCATGATTGTATGAAAGTTTCGTTAATAAATTTTGTTGATAGAGTGTCCAATTTGATTTTTAGGACTAAATTGCAAAAGTTGCAAAACATGTGATTCTAGAAGCTTTAAGAATGAAATAGCTATGGATTATTAGAGGTCCTTAAATAGCAATTTGACGAATTTCTATTTTTATGGACAAAAATGGACATGAATAGGTAAAATTTCAAAGTTTAGTAAAAAGGGCATTTTGGTCCTTTGGTAAATAAAAGAATAAAAAGGGAAAACAAAGTCAAAAATTGTCTGTCTTCTTCAAACCTTGGTCGAATTTCATAAGGGACTCCATAGCTAGGGTTTTGTCACTTTCAAGCTTGATAGTAAGTGCATCTTAGCCCCGTTTTTAATGTTCTTTACATTTTTGAAGTTGTTATCAACCGATCTAGCCATTTCTACCATTTATTTGAGCTAGGGTTGATGTCTAGGGTTTGACCCATGTGTGACATGCATGTTTTTTGATGTTTCATGGTAGATTTTGAAAGTTGGATGTGTGATAAACAACTTTTACTAAGTGATTTTTCATGAAAACACCTAAAAAGGACCTATTTGTGAAAGTTGTAAAATGATTAGTAAAAATCTGATTTGATGAAAAATGTGGGCTGATATGAGCATGTGTGTGGATTGAATAACAAAGAAATTGAATGCATTTCATTTAACGAACCTAAGGACTAATTTGTAAATATGTGAAAGTTAAGGGGTAAAACTATAATTTTGCCAAAGTATGGTTTTTGGACTGATTTGAATAATGTGGTAATTAAATGAGTTAAATTTTCTATCATAGATCAAGAAAAATGTAGTCCAGACCTAAACCGAGGAAAGAACAATGTTGTGGAATAAATTGAATTAGTTAGCCATATTTTGTACCGAGGTAAGTTCATATGTAAATAATGCAATATTATGACCATATTTTTAATGCATTAATATTGTATGAATTGTATAATTGATTCGATGAAAACATTCGACAAGTTCTGACAAGAGAGAGAAGATCCTGTTTGAACTTTAGGAATAGAATAGGATACAAGTGACATGTCACTAGGACCCTATGTGATGTATATGATTATGTGATCCGGGTGCTGGTCATGTATGTCCTACCGGTGGCTAGGTAGTCTGGCATGTGTTGCGGATACCTGACAGCTTGTGTGAGCAGACCCGTGATTAGCTCGTGAGTGAGCCTTTATGTGATATGAAATATGAGGTAGCTTTGGCTACATATGTGGCACTTGTGTGCAAAGACCTTCTGTGTATCCATTTAGTATTCCAAGTGTTCAACGGGTATGTCAAAAATGAGAAAGAGTATGCTAAGTCACGAGTTGGTATAGGTATGTACGAAAAGCTCACAAGAATGTGCTTGTTAAGTGATGAGCTTTTGGTAAGATTAAGAATGATAAAGTTATGCTTATGAAACCATGATGATAAATATGTGATTTTTTTGTTAAGTTGAATTGTATGATATTCATGCTAAATGTTGCTTAATATTGTTTATTTTTACATGTGAACTTACTAAGCTTTATGCTTAGTCCCCTTCCTTTCCATTTTCTTATAGTATCGCCAAGCTAGCTCGAGAATCGAAGGACGTCGGAGCTCGATTCACGCTATCAAATTAATCCTTTGGGTATTTATGATTTCACATTTTGAGTATGGCATGTTTAGGGGACTTGGTCTTTTTTTTTACGTGTCATATTAATTTGGCCAAGTGTGTTGGCTTATAATGATTTGATGATTCATTTTGTATATGGCCATCAAATATGGCTTATATTGATTATTGGGTTGTAAGCCTATTTATACATGCATGTATGTGCCTATGCCTTTGAGATTTGGTTTGTGATTGTGTATATGATGGGTTATGTTATTGGTTATGAATGCTTGTTGATTTAATTGAGATGAGTTGGTACGATGGTAGCTAAGGTCCCAATGTGAAAAATGGAAGCAAACTTATAATTCTTAATACATGAGAATTGGTAAATTTGGCTTGACAAAGTATGGTGTCTTGTGCATGTATAAGTTGATATGTTGTTGCCATGAACATGACTTGTTTGATGATGTTTAAGTACTTAATTATGCCATGTTAAGTACCTTTAAAGTTATGTATGTGCTTGAGTATATAAGGGTGGCAATTGACTTGGAACATAGCTTTAAAATTGTCCACATGAGTAGATACACGGGCATATGTCTAGGCCGTATGTGACACACGGTCTACCCCATGGGCGTGTGATCCGGCTGTGTGTCCCCTGTACATTAGTATTGAGAAACAAAATGCCCAGTAGTAAGTACACGGGCATGAGACACGGCCGTGTGTCTCAGCCGTGTGAAGGACACGGCTCAGGGACATGGGTGTGTGCCCAGGGCGTGTGAAGTCTACATCTATTTTATGAAAAATTATGAAAATTAAATCGCTCACATGGCCTAGCACACAAGCGTGTGCCTTGGCTGTGTGACCCTATTTTGTTGATGACATCAGAAACAGAGAGTTACACGAGCTATGGACACGAGCGTGTCCCAAGCCACACGGGCGTGTGTGACCATGCGGCCTACCCACACGGGCGTGTAACCCTCCAAGCATGAAAATTTTCTAAGTGTTATAAAAACTTTGAAAGTTCTCGGTGTAGTCTCGAACCACTCCTAATGTATGTTTTGGGACTAGTAGGCTCGTAATAGGGACGATGTGAATGTATATGAAAAGTTTTAATTTGGATGGAAATTTATGTCTCAGTTCTGCATGATTGCTTGTTTGTAAGTCCGGTAATGCCTCGTACCCTATTTCGGCGTCGAATATGGGTAAGGGGTGTTACATTGTAAATGTTAAGTGTTTGGTTTTGTGTAAAGCCATGTGATTTGGCATATTTTGGTATGTTTGGTGATGTATGTATATATGTGAGAAAGGCCTTTGATATGTAGTGTAATATTGCCATTTATATGCTTGTTGTAAGTTGGCATTATGGATGTCAAATGGTTGAAATTTGAAGTTGATATGCTTGTGGCTTTAGGTAAGATAGTGCATAATTGAATGTGACCATTTAGGTGATTTGATAATGTAAATTTGTTATGAAATTGAGTAGCATATTGTGGTACTTGAGTGCCTTGTAGTTGTTGGTATTGATAAAGCATGAATTTAACTTGATTTGGATGAGTTTAAATTCCATTTGAAGTTGTGGTTATATGCAAATTTGGTTGATGTGGGTGAATGAAAATTGGGTGAGAAAAATGGCTTGGTAAATAGCCTAGTTTTGTACACATGGGCAAAGACACGGGCGTGTGTCTCAACCGTGTGTGACACACGGTCAAGTGACCCGGCCGTGTGTCCCCTAGTGTTTAATTAGAAATCAAGTCAATATGCTCCACATGGCCCAGCACATGGGTGTGTGGCTTGGCCGTGTGGCATAAGTCAGTATACCCTACAGGTTTGGCACGGCCTAGCACACGGCCTGGAACACGGGTGTATGAGGCCATTTCGAAGGGCATACGTGCTGGTCACACGGGCATGTGGTTAGCCGTGTGACCCAAGTTAGAGAGTTACATGGGGTCGAACACGGGCTGGGACACGGCCATGTGATCCAATTTCGAATGTCCACATGGCTTGTGACACGGGCGTGCCTGTGGCTGTGTGAGACACACGGGTGTGTGTCCCCTGTATTTTGTTGAAATATCAGTTTAGTCTCGAACCACTTCTAAAGCATGCTTTGGGCCTCGTAGGCTCGTATTAGGGAATTGATGTATGATTGTGAATGGTTTATATTGAAAACGGAAAAATGTATGTGAAATGTATGTCCGATTGTGTTATAAGTTCGGTAATCTTCGTAACCCTATTCTAGCAATGGATACAGGTTAGGGGCATTACAATACCTCAGAAATCCAACCCCAGATAACCATAATTCACTTGTTGATTTTAGCATAAAGCTACTTTTTACGTAAAGCGTGTAAAACAACTCTCAAATGCCGATCATGCTCAATTTCACTTTCAAATAGATCAAGATCTCATCAATATACACTACCGCAAACTGATCTAGATGTGGCTAAAGCACTCTATTCATCAAATCCATAAATGCTATAAGGGCATTCGTCAAACTGAATGTCACGACCAGAAACTCATAATGGCCATATCAAGTTCTGAATGTTGTTTTTGGAACATCTAGCTCTTTGGCTCACAATTGATAGTAACCTAATCATAAATCAATCTTCGAAACTATAGTTTTCTTTTCAACTAATCAAACAGATCATCAATTCGGGGTAACAAATTTTTGTTCTTTATCGCCACTTTGTTCAATTGCCGATAGTCAATACACAATTACCATCTTTCTTTTTAACGAATAAAATAGAAGCTCCCCAAGGTGATACACTCAGCCTAATAAACTCGCGATCTTACAATTTTTGTAGCTGAGACTTCAATTCTTTTAATTCTATTCGTGCCATTTTGTACAGTGCTATAGATATCGGAGCAGTTCCTCGTACAACATCAATTACAAACTCAACTTCTCTTTCTGGTGATAGTCCTGGTAATTCCTTTAGAAAAATATCCACAAATTCACATACAATTGGGACCATATCTAATTTTGATTCAGATACATGAGTATCTAAAATAAAAGCCAAAAAAGCATCAACATCTTTTCAGATAAACTTCTAAGTAGTTAGAACTAATATCATACTAGAGATACAATCAGATCATTTTGTTTCAATGCTAACCAAATCTCAATTTGAACGTTTCAAAACAATTAGTTTCTATTTTCAACTAACCACTGCATCATGAATTGTTAAACAATCCATTCCTAGGATAACATCGAATCCATCAAATGTCAACAACATTAGATTAGCAGAAAATTCATAACCTTGAATTTTCAATGGACAATTTTTACAGACTTTATTAACTATCACACTCTAATCTATCAGATTTGAGACTCTAACATCAAATTCAGTGGACTCTACTGGTATATTCTTTTCTGAAGCTAATGTTGTGCATATATAAGAATGAGTGGATCCAAGATCAATTAATGCAATAACAGTAACATCAAAAAGCGTGAAAGTTCTAGTAATGACATCACGTGTCGTAACTTATTCTTTAGCTGAAATTGCATAAGTTCTGGCCAGTGCTCGGCCTTTAGACTTAAAAGTTGTATCACACGATTCATTGCAACTCACTCCAGATGTATTTCTAGGTCTCTATTTTCCCCCCTATGTAGTTCCAAACTTGGAAAATTGTTCTAAACCAGATTCAACCTTATTCGAACATTCCCTTATTAAATGTTTATGTGATCCACAATAAAAATAAACCTCTTTTTTAATTCTACACTCTCCCAAATGAAGCTTGCCATAACGCTTACAGGTAGAAGTGTCTGTATTCTGAACACTACTAGCATTTACCATCGAGGTAGCTTGAGTTTTTGAAGGAAATTATCTGAATGTACTTTTCCTTGTATTCCCAAAAGTAGGAATAGATTGACAACTGAAATCCCTCTGTTTCTTTGGTAGAGGTGTAAGAGAATTTTTGTTTTCATTCTGTTTGCTCGTAGTTTCTTTCTTAGCTTTAGCTTGTTTCTTATCTTTTCAAATTGCTTCCATTTTCTGGGCACATTCAGATAATACAAAAAATTCTTTAATTTCGAGCATTCCCACCATGGTCCGTATATTTTCATTCAATCTTCCTTCGATTCTAGCACACATTTTAGCTTGAGAAGTTAGTTGTTCCCAAGCATACTTATTCAGACTCACAAATTTGCGCTCATATTCAACAACATACATGCTTTCCTATTTCAGATCTAAGAATTCTCGATTCTTATCTTCCAAACATAATTGACTGACATACTTATTTTCTAAATTCAATTTGAAAGAATTCCCATGTTACTCGATCTTTTGAAATTACTAACGTTAGAGTAACCCACCACTGATAAGCATAAACAATGAAATGACACATTTCAAGCTATCTTTGGATGTACAATTCAATTCATCAAAGACACGTTGCACATTCTCTAACCAAAATTCGACTTTAGTTGGATCTTCATTGTACAATCCACAAAAATCCTCAAAATTCGACTTTGAGGATGAAAGGGTGCTAGATTAGGTACAGGAGGGGATGGAGGTTGTACAGCCATTGGATTATTCTGATTAAACTGTGTAAACCACTCATTCATGAGGGTATTACGATCTCTACTTCCAGGTAATTGAGATCTAGAAATCTTTTGGCTTGCTCCTCCATTGGAAGCGAGAGCGTGACTTTCAACTTCATCATTATGAACAGGATTATTTCTATCGACCATTTAATAATCTAAAAAGGAAAACATTGTCAGATCAGATCACGAGCATCACACAATTTATATGTTAACATGGAATGTAATTCTAGACTCGATATACGTTATGCTTAATCTTAGAACTGACTAAACCATTGCTATGATACCACTAAATATAACACCCTAACCCGTCTCCATCGTCGGATTAGAGTTACAGAATATTACAGTACCATTCGAAACATTTGAATGCAAATAGAAATGATTATGCAAGTTATTTTATATCATTCAATAAGTCATATAAATCAAGGTAAAAATACATTTATGGACCTTAAATCGAGCCTACGGGGCCCTAAAAATAATTTGAAAACAATCAAGGGACATTTTGAAGCAAAAAAGAAAAATATGGAAATTTTGAAAATATTTGAAAATAAGGGCCATGTGACATAGCCTAGACCGTGTGGCCCAAAACATGGTCGTGTGGCTACTTTACATGCCTGTATAGCCTAGAACATGGCCGTGTGGCTACTTCACATGGCCGTGTGGCTATTTCACAGGCCTGTGGACGCAGACTGTGTAACTAATTGTGCTTATGCTACATAAAGTTAGAAGGTCGTGTTGCCAAGTCGTGTAACTCACTGTGCCCGTGTGGCTTAGGGTCACATGACCGTATCGCCAAGCCATGTAACTCTCTGTGCCCATGTAGACCAACCTGCACTAAAAAGAAATAAAGCACACAGCCGTGTGAGTAAGATGTGTGTGACACATGGCCATGTGACAACTCGTGTCCTAGGTCTTGTGTACCTTAAAAAGTTTGTAAAACAAGGCACACTTTCATCCAAAACTTATCAAAACTAACCAATTCCTTTCCTTCAAAATACATTTAACAAGCCTAAAATATGCCAAAACATTCATCCGAAGTGCCTAACAAATGTGTCCTTATTGACACCACAATTCAAACACCTAAACAAAAACACATTTATCTATCAAAAGTTCATTCATCAATCCATCCATTTAACCATTAAATACCAAATCAATATGAGCTATGTCATATTTGACCAAAATATCAAACTTGCAATATAGTTATTAGCACTAAACTTGTATAAAGATCCATTAAAACATAATGTACCAAAACATGTCCATATTCTTACAAAACAAACACCCTATTTACATGCCATGATTAACCATAAATTGAGACTTCAAAAACTACCGAAAAGAGATGAATGTAAATGTATGCTCTAGTGATCTAACCAACACAATCCAATAGTTCAAGATCTACAGAGAAATAATATCCAAAGTAAGTACAAGAAAGACTTAGTAAGCTTATACAAAATCAACACACTACTTACTATGTTCATTAAGTAGCTATGAGCCTATAATCAATTGAACTTCAACCTTGTTTCAATATGATTCAAAAATTCTAAGTCAGTAATGTTTAAACATAATAATATTTAGAATTCATAACTTATTATGCTTCGTTGGAACAAATCCATATCAGATAAATTTTATCATTATGATGGGCTATTGTAAAATTACTCAATGTGTAAGTATAGAACCATATAATGCTCATAAGAGCTAATCAAATACATATTAGTTGCGTTAGGTTACCCTTCTAGGTTAAACCAATGACAACACAAAGAATCTAGCTTGGCCAGAACTAGGTAAACGTATAAAATGACAACGAATAACTAATTTAGGCTAAATCCGAGTCTCATGTTAACTCGAGTGTGTAACACATGCAGGAGCTCAATCCAGAACAGATATTCAAACTGAATTCTCACGTATGAAACTTTTACTCACTCCATCAAAATCTTTTCATAAAATTTATTACTACTCTTTATAGATGAAATTATTCTTTATAATGACAACTCAATATGTATATAGGTACAATTAATAACATTAATATTGAATTATAACCAAAACAACATTAGAAACTTGTTGAGTGATTCAACTAATAGGGACTAATCATCGATTTTCCCTTTTCCTTGTACATCCTCCACACTTTGAGATCCTTGATCTAGAGTATAACTTAATTTATTTAAATCCATTCAAACCTTATAAATACTCAATTTATACAATTAAATCCTTTTAATCACATTTATAATTTTACTCCTAAACTTTCCTTTTTATACACTTTAGTCCTTAAACCTTAAACTATCAAATTTAACACAAATCAGCTTAATTCATGCTAACAGAATTTCCTATATTCCATGAACAACCCATACATTTATCTAATTCACAAAAATTCCATGATATTTAAAAAATTTAACATATAAATCCTTTAAACATCAAAACTACTAAATATCACTTTACAAAATAGTATTATTTCACAACCAAACTTAATAATCTATCAACTAAATTCAAAAACACTTCAAACTTATTCATGGCAAGTCCCTAAACTTTTAATAGTTGCATATAATAGTTCCAGGGTTAGCTAAATTGACTTCTCGGGATTCCAAAAACATAGAAAATACAGGAAACAGTTTAAAAATCACTTACCAATTAAAGCTTAAAGGTCAAAATCTGATAACCCTAATTTTCTCTCTAATATTAACCCAAACTGGCCAAATCTAGCCTAAAAAGAAAATGAAAAAAAAGAAAAAAGAAGAAGGGCCAAACAGCCAAATATGGCCCAAAAGAAAAAAAAAAGAGCCCAAATTAAAAAGCCCAAATCGGGTATTAAATAGAAAAACACCCATGTTTCAAACCCCCATTTCTTTTTTTTCCCCATTTTTATTTTTTTCTTTTTCCTTCTTTTTCTTCTTCACTTATCTTCCCTAAAATAAAACCCTAAAAACCTTACCTTCCTAAGCTGCTGTTGCCACCATGAATGTCGCTGCCACTGTAATCAGCCACTAATTAGTTCCCCTTTCTCTTTGCCGTACACCACCACACCAAATTGACCCCAAACACCACTATTCTCTCCTCGCCGATCACCTTCCCCTTTCTTAACTAAACGTCACCGTTTCGTGAGCTAACACCCACCGTTCTTCCCTCACCATTCACCTTCCTATTTCTCTAACAATGTAGCACCCTATATTTGACCTGGTCACCAAGCCCGAATATTAGGATGCCAAACCACTGTATCATGTCATACTCATAGTAAATTGTCACATTATTAAGAAATCATCCTCTTTATCGGTGATCTTAAAAATTTTTAGTCAAACAATATCAATCATCATTAGAACATACCAAACATAAATAAACTTATAGTAATAATTGAACATGCATTAGGATCACTTAGCAAAATTTACAAGACAATTACATAGGTATTTATACAAGAACACGGGTATCAATATTTTCCTTGCACGGTATCAATACCGTATGGAAAACTGGTACCAAATCAGCATTCAGTTTCTTGTCCAAAAATTCAAACATGGAAAATATCGTACAATTGAAAAAGAATCAATAAAATTACCCTGAGTGTCAGTACTCGTGAAAGATATTGATACCAAATTATGTTATTGACTCCTTGCACATTTCAAAATCACAGAGGTATCATTTTTACAGTACAAATATCGATACCTCTACTCTAGACAAGAAAAATACAACATACTTGAGCATATAAATCATTCCGACATGTACCAATCCATCATGCTATCATATCATCATCAAATAAACATCAAAACGGCCATAGTGATAATCTCAAACACTAAAGGTAACTCCGAGCATTAATCAACATAATACGAAATGAATCTCATAAATTTAGGAACAAATAATCTATGGAATCATCCAAAACATCATGTTAAATACCTATAAAATTCTACCACATTACCTTATTCCCAAAAGATAAACAATTAACAATAACACCTACGAAATAAGGAAAATGGACTTACTTGGATCACCCCTTAGAACCACACCACTCACACTAGCATTAACTACTCTACAAGGGTTTAAAAAGGGAGTGGGTAAGCTTAAGAAGCTTAGTGAATGCTCAAAATAACCATAATGTACATATAATATCAAAGGTTAAACAAGAGCATACTACAACATGTTCACAACCATATTCTAATCGAGTCAAAATATCACATTAACATTTCATTAAATCATAAAACTAACATATAATCGTACATGAAATTACACTTAACTCACTTATATATAATTCATTTGACAACAATTCATCAAGACTCAACAACTATACATACTTTAATAACCCACCAATCTAGCTGATGTATTCATATACATTCACAAGTTAATGGAAACAATCCAAACCATATCTACATACACAAGTTACTATGAGAATATACTAACATTTTCATGAAACTTAAATCAACTCATTTAGCATAAAATTCACATGTTTAAGGGTCCATTGTAACAGTCCGTTTTCAGTGAAATCAGAATAGTGGTTTTGGGACCACAAATCCAATGTTGAAATATTTATTTTATTATTATTTTATTGTCTCAAACATGATAGTAGTACCGTATAAAAATTTTGTTAAGAAATTTTACCGTTTACATGTTCAATTTGATAAAAAGGACTAAATCGTATAAAGTGCAAAAGTTGAGCTCTAGTAGCTAAAGGTATAAATAGCTATAGAACCTTAAAGTTTGAGTCCTTATAGGGTAATTAGACCATAAATGTTGATAGTGGAATATGATTTCTTGGTATTAGTGAAAATTATAATGTTTTAAAAGGATACAATGGCAATTAGTTAAATAATTTTAAGTAAAATAAAACAAATTACATTATCATCATCTTTCATTCATTCTCCACTAAAACTAGGGCTAAGAATAAGCCACTGAAGTGCTTTCAATTTCAGCAACTTCACCTTGCTTGTGTGGTATGTATTTTAGTTTCGTTTTTAATGATTTTTATGTTTTCGGGATCGTTGTAGCTTAATCTAGCTAGCCCGAAGATTAATTTATAAAACTGTTAAAAGATTAGAGTTTTTCCATGAATGAATATAGGTTGCTTTTGATGTTTGAAGAAAGAAAATGGATAGTTGTTACGAGATTTTTAATGAATTTGTAATTTAGGTATTAAATTGAAAAATAGAAAAATAGTCATGGTGAAATTGTGAAATAAATAAAATATAGGGCTTGCTAGGGACCTATTTGATATTCGACTATGATGGGTTAAGGATGAATTGCATGAATTTCCATTTTTATGAGCTAGGGACTAAATTGAAAAGAAATCAAAATTAAGGGCAAATTTTTAATTTTGCTAAAATGTAAATTTGGGTTAAATTGATAAAATAAATATTGGTTTGAGGTAAATTTATCCATTTAGATCAAGACAAACCTCATACGGCTTTAGATCGAGGCAAAGATAAAGTTTCAGATTAGTTGCCTCCGTATCTATGTTTACTCGTCAAGGTAAGTTCGTGTAATTATATTGTATTTATATGTTTTCAATTGAATTATACATATGTTATAAATTTCCATCTATATACCGACCACGTATCCAACGACATACGATGATTATCGAGCTCCGTTTGAACTTTAGGAATTCATAGGAAACAAATGACATGTCATTATGGTTTACATGATTTGGGTGCTGGTCTTGAACATCCTATCAATGGCTGAGGTCTGGCATGTGTTGCGGATACTCCACAGCTCGTGCGAGTAGCATCTTGTAGCTATGTTTTGACCCACAACTCGTGTGAGTAGGCTTATTTTCATAGCTCGTGTGAGCATTCTGATTCAAAGCTCATGTGAGCATACATGTACAGGAAATGATGGATTACAATTATATGAGTTAGCACACTATGTGTGAGCTATCCAGGGTATCCAATAGTATTCTAAATGGTTCAATAGGCATGATTCAAAAAGAGGACGGTAAGAGTTCGATACGAACTGTGACATAAACACATGAATTTCATTGAAATGGTAATACATGGTATATTGAGAGTTGATATGGATGATATATGTATTTGATACATGATAAAATATTGTGTTCATCTAAGATCATATTGTCTATGTTATATATTTAAATGGCTAACATGTTTGGTGTACATGCTTAGGCTTTGGCCAAATTGCGGTTGGAATATGCCTTGTTAACTTACCTATTATTTGATTAAATGGTAAGTTTTGTTTTACATTATACGAACTTACTAAGTAATTATGCTTACTCTATGTTATTTTCTGTGTTTTATAGTGAATTGAAAGCTTATTCGGGTTGAAAACTTGTCAGGGTTATATCACACTGTCCATCAGCTATATCAGTACTTTTGGATATTTCTAAGTTTGGTTATAATGGCATGTATAGGTATTTTGGTTGATAAAGTAGCCATTGGTCTTCCCTGGTGTTTATGGCATTTTGAGTGATGATATGGTTTTAGTTTTGGCATGTATATATTTGGCCTTTAAGTGGTTGATTTTTTTATTATGATTAAATGATTGAAGATGAAATGGTAACTTAAAATGTATGTAAAAATGGTCTTGTGATATGTTTAAATATGGTGTTTTAATACTTTTGTTATAAATGTCATGAATGGTTATAAGTGCTAGTTGTTGAATGGCATATTTGGTACCTTTTGGTATGAAATTGATAGGTAAAGCAAATGGTATGTTTTGTTATAAACATAGCTAAAGGTTAGTTGGACATTTGGCCAAATTGTGTTTATAAGTGTACATGTTTGATCGTTGAGATTAAGGTGCCCTTTGGGCATATTGGTTGTATGAAAATGTATCATATTTGATTAGCTTGATTATGTATGGTTTTGATGCATTTTGATGGCTTGTTGAATTGTGAAAAAGTAATTGTAGGTACATGCATGAATGGTTGAGAAAAATGGCCTATTTTTTGTCCACACAGGCAGAGACACGGGCATGTGTCTTAGTCGTGTGTGACACACGGCCAGGTGACGCAGTCGTGTGTCCCCTGTAGCTTTCAAAGTATTGCAGGTTAGGTTGTTACATGACTTGGGACACGGGTGTATGGCTTCGCCATATGACCCAAGTCAGTGAGTTACATAGGCACGGACATGTGCTAGGAGACAGCTGTGTGTCTCTACTTCGAATGCCCACATGGCCTGGCCACACGGGCGTGTGACCCTTGCAGTTTTGAAAATTTTCATTATTTTTTGAAAAATTTTATATGTTTCTGATTTAGCCCCGACTTGTTTGTAATGTGTTTTTTTTAGCCTTGAAGGCTCGTATAAGGGACAATATGCATGTAATGGATTGTTTTTGATATGATTAATGATATGAATTGAAATGTTTATAATTTTTGTTTGTTTTGAAATGAAAACTCTGGTAATGCTCTATAACCCTATTTCGGTGATGGATATGGGTTAGGGATGTTACATTTATTGGTACCAAAGATACGGTTTAGTCGATTCTTGGACTGAACGTAGCGCACGTAAGTCTAGCTATACATGCCATCATATAACCTGTGATAGTGAGATATCTCTTGACCGTTTTAAAACATGTTTTCTTATAACAATGACATCCAATCGAGCTAACTTCGATGAAGTTGAAAGTAACGTGCAAGCCTCCATTCATGGAGCAGCATCAAGTGGTTCAAGGCCCATATCTGAGGGCCGAGGAGGAGAAGCTATGGAAGCTTTCTTCCAGATGATGAGTGAATGGTTTATTGAGTTCGTACGGATGAACCTGACTGCTCAACAACCTTCACCCCCTTTTGTTCCCCAACCTGTCCTATTATTCCCCAAAGCTTGAAACCTTTACGAGTTTATAAGACGCCTGTTGATAAGATTTGTATGCACGAGTCTGAAGAATTTAGAGCTAGTGCTGAAGATGTTCCCGAGAGATTAGAATTCTAGTTAGAGAATACTATCGGGGTTTTTGACAAACTATCTTATTCTCCGACCGAGTGTGTTAAGTGTACGGTATCTTTTTGAAAAACTCAGCTTACCAGTGGTGGAACACGTTGATTTCAGTTGTACCAGGAGAGTGTATAACTTGGGAATTCTTCCAAACTGAGTTCCAAAAGAAATATATTAGTCAAAGATTTATGGATCAGAAATGTAAAGAATTTCTTGAGCTAAAACAGAGCCGTATGTCTGTGTCAGATATGAACGAGAGTTTGGCAAACTAAGAAAATATGATCGGGAATGCATTCCAACCAAAACTGTCATGTGTAAAATATTTGAGGAAAGGTTAAATGAAAATATAAAGCTTTTAGTCGGAATGCTTGAGCTAAAAGAGTTTGTTGTCTTATTTGAACGGGCACATAAGGCCGATGAGCTTAGTAAAGAGAAAACAAATGTTGATTTTGACGCTAGTGAATTGAGAAAGTGATCGATTGGGCAGTCATAGAAGAGACCAAAAGAACATCACAATCGTTCCAAAACTTCAGTTGGTTATTCTAGTAGAGATAGAGGTAATCGGCATTCAAGTACAAAGCCTCAGGCTACATTTATAGTGAATGTAGGTAGTGTCAAAGATAACATGCCCGAGTGTAAGCACTATAAAAGACCGTATTACGGTGAATGTAGATTGAAGAACGGAGCAAGTTTTAGGTTTGGTTCCTTCGGACACTATCCTAGAGATTGCTCAGAGAAGTCTGTGAAAGAAAAAGTTGATTGCTCAGAGAAGTCTGTGAAAGAAAAAGTTCAGATTATGAGGCCAAGCAACACTTCTGCAAGAGGTAGACCGCCTCGTAATCCTAGAAATGTGAGTGGTAGTCGTGGTGAAATAAAAGACTCTGTTGTGAGATCTGAGGCAATAGCACTAGCCAGAGCTTATGCTATTCACGCACGAGAAGAAGCTTCTGCGCTAGATGTTATTACTGGTACTTTCTCTATTTTTGATATTGATGTTACTGCTTTGATTGATTTGGGATCAACCCATTCGTATGTATACACGAATTTAGTATCTAGTAAGAATTTACCTATTGAGTCCACTGGATTCATGGTTAATGTGTTGAACCCCTAGGTCAGTATGTGTTAGTTGATAAAGTTTGCAAGAACTGTCCTTTGATGATGCAGGGTCACAATTTTCCAGTTGACTTGACTTGTTGCTATTGTCATTTGATGAGATTTTGGGCATAGACTGGCTAACTCTACATGATGCTGTTGTGAACTGTAGATGAAAACTTATTGTATTAAAATGTCAGAATAGTGAAACACTTCAGATTGAATCAGAAAGTTCGAATGGGTTGCCTATTGTTATTTCAGCTATGTCAGTGCAGAAATATGTGAAAAAAGGTTGCAGTGCTTTCCTTGCATATGTATTGGATTCTAAAGTGTCTGAATTGAAGCTTGAATTAGTGCCAGTGGTTTGTGAGTATCCTGATGTGTTTCCAGAGGAGTTACCTGGATTATCGCTGATCAGAGAGGTTGAGTTTGTTATTGAATTAGTAATACTAGGGACATCACTAATATCGATAGCACCGTACATAATGTCTCCTACTGAGTTAAAAGAGTTGAAAGCACAGTTGCAAGAAGTGACGAATAGGGGTTTTGCTCGACCCAATTTCTCACCTTGGGGTGCACTTGTTCTATTTGTTAAGAAAAAGGATGGATTGATGAGATTGTGTATTGATTACCATCAGCTCAACAAGGTTACAATCAAGAATAAGTATGCACTACTGTGAATTGACGATATGTTTGATCAGTTGAAAGGTGCAACAGTATTCTCAAAGATTGATCTTCGTTTTGGCTATTATCAACTACTAGTTAAAGATTCTGATGTGCCTAAAAATGTGTTTAGAACTAGGTACAAACGTTATGAATTTATTGTGATGCCATTTGGTTTAACTAATACACTTGCAGCATTTATGGATTTGATGAATAGAATTTTCAGATCGTATTTAGACAAGTTTGTTATAGTTTTTATTGATGATATTCTGATTTATTCACGAGATGAGTCTGAGCATGCTGAGTATTTGATAATTGTATTGCAAACCCTGTGAGAAAAATAACTTTTTTCCAAATTTAAAAAATGTGAATTTTGGCTCTAAGAAGTCGGTTTCCTAGGGCATATAGTATCGGCCGAAGGCATTAGAGTTGATCCAAGCAAAATTTTAGTAGTTATTGACTGGAAACCTTTGAGAAACATATCTAAAGTTGGAAGTTTTCTATGATTAGATAGTTATTATAGAAGGTTAGTCAAGGGATTGTTGATGATTGTGACACCGATGGCGCAACTACTATAGAAAGATGTGAAATTTGAATGGTCTGAGAAATGTCAGCAAAGTTTCAATCAATTGAAAGCACTACTGAATGAGGCACCAGTTTAGTCTAGCCTGAATTGGGTAATTTGTGATTTTCAATGATGCATCTTTGAATGGTTTAGGATGTGTTTTGATGCAGGAAGGCAAAGTAATAGCTTATGCTTCCAGACAGTTAAAGCCACACGAAAAAAATTATCTGACACATGATTTAGAACTGGCGGCTATTGTGTTTGTGTTGAAAATTTGGCGACACCATTTATACGGCAAAAAAGTCATATATTTACTAATCATAAAAGTTTGAAGTATCTAACATCGTAGAAAGATTTGAATCTGAGACAGCGTAGGTGGCTCGAACTACTGAAAGATTATGATTTGATCATTGATTATCATCTGGGTAAAGTGAATGTAGTTATTGATGGTTTGAATAGAAAGACTTTATTTACGCGATTGACATTATCCGATTATGGTTCAATCTTAGCTGAGTTAAAAGCTAGACCGATATTTTTACAGTAGATCTGTAAAGCTCAGAAGTGTGATGATGAGTTGCTAGCTAAATGGGTACAGAGTGAGCCAACTTCTGATTCAGAATTTTAGGTTGGACCCGACGATTGTTTGTTATTTAGAGATAGAATTTGTGTACCAAATAAATAAGATGTAGACTGATTTGAAATAGATATATTAGTGGCTAGGAATGAAATGCGAGATTTTTGACTTTGTATCAAGATGTTTAGTATGTCAACAAGTTAAAGCTGAACATCAAGTACCTTTTGGATTATTGCAGCCAGTGATGATACCGGAATGGGAATGGGATTGAGTTACAGTGGACTTCGTATCGGGTTTACCCCTATCTCCAAGGAAGAAAGATGTAATTTGGGTTGTTGTTGATCATTTGACGAAGTCTGCACATTTTATACCAGTACATACAGATTACTCCCTTAAGAGGTTAGCTAAATTGTACGTTTCTGAGATTGTCAGATTGCATGGGTGCTAGTTTTCATCATTTCAGATAGAGATTCGGGGCTTACATCACGATTCTAGAAAAAGTTACAGGAAACTATAGGTACACGATTGCATTTTAGCACTGTATTTCATCCTCATACTTATGGCCAGTCTGAGCAAGTAATTTAGATGCTCGAGGATATGCTTCGTTGTTGTGTACTTGTAACACCCCTTACTCGTGTCTGATGCCGGGACAGGATACACGAGGCATTACCAAACTTAAACACAAGCTTTCATACAAAACTGAGACATGGATTTTAGTTCAAATTTAAAACTTTTTGTTCACATGAATATTGTCCCTTATATGGGTCCTCGAGGCCCAAAACATGCATTGGGTGTGGTTTGGGACTAAACCGAGAACTTTCGAAACTTTCATCTCACTTAGAAAATTTTTCATCAAAACAGGAGTCACACACCCTTGTGGGTAGGCCGTGTGGTCACACACACCCTTGTCCTCAGCTCGTGTAACTCTCTATTTATGATGTCATTAATCGAAATAGGGTCTGTAACGCCCCAGATTTTGGGCCTAGAAGTATTAGGTCTTGAGTATGGGAACAGTTAGAAAGTGGCTCATAAATATTTAGTTGTGTAAGAAGTTGACACAAAAATCTGTCTGTTTCAGTGGTTATGTGTTCTGGGAGTGTCTGAGACGTCTTGGGTTCAAGCCTAGGTAGGTGCAAAAAGTTTTTTTTTGAATGGATTAAGCACAGTCTCTTGGCAGTAGGCTTTTAAATAAAAATGGGTAAAGCATGACAGAAAAGAGCCTGTTGGCCCAGGGGATAAGTGGCGTGTTACCATTTTTTGAGGTCTGAAGTTCGAGCCTTAGTTTGTGTAATGGGGGTTTTATTTTGCTACCTATGCCGTGTGGGTAGTAGAGTTTGACTGAAATACAACAGAGTTGTTGTGGAATTTGAATTGGATGGTTGAGAGATTGGAGGAGATATTTGAGGAGTGGATTAAGGGTTGGTGGATGGTTTGAGTGATTTGGGGAGGAAAATTTGGGATTTTGAAAGGAATGAGGAGTGTTGTGCCGATTGGGGACTCTAGGCACTCATTGAGTTCAGTTTTGGTAAGTATGGTACTTCTTTTGGTTGATTCTTTTCTTTGGAAATCGAGTGGTGCCTAGAGAATGTTGCTGTGTTTGCGTTTGTTCTTTCGGGTTTGCATTTTGGGTTTTATTTTTCCCCTTGTCGATTTCTCCCTTCTCCTCTCTCAAATTGTTCAGCTTTTTACTCCTGGGTTTAACCGATTCTCTTTTTTTCTCTATTTTCCCATACCTTGGCTGAATATTGTAGGGCTTATTTCGTGTTGCATTTTCTTCAAGTCGTTCTCTTCTCCCACCACCATTTTGGCCTATTGCATTGTCGAATATTATTTCTTCCACTCCCTCTTGTTTTGGTTTTGGGTAATCTTGTTACTTCCCTGCCGATTTCCTTCCTCCATTCTTCCTTTTTCTTTAGTAAGCATATGTTGGTCAAATAGTGTGTGGTAAGTCCCTTCTGCCCTTTTAGTTTTTCTCCCATTTTTGGCCGTTTCTCATCTCCTCTCTATTCCTGGTAGTGCTCCTTTTGGTTTTTAAAAGTTCTCGAGGAGTGAAAGTGCTTACAAGTGTTATTGAAGTGATCAAATATCTCTCTGCACTCGATTATATGTAATGTGGTCCTTATTTATCACGTATTGATCCTTGGTGCATGGCTTCTATAATAGGGTGTTGACCGATTGCTTTACTTTTCCCTTATCTCTGGTTTGGTTTCCAATAAGTCGATATATAATGATTCAAGCCATAGGTTTATGTAATCATCATTAATAGATTTTTCTAGTAATGCAGTTATTCGACAAGGAGGGTGTAATCAACCTTCGTCAGCGATTTAGCAAACTAAACCATACTTGTTCAATCAAGGAAAGTATCTATTATTTTGGGATTAAGTATTAAAGAGGAGAGTGATTTACCCTATTGTCAAACGGCTAATTGAATGCCTTGAATAAGTGTAGGTTGGGCGCTCGTGGAATTCTAGCACTTTTCGCAAACAAGTGTGTAACCACACTGCTATAAACGTAGATCGGCAAAAGCCGAAAAAGTATGACTGTTGTCGCTACACTAGCGTTCGCTCGCTCGTGTGGTAACCCGAATGCATAAAACGTGGCTATTAGATCGTAGAGGCCACTATGAGCGATGTTATGGGCTTAGGCCGTTCTGGGCCACGTTGGGCCGAATTGGCGTGTGGGCCCCACGGGCTTGTGGGCCCTACACGGGTAAACCACATGGACATGTGGAGATTATTGGGCCAGGCTATGTAGTTCACACGGCCAAGGCAATTTTTGGGCTTTGTGGGCCACACGAGTGTGTGGGCCCACATGGGTCACACTATGGGCTTTGGGCCCATTTTCATTGTATGACTATTAAGGTTACAGGGGTCGCCCGAGATGACTATGGGTCAGTAAGTGTACCTAGACCCTCTTTGTGGTAAAATGACTGTATTGCCCCTGTGTGGTAAAATGACTATTTTGCCTTTATGTGGTAAAATGACTATTTTGCCCTTATGAGGTAAAATGACTATTTTGCCCTTATATGGTAAGATGATTGTTTTGCCCTTATGTGATGTATGTTTATATTTTAGCATGCCATTTGTAACTGTATTGAGTACATGTATAATATTATGATATGACATGACACATCGCATGATGCATTGCATGGGGATGGGGATGTGTTTATATATGATTGGAGGAAGTATACTGTACTGACAGCTCTGCTGTAAATCACTGATTGCTCTAATCCTATTATACTGGCAGCTCTGCTGCAAATACTGTTTAGTGCGGCAACCGGTGGTAATTCTGGTGTGTAGGGATGGGTGGGTTGATTATATCCCCACATGGAGTGTAAGGTTGGATGGAGATGGAGTGTAGAGGCTAGATGGGTATGACTTGCATATTGTTTACTGTTACTGCACTGTTTGCTGTTACTGCAATGGGCCAAGGCTCGAACATATGACTGTTTCTGTATTGAGATGGGCTAAAGCCCAAACTGATATTGTCACTATTACTGATATGGGCTTAGGTCCAGACTGTTTTTATTCACTGTATGTTTGACTATTTGCTTATTAAGGGATTACACGCTGAGTTTTCGTAAACTCACCTTTCTGCTTATCTGCACAGGTAATCCTTAGTTGGATCGGTGCTACGAGGGACTCTAAGGTGGCCACACAACCGCTTATGCTTCCATGTTTGGCTTTTAATTTATAAGTATTCTTAATTTGGGTATTTATAATGTAATAAGGCCTCTTTAAATTTTTATTTTTAATTTGGGGTTATATTTATTTTGAGTTATATCCGCTAGCGATAGGATGCGGGTTTTCAAAAAGACAAATGTTTTCCAAGAATACGTAATTGTTTTAAGAGCTTCCACAAGAGACAACGTTTTAAAAACTAAAGATGTTTTAACATGAGCAATCTTCGATGAACAACATGTTTTAAAATTATGATTAGAAACACACATAGAGATTAATTATAGAACGAGTTTTTCAATGACATCTCGCTTTACGAAAAACACTTCAATGTGACATCGCCAGATTCGGCCATAATGTCTAGGTCGGATTTGGGTGGGCTGTTACAGGGTCACACGGCCAACTCACATGCCCATGTGCTAAGGCCGTGTCCTTCACACGACTGATACACACAGCCATATCTCTGCCCGTGTGTTTACTACTGGGCATTCTGTTTTACCTAATTAGGGTGCAGGGGACACACGACTGGATCACACGCCCATAGATACATGCTCGTGTGTCTACCCGTGTGGACAATTACAAGGTTATTTTCCAAGCTATTTTGCCACCTTCACTTGCACACATTCATATAACATTACATGGCACAAATCATGACATATAAATTCCTTCAAAAACAACTACAATCAAGCAATAACATATCATTTTCATACCATCATCTATCATGCATTATAACGTTAGGCCTTGCCAAATCTTTTCATGCTAAATTCACACTCAAAGGGAATTAACATATGAATAGACTCATAACCATCATATATCAAGCAAATATAAACCACACTACAAAACATTGACATATGCACATATATATTTATATGGGCTCACAACCAATTAGCCAATATAAGCCAATGTACATGGCTACACATTACATCAAACCTTTAACCATTAAAAGCCAATACCTTTGGCTAAATCATAATGACACATTCACAAATGACTTAGTCCCTATACACGCCATAACTTAATAAGTTTGTTTTCACTTTTACCCCTCAATGATAGCTTGATAGTATGATGGCATCTCCGGCGGTCTCCAACCCGAGCTAGCTAAATTAACCTATAAGAGATGGGAAAGGAAGGGGAGTAAGCTATAAAGCTTAGTAAGTTCATATGCAAATAATAAACAACTATTAACATTCATTTATTTTTCCCATTCATAAGAATGTTATTAATGTAATTTGTATTAAATCTCATGATTACCACTTATTCATAATGCTTACTCCTTATCTTACAAACACTAGTTACATGTCTTGGCATTAGACTAACAACCATGATCTCCTTATTATAGCATATCACATTATTTAACAAGTTATTCAACTCTCTTAACAACATGCTAATCATTTACAAGTAATCATAATTTCAACATATAGATTAACAATCTTTCACATATCTATAGCTCGCTTCTCTCTATGTTTTCATAATGACTTAAAATGACAATTATGCTTGCCTCTTATTTTTATCATATCCATTGGATCATAGCTTAAGTACATACATCGTACTATATCACAACCCAATTAGGCTCATAAGCCTAACACATGATCATTTTCAAATCTTATCATGCATCCATTTATCATAAATGTAATTCACTAATCACATGGTTACAGTATCTCAGAAGCATAACTTGTTCATGTACATTCTTACCAAGAATTCATCATATACCAAAATCATTTCACATGAATTCTGTGTACATACCTGTACCACATGTAATATAGTCACATACTTACTTGTATGCATTCTTACCATATTTTCATAGTATACTGAGTCATTTACTCATGAGTTATAAGTACATACCTGTACTAACTCGTAGCATATTCTCATATTTCCTCATCATTGACTTACTTGTCAAATAACTCATTGATTTACTCGTTGAACACTTGGAATACTATTGGATACACGGAAGGCTTGCACATAAGTGCCACCTAAAGCTACCTCATATCACATAACAAATAAATGCTCATTCTCGAGCTACTCACGAGTCTGCTCACACAAACTATCGGTCAGGATGTAGCTACACGGGCTGTTCACACAAGCTGTCAGGTATCTGCAACACACGCTGGACTACCCAGCCACCGGTAGGACGTACAAGACCAGCACCCGAAACCACATAAACATATATCACATATCCGATGAGCTCATAAATCACATGATTCCTAGTGACATGTCATATTGTATCCTAAATTATTGCTAAGGTTCAAACGGGATTTTTCGATATCACATCTTCGTCGAACTCGTTCACAAAGACTCTCTCATTGACCGTAATATTGTTCATACATTCGTTCCAACAATTAAACATAGAAATTCATACATTAATAAAGGATTAAAACATGATACAACATTTCATTATTTACACATGAACTTACCTCGACACCAAAATGGAAAAAGGGACCTAACCATCAATTTCTCATTTTTCGCCCGTTCTAGGTCCGAATCTCATTTTCTTTGATCTAATATCACATTTAGTCCATTTATTAGTCACATTACTCAATGTGACCCAAAAATCATACTATGGAAACATTACATTTTTACCTCTAAAGTTTGTCATAATTATACTTTTGCCCCTAAGCTCGTAAAATAATTTTCATTCAATTTCTTTGTACTTTAAGCCTAGCCAAACCACTTTCATAACTATAACAACCCACAATTTCCACTAAATCACACTTTTATGACAAATTTTATAACTTTTATAAATTAGTCCTTTTTATCATTTTCACCAAAAACTACTTAGTAAAAGTCGTTTAACACACAACAAGCATTCATATTCCTCCATTAAACATCAAAATACACAAATGTCACACATGGGTAAATTTTTAAACATGAACCCTACTTCAAATCAAGGGTAGAAATAGGTAAATCGGGTTACGAGGATCTCAAAAATGTAAATAACATTAAAAACGGGGCTAGATTGCACTTACTATAGAGCTTGGAAAGCTTGAACAAAACCTTAGCCATGGCTTCCATGGTAGCATGAGAAATGAAGAAGATGACATCTTTTTCTCATGTTAAATTGGCTTTATTAGCCAAATTACTAAAATACACTTAATGAAAACAACTTAAAACATACCAAACCATGACCATATTTGTCCACAAATTATCCAATGGTCTAAGTACCATATAAGGACCTCCAATTTAAAATTTCATAACAATTGGACACCTCTAGCTTTTAGAACTCAAGTTTTGTACTTTTTACAATGTAGTCCTTTTGACTAAATTGATGCCCAAACGTCGAAATTTTCAAACTAAATTTTCACTAAATCATTTCGTGAAATTGTAGACCATAAAAATAAATTTTCTTACGTCAAATTTATGGTCTCGAAACCACTGTTTCGACTAAGCCCAAAATCGGGCTGTTACAGTATTAGAGTTTGAAGGCAACTGGGAGAAATATTTACCGTTGGCTACATTCACGTATAACAATAGTTATCAGTCGAGCATTAAGATGGCACTGTATGAAGCTTTGTATGGTCGTAAATGCCGTACTCCATTATATTGGACTGAGCTCAGTGAGAAAGAGATTCACAGGGTTGATTTGATTTGTGAAATTGAAGAAAAAGTAATGTGATTCGGGATAGTTTGAAAACAGCTTCGAATAGACAAAAATCATATGCAGATCTTAAGTGTAAAGATATTGAATTTCAAGTCAACGATAGATTGTTTCTAAGAGTATCACCCTGGAAGAAAGTACTTTGGTTCGGCCACAAAGGGAAGCTAAGTCCGCAATTTATCGGGTCGTATGAGATTATTAAAAGAATCGAACCTGTAGCGTATCGTTTAGCTTTGCTGTTAGAGTTAGAAAAGATTCATAATGTCTTTCATGTATTTACATTATGATGGTATTGATCTAACCCTTCACATGTTATCTCTCTGACGGATGGAGAGATTCTGCCTGATATGTCGTACAGTGAGGAACCGATCAAAATTCTGGCTCGAGAGGTTAAAGAATTGAGAACTAAGAGCATAGCTTTTTGTAAAGGTTCTTTGGAAATGACATGGGATAGAAGAAGCCACTTGGGAACTGAAGGAAGCTATGAGAAATCAATATCCGAACCTCTTTCCTGGTAAGATTTTCAGGTACAAAAATTCCTTTAGGGGGGAGAGTTGTAATAGCTCATTTTCAGTGAAATTGGAACTGTGGTTTTGGGACCACAAATTTGAAGTCTAATTATTTATTTTATTATCTACATCATGATAATAGTACCGTATAAAAATTTCGTTAAGAAATTTTACTCTTTACATGCTTAATTTGATAAAAAGGACTAAATCGCATAAAGTGCAAAAGTTGAGCTCTAGTAGCTAAAGGTATTAAATAGCTATAGAACCTTAAATTTTGAGTCCTTATATGGTAATTAGACCATAAATGTTGATAGTGGAATATGATGGCTTGGTATTAGTGAAAATTATAATGTTTTAAAAGGATATAATGTTAATTAGTTAAATATTGTTAAGTAAAATAAAACAAATTACATTATCATCTTCTTTCATTTATTCTCTACCAAAACTAGGGTTAAGAATAAGCCATTGAAGAGCTTTCAATTTCGGCAACTTCACCTTGCTTGTGTGGTATGTATTTTAGTTCTATTTTTTATGATTTTTATGTTTTCGGGATCGCTGTAGCTTAATCTAGCTAGCCCGGGGATTAAATTGTAAAATTGTTAAAAGACTAGAGTTTTTACATGAATGAATATAGGTTTATTTTGATGTTTGATGAAAGAAAATGGATAGCTATTGGTAGACAAACAACTTTTGTCAAGAGATTTTTGATGAAATTGTCATTTAGGTATTAAATTGAAAGATGGAAAAATAATCATGGTGAAATTGTGAAATAAATGAAATATAGGGCTTTCTAGGGACCTATTTGATATTCGGTTATGATGGGTTGAGGATGAATTGCATGAATTTCTATTTTTATGAGCTACAGACTAAATTGAAAAGAAATCAAAGTATAGGGGTAAAATTATAATTTTGTTAAAATGTAAATTTGGGTTAAATTAAATAAAATACATATTGAAATGAGCTAAATTTATCCATTTAGATCAAGACAAACTTGTACGGCTTTAGATCGGGGCAAAGATAAAGTTTCGGATTAGTCGCCTCTGTATCTACATTTACTCGTCGAGGAACGTTCATGTAATTATATTGTATTTATATGTTTTCAATTGAATTATACATATGTTGTGAATTGCCATATATATATATATCGGTCGCATATCCCATAATGTATGACGATTATCGAGCCCCATTTGAACCTTAGGAATTCATAGGATACAAATGACATGTCAGTAGGGTTTACATGATTCAAATGTTGGTTCTGAACATCCAGTAAATGGCAGACATCCACCATGTGTTGCGGATACTCCACAGCTCATCTGAGTAGTATCGTGTAGCTACATTTCAACCCACAACTCGTGTGAGTAGGCCTATTTTCATAGCTCGTGTGAGCATACATGTACAGGACTTGAAAGATTATAATTATATGAGTTAGCACACTATGTGTGAGCTATCACGGGTATCCAACGACATTCTAAATGGTTCAATGGGCATGATTCAGAAAGAGGACAGTAAGAGTTCAATATGAACTATGACATAAACACATATGAATTTCATTGAAATGGTAATACATGGTATATTGAGAGTTGATATGGATGATATATGTATTTGATACATGATAAAATGTTGTGTTCATCCAAGATCATATTGTCTACTTTATATGTTTAAATGGCTAACATGTTTGGTGTACATGCTTAGGCTTTAGCCAAATTGTGGTTGGAATATGCCTTGTTAACTTACCTATTATGTGATTAAATGGTAAGTTGTGTTTTACATTAAACGAACTTACTAAGCAATTATGCTTACTCTGTGTTATTTTCCATGTTTTATTGTAAATCGAAAGCTCGTTCGGGTTGGAAACTTTTCAGAGTTATATCACACAATCCATCAGCTATATTGGTACTTTTGGATATTTCTAAGTTTGGTTATAATGGCATGTATAGGTATTTTGGTTGATAAAGTAGCCATTGGTCTTCCCTTGTGTTTATGGAATTTTGAATGATGATATGGATTTAGTTTTGGCATGTATATATTTGGCCTTTAAGTGGTTGATGTTTTGGGTTATTATGGTTGAATGATTGAAGATGAAATGGTAACTTAAAATGCATGTATAAATGGTCTTGTGATATGTTTAAATATGGTGTTTTGATACTTTTGTTATAAATGTCATGAATGGCTATAAGTGCTAGTTGTTGAATGGTACATTTGGTACCTTTTGGTATGAAATTGATAGGTAAATTGAAGGGTATGTTTTGGTATAAACATAGCTAAAGGTTAGTTGGACATTTGGCCAAATTGTGTTTATAAGTGTGCATGTTTGACCGTAGAGATTGAGGTGTCCTTTGGGCATATCGGTTGTATGCAAATGTATCATATTTAATTAGCTTGATTATGTATGGTTTTGATGCATTTTGATGGCTTGTTGAATTGTGCAAAAGTGATTGTAGGTACATGCATGAATGGGTGAGAAAAATGGCCTATTTTTCATCCACACGGGCAGAGACATGGGCGTGTGTCTCAGTTGTGTGTGACACACAACCAAGCGACACGGTTGTGTGTCCCCTGTAGCTTTCAAAGGGTTGCAAGTCAAACTGTTACACGGCCTAACACACGGCTTGGCACACAGGTGTGTGAAGAAATTTCGAAGGGTACACGGCTTGGCACACAGGTGTGTGGCTTGGCCGTGTGACCCAAGTCAGTGAGTTACATGGGCACGGACACATGCTGGGACACAGTCGTGTGTCCCTACTTCGAATGCCCACACGGCCTAAGAAACGGGCATGTATCTTGGCCATGTGAGTCACGACTTGGCCACACGGGCGTGTGACCCCTGCAGTTTTGTAAATTTTCATTGTTTTATGAAAAATTCTATATGTTTCCGATTTAGTCCTATCTTGTTTCTAATGTGTTTTTTCTGACAATATGCGTGTTATTTATTAGTTTTGATATGATTAATGATATGAATTAAAATGTTTATAATTTTTGTTCATTTTGAAATGAAAACTTCGGTAATGCTCTGTAACTCTATTCTGGCAGTGGATACGGGTTAATGGTGTTGCATCCATATCACATCATATTACCACAACAAATACGATCACATTTAACCGATAAACCGATAATTTGTATAACAACCACATACTCATTTAGGCATACATCACATTACACATATATACATTTTAAGATAATTTGGAACTTGAGGCTATGAAACATGAAAGTGGGCTCTATCACCACAGATTGAATACACGGATCTCCAACACACCAAATGGCTCATAGAGTCAAACATATCCCAAAAATGAAGCATAAAGCTAACACTCTCCAACACACCAAACATGTCTCGTTGAAAGGATCTTAGCTCACATTCCCTTATCTCTCCAACATGTCCTAGGGCCTCAACGCCTAAATCACAAAACACTTATAGGTGAGTGCTTACAATCCTATAGCATGCCAACTATATCCAACGGTCTCATAAGGTTACAAGGCCAAAATATCCACAAATACACAATTTTAGTTATTGATTTAATGCACATCATCTCCGTTCATATTCATCAATTCACACCACAAACTTGTACACAATGCATGCTCATCGAATTCACATTTAACTGCACTTAAAGTCCCATAATAATGCTCATTGAGCCATTATGTATCCAACCATATATGAGTGAATTAAAATCAATTTATCACATACATAACCTATTTTTGCACACTCTCACTGCACATTTATATTGCTAACACAATATCATCACTATTTTTCGGCATATTCAATATGCCCACAACAAAATACTATTCACAATAGATCAAATATGTCTCATATCACGATATCACATCATAATAATAAATCCATAAATATTCTCATAATCACATAATTTACCAAAAATAAAACAATGAAAATAGAAAGCTTACACTCAGAACTTAGGATAGGGATTTAGGTTATTCCTAAGCTCCCAATTAATAGTATAAATTGTGTCTACTAGTAGCGATTCCAAACACTCACGAATTACGCTTTCGTCGAACTAGCTTTTCCTTGCCTTTTGCCTTGCCCGAAGAAGGTTCCAACACTTTCGGTGCTTTACACATAATAACTGTAACCCCTCAAATCGGGCCTAAACATTACAGCCCAATCTAAGTGGTTACATGGGACATAGAAATGGTAAAAACCTTGAGTTGCAAAAAAAATGGATATAATCTTTGAAAATACGCTTTAATATTGCCTTTTATACGTTGTAGTAAAAATGTTACTTCGAAGGAAGACTTATCATCATAAAACATTATTTTGATCATAAAAAAAAATTCTATTAATTCAGTTTAAGGAAAGCAGATTTTATTAAGAAAACCATTAAAATGTTTAATCTATATAAAAAATCCATGCAAAAACATTCAATGTCTATAGTTTTGAAAACAAAATATCTCATGCCACAGTTTAATGATTTTCCACAATATAAAATCCCAAATATAATCACAAAGTCCATAAAAGTCCCAAATCATCTTAAAACTCCATAACAAAAAAAAAAACATTATTTCGAGAGCCTCTCAAATGACCTATTCTGAGTCCTAGTTACGAGGATTACCTGAGACACACGAGTAATATGGGTTAGCTTTAAAAGGCTCAGTGTGAGATTGATACAAAATATATACACATACAATATGACATACATTTCAACACATCGAATAACACATCCAAAACAATATTTATAAAATTTTCACAGAAATCAATATTACATATAAAAGAACATATCACATATAGGATCATAACTCATCCATCCAATAACACACCATTGTGGACAAGGCACCATATAAATGCCGAAAACGGCCACATAGTACATTGTGGACAAACCACCACATAATTCTGATAAACGACCACATAATTGCAAGTAAACTGCCACATATTTTCCTCCTTTCATAAATCCCACCCTATGCATATGATATGGTCATTTTATCATTTTAATCAATTGACGTTAACATGTTGGAAACATGCTTTACACACAGGATCATATATCACATGGTTATATTCATGTCTTCATATTCACATACGAAATCATAACGATAACACACAAGCCATACATTATATGCTATGAGAATGAGATATACACATATATCAATCTCACATAGATGCAATTTGCACAAACATCACAATCACATAATATTGTCACATTACACAATATGCTTTTCAAGAACAATGAACAGGGTCACTTACTTAGGTTTCTAATAACTCATGAAAGGAGTTATAATTCATGCCTTTAGACCTAGCTAATTGCTTATACTTAGGTACATTTAGTTGCATTTTAGGACATTTCATTCATATTTTCATCATTTCATTAGAAGCTTAGACTATGTTTAAATATTAGATACTTTTAATTGCTTGTGGTAGAGTTGTGTTTGGTGGTTTAGCAGGTGCAGGTTGAGGATCAAGAAATAAAGGAGTGAAGGTTTACCAAGGCAAAAGGTTGGACATTTTGTCGGCACAAATGCCATGACAATTCCAAGAGGATTGAGTCAACACTCAACGCATACCAGTTTCAGCCCAACAGTACTTGTACAACAAAAAATCTGCCTAAAAAGAGGAGAAGATAATCTTGAGTTGTTGGTTTTTATCCTAGAAAAAAAGAATTTAAAAGAATGAAAAACTAATTTAAAAAGAAAAGAAGATAATCTTGGGTTCTTGGATTTACCCTAGGGAAAAAGTTATAAAAATCCAAAGGAGGAAACTCTAAAGGATGAACAAAAAAATGGGAGAGATCCTTAGGCATGAATAAGGGTTCAGCTATGCAAAAGAAAGGAAGTCGAAGGTAGTCCTTCTTAGCTATCACAGGACGTTGTGTTGCCGAAGTGTGGACTAGGCAAACGAAAATTGTTTCCCGGAGTTCTTTTGTTATTTTTATTTATGTTCCTTCGAAAGATTGAATTGAAGTAGTTGAACACAATGTCAGATAATATTTTGGTTTGAAATTTTATTTCCCAGCCCATGAGCTAAATCTCATAGTGTCCAGGTTACTTTGATGAAACCTTAAACTATTTTTATAGATGTAGTATATATTTAATTTACTTTACTATTTCATTTGATTGTTTTTATTCCTTAATTAAAATGCAAATGATCTCTACACATAAAATACTGTTCGCATACTTATAAATTGATTCTAATTCCTAAAGGGTTGGATTGGTTGGATTAAAATTAAATGAAATAGCAAGTATTCGATAGACACTTGTAGTCGACTCTAGATATAGGGTCACAATCATACAAAAGGAATCTATGCAAGATATTTAAAAAGCCTATAGACATGGGCAAGGTAACTTGAGGTTTTTCTTTCGCAAGAGGCAGGCTATTTTAGAACTCTTTTGTGTAGGGAAGTAGATATAATTTTGCCAATGCATTATTGACAGTAATGGTCGATTCTGGGTAATCCTGACCTTTTGAATCAACATCACTCTATCCTTTTGGATACTCACAAACTATAGGCACAGTCTCGAGCTTTCGTTCCGATACCTTGCTATCCAGTACATATGCAAGATAAGCGTCATAACCCTTTCTCACATATTTCCGAGCTAACATAGAAGATATCACTGCCGGTAACCTACTCAGATAACTAGACTCAACTCGAATCATTTCACCACTCAAACATCGCAAGTCTATAGTCTTTCACTTGCAATTTACCACAGTGTCATGTTCAATTAACCAGTCCATTTCGAGAATAATATCGAATTTACCGAAGGGTAACAGCATCAAATCTGCTGGAAAATAGAAATCTTTAATTATCAATGAACATCTCTTGCATACCTTATCAACTAACACATACCGACCCAAAGGGTTTGACACTCGTATCACAAACTTAGTAGAATCAACAGGTACAGTCTTACTGGACGCTAATGTTTCACATACGTAAGAATGAGGCAAACTAGGATCAATTAAAGCAAGCACACTAGTACTATAGAGAGTGAATGTACCAGTGATAACATCAGGGGAGGATGCCTCCTCTCGTGCATGGATGGCATAAGCTCTGGCGAGGGCACGAGTCTCAGATCGAATAGCCGTATCAGAAGTCTCTCTCTAATTACCACCCCTGCCTCTTGTATTTCTCGGTGGTCTACCTCTAGTTGTTGCACCACCCGATCTCGCACCTTGCATCTTATTTTTCTCATCAGGTTCCGTGCAATCTCGAATGAAATGATCCCGCGAACCGCATCTATAACAGGCTCTGTTAATAGACTTACCCCAACATTCACCTACATGTCGTCTTCCACACTATGGACATTCAGATTTTTCTTGCTGATTATTGCCAACACTAGCAATCGAAGTAGCTCGAGAGCCCGTTGATGGTAGCTCCTTAATAGAAATTCCTGCAGTCGTCTTTGATCTGTTAGTATCGTCTCTGAACTTCTTTGCAGCCGAGAAAGAAGTTTTACCCGTCGATCTTTTACGAAAGTCTCTAGCTCTAGATTCAGCTTTCTTTTTCTCCTTTCTAAGCTCTTCATCCTTACAAGCTCATTCAACCAGTGTTACGAATTCTTTTATTTCTAGAATACCCACCAGTAGCTTTAAATCTTCATTCAATCCCTCTTCAAATCTTTTACAGATGGCAACTTCATCAGCTACACACTCCTGAGCATATCGACTGATTCATACAAACTCACGTTCATATTCGGATACCGTCAAATGGCCTTGTCTAATCTCCAAAAATTCTTTACGCTTTTGATCGATGAATCGTTGACTAATATACTTCTTACGAAACTCTGTCTAAAAGAAGTCCTAAGTAACTCGTTCCTTTGGAACAATCGAAATCAGGGTTCTCCACCAATAGTAGGCCGAATCTTGTAATAAGGATATGGCACACTTGAGACACTCATCTGGTGTGCAAGACAGCTCATCGAAAACACGGATGGTATTATCAAGCCAAAACTCAGCCCTTTCAGCGTCGTCAGTAGCTGTGGCTCAGAATTCCTCGGCCCCGCGCTTCCTAATCAAATCAACAGGAGGTTTACTTGGCCTCAAAGGATCAATAGTTGCTGGTATTATAGGCACCGGAGGAGGATTATTTAAATTCAGGAATTGTTGAGCAGTCGGGTTTGTTCGGGCATATTGTGCAACCCACTCATTCATCATGGTAAAGAAGGCTTGCTTAGCCCCATCATCTTGATTACTCGCAGATGGTTGAGGTTCAACAGGTGTTGTGCCTTGCGCGGGAGCAGGCGCTACACTCTCAACGTCATCCGCTAAGGCTCTCTCTGGATTGGATTCCATTTACAAATCAAAACAACAATTTCAACAGTTAGAAGTTATCACACCATCATATACTAGCATTATGGCATGTATAGCTAGACTCACACGCGCTACAGTAGTTTTAGAATCGACTAAACTGTAGCTCTAATACCAATAAAAATGTAACACCCAAATACCCTTGTCCATTACTGGAGGATGGTCACATAACATAACCATTAACCTACTCAACTCCTCTATAGATTCATTTGGTGATTTTTCTCCTCTTGACCGAATACACATACATAATATATATCTCAAAATGCTTAACATGTTAGTTCAAGCATAACATAATCATAATCATATCACAAATATGAACTTATATGTCAAGTTGATTAACACTTCAAGATTTATATCTAAACCATTATTAAATCCATACGTAGGACTTTAGCCATATTCGCATGGCTTTATATACAATACTATCAAAATAGCAAACCTCCCAAAATATTATCCTATACATGCTATAATGTCTACTAGAGTTTTAAACAAAGGTACCAAAAAGGTTGTCAAAAGATACGATGACTTCGTAACGGTTCCAAGCTTTCCTCAACAAGATGATCTATACAAAACCAATAAACACACCAAGTGAGTTATTAACTCAGTAAGTCCTAAGAAATTTCAAAAATGTAATAACCCGATTATCTTAGCAAAATAAAATTTCAATCCAATACTAGTCGAATTCAACCATGTTATCACAAGGAAATCTTATGTCACATACGTACATTATGAATTTGGTACAGACTTAGCCGAATTCAGTATGTACTCCTACACCATTTAATCACAAATTGAAAATACCATGGTAAATGTCATATATAAATCATTGGCATATATGTAAATGACATACAATGTCTAATTATTTAAATAAAGCACAAACCAAGCCGCTCAATCTATCAATCCAATCTCCAATCCATTTAGATTCATTTATCACTACTTTATATCTTTGTTCAATTATATATACTAATTGAGCCAATTACCTTTCTCTTCTTTCTCTCTTCCCAAGCATTATATATTAATACACAAATTAGATTCAAATCCTATGTTTAGTATCCGTGCACATTTCATTACTCCCAATTTAATGTTTTAATGAATTTTCAATTGCACAAGTAGTGCTCCACGATCGATATCGCACACTTAGTGCTCGATTTGAAAGTCCGCACACATAGTGCTCTTACTTATTCACACACATAGTGCCATGTAATCTCGCACACATAGTACCACGTAGTTTTTGCACACATAGTGTCGTATAGCCTTGCACACATAGTGCTGTATTTTCTTATCTATAGCTACCATAATATCATAGATAGGTCAATATTTTCACATTCGATTTTCAAAAACTCTTACATACCATGGTTTCTTATCCAACTTATTTTGTGTCATTTATGTGCAATGTTAACCGTAACTTAAATTACTTAAGGACTTACTTTTTAGTCGGATGAACAACTCCAATCGACTACTCAACTGCTTTCGCTTTCCCTTTGGCCGAACTTGGTTCCCTTTGATCTTGAGCTCCAACTTCAACTCCAACTAGCAAAAGAAGGTGCCAAATTGCCTTAGTGTAATTTCTCTTTTTCTTTCCTTTTCTTTCAGTTTTGCAAGAAGAAGAAGATGAACACTTATGTTACAATTTCTTCTTTTATTCATCTTTTTATTATTAATTCATATTATTAAGATGTTTTAATCACTTATCAATATAATATTATAATTAATTTAAACTTAGTGGAGGGACATCATTACTTGGCCGGTCACTTAATGCATATTGGGCATTTTGACATGCAAACCCAACTTTCATACTTTGAAATTATTTGGTCCTCACACATTTACCTAACATTATTTTCTAAGTTTCTCAACTAAGTCCTTTCAAGTGAAATTCACATTCATATGACTAAATAAAAACATCAAATTTTTTACACATGCACTATCACACATAGAAGATATGAAAATTAATTTTTAATAAATTTTTTAACTCAGTTTTGTGGTCCCGAAACCACATTTCGACTAGGGTCAAATTAGGGCTGTCACAACTATGACATAAGATTTCCTTGTGATATCATGGTTGAATTCGACTAGTATTGGATTGAAATTTTATTTTGCTAAGATAATCGGGTTATTACATTCTTGAAATTTCTTAGGACTTACTGAGTTAATAACTCACTTGGTGTGTTTATTAGTTTTGTATAGATCATCTTGTCGAGGAAAACTTGGAACCGTTACAAAGTCATCGCATCTTTTGACAACCTTTTTGGTACCTTTGTTTAAAACTCTAGTAGACATTATGGCATGTATAGGATAATATTTTGGGAGGTTTGCTATTTTGATAGTATTGTATATAAAGCCATGCGAATATGGCTAAAGTCCTATTTATGGATTTGATAATGGTTTAGATATAAATCTTGAATTGTTAATCAACTTGACATATAAGTGCATATTTGTGATATGATTGTGATTATGTTATGCTCAAACTAACATGTTAAGCATTTTGAGATATATATTATGTATGTGTATTCAGTCAAGAGGAGAAAAATCACCAAATGAATCTATAGAGGAGTTGAGTAGGTTAATGGTTATGTTATGTGACCCTACTTCAGCAATGGACACGGGTATTTGGGTGTTACATTTTTATTGGTATCAGAGCTACGGTTTAGTCAATTCTAGGACTACCGTAGCGTGTGTGAGTCTAGCTATACATGCCATAATGCTAGTATATGATAGTGTGATGACTTCTGACGGTTGAAATTATTATTTTGATTAGTAAATGGAATCCAATCCAGAGAGAGCCTTAGCGGATGACGTTGAGAGTGTAGCTGTAACATCCTGATTTTTGGGTTTTTCGTAATTTTTAAGAATTTAGAATGTAACACAAAAAGAGCCCCTGGCAAAGTGTCTAAGTGACGCCACTAAGGAGCTAAAAAAGTGGCGTGTAAATCGTTGGGGAGAGCCAAGGTTTGATTCTCTAAGTTGGCAATTATGGTGTTCTTTTTATGTCTTGAGCAGGTAGGAGTTGGAAGTTGAATGGAACTCTGTTGGAGAGAGTTTGAGTCAGTCAAATGCATGGATTAAAGAGTGATAAGGGGAGAGATTTTAGGGATTTGGAGAGAAGCTGAGAGTTGGCCGAATAGTGGGAATTAGAGAGGGGATTTCGGCTGAGGGGTTTTAGGGTAGTATTTTCGGCAATAGGGACTTTAGTTGTGCCGTTTTCTTTTGTTTCAACATCATAGGCTATTCTTTTCTTTCCTTTCTCTTCTCTAGCCAAAATTATCACCCTTTTTCCATCCATCTTTCTTTCCTTTTCTTTTCTGAAACCAATCTACTATTCCCTTTTCTATTCATCACTTTTGCCGAATAGCCACAAGAGCCGAACCTTCTTTTCTCTTCACTTGTTGTGGCCAATCTCTGCTTTTTCTAAACTCTAAACAGTACACAAGGGAGACTGAGGTAAGTATTCATACTCCAATCGATTCAGTTGTATAAATATTCAGAAAAGTCGAAACCCTCTATAGTTTAGAGAGGCTGTCAAATTGAGGTATTGGCCTTACTGGGCCTTTTTCTTTTGATTTTTATGGTTTGTTTAGAGAAATAGATAGCTTTGGAGGAGCAGCAAGGCTTGGGGTATCGACTTGGATAAGCTTGAATCGTATCGTCGGACCCTGTGAAGGTGAGTAACCGATGGCCATTAGGGGTTCTTTGGCCGAATGTGGTAAGGTGGATTTTGGATTGATAAGCATGACTTGTACACTAAGAATGGTGATGTTTAACTATAGGTTTTCGTGGGAGACTCTGCTAGCGAACATCATAAAATAGGTGTGTAACAACCCTCGTAGTAGCTTAGGCTAATATTTGCAGAAAAGCCGAATTGCCAAAATTCTGGCATTTCAGGAACTTGAGATTTTGCTTGTGGTTTTAGTTGTGATAAAAACGATACGATCAGTGTTTGGATCGATGGAATAAGTAAGAGTGCAATTCTGTGCATGCTAGTAAGTTGGGCCTCAATAGGCTGAAATTGGGCCCATGGGCTTTTGGGCCCATTTGGGTGAAATTGATAGGAAATGGAACTTGGAAAAATTACATGTTGGCACGGTTAGAACTGTTGTAAAATTGAGTTAAGTGGGCTTAAAGGGCTAAATCGGCATTCGTAGGGCCCATTAGGGGTTTTGGGCCCAAAAGTCTAGATTCGATAAAGTGCGTTAAAATCATGGTTTAAACACACTCGAAAATGTTGATAGTTGTTAATGAATATAGAAACCCATGATATTTGGTAAATTTATGAAATTACCATTATAATATGAAAAATGACTATTTTGCCCCTAGGTAAGAATGACTATTATATCCCAAGGGTTTAATTATGAATGTGATGCATGAGATATTGATATGACATGATATGCACATGATATGTTATGATATTCACATGATATGCTATGTTATACTCGCTGTATGCATGGGTTGAGTTAATATAAATGGAGGAAGTGCAAAAGGGCTTTGCCCTGGTTTACCAAAAAAGGGTTTGCCCCAGTTATTAAAAGAGGCTAGGCCTCCAGTTATATGATAAAGTAGCTATGCTGCCAGTGGAGAGTTTGGTTGGGTGGGTTGAGTTATTCCCCACATGGTGTGTTGCCTGGTACGGGTGGAGAGTAGCGGATGGTAGGTTAAGTAGTCTCCCCAAATGGATTTGCATACATTTATTGATATTACATGTGATATTGAAATGGGCCTATGGGCCATACCGTTTATAGAAAAGGCTTCGGCCTAGTGTTATGATTTATCAAAAGGCTTCGGCCTAGTAACCGTTAAACGAAAAGCTTTGGCCCAGTATATGTCGAGACTGAATTTGGGCTTTGGCCCAATATGCTGATTTTAGTTTGGGTCTGAAAGGGGCTTGTTGCACACTGAGTTTCCAAACTCACCCCCCCTTTCCTTATCTTTGCAGGTGAGCCTTGATGTGGAGACTCAGAGTCAGAGGGGATTCAGAGTGGCCATGGTGATCGCTTTCAAACTTTATAATAACTAACCATTTTTTTTTAATTATTATTACTATTTGGTTTTGGGTTGTAATAAGGCCATTTTAATTATTTTTTTGGAATTATTTTATTTTATTTTATACCTTATATTTTTTGATAATAACTCAAGATGGGCTAGACTTAGGGCGCGTTTTCAAAATGATACTTGGTTCTAAAATATCACAACGTTACCATTAATCAGGTTTATCAAAATAACGTCTTAAATGAATTCCAACTCGATTTTCTTACAAAACCTAATCTCGCACCAAAGTGTGGCAATAGTTGTGAGCATGTCTAGGATTGGATCCATCTGAGAGCTTGGTACTAAAGCAGCCTTCATGGCTCACCTCCTCGGTTTCGGATACCTACCTAGTGCACAGCTTCCATTCACTTTGTTAGCTTAGCAAAGATGATCTTTTAAAACACTAAGAAAGATGATGGGGCTAAGCAAGCCTTCTTTACCATGATGAATGAGTGGGTTGCACAATATGCCCGAACAAACCCAGCTGCTCAACAATTCCCGAATTTAAATAATCCTCCTCCAGTGCCTATAATACCAGCAACTACTGATCCTTTGAGGCCGAGTAAACCTCCTGTTGATTTGATTAGGAAGCGCGGGGCTGAGGAATTTCGAGTGACAACTATTGATGACACTGAAAGGGCTGAGTTTTGGCTTGATAATACCATCCGTGTTTTCGATGAGCTGTCTTGCACACCCGATGAGTGTCTAAAGTGTGCCACATCCTTATTACGAGATTCAGCCTACTATTGGTGGAGAACCCTAATTTTGATTGTTACGAAGGAACAAGTTGCTTGGGACTTCTTTTAGACAGAGTTTCGTAAGAAGTATATTAGTCAGCGATTCATCGATCAAAAGCTTAAAGAATTTTTAGAGCTTAAACAAGGCCGTTTGACGGTATCCGAATATGAACGTGAGTTTTTAAGACTCAGTCGATATGCTCGGGGGTGTGTAGCTGATGAAGTTGCCATGTGTAAAAGATTTGAAGAGGGATTGAATGAAGATTTAAAGCTAGTGATGGGTATTCTAGAAATAAAAGAATTCGTAACACTGGTTGAATGAGCTTGCAAGGCTGAAAAGCTTAGAACGGAGAAAAAGAAAGCTGAATCTGGAGCTAGAGACTTTCGTAAAAGATCGACGGGTAAAACTTCTTTCTCGGCTGCAAAGAAGTTCAAAGACGATACTAACAGATTAAAGACGACTGCAAGAATTTCTATTAAGGAGCTACCATCAACGGACTCTCGAGCTACTTTGGTTGCTAGTGTTGGCAACAATCGGCAAGAAAAATCTGAATGTCCACAGTGTGGAAGACGACATGTAGGTGAATATTGGGGTAAGTCTATTAACAGAGCCTGTTATAGATGCGGTTCGCGAGATCATTTCATTTGAGATTGCATGGAACCTAATGAGAAAAATAAGATGCAAGGTGCGGGATCGAGTGGTGCAACAACTAGAGGTAGACCACCGAGAAATATAGGAGGCAGGGGTGGTAATCAGAGAGGGACTTCTGATATGGCTGTTTGATCTGAGACTTGTGCCCCCGCCAGAGCTTATGCCATCCATGCACGAGAGGAGGTATCCTCCCCTGATGTTATCACTGGTACAGTCACTCTCTATAGTACTAGTGTGCTTGCTTTAATTGATCCTAGTTCGACTCATTCTTACGTATGTGAAACATTAGCGTCTAGTAAGACTGTACCTGTTGAGTCTACTGAGTTTGTGATACGAGTGTCAAACCCTTTGGGTCGGTATGTGTTAGTTGATAAGGTATGCAAAAGATGTTCATTGATAATTAAAGATTTCTGTTTTCCGGTGGATTTGATGCTGTTACCCTTCGACAAATTTGATATTATTCTCGAAATGGAATGGTTAACCGAACATGACGCTGTGGTAAATTACAAGTAAAAGACTATAGACTTGCGATGTTCGAGTGGTTAAATGATTCGAGTTGAGTCTAGTGATCTGAGTGGGTTATCGGCAGTGATATCTTCTGTGTTAGCTTAGAAATATGTGAGAATGGGTTATAAAGCTTATCTTGCATATGTACTGGATAGCAAGGTATCGGAACGAAAGCTCGAGACTGTACCTATAGTTTGTGAGTATCCAAAATTGTTTCCTGAGGAATTACCGGGATTGCCACCTGTTAGAGAAGTAGAGTTCGGCATAGAATTGGTTCCGGGTAGGACACTAATTTTGATTGCTCCATATCATATGGCACCGACCGAGTTAAAATAATTGAAAGCTCAATTGCAAGAGTTGATCGACAGAGGTTTTACGTGACCCAACTTCTCACCCTGAGGTGCTCCAGTCCTGTTCGTGAAAAAGAAAGACGGAACTATGCAAATGTGTATTGATTATCGTCAGCTCAATAAAGTGACGATAAAGAATAAATATCCGTTGTCGTGGATAGATGACTTATTTGACCAATTGAAAGGAGCTTCCGTGTTTTTGAAGATTGATTTGCGATCTGGCTATTATCAGTTGCGAGTTAGAGATTCTGACGTTCCTAAGACTGCTTTCAGAATAAGATACGGACACTATGAGTTTTTAGTGATGCCGTTTGGGCTTACTAATGCCCCTGCGGTTTTCATGGATCTGATGAATCGGGTATTCAGACGGTATTTAGATCGATTTATGGTGGTGATCATAGATGATATTCTGATTTATTCTCACAACGAGTCCGAACACGCCGAACACTTGAGGCTTGTGCTTCAGATTTTGCGAGAAAATCAGTTGTATGCAAAATTCAGTAAATATGAATTCTGGTTAAGGGAGGTCAGCTTTTTGGGACATGTTGTATCCGCTTCGGGTATTAGAGTTGATCCGAACAAAATTTCAGCCATTCTTGATTGGAAACCTCTGAGGAATGTTTCTGAAGTTCGGAGCTTTCTGGGACTCACTGGGTACTATCGACGATTCGTTAAAGGTTTCTCAATGATCGCAACACCGTTGACGAAACTACTCTTGAAAGATATCAAGTTTGAGTGGTCAGACAAGTGTCAGACAAGTTTTGACCAGCTGAAAACCCTTTTGAAGGAGGCTCCTATGTTAGTTTAGCCAAAGTCTGGTAAAGAATTCGTAGTCTACAGTGATGCTTCTTTGAACGGTTTGGGTTGTGTGTTGATGCAGAAGGGTAGAGTTGTTGCGAATGCTTCGAGACAACTAAAGCCTCACGAGAAAAATTATCCAACTCATGATATCGAGCTAGCTGCGATTGTGTTTGCTCTTAAAATTTGGCGTCATTACCTATTTGGAAAGAAATGCCATGTCTATACTGATAATAAAAGCCTAAAATATTTAATGACTCAGAGAGACTTGAATCTGAGACAACGACGGTGGCTTGAATTATTAAAGGATTACGAAATTGTCATTGATTATCATCCAAGTAAGGCAAACGTGGTGGCTGATGCCCTAAGTCAAAAATCTCTATTTGCTCTTCGAGCAATGAATGCACATTTTTCTATTTCCGTTGATAATGTGCTAGTAGCAGAATTAAAAGCAGAACCAATGTTAATACGGCAAATTTGTGAAGCACAGAAAATTGATGATGAATTGGTTGCTAAACGAGCTCGATGTGATTGTAATACGGGTTCAGAGTTTCAAATTGACGACTATGATTGTTTAAGATTTAGAGATCGATTATATGTCCCGAGAAATTCAGAACTTACTTCGATGATTTTGAGTGAGGCCCATAGTAGCCGAATGTCGGTCCATCCTGGTAGCACGAAAATGTACAACAATTTAAAAAGACAATATTGGTGGCATGGTATGAAAAGAGACATTTCTGACTTTATTTCTAAATGTTTGATATGTCAACAAGTGAAAGCGGAGCATCAGGTGCCTTCGGGATTACTACAGCCGATCATGATACCTGAGTGGAAATGGGATCGAGTAACGATGGACTTTGTATTTGGTTTACCATTGACGTAGAGCAAGAAAGACTCAATCTGGGTTATTGTTGCTAGATTGACGAAGTCCGCTCATTTTATCCCTATTCGTACGAATTTTTCACTCGATAGATTGGCAGAATTATATGTTTCTCAAATTGTTCGACTACATGGAGTACCTACTTCTATTGTTTCTGATAGAGACCCCAGATTTACATCCCGATTCGGGAGAAAATTACATGAAGCGTTGGGTACTAAGTTACATTTCAGCACTACTTTCCATCCCCAGACAGATGGTCAATTTCAACGAGTTATTCAGATACTCGAAGATATGTTAAGATGTTGCATTCTCGAGTTCAGTGGTTCGTGGGAACGATATTTACCTTAGATTGAATTTGCATACAACAATAGCTTTCAATCAAGTATCAAGATGGCACCATACGAGGCTTTATACGGTCGTAAATGCCGTACACCACTGTATTGGACCAAACTCAGTGAAAATAAGATGTACGAGGTTGATTTGATCAGAGAAGCTGAAGAAAAAGTGAAAGTGATTAGTGATAGTTTGAAAACAGCATCGAATCATCAGAAATCATATGTAGATTTGAAACGCAAAGATATTGAGTATCAAATTGGTGATAAAGTAGTTTTGAAAGTCTAACCCTAGAAAAAGGTACTCCAATTTGGCTGTAAGGGCAAATTGAGCCCAAGATTTATTGGGCCGTACGAGATAACAGAACGGATAGGGCCGGTTGCTTATAGATTGGTTCTGCCACCTAAACTCGCAAAAATTCATAATGTATTCCATGTATCGATGCTTAGACGGTATAGATCTGATCCTTCACATGTGGTTAATCCATCTGAAATTAAGATTCAATCAAATTTGAGCTATGAGGAAGAACCGATCCGTATTTTAGCTCAGGAAGTGAAAGAATTGTGAAATAAGAAGATTTCTTTAGTAAAAGTATTATGGGTCAAACATGGAGTAGAAGAAGCTACTTGGGAGCTCGAAGACTCTATGAAAGAACGTTATCCGAATTTATTTGCCGGTAAGATTTTCGAGGATGAAAATTTCTAAGTGGGGGAGAGTTGTGACAGCCCTAATTTGACCCTAGTCGGAATGTGGTTTTGGGACCACAAAATCGAGTCATAAAATTTATTAAAAATTAATTTTCATATCTTCTATGTGTGATAGTGCATGTGTGAAAAATTTGATGTTTTTATTTAGTCATATGAATGTGAATTTCACTTGAAAGACTTAGTTGAGAAACTTAGAAAATAATGTTAGGTAAATGTGTGAGGACCAAATAATTTCAAAGTATGAAAGTTGGGTTTGCATGTCAAAATGCCCAATATGCATTAAGTGACCGCCAAGTAATGATGTCCCTCTACTAAGTTTAAATTAATTATAATATTATATTGATAAGTGATTAAAACATCATAATAATATGAATTAATAATAAAAAGATGAATAAAAGAAGAAATTGAAAAGATAAGTGTTCATCTTCTTCTTCTTGTAAAACCGAAACAAAAGGAAAGAAAAAGAGAAATTACACTAAGGCAATTCGGCACCTTCTTTTGCTAGTTAGAGGTAAGTTTTGAAGTGATTTTGAATAAGTAGTGAGGTTAAACTTGTTGAATTATTAGTTGGGTAATACTTTGTGCATTCGGCCATATGGGGTTTAAATGGAATGTTCATTTTATTTTTACTTTCTTGTAAGAAAAATGGTTCAATAAATTTGATGATCGGTTTTAGTTATTAGGTGATAAATCTTGAATATTTAAATGTTATATTGTTATGGCCTGGTTAATATTAGATGGAATATCGAATCTGTGTGTGTGTCTATGAGGAATGAAAATAAATTGGGGCTACGATGATTGAGTTATTTTATTTGCTTAGTTGGAGTTAGAGCTCAGGATCAAAGGGAGCCAAGTTCGGCCAAAGGGAAGGCGAAAGCGGTTGAGTAGCCGATCGGAGTTGTTTATCCGACTAAAAAGTAAGTCCTTAAGTAATTTAAGTTACGGTTAACATTGCACATAAATGACACAAAATAAGTTGGATAAGAAACCATGGTATGTAAGAGTTTTTGAAAATCGAATGTGAAAATATTGACCTATCTATGATATTATGGTAGTTATAGATAAGAAAATATAGCACTATGTGTGCAAGGCTATGCGGCACTATGTGTGCAAAAACTACGTGGCACTATGTGTACGAGATTACATGGCACTATGTGTACGAGAAAACATGGCACTATGTGTGCGAATAAGTAAGAGCACTATGTGTGCGGACTTTCAAATCGAGCACTAAGTGTGCGATATTAATCGTGGAGCACTACTTGTGCAAATGAAAATTCATTAAAACATTAAATTGGGAGTAATGAAATGTGCATGGTTACTAGACATAGGATTTGAATCTAATTTGTGTATTAATATATAATGCTTGGGAAGAGATAAAGAAGAGAAAGGTAATCGGCTCAATTAGTATATATAATTGAACAAAGATATAAAGTAGTGATAAATGAATCTAAATGGATTGGAGATTGGATTGATAGATGGAGCGGCTTGGTTTGTGCTTAATTTAAATAATTGGACATTGTATGTCATTTACATATATGCCAATGATTTGTATATGACATTTACCATGATATTTTTAATTTGTGATTAAATGGTGTAGGAGTACATAGTGAATTCGGGTAAGTATGTACCAAATTCATAATGTACGTATGTGACAATGTACCAAATTCATAATGTACGTATGTGACAACCCTTGTTAGTCATATATTCCATAATAACATCAAAATATATATGGGCTCAACAACAATCAAGTTTCCATGCACATATGTTTTCCACAACATGTATTCATTTAACATTTATAAATCATCTCTTTATATTACAAGTATAATTTCATAATAGTTTATCTCGAGTTTAGATTATTTCATGTCAGAACTTTACTCATATCATTAAAAATATCAATGTCACACAAGTAGTACACTCAAGGTGTACAAATCTATAATTAAGGATGAACATATTCATCAAATAAATTCCATGTACAAATATCATCATCTCATACTTTCGTATATCACTTGTCTTGTATCATCATTTTCTTGTATTTCAGATGGATACGTGTAATAACTCATTCTATTAGTCATATCTTCTCATGTCCGGATTGTCACTCGTTGAATTTATTTGAAATATTGATGGATACACAGGTAGTACACTCAAGGTGTACAAATCAGGATCTGTCAATTCATATTCAATGGTACCTATAAGGTACAATTTCAGAGTGTACACTCTCGAGCCACACATGTATACAACAGGATTACCAGTCTAAGCTAAATCCTTTTTATGACATATGCTATAAGGAGCTTGATCTGGATTACCCGTCCGGGCTAAATCCTTTCTGTAATAAGGTCAATAGAATTACTCGTTTGAGCTAAATCCCGTCAGCAACAAATGCAGGACCTCATTCATTTCGAGAAATCACATATCCATCGATTTTCCATTTATTCAACAGGGATTTAAACATATTTCAAGCATATAAGTAACATTTTTATCATTTATCATTTATCGGCATTATTATTGATTAGGCTTTGTCAGATATATTTTCAATGTCATATATATATATGATATTTATACAATTCACAAACACAACATTTAATTCAAGCATATAAATATACACAATTTAGTTACATGAACTTACCTCGATAATGTTCGTGTACGTAAAATCTACTAATCTGGCATTTTCCTCTTTCCTCATTCTAGCTCCAAATTTGGTCTATCCAGATCTATACGAGTAAATTTTACATCAATTTATCACATTTCATATTCAAGTGGACTCAATTTACATCTTAGGCAAAATTACCATTTTGCCCTTAACTTTTCCATAAATTCTTATTTCGTCCCTAGGCTCGGAAAATGAAATTTATGCAATTTGCTCCCTATTCCAAGCCTAACCAAAATTTCAATATATAATTTACAGCACATATTTTCTATAAATTTTAGAATTTTTCATCAATTTTCACAGCTTTACATTTTAGTCCCTAAATTATGTTTTCATCAAAAATCACTTTGTAAAAGTTGTTTATCTATCAACAACCTTTCATTTTCTACCATAAATTTATAATTTTCAGCATATACATCCATGACCTAATTTCCATACTTTGATAACTCTTCAAATTGATCCCCCAAATAGATAGATTAAGCTAACTCAGTTTTAAAAATATCAAAATTACTAAAAATGGGACAAGAAAACTTACCCAATTTGGCCAAGAAAGTTTCTTCTCTATCTCCTAGGGTTTACATGGAATATTTTTGGGAAGAAGATGATATAAATGATTTTTATTTCTATTTAATTAATTTATCATCTTTGATAAATTTGATTCCCAATTTACTCCTTAGCCTTTTTCTAGTTTTCCATGGATGAATCATCCAAAAATATCTACTAAATTTTATTAATGGTCTAACTACCATATAAGGATCTCAATTTTTGAATTCCATAGCTATTTAATCCTTCTAGCTACTAGAATTCAACTTTTTCATTTTATGCGATTTGGTCCTTTCTGTAATTAAGCACATAATCGGTAAAATTTTCTTATCAAAATTTTCACATGACATTTCTAACATATTATGAACCATGTAATAAAATAAAAATAAATTTTATTTTCGGATTGGACTTGTGGTCCCGAAACCACTGTTCTGATTTTACTAAAAAATGGGTTGTTACACATGGAGATTGAAAGTCAATCTCAAGAAAGAAATTATAGTTGAGTCATTATTTGAGAAGGAAGGAAAAAAAACAAGGAAAGATGATGTTTCCATCACTTTGCATAACTTGCACTAGTAAATAGCACAATGAAGCCAGAGATGAATCCTGGAGAAAAGTTTGGAGGTTTAACGATTTACAAGGGATCATGTGATAGGTGAGATTCATACACGAGTGGAGTGAGAAAATGAGTCAATGGGAAGAAAAAGGTGAAAGAATTTAAAAATGAGAGGAAAATATGAGAAAGGCCCAAATTTTGGTGACAATTAGCGTCGGTGATAGCAGCAATGGCAATGGTTCAGTGGTGGCGAAGGGTGGCGATCATAAGAGAAGGAGGAGAGAAGAGGGGTGTGGATGGTGGTGAGGTGGTGGTGCAATTAAGGCTCGTGGTGGAGAAGTGGAATCAAAGATGAAGAGAAATGAGGGTGGCAGAAAAAAGAGAAAATGGTGGAGGGAAAGAGAAGAAAAGAAAAAATGGGAGGAACTAAGGGTGGTAGATGGTTTGGGAGGCTTTTGGGGTGGTCAACACCTTTATTTTTTTGGCAAGAAAATTATGTAAGAAAGGAGAGGGAACAACAGAGCAAAAAAGGGGATGTCTCTCATAACTTATGGCAAGTTTGACTTGCTTAAGAATGAAAGGAATCCTCCATATAAGGCAGTAAGGGAGTGGACGGTTGGCATCTATTTTGCATATGGGAATTGTACCAAAAATAGAAAAATAAAACAAGGGAGCAAGGGTATTCGAATTAGGGACCTCTAGGATATTTAAAGAGCTTTCTACCACTAAGCCACAACACTTCCTTGTTTTCATTATTGTGAAACTAATTTAAAACATAGGAGATGACAGTATCACTCTTGTATAATTATTTGAAAAGTGGGATGTGACAATAACCACACAATATACATAATCAATATTCAGTCAAAGACTCACTTAAACCAACCAAAAATACAAGTGTAAGCTATATTCCTCACAAAACTGAAATGTCAACTAACAAACTTAAATCTCAAATATCTTCCTCTATACCTAATCTTTTTGCCTAAAACTGAAATTTTTCATCTAATTATTCACCTATGACTAATTCTCAACCTTTAAACTATACAAAACTACTCATAATTCATGGTATCAAAATTTTCGACATGTTTATGGCTATTTTCATAAAAATTCATTAAATCCTTAGAAATCATTGACGAAACTTTAAATTAAGTTTATAAACCTTCTAATCATGTTAAAACAAGTTGAAAAACACTTTGAAACTATGTTTTTACCAAAAATCCTGAAATCCACCATTAACGACTCAATTTTCGGCTTTTATTTCAAACATGCGATTTAATGGCTAAAAATTTCATTTAAAAGACTATATTTCATTTAAAACTAATTAGGAATCATTACTTTTGTTGACAAAAAACTGAGAGTTTGATTGAAAACTCGAAAACTTGACAATAGAGTTAATGTTTTTTAGTGTTTTTCTTAACTTCTATTGAGGTTTATGACTAGGAGGATGAAAGAAATCAAAGGAATTAAGTTGGAATCAAAACTTGATGAATAGGAGTTTGGGATGCAAAGGACGGCATAAGAATGAGGGAGAAGAAAACTAACGTAAAAGTAAAATTAAGTGGGGGGAGGATATAGGGTGTTTCAAAGTTTTTGGTGAAACTGCTTTATAAACACATATAATTTTACCCATTTTTCAAATTGGTCCTTAACTAAAATTTAAAGGTTTCCAAAATATGTTTTCAAAAATTGATTTGAATTTCTAATAATCATATTTGAAAACATTACTAATATATCATGTCATAAAATTCCAAACACTCTAAGGTTAAAATTTGACCACACCTCATCTTCAAAACACCAGACCCCCACTCCAACCATCATAAATGTCGTCGTTTCTAAAACCCCCACAATGATCTTTCGAACGTTGTCCCAACCTACATTTTCGCTGCTCAAATGCCATAAACCACTGCTGTCAGCTGCCATCCGCCACCACAAACTACCACCATGAGCAACCATAAACAAATGCTTCCGTTCACTTTTCAAGCCCAAACGAAGACTACGATTCACATTAAAAACCAATCGACCGATGGATTCCTGGTTTCACTTAATCGAGGTTAAAATAAATTTTCAACACCACTGGTCATCGACATTGATGACGAAGACTCAGAAACATCTCCACCATCACCAATACATGTTGCTGGACCAAGTTGACACCAATGACGAAGAAGTCTGACACTGGTCGAAATGGAATACCCACAAGTTTGTTCAGATGCTTCTAACAAAATAAGGTATAACTTTCCAAATTTACAACCTATTTTTCCATTACTTACATGTCCTACATGTCGTTCAGATGGAACCAGCACTTCGAATTAAAATAACGTAGAACCATCGAACAGAAACGAACAACCATCTTCGCGCCAAACAAGGTCAGCCATCGCACATTCTAGTTGGCAACCACCACATCAGCAAAGAGAAGAGCTAGAGTCAACCCTGAATGGCAGTATTGATACTATTGATATGCTGAGTTCGTGAAACAATATGGCCGAAGAGGAGTACCAACCTCTGACAAATAATAGGCACATCTAGCAAGGGAATACCTACACGACACTGCCAAAAATGAGACTTCAAGGATTTTTGAATTTCACAACCCCAAAACACCATACGAGATATGAAGAAATTCAACATCATCCTATCCGAGTTTATAAATATATGTAACATCCCGAAATTGGGCCTAGAAGTATTAGGCTTTGAGCATGGGAGCAGTTAGGAGACTGCTCATAAATTTTTTAGTTAAGCAAGAAAGTGACACAAATTGCATGTTCGCTTTAATGCTAAGTGGTTTGGGTGTGCTTGGGAGTGATTGAGAAGCTTGGGTTCAAATCTGGGCTTTTGCAAAAATTTTAGTTTTTCCCCTTAAGTGAACCTTGGCTTTAGCTTGTAGGCCTTATAAATATTTGTGGGTAATATGTGTCATAGAAAGAGCTTGTGGTCCTGTGGTAAGTGGCGTGCGGTAGTTGCTAGAGGTCTAAGGTTCAAGTCTTAGTAAGGTAAAAAGAGTATTTATTTTGCTACTCTTGCCATATGAGAAGCAGAAGTGGACTGGAACTCTGCAAGATGGAATTTGAATTGGTCAAAGAGTAGATGGTGGAATAAATCAAGGATGAGATTAAGGAGGATTTTTAGGAGGGATAGGGGAGAAAATTAAGGGATTTTTTATGAAGGGAAGAGTTGTGGAAGTTGGTGGACATCAACCACTTAGGAATTCGACTTAGTGGTGGGAGTGCGACTCTTCATTTCGGGTTTTTGGCTATTCTTTGTTCTGAAGCTGAATGTAGTGTTGATTTTTGGATATTTTCTTTCATTTTGTGCTCTTTTCACTACTTTTTGGTTGCCTTGTTATCATTTTGCTCGTAACTCTCCGTCTCCAATCAACATTTTCAGTTGCTCTCCCTCTAACCGATTATGCCATTTTCTCCTTTTTCATCTCTCTTTTTCTCCGTTTCTGCTTTAGTGTTTGGTTACACATATTCTCCTCTCGGTTAGCCCTCAAACTATTTCTCTTTTCTTTTGATCTCTTGCTGAATAACCTTTATCATCTCCTCTCTTCTTGTCATCTTTTCACCATTAATATTCGAGCTATTACCGCTTTTCTCTCTCCCTACTTCTACTTTTGATTTTTACAGTTAATCTTTGGTCAATCGGTGAGTTGTTTAATTTCTATTCTTCTCTATTATTTCAGTTTGCAAGGGTTTCGTCGAATCGGTTAGTACTCATAGGGTCTCTCTTTTGTTCTCTGTTATTGCTATATAGGCTCAAAGTCATTCTTTTTTCCTCCCTTTAAAAGTCGAATACTTCTTCTCTTAGTATTCTGTGATTGCCGAATGGTGACTCCTTCCCCATGATATGTGTTCATTGGATTCTAAGTATTACCGATAAGTGAAAAGTGTAAGAGTTCTCAAGCTTTTGAAACCCTGTCTCTCAGTATTCGATTAAGTTAATCACCAAGGTGCGAGTGATTGATTTTGGCCGATATTTTAGGAAGGATATATCGCAGATCATCTAGTCGTGGTAGGTGATGATTGCTTAATCGTGGATTAAGTGCTTGTGAATGTTAATAATTTGGGGACCTGACTGAATACTTGGAATGAATGTAGGTCGGTGCTCTAAGGTTTTTCACAAGTGGTTGCAATCAGGTGTGTAACTGTGCACCAAAATCTATTACTGTCAAAAAGCCGAAAAAGATGTGTAACCATACCCTTCCTTACTGTAAATCGACAAAAGTCTAAAAGCCGAAATGCCGAAACTTCAGCATCTGAGGTCTCACAAGCGCGCGACCGCTCTTGGGGTAAACCAAGCCCACAAATCATGAGTGATAGACTGTAGAGGCCACAACGAGCGTTTTTGTGGACTTAGGCCATTATGGGCCACGTTGGGCCGAATGGGCTGTGTAGGCCTAATGGGCTCGTGGGCCCCACACAGATTAAATCCTTGGTAAGTGATGAATATTGGACTAGGCTATGTAGGTCATATAACCGTAACTAAACTTAGGCTAAATGGGCCACACGAGCGTGTGGGCCCACTTGGGCCGAGTAAATGGTAAAATAACGATTATGCCCTTATGTTCCGTATGACTGATGTGTTTATGATTTACTTATATGATTGTACTGAGTATGACTTTGCATACACGTAATATTTATGACATGACATACTGCATGGGGTTGGGATGTTGATATGAAGGAAGTACTATACTGGTGACTATGTCACATTCACTATTACTGGTGGCTATGTCACAATTACTGATACTAGTGGTTTTGCCACATTTATTGTTTCTTGCAGCTATGCTGCATTATTATTACTGGCAGCTTTGCTGCGATATTAGTGTGCTGGCTGGGTTGGTCGATTTATATCCCCACATGGTGTGTTGGTTGGTACGGGTGGTGTGCTAGCTAGATTTGGGTGGGATGCATAATTGCATTACACTGTACTGATACTGTATAGGGCTAAGGCCCAGACCATACTGACACTAAATAGGGCTTAGGTTATTACTTGCACTGTTTTCTATTTGACTGATAGGGGGCTATACACTGAGTTTTTGTAAACTCACCCTTTCTTTTTATCTGTACAGGTAATCCCCAGCCTTAGGCAATTTGGTGCTGCGAGGGACTTGGAGGTGGCCACACGACTACTGTGTCTTGCATTTGATTTTATTTAATTTAAGGTTCACTTTTGGGTTTTTAATTTTGTAATAAGGTTGTTTGTTGCTTTTTTTTTTTTTTTAATTGGGCTTTGGACTATACGCTGTTAATCTAGGTAAAGACAAGTTTTTAAAACAATTACTATTTTCTAGAACACGCGTTTTAAACTTCATCGACTTAAAAAGGCTTCCGCGTTTTTAAATCAATTTAATATAACACTGATAGTTAATAAGGTAAACGTTTTGACAAGAACTTTTGTTAAATAATAATAAAAGGGGATTAAGTTTAGTAACGAATTTTTACTGAAAAGAGCAATTTTCAAAAAACACTTCGATGTGACATGCCAGATTCGGCCATAATGTCTAGGCCGAGTTTGGGGTGTTACAGTATATCTTTCTCTTTACCCTTGATACATTTAATATGCATGGTTTTGTGTTTAATTATTTTGATGCTATTGGTTGGATGTCGTATGTGAATATTTACTGTGCTGCATTTTTTGAGCTCGTATACAAATTTTATGCAACATTTAGTTTCGATATAAATGTTATTAGGACTTTTAAAACCCCACACAATTCGGTTTAGATTGCTTGGTAATACATTTAGTATGTCTATTTTAGATTTTAACATAGCCATGGGTTTTGTCGACCTTGACGATGTTCAAACAGACTCATACCATACTGCTTTACTTGAGATACCTAGTGATTCCAATGCCGACTCAGCTTACTCAGTTTTGACTGACTCAATATCCCGTCCTTATAATACCAAGACCTCTAAAGTATTGCCATGAACTGGCCCTAAGATATATTCATAGATTTCTTACTTTTAATTATTCGGGTCGCAATGATTCTTCATCTATCTTAACTAAGATAGAATTATTTTTCTTGTGGTGCATGCACGCTGATTTAAGGGTTAACTTAGGATATTGGTTTGCACGTAGTTTTCATGTTGTAATTTGGGCCTACTAACCTTTCATACTCGACCCATGCATCATGCAGTTAGCTACAAACATTCTTCTATCTGAAATTCATTTTTCATCTCTAACATATGCTTATAATATAGATCCTTTAGATGAATATCATCTAAATTCTATGGGTTTGCTTGCTGGCACCCCTATTGTGTTTTATTTTGTTCCCCCATGTACATGAACTACTCGAAGCAATAGAGTGTTCCAATGAACACACAATTCAACTCCTGGAGAGTAAGAGGAGCAGCTCCCTTCCATTGTGGAAAAGAGACTAAACTGCATTGAGGCTCGTCTAGAAACAGTGGAAGCTAACATCTCAAGCATCCTTACTATACTGCAAAGCGGTCACTTCCACCATCTTCCGCCTCATTAAAACATACACGAGGAGTACACTTGACCCATTTTGTTTATTTATTTATTTATTATTGCACATTGAGGGCAATGTGGACTAAGTAGGGGGTTTGTATGCTTTGCTTCTCTCGTTCATCATTGCATGTGTTGATTCCCGTATTGAAATTATTCCCTAAGTTGCTTTGAAATTATGTGATTCTCATGTCTAATTAACTCAAATGATTACGTGATTCATGAATAATTTCTTACTGCTCAATTTGATTGACAAGTGATTTGTAGAATTGTAATTATTAGGACTAAGTCGACATTCCATTAAAATTGTTAGCTTCCTTTTAAACTTGCCTAATAAAAATACTAAAGAAAAGAAATAAATAAATATAAATAATTTATGTACATACTTTGATAGCTTAATTATGAGTGAAGAGTTCAGGAATGTGACCTAATTGAGTAATCGAGGTGAGGTGCTTGGGTTGTCATCTCATCTCGCGCCTAAAAATTCAAGTGACGAACCGAAACTTACAAACAACTCCGCTAACCGAGCTGCTATAAAAAAAATTAGAGACAAGTTGAATTAAGTAACCAGGGTGAGGTACTTGGATTGTCATCTCATCTCGCATAAAAAGATTTCCCCATGTCCCGATCTAAAAAAAAAGAGTATATATTTATGATCGTCTTGCAAGTTTTATTAAAGCTTTAATTTAGAGAAATAGTTGATTTTGTAGCATAATGTCTGAATTCTATAAATGCTTGTTAGTTAAATTTAGCAACTGCTCATGCTTCACTTAAGTTGTTTGCATTTTGCTTGGCTATGGGATACTTAATTTTAGAATAGGTTCAAGAATTGTTTCTAGTATGGGAATACATAACATGCTTGAGGACAAGCATCAGCTAAGTAGGGGGATTTAATAACAAGCTAAATTTTTATGTTTAACACAGCAAACTTTGGTAATTTTTGCTACTTAGCCTATATTTTTTGTTTAATTTTATCAGGGACGTAGTTGGAGTATCAAAATTTGAGTTAGCAAGCAAATAGGGCTAAATTGGAGCACAAGTAATAAAAGGGTGCTGGATTTAAAATTTTAAGACATTAGGGCTAATCAGATTTTATTTAACTTTGTAAAAGCCATATTTAGAAAAAAAATTGATATGAATTTGATTTTATGTAGTTGGTTGTTAAGTGAGTTAGGCTAATTTTAATATATTATATGTATATAAATAGGATGTGTGGTAGCCTTTGAAAGACAGACTTAAAATTGAATGCAATTTATTTTCTTTCTTTTCCTTATCAGGTTAAAGCTAGTGCAAGCATTCTGTCATTCTTTTTTCTATTTCTTTACTTTGGTTTAATTGCTTCTCAAGTCCTTTATTCTTTCCAACATTAAACCTTACCATTTAATCCTTTCTATAAACCAACAAAGCATGATTAATTTCATGCTTAACTAATTCCATTTTAGCTTTAGCTCAATTATCGCTCCAACAAAATCATCCTAAGATATGAACCCGAACTAAAAAACCTTCAACACGGTATTTAATATCTCTCCAGTATATGGGATAGTCACAATCGTCCCTTAAAGTTAATTCAATTTCAGTTCTAAAAGTGCATGTTGGGTTGGAGTTGTTTGGCGTACAGTTGGAAAATGAGACACTCGCCTGTCGAGTTCAAATTCCTATGAACAAATTGTCGTTCCCAGGTGGGAAAAGGCAAGCTAGATTTCATCACTCAAGATAGTGATCGAATTCAAACAACCAATGCAGTTGAGGCCATTAATTCAAGTTGGGCTTTCTAGATCGCAAGTTTGTTGAAATCTCAAATTACGGGCATGAGTTACGTCGTTATAAATTTGGTAAGGGTCGATTTGTAGGTCATATTGGAATTGACTACACTAGGAAAAGTTGGTGGTTGAGGCATCCTTAATCGCTATAGCCAACTTATCCCTTAGAAGGGAAATCCATTTTTCAAGGATCGGTTCAAGTTTAGAGTGTACCGAGGTTGAGGCTAAGCTTTAATGTAACAACTCGTTTTTAGTCAAATCAAAATAGTGGTTTTGGAACCACAAATTTGAGGTTAAAATAATTATTTTATTATTATTTTAATCTTTATATCATGATAATATGATTGGGTGAAAATTTTGTTAAGAAATTTTATCGTTTGAGTGTTCAATTTGATAAAAAGGACTAAACCGCGTAATGATTTTTATGTTTTTGAGATCGTTGCAGGTTAATCTAGCTAACCCAAGGACTAATTTGCAAAACTGTTATAGGTTTAATGTTTTTTCATTAATTAATATGTGTGTATTTTTATGTTTGATGGTAGAAAATGCATGGTTGTTGTTAGATAAACAACATTTATAAAGTGATTTTTGATAAAATTTCCAATTAGGATTAAACTGTGAAATGTGTAAATTTTGTGCTTAAATTGTGAAATAAATGAAAAATATGGACTGCTAGGGACTTAATTAAAATTCAGCTAGCATGGTTATAGGTTGAATTGCATGAATTTTTACTTTTATGAGATAAGGACTAAATTATAAAAATGTTAAAATATTTAGGGCAAAAATCTAAAGTTACCTTAATTGTATTTTGGACTAAATTAAATAGAATGATAATTAATTAAGTTAATTTTGATTACATTTAGATCAAGTAAAGTAAAATTTGGATTTAGATCGGGGGAAAAACAAAGTATCAGACTAATCGACTTATTTTGCCATTTTTGCAATCGAGGAAAGTTTGTATGTTAATAAGTATTATTATAATTGTGTTTTAAATGCTTTGGTATTGCATAAATTGAGAATACAACATTGCAGACATATTCAATGAAGATTCGGCAAGTGAGAAATCTCGATTGAACCTTAGGAATAGATTAGGATACGAATGTCATGTCATTAAGGGTTATGTGATTTGGGTGTTGGTTCGTACGTCCTACTGGTGGCTGAGTTATCTGGCTTGTGTTGCGAATCCTCGTTAGCTTGTGTAAGCAGCACTGTGTAGCTTCATCATGACTGTCAGCTAGTGTGAGTAGACCCATTGATAGCTCGAGAGTGAGCACTATATGTGATATGAGATTGAGATAGCTTCGGCTATATATGTGGCACTTAGGGTGCGAGTTTCCCGGTATCTAATAGTATTTCGAAGGTTCAATGGGTATATCGAAGATATGAAAAGGTGAAAAATAGACACGTATAAGTACGATATGTACAGAAACTACATAAGCATCGAACCTATGGAAGTTGTGAGTTTATGGTAAATTATGTGATTCAATATATGTTAACATTGTGGTTAAATGTTTCATAGTATGTTATGCTCATATTTTGAATGTTAATTGAATGGTGAGCTTTACTTATTATTTCATAAGAGATTACTAAGCTTTATAGCTTACATTGTTTATTTTTTCGTGTTTTATAGTGAAATCAAAGCTAGATCGGATTCGGGAATTGTCGGAGACCTCATATCATTATCAAGATATCACTTTGGTACTTTTGAATCTATGTTTTGGTTATAAGGCATGCATAGGAACTTTGGTCATTTTGGTATATGTGTTGGTAATGAATTTGGTCATTTGAATTGGCTTGTAAATGTTAAGTGTTTGGTTTTGTATATAGCCATGAGAGCTGGCTTATTTTGGTATGTTGGTGATAAATGTATATATATATGTGCATATAGCTTTAGTTATGTGTTTAATGAGGGATATGTGATGCTTGTTGATAATTGGAAATTAGGGATACTATATGGTTTAGATTTGAATTTGGTATATTTGTGAATTTAGGTAAAATAATGTATGTTTGAAAGTGACCATATTGATTTTTGAGAATGTGAATTGTTGGTGTTGAAATGGTATGAAATGTGAGGTTGGTTGATTGCCTATTTATGCCTTGTGTTGTGCCATTTAGTTTGGTGTAGGTGTATGCAAATTTGGGTGGAAAGATGGCTTGGTAAATAGCCTATTTTTGTCCACAAGGGCAGAGAAACCGGCGTGTGTCTCAGCCGTTGTGACACACGGTCAGGTTACACGGGCATGTGTCCCCTAGACTTGATTTAGAAATCAAGTCAATATGCTCCACACGGCCTAGCACACAGGCGTGTGATTTGGATGTGTGGCATAAGTCAGTATACCCTATAGGTTTGGCACGACCTAGCACACGGCCTGGCACACCGGCGTGTGTGGCCATTTCGAAAGGAACACAGGCTGGTCATACGGGCGTGCGGTTGGCCATGTGACCTAAGTTAGACAGTTATACGGGGTCAGACATGGGCTGGGACACGGCCATGTGACCCCATTTTGAATGTCCACACGGCCGAGCTACACGAGTGTGTGTCCCCTGTATTTTGCAAAAAAAGATTGAGTTATCGATTTAGTCCCAAACCACTAATAATGCATGTTTTAGGCCTTGTAGGCTCGTATTATGGACAATATGAATGATGTTGAATGATGATTACATGAAATTTGAAAATGTATGTGAAATGTATGATTTTTTGTGAAATATATAACATCCCAAACCCGGCCTAGACGTTATGGCCGAACCTGGTGATGTCACATTGAGGTGTTTTTCATAAAGTACGAATTTGTTAAAAACCCATTCTCTATTAAACCATTTTAAACGACCTTAAAGAAAATTTCCAGGCTTGTTATTTATTTTCAAAATGTACATCGTTTATCGAGAATTAATCATATTAAAATGTCGTTGTTTATTTTAAAATGTTGTTTCTTGCAGAATCTTTTAAAGCAAGTTGCGGAAACGTGGTGTTTTGAAAAGCATTTATCATTTTGAAAATTTGTATCCTACTACTAGCAGATATAAATCAAAATAAGTAAACCCCAAATTAAAGGTTAAAAATTTAAAGAGGCCTTATTACATCAAAAATACCCAGAATAAAATTACTTATAATTTAAAAATTAAATACGAAAGTACGTGCGATTGTGTAGCCACCTTTGAGTCCCTCGCAGCACTGATCTACCTAAGACTGGGGATTACCTGATTACAGAAACTCTTACGTAGCCCTTGAGCACTTCAAACCTTGATTCGAACCCGCAAGCCCTTACACACACCTAAGCAGTTAATCAAGAACGATTTTTCCCCTTTTCTTCGGTTATAATTGAAATCGCAGAAACACAGAGCAGGAATAGTATAAAAATCGATAAAGAGGGTGAGAGCAGAAAAGAGAATCTGGCACAACCACACCCTAAACCCTTCAACTGTCTGATCAAATAACAATGTCTAAACCCCAAGAACAAGAGGAGGAAAGATGGAGTATTCGGCCAGAGAGGAGATATTCAGCAAAAGTACCCAAGATGCAAGGATAGGAAAAAGTTGATGAAGATAAAAGGGAGAAAGGTATTCAGCCCAAAGCATAACCGAGTTGAGAGAGAGATGCAGAGAAAAGAGGAGATGGGAAACATTCAGCCAAAACAAAATAAGGTAAAGAGAGGGGAAGGAGGGATAATCGGTCAGTAAGGTATTACGAAAAAGTAAGCAAAGACACACCAAAAATGAAAGGTACCCTAGATACGCTAATCAGCTTCAAAGAAGAAAACGCAACAGACCGAAAGAGCAGCAAAACTTGTAACACAGATTTGACACCTAAAGAAAGTGACAGCCACCAAAAATGAAAAGCCAAAAAAACCAACCCCAAAACCGAATTCATTGGGTACCTACAATCCCAATTCGGCACCAACACTCCTTCAACTACAAATCTCCACGATTTCCTCCTAAAATCTCTCCTAAAATCCCTCAACTGATCACTCTTCTCTCAACTACTCAGTTTGAATTCCACTCCACCACCTTAGTGTTTTGGTCAAACCATAACACCTCCACAGCATCGACAGCAAAATGAAATGCCCCACCGGCTTCACTAAGATTCGAACCTCAGCCCCCATGGAACTGTAACACTCCTAATTTTGGGCCTAGAAGTATTAGGTTTTGAGTAGGGGTATAGTTAGGAAGCTGCTCATAAATATTTAGTTGTGCAAGAAAGTAACACACAAATGCATGTCTACTTCAGTTGTTAAGTGTGCTAGGAAATGTTTGAGAAGTCTTGGGTTCAAGCCTGAGCAAGTGCAAAAAGTTTTGTTTTTAATGGAATAAGCACTGTCTCTAGGCAGTAGGCTTTTAAATAAAAATGGGTAAAGCATGACAAAAAGAGCCTGCTGGTCTAGGGGGTATGTAGTGTGTTACCTATGCCAGAGGGCTGAGGTTCGAATCCTGGTGAAGGTAGTAGAGTATTTTATTTTGCTGAGTACATGGGAGTGCCCTAGGCTGACTGAAACTCTAAGGAATTTGAAAGGGATTCAAATTGGATGGTTGAGAGGTTGGAGGAGAGATTTTAGGAGAGAATTAAGGGAGGAAAGTGTGGAATTTGAATGTGGAAGAGTTGGTGCTGAAATGGTAAGCTAAGCCACTCAAAATTTAGCTTTGGTGGGTGGACTCTCCTTTTCGGCTGAAGTGAGTATTTTGGGGTCATTTTCTCTTCTTTGGAACCTGATTTGTGCTGGGAGAATTTTAGGCAGTGTTTTTTCATGTTTGCGTTTCACACTTTTTTCTCTCTTTTACATCTTTTTCTTTAGTCGATTCTCTCCTCTCCTCCCTCTCAATTCTTTCGGCTTTTGTCAAGTGTTCCCTCTCGTATTGTGTAAACCTAATACTTCTATTCTTCCCCCTCATCTCTTTCTTTTGGTTCTATAGTTATTGGTTGCTTCTCTTTTCTCTTTCAGGTCATTTTATTTATCACATCTATCTATCTAGTATCTTGGCCGAATACTCCACCGTCTACTCTTTTACCTTTGTTTTGTTTTCGGGATAGTAAGGATTCACTGACAAATCAGTAAGTACTTTGATTTTCCTTTTTGTTTCTCTTTACCATTATGATCCTTCCTTTAATCTCTCCTCTTCTCTGTCGAATGCTGCTAGGGGTACAATTGTACCACTTTGTCCCTATCACTCTGTGTACTTTCGGCTTTCGTGTTAGGTGTAGGCCGACTGCTTTTTTCTCTGAATTGGTTCTGCATTTTTCGATAGGTCTCTGCTTGGTTTCTGCTCTTTTGGCTTTCTCTTACTTTCCCTCTCTGCTGTGTTAATCCTGTAGTTAGCACCTCCTTTTACTGTCGATTTGCTAGGAGTATTGAGTGATCAATCTTATTCAGCAGTTTAAATGGGTTAAACCACTTTTGTTCATTCAAGGCAAGTATCTAATGTTTTTGGGATTATGTATTAAACGGAGGGTGATTTAACTTATTGTCAAACGGCTAATTGATTGCCTTGAATGAATGTAAGATTGGTGCTCGTGGACTATTCGCACGTTTTCGTAAAGAGTGTAACCACACTGTTTTAATCGTAAATCGATAAAAGCTAAAAAATATGACTATTGATGCTACATGAGCGTGCGCTCACTAGTGTGGTAATCCGAATGCGAAAATATGGGCGTTTGATCGTAGAGGCCACTATGAGCGATTTCTTGGGCTTAGGCCGTTTTGGGCCACGTTGGGCTGAAATGGGCCGTGTGGGCCCTACATGGGTAAACCACACAGACGTGTGGAGAATATTGGGCCAGGCTGTGTATTCCACACAACCGAGGCCATTTTTAGGCTATGTGGGCCACACAGGCGTGTGGGCCCACATGGGCCCGCAATATGGGCTTTGGGCCCATTTTCTCTGTTTGACTGTTAAGGTTGCACGGGTCGCCCGAGATGACTATGGACCTACTGTTGGGTTGGTAAGTACACCTAGACCCTCAAATTGGTAAAATGGCTATTTTGCCCTTATGAGGTAAAATGACAGTTCGCCCTTATGTGGTAAAATGACTGTTTTGCCCTTTTGTGGTAAAATGAATGTTTGCCCTTATGTGGTAAAATAACTGTTTTGCCATTATGTGGTAAAATGGCTACTTTGCCCTTATCTGGTAAAATGACTGAAATGCCCCTATACGATAAATTGATTATTTTGCCTCTATGTGAGGTATTTATATATATGTATATGTATGACCGTATTTTAGCTCGCTATTTAAACTGTAATGGATACATGTATGATTCTATGATCTGAAATGACATGACTGTATGATGCATTAAATGGGGATGGGTTTTTTATGATTGGAGGAAGTGTACTATACTGGTAAATCTGCTGCAAATCACTGATGGCTTTAAGCCTATTATACTGGCAGCTCTGCTGCAAATACTGTTTAAACTGTTACTGCACTGATTACTGTTACTGCGATGGGCCAAGACCCAAACACATGACTACTTCTGTATTGAGATGGGCTAAAGCCCAAAATGATATTGTCTCTGTTACTGATACGAGCTTAGGCCCAGATGATACTTGCTTACTGCATGATTGATTGTATGTTTACTAAGGGATTACACACTGAGTTTTCATAAACTCACCCTTCTGCGTATCTGTGCAGGTAATCCTTAGGCGAATCGATGCTGTGAGGGACTCGAAGGTGACCACACAACAGCTTACGCTCCCATATTTGTCTTTTAATTTGTAAATAGTTTAATTTGGGTGTGTTTATGTAATAAGGCTTCTCTGGATTTTATTTTTAATTTGGGGATTTATATTTGTTCGCTTTAACACTGCTAGCAGTAGGAAAGACACGCGGGTTTTCAAAGAGATAAATGTTTTTTGCAAAAATACCACGAATACGTAAACGGTTTTAAGAGCTACTGCAACGAAACAACATTTTACAAGTAAACGCTAGCACACAACTGTTTTAAAAAGCTTCTACTACAAACGAGATTTTGAAATTAATAACGTTTTAAAGTAAATACTTTTAATAGCAACGCAAGTTTTAAAATCATCTTTTTAGATCACACAAAGAGGCTTAACAAAGATTGGGCTTTGCAAACGATATCTTTCTTTACGAAAAATACTTCAATATGACATCGCCAGATTTGGCCATAACGTCCAGGCTGGGTTTGGTGTGTTACAGGAACATTCCACATGCCCCTATCCCTTAGATCAGTAGGCCTTTTATGTCATGCTTTACCCATTTTTATTTAAAAGCCTACTGACTAGATACAGGGTTTATTCCTTAAAAAAAAAAAAAACTTTTGCACATGCCCAGGCTTGAACCCAAGACTTCTCAGACACTTCCCAAAGCATTTAACCATTGAAGCAGACATGCATTCGTGTCACTTTCTTGCATAACTATACCTTTATGTGCAGCCTCTTAACTATTCCCATGCTCAAGACTTAATACTTCTAGGCCCAAATTCGGGGTGTTACAATTCACCCCTTCTTAAAGAAATTTCGTCCCCAAAATTTCCAGCTATCAGATTAGTCGCATAACACAGACTACACCACTATGCTCCCGTTGTGCACTCTAGTTCCAAAACATTACCACATTTAACTTGAATGTTTCCAATACAGTCTATAAATAGACTGGGACAATGCATCAGTCCAATACTCAGCGACATTAGGGGCAACTCCAGCAATACCCTAAAAATCTCAGCTCACTAGATCGGAGTCATTCCGTAACCGATCCACGGCCCATAGCACCAGTATTGGGTCTAACGACCCTCTTCAAAATCTACAACATCGTTTAGGACAGTGCGTCATCCCCAGCTGCATGATCATGAGACTCAGCTTAAAAATCTCCACGGCCTCTACCGCGACCTCTTGTACCCCTTCTATGAATACCTTTGGTGTTCATTATCGAATTGCATTTTATCTTTACTAATAGTTTTATGCATCAGTTTACAGTTCCAGTTGTTTATTACCAGATATTTTATGGAGACAGTATCAAAGGTATAGAGTATTATTTTCGCACAATGTAGTGTCTATCGGTGTCTACCAATTTTACCATAGTTTTAGTATACACTACCTAAGAGTTTGTAGTACTACCTACAGTAGTATCAATCTTACTTATGGCAGTTTCAGTCAAAATTAAAATACAGTCTTCAGAGAGAACTTATAGGATCGGTGCGAAGACTCGGTGTACCACTCACATTCAGTATAAAAACATTTCAAATACTTTCAAATCATTTCAATAGTTCTTTTTGGAAATTCCAAGTTTTGGAAGAAACCTAAATCCACAGCCAAGTTTTGAAACTTGACTCTGATACCAGTAAATGTAACACCCCAAATCCAGCCTGGACGTTATGGCTGAACCTGGCAATGTCACATTGAATGTAACACCCCAAACCCAGCCTGGACGTTGTTGCTGAATCTAGCGATGTCACATTGAAGTCTTTTTTGTAAAGTGAGATATCGTTGAAAAACCCATTCTCTATTTAACCTCTTTGTGCGATCTTAAAGAGATTCGTTTAGGTTCAAAAATGTGAGTTGTTTGCTAAAAAGTTATTCATATTAAAACGTCCTTATTATATATTTTTTAAAAAATTGTTATTCATTTCCAAAATATCACTTCATAGTAGAAGTTTTTTAAAACAGTCACGTACTTGCGTTTGCTTTGTAAAAACATTGCCTCTTTTGAAAACTCGAGTTTTCCTAACACCAGCAGTTCAAAACCAAGGCAAATAAAAATCCCCAATTTAAAGTTAAAATCCATAAAGGCCATTATTACAGTAAAATACCCCAAAAATTAAATCGAAAACACAAAATGCTATCTAAAATTAGATAGGTCGTATGGCCACCGTTAAGTCCTCCGCTGCATCGATCCGCCTAACTGTGGGGATTACCTGTACAGTTAAACAGATGGGTGAGTTTACGAAAACTCAGTGTGTAATCCCATACTAACAGACAATTAGACATACAGTGAGCATATACAGTCTGGACCTAAGCCCTTTTTAGTGACAGTGGCAATATCAGTTTGGGCTTTAGCCCATCTCCATACAGAAGTAGTCATATATTCGAGCTTTGGCCCATTACAGTAACAGTAATCAGTATGCAAGTCTTACCCATCCAGCCCCTACGCACCATCTCTGTCCAACCCTACACTCCATGTGGGGATATAATCAACCCACCCATCCCTATACACCAGAATTAGCACTGGTTGCGGCACTAAATAGTATTTGCAGCAGAGCTGCCAGTACAATAGGTTTAAAGCCATTAGTGATTTGCAGCAGAGCTGCCAGTACAGTACATTTCCTCCAATCATATAAAAACCCACCCCTATGCAATGCATCATGCCACATCTCATGTCATAGTATAATATTAAACATGTACTCAACACAGTTACAATAGCATGCTAAAATATAAACATATATCACATAGGGGAAAAACAGTCAGTTTACCATGTAGGGCCATTTCAGTCATTTTACCATATAAGGGCAAAGCAGTCATTTTATCGATTAAGGGTATAGGTATGCTTACCGACCCAAAAGAAGGTCCACGGTCGTCTTAGGCGACCTGTGTAACCTTAATAGTCGAACAGTAAAAATGGGCCCAAGGCCCATATTACGGGCTCATGTGGGCCCACACGCCCGTGTGGCCTACAAAGCCCAAAAATGGCCTTGGCTGTGTGATCTACACAGCCTTGCCCAATATTCTCCACATGTCCGTGTGGTTTACCCTCGTGGGGCCCACACGGCCCATTTTGCCCCAACGCGGCTCAGAACGGCCTAAGACTATGAAACCGCTCATGGTGGCCTCTACTATTAATCGCCTACGTTTTATGTGTTCAGTTTACCACACGAGCGAGCACACGCCCTTGTAGCATCAATAGTCGTATTTTTCATCTTTTGCTGGTTTACAGTTTGGGCAGTGTTTACACACCTGATAGGATTTTAGGTACGTGACCCTTTCTTGAGATGAACCACACCTAAAGCAATTGAGAAATCCAGAACTCACGTTAGTCATGCATAAACCAACTGTACCAAAACAATCCCCAATCGACATCATAGCATTACTCACTTCTGCTGCTTCAACTGATGTAGCCAATCTTTCCTCCGGTAAACTGAGTTCAACACGATTTGGCACTGTCGTAATAATATTTGACAAACAAGGGATTAGAACCTTCATAGATTAACAGTTAACAACACCACTCACAGCACTTAAGGCATCACTTCATCCCTTACCAAAACACTTACCAACCGATAGCAACCACGCTGGACAAACCAACTGCTTAGGGGAAGAGAAGTCGACAGAAAAAGGAGGATGGGAAAGAACTAACTATTCAGCCAAAGGAATAGAGAACACCAAAGCCAACCCCCCTTTCCTAGAGAAAAACTGAAAGCAGGAGAGGAAAAAAGGAGGTATTCAGTTTTACAATGAAGGAAATGATACTCGATAAAAGCCGAAGAATAAAGAGAGAAGAGTAGAAAAGGGTATTCGGCTATCACACACCAAGATGGAGAGAGGGAAGGAGACGGCTAAACAGCAAAGTGAAAGAAATTGGGAGAATTGAGAGAGAATGCTAGCAAAAATTGGCAAAGGTTTAAGCAAGGAAAAGAAAGAGATGAGCAGATTAACAAGGAGAATGAAATTCTATGAACAGGAACCCGAACCAGTAGTATAACGACAGAAAAGTAGAGGCTTAAGGAGAGAACGAAGAGAAAAAGAAAAATGACAAACAGGTTAACAGTCACCAAAATGAGGAGCACTTGGCAGTCTCTAAAACCGAACTTTGAGTATTGAGAGTCCACAAACGGCACCAATACTCCCACCAAATTCGAATTCCCCTATTTCCTCCTAAAATCCCTCATATTTACAAACCTCAACAACTGAAAATCCCCCTTTTCACTCCCCAAATTCGGCTAACAACAACCCCATTCAAATCTGTTCAAACTTTTGGTGTTTCGGTCAAACACAACTTCCTCCCATGGCCATAAAAAAAAATTCTCCATTTGCATAAGCAAGGATTCAAACCTCAGACCACTAACATACTTTACATGCCATTTATCCCTTAGACCAGCAAGCTCTTTTCTGCCATGTTTTACCCAATTTTATTTAAAAGCCTACTGCCTAGAGACAGTGCTTATTCCTCTAAAAACAAAACTTTTTGCGCTTGCTCAGGCTTGAACCAAAGACTTCTCAGACACTTCCCAGAGCACTTAACCACTAAAACAGATACAAATTTGTGTCACTTTCTTGCACAACTAAATATTTATGAGCAGCTTCCTAACTATTCCCATACTCAAGACCTAATACTTCTAGGCCCAAAATTCGGGGCATTAAATTGAAGTGTTTATCGTAAACTGCAAATTTATTAAAAACCCATTATCTATTAAACCTTTTTAAGCGACCTTAAAGAAGATTTCCAGGCTTGTCGTTTATTTCCAAAATGTACGTCATTTATAGAGAATTAATCATATTAAAACGTCATTATTTATTTTAAAATGTTGTTTCTTGCAGAATCTTTTAAATCATGTTGCGGAAACGTGATGTTTTCAAAAACATTTATCATTTTGAAAATTTGCATCCTACTACTAGCAGATATAAATCAAAATAAGTAAACCCTATATTAAAGGTTAAAAACTTAAAGAGGCCTTATTACATCAAAAATACCCAGAATAAAATTACTAATAATTTAAAAATTAAATACGGAAGTATGTACGTAGCCCTTGAGCACTCCAAACCTTGAGTCGAACCCCCAAGCCCTTACACACACCTAAACTGTTGCTCAAGAATGATTTTTCCCCTTTTCTTCAGTTATTATTGAAATCACAAAATCATAGAGAAGGAATAGCACGCAAAATCAATAAAGAGGTTGAGAGCAGAAAAGAGAATCCGGTACAACCACACCCCAAACCCTCTAACTGTCTGATCAAATGATAATGTCGAAACCCCAAGAACAGGAGAAAGAAAGATAGAGTATTCAGCCAGAGAGGAGACATTCAACAAAACTACCCAAGATGCAAGGATAGGAAAAAGTTGAAAGAAGAAAAAGGGGATAAAGGTATTCGGCCCAAAACATAACCGGTTTGAGAGAGAGATGCAGAGAAAAGAGGAGATGGGAAACATTCGGCCAAAACAAAATAAGGTAAAGAGAGGGGAAGGAGGGATAATCGGTCAGTAGGGCATTACAAAAAAGTAAGCAAAGACAGACCAAATATGAAAGGTACCCCAGATGCACTAATCAGCCTCAAAGAGGAAAACCCAACAGACCGAAAGAGTAGCAAAACTTGTAACACAGATTCGACACTTAAAGAAAGTGACAACCACCAAAAATGAAAAGCCAAAAAAAACCAACCCCAAAACCGAATTCATTGGGTACCTATAATCCCAATTCGGCACCAACACTCCTTCAACTACAGATCCCCACGATTTCCTCCTAAAATCTCTCCTCAAATCCCTCAATTGATCACTCTTCCCTCAATGCTCAGCTTGAATTCCACTCCACCACCTCAGTGTTTCGGTCAAACCCCAACACCTCCACAGCATCAGCAGCAAAATAAAACTCCCCACAACCTTCACCAGGATTTGAACCTCAACCCCCATGGAACATTCCACATGCCCTTATCCCCTAGATCAATAGGCCTTTTATGTCATGCTTCACCCATTTTTATTTAAAAGCCTACTGACTAGAGACAGGGTTTATTCCTTAAAAAAAAATTTTGTACATGCCCAGGCTTGAACCCAAGACTTCTCAGACACTTCCTACAGCACTTAACCACTGAAGCAAACATGCATTTGTGTCACTTTCTTGCATACCTATACCTTTACGTGCAACCTCTTAATTGTTCCCACACTCAAGACTTAATACTTCTAGGCCCAAATTCGGGGCGTTACAAAATAAGTTCGGTAATGCTCCATAACCCTATTCTGGCATTGAATACGGGTGAGGGGTGTTACATTTAATATATTTAATTCACCAATTTATTTTATTTTGACTTAATTTATTTTGCAATCATAATTCTATTTTTCTCTTTATTTTATATTTTTTATGTTATTATCTTTATCAACTAAAACCCCATTTTTTCTTTATTTTTCAGTTTTACAACGCATAGGTCGTGTGCATGACTGTTGCTACGACAATAATTCTGATCAAGAGAAAAGGCAAAATTAGATAACCAAACCTTGTGGATTTGACCCTACTGCTCTATACTCCAATTTAGTGTTTTTTTGTCATAGGAATTTATATTTGTTGGCTCAGTACCCATTAGGGGTTGAGGAAATTGTTAATGATATTTCTATAGATAGTCCCTTAATATGATTTGTGAAGGTAAAAAGGAATTTTGTTGGAGATTTAAGATTAAGTTTTGGAACTGCATTGGAATCAGAGTTATGCAGCGAAAGCATAGTGGTCGGTTCAGAAAGAAAAGTTATGAATTTTGTGGACAAGTGTATTTGTGTAAGAATAGGAATTTTTAGGACAAAATTATTTTTGAGGGGAGAGTTGTCACTTTCCAGTATTTATTGGGTTAGTAGAAAAGTTACGCATGTTTTTTGTTTATTATAATTTAGCTTAACCTTATTTTATTTATTAATTATAACATATAAATTAGCTAAATTAAAGCACTAGCCATGTATACCATTTGATTATGGTATAATTGCCACATAAAACCTAATCACTTTATTAATTTAACTATTTAACAGCTTTAACTAATAGTATTTAACTTTTATAGTTTTTACAATTTAGTTCTTTTATTTAATTAACTATTTAAACGATAAATTTCTTAACCCAAATTTTGTATGACTTTAATAAATGTAGTAAATATTAAATTAATAATATTTACTGACTTGCTTATTGGAATTGTAGTCCTAAAACCCCTATTTCTAACACCACTAAAAATGAGCTATTACACTCAATTTCACTGATACACTATTAATAGCAAACAATTCTGCAGAACCAATTCTCAATCAATGCAAGGTATAAATTAGAATGGGCCGTAAAAGAACCTGGATTGACATCAGATGCGTCTTGATCCTCTCGACACCTAGCTGTGCAAATGAGTCATGATTCCACTTTTGAGTTAAATCTTGCATCTAAACAGGAAAATGATGTGGTCAATCCTTAACACGGTGCTCCGTAGACCCACTAATAACTCTTGAAAAGAGTTATATTTTAGTTTATTTTTAGAACATTGCATAATAACGCTTGGATTGTGCCTTAAATGTCATTTCATGTTACTTTTACTATTGGGAATAAGGGAATTGGTCGTTGTATGCAGCAGGTACAGAAAAGATGAAGAAAAGGAGAAAAAAGAGGAAGAGAATGAAAGAAGTGAAATATTTCTATGGAAAAAGGTTGGATGGATTGCCAACACAATTGCCATGGCAATTCCAGGAAAATACTGATGCAACACTCAGTCCTCATCAATCTTAGCCAATTGGACATGTACCATATAAATCTACCTAAAAAAGATGGAGAGAAAGTGTGTGATGAGAGAGGGAGACCTACCCTATAAAAAAAGACAGAGAAAAGAAAAAAGGAGGAGGATTTTGGAGGGGGATTTGGAGAGCAGTTTTCTCTCCAGAAAAACTCGTGAAAAATTCTAAAGAAAAGGGAAAGGGTAGCAGCTTAAGAGGAAAGCAGAGACGCAAGGAAAAGGATGAGCAATTAGCCTTGGGTCTTGCACGATTCGACAGTGTCTAGGTGAAAGTTGGAATGTCGAAAGCTTCCTGTAGTTCTACCTTCATTCTGTTAATTAATTTATGTGATTACTAAATTGTTAATGATGATGTTGAATGTTATTTTCATTTTGGATTTTAAATCCCAACCCATGAGCTAATTTCACTTGGGTTGGAATTACTGGATTTATTTTGATATACTGATGATCATCGTGATATTTTGAGTAGATATACTAATTTATTCAGTTTCGATTATTTTAAATATATACATGCAAGCCCTGGACATAGATGAGTGCATGGTATATCCTTAGACTTGATTTAATTCTGAAAAGGTTAAATAAGTTGAAATATGATCGAATGATACGAGCGAATACTCAAGCAAATACTCATAACACTCTAGACATAGAATTGTGATTTGTATAGAGTAAGAAAGAATATTGTTAGGTATTGTTCTTGAGACTTGTATACATGCAAAGACTTAGAATGATAGCTTTAATTCTAGCTCTCGAAAGAAGCAGAATGCAGTAGTTATACTCTGAGCAATAATTTGGTCAAGATTTTGCCATGAAATTATTATTTTGTTAAGATATAATCTAAGTAATTCCAAACTTCCCATTCAACAGCATCAATCTTCTCAACTTTGTCTCGTAGAATTGCCACAACATTTTATTCATTATTTTATTTTTATATTTCATACATTACTAGTTCTCTTCAAATCATTACTCTGTTTACTTTGCTATAAGCCTAATTAGTGTAGTTTATATTAATAAATCAATCATATTTTTACCTATTTTGATCCCTGTGGAGACGATCTCACTTATCACTTTATTACTTGATTCAATATGTATACTTGAACATTCGCATTACATATTCACACACGATAAGTTTTTGGTGCCATTGTCAGGGATTGACAAATTGGTGAATTTTAGTTTGTTATTATTGATTTAATTTTGTTAGATTGAGCTTAGTTTCTTTTGATTCTTTTTCAAATTTGTTGCTAGTTTATGAGTAGAGGTATTCTCGAGAACGAAGAGTACTATTTTGATCCTGAAATTGAGAGAACTTTGAGAAGAAGGAGAAAATAATTGCTAGAAATGGCAAGGACTGGAAATGATCCAGGCAAAGAAGATTCATTACATTCAAATGGTAGGGACGTTGATATTCCTTGTATGATAGATGATAGAGACAAACCCATTAGAGAACATGTAGTTCCAGGCTAGGATATTTGAATCCAGGGATTGTCAGGCCACATATTCAAGCTCAGTATATTTAGTTAAAACCAGTGATGTTTCAAATGCTACAAATAGTAGGACAATTCAGGGGATTACCTACTAAAGATCCACAGCTGCATTTAATACTCTTTTTGGAGGTCTGTGATTCATTCAGGCAGAAGGTGTTCCTGAAGATGCCCTGAGACTCAAGCTATTTCCTTACTCATTGCGAGATCGTGCTAGAGCATGGTTGAATGCTTTGCCATCAGGAACTATGGCATCTTGGAATGAACTTTTTTAAAGGCTTTTGTTGCGATACAACCCTCCAAACATGAATGCCAAATTGAGGAACGATATTACATCTTTTCGATAATCTGAAGATGAGACATTGTATGAAGCTTGAGAGTGATTCAAGGAATTAATTAGAAAATGTCTGATGCATGGTTTCCAACATTGGACACAAATGGAAATGTTTTATAATGGACTGAATGCACATACACAAATGGTAGTTGATGCATCTACCAATGGGACTTTCCTAGATAAATCATATAATGAGGCATATGAGATTTTGAAAAGGATAGCTAAAAATGATTATCAATATCTGACTACAAGAGTGGGTACTGACAGAAGAGTTGCTGGAGCTTGATACAATCACTACATTAATAGCTCAGGTATCATCCCTGTAGCACCCCTCGCCCGTATCCGATGCCGGGATAGGGTTCCAAGTGCTACCAGACTCAAACTCAACCAACTATATAAAATCAGGCCATAAAATTTTTGATCAATTTAAAACTTTTTATTTCACATACAATTTGTCCCTTAAATGGGCTTACGAGGCCCAAAACATACATTTGGGGTGACTCGGGACTAAACCGAGGGCTTAAGAAAAACTTGGAAAAATTTTCATACTTTAAGGCTCCACACGCCTATGTGGGTATAGAGCACACGCCCGTGTGCCAGGGACACGCCCATGTCCCGTACCCGTGTGGCCAATTTAATTTCATAATTTTTCATAAAACAAGTGCAGACTTCACATGGCCTGGACACACACCCCTGTCGTTTGCCCGTGTCCTTTCGCATGACCTTGACACTCCCATGGCATAGCCCGTGTGCAAAAACCTGGGTATTCTATTTCTGACGTCAGCATCATACCACCATGGAGTACGCTCGTGTACTAGGCCGTGCCCTCCCACACAGCTAAGACACACAGCCGTGTTTCTGCCCGTGTATTGATTTCCATACATTCTGACTTGGAATCTCTAAGTGCAGGGGATTCACAGTCTTCTCACACGCCTATGGGGTTGTCCGTGTGTCACACACGTCCTAGACACATGCCCGTGTGTCTACCCGTGTGGACAATATGAGGCTATCTACCAAGCCTCATTGCCACCCTAGCATACCTATTCTCATGTCAATAACAACCAATACAAAAACAAGCACAATAGACATTCATTCAACCATGAAGATGCATCTTTTATAGATTCAAAATGCATGTTAGCCCTCATTCAAGGCTTAACGTAGAGAGTGGAATCTATTCTAAACCAACACATTTGGCCAATTCTCAGGACACAAAATAATAAGGTCTAGCCCTATACATGCCATAATCAAAAATAGAAATCCAACTATACCGAGTATTTCGGCTGATAGTGTGATCGATATCTCTGACTTCCGGTGATCCTTAACCAAAGCAGGCATCACTGTAAGAAGGTGCAAAGAAAGAGAGAGTAAGCATAAAAGCTTACAAAGTTGCATATAAATAAATATACAACAATAACTTCCCACTAATCATCATACTCATAGCACAAGGGTAAGCATAAGCTTGACTTACTCATTACCGTCTACTCAAGTCATATTTTTCTATTTTGAGCTCATTACTCATGCATACCAAATAGGTACCTGTACCACTCACAACATTATTATACTTCCTTCATTAACTCATTTTCATAACTTTTAACATTAAACCTTTCGGAATACTACCAGATATTTTATAAGCCTCAAACATGGGATAAGTTGCCGATGCCATATCCCAGACATGGTCTTACCCTGGCTATCTTCATCGAGGCCAATGCCATGTCCCAGACATGGTCTTACACTAGCTCTCGTATATACGTGCTGATGCCATGTCCCAGACATGGTCTTACACTAGCACAACTCTTAGCCGATGCATGTCCAAAACATGTCTTACACTGGCTATCATCTTCGAGGCCGATGCATGTCCCAGACATGTCTTACATTGGTGCACAAATAACTCGAATGTCATGGCATGAATATTCGGTTTGTTTCCTAGGGTTCCAACGGGATCTTTCTATTATCTCAACCATTAATATGCATTCTCAGTTCACAATCTAGAAATTCATGCTATATCAAGCCAATAACAATTTGAATACATGCATTAACAATGTAGTTGTATTATTGACATACAACTTACCTCGGATTACAAAATACACAAGACTAGTCAGTTTAGTCGATTTGCTTGGCTTTCCCCTGGTCTAGGTTTGGATTTGACAATTCTTGATCTATATTAGCAATATACACTCATTTAGTCACTAAATAAAATTAGGCAAATCCAAAATTTATGACTTAGGTAAAATGACCATTTTGCCCCTAGACCATGACAAAATGACCATTTTGCCCCTATGCTCGAAAATTGATTTTTATCGAATTTCTTCGTATCTCAAGCCAAGTCGAACCCTTTTTACTCTTATATCAACTTCAAATTCTTAGTATTTCACATGTTTATCAACTATTTTACAATTTATGCATAATAGCCCCTTTAGGTGTTTTCATGCTAACACCTTTCACAAAAGTTGTTTATACCTCAACTAGGACTCATATTCTTCCATAAAAACTCAGCAACTATCATAAATCCATTCATTGCAAAACCCTAAACTATTAATCATTTGCCAAATAGACCCCTCATTTGAAAGCTTATGCTTCAAGGAGTCCAAAAATGAGAAAATCATCAACAAGGGACTTGGAAATCACTTACTTGTTGAGGTGATAAATTTTTGAAATTTAAAAGCTTCAAAAACCCCTCTTTTGCTGATATTTTCGGTGGAGAAAGAAATGAGAAGAAGATGATATCATTTTTTTAGTCCAAATAAGTCACCTAACATACCAAACACAAAAATTTTGTCCCCCTTTGACTATATGGCCGGCCAAGCAATCTAAAAAGGGTCTAATTACCCTTTAAAGACCTCCAATTTTAATTCTCTAGTTATTTAACACATTAGGGCACTAAAATGAAACTTTTACCTTTTATGCGATTTAGTTCTTTTTCGCAATCGGGCTCACAAACATCAAAATTGACTCACCAAATTTTTCATACACTAATATAATCATGTCATGACTCCATACTAATAATAAAATAAATTTTCTAACTTTGGATTTGTGGTCCCGAGACCACTGTTTCGACTAGGCCCTAAATTGGGTTGTTACATTTCTCCCCCTTAAGGATTTTCGTCCTCAAAAATCTTACCGGTAAATAAATTTGGGTACTGCTCTCTCAAAGACTCCTCGGGTTCCCATGTTGCTTCGTCGACCCCATTTCTATGCCATAAAACCTTCACAAGTGGTATATTCTTATTTCTCAACTGTTTGACCTCTCGAGCCAAAATCTTGATCGACTCTTCACCATAAGTCATATCCGGAAGAATCTCAACTTCAGTTGGCGCTATTACATGAGAAGGGTCTGATCTGTACCGGCGTAACATGGAAACATGAAACACATCGTGAATCTTTTCTAACTCTAGCGGCAATTCCAAATGGTAGGCAATAGGCCCTACCCTCTCGGTAATCTCATAAGGTCCTATGAAACGAGGACTCAGCTTGCCCTTTTTTCCAAACCGGATAACTTTCCTCCACGGGGAAACTTTCAAAAATACCTTATCACCGAATTCAAACTTAATTTCCTTTCGTCTCAAATCCGTATAGGATTTCTGTCTATCTGAGGCGGCTTTTAGGCAGTCACGAATCACCTTAACTTTTTCTTCAGCCTCTTTGACCAAATCGACTCCGTGAATCTGATTCTCTCTTAACTCAGTCCATTATAAAGTAGTTTGACATTTTCGCCCGTACAAGGCCTCATAAGGCACCATTCTCAGAATCGACTGATAGCTATTGTTGTAGGCGAATTCAATCAATGGCAAGTATTTCTCCCAACTTCCTTGAAATTTGAGAACACAACATCTCAAGATGTCCTCTAAAATCTGTATCACTCTTTTCGACTGTCCGTCAGTTTGCGGATGAAATGCCATAGTGAAACTCAACTTGGTTCCCAAAGCCTCTTGTAACTTTTTTCAAAACCTTGAGGTAAACCTTGGGTCTCTATCTGACACAATCGACAATGTCACTCCATGAAGTCTTACAATCTCGAAAAGATATAAGTTGGCTAATTTCTCGAGGGAGTAGTCAGTATGCACTGGTACGAAATGTATCGACTTAGTTAGTCTGTCGACAATAACCCATACTGCATCTTTCTTTTTCAAGGTTGTAGGCAAACTGGTCACGAAGTCCATAGTAATACGATCCCATTTCCACTCAGGGACCATAATAGGCTGAAGTAAACCTGAAGGTACTTGATGTTTAGCCATTACTTGTTGACACACTAAACACTTGGAAACGAACTCTGAAATGTCTTTTTTCATACCCGACCACCAATACATTTTCTTAAGGTCGTTGTACATTTTAGCACTACCTGGGTGAACAGATAAACAACCACCATGTGCCTCACTCAAAATCTTCTGAATAAGTTCATTGTCCTTAGGTACACAAACTTTGTCTTTGAACATTAAACATCCAGCGGTATTGATACCAAAAAAATGATTCAATTTCTAATTCACACTGATTTATCTTGGCTTGAAACTTCTCATCACTTTTCTGAGCTTCTCAGATTTCTTGGAGAAAATTCGGTCTAGCTCTTAACTCCTTCAGGATCGAACCATTATTAGATACAGTCAACTGAGTGTTCAGGGCTCTCAAGGCAAACAGCGACTTCTTACTCAAGGTGTCAGCGACTATATTCACCTTTCCCGGATGGTAGTCGATAATTAATTCATAATCTTTTAACAACTCTAACCATCGGCATTGCCTCAAATTCAACTCCTTTTAAGTCATCAAGTACTTTAAGCTCTTATGGTCGGTGAATACCTGACATTTCTCTCCATACAAATGGTGTCTCCAAATCTTCAGCGCGAACACTACACCCACTAGCTCCAAATCATGGGTCGGATAATTTCTCTCATGTGGTTTTAACTGGCCCGAGGCATAGGCTATAACCTTGCCTTCTTGCATGAGCACACACCCTAAACCATTTAAGAAGGCGTCGCTATAAATCACAAACTCCTTGCCCGACTCTGGTTGCACTAACACTGGGGCTTCCGTTAATAGAGCCTTTAATCTCTCAAAACTTTGTTGATACATTTCTGTCCATTCAAACTTGACATCTTTTTGCAGCAGCCTAGTCATCGGGGTAGCTATCATAGAAAATCCATTTACAAACTGTCTATAGTATTCGGCCAAACCCAAAAAGCTTCGAACCTCGGTTATATTCCTCGGTGGTTTCTATTCCATAATAGCAGCGATCTTATTTGGATCAACTCGAATTCCGTCACCCGACACAATATGTCCTAGAAACCTAACCTTTTTAAGCCAAAATTCACTTTTGCTGGACTTAGCATATAATTGTTTGTCTCTGAAGGTTTGTAACACAACCCTCAGATGCTTTGCATGCTCGCCCTCATTATGCGAATAGATTAGTATGTCATCGATAAAGATGATAACAAAATTATCCAGATACGGTTTGAATATACGGTTCATCAAATCCATGAATACCGCCAGGGCGTTAGCCAAACCAAATGGCATGACAAGAAATTCATAATGCCCATATCTTGTCCGAAATGCAGTCTTCGGCACATCTCACTCTTTAACCCTTAACTGATAATAACCAGACCTCAGATCGATCTTAGAAGACACGGTAGCTCCTTTCAACTGATCAAACAAATCATCGATCCTTGGTAAAGGGTATTTGTTCTTCACTATTACTTTGTTGAGTTGCCTATAGTCAATGCATAATCTCATCAACCCATCTTTCTTCTTCACAAAGAGTACCGGAGCACCCCACAATGAATAGCTCGGTCTCGCAAAGCCCTTGTCTGTCAGATCTTGTAACTGTGCTTTCAACTCTTTCAACTCTGTTGGAGCCATCCTACGAGGAGTAATCGAGATACGTGTCATACCAGGAACCAATTCAATTTCAAACTCAACCTCTCCCACTGGAGATAATCTAGGTAATTCCTCCGGAAACACGTTTGTGAACTCGTAGACTACCGGCACTGATCCAATCTTTAATTCTGACTCTTGAGTATTTAGCACAAAAGCTAAATAAGCTTCATAATTCTTTTTCAAATATTTTTCAGCAGTCAATGATGATATTATCATAGGCAGGTTATCTGAATCATCTAGTTCAACTCGAAGAATATCCCCATTTTCACATCTTAACTCAATCACTTTTCTTCCACAGTCTACTACAACACCATGGGAGGTCAGCCAATCCATCTCAAGAATTACATCGAATTCATTAAATAGCAACAACATCAAGTTGGCCAAAAACCTGTGGCCTCTAATCATCAAAGGACAATTTTTACATACCTGGTCCACTAACACATACTTGCCTAACGGGTTGGACACTTTTATTACAAACTTAGTGGATTCTACTAATATATTCATACGAGGTATCAATTCCATACAAATGTGAGAATGGGTAGATCCCGGGTCAATTAAAGCAACAATAGTTATATCATAGATAGAAAAGGTACATGTGATCACGTCGGGAGACTCTGCCTCTTCCCGGGCACGTATAGCATAAGTCCTCGCTGGTGCTCTGCCTTCAGACCTCGCCGTGGTATCTCTTAATGTGCCTCTACTACTAGTCCCACTTCCGGGGTTCTTTTTTGGCCTACTCCTTAAGGGAACACTACTTGCTTTCATATCTAGTTTTCTCCCTCTCTCATCTATCTCAGGACAATCACGAATAAAGTGGTCAAGTGACCCACTCTTGAAGCAGCCCCTCTCGTTTACTCGGCATTCACCTAACTGTCGTCTCACATATTGCGGACACTCTTGCCTATTTGGCTGAGTACTACCAACGCTAGCGACCGAAGTAGTCTGGGCATTACATGCCATATTCTGTTGATTCTTGTTTCTCCTTGAATACCCCGCCGAAGTATTCAATTGGGTAGTAAGTTATTTTGATCTCTTAGATGAGGACTGATATGCTTTCCCCATCTGTCTTTTCTTTAAATCCCACGACTCAAAGGCTGGTTTCCTCTTCTCTTTTACCAGCTCCTCTGCCTTGCATGCTCTCTCAACGAGTACCACAAATTCTCTTATTTCTAAGATGCCCACAAACACTCGGATATCTTCATTGAGGCCATCCTCAAATCTCTTACACATGGTGGCTTCAGTGGATACGCATTCCCGCGCATACTTGCTGAGTTTCACAAACTCATGTTCATACTCCGTCACAGTCTTATTTCCCTACTTCAACTCTAAAAATTCCTTCCTTTTATGGTCCATGAACCTCTGGCTAACGTACTTCTTTCTAATTCTTCTTGGAAAAATTCCCAAGTTACTCTTTCTCTCGGTACCACAGACACGAGATGTTCCACCACTGATAGGCCAAATCCCATAGGAGTGACGTTGCACACTTCACGCATTTCTCAAGTGTGCATGATAATTCATCAAACACCTTTATAGTATTTTCTAACCAAAACTCTGCCTTCTCCGGGTCATCATCTAAGTTAGCCCGAAATTTCTCGGCCCCTTGTTTTCGAATCTTGTCTATCGGAGGCTTCTCTCTTCTAAACATGTCCACACCTTGCGGAGCTACCAGGGCATACTGAGAAATCAAAGGAGATGGGGGTGGAGTGTTCGGGTTCGCACGAACAAACTTTGAATGTAACACCCCAAACTCGGCCTGGACGTTTGGCTCAAATCTGACGTGTCACATTGAAGTGTTTTTCGAAAACCATGTTTCCATTAAAAACCCATCCTAATAATTAAAAACTTATACCCTTTTTAAACCTTGTTAGAAAACCTTAGCTGAATAACATTCTTAAAAACTTTGTAAAAATCTTGGCAGTTGTGGAAGCTTAATTTAAAAACAATTGCGGATATTTGATGTTTTAAAAATAGTAGTTACATTGGAAAACCGTGTTCTAATACTAGCAATTATAAGAGCAATAAATAAAATTCCAAATTAGAAATCTAGAAAATACAACCCACATAAAATAATTTAAAAGCAATAATCAAAACTGTAACATAAACAGTGTGTGTGGCTCCCTCCGAGCCCCTCACAGCTCCGATCCGTATAAGGATAGAAATTACCTGAAAGGTTAATAAGCGGGGTGAGTTTACAAAAACTCAGTGTGTAATCCCCTACTTTATAAAAGGAACAGTCATTCATATAAAAGAATTAAAAGTTTGGCCCCACCTTTCTACTTATTTTTCAGATCAATTGGGCCTTAGCCCATTATAACAGATAAGCACTGATGGGCCTTAGCCCTATACAGTGCATCTGAATGAAGCCCATAGGCCCACAACAGATACAGAACAGATATTTCATGTATGCAGAAACCTAACCCATATCCATCCGTATACACCCCCGTACCAACCTTACACCATGTGGGGAGACAACTCGACCCACCCATCCACTACACACCACAGAGCTTGCAGCATGGCTGCTAGAATAGATATTGTGATAGAGTCACTAGATACAAATATTTGTGGCAGAGCCACCAGAACAGATATTTGTGGTATAACCACCAGAACGCTTCATCCATCACTATAACCCATGTCCCATGCAACAGATATACATGTCATGGCATACAACATACAGATTCAGAATATCATGCCCATATTTGTATCAAACAATCACAGTCAAGTCATTCATATCACCAACATATATTCACAATCAAATCAGTCAACCACACAGTCCAAGTTAGTCACTTGCCCACAAGGGCCAAACGGTCATTTAACACCCTAAGGGCAAAATGGTAATTTTACCCCACAAGGGTATCTCGGTAATTCTACCCTACAGGGGTATTTCAGTATTTCTACCCTATAAGGGTATTTCAGTAATTCTACCCTAAAGAGGTATTTCAGTAATTCTACCCTACAGGGGTATTTCAGTAGTTTTGTAAATCGAGGGTAAAACAAGAATTCAGAAATCGAGGGTACTTTGGTAATTTTACAAGTCGAGGGTATTTCAAAGAATTTGGTAAACTAAAGTATTCTAAACAGGATAACAATACTAATGCAGCCTAAAGCCCTTTCTTCTCTCTACCAAATGGGCCTACACGCTCGTGTGGCCCTTTTAGCCCAAATCTAGCCACAGATATGAGATTCACCTAGCCTAGTCCAATATTTACTACACAATCAAACAACTTATCCAATTGGGCCTGTAGGCCCATTGGGCCCACATGGCTCTTTTCGACCCATCGCGACCCGAAGTAGCCATCCTACAGCCAGAATAGTGAGAAATACATACCTGATAGGAGACTGGAGTTAATCCGGGCTCCGAGCACTCTTAGTCGACGCCCAACCCAAACGTGCACGCCATAACGCGAAAGGGATCAGCCAAGAAAGGTACCTTTACTCTCCTCATAGTTCTCTCTATTTAAAGCCAGCTTCACATCCACTCTTATGCTAGCTTCCCAATGTGGGATCCCTCTATCATCAGAGTTTAAATTCAACACTAACTCTTGCCGCCCCTTGTTAGCAAAATAAATGCTCTTTGATTTCCATGAGTTTCGAACCCTGGACCTCTTTGCCAACTCTATGACGCCACCTTCCTGCCTCTTATGTGGCGCTACTTTGCCACTAGACCATAAGGCTTTTTGTGGCACAATTTCTCCAACAATATTCTTAAGGCCTACCTACTACACCCAGGGTTTGATTCACCTTAAACCAAAATCTTTGCTAGAGTCCAGGTTTGAACCCAAGACTTCTCCAACACTTCTCAACACACTTAACCAGTAAAACAAGCCTTCATTAATGAAATTTTCCTGCACAACAAAATATTACAAGCTGCCTTCAACCGCTCCCATGCTCAAGGCCCAAAACTTCTAGGCCCAAATTCAGGGTGTTACATTGAATACCAAGCATCCATCATTCGGAGGTAGGCTTCTCTAGCCCCTCTGCCTTGGCCCATACTTATGGGCTCGCTCTCTACTGGCACGGTCCCCTCAGCGGGAGCCGGCATATTACTTTCCACGTCATCTGCCATGGTTCTATCAGAATCCATTTACTATATAAGAAAAGCATAATTCATAATCGTCAGGAATCTTCACACCATCAATATATTTTTATGGCATATATAACTAGACTTATACTCTAGCTAGGTTAGTCCTAGAACCGACTAAACCATAGCTCTGATACCACTAAATGTAACACTCCTCGCCCGTATCCGATGCCGGGATAGGGTTCGAGGTGCTACTAGACTCAAACTCAACCAACTATATAAAATCGGGCCACAGAATTTTTGATCAATTTAAAACTTTTTATTTCACATACAATTTGTCCCTTAAACGGGCTTACGAGGCCCAAAACATACATTCAGGGTGACTCGAGACTAAACCGAGGGCTTAAGAAAAACTTGAAAAAATTTTCATACTTTAAGGCTCCACACGTCTGTTTGGGTATAGAGCACACGCCCGTGTGCTAGGGACACTGATAAGTCATAATTTATACATATTTTTATCCCATGCTTAGCATATTTTTGGATGAATTAACATTAGATTTTTGGAATTTGATGTTCCTAATCCTTTAATTTCATATCTTATACTTAGGTGAGCGTAGGAAAGTAAAAAGAACAAAACACGGGCCAAAAACAGAGAAAGTGGGCCAACATGGGAAATCAACACGGCTTGGACTTCCTCACACGGGTAGAACACACACCTGTGCCATTCTAGCAGGCTTGAACACGGCTTAAAATGACCTCAACATGGGCGTGTCTATTTCTCAGCCTTGACCACGGCCTGAAGTAATCGCACACGAGCGTGTCACACGGGCGTGTCCCTGTCGAGCCCAACTTAAGTTCTATTTGAAAAAGGACAATTTTGAGGGTTGGAAAGCGTTCTAAAGCCCATTTAAAAGACCCTAAAGGAGGAGAGAAGGGAGACAGAGAGTAGGACGCAAGGAATTACTCGAAGAAGCTGATTGATCCATCTCGGAAGCCGGATTCACCTCCAAGACTAAAGATCTCCCTTCAATTTCCTTCAGGGGTTTTTGGGTTTTCTTTATGTTTTGTCATTATTATTCTTCTAAGATGTTTTCTTTTAATATTACGAACTAAAACCCCTAAATACCTAAGGGGGAAAAAACCTAAGACGGATCTTGTTAATATTTTCTGAACTATATGATAAATATTTGATTTGTTCTTAATTATGATTTTAACTCTTGTTTGAATATTCCAGGATATTGATTCAAGTTTTGATGTGCTTATTCGGAGGATGAATAGTCCCTGTCTAAGATTAGATCATTCATAATTAAGTGGAGTTGTATGCAATCCTAGAGATAGGACGACATAAATCTACTGGATTAGAGTCAAATCTAATAAGGGAATCCATAGATCGAGTTAATGCAAAACTAGGGGTTTTAAGTAGAAAGAGATTTCAATTAATCAACCTAGGGTTAGATATTATTAGTCTTGAATAGGGATAATAACATAACTTAGGGATTTCTACGGATCAAGTCAACTGAATAAATCGTCTGGTTCAGAGTCAAATAACAAGTGAAGTCTAGGTGGATTCTTCCTTGGGTATTAGCTAATTCAATCAGTTTTCAAAAGTATTTCCCCAATTTACTTTTTGTGCATTCTTAGATTAGTTAATTAGTTAGATAAAACAACCTTCATTATTCTTGGGCTAGATAGTAAAAATAAAGTTAATACTAGTACTTTTAGTTCCTTTGGGTTCAACATCCGGTCTTGCTAAAACTATACTATTGTTCGATAGGTACGCTTTCCTTCATCATGATAATAGTTAGTTCAAGTACACTCAATTATAAATTTTAAAACTTATCGCGAGTGACAATCAAATTTTTGGCGCTATTACCGGGGAGCTAAGATATTAAGAGCACTCGATTTTTATTACTTTAGCCATTTACTTTTATTGCAATTTAAATTTTGTTCTGATTTTTGTTACTAAATTCTCTTTTATTTTTTTCTGACAGGTTCTTATAGTTTATGACTAGAAGAAACCCGTCAGGACCATTATGATTTGATAGTGAGATCAAAAACACAACTCGTAGAAACCGGAGAGAAATTAGGAGAAGCTTAAGATACATAGAGGAAGAGTGAGAGGAAGATACTCCAACTACAACCGAGGAGATGGCTGAAAATCAGGAAAATACGCTACCTCCTGCGATTGCTGCTGACCCAGTAAATCAAAATCCTGCTCCTCGTATTATGTATGATTATGATAAACCTACTCTAACAGGAGCTGAATCGAGTATAGTTAGGCCTGCTATTGCTGCAAATAATTTTGAACTGAAACCTAACACAATTCAAATGATACAATAGTTTGTTCAGTTTGATGATTTGTAGGATGAAAACCAAAATACTCATTTAGCAAATTTTCTAGAACTTTGCGACACATTCAAAATCAATGGCATTTTTTACGATGCCATTTGCCTTCAGGTATTTCCCTTTTCACTAAGGAATAAAGCTAAACAGTGGTTGAACTCATTACAACGAGGGTCAATCACTACTTAGGAACAAATGGCCAAAAAGTTTTTACTCAAATATTTTCCACCTGCTAAAATAGTTAAAATAAGGAATGATATATCTTCTTTTGTTCAGATGGATTTAGAAACTCTATACGATGCATGGGAGAGATACAAGGACCTACTGCGAAGGTGCCCTCACCATGGGTTACCTTTGTGGCTGCAAGTTCAAACATTTTACAATGGTGTGAACCCTTCAAGAAGACAGATGATTGATGCAATCGCTGGTGGAACCATCAACAACAAAACACCTGAAGCAGCTTACGAATTCATTGAGGAGATGTCACTAAATAACTATCAGTGGCAAGTCATGAGGACTAAGCCAACCAAAGAAGCATGCATTTATAACGTCGACTTGGTTACTATGCTGTCAAATCAGGTAGAACTCTTAAATACAAAGATTGATGGTTTACTTGGTTCTACGCAGGTACATTCAATTATGCAGTGCAATGCAAGTGGAGGTGGAATGAGCAACCCAGAATATCCAACCTATGGCCACAACATGGAGAACGAACAATTGAATTACATGGGTAACAACTCTAGACCTCAAAATAATCCTTACAGTAACACTTACAATGTAGGTTGGAGGAATCACCCAAATTTCTCATGGGGAGGCCAAGGAAATCAAAGACCACCACCCCCTCTAGGCTTCCAACAACAACCTTACCAGCAAGAGAAAAAGCCGAACCTTGAGCAGATGATGACAAAATTTATTTCAGTAGCAGAAACCCATTTTCAGGACACTGAAACTGCATTCAAAAATCAGTAAGCATCGATTTAAGGGCTCGAGAAACAAATTGGATAGCTGGCTAAGATAATTTCAGAAAGGCCACCAAGAAGTCTACCTAGTAACACCGAATCCAATCCAAAAGAGCATGTGAAAGCAGTTACAGTAAAGAGTGAGAAAGTGTTAGCTGAATCTGAAAAGAAGCCACCACAAGAAGCCGACTGAAGCAAAAGAAAGGAGGTAAAACTTGAAAATAATGACAAACCAGTGCCAAAGGAATATAAACCACCAGTCCCATACGCAGCAGAGTTGACGAAGGATTGCATGGATGCAAAATTAGGTAAATTTCTTGAACTTTTTAAGCAATTACATATCAACTTACCTTTTGTTGAAGCCATCTCGCAGATGCCTACATACGCAAAATTTTTGAAGGAGCTTCTAACAAATAAAAGGAAGTTTAAAGACTTATCTATAGTGGAACTCAATGAGGAGTGCTCGGCCATACTCTGAAATAAACTTCCAACCAAACTGAAAGACCCAGGAAGTTTTACTATTCCCTGCTTAATTGGTAGTTTGAATGTTGAGAAAGCACTAGCTGATTTAGGCGCTAACATTAATTTGATGCCATATAAGATGTTTAAACAACTTGGTCTTGGGGAACCTAAACCCATTAGGATGAGTATTCAACTAGCTGACAAATTTGTTAAATATCCTAGGGGTATCATAGAGGATATACTTGTGCAAGTAGAAATATTTATAGTCCCTGTTGATTTTGTTGTGCTTGACATGGATGAGGATGTTGAAGTGCCTTTAATTTTAGGTCGTCCATTTTTAGCCACTGTTAGGGCTGTTATTGATGTGGGAGATGGTAAACTCGTGCTTAGAGTAGGTGACGAAGAGATTATTTTAAAATCTATGATACCATGAGATTTTCTAGGGAGCAAGATGACTCATGTTATTTTATTGACTCTATTGATCATGCTACTCAAGATTCTTTTCAGGAAATCATACATGAGGACACGTTGGAACTGTGACTTGCCCAAGGCGAGGAGGTAGATGCTGATGATTCTGAGATAGGTAAGGTAAAAACTGAACTGAACTCCAATGAACCAGTCTCAAGACAAGTAGAATATGAGAGTATCAAGACAAATGATGAACTTAAGCAAAAACCCTCTATTAAAGAACCCCCTAAACTAGAACTTAAACAGTTGCCAAATCACTTGGAATACGCATTCCTTGGAAATAATTCTACATTACCAGTGATTATTGCTTCTAACTTCCAACCCAAGAAAAAAGAAGAATTACTCCAAGTATTAAGAGAACATAAAAGGACCATAGCTTGGAAAATTTCTGACATCAAAGGGATCAGCCCCTCTTTTTGCACCCACAAAATTTTAATGGAAGATAAATATAAGCTATGTGTGCAAGCTCAAAGACGACTAAACCCCAACATGAAAAAAGTTGTTAAAGTTGAGGTAGTTAAAATTTTAGATGCTGGAATTATTTATCCTATTTTTGACAGTTCTTGGGTAAGTCCAGTGCAGGTTGTTACTAAGAAATGAGGCATAACGGTTTTAACCAACGAGAAGAATGAATTAATCCCGACAAGAACAGTCACAGGTTGGAGAGTTTGCATAGACTACGGGAAGCTGAATGATGCCACGAGAAAAGATCACTTTCCCTTGTCATTCATTGACCAAATGTTGGAAAGATTATCAAGGCACATGTACTACTGCTTTTTAGATGGACTCTCTAGTTATTTCCAAATCCCAATCGCTCCTGAAGATCAAGAAAAGATGATATTTACATGTCCATATGGTACGTTTGCTTACCGTAGAATGCCTTTTGGATTATGTAATGCTCCTGGCACTTTTCAGCGCTGTATGATGGCCATCTTTGACGAACTCGTAGAAGACATCATGGAGGTATTTATGGATGACTTCTTGGTATTCGGTAACTCTTTCCATCTTTACCTTAAAAATTTAAAACCAGTTTTAATAAGATGTGAGGAAACGAACCTTATGCTTAATTGGGAGAAATGTCACTTTATGGTTCAAGAAGGTATTGTGTTAGGACATAAAATTTCTAGTAAAGGGATTGAAGTTGATAAATCTAAAATTGAAACCATCGAAAAATTCCCTCCCCCTAGTTCGATCAAGGTTATTAGAAGCCTTTTAGGACATGCTGGTTTTTATAGAAGATTTGTTAAGGGATTTTCTAAAATAGCTAAGCCTTTGACTAAATTACTAGAAAAAGATGTGCCTTTTAATTTCAATCAGGAATGTTTAGAAGCATTCAATACTTTAAAGGACAAATTAATTAATGCTCTAATTATAATTGGAGCCTGACTAGAATTTACCTTTTAAACTGATGTGTGATGCGAGTGATTTTGTAGTAAGTGTGATTTTGGGACAGTGAAGAGACAAGCATTTTCAACCTATCTATTATGCTAGCAAAACTTTGACAGCTGCACAAGAAAACCACACCACCATGGAGAAAGAGTTGCTAGCTGTGGTTTTTGCATTCGATAAATTCCAGTCATATCTAATATTTTCTAAAGTTATCGTTTATACTGACCACTCGGCCCTTTGCTACCTTTTAACTAAAATTGATGCAAAACCTCGACTCATTCGATGGATTTTATTGTTGTAGGAATTTGACTTAAAGATTCAGGATAAGAAAGGAGCTGAAAATCTCGCAGCTGATCATCTTTCCAGGCTTGAGAACTCAAATACCAAAGAACTAGATGAAGTTGAAATAAATGATTCGTTCCCTGAAGAACAATTCTTTACTATATCTGATTCTGAGGTACCTTGCTTTGCAGACATTGCGAATTTTTTAGCCGCTAACATTATCCCAAAAGGGTTGACACACCAGTAAAAGAAGCGATTCTTTAATGATGTGAAAAATTACTTTTGGGATAACCCTTTTCTTTTCCATTTATGTGCAGATCAAGTCATTAGGAGATGCCTTACAAGGTCAGAAGCATCGAAGATCTTGGAACATTGCCACTCAAGACCGACTGAAGGACACTACAGTGGAACTAAGACCGCACATAAAACGCTTGAAGTAGGTTTTTATTGGCCCACGTTATTCAAAGACCCCAACAAGTACGTTACTTCTTGTGACAAATGCCAACAGACAGGTAATATCTCCAAACGTGATAAAGTGCCTCAAACATATATGCTTTCATGTGAAATATTTGACATTTGGGGTATCGACTTCATGGGTCCATTCCCTAGTTCATTTGGGAATAATACATCTTAATAGGAGTTGATTATATGTCCAAATGGATGGAAGCCCAAGCCTTAGCTACTAATGATGCTAGAGTGGTAGTACGATTCCTTAAGAAACTCTTCTTTAGATTCGGAATACCTAGAACAATTATTAATGACAGGGGTACTCATTTTTGTAACGCCCAATTTGAGAGAACCCTTAAGAAATATAGAGTTCATCACAGAATAGTCATCCCTTACCATCCTCAAACTAGTGGACAAGTTGAAGTGGCAAACCAAGAGATCAAACGGATTCTTGAAAAGACAGTAGAATCAAACAGGAAGGATTGGGTGATGAAAGTAGATGATGCGTTATGGGCTTATAGAACTGCTTTTAAGACTCTCATAGGAACATCACCTTACAAACTTGTTTATGGAAAAAGTTGTCATCTACCATTCGAACTAGAACATAAATCCTTCTGGGCTATTAAATTTCTAAACTTTGATCCAAACTTGCAGGTGAAAATAGGTTGATGCAGTTGAACAAGTTAGATGAGTGGTGAGCAAATGCATATGAAAACTCACGCCTATAAAAAGAAGCAGCAAAGCGGCATCACGACACTCGTTTAAAGTAACGCAAACAATTTAAAGTTGGAGATCTTGTCCTATTATATAACTCGAGGCTCAAATTGTTTCCTGGAAAGCTTAAATCATGATAGTCAGGGCCTTTCGTAGTTTAGTCTCTTTTTCCATATGGCACAGTATAGGTAAGTCACCCATCACAAGACACTTTCAAGGTAAATGGACATCATCTCAAACTTTATAACGGTGAGAATTTTAAAGACGATGGAGAGGAGCTAAGACTCCACGAACCTCCCTAAATACACCTACAAGGTAAAGTCGAGCTTAGACTATAAACAAGCGCTTCTCGAGAGGCAACCCGAGTACTAACGGGTTTGATTTATTTAAATTTTAGTTTTAACATCTGAATCACTAACTGAGTCTTTGAACACAGGTTTCCCAAATCCACACGGCCAGGCACACGGGCGTGCCTTAGGCCGTGCTCATAACATGAAAGGCGACACGGCCGTGCGATACGGCCGTGTGAAAATAGAGCAAGAAATTTTCTCAAAACACAGGATGCAATAAGTTCCTACGGCCGTGCGACATGGCCGTGGGCAATCCTGCCAAAAAAACACGGGCGTGCGACACGCCCGTGCTCACCACCCATGGTCGAACCTGTCAAATTAACACGGGCGTGTGCATATATACACGGGTGTGGGAGACACGGATGAAGCGGAACACGGCCATGTACACCAACACGCCCAAAGTTGAAAACCAGGATAAACACGGGCTGAAATAAAGGCACACGGGCATGCTCCACGGTCGTGTGCCCCAATATCTATATTTTTAATTTTATTTAAGACTATTTTTATTTCACTTTTAGGTATTACAATTTATATTACTTAATTGATGTTTTCGGCTATCTCTTTATGAGTAATCATGCTTCTCTATATTCATAAAGGGGTATTGATCTTATCGCATTTATAAAGAGTTCCAAAGCTCACTATTACTTAGGAACTTAAAACTCCACTGGAAGAGGTTCTCCAAGACTGCCATGCCCTGCTTGACCATGACCATAGCTACGATGAGATATAATATTCTTTTGGCGCAGCACTTGTGGAACCAAACCTCTACCACCACAAGAGTATTCTCCTTTACTCTACATAACTCCAACCCAAGGGTTTCATCTATTTAACGTTCAGGAAGTTTCAACTCTCTCCCTATCTTATGATCTTATGTCTATATTTGCCACTAACTTTATCTTTGTACATTGAGGACAATGTACATCTTAAGTGTGGGGGGGTCAATTATATCACTAACAAAAAAATCCCTGAATTTTATCTTGTTCTCTTGTAAATCCCTCATATCATTATCATAATAGATTTTGATTAATTTATGATTTTTATTGATATGTCTTAAATTAAAACATAGGAATTCATGCATTGATTGTTTAAACTTTAAGACATTAAAGAATCAAGCATGATAAGTTGATTTTTGTTTAGGTTGTTTTCCCCAAGTTTAGGTATTATCTTGAATTGAAATCCACAGGTTTAAACATCAAAAAGCCATAATTTTTGTGAGATTTTAAGCCTTTAGAGCATCTATTATATCTTTCATGCTCACTTTTATTATTGCTTTGAGTGCGTCAATGTCGAATTGTTATTCTAGAACTTGCTTGATTATGCATGTCAAGACCACACCATTTGATTTGATATGTCAAGATGATAGAGGCACTTAGGTTTAACCCACTCACTCTATAAAAGCCTACCTTCACAATTAACCCTTAGTGAACCCCTTTGAGCCTAACATCTCATTCATTGATTTACCCTTAATATTAACCTATAACTCATTATTGTTGAAATCCCCTCAATTAATTTTATCCCTATTTTTGTCGAGATTTGATTTGAATAAATTGCTTAGCTATGTTTTATCTTCGATACTTAGTCTATGTTACTCGATTTGTTCTTAATAAAAAAATGATGAAATTATATAATGCTCGTGTTAAAATGATGTTATCCAAAAGAAAAGCTCAATTATAGGTTATCTAAATTAGGGATGTAATTTGTCAAAGTTTTAGTATTTTTCTAGTTAAGTAATTCTCCAATTGAATCTCGATTCTAACCTTCTCTTTCAGCTTGTGACCACACCCCCTAACCAAAGCCTCGTTACAACCCTCTAAAGACATTTTGATTAATGTATCATCTCAATATATAGTGGTGGAGATTTGATTTTCATGCAAGCCTATGGTAATAACTTTTCATATTGACTGTTGAGTGCTAAATTCATTGTTCTTAAACACCTCAAGTGATTTGAGTGAATATTTAAGTGAGGATGTTAAACTCTGTGATATTTTGAATCAAAGGTAATTACTTAGATAAGGGCAGATGCCTATGTTTTTCATGATAAAATGCTCAACTTGGAAAGTTTGAAACTTTAATGTTCTTCTAGTTGAATTTTCAATGTATGATTGCTTATGGATTATTTTCAGATATTATTGATGGGAATTATAAGTTGAGAAAAATGACTTCTTAATGGTGAATTGAGGGTTTTGCTTGAGGACAAATAAATGCTTAAGTGTAGGGGTATTTGATAAGTCGTAATTTATACATATTTTTATCCCATGCTTAGCACATTTTTGGATGAATTAACATTAGATTTATGGAATTTGATGCTCCTAGTCCTTTAATTTCATATCTTATACTTAGGTGAGTGTAGAAAAGTAAAAAGAACAAGAACTGGGCCAAAACGGAGAAAATGAGCCAACATAGGAAATCAACACGGCCTGAACTTCCTCACACAGGTAGAACACACGGCTGTGCCATTCTAGCAGGCATGAACATGGGTTAAAACGACCTCAACACGGGCGTGTCTATTTCTCAGACTTGACCACGGCCTGAAGTAATCGCACACGGGCGTGTCCTTGACGAGCCCAACTTGAGTTCTATTCGGAAAAGGGCAATTTTGAGGTTTGGAAAGCATTCTAAAGCCTATTTAAAGACCCTAAAGGAGGAGAGAAAGGAGATGGAGAATAGGAAGCAAGGAATTACTCGAAGAAGCAAATTGATCCATCTCGAAAGCCGAATTCACCTCTAAGACTGAAGATCTCCCTTTAATTTCCTTTAGGGGTTTTTGGGTTTTCTTTATGTTTTGTCATTATTATTCTTCTGAGATGTTTTCTTTTAGTATTATGAACTAAAACCCCTAAATACCTAAGGGGAAAGAAACCTAAGACGGATCTTGTTAATATTTTCTGAACTATATGATAAATATTTGATTTGTTCTTAATTATGATTTTAACTCTTGTTTGAATATTCCAGGATATTGATTCAAGTTTTGATGCGCTTATTCGGAGGATTAATAGTCCCTGCGTAAGAGTAGATCATTCATAATTAAGCGAAGTTGCATGCAATCCTAGAGATAGGACGACATAAATCTACCGGATTAGAGTCAAATCTAATAAAGGAATCCATAGATCGAGTTAATACAAAACTAAGGGTTTTAATTAGAAAGAGATTTCAATTAATCAACCTAGGGTTAGACATTATTAGTCTTGAATAAGGATAATAACATAACTTAGGGATTTCTACGGATCAAGTCAAGTGAATAAATTATCTGGTTTAGAGTCGAATAACAAGTGAAGTCTAGGTGGATTCTTCCTTAGGTATTAGCTAATTCAATCAGTTTTCCAAAAGTATTTCCCTAATTTACTTTCTGTGCATTCTTAGATTCGTTAATTAGTTAGATAAAACAACCTTTATTATTCTTAGGCTAGATAATAAAAAGAAAGTTAATACTAGTACCTTTAGTTCCTTTGGGTTCAACATCCGGTCTTGCTAAAACTATACTACTGTTCGATAGGTACACTTGCCTTCATCGTGATAATAGTTAGTTCAAGTACGATCAATTATAAATTTTAAAACTTATCGCCAGTGACAATCAGACACGCCCATGTCCCGTACCTGTGTGGCCAATTTAATTTCACAATTTTTCATAAAACAAGTGCAGACTTCACAGGGCCTAGACACACGCCCGTGTCTTTTGCCCGTGTCCTTTCACACGGACTTGACACGCCCGTGGCGTAGCCCGTGTGCAAAAACCTGGGTATTCTATTTCTGACGTCAACATCACACGACCACGGCACACGCCCGTGTACTAGGCCATGCCCTCCCACACGGTTGAGACACACGGCCGTGTCTCTGCTCGTGTGTTGATTTCCATGCATTCTAACTTGGAATATCTAAGTTTAGGGGACACACAGCCTTCTCACACACACATGGGGCTGTCTGTGTGTCACACACGTCCTAGACATATGCCCGTGTGTCTACCTGTGTGGACAATATAAGGCTATCTACCAAGCTTCATTGCCACCCTAGAATACCTATTCTCATGTCAATAACAACCAATACCAAAACAAGCATAATAGACATTCATTCAACCATAAAGATGCATTTTTTATAGATTCAAAATGGATGTTAGCCCTCATTCAAGGCTTAACAAAGCGAGTGGAATCTATTCTAGACCAACACATTTGGCCAATTCTCAAGACACAAAATAATAAGGTCTAGCCCTATACATGCCATAATAAAAAATATAAATCCAACTATACCGAGTATTTCAGCTGATAGTGTGATCGATATCTCTGACTTCCGATGATCCTTAAGCTAATTAGGCGGCACTACAAGAAGGTGGAAAGAAAGAGAGAGTAAGCATAAAAGCTTAGTAAGTTGCATATAAATAAATATACAACAATAACTTCTCACTAATCATCATACTAATAGCATAAGGGTAAGCATAAGCTTGACTTACTCATTACCGTCTACTCAAGTCATATTTTTCTATTTTGAGCTCATTGCTCATGCATACCAAATAGGTACCTGTACCACTCACAACATTATTATACTTCCTTTATTAACTCATTTTTGTAACTTTTAATGTTGAACCTTTCATAATACTACCGGATATTCTATAAGCCTCAAATATGGGATAAGTTACCGATGCTATATCCCAGACATCGTCTTACCCTGGCTATCTTCATCGAGGCCGATGCCATGTCCCAGACATGGTCTTACACTAGCTCTCGTATATACGTGCTAATGCCATGTCCCATACATGGTCTTACACTAGCTCTTGTATATACGTGCTGATGCCATGTCCCAGACATGTCTTACACTGGCTATCATCTTCGAGGCCGATGTATGTCCCAGACATGTCTTACACTAGCACTAGTCTTAATGCCGATGACATATCCCAGACATGGTCTTACATTGGCTCTCATGATGTGGCCGATGCATGCCCCAAACATGTCTTACACTGGCGCACAAATAACTCGAATGTCATGGCATGAATATCCGGTTTGTTTCCTAGGGTTCCAGCGGGATCTTTCTATTATCTCAATCATTAATATGCATTCTCAGTTCACAATCTAGCAATTCATACTATATCAAACCAATAACAATTCAAATAAATGCGTTAACAATGTAGTTATATTATTTACATACAACTGACCTCGGATTACAAAAAACACATGACTAGTCAGTTTAGTTAATGTGCTTGGCTTTCCTCCGGTCTAGGTTCAGATTTGGAAATTCTTGGTCTATATTAGCAAAATACACTCATCTAGTCACTAAATAAAATTAGGCAAATCAAAAATTTATGACTTAGGTAAAATGACCATTTTGCCTCTATGCTCGAAAATCTATTTTTATCAAATTTCTTCATATCTCAAGACTAGCTGGACCCTTTTCACTTTTATAGCAACTTTAAATTCTCACTATTTCACATATTTGTCAACTATTTTACAATTTATGCATAATAACCCCTTTAGGTGTTTTCATGCTAACACCTTTCACAAAAGTTGTTTATAACTCAACTAGGACTCATATTCTTCCATAAAAACTCAGCAGCTATCATAAATCCTTTCATGGAAAAACCCTAAACTCTTAATCATTTTGCAAAATAGACCCCTTATTTGAAAGCTTATGCTTCAAGGAGTCCAAAAATGAGAAAATCATCAACAAGGGACGTGGAAATCACTTACTTGTTGAGGTGATAAATTGCTGAAATTTCGAAGATTCAAAAACCCCTCTTTTGCTGATTTTTTGGTGGAGAAAGAAATGGGAAGAAGATGATATCATTTTTTTTTAGTCCAAATAAGTCACCTAACATACCAAACACAAAAATTTTGTCCCCCTTTGACTCTATGGCCGGCCAAGCACTCTAAAAAGGGTCTAATTGCCCTTTAAAGACCTTTAATTTTAATTCTCTAGTTATTGAACACATTTGGGCACTAAAATGCAGCTTTTACCTTTTACTCGACTTAGTCCTTTTTCGTAATCGGGCTCACAAACATCAAAATTGACTCACCAAATTTTTCATTCACTAATATAATCATGTCATGACTCCATTCTAATAATAAAATAAATTTTTTAACTTCAGATTTGTGGTCCCGAGACCACTGTTCCAACTAGGCCCTAAATTGGGTTGTTACAATCCCTAACTAATATGATTAAAACATTGAAGGGACCAGCAGTAGTGTAGTAAATGAAAGGAGTAGAATTAACATGTGTTTATTATGGGGAAGATCATGTTTTTGATGAATGCCCATCAAACCCAACTTTAGTATATTACATAGGAAATTTTAATCAAAATAATAACCCATATTCCCATACATGCAATCCAAGATGGAAAAAACAACCTAATTTCAATTGGAGTAGTCAATGAGTGGGAAATTCCAATAATGTTGTTCGATCAAATGTCACAAGTACACCACTTGGATACAATCCACCTATGCCATGGTAAAATGTTTAGCAAAGTTCATCATCTTCATCTATGGAAGCTTTATTGAAGGAATACATGGCCAAGAGCAATAATGTAATATAGAGTCAAGCTGCATCTTTAAGGGCTTTAGAAAACCAAGTGTAACACCTCTCACCTGTATCCGTCGCTGGAATAGGGTTACAGAGCATTACCGAACTTATTACACAATAAAACATACATTTCTAATACATTTTTCATTTTCAAATATAAACCATTCACAAACATACATCAAGTCCCTAATACGAGCCTACGAGGCCTAAAGCATGCTTTAGAAGTGGTTCGGGACTAAACTGATATCTCAGGAAATTTTAGCAATACTTAGGAAATTTTACAAAATGTAGGGGACACACGTTCGTGTGGCCCAGTTGTGTGTCTCACAAAGCCAAAGACACGCCCGTAACACAGGCCATATGAACATTCGAAATGGGATCACATGGCTGTGTCCCAGCCCATGTTCGACCCCGTGTAACTCTCTAACTTGGGTCACACGGCCAACCACACGCCCGTGTGCCCTTCGAAATGGTCTCACACGCCTGTGTGCCAGGCCATGTGCTACGTCGTGCTAAACTTGTAGGGTATACTGACTTATGCCACATGTCCAAGTCACATGCTCGTGTGTTTGGCCGTGTAGAGCATATTGACTTGATTTCTAAATAAACACCAGGGGACAGACGGTCGTGTCACCTGACCGTGTGTCAAACACAGCTGAGACACACGTCCATGTCTCTGCGGGTATAGACAAAAATAGGTTATTTAGCACGCAATTTTTCTCACCCAATTTTCATTCACCTACATCAACCAAATTTGCATATAACCACAACTTCAAATTGCATTTAAACTCATCCAATCCAAGTTCAATTCATGCTATATCAATACCAACAACTACAAGGCATACAAGTACCACAAAATTCTATTCAATTTCATACCAAATTCACATTCTCAAATCACCAAAATGGTCACTTCCAACTATGCACTAATTGGCCAAAAATAACAAGTATATCTATCTCAAATTTTCAACCAAATGGTACTCAAAATGCCAATTCATAAACAACCATGCACCACAAGCAATTATATAGCAATTACCAAATATATAACAAAGGCCATTTGCACATATATATATACATCACCAAATATACCAAAATAAGCCAAGTCTCATGGCTATACACAAAACCGAACACTTAACAATTACAAGCTGATACAATCTCGCCTCAATGATAATTCAAGTCGTCCAGGTTGCCCGATCATAAAATTAAGTAAAAACAGGTTGTTTCGAAAATGGCTAAGGAAGGGTTGATAGATAGGATCAAAACAAAGGGTTTAAGGATAGTTTGGTGATGGATGGATGAATTAGGCTAAGGGCTAAGATAGAACCAACAATATAAATGATTGTTGACCCGAGCCTTAAACAGCACTTAGATGAAATCGATGGAAATGGTGATGGAACTAACTTGGTTAACCTTGACCCACTATCTAGCAAGATAGCAACCAAAGGTATGGTTGAACACCACACTTTGAAAGTGATAAGTTCGGTTAAAAAAGGAAGGAATGACGCCACAACCTAAGCTTGATAAGTCAGTTCAGTCCTAGAGAGAACAAGAAGACTTGAATTCTCACAAGAACAAAATAGTTCATAAATATTGATCAAAAGTCTAAAATACAAATCAAGAGCTTCATATTTATAGCTCAATGCTTAAGCTAGCCGAATAGACACTTAGTAATCTAAATGGACAGCTTGTGATCATCTTAATTGAGCTGAAATTGCTTGGAAGCATCCTTGAACGTCTCTTGTAGTTTCCTAGGCCAATTAGCTTAATTTAGAATAAATGATGAGTTGAATGGACACTTTAGGTTTAGCCAAGAGGAAAGAACAAGAATTAATGTGTTGCATTGATTAGCTGAACAGTTTTTTTGAGCTATTAAAATCAACTTGGCACTTCAATAGGCTTTAGGTGTGAACACAAGAATTCAATCAGCCTCCCAAGTGTGAACATATGAATTTAGGTAGCCTCTAAGGTGTGAAATCAACTCCAACTGAATGGTATAGTGTGAATGTACTGATGGCCTTTACTCTCCACGAAAATGGCACTTAGATGAGAGCAATCAACAACTCCCTATTAATGCAGTCCATGAACTAGCTAAGTGCATGTATTCTCTTTAATGCCCGTCTCATGAATTTGACTAACTCCTACAAGTAGAATTAACATTCGGTTTAGGACATATTCAAGACACCAATTAAGTTGTCTAAACTTTAGATACAATTAAAATGTCTGATCCTTGAACATATTAAATAGCTCTGCTAACTAAGGAATATTAAATGAACTTAAGACATAGTAAATTGCTTAACTAAATAAAACACATTAAATACATTCAGATTAATGCATATTTAAATCCTACTTAATTTATGACACAACTTAAACACAACCTTAATTTTGAGCTAATTAAACTAATTTAACAAAATCCAAATTAATTATTCCAGCAGCTTAAACGCATAAACTAAAGAAAGTTAAAATTGAGCTAAACCAAATTAGATATTCCAATAAATTGATGCACAAGCTAAAACCGAATAATGTTGAGCTCAATCAGCTAGGATGAGCTATGAATGAGCTAAATGAGCTTGTAGCAAGTTGCATGAAACACTTGACTGGAACATCCTTGATTATTCGATAAAGCCATAAATGGTTTCCACCCCACGTTCGATCAATTAAAACCTACACACAAAATAACAAATCAAAATTAAATTTCATTTTGCACTTGGGCCACTCGTGTTTAGGCCATTCCCTGTGCCACCAATTTGAGTCATAACATGATGCGACCGGCATTGTATCATACCCTCCCTCTTGAAGACGATTTGTCCTTAAATCGGGCCATTTACTTCAAGGTCACGAACCCTTTGGATGATGAAATTGACATAGTTGCTCCCAAGAACCTGAAAACCACACATGCCTCAAAAAGAAAATAGGTTATGTTCATACCCTTCCTCTTTAAGAGGAAACCATTCCAAAGTGTCACCTACACAAGAATGAAATAGATTAGTGACACTAGAAATTATAAGCTCAAAAGAACTTTCAAAAATCTTATTCAAAAGTTGAACATATGAACCAATGCCGAGATAAAAAAACATGAGTTGGCCTTACCATTTCAAAATGAATCAAAAATTTCTTCGATGGTAATATACTAGAAACATGAATACGATCTCAAGTTTGTGAAAGTATTCAAGAATTGTAATTTTAGACAACAAAAGTCCATGACTCCAATCCTTTGAACAACAATATAGAACCAAAACTTTGATTTAGCATTTGTAACTTATCACAGTTCAACAACTTTGTTTTTAGATTTAAAGACAAAACAACAAGCAAGCACAAATTGTTCACACATATATTCACACAAAATATAGGGTGCTTGATTTCTCTGAATAACTATCCAGAATAACAAAGTTTTCAATAGTTACAATCTTGGAAATCAAAAATCCATGGTTCAAATCCCTTGGACAATGATATAGAACAATATTCAGAATCATAAATCTGATTTTGACTTTCCAAGCCAACAAGATTCACATGCTTTGTTTTCAAACATAATGATAATATTCGGAGCAGATGAAAGGGTTCAACACATTTACTCACAATAAAATTACGATGCTCACCTTTTCTTAACTGAAACTTAGGAACACATACTCCGAGATTAAACACATGGTTTGTGACAATCTTAAACCGTATCTGTTGCTAGAATAGGGTTAAAGGCATTACCGGACATTTGGAACAATCAACGTTCATTTCACTAACATCATAGCATCAAAGGTTATACATGACCACAAGACACGCACGTGTGCCTTGACCGTGCTCAAGAATGAATTCAAATTGTTGGGTACCCAAGGGACACACGCCCGTGTCTCTGCCCATGTAGACAAAAATAGGTCATTTGAATAACCAATTTGCCACCCCTCTTGGGTCAAGCCTACAAGAATCAAACCAAGCATGTAACACCCCAAACCCGGCCTGGAAGTTTGGCTCGAATCTGGCGTGTCACATTGAAGTGTTTTTCGAAAACCATGTTTCCATTAAAAACCTTTCTTAATAATTAAAAACTTATACCCTTTTTAAACCTTGTTAGAAAACCTCAGCTGAATAACATTCTTAACAACTTCTTAACAATTGCGGATACGTGATGTTTTGAAAACAGTAGTTGCTTTGGAAAACCGTGTTCTAATACTAGCAATTATAAGAACAATAAATAAAATTCCAAATTAGAAATCCAGAAAATTACAATAGCTTTACTACAACTCACATAAAAACATTTAAAAGTAATAATCAAAACTGTAACATAAACAGTGTGTGTAGCTCCTTCTGGGCCCCTCGCAGCTCCGATCCGTCTATGGCTGAAAATTACCTAAAAGGTTAATAAACGGGGTGAGTTTACGAAAACTCAATGTGTAATCCCCTACTATATAAAAGAAACAGTCAGTCATATAAAAGAATTAAAAGTCTAGCCCCAGCCCTACTTACAGTTTCGGTATCAATTGGGCCTTAGCCCATTATAACAGAGAGTACCAGATGGGCCTTAGCCCATTATAGAATAAGAAACATTATCAGAGCTAAAATTAAAATGAGAATCAAAATCAGGTGACAGAATCAGAATCAGTATCAAGTAATAGAATCAGAATCAGAATGTGAATGCAATCCAAACCCAATCCATCCGTATACACCTCCGTACCAACCTTACACCATGTGGGGAGACTACTCGACCCACCCAACCGCTACACACCACAGAAATTGCAGCGAGGCTACTAGATATTGTGACAAAGTCACCAGAATAGATATATGTGGCGAGGCCACCAGAATGCAGCGAGGCTGCCAGAACGCTTCCTCCATCAATATAACCCATGTCCCATGCAACCGAAATAATATGTCATGGCATACGTATACAGAAATAGAATATCCTGCCCATATTTGAATCAAACAGTCACAGTCAAGTCATTCATATCACCAACATATATTCACAATCAAATCCGTCAACCACACAGTCCAAGTCAGTCACTTGCCCACAAGGGCAAACCAGTTATTTAACACCCTAGGGGCAAAATGGTAATTTTACCCCCACAAGGGTATCTCGATAATTCTACCCTACAAGGGTATTTCGGTATTTCTACCCTACAAGGGTATTTTGGTAATTTTACAAACCAGGGGTATTTTGGTAATTTTACAAACCAGGGGTATTTTGGTAATTTTACAAACAAAGGGTATTTTGGTAATTTTACAAACCAAGGGTATTTTGGTAATTTTACAAGCTGAGGGTTTTTTAGTAATTTGGTAAACTAAAGTATTCTAAACAGGGATAAAAATACGAATGGGCCTAAAGCCCTTTCTCGGCCCAAGTGGGCCCACACGCTCGTGTGGCCCTTTTAGCCAAAATCTAGCCACAGATATGAGATTCACCTAGCCTAGTCCAATATTCACTACACAATCAAACAACTTATCCAATTGGGCACGTAAGCCCATTGGGCCCACATGGCCCATTTCGGCACATCGCAGCCCGAAGTAGCCATCCTACAGCTAGAGTAGTAAGAAATACACACCTGATAGGAGACTGGAGTTAATCCGCGCTCCAAACACTCTTAGCTGACGCCCAACCCAAATGAGCACGTCACAAAGCGAAAGGGATCAGCCAAGAAGGGTATGCCTACTCTCCTCATGGTTTGCTCTATTTAAAGCCAGCTCTCCATCTACTCTTATGTTCGCTTCCCGATGTGGGATCCCTCCATCACCAGAGTTTAAAACCAACACCAACTCTTGTCGTCCCAACATAGCAAAATAATCAACCTTTCCGTGCCAAGGGATTCGAACCAAAGTCCTCTCACATGCCAACTCCCCGCCACCACCACTAGGCCATCAACTCATTTGTGCCAAAAATCCAACATATTAAACTTTAAAGTGCACCTACTTGCTTCCAGATTTATTGAAAAGAAAAACCAAAATATATTGCAAGAGCCAAGACTTGAACCTTGGACCCCTTGCTTCCTCTATGGCGTCACTTCCTTGTCCCCTAAGTGGCGCAACCTTGCCACTACACCACACTCCTTTTTGTGGCACAATTTCTCCAACAATATTCTTAAGGCCTACCTACTACACCCAGGGTTTGATTCACCTTAAACCAAAATTTTTGCTAGAGTCCAGGTTTGAACCCAAGACTTCTCCAACACTTCTCAGCACACTTAGCCACTAAAACAAGCCTTCAATAACGAAATTTACATGCACAACAAAATATTATAAGCTGCCTTCAATCGCTCCCATACTCAAGGCCCAAAACTTCTAGGCCCAAATTCAGGGTGTTAAGCATATTTTCAACATAATTTCAGCCAATTTCAATACCAAAACATGCATTAATCATGCCATTTCATTCTCAACAAATTCCATTCTCAACTCATCAACCAAATCGTACCAAATCTAAACCAAAATCATACCACAACATATGTTCCACAAACTACAAACATACAAACACATCTCATGCCAAAACCTTATCAAATTGAGCCAACCAAAAGCACATCATAATGGCACATTTGCATCACATAACATATATTAATATCAACCATAAGTTTTAACACAAACTAGCCATATCACATGGTATAATATATATGTAACAGCCCGATTTAGACCCTAATCGAAATGGTGGTTTCGAGACCACAAATCTGAGTTGAAAAAATATTTAATTATTTTCTATGTTTATTTTGTGTGAATTTATATCTGTGAAATTTTCATGCTTTAATTTTATCGTTTGAGTATCCGAATAAATAAAAAGACTTAATCGCGTAAATTGAAAACTTGATAGCTCAAAGCATAAAGGTCGAATTGTTAGTGGCTTTCTAAATTGAAGCCTTAAAATTGTAATTGAGTTATAAATAATGTAAGTGGACGGTAAAGATGTTAAATATGTGAAAGTATAATTTTATTATAAAGGTTATATAAGTAATTTAGTTATTAAAATATATTAGTTAAAAATAAAGTTATAAAAATCATTTTTATTTCATTTGTTCTTCTTCCCAAAACTCAAATAAAAGAAAAGAAATAAACAAAGCTAGGGTTCGGTTGATTCTAAGCTCAATCAAGGTAAGTGTTTAGCTCGATTTTTGATAATTTTTACGTTTTTAAAATCGTTGCTTCGAGTACTACAAAACCCATGCTTGAATTTTTTATTTTTGGTGAATATTTTGAGTTATGCCATTGTTGAAAGCTTGTGATTTTTGTTGTTTAATGATGAAATATGAAAGATATGTTTTAGATTAACATGTTTTGTATTGGAGTTTTTGATGATTTTGAGTAATTAGGACTAAATTAAAAAAATAATAATTTGAGGGACTAAAATGTGAAATAAATGAAATATATGGATTTGTATGAGTATGGGTAAAATTCGGTTCAACATGGGTATATTGAAATTTTGTATATTTTGTGTTTTGTGCAATAGGGACTAAATTATAAAAAGTGTAAATGTTAGGGGTATAATGGTAATTTTCCCATTTATGTGTTTTTGGATAAAATTAAATGAAAATATGTTTGAATGAGCTTAATTTGGATATGTTTAGATCAAGAACCAAAGAAATCGAATTTGGATCGGGGGAAAATGAAAGTTGTCGACTAGCTACCCTGTTCCGTTTTGTATCATCCGAGGTAAGTTTATAAGCAAATAGACGTGCTAAATTGTAGTTAAATGTTAAGTATATATGCTGGTATGAAATGTATGAATTTATACATGCTATGGCCGAATATGGGTAAGCTTGGCCATTAAATTTTCGAATTCGTTTCGATCGAGTTACGACGCCTGAAAGCCCCGTATGAACCTTAGGAATAGTTAGGATACATGTGTCATGACATAGGATTCCGATATATGTGTATGAGTAAGACCATGGCATCGGTATGTGACTCAGATATATGTGTGCGAGTAAGACCCTGTCTGGGATAGTGGCATCGTTATGTGATTACATGTAAGACCACGTCTGGGACGTTGGCATTGTATGATGAATGTGTGATTATCCGAGTATCCTATCCAATTCCGAATGGTTCATCGGGCAAAGGTAAATCATGTACGGATGTGTAAAATGAATTAAAATGACCAGGTATGAATCTAGCTTATTACTTAATTGAAACAAGGTAAGTAAGTTTCTTGAAATTTATTTGTTGTAAATCTTGTAAGATTCAAATGAAGAAAATATGTGTAAGTGATATGTGTATTTGGCCTTGTGAATGAGTAACTTGTATGTTATGAATAATCCTTAAATATGTGTATATATGATGTGGTATATTTCGGTTACATAACTAATATGTGTATATGAAATTATATTATGACAAATGAGCTTATGAAACTGTGAGTATGTGAACTAGGTTGTAATGTTTACTTGGCTTGGTAGTTAAATGATAATATGCAAATTTGGCTATAAAGGAAATCGACCAAGGTGACATATATTAATGTATACGTATTTATATATAATATAAACTTATTATATTTGGATCTAAATGTATTAAGATAATATAATCTGGTTTTGTTAATTAAGTTGTTAATAACATTGGGACGTACATTTGCTTATGACTTACTAAGCTATAAAAAGCTTACTCTCTGTATATATGTGTTTTTGTTTTATAGATTTTGGATTCAAGTTACAAGCTCGGGGATCGTCAGCAAAGTTCATCACACTATCTACAGCTTCGGTATTTAAATAATTGAACTCGAATTATGGCATATATACGCTAGAATTTGTTTTTAAAAGTAGAACTTTGGTTTGTATAATCTAAGCCATGCGAAAATGGCTAATCTTTTATATTGAATATGGTTATGCTTGGGTTGTGGCTTGAGTTTGTTTTGGCTATAATATTAAGTGCTATGAAGGAATGATGTTTATGATAGATGTTTTATGTTTCGAAAATGGTTAAGGATTTCGAAGAATAAATGGTCGATTCTGCTAAGGTATACTTAGGGTAAGGTATATTTGAATGTGGTGGTGGTATTTGGATAGTGAATTATTTATGATTTTGCATTACAGGTTGTTGGCTAAGTTCGAACATAATAATAACTTGTTAAAATATGGATATTACATGGCATGTAATATTTAAGTTTTGATTATATATTTTTTTATGGTTAATGTCTTTTTTTTGTGATGCATAAATTGAATTATTAGTTTGTCAGGAAATTGTACCATAATGTATTATAAATTCGTTCATAAGATAAAAATATGTAAATTGATTGTGGCTAATTTGTGATTTGGAAAATGTTTATATAAATATTAATGCGTGTGATGAATGGACTTAGTAGTTAACTCAGCTGAAGGTATATTGCGTAATAGATAGATAATATGTAAGATTATTTGCGTTTTTAGGCAAAGTTTAAAGGACCGAGTGGGTGGTAAATAGATTAGTTGTAACCGAAATTTCGGCATGTGAAATGTGTATATTTTGAATCTTTACTTGTGAGTTAAATGTTTAACCATAAATAAATGATTGAGTATGATTTTAGTTTGTGAATCAAGTTTAGTAAATTTATTATTGATGTTCGGTTATAATTCTTGTCTAAATGGTTAAAATGTGTATAACATTTATTTGTTTACTGAAATATATTTGATTAATTGTGAGAGTATGGTTATCGTGTAAGCTGAATATTAAAATGCCTTGAGTTAGATTCTATTTGACTTAATTTGTACATATTTTGTAATATGTCCTAAAATGTTTGATGTCTGCTAGATATCCAAATTTTGATTCATATTTGTATATTATGAAATGATAAAATTTTCGATTAATATTTAATTGGGCATTCGTATATACATTTAAATATGAAATGTGTGAATATTCAGAGTTGTGCTTTTGTCTGGTCATGCCTGCGGACCTTAATCCGGCGACGAATACTGGTTAGGGGTGTTACAATATACATTACGAAACATATCTAAATACTCCTAGCCTATACATGCCATATACCATATGTACAACTATCAAAATGGTACCAAAATAGATGTCCGATAGTGTGAGTGAGTCACTGATGATTCCCTAATCCGAGCTAGCTTTACAACACTGTAAGACAAATAACATTTCACACAGTAAGCTTAGAGCTTAGTAAATTAGTAGTATAATATATTTAACTCAACATTTAAAAGCTATAAGACATATTAGCTAACATATAGTTCAATTCATATCACTACTCAACCTCATTCATTACCATTTCCTTAGTTCACATATTTTTCATATAACTTATACACAATATTATCAACCACATAGGTTCATCTATCTTATACACCATATAATTAACCATAAATATTCATTACATACCTGCACAAACTCGTACTTATCTATTACATTATCACTTCAATGCTCGATGCACTAATTTTTTAGCTCATCTTTTCACGTACAAGAACATCGCACACTTAGTGCCACATATAGCCGAAGCTATTCCAATCAGCACACTTAGTGCTATTTATAACCGAAGCTATTTCAAATCGCACACTTACTACTGAACATAGTCGATTTACCATCGTACTCAAACCTGTCAAATGTATACAATTTAACATTATCAAAGCATTAAAACATAAATTGTAATGTCATTTATCCCGTACGAACTTACCTCGTACTCGGAATTGTCGATTCAGATTGTCTACTCTATAACCTTCGAATTTCCTCGATCTAAATCCGAATTCCTCTTTTCTTGATCTATATGTATTCAAAACTAACCTTTTTATTCAACAATTCATTCAATTCAATTCATAAATACATATTTAGGGCATTTTACAAAATAGTCTCTATATTTTCACATTTTAACACTTTAGTCCCTATTTCATAAAATCACAAAATACAAATAATTTGCATATACCCATGCATAGCCGAATTCTCCTAGTACTCATACAAGTCCACACGTTTCATTTATTTTACATTTTAGTCTTTCAATTTACAAATTTCACAATTTAGCCCATTATACTCAAAATCACCAAAAACTCAAAGACAAAATATACCAACCCAACATATATCTTTTATTTTCCAACAATTAACATCACAAAACTCACAATTTCATCAATGGCCTATTTCAAAATCATCATCAAAATCAGAAATTGAGGCATGGGCTTAGTAAAACACAAAACAACGATCACAAAAACGTAGAAATTATAAGAAACCGAACAAAATACACACCTTGATTAAGCTTAACAATGGCCAAATGAAATGAAGCTTAAAACCTTTTCTTCTCTTCTATTTTAGGTAGAAAAAGATGAATAAAATGGCCACATTTTGTTTTGTTTTGATTAATATTAACATATTAATCAATTTCCCATTTTGCCCTTAAGGAATAACCTTTAAAAACATTAACATATAAGGTTATTAATGTCCAGTCATATTTCTAATGGTCAAATAACCACATAAGGACCTCACAATTAATAAGCCAAATCAAATAGGCAATTTTAACAAATAACAGACAACTTTTACATTTTACGCTATTAGGTCCTTTTTGAAAATTAAGTACACAAATGATTTAATTTTCACACGAAACTTTTACACATGCTAATTCGTATATCTTAAGCATGGAAAATAATATTTAAATATTTTCTTGACTCCGATTTGTGGTCCTAAAACCACTTTTCCAACTAGGGTCTAAACCGGGCTGTTACATGGTTTTGATCATTCATTCCACAACGCAACAAAAATTTCATTTTCACAAAGAAATCACAAATGCCAAATAAAGAATATTTAGGCATAAACAAATTCAAACAATAAAACCTCTTAAAATTCTTCCACATATATAAGGATCCCGCACAAAACTTTAAAGAGTTCACATTAACATCACATTCAAACAGATTAAGCATTTTACGTAATAACTCATTATCATACAAGATCAGATTTTGTATTCGCCGATTTAATCGAACGACATCAACAAGTTTTTCAACACAAAACACATCAAGTGAACAACTCTTCATGCCTCCACTTAAAACGAAATTGTCAACATTAAACATAAAATGAAAATTAACCAAATCAAAATGAGGAGATCTTTCAATAACTAAGTCATCGGTAATTTTCTCATCAATATTCAAATTGGTTTGCTGTGATTCAATGGCTAGAGACTCCCTACCATACTTCCCTTTAGGCACTTGTCGTTGGATTTCACTTTCAACCTTACCTTTCTTGATCAATTGAAATCGTCTCTCATTAGGAAGGTATTGAAGTTGAAATTTGTCAATTGAATCTCTAGAAACCTGGAAAGAAGAAACAATACGAGGACAACTCAAATCTTGGTTAGTAAAAACATTCCTCTCTTTTTCTTGTTCACTTGCATCCTTTTCACTCGTCTCTTTTTCTAACTCATTTTCAAATCCTCTGTTTTTTACCACAGTCTCTTGTATTGTTGAAAACTCACTTTCATTCTTCTTTTCATTTTCTTTTTCAACAACCACACTCGATTCTTGCTCACAATCTCTTTTTTCTTCAATCTCTCTCTTTTTTCAACTTTCTTTTCTTTGCCATATGCTTTTTCAATCTCATTCTCGTTTTGCTTTCTCTCACTCTCAATCTCTTTTTCTTTTTGAAATTATTTTTATTTCACTTCTTTTTTCCTTCTCTCAATTTTATTCCATATTCGCTCATTTTCTCTTATTAGCATTTCTTGTCTCTCTTTTCGTTTAATTTCTTTTTGTCTCGTTCTTTCATTACAAGAAGAACATAACATATAAGAATCATAACGACAAGCTTTTAGTTGGAAAAAAGTGGCAGAATCTTCATATAAGTCATGATCAACTCTTCGTGAATAACCCTCCAAGGGCGAATACTTGATGCATACAAAACTCGTTCACCCCTTTGTGATTGATCCTTTGTGGACGAGTACTTTGGTGTATACAAAGAATTACTTGTGCTTTCTCGTTTCCTACCTTGAAAGGCTTCAAACTTGTGATTTTATTTACTCTAACTTGAATCCCATGAAGAATAGGAATCAAGTTGTGGCTCTCTCCTAATTGAATCTTTTTGCTCTTTTTGCACAAAGGACTCATTTAAGGATCTTCCTTCTATACAATCCAATATTTTAATCATGGGTTCTATTTATTGTTTGAACATTTGGTCCATCTCATGAATAAATTTATGATATGTTGGATCGAACAAAACTTTGACGCCCCAAATTTTGGGCCTAAGAATATTAAGGCTTGAGCGTGGGAACAGTTAGGAGGCAACAAATAAATGTTTAGTTATGCAAGAAGGTGACACTATTACATGCCTGCTTCATTGTTTATGTGCGCTGGGAAGTTTCTGAGAAGTCTTGGGTTCAAGCCTGAGCAAGTGCAAAAAGTTTTGTTTTTAAAGGAATAAGCATTGTCTCTAGGCAGTAGGCTTTTAAGTAAATAGGGGAAAAACATGACAGAAAAAGAGCCTACTGGCCTAGGGAATAAGTGGCGTGCTATGGTTATCTGAGGTCTGAGGTTCGAATCCTGGTGGGCACAGCGGAGTGTTTTTTTTTGCTCTTGTACCGTGGGAGAGTTGTGGGCTGACCGAATCACTGAGGTGGTTGAGGGGAATTCATATTGAATAGTTGAAAGATTGGAGGACTGATTTGAGGAGGGAATTTAGGAGAAAATTCAGGGATTTGAAGTTGGGAGAGAGTTGGTGCCGAAATGGTAATTTTCCCTCTCAGAATTCGACTTTGGGTTGTCATTGCTTTCCATTTCAGTGGCTGGTAGCATTTTTGGTTATTTTATCATTACTTGGAGGATGAGTAGTGTCTAAGGTTCTTTCGAGTATTATTTTTCTCTCTTCTGCCTGATTCAGTTTTGGTCTTAACACTCTCAGGATTGGCAAGTTTCTCTTGATTTCTTGTTTTAATTGTGGTTTTTCCTTGACCGATTACTTCAGCTTCTCCCCTCCCCTAATCGATTTTCTTGCATTCTCTTCCCCTCTCTCCCCTTTTCTCTCCCAAATTGATTTTATTATTTGGCCGAATATTCTCTTTCCTTCTTCTCTTTCTCCCAACTCTTCCCTTTCTTTATTTTGTCGATGGCTGATTACCCCACTTCTCCTCCTTCTATTCTTTCGGTTTTGGCATTGTTTTGTGATCAATCAGTCTGAGTGTATGGGTGATTTCTCTTACTTTCCCTCTCTGCCATGTTAGTCTTGTATCTAACACTTTCTTCTACTACCGACTTATTAGGAGGGTATTGGTGCTAGCTTTGCCTCTGTCGCTTTGGGGTGATCATTTTGGATAGGTCGATTTCTTCCCTTTCCTATAATCGATTTTGGTCATTTGGTAAGTGTTATACGAATGGTGCAAACTTTTGGTTGATCAATAAATGGATTAAGGTTATTAAGTCTCAAATGTATTGCAGGATATCTCTAAAGGGGTTTGTGGTCTGTCGCTTGTAACGGCTTAAGTGTGCGATCTTTCATCGATCGACCAAGGTAAGTGATAAGAATCTTTTTGATAAGTGTTATAACGAAAAGGATTATTGATCTTGTTATTAATGACTGATGGCAGATTGTGTTTGAATCTAGGGTTGATGCACCTGTGGTTTATCTACGCGCTTTTACAATTAGGTGTGTAAAACACTGCCCAAACTATAGATCGACAAAAAGCCGAAAAACGTAATCTTTGATGCCACATGGGCGTGCACTCGCTTGTGTGGTAATTCAAATGTAGAAACGTGAGCGTTTGACCGTAGAGGCCACCATGAACGATTTTATTGGCTAAGGCCATTTTGGGCCATGTTGGGCCGAAATGGGCCTCACAGACTTGTGGGCCCCACACGGTAAATCGTACGGATGTGTGGAGAATATAGGGTGTAGTCCACACGGCCAAGGCTATTTTTGGGCTTTGTGGCCACAATATGGGCTTTGGGCCCATTTTCTCTGTTTGACTGTTAAGGTTGCACGGGTCACCTAAGACAACTGTGGACCTACTGTTGGGTCGATAAGTATACCTAGACCCTAAATTGATAAATGGCTGATTTGTCCTTATGTGGTAAAATGACTGTTTTGCCCTTATATGATAAAATGACTGAAATGCCCCTACATGGTAAATTGACTGTTTTGCCCCTAGGTGATATATGTTTAGATTTTAGCATGCTATTGTAACTGTGTTGAGCACATGTATAATATTATGATATGACATGACATGTGGCATGATGCATTGTATGGGGGTGGGTTTCTATATGACTAGAGGAAGTGTACTGTACTAACAGCTCTGCTGCAAATCACTGATGGCTCTAAGCCTATTATATTGGCAGCTCTGCTGCAAATACTGTCTAGTACCGCAACAGGTGCTAATTCTGGAGTGTAGGGATGGGTGGGTTGTTTATATCCCCACATGGAGTGTAGGGTTGGATGGAGATAGTGTGTAGAGGCTAGATGGGTAGGACTTGCATACTATTTACTGTGACTGCACTGTTTATTGTTACTACACTATTTACTGTTACTGCAATGGGCCATGGCCCAAACACATGACTGTTTCTGTATTGAAATGGGCTAGGGCCCAAACTGATATTGTCACTGTACTGATATGGGCTTAGGCCTAGACTTTATTTGCTCCATGTATGTTTGACTATTTATTTGTTAAGGGATTACACACTGAGTTTTCGTAAACTCACCCTTCTGTTTTAACTATAAAGGTAATCCCAAGACATAGGCAGATCGGTGCAACGGAGGACTCAGCGGATGTCACACAATCTATCATGTTTTAAATAGTATTTTATGATTTCTATTTAATTTTTCAGGTATTTTACTGCAATAAGGCTTTTATGGAATTTTACTTTAATTTGGGTTTTTATTTGATCTGATTGATAACTTCTAGCAGTAGGAAAAGACGCGGGTTTTCAAAAAGATAAATGTTTTCCAAAAATACCATGATCACGCAACCTGTTTTAAGAGCTTCCGCAAGAAATAACGTTTTTAAAAATTAATAACGTTTTAATATGATTAATTTTTGACAAATGACTGACATTTTGAAAATAAACGATAAGCCTTGAAATCATCTTTAAGGTTATTCAAATAGGTTTAATAGAGAATGGGTTTTTAACAACTTCGCACTTTACGAGAAACACTTCAATATGACACCGCCAGATTTGGCCATAACGTCCAGGCCGGGTTTGGGATGTTACAAAAACACCGTCATCATCAACAATCCTTTCGGTACTTCTTGACATTTTGGTTTAATCACACAAAAAATCTCACAACTTCTCTCGTAAAGAAATTTTCACACACTTTGGCTTTTTACTCGCTTGGATAGTCTCACCGCACTCTTACCTTTTTCCACCCAAGCTCGCCTCTCGAAATTCTCAATGGACTACTTAGACAAATCAACAATCTTTGTGGAATCGGTTTTTGAAAAATTGATGATCGGTTTGGATATTGATTGTTGTTAGGACAAAAGGGTAGGCTAGAAAAAAAAATGGAAAGGTTTGAAGTGTGCCCAAATTGGGTGAGATGGTAAAGTAGAACTGGGCAGCAAGAACTTGGTACAACTAGCTTCTCTCTTTTTTTCTAAAAAACAAATTGTAATCCTTTCTCTTTTTTTTTTTTAATATTTCAAATTTTTGCACTTCAAATATATATATACCTTCTTTTTTTCATGAATTCTTTTTAAATTTTTTTAAACTAATCACAACCCGAGAATGCTAAGAACGTCAATACTTACTTAATTTTCACTAGCTCTGATACCAAATGATACAATCTCGCCTGGGTGATGATTCAAGTCGTTTAGGTTGCCTGATTGTAAAATCAAGTAAGAACAGGTTGTTTCAAAAATGGCTAACGAAGGGTTGATAAATAGGTTCAAAACAAAGGGTTTAAGGAAGACAGCCTGCAGTGAAATTTTGATTATGTGGTAAACATTGACAAAAATTTGTTAATGAGTTGCTTATTGATTTCTTTTAAGCTCACTATGATCAATAAGTGTGAAAGTCGAATATATATGTATTATATTTTGAAAGTGATGCTTGAATAGTCGAATAATGACTAGTTTAAAATCTTTGAATTTAAGCTCAAGAGCATAGAGGGGCAAATTCGGATAAGGGAAAAGAGAGAGTAATCGAATAGCCGTTGTAATCATTCGGAAACATTTGAGGTAAGTTCTTAAGTGTTTAAGCTTGATTTTTTTTTATATGCCTAAGAGTTAAATTAATATGGCAAAGAGAATGTAATGATTTAAGGCTATAAGCCAATTATGGCTATTATGCTTAAGTTGAAATGGATTTGGAAATTTGATGCACTAAATGACTGTTACATTGAATAAACTATGCGGTATATGTGTTTGTAGAGATATCACAATTTGTGATTATTAAATATCTAAAGGAAACCATGATGTGTATAAAATTATTATTATTAGTCCTTTGTGGTAGCCGAATATATCTTGGCACTAAAGTGATTAAATGTGAACTTCGATAAAAGTGTGGTGCTATAAGACTACGGGCTAATGCGATATGTGGATTCATTCTGTAAAGTAAATTATTCAGGTACGAACAACCTAATTAAGTACATGTGAATTAAATGAATTTGATGATTAATGTGAATCGAACATATAAGAAATGGTTTCATGTTTATGTTCAATTATGAGACCTTGTGTTAAATCGACAATCGATTTCATTCAATACATTAAGTTGATCAGGTATGTGTTATGTACTTCTGCATGTTTGATCGATTGAAATTGAATCATGAATGTGAATTGAGAAGCATGGGTAAAAATGCCTATGTCATAAATGTGAGTAAGGGTAAAACCATCGTAAATTATCGATAAGGATGAGCTATGTGCGGAACCATCTTATAATTGCTAATTTGAAAGGTTGTGTGCGAATCAGTAAGCAATATGTATATATTAGATGTATTGTGACCTTTTGGTTCGACTTGAATCAAGTTGTGTGATAAATAATTTATGTATATGACTTATAGTCGAATGGTCACTATGGGTTAAGTTTGAATGGTGAAATGGATATGTGATATTTATGTATGACTCTTGAACCGAAATGTAAATGATGGTGTTCATATGGAGTTTATATCTGAATGTAACAAATGACTACTAATGTGATATGTTGAATGAGATGTGTTAATATATGATTTAATATGCATGATATTTGATGAATATCCGGGTTAAATCCCGCAGGCTTCGTGCTGGTCTTATATCCGGGTTAAATCCCGCAGGCCTAGTGATGGTATTATATCCGGGCTTTGAGCCTAGCAGGATATTATGCCGGTGAGACATTATTCGGGCCTTTGAGCCTAGCAGGCTATAATGCCAGTGAAATGATATTGGGCCTCGAGCCTAGCAGGCGAAATGTCGATGAATGAATAAAATTTTAAGGTTAAGGCACCTCATATTAGATTGACAAATGAATACATTCAATATGTTAAGTGGGCCAGGTACGCACTATGTACTCATATGTGAGTTCGATTTGAATGGAATAACAAGTGTATAATGTGATACATATGTGAATAAATGCTATAACTATATCTATGACCATGATACATTCGGTCAAGGTGTGAAAGTATTTGATTTAATTATGTTATATGAATTCAGATTAAGTGTGATAAGAATGTTGAACGTACATTATGTGTTTGTGTATATTCAGCCAGATGGCAATATACCTAGAATATGGCCTATTGAGAAATTGAATAATCAAAGTATAATTGCGTTTATTTGTTTGCATTGCTTAAAACTTACTAAGCTTATGAAAGCTTACTCCGTTGTTACATTCCTTTGTTTTATAGATTGTTGGCTCCAGTTACTTGCTCGTGTTGGAGTTCGTCGGAGATATTATCACACTATCGAGCTCACGCTATTGGTGTAAGTAAATCGTAGTATTTCGAGTCTATGGCATGTATAGGGTTTTAATATTGAGTATGTGATATTATAATTTAGCCAAAGGTGTTGGCTTGTATTGATAAAGTGTTTTGGCCAGGTGAATCGGCCTATGTTGGTTAGTGATGTTTTGGGCCTCGTAAGCCCATATATGGGATAGATTGCATGTTTAAATTGATTGAAAATTTTTTTTGGCATGGTTTTTGTGTGATTGACTGAGTTTAAGTCGGGTAACACCTCGAACCCTGTTTCGGTGAGGGTTACGGGCTAGGGGTGTTACATTTAATGGTATCAGAGCTATGGTTTAGTCGGTTCTCGGACTAACATAGCAAATATAAGAGTCTAGCTATACATGCCATAGGTAAAGCGTGATAGTGTGATATCTCCCGGCTCTTATAAATTGTTTTGCTCAGGTAATGATGTGTTCCAACCGAGCTATTATTAATTGATCCGAAAATGCTATTGAACTAATTGTAATATATTTGTGATATGACGGAATTGAAAGGTATGAAAAGAAGTTTATGATATGTGTGCATCAGTGTAAAGATATGTATAAGATTGTATAAAGTAAATGGTAATGAAAGATCAAATTGGGTGGAACGCAGGGAATGAGTACAATCGTTCACTAATGAATTGACGGAAAAGACCATAGTTGGACTATGGCATCAAGTAAGCGATGTACTCAAACCGTAAGACGTTTGCCGATTTGATAAATATTGACAAGTGATCAAGACTAAATGTGGAAACTTGATAAGACATTATTGGTAATTTGAGTAAGAGAAATGAAAGTTCGAATTGTGATAAATTCACTTATGTTTTGCTAATATTCACATGAAATAAAGTTGCGTATATTACTGAGATATGTGAAAATGTATCTGTAACGAGTTGGAAATTTAAAATGTTTGTGCGTAATATTATGATGATGAGTGATAAAGTTATCTGTGTATACAAATATGAAAGTTCCTTTCGAGGCTTAACGACCTCACCCCCTTATCAGTGTTATTATTATAAGATTTCATTGTAGTATGATCGGAATAAATTCGAGGATAAATTCATACGATGTTATTCTTCTGTTTCTATTGAATGATATTCCATATTATAAAAGCATATGAGATGTGATAGTTCAAAATGAGTTCAGAGTAACAGTTATTTGACTTTGGATGTCGGGACATATAAGATTTCTATTAATGTTATTATTGTTCTGGTATGGAATAAGTATTCAGATAGGTTAAAGGTTATGTAAAGAATCTTTATATGAACTCCGATTGTGAAATGTTTGTTTATATGAGTTGTAATAGATTATACAAGTATATGGAATAAAAGAAATCAGTGGTATTGTAGAAGTGGTTGTGAGATAGAATTTCTATCCAAATTGAATCAAAATTTTTATTTATTTTATTATCTTCTAAGAGAGAAATATTATTGGATTATGATTTATCATCTGACAAGAAAAGATCGGTATGATGAGGTTTGCATGTACAAGGCTTTATTTGATGAAGTGACTGAAGTATCTATAATGTGATCTGTTGGTGTAGACCAAAGTTCCATATTTTTGATAAAAAGAGATACATGTGAAGAATGGAAAATTATGATTCCGAGAATATTGTGAAAACGTTTTTAAAGTGGAAAACTATTTCTTCTGGTAAGATTTTCGGGGACGAAAATTCCTAAGGGGGGGAGAGTTGTGACAGCCCTAATTTGGCCCTAGTCGAAAAGTGGTTTCGAGATCACAAAATCGAGTCACAAAAATAATTAGATGTTATATTCTGTGTTTATTTCATGTGAAATTGCATGTGTGAAAATTTCATGCTTTCATTTTTGCCATTTGTGAGTGAAATTATGAAATAGGACTTATGTGAAAATTTTTGAAAATGCTATAGGCTAATTTGTAGTGGCCAAATAACTTATAGTATGAAATAGGTGGATTTGCATGTCAAGTTTCCCACCTTAAAGCATAGTGGCCGGCCATGATGGGCATGATAAGCATTTGTGCAATTTTTTATTTGAAATTATGGCATAAGTATGGCACAAATACTATATATTATTTGGTGTCATAAAATGTTTAGTAATAAAATAACAAAAGGAGGTAAAGGACAAGGTTTTTGTTCATCCTTGTTATTCATAGCCGGAAATAGGAGAGCAAGAGAGGGGAAGCTCTTGAAAAAAAATTCGGTCACTTGGGGAAGAAACATCCAAGGTAAATTCATGATAGTTTGCTTCTATTTTGATGTTTATGAGTTCCTTTCTTGAATCTACCTTAACCCATGAAGTATATTTTGGTTTTTGGTTGTGTTGTGAGCATTTGTTCTTGATTGAAAGGAAGGAAATGGTTGTTGTTTCATGTTCTTTTGATGATTAATGTTAGATAGGTGAAGTTGAGCTAAACAAATTAAGCATATATGTGCATTAGATGCTAAGTAGGAAATCGGCTAATATGTTGGGTGTACTATGGCCGATTGTGGACTTGGATAAAAATTTAGTAATATATGTGCTTTAAATGTGTTATGAACTATTATAAGTTAAATTAAGTTGAAGCTTGGCAAAATTGAATAATTGTGGCTCAATTTCTTAATGGCAATTGGCTATTATGGTGAAATGCAAATGTTAATATTTAGTTGCTAGTGTTTATATGTGTGTTAGCTGAAATTGAACTTGAATAATGATTTGAGTATAATGTGTTGTATTGATATTATGCTTAAGTGAAATTATAGATATATATGATGAAATTGATTGGTGATAGACATGTTTAAATAATATGTATGCAAAGAATGTGTGAAAGAGTGAATTGGTAATAATCTGTTTGGGACAGCAACAGTAAAGTGATTTTGGAAAATCACCATAAATTATGGGAGTTGAGTTAGAAGCTGAATAAATTATGTAATTAAAGCTTAATGAGTCTAGTTTCTTACAAAAGAAACCGTGTAAGCAAAAGAATTGTCGATAATGAGATATTTGAAGTGATGTGGGACAGGGTCAAAATGACTTCTAGATCCCCTATTCTGTTTTTATAAAATTATTATAAATCATAAAAAAATGGTTATAAGATGAAGTTTATATGCTTAGACTCCTTAATTAGTCTAGTTTCAAATGAAATAAATGATAACATATTTTGAACTCTGTACAATTAGAAATTTGATTTGTAGTGAAGAGGGGTCAGATTAGTCAAACAGTGAAACAAGGGAAACTTTATGAAAAATCTGGTATTGATTGGCCAAGCCAAAAATTCTAAAAATTTTATGGATAAAAGATATATGAGTCTATTTTCAGGGAAAATTATTGCACTTGATTTGGAGTTTCGTAGCTCCAGTTATAAATGATTTAGTGACTATTGTTTAGGAAGAAAGCTTGCAGTGAAATTTTGATTATGTGGTAAACATTCACAAAAATTTGTTAATGAGTTCCTTATTGATTTCTTATAAGCTTACTATGATCAGTAAGTGTGAAAGTCGAATATATATATATTATATTTTGAAAGTGATGCTTGAATAGTCGAATAATAACTAGTTTAATATCTTTGAATTTAAGCTCAAGAGCATAGAGGGGAAAATTCGGATAAGGGAAAAGAGAGAGTAATCGAATAGCTGTTGTAGTCGTTCGGCAACATTCGAGGTAAGTTCTTAAGTGTTTAAGCTTGATTTTTTTTTATATGCCTAAGATTTAAATTAATATGGCAAAGAGAATGTAATGATTTAAGGCTATAAGCCGATTATGGCTATTATGCTTAAGTTGAATTGGATTTGGAAATTTGATGCACTAAATGAGTGTTACATTGAATAAACTATGCCATATATGTGTTGGTAGAGATATCACAATTTGTGATTATTAAATATCTAAAGGAAACCATGATGTGTATAAAATTATTATTATTAGTCCTTTGTGGTAGCCGAATATGGCTTGGCACTAAAATGATTAAATGTGAACTTCGATGAAGTAAACTATTAAAAGTGTGGTGCTATAAGACTACGGGCTAATACGATATGTGGATTCGTTCTGTAAAGTATATTATTCAGGTACAAACAACCTAATTAAGTACATGTGAATTAAATGAATTTGATGATTGATGTGAATCGAACATATAAGAAATGGTTTCATGTTTATGTTCAACTATGAGACGTTGTGTTAAATCGACAATAGATTTCATTCAATACATTAAGTTGGTCAGGTGTTATGTACTTATGCATGTTTAATCAATTGCAATTGAATCATGAATGTGAATTGAGAAGCATAGGTAAAAATGCCTATGTCATATTTGTGAGTAAGGGTAAAACCATCGTAAAGTATCGATAAGGATGGGCTATGTGCGGAGCCATCTTATAATTGCTAATTTGAATGGTTGTGTGCGAATCAGTGAGCAATATGTATATATTAGATGAATTGTGACCTTTTGGTTCTACTTGAATCAAGTTGTGTGATAAATAATTTATGTATATGACTTATAGTCGAATGGTCACTATGGGTTAAGTTTGAATGGTGAAATGGATATGTGATATTTATGTATGACTCTTGAACCGAAATGTAAATGATGGTGTTCATATGGAGTTTATATCTGAATGTAACAAATGACTACTAATATGATATGTTGAATGAGATGTGTTAATATATAATTTAATATGCATGATATTTGATGAATATCCGGGTTAAATCCCGTAGGCTTCGTGCTAGTCTTATATCCGAGCTAAATCCCGCAGGCCTAGTGCTGGTATTATATTTGGGCCTTTGAGCCTAGCAGGCTATTATGCTGGTGAGACATTCTTCGGGCCTTTGAGCCTAGCAGGCTATAATGCCGGTGAAATGATATCGAGCCTTGAGCCTAGCAGGCGAAATACCGGTGAATGAATAAAAGTTTAAGGTTAAGGCACCTCGTATTAGATTGACAAATGAATACATTCAATACGTTAAGTGGGCCAGGTACGCACTATGTACTCATATGTGAGTTCAATTTGAATGGAATCACAAGTGTATAATGTGATACATATGTGAATAAATGCTATAACTATATCTATGACCATGATACATTCGGTCAAGGTGTGAAAGTATTTGATTTAATTATGTTATATGAATTCAGATTAAGTGTGATAAGAATGCTGAACGTACATTATGTGTTTGTGTATATTCAGCCAGATGGCAATATACCTAGAATATGGCCTATTGAGAAATTGAATAATCGAAGTATAATTGCGTTTATTTGTTTGCATTGCTTAAAACTTACTAAGATTATGAAAGCTTACTCCGTTGTTACATTCCTCTGTTTTATAGATTGTTGGCTCCAGTTACTTGCTCGGGTTGGAGTTCGCCGGAGATATTATCACACTGTTGAGCTCACGCTATTGGTGTAAGTAAATCCTAGTATTTCGAGTCTATGGCATGTATAGGGTTTTAATGTTGAGTATGTGATATTAGAATTTAGCCAAAGGTGTTGGCTTGTATTGATAAAGTGTTTTGGCCAGGTGAATCGGCCTATGTTGGTTAGTGATGTTTTGGGCCTCGTAAGCCCATATATGGGATAGATTGCATGTTTAAATTGATTGAATTTTTTTTGGCACGGTTTTTATGTGATTGACTGAGTTTAAGTCGGGTAACACCTCAAACCCTGTTCCGGTGAGGGTTACGGGTGAGGGGTGTTACAAGTGTCATAGAGAGAAAATGTACCAGTGATAACATCTGGTGATGACGCATCTTCGTGAGAGCGAATAGCGTAAGCTTTAGCTAGTGCCTAGCCTCAGATCTCACAGTAGAGTCCTTTGTCGTTCCTTTGCTACTAGTCACATTTCTCGTATTTCTAGATAGTCTCCCTCTAGTAGCTGTGTTACTCGATCTTGCATTTTGATACTTGTCTTTCTCTATTAACTCAGGACAGTCTCGAATAAAGTGATCTAGCTAGCCACATTTGAAACAACCTTTATTACTCATCTAGCAATCTCCAAAATGCCGTCTACCACACTGTTGACACTCGGGTTTGTTGGTTCTAACACTACCAACACTCAATTCTAAAGTGGGTTGAGCTTTAGGACTATATATTGCTTTCCTCGATCTCTATTAGAATACCCCACAGAAGCATTCAAAAGATTAAATGAATCCCGAGATTTTTTTGACAAAGAGTGATAGGGTTTACTCAATGGCATTTTTCTCGAATCTCTAGCCTCAGAATCAATTTTTCTCTTCTCTTTGCCCAATTCCTCGACTTTGCATGCTCTGTCGACTAACACAATAAATTTTTTCAACTCCAAAATCTTGACTAGAAGTCTAATGTATTCGTTCAACCTATCTTCGAATCGTTTACACATAATTGCCTCTGTGGAAACACATTCTCAAGCATATTTACTAAGTCTCAAAAACTCTCTCTCTACTTAGTCACAAATATTAGACCCTGTTTTAGTTCTAGAAATTCTTTGCTCTTCTGGTCGATAAACTACTGGCTTATATATTTCTTTCTGAACTCGGCTTGAAAGAATTCCCACGTGACCATTTCTGTCGGTACCACGGATATTAAAGTATTCCACCACTGATATGCAATGTCTCTGAGGAGTGATACAGCGCATTTAACATATTTAGCTGGCGTGCAAGAAAGTTTATCAAATACTCGGATCGTATTCTCAAGCCAAAACTCAGCTTTCTCAGGATCGTCATCAACGGTAGCTGTGAACTCTTTAGCCCCATACTTTTGGATTTTATCAACAGGTGGCTTACTCAATCGTAAAGGTTCAAAACCCTGAGGAGCTATGGGGACCAATTGAGGAATAGGTGGGGTGGAGGTTCCTGAACAGCCGGATTAGTTCGAACAAACTTAGTAAACCACTCGTTCATCATTTGGAAGAAAGCTTTTTTGGCCTCTCCTCCCTGACTACCCGATACAGACCTCGACTTAGATTGCGCTACTCCGTGAATGGAGGCTGGCGCATTACTTTCAACATCATCGGCCACAGCTCGATTGGGATCCATTACTATATGAAAACGTGATTTTAAACTGTCAGGAGATATCACACTATCACAGGTTATATATGGCATGTATAGCTAGACTCTCACATACGCTACGTTAGTCCTACAATCGACTAAACCATATCTTTGGTACTAGTAACACCACTCACCCGTATCCGTAGTTAGAATAGGGTTACGGAGCATTACCGAACTTATTACACAATTAAACGTACATTTCTCATACATTTTTCATTTTCAAATGTAAACCATTCACAAACATACATCAAGTCCCTAATACGAGCCTACGAGGCCCAAAGCATGCTTTAAAAATGGTTCGAGACTAAACCAATATCTTAGGAAATTATGGCAATACTTAGAAAATTTTACAAAATGTAGGGGACACATGCCAATGTGACCCGGTCGTGTGTCTACCACGACCAAAGACATGCCTGTGACATTGGCTGTGTGGGCAATCAAAATGGGATCACATGGCTATGTACCAGCCCGTGCCTGACCCTGTGTAACTTGTAAAGCTTGGGTTTGTGCAAATGTACACAGTCGTTATCAAGTAATAAGTAAGTATCAATTTATCGTGATATGAACTCGTCTCGGGATGGCTCAAGTCATAATGTTGCCCAATCCTGAATTTGAGTAAGGGTTGAATGTTTCAAAACAAACAAGGTTTAAACAAATAAAAGGCTTGAAGAAAGAAGGGAAAAAGGTTTTAAAACAAACAGCAAAGAAAAGACCTCGACCCACTATCAAGAATGATAGGTGTGACAGCCTTAATCAGACCCTAGTCGGAATGTGGTTTCGGAACCACAAAACTGAGTCACAAAAATTTATTTTAACTTTAATTGCATATATTTATGTGTGATAGTTTTTGTGTGAAAAATAAAATGTTTTAAATTAGTCTTAGGAATGTGAATTTTCTTGAGAGGACTTAGTTGAGAAACTTAGAAAAGATGATAGACAATTTGTAAGGATCAAATAACAATAAGGTGAGAAAGCTTGGGTTTGCATGTCAAATTACCCAAATTTTCAAGTAGTGGCCGGCCAAGCAATAATGCTTCTTCCACTAAGTTGAATTTATAGTAATTTTATATTAGATAATGGTTTAATTAAACTGAATAAAAGATGAATAAAATAAAAAAAGGAAAGAGAAAGTGTTCATCTTCTTCCTCTTGCAAATGCCGTAAGCTAAAGGAAAGAAAGGAAGAAATTTTCTAAGACATTCGCCATCCTAAAGGGTTGATTAAGGTAAGACTCAAGTTAATTCTATTAAATTTTGTGAAAATCTAGCTAGTAGCCAATGTCTTATTATATCCCATATGTTAGTTTTCTACCTAACTAGGTGACTAAATGGCATACGGTTAGAGGAAGGTAAAGCTAAGGGAATAGTGTTTTTGATGTTGTGAATGGAAATAGTAGAAAGGTGAAAGAAAATTTAGGTAGATAAGTAGATATATGTGGATTTACATGATGATATAAATAGATGTAAAACTATGCTAGCTTACGAAAAATTCGGTCAAGTGTTCATGAGATGAAACTATGTGTTTAAATGAATTTAAAATGATATTATAATTGATGTTGTATATTCGGCCATCTAATTAAGTACATAGGTGATGGTGAATTTAGTTTTTGCACATTCGGCTATATAGGTAAGCACATTTGTGATATTATCTTGATTTTATATAATCGACTAAATGAGCAATGTTGGCTTATAAGTTGAGTTTGATTCATGATCATATATATATATAATTGAATGTAATCATATTTGGCATAATGTTATTTTGGAAGTGATAATATATTCGGCTTTGAGATATAATATAAACATTAGTTGAGACTTTGATATTTTGAACAAGGATGGTTGTAAGAAGAAGTGGAATCACTAAATTTATATTTATGAATATCTTGCAAGGTAAATTAAACTATTAAATTTATTTATTCTAGCTCAAGAATCCAAAGGAGGGGAATCAAGTAAAGGCAAAGCAAAGAATATTGAGTAGTCGATTGGGAATCATTTCATCTGACATAAGGTAAGTCTATAAGCATTTATAGGGTGATTAACTTATAACTAAATAATACTAATGTATCATGAAAGGATTTCTATATTGGTATTCTTTTGGAGTGGTACACGTATTTATAAATGTGGTTGTATTGCTATTTGATTTAAGTAAATTGCCTTATTATATGAGTCGACATTGGCACTAAGTGTGCGGATTTGAATGGCACTATGTGTGCGAAGTTGAATGGCACTATGTGTGTGGGCTAGAATATCAATACATGAGTGAATTTTCAAAGCACTATGTGTGCAGTTTATCATAGCACTATGTGTGCACATTTGATTAGTATTATGCATGCGAAAATAGTTGAGAATATAGAGCATGCCGGGAAGGAATAGAGTGCAAGGACTGTTAACGGAACAATCAAATTTGAGATATGAAACATATATGTATGGAACCATCTAGTTTATCATTATTTTACACTTCGAGGAAAGGAGTTAAACTGTTTGGTTGTTTTAGGTATTTAATTGAATATCTAGATTTGGCTTGGGGTTCAATCGATAATTTAAATAATTGTGGCATAGATCGGTATGGATGAAATAGTTACTCTTTCATTATTTTTCATATTATCACGCGTTAATGGTCTCTATTATATTGCTTATTACTTATTGAGTTGAATACTCATTTGGTGTGTTTACTTGTCTCTTATTTAGATCTCTTTGATCCATTTCGTGTGTTCAGGACCATCGTCGAAGTCATCACACCAGCCTGTAACGTTTTGGTACCTTTTTCTTAGTTGATCTTAAGGGAACATTATGGCATGTATAGGCTGGAACATATGTTTTGAAGTGTTGATTTTGGTTATGTATTAAAAGCCATGCGAAAATGGCTTGTTATATATATATGTTTAGATTCGGTTTTATGTGTGTTTTGTTATGATGTTTTATTCTTGGTTTGATATGTGTGATTATGTTTGATGATGATTTGTGTTGAGGCAAGTAATTTGTGTAATGGAGATGACTTTATTATTTAGGTCTGAATTCGGTTTTGAGTTGAATTATTGCTTGAATCTTTTGATAAATATGCCCTATTATATGGTAGTTTAAAATCCTTATAATATTTTGGAAGTGTATTTAAGTATTTATATAGCTCGTAAGGTATTTGTGGCTCGGCCATTTGTATATAATTGATATTATTTATGCTAGAGTTACCATGAGTTTGTCATGTAAAAATTATGACTTATGTTGCAGTAAATGGATGACTATCCAAACTTATGCTAAAACGTGTGTACATATGATGTTCGACCACATTGTTTTAATTGAATTTTATTTATAGCTTACTTGCGTATAAGGTACATATACTTTGGTTATTACGATAGTTAAATTTTTACATGTTATATATGTGCTTATGACTTGAATTGCGATGAAATATTCAGAACTGTACACTTGTTTAGTAATGCCTCGTAACCCCATTCCTGCGACAGAATACGGGTTAAGGGTGTTACATTTTATTGGTATCAGAGCCAGGTTTAGTCAGTTCTAGGACTACCATAGCACGTGTGAGTTTAGCTATACATGCCTTAATGTTAGTATATGATAGTGTGATGACTTCTGACGGTTGAAATTATTGTTTTGATTAGTAATGGAACCCAATTTAGAGAGAACCTTAGCGGATGACGTTGAGAGTGTAGCGGCTGCTCCTGCGCAAGGGACACCGCCTGTTGAACCTCAATCATCTGCGAATAATCAAGATGATGGGGCAAAAAAAGCCTTCTTTTCTATGATGAACGAGTGGGCCGCACAATATGCCCGAACTAACCCGACTGCTCAACCCTTTCCAAATTTAAATAATCTGCCTCAGGTTCCTATAATACCAGCCACTATTGATCCTTTGAGGCCGAATAAACCTCCTGTGGATTTGATTAGGAAGCGGAGGGCCGAGGAATTCTGAGCCACAGTTACTGATGATGCTGAAAGGGCCGAGTTTTGGCTTGATAACACCATCCGTGTTTTTGAAGAGCTGTCTTGCACACCTGATGAGTGTCTAAAGTGTGCCATATCCTTATTACGGGACTTGGCCTACTATTGGTGGAGAACTCTGATTTCTATTGTTCCGAAGGAACGGGTTACTTGGGATTTCTTTCAGGCGGAGTTTCGTAAAAAGTATATTAGTCAATGATTCATTGATCAAAAGCATAAAGAATTTTTGGAGCTCAAACAAGGTCATTTGACAGTATCTGAATACGAACGTAAGTTTGTAAGACTCAGTTGATATGCTCGGGATGTATAGCTGATGAAGTCGCTATGTGTAAAAGATTCGAAGAAGGATTGAATGAAGATTTAAAGCTACTGGTGGGTATTTTAGAAATAAAAGAATTTGTAACACTAGTTGAAAAGGCTTGCAAGGCTGAAGAGCTTGGAAGGGAGAAAAAAAAAGCTGAATCTGAAGCCAGAGATTTTCGTAAAAGATCAGCGGGTAAAACTCCTTTCTCGGCTGGAAAGAAATTCAGAGACGATACTAATAAATCGAAGACGACTGTAGGAATTTTTATTAGGGAGTGACCATCAACGGACTCTCGAGCTACTTCGGTTGCTAGTGTTGGTAACGATCGATAAGAAAAACCTGAATGTCCACAATGTGGAAGACGACATGTAGGTGAATGCTAGGGTAAGTCTATCAACAGAGCCTGTTATAGATGCGGTTCGAGGGATCATTTCATTCGAGATTGCATGGAATCTGACGAGAGAAATAAGATACAAGGTGTGAGATCGAGTGGTACAGCGACTAGAGGTAGACCACCGAGAAACACAGGAGGTAGGGGTGGTAGTCAGAGAGGGACTTCTGATACGGCTGTTGGATCTGAGACTCGCGCTCCTGCCAGAGCTTATACCATCCGCGAGCGAGAGGAGGCATCCTCCCCTAATGTTATCACTGATACTTTCACTCTTTTTAATACTGATGTGATTGCATTGATTGACCCTGGCTCTACTTATTCTTATGTATGTGAGACTTTAGCATCTAGTAAGACTCTACCTGTTGAGTCTACTGAGTTCGTAATTCGAGTGTCAAATCCCCTGGGTCGATTTGTACTTGTCGACAAAGTGTGTAAGAAATGCCCTCTGATAATCCGAGATTCCTGTTTTTTGGCCAATTTGATGCTTTTACCTTTTGACGAATTTGATATTATCCTCGGTATGGATTGGTTAACCGTACATGATACAGTTGTGAATTGCAAAAGAAAGACCATTGATTTAAGGTGCGCAACTAATGAGATAGTCCAAGTTGAGTCTACTGACTTGAACAGAATGACAGCAGTAATATCCTCGATGATCGTTCAGAAATATGTGAGAAAGGGGTGTGAAGCATATCTTGCATATGTACTTGATAGCAAGGAGTCAGAAAAGAAAATTGAATCAGTACCAGTGGTTTGTGAGTATTCAGATGTTTTTCCTGATGAGTTACCGAGATTACCACCCGTTCGAGAAGTAGAATTCGGCATCGAGCTTGTACCTGGTACCACACCAATTTCGATAGCTCTGTATCGTATGGCACCAACGGAATTGAAGGAATTGAAAACTCAATTGCAAGAGTTGACGGATAGAGGCTTCGCTCGACCGAGTTTCTCACCTTGGGGTGCACCAGTATTGTTTGTGAAAAAGAAAGACGGAACCATGAGAATGTGCATCAACTATCGTCAATTAAATAAAGCGACAATAAAGAATAAATATCCGTTACCTCATATTGATGATTTGTTTGATCAGCTGAAGGGGGCCTCGGTGTTTTCAAAGATAGATTTGAGATCGAATTATTATCAATTACGAGTTCGAGACTCAGATATACCCAAAACTGCTTTCAGAACGAGATACGGTCACTATGAGTTCTTAGTGATGCCGTTTGGGCTCACTAATGCCCCTGCGGTATTTATGGACTTGATGAATCGAATTTTTAAACAGTATTTGGACCGATTTGTAGTTGTGTTTATAGACGACATCTTGATTTATTCACTTGATGAAACCGAACATGCTGAGCACCTGAAATTGGTATTACAGATTTTACGAGATAAGCAGTTATATGTGAAATTCAGTAAATGTGAGCTCTGGTTGAAAAAAGTTAGCTTTTTGGGACATGTGGTATCCGCATCGGGTATTCGAGTTGATCCAAGCAAAATTTCAGCCATAATTGATTGAAAGCCTCCGAGGAATGTTACTGAAGTTAGGAGCTTTTTGGGACTTGCCGGTTACTATAGACGGTTTGTAAAGGGTTTCTCAATGATAGCCACACCGATGACGAAACTACTTCAAAAAGATGTTAAGTTTGAATGGTCAGAAAAATGTCAGAAAAGTTTTGACCGATTGAAAACCTATTTAACTGAAGCTCCAGTGCTAGTACAGCCAGAATCTGGTAAAGAGTTTGTCATTTACAATGATGCATCCTTACTTGGACTGGGTTGTGTATTGATGCAAGAAGGTCGAGTTGTAGCTTACGCGTCGAGGCAATTGAAGCCGCATAAGAAAAACTATCCGACCCATGACCTCGAATTAGCTGCCATCGTTTTCGCTTTGAAAATATGGTGACACTACTTGTTCAGAGAGAGGTGTCATGTATATTCGGATCACAAAAGCCTTAAATATTTGACGACTCAAAGAGATTTAAATCTGCGTCAAAGACGTTGGCTTGAGTTGTTAAAAGATTACGAGCTTGTCATTGATTATCACCCGGGAAAGGCTAACATGGTTGCCGATGCTTTAAGTCGCAAGTCACTGTTTGCCTTACGAGCAATGAATGTACACCTATCTGTTTCATCTAATAGCATGTTAGTAGCAGAATTGAAAGCCAAACCATTATTGCTTCATCAAATATGTGAATCTCAGAAAGTCGACAATGAATTGGTTGCTAAACGAGCTGAATGTGCTTCTAATGTGGAATCAAAATTTCAAATAGACGACAACGATTGTTTGAGGTTTAGAAGTCGATTGTGTGTTCCAAGAAATTTAGAACTTATTTCGATGGTTTTGAACGAGGCACATAGTAGCCAAATGTCAATCCACCCGGGTAGTAAGAAAATGTACAACGATCTGAAACATCAATTTTGGTGGCCTGGTATGAAACGAGACATTTCTGACTTTGTTTCGAAGTGTTTGATATGTCAACAAGTGAAAACGGTACATCAAGTGCCTTCAGGGTTACTTCAGCCGATCATGATACTTGAACGGAAATGGGATCGTGTCACAATGGATTTTGTATCTGGATTGCCATTTTCGTCAAACAAAAAAGATGCGGTATAGGTCGTCGTGGATAGACTGACAAAGTTAGCTCATTTTATTTCCGTACGTACGGATTATTCACTTAACAAGCTAGCTGAATTATATGTTTCTCAGATTGTAAGGTTACACGGGGTACCTATTTCTATTATGTCGGATAGAGAACCGAGATTCACATCGTGATTTTGGAAGAAATTGCAAGAAGCATCGGGTACCAAGTTACATTTTAGCACCACTTTTCATCCCCAAACTGATGGTCAAATCGAGCTGATAATTCAAATACTTGAGGACATGTTGAGATGTTGTATCCTGGAGTTTTGTGGTTCATGGGAAAGGTATTTGCCTTTGATTGAATTCGCTTACAACAATAGTTTTCAATCAAGTATTAAGATGGCACCTTACGAGGCTTTATACGGTCGTAAATGTCGTACACGTTATTTTGGACCGAACTTAGTGAAAGTAAAATATTCGGGGTTGATTTGATTAAAGATGCTGAGCAGAAAGTAAAGGTGATCCGTAAAAGTTTGAAAGCAGCTTCGGATCGTCAGAAGTCGTATGCGGATTTAAAAAAAAAAGACATCGAATATCAGGTTGGAGATAAAGTTTTTCTTAAAGTCTCACCTTGGAAAAAAATGCTCAGATTTGGCCGTAAGGGCAAATTGAGTCCTCAATTCATCGGGCCGTATGAAATATCTGAACGAATTGGGCCAGTTGCATACCGATTGATTTTTCCCCCTGAACTTGAAAAGATTCACAACGTTTTTCATGTTTCGATGCTTCGACATTATAGATCGATCCATCGTATATTATTAATCCATCAGAGGTTGAAATTCAATCTGATTTGAGTTACGAAAAAGAACCAGTTCATATTTTGGCCCATGAGGTAAAAGAACTACGAAATAAGAAAATCTCATTAGTGAAAGTACTGTGGCTTAAACATGGGGTCGAAGAAGCTACTTGGGAACTTGAAGACACTATGAAGGATCGATATCCTAACTTATTCGCTTGTAAGATTTTCAGGGACGAAAATTCCTTATGTGGGGGAGAGTTGTGACAGCCTTAATCAGACCCTAGTCGGAATGTGGTTTCGGGACCACAAAACCGAGTCACAAAAATTTATTTTAACTTTAATTGCATATATTTATGTGTGATAGTTTTTGTGTAAAAAATAAAATGTTTTAAATTAGTCTTAGGAATGTGAATTTTCTTGAGAGGACTTAGTTGAGAAACTTAGAAAAGATGATAGACAATTTGTAAGGATCAAATAACAACAAGGTGAGAAAGCTTGGGTTTGCATGTCAAATTACCCAAATTTTCAAGTAGTGGCCGACCAAGCAATAATGCTTCTTCCACTAAGTTGAATTTATAGTAATTTTATATTAGATAATGGTTTAATTAAACTAAATAAAAGATGAATAAAATAAAAAAAGGAAAGAGAAAGTGTTCATCTTCTTCCTCTTGCAAATGCCGTAAGCTAAAGGAAAGAAAGGAAGAAATTTTCTAAGACATTCGGCCATCCTAAAGGGTTGATTAAGGTAAGACTCAAGTTAATTCTATTAAATTTTGTGAAAATCTAGCTAGTAGCCAATGTCTTATTATATCCCATATGTTAATTTTCTACCTAACTAGGTGACTAAATGGCATACGGTTAGAGGAAGGTAAAGCTAAGAGAATGGTGTTTTTGATGTTGTGAATGGAAATAGTAGAAAGGTGAAAGAAAATTTAGGTAGATAAGTAGATATATGTGGATTTACATGATGATATAAATAGATGTAAAACTATGATAGCTTAGGAAAAATTTGGTCAAGTGTTCATGAGATGAAACTATGTGTTTAAATGAATTTAAAATGATATTATAATTGATGTTGTATATTCGGCCATCTAATTAAGTACATAGGTGATGGTGAATTTAGTTTTTGCACATTCGGCTATATAGGTAAGCACATTTGTGATATTATCTTGATTTTATATAATCGACTAAATGAGCAATGTTGGCTTATAAGTTGAGTTTGATTCATGATCATATATATATAATTGAATGTAATAATATTTGGCATAATGTTATTTTGGAAGTGATAATACATTCGGCTTTGAGATATAATATAAACATTAGTTGAGACTTTGATATTTTGAACAAGGATGGTTGTAAGAAGAAGTGGAATCATTAAATTTATATATATGAATATCTTGCAAGGTAAATTAAACTATTAAATTTATTTATTCTAGCTCAAGAATCCAAAGGAAGGGAATCAAGTAAAGGCAAAGCAAAGAATTTTGAGTAGTCGATTGGGAATCATTTCATCCGACATAAGGTAAGTCCATAAGCATTTATAGGTTGATTAACTTATAACTAAATAATACTAATGTATCTTGAAAGGATTTCTATATTGGTATTCTTTTGGAGTGGTACACGTATTTCTAAATGTGGTTGTATATGCTATTTGATTTAAGTAAATTGCCTTATTATATGAGTCGACATTGGCACTAAGTGTGGGGATTTGAATGGTACTATGTGTGCGAAGTCGAATGGCACTATGTGTGCGGGCTAGAATATCAATACATGAGTGAATTTTCAAAGCACTATGTGTGCAGTTTGTCATAGCACTATGTGTGCGCATTTGAATAGTATTATGTATGCGAAAACAGTTGAGAATATAGAGCATGCCGGGAAGGAATAGAGTGCAAGGACTGTTAATGGAACAATCAAATTTGAGATATGAAACATATATTTATGGAACCATCTAGTTTGTCATTATTTTACACTTCGAGGAAAGGAGTTAAACTGTTTGGTTGTTTTAGGTATTTAATTGAATATCTAGATTTGGCTTGGGGTTCAATCGATAATTTAAATAATTGTGGCATAGATCGGTATGGATGAAATAGTTACTCTTTCATTATTTTTCATATTATCACGCGTTAATGGTCTCTATTATATTGCTTATTACTTATTGAGTTGAATACTCATTTGGTGTGTTTACTTGTCTCTTATTTAGATCTCTTTGATCCATTTCGTGTGTTCGGGACCATCATCGAAGTCATCACACCAGCCTGTAACGTTTTGGTACCTTTTTCTTAGTTGATCTTAAGGGAACATTATGGCATGTATAGGCTGGAACATATGTTTTGAAGTGTTGATTTTGGTTATGTATTAAAAGCCATGCGAAAATGGCTTGTTATATATATATGTTTAGATTCGGTTTTATGTGTGTTTTGTTATGATGTTTTATTCTTGGTTTGATATGTGTGATTATGTTTGATGATGATTTGTCTTGAGGTAAGTAATTTGTGTAATGGAGATGACTTTATTATTTAGGTCTGAATTTGGTTTTGAGTTGAATTATTGCTTGAATCTTTTGATAAATATGCCCTATGATATGGTAGTTTAAAATCCTTATAATATTTTGGAAGTGTATTTAAGTATTTATGTAGCTCGTAAGGTATTTGTGGCTCGGTCGTTTGTATATAATTGATATTATTTATGCTAGAGTTACCATGAGTTTGTCATGTAAAAATTATGACTTATGTTGCAGTAAATGGATGACTATCCAAACTTATGCTAGAACGTGTGTACATGTGATGTTTGACCACATTGTTTTAATTGAATTTTATTTATAGCTTACTTGCGTATAAGGTACATATACTTTGGTTATTACGATAGTTAAATTTTTACATGTTATATATGTGCTTATGACTTGAATTGCGATGAAATATTCAGAACTGTACACTTGTTTAGTAATGCCTCGTAACCCCATTCCTGTGACGGAATACGAGTTAGGGGTGTTACAATAGGTACCTTGGTATATGATGAACCTCGACCCACTATCAAGGATGATAGGAACCTCAGTACAAATGAACCTTGACCCTTTATCAATGGATGATAAGAACCTCGGTATAAATGAACGCCACACTTTGAAGGTGATAAGTTCAATAATAAGGAAAGGATAGATGCCACAAGCTAAGCTTGATAAGTCAAATCAATTTCGCAAGAACAAGGAGAATTGGATAACTCACAATTCAAATATTTCATATATATTCAGCAAAAGTCCCTTTACAAAGGCTGATAGAATAGGCTAGGCGAATGGTCACAAACATTCCACTTAATGTGCCAATTAAAAGCTGAAATTAAACTCAAGTCTTTCCACATTCTTGAACCAAATAACTCCATCCTTGAATTCACTTCAATTCAGCTGAATGAATGAATTTAGTTGCTTGAAAAATGACTCTTGAGTTAGCCCTTGGTCAGCCGAATGGACACCAACTTCTTAACCAACTTCTTAATGGTGTTTGAACGCTTGAAATAACCTTTGAAATGGAAAAAACGGCTGGTAATGAAAAAAGTTGTTGCCAAAATTAAATTGGATGATATAATACTCCTTAAACCTCCTTTAAATGATGTATAAACCTTCTTTGTAACAGCCCCCTTGCTTTATAACTGAATATGACTTGGAAAGCCAGTTTATTTAATTTGTAACAGCCTTTAATTGCAACGGTTATGACTTGAAAAGACTCCTGCAATAAACACATTAAAATAAGCTTATTAATCACATTTAAACACTTATTAAACATATCAAAAATAAATACTTAACTTAAATAAATGAACTAAACATATGCATTAATTATTCCAACAACTAGTTAATTAAAGAAGCATAAATAAATATACTTAAACTCGTGCATCAATACATAATCCTAATAACTAGATTAATTAAGAGCAACACTTATTAAAAAAAGTTCAACAAAAACACTTATTAATTAAACTAAGATGACTTGAATAAATGTCCAGCAACTCATTTATTAAACTAAGATGCTTAAATGCATGGTTTGAAATGCAAACTAAATGAACAAATGAGTACTTAATGCAATACTTCATTTAATGATGTAGACTTAAACTAACATGGTAGTTACATAATGCATAACTTTATTAAATGCAGAACACACAAAGTGCACGTCTAAAATTAAAAATATGCAAACTTATTAATTTAAATAAAACTATATTAAATTAAAAAAATCCTTAAAACATTGGCCCAATAATCAATCAGGCCTATAAGATGTTTCATCTTGCACTTGGACCATTCAAGTTTAGGCCAATTCTGAGGTCGGTGAGTTGTGTCAAAACTTGATGCGACCGGATTCACATCATACCCTCCCTCTTGAAGACAATTTGTCCTCAAATCGTGCCATTTGCTCGAAAAAAATTTGTCAGGAGCACAAATCAGCCCTCCCTCTTTAAGAGGGTACCACTTCACATTGTCACCTACAAAAGAATAAAACAAATTAGTGACACAATGAAGGTTAAACCATGAGGAACTTTCCGAGATTTTATTCACAACTTGACACAAGAAAATATTGCCATCGTCATAGAGACAGTGAGTAATAAAATGATGAATCAAGAATGAACAATTCCTTTTCGAAGTCTTGGTGTATACTCAAGCACTTGATCGATTGTCAAATTCAAAATAATTTACAAGTTTTACCTTTGCAAGTTGGATATCCAAATTCGGTAATAGGGCATGCATATAAATAAAACACTCATACGTCACAGGTTTTATGTGCACAGCCTTGTTTAAACATGTGTTTTTTCCATAGATCAAAGGATGCACATCAACGACACAACCTTTATTAGTAATGTTTTCATCATCTTCATACCATCCATTACTAATAAAAAAATAACAATAAACCTCATCAAGGTACAAATGTGTTTCAGGAACCAAAACATCAACAGTGTTTCCATCAACAATCAAAGGGGGTGGTTGAGTCTTAAAGGATTCAGAGAACACACCTTGTTTTCCCAAATGAATGGATGAATGTGGATCGGTTTGAACAGTACCGTTTTCAATCAACGTAAACCTCCTCTCTTCAGAGAGATGGTAAAGTCGTAGCTCTTTACTCAAACTAACCTGAAATGTAGGGGAAATACAAGGACAACTCGCGCTTCTCAAAGTGTCACCTTCACGAAAGTAAAGGGGTTAGTGACACCATAGATGTTGAACTTTAAGGGACATGCTGAATCGATGCTAGGATAAAAAAATATGAGTTGGCCTTACCTTTTTGAGATGACATAAGAAATTTATGGACAGCCAAATAAAATGATCAAGGAACGATTTTATATTGTATTCAGAATTTTTAAATTTCGTTCCCTTAATCAAAAGCCAAGTATCAATCAAACAAAAATTGGTTGCACAAAATTTGGAATGCTTGATTTTTCCACATATCGAGCCAAAATAGCAAATTCCAAGTTTAAACACATAGGTTTGTTCAGTTGCTAGAAAATGCAACAAAGGTTTCATGCGTGCCATGATTTCAAACATGCTGATCCAAAAGAATTTGTGCATATATGAAAACAAACCATCAAAATTCCTTACATTCATCAGGACAGATGGGCACAAATTTAAAGATTTCACACAAGGCAATAGTTGATTCACCTAATCACCACAATCGAACAACTTAAATGTCTTTTGTGAAGAATCGTTACCATGTAAGATGATATTATGTGCTTGTCGATTTAATCGGACATCATCAACAAGTTTTTCACCACAAAACAAGTTAAGAGAACACCGCCTCATACTTCCACTTAGAATGGACTTATCAACCACAAACAAAGAATAAGGGTTAATTAAATCAAAACGAGGGGATCTTTTATGAATTAAGCCATCGAAAATTTTATCGACAACTTTCAAATCTATTCGCCGTGGCTCGATTTCTAAAGATTCCTTATCTTTGAACACTTGCGGTTGGATTTTATCTTTAACCTTTCCTTTTCCAATCATACGAAAGCATCTCTCATCAGGAAAGTATTGAAGTTGAAGTTCGTCACATGGATTGTTAAGAACCTGAAAAGAAGAAGTAAGACAAGAACTCACAAATTGGTTAGTGGAAACAACACTCTCTTTTTCTTGCTCTCTATCAACTTTTTCTTTAATTTTTTTTCTTCAAGAACAATTGTTTCTTTCACACTTTCTTTTTGCTCACTCTCTTTTTCAACTTTACTTTCTTGCACACACTCTTCTTCTTTTTCGATTTCTTTTACTCTTTTCTCGATTTTTTTTAGAATCTGCTCATTTTCTCTCATGATCATCTTTTGCCTCTCTTTTCTTTTTTTTTTTCTCTCATTTTTTTCTTTACAACTTGAAGATAATACATGTGAATCAGCATGATAAGTATTTTGTTCGAAAGATGAGAAATCATTTAGATAGAATTCACGATCAATTCTTCGTGAATGAGTCTTCGTGGATGCATACGAAGAGTTACTTGGGCTCCCTCGTTCGTTATCTCGAAAGACCTTAGACTTGAAGCTTTCTTTCTTTCTACTCGAATTTCTTATTGAATAGGTATCACGATAGAAATCTCTTCTTGAGTAGTCATCGGATGTGTGTCTCCGTGATGTTCTTGACTCCATTTTCTGGCTTGGTGAATTTTTCTTCCGTTGAGCTCTTGCTCAATATTCTAGCTTTTCTTGGATAGGCTTGATATTTTGATCGAGCATGCATTCCATCTCTTTTAACAAATATTGAAATTCAAAGATTAAAAACTCTTCTCGAGACATGATTAATAGATGAAAAGAAAAGTGAATAAAACAAAATAGAAAATGAATACCTCACCACAAACCTCACTAGTCACTCACAAGAAAATTTGAATGGCACTCACACTCGTGTTTGCACTCGAGATCGACTTTTTCAACACTCTAATGCTCTCACAACACTCGTGCCTTTTACCACTCACTCCACTTCTCTAAGTTCTTAAGAAATTACTTGAACTTCAAAGCTGTTGTTGTGGGTCAGCTTACAAACTTGATGTTCGGGTTACAAAGGATAATATTGTAGGACAATGGGTAGGCTAGAAACAAAGGAAATGAAAAAAAAATTAAGTGTGGCTGAATGGTAAGAAAATTGATTGGGTGTCTTTGAGCAGCAAATGGATAAATCAAAACAAAGCACTTGAACTTTTTTTTTTTCACAATTTTTTTGTTTTGAAAAAGATTTCAATATTCACTCGTTGAATATATATATAATTCTTTTTTTTTTAATGTAAAATACTATACCAGGATGTCGAACACGTCGATTCTAACTCTAAATTCGGGTCATCATATTTAATTTGTAACAACCTTTAATTGTAACGGTTATGACTTGAAAAGACTCCTGCAATAAACACATTAAAATGAGCTTATTAATAACATTTAAACACTTATTAAACTTATCAAAAATAAATACTTAACTTAAATAAATGAACTAAACATATGCATCAATTATTCTAGTAAATAGTTAATTAAAGAAGCATAAATAAATATACTTATCAATACATAATCCTAGTAACTAGATTAATTAAGAGCAACACTTATTAAAAAAAGTTCAACAAAAACACTTATTAATTAAACTAAGATGAGTTGAATTAATGTCCAGCAACTCATTTATTAGACTAAGATGCTTAAATGCATGGTTTGAAATGCAAACTAAATGAACAAATGAGTACTTAATGCAAGACTTAATTTAATGATGCAGACTTAAACTAACATGGTAGTTACATAATGCATAACTTTATTAAATGTAGAAAACACAAAGTGCACGTCTAAAATTAAAAATATGCAAACTTATTAATTTAAATAAAACTATATTAAATTAAAAAAAATCCTCAAAACATTGGCCCAAAAATCAATCAAGCCTATGAGATGTTTCATCTTGCACTTGGGCCCTTCAAGTTTAGACCAATTCTAAGGTCGGTAAGTTGTGTCGAAACATGATGCGACTGGATTCACATCATATCGTCTCCACAGGGATTGTATTTGTGCTAATTCACTCAATTATAAAAATATTATTAACAACTTAGTAAATAGAAACACAATTTGATTTGGAAGTATTGATTAAAGTTATGTAAAATTAATCTAGATGCAATTATCCCTAATGTGATTTATCCTAACATGCAACTATATGAATGAAATATATTTTAGCAGAATTAACACAATAAGCAAAAATTATAACATAAATACGCCAGGACAATTACTTTAATTAAACTCAAATTATTATCAACATGCTTATCAATATTCGAAAAAAATTCCATGGCAACTCGATCTTTCATGAGTTTGGAAACCACGTTAGGTCCTTTCGGAATCCTTTACTTAGTAAATACACTTTTTACTGATCCTTATTTACTAAGGGTTTCTTAGTATTCGTGCGAGGTAACAGAGACATGTTAGGTTTGAAACAGTTTAATCACACAAATCTAAAAAGTATGCAGATAACAGAGCCTGGTTAGGGTTGTTATACAACCTGCAATTTAATTGGGTTAGGATCTAAATTGAGCATGCACATTTCAATTATGCGTCCATTAGCTGTCGTTTAGTTAGGATCACTCAGCTAATTCAGCTACAAATTCAGGTCCATTTCAATCACATATGAATGAAATACATACTTGATTTTAATTGAAAACATGATTGATTGAGGCACAAACATTATAAGCATGAATCAAATAATTATTATTCAATCAAAGCAATCATCCTAACTTAAATAAAATTAAGCTATCATTGTTGTAAACAAGAACAATGAACACATAGCAAACATTGTAAAATCCCAAACCCAGCCTAGACGTTACAGCCAAGTCTGGTGTGTCACATCAACCAAAGTTTAGTCACGTTCCTTAGTTACTGCGATTAAGGTGTGGTTTGCGAAAACATTATTTAAGTTGATTACAAAACTTTCGATTAATTTGTGAGCATCCTATTTACTAGATCATGTTTATCATTTTGTTATCCATTTGTTACGAGTGCTTCATTTAAAAATGTTTAGTTTTTTAGTTTTACAAAAACCCGTGCAGCCTAATTCTATCAGTTTCAAACTAGTATTAATAAAGAAATTTAATAAAACTTAGGAGCGGCCTTATTACAAATTAAAACCCAAAACAATTAAAGTAAGTAAAGGCTGATCAAATCACATGAAGAAAACCAAATTTGCAGAACATGTGGCCACTCCGAATCCCTCCAGTTCCAAGTCCACTGATCTAAGGCTCACCTGCAAAGATGGGAAAAAGGGGTGAGTTTGGAAAACTCAGTCTGTAAAATAACCCAACCATAGTTCAAATCAGCTCAAACCACAGAAACAGATTAAGTTGGGCCTTAGCCCTATACAGAATTCAGAATGAAGCCCATAGGCCCATAACAGAGACAGAACAAATATTTCATGTATGCAAAAAACTCAACCTATATTCATCCGTATACACCCCCATACCAAACTTACACCATGTGGGGAGACAACTCGACCCACCCATCCGCTACATGCCACAGAATTTGCAGCATGGCTGCCAGAACAGATATTGTGACAGAGTCACCAGATACAGATATTTGTGGCAGAGCCACCAGAACAAATATTTGTGGCATAGCCACCAGAACAGATATTTGTGGCATAGCCACTAAAACAGATATTTGTGGCATACCCACCAGAACGCTTCCTCCATCAATATAACCCATATCCCATGCAACAAATATACATGTCATGGCATACAACATACAAAATCAGAATATCATGCATTTCAGTCAAAATTAACCCTAAGGGTATAACGGTTATTTTGCACCTAGGGGTATAATGGAAACTTTCATACTAAGGGGTATTTTAGTAAGTTTACCATTTTAGGGTTTTCATGCATATTACAGCCATTAACTTTTAACAGAAACACTTACCGAGCATTTTTACCAAATTGGGCCCATTGGCCCATTAACTCGATTTCGGCCCGTTAAGCCCAAACAGACTAAAGTGCACGAAATTATGCACTCGGCAATCTTACCGCTTGAGATTACCAGGTTTAACAAACAAACTATCTCACGAGCACTCGCACGCTCGCAAGTCCACAAAATACCGACTCTTCGGCATTTTGGCTTTTCGACTTTTGCCGATCTAGTCTAAAGTGGGTGTCATTTACACACCTGTTTTACGATGATCGCTTGCCAAAATCTACCATGTTCCTATCCTACAATTGATTACTTAAAAATTTAGATCCAAAACCATACGATTACTAATCATATCTTCCTTACCAAAATTAGCCAACACCTTAATGGCCTTAGATTGCTTACCTTTGTCGCAAATAATGACTAAGTCTAGATCCAGTCATTTCGATGTCCTCGCTTCCCACTGCTCCTTGATCAACAGCCTTTATTCCACCTTACTCATAATAAAACGATAAATAAACCCAATAAACCCTTTAGTCCAAAATGATAGCCTCCCTAAGCGATTAGGGATTACTCGGCTTTTTTTCCAAAACCACAAGATACGAATGGAAAGAGGGTTACAAATACTTACCACGAGATCTATTCGATGAAGAACATTTCCAATACTTTCCTACCCCTAACACGAGCAAAGGATGAGTCCAAGAGATCTAAAGGTGTTTGGCTTCCAACCTCTTAAAGTATGGTGACCTCGGCTTTTCAACAAACAAGAGAGGAAGAAAAAATGGAAGCTCAATGATGAGAGATATGGATGAAAAGGAGACGAAGAGAAGAAAATAGAAGAAAGGAGATAACAGTAGAGATTCGACTTTGAAGGAAATCAAGGAAGGAAGAGATGAGAAAAAGAAAGAGAGAAAAGAAGAAGAAAGAATTCGGCAAACGACAAAATAAAAGAATAAAAGCAACCAACAAAATTCAGCCCCTAAAGAACCTACACCTATTCGACAACTACACAATTGGTACAATTCCTTCCTGCCTTAAATTCCATGTTTTGCTCCTTGATTTCAGCCACCACCAATTTAAATCCCATCTAAATTCCTTGCATCATCAGCAGTAGTCCACCGCTTGACTGACTTAAGCCACTGCTAGGAGAGTTTCAGTCAAACTCTAACTCTCCCCCACGTAAGCAGTAAAATTGGTCCTTCGCACGCACAGTAGCTCAAACTCTAGACCTCCTCCTGTCCTTGTGCTCCACATCCTGCTACTGGCCACTGCACCAAGCTTTCCTCTACACCATAATAGGGTCACAATTAATCTTAATCTATTCCTGCTGAAGCCTCAGTTACTTGCGAAATAAAAAGAAAATTGTTCCTACTATACATCTCGAACCTGCGACCTTCTAAACACACACATACGCTGCTTGCCACTGCACCGAAGTTCCTTTCATGACATAATCTTTTCACAATTAATTTGAATGCTTAACCGCTGCAGTCACGGCTACTTAAAAAGAAATCAAAATTTTGCCTTCCCCTAGAATCAAACCCACATCCTCTCGGCATGCCTAGCACGCTGCTGCCACTGTGCCACAGGCGCTCCTTGTGGCATACTCTGTTCGTGAATTCTTTTAAAGCCTATTTTAGTGTAACCCATTTACTAAAAATATTAAATCATCCCATTTATTCGAGTCGTCTCCTACCCGAACCCAAACTCAAGGCCCAATACTTCCAGGCCCAAAAATCGAGGCATTATAACTCTGCTCCCCTTAAAGAAATTTCGTCCTTGAAATTTCAAACTATCAACTAACCGTATTACTCAAGTCAAACCACTATGCTTTCACTGCACACTCTGATTAAAAAAAATTCTTAGTACGACCCAGAACATCTAATTACCAAAGTAAAGAAACATTTACCAAGCATGCATACAACTCGTAACACACACTTAAATAGAATAAGCTTGGCAATCCTGAGCTCGATGCTCTTTGGACCCACATCTAAAGCATGCTCTTGTCTTCCTATGGCATTCACCCAGATGACGCCCGTTGCAGTTCTTGCAGGTTGGAAAGTTTGGTCGTGTCTTAACATGTTTCACAAAACGAGGCTTGGTCGTCTGAGAACTAGAATCCTTCCTCTTCTTACACTCCAAGCACCCTGCTTGAAGCGTTTCCCTAATTTCATTAACCTTGGTCTCCAATACTTCTTCTACCACTTTCCTTGCTAACTCGGCCAGTGCCTCAGTCCTAAGTTCTGAGTTACCACTACCCGAAGTTGGTAGACTTCGCTTACCCTCAGAATCCATATCAACACTCTACATTATCAGCATGCATAACAATAACTACCAAGATCTCGATTCAAAAATTTTAGTACTTATTCATATGTTTTATGCAAAGATAGTATTTTAAAGTTTCTATTTTCACAGAATCATAGCCTAGCTATAGTCTCAGTATTCTAAGGTTTTTAGTATTGCCCTAGCTATAATGTCATGATATTGTCTCTGTTCTATCTACAGTAATATCTTACTACAGTGTAGTATGAGTAACAGAAATACTTATAGACTTGGTGCGGGGGATTCAGTGTGCCACTTCTTCGGTTATCAAATTTTAAACACCCAGAAAAATGTAAACCATTTTAAGATTGAAACTTAAAACATGTATACCTTGTAAAATATCATTGAAAAGAACTTTCCAAAATCGTTTCCAAAATACCCTTCTTAGGTCTAAGTTTATAAAAAAATTTTGAAAAGTTTTTCGGACCCGATCCACAGTCGAGTTGTTGCAATCGGGCTCTGATACCACTAAATGTAACATCCCAAACCCAGCCTAGACGTTACGGCCAAGTCTGGTGTGTCACATCAACCAAAGTTTAGTCACGTTCCTTAGTTACTGCGATTAAGATGTGGTTTGCGAAAATGTTATTTAAGTTGATTAGAAAACTTCCGGTTAATTTGTGAGCATCCTATTTACTAGATCATATTCGTCATTTTGTTATCCATTTGTTACGAGTGCTTCGTTTAAAAATGTTTTTTAGTTTTATAAAAACCCGTGCAGCCTAATTCTATCAGTTTCAAACCAGTATTAATAAAGAAATTTAATAAAACTTAGGAGCGGCCTTATTACAAATTAAAACCCAAAACAATTAAAGTAAGCAAAGGTTGATCAAATCACATGAAGAAAACCAAATTTGCAGAACATGTGGCTACGCCGAATCCCTCCAGCCCCAAGTCCACTAATCTAAGGCTCACCTGCAAAGATGGGAAAAAGGGGTGTGTTTGGAAAACTCAGTCTGTAAAATAACCCAACCATAGTTCAAATCAGCTCAAACCACAGAAACAGATTAAGTTGGGCCTTAGCCCTATACAGAATTCAGAATGAAGCCCATAGGCCCATAACAGAGACAGAACAAATATTTTATGTATGCAAAAACTCAACCTATATTCATCCGTATACACCCCCATACCAAACTTACACCATGTGGGGAGACAACTCGACCCACCCATCCGCTACATGCCACAGAATTTGCAAAGATGGTCGCTGCAATGAATATTGTGATAGAGTCACCAGATACAGATATTTGTGGCAGAGCCACCAGAACAGATATTTGTGGCATAGCCACTAGAATGCTTCCTCTATCAATATAACCCATATCCCATGCAACAGACATACATGTCATGGCATACAACATACAGAATCAGAATATCATGCATTTCAGTCAAAATTAACCATAGGGGTATAACGGTCATTTTGCACCTAGGGGTATAATGGAAATTTTCATACTTAGAGGTATTTTAGTAAGTTTACCATTTTAGGGTTTCATGCATATTACAGCCATTAACGTATTAACAGAAACACTTACCGAGCGTTTTTACCGAATTGGGCCCATTGGCCCATTAACCCGATTTCGGCCCATTAAGCCCAAATAGACCGAAGTGCACGAAATTATGCACTCTGCAATCTTACCGCTTGATATTACGATGTTTAACAAAGAAACTATCTCACGAGCACTCGTACGCTCGCAAGTCCAAAAAATACCGGCTCTTCGACATTTCAGCTTTTCGGCTTTTGCCGATCTAGTCTAAAGTGGGTGTCGTTTACTCACCTGTTTTACGACGATCGCTTGCCAAAATCTACCATGTACCTATCCTACAATTGATTACTTGAAAAGTTAGATCCAAAACCATACGATTACTAATGATATCTTCCTTACCAAAATCGGCCAACACCCTTAATGGCTTTAGATTGCTTACTTTTGTCGCAAATAATGATTAAGTCTAGATCCAGTCGTTTCGATGTCCTCGCTTCCAACTACTCCTTGATCGACAGCCTTTATTCCACCTTACTCATAATAGAACGATAAATAAACCCAATAAACCCTTTAGTCCGAAACGATAGCCTTCCTAAGCGATTAGGGATTACTCGGCTTTTTTTCTAGAACCACAAGATATGAATGAAAAGAGGGTTACGAATACTTACCATGAGATCTATTCAATGAAGAACGTTTCTAATACTTTCCTACCCCTAATACGAGCAAAGAATGAGTCCAAGAGATCTAAAGGTGTTCAGCTTCCAATGTAACACCCTTCACCCGTATCCGACTCCGGAACAAGGTTCGAGGCGTTACCGGACTTAAACATTCACAAACATATAAAATCGGGTCACAAAGTTCTGCCCAAAATTAAAACTTGCAAACCACAATAAATAAAGACCACATCTCACGGCCATGTACAAAAGCTCAATGTAGGCCAATACGTAAACCAAATCATAATAATAATACATGACATGAAATAAACTTCTTATACATGCCACTCACATGAAAACATTTAACATATACTAGCCAATACTCCAAGGGTAATGGCTTGATAGTGTGATCTTTGCCTCCGACGATCTCCAACCCCGAGCTGACTGACAAACTAAAAATAAATGAAAAGAAGGAAGTAAGCTTTACGCTTAGTAAGCAAGTACATAAATAATGAATAAAGAATTTAGTATGATTACATAATAACTCAAGTGTATCTACTTTTAATTTCACTATTTATTCCACTTTGGTCAAGCTGTCTCTCCTGCGTCATGTTCACTAAATAAATCATAACTCGAGTTACGAAACTCGAAATCCAATTCCGTAAATTTTAATTGAAAATATACTCATATATCTATTCATTAATTTTTTTCTAGAATTTTTGGTCAAGCCAATTAGTACAGTTTATTAGTTAAAATTTCCCCTGTTACACAGCTCGACTGATCTGACCTCTGTTCACTACGAATTTAATTTCTCCCAGTATACAATTCAAATAATCATGAAAACTGTTTCATTTAAAACTAGACTCAATAATGAATTTATGCATATAAACTATATTTCTTAATTTATTTTGTACAATTTTTAATGATTTTTCAAAGTTGGAACAGGGGATCACATAGTCATTCTGAGCAAGTCACACACAATTATAAATATCTCAAAATATAGAATTCCTTTACTTGCTCCGTTTCTTTTATATGAAAATAGACTCATCAAGCTTTAATTTCACATCTCATTCAGCCTCTAGTTAAATTCCTACTATTTTTGGTGAGTTTTCAAAATCACGTCACTGCTACTGTCCCACAACAGTTTTAGTGCTAATTCACTCTTTCACACTTTCTTTGTATTAACCTCATTTTAACATACATATCACAATTCATTTTCACTACATTTCATACATTACAAGTATAGGTCCATAATTACATTGTCACCATAAAGCCATCCCGTTGAACAATTCGGATCAATTCCGATACTTGATGGTTTCAACACACTCCTCCACCATCATATTTCATATAATTCGGCTCTCTTGTACACATGGTGAACACTTAGTACCACCCATGTGACCTAGCCAATTTATCTCGTAGCTCTCTTGTCTACATGGTGTCCTTCACTTGGAATCACGCATGCGACCTAGCTACATATATCCAGTAGCTCTCTTGTCTACATGGTGTACACATAGTATCACCCATGCGACCTAGCTACATTCATCTCTTCACGTAGCTCTCTTGTCTACATGGGATACATCCCGTATCACACATGTGACCTAGCTACTACATTGTATCTCGTAGCTTTCTTGTACACATGATGTGCACTCAGCATCATACATGTGACACAGCTACGCTTCCTCTATTTTATTCGATCTCTCCGAATGTTCAACCGGATCTCTCTCTATTGTTTATTTCCATTCTTCCAATGGTCTATTTATATTTTTAACATCCGCTAATATATTTACATAATAGGCTGAAATATAAGAATGTACATAAAATTAATGTAATATTTACATACAAACTTACCTCGGTGCAAAATATAGAAATTTTGCAATTTAGTCCAAAACATTTTCCTTTCCCCTGTTCGAGATCGATTCCACGCCTTTCTTGATCTATAATATCACATTTAGCCTAATAATTAATCACACTATTCATGTGGGTCTAAAAATCATATTTTTACAAATTTGCATTTTGACCCCTAAACTTTTGCATATTTGCACTTTTGCCCCAAGACTCAAAAATTAAACTTCATCCTATTTCCTTATGTTTTATGACATACTGATCATTTTTCCTTCTATGGCAACATCAAATTCTCACTCTAACACATAGTTATGAACAATAGATATTTTTATCGATTATGCCGCTTTACTCGTTTTTACTTAAAAATCACTTAGCAAAAGTTGTTTAACACAATTTCAAGCTTCATATTCTACCATAAAACATCAAAATAAACACATTTCACCTATGGGTATTTTTCCAAATATGAACCCTAGCTTAAATAATTGCTAGAATAAGCTTAATCGAGCTACCGGGATTCCAAAAACGTAAAGAACATTAAAACTGGGGCTTGGAATCACTTACTATTGAGCTTGGAAAGCTTGAAAACCCTAGCCATGGCCTCCCCCATGCTAATTTCAGCCTCCATGAAGAAGATGAGCAAAATTGGCTTTTAATTTTGTATTTTAATTCATTTTACCCCTAAATGACCAAAATGCCCTTACTACTAAACTTTCAAAAATTCCTTCCATGTCCTAATTTTGTCCATGAACTTAAAATTGGTCAAATTGCTATTTAAGACCTCCTAATTAATATTTTAAAGCAATTTCATACTAGAAACTTCTAGAATGCAAGTTTTGCAACTTATTCAATTTAGTCCCTAACTTCAAATTAAGCACTTTATGCATTGAATTTCTTCACGAAATTTTCACGAAATCATGAAATCATATCATAAACCTCAAAATAATTATAAAATAATTATAAAACAATTATTTCTATCTCGAATTTGTGGTCACGAAATCACTATTCCAATTAGGCCCTGATTCGGGTTGTCACATCCAACCTCTTAAAGTATGGTGACCTCGGCTTTTCAACAAACAAGGGAGGAAGAAAAAATGGAAGCTCGATGATGAGAGATATGGATGAAGAGGAGGGGAAGAGAAGAAACTAGAAGAGAGGAGATAACAGTAGAGATTCGGCTTTGAAGGAAATCAAGGAAGGAAGAGATGAGAAAAAGAAAGAGAGAAAAGAAGAAGAAAGAATTCGGCAAACGGCAAAATAAAAGAATGAAAGCAACCAACAAAATTCAGCCCCTAAAGAATCTACACCTATTCGGCAACTACACAATCGGTACAGTTCCTTCCTGCCTTAAATTCCATGTTTTGCTCCTTGATTTCAGCCACCACCAATTTAAATCCCATCCAAATTCCTTGCATCATCAGCAGTAGTCCACCGCTTGACTGACTCAAGCCACTGCTAGGAGAGTTTCAGTCAAACTCTAACTCTCCCTCACGTAAGCAGCAAAATTGGTCCTTCGCGCCCATAGTAGCTCGAACTCCAGACCTCCTCCTGTCCCTGCGCTCCACATCCTGCTGCTGGCCACTGCACCAAGCTTTCCTCTACACCATAATAGGGTCACAATTAATCTTAATCTATTCCTGCTGAAGCCTCGGTTACTTGCGAAATAAAAAGGAAATTGTTCCTAGAATACATCTCGAACCTGTGACCTTCTAAACACACACATACGCTGCTTGCGACTGCACCGAAGTTCCTTTCATGAAATAATCTTCTCACAATTAATTTTAAGGCTTAACTGCTGTAGTCATGGCTACTTAAAAAGAAATCAAAATTTCGTCTTCCCCTAGAATCAAACCCACATCCTCTCGGCATGCCTAGCATGCTGCTGCCACTGCGCCACAGGCACTCCTTGTGGCATACTCCGTTCGCGAATTCTTTTAAAGCCTATTTTAGTGCAACCCGTTTACTAAAAAAATTAAATCATCTCATTTATTCGGGCCGTCTCCTCCCCGAACCCAAACTCAAGGCCCAAAAATCGGGGCATTACAAACATTCTTGAATTAAATTAAAGAACTGCAAGATTAAACCCAAATCAAAGTTGTTGTCACCCAAGACTCTGACTGATGAGGGCTCCTTCGTTCCTTCACTTTGCTCCTTTGTTGATGGCTCTCCAAGGTGGCCGACCAAAGGCTCTTTAAGAGGCTAATTTGCTAAAAATCCTTATGCAAAGATGATGATAGATGTGAGGGAGAAAGAAAGCTAAAAGAGTTGAGAGAGGAGAGAATGATGAATGAGTGAGGGATGATTAGAAAAGTAAGAAATGGGGTATTTTTTATAGGTGAGGCTAGGGAGCTAGTTTGATAAAAATAGGAGTGTCCATCATCTGAAACTTCATCCAAGAGTGGCCGGCCATGATTTGTGGAAGTGTGGCTGATTTTTTCTTGATTTAAGTGCCACAACATCATCAGGATCAAGACTCGGTCAATTGCAAATCTTCGGGTAAATCTTCGATTTCTTCAACTTTTCAAGGACCTTGTGTAATTAAACCAAAATTTGATTTATGAACATCCATATGCAGCCAAATTTTGGGTTGACTTGGTTCTCTATTTGGATGGTTTTGTAATCAAAATAAAGCTCTCAGACCTGTCCAAAAATAGTAGATGATTTAGAGGACCAAAGAATATAATTTAACCACTTTAATTAACCAATTTACTTAATTAATTAAAGCCCAATTTATTAATGAAATATATTAAAATAAATTATTAAATACAACTTTATATTTTATTATTTAATTTAATCATGCATGGCCCACTTTATAGCTTGAAAATATAATATGCTCAAATTAATATAAAAGAAGCTATTTTCTGCATGAAAACTATATAATAAATCATAAAATCACATTTTAATAATTTTTATGTCCCAATTTCATATTTTCATATATTTCATTAATTTATTAAACAATTACTTGGTTTTAACAACAAATTTAAGTAAAAAGGTGATGAATTATATAGGAAAAATCCTATATATTTTTCAGTTTACACACCCCCAAACTTAAATTATTGCTCGTCCTGAGTAATGTTCATGCACAGCCAAAGGTCTCGCTAAGGCAAAATTGCTAATTGTGTAAGTAGCATCAATCTTTGTCTCATAATCTTGCATTAATAACTTCATGCTCATCAATCTTCTTTATTAACAAGTAATTCATATGCAAACATTCCTTACGATTATACTAAGCTTCAAAATATGACAACATGAATCATAGTTTGCGTGTATGTCATAGTCATAGATAACATTCTTCATTCAACATAATTTCCTACCAATCAAGCAAACAATCACAAGGCTTATTTATGATCTTCATTTGTTGAACTTAGGACTTCTTCTCCACTAATGTAGGTGACATAATCATCAAATCAATAGGTCTTTTATAAGGTTGTAATGGGGCTTGGGTAAAGGTAGGGATTTTAAGAGAAGGGACATTTCGATTTTAAATATCTTAACCTTTAACTTTGTCTTGGTTTTCTCGTAATACAACCTTTTTCTTTAAGCGAACCTTTGGAACACCCCCAAACTTATTTTGAACTCAAGCTCATGCATTTTTGCTTTTCGAAGACTGAGCAAACTTTTCTTCGCTCTTTTTTTTTTTAAGCATGAGCACATACATCTTTATGAAAATTTCCTCAAATGTTGATTACCAAGACAATTTCAGTTAAGATAGGTGCACAAAATTAGGATAACTTTAAAAGATGGTAATGTGGCTTATAATGTAGGTTCATTGCAATAAACAGGCCTTTAAGCTCAAAATTATAGTTTCAAGGGTCTAATATCATAAGGTGGGCTTGAAAAAGGCTCAAACAATCCAAAGAAGATGGTGCCTATATCATCTTAGATTTTTATGTCTCTTAGGATTTCGCATCAAGAAAGTTACTAAATTCTAAAGATATAAACCTTCATGCATGTCTAATATCAAAAAAAACTAAGTTTTTATGGCAAACATTACCGAAGACTAAGATCATATAATCATCCCGTTCTTCATGATAACATACAATCACTCAGATAAGATCATCATTCATGCTTGCATACAAGCTATCTTATTAACAAAAAATTTCTCTAAACATTCATTTATTAAAACATACTTATGAAAGAAATGATTGAAGCATACTTGAAAATTTTAAAGATTTTGAGCAATTATTTGCCTTACCCCCTTTAGAAAGAAGCAATGTTTACAAGAACAAAGTAATGAATGAAAACTGAACACCAGATAGGGTTTAAAAAGAAAGAGAGATGAGTCATTAAGACTGCTTAAATACCAAGTCTTTCCTCATAATCCAATCCTAGACATGTTCATTCCTATTACAACATCACTTAGTATTTTGCTTTCTAAAGGAAGCATTTATTCATGCTTGTTATGTTTTAATTTGTAGAAATTAAATCCTAGTTACTAAAGAAACAAATTCCTAAAGACCTAAAATAAATAATTAAATAGACGAGAATCCCCCCTTTTATTTTTTGACTCCTTCCCCTTATCTTCTTTAACTCCATCTCCACTTGTATAATTAGTATCTTCCATCCATGTCTCAAAGATATCATCTGGGAACTTAAGAACAAAAGTGTTAGATATATTCTTAAAAGTATTTCGAATCGAATCATCTCTAATTTTTGCATATTTCCAATAAGTTTGTTGTTGTTTGTGCACGAACTTGTACATATCCATCAAAATTGACAGCTCTGATTTCTTTGAAGTACTTGCGGAAGTCAGATTTGGAGTTGTAAATTTAGGTTCAACACTTAGGTTGACTGGTTCTTCTTCTGGCTCAACTCAAAGTTCTAGGTTTGCAGATCCTTCAGCTAGTTAAGGACTGTTCGGTTCCTTATCAGACTTTTCTTCTTAAGTGTCTGTAACTAAATCAGTTTCAGTTTCATTTTTAGTTGTTGATTTTTCGGTATCTGGCTCAGTTGATTCTTTTTGCTCGCCTTGATTCAGCTCACGTACCTTCTCTACTAACCTTTCAAGATCATGACTTGTAATGCACCCTTGGACATACTGCCCCTTCAGATTTGCTTGTGTTTTAACACGGGCCCTTAAGCAAAGTGAAGTGATTAATGATGGGAAATAAGCACTTCTTGTCTTCTTTTTAGCGCAATCATAAATCTCCTTAAGGATAATTTTCCCAACATTAATGGACTTTTCCATCAAGATTGCATATAACAAGGGCATCCGTTCCATCGAGATGGTGGAACTGTGTGAGATAGGCATAAAATTGTAGCGAATGAAATAAAACCATACCTTTTCTACTAGTTTTAGGTATTCCCTTTGGCAAAAATGGCTCCCATACTTTCTTATAATCCATTGGGATCCCGAATTTGTCACAACATCAAGCATTTGTCGAAGAAAATTCCAATTGATGTTGTCCATCATACAGTAGTACTCATCTTCTTCAACATCAGGTAAGTTAAACAAATTATTTATAGACTTAGAAGTAAGAGGTACCTTTTTCTTCCGAAAGATGACCTCAATAGCATCTTGTGTGGTCAAATTTGCATAGAACTCTTGAACTAGTTCATCATCAGGAAGTGGACGAATATCACAAAATCGTTCCCACTTGAGAGCATTGATTGTCTTTCTAATTGGCACAAGGACAACCATCAAATCATTACTCTTCAAGTTAAAACCTTTTTCCGGCATCATAGGTTGATGCTTGAAAATTGAATCAAATTTCTCTTTCACTTCTTCATCGATCACAATCGGGTTTTCAGGAGTAGTCTTCGACGATCGAGTTCTTTTGCGAGACATGGTATTTCCCAAAAATTTAGCAAAGTTCTGCTTACAGGGGAAGAAAAGAAATCGGCAAATGGACAGGATTTGTTTCGGTGAACCTTACGACTGCAAAGAGGTTACGATGGCAACGGCAACGTACGACAGTGATAGCGGCTACGTGTAGGAGCAACGTTGATGCTCCAGCGATTCTCTTACAGCAGCACTAGGTGGTTTTGGCAAAAGAAAAGAAATAGACTAGGGGTTTCTTTCGAGATTTGAGGCTAACAGCATAAGAAAGAAGTTTAGGGACTTTTAGGGTTAAGCAAATTACTTTAAGGGATATAAAAATTAGTAAAATGAAGAGGGGTTTATATAGGGAAAAACTAGGGCAACATGTAGCAAGAATTTAGCTACATTAAGGTTACTTGGGCGGCAACCAATGGAAGTGGCGGCAATAGGTGTGGATTTTTCCCTCCTATCTGCTGTCTTGGGCCTCAAATTCTAACTATTTTTACAAACTTATTCAACAAAGAGAAACTGATTAGTACTTGGGCCAAATTTGACCCCCTTTATCAATATAAACATTTTAAATTAACAAAATAAATTAAACTAGAAAAACATTTTAAATCTTAATTAGAAAATTTCTTCTTAACAAATTACATTAAATTAATTCCCAGAAAAGGTTAGAGGGGTCACATCAGTCCCGCTTACGTTCCAATCTCCTTAGACAGAATTAATTAAATGTACTAAACTAAGAAAATAAATTCTAATTATTTATTTATTTATTTACAAAATGAGTTCATGAAAAATCAAGGGTCTATTAATTTGAACAAGGATTCAACTCGTTCAACTTCACCATCCCAATAATGTTTAAGACGTTGACCATTAACTTTAAACATACCTCTGTAATTGTCGTATAATTCAATAGCTCCATAAGGATAAACTCGGTATGGTATAGGGTCCTTTCCATCGGGATCTAAGCTTCCCAGGAAATAACTTCAACCATGAATTAAACAACAACACCTTTTAACCTTTTTTAAACTCGAGAAGTTATATATGACTATCATGCCATCTTTTTTATTTTTCTTTACACATTTTGACATTCTCATAGGAAACAACCTCAACTCTTCCAACTCATCAAGTTGTAACATCCTTCTCTCACCGGCTTGCTTAAGATCAAAGTTCAACTACTTCAAAGCCCAATGAGCTCTATTCTCCAACACTAATGGCAAATGACATGCCTTCCCAAAAACCAACCGATAAGGAGTCATTCCTAACAGTGTCTTAAATTCTATTCGATAGGCCCATAATGCATCATCGAGCCTTCGAGACCAATCTTTTCTACTAGGGCGTACTACCGTCTTAAGGATACCTTTGATTTCACGGTTCACTCTTTCAACTTGCCCATTAAACTGAGGGTAATAAGCAGTAGCAATCTTGTGTTTCACATCATATTTGTCAAGCAACCACTTAAGCCATTTGTTCAAAAAGTGAGAACCTTCATCACTAATAATAGCTCTTGGTGTCCCAAATCGTGTAAACACATGCTTATGTAAGAATCGCATGACTACCTTAGCATCATTTGTAGGGTATGCTTCAGCTTCAACCCACTTGGACACATAATCCACAGCAACTAAGATGTATCTGTTCCCATACGAAGAAAGAAATGGTTCTAAGAAGCCAATGGCCCATACGTCAAATAATTCAATCTCCAAAACATTTGTTAAAGGCATCTCATTCCTCCGTGATATATTTTCGGTTCTTTGGTAATTATCGCTGTTCTTCACATAAACATAAGAATCTTTAAATAGTATAGGCCAAAAGAAACCTGCATGCAAAATCCTTGCTGTGGTACGTGCACGAACAAAGTGTCCCCCACTTGGAGATAAATGGAAATGATGTAAGATCTCAGAAATCCCACTTTCAGCTGCACACTTCTAGATTATATTATCTGCACACTGTTTAAACAAGAACGGGTCCTCCCAGAAATAATACTGACTATCATGAAGGAATTTCTTCCTTTGTTGGTATGTCATTTCTAGAGGAATTATTCCACATGCAAGATAATTGGAAAAATCAACAAACCAAGGTGTTTCATGAATTCGACTCACCTCAAATAAGTACCCATCTGGGAAATTCTCATTAATAGGCAAATGTGATCGAGTTACCTTCTCTTACTCCAACCCCGACATATGATTAGCTACTTGATTTTCAACACCTTTTCTGTCTTAGATCTCAAGGTTGGAGTAAAAGTATCCAACGAATTAACCTCGGTTTTACATCTTTCTTCGTGAGCAAGTATTTAATGGCTGCATGGTCAGTAAATACTGTAACTTTGGTACCTATAAGTTATGAGTGGAATTTGTCAAAAGTAAAAACTATAGCAAATAGTTGCTTTTCAGTTACCGTATAATTGAGTTGGGCTCCCGTCAAGGTTCTACTTGCATAGTAAATAGGGTGGAACACTTTATTTTTTCTTTGACCCACCACAATTCCAATAGCATAATCACTTGCATCACACATCAACTCAAAAGGTGTGCTCCAATTGGGTGTAATAATTATTGGGGCTGAGATTAACCTTTTTTTAAGCTCTTCAAAAGCTTCTAAACATGCATTGTTAAAATCAAACACTATATCTTTCTCTAACAATAAACACAGCGGCTTAAAAATTTTCGAGAAATCTTTGATAAACCGTCAGTAAAAACTGGCATGGCCTAAGAAACTTCTGACTCCTTTCACATTCATTGGGGCTGGTAATCTTTCAATTACATCTACTTTTGCTTTGTCGACTTCAATTCCTTTCTTTGAAATTCTATTCCCTAAGACAATCCCTTCCTTAACCATAAAATTGCATTTCTTCTAGTTAAGGACAAGATTCGTCTCTTCACATCTCTTCAGTACCTTAGCTAAATTACTCAAAAAAATATCATAAGTGTTACCAAAAAACAGAAAAATCATCCATGAAAACCTCAACAAAGTGTTCAACCATATCAGTGAAAATTGCCATCATGCATCGTTGGAATGTTGCAGGTGCATTGCATAAACCAAAAGGCATTCGCCTGAAAGCACACGTACTGTACAGACAAGTAAAGGTCATTTTATGTTGGTCTTCCGGAGCTAAAACTATTTGGTTATATCCCCAAAAACCATCAAAAAAATAATAGAATTCATTACCTACCAGTCAATCTAACATCTGATCTATAAAAGGCAACGAAAAATGGTCCTTCTGAGTGGCTTTATTTAGCTTTCTGTAGTCAACACAAATTCTCCAACCAGTAACAGTTCTTGTTGGGATCAATTCGTTACGCTCATTCTCAACAATCGTAATTCCACCTTTTTTCGGCACACACTGCACTGGACTTACCCACGAACTATCTGAAATAGGATAGGTGATTCCTGCATCTAACCATTTGATCACTTCCTTTCTCACAACTTCCTACATAATAGGATTGAGCCTCCTTTACCCATCAATTCGAGCTCTTTCATCTTCCTCTAGAATAATTTTGTGAATGCAAAATGAAGGACTTATACCTCGAACATCAGTTATGGTCCACCCAATCGCTTTCTTAAATTTCTTTAGAACAGAAATTAGTTGCTCCTCTTGATCTTTTGCCAGTTCTGCTGAAATAATCACAGGCAAAGTAGAACAGTTACCTAAATAAACATATTTCAAATGGGAAGGAAGTACCTTTAGTTCTAGTGTAGGTGGTTCTTTGATTGACAATTTGGGTTGCACCAATTCTTTGACTTCCAGCTCCAATGGTTCTAATCGTGTGGATTGAATAAAATTTCTCGGATTGGCTTCTACCAGAACCATGTTTTCTTCACTTTCTTCATCCTCCAAAGGGCCAAACCCTAAGGCTTTTTCCAATGGATCTTCTTCAAGATGGCTTTCCATAGAAACCAAGGTTTCTATTTCTTCCATAACTGAGCACTCTTCTGTCGGATCGGGAAATTTCATCGCTTTAAGCATGTTAAAATTTACCTGATCGTCTTGAACTCGCATGGTGAGTTTGCCTTTTTGCACATCAATTAACATTCTTCCTGTGGCTAGGAAAGGTCTCCTAAGGATAATTGGCACTTCCTTATCTGCTTCAAAATCTAGAATAATGAAATCAGCAGGAAAAATAAATTTACCGACTCTTACCAAAACATCATCGATCTTTCCTTCGGGTATGCTAAAGATCGATCCGCTAGCTGGAGCGTCACAATTGTTGGTCTTACTTCTCCTATCCCTAGCATCTTGAAAATAGACTTAGGCATCAAGTTGATACTTGCTCCTAAGTCACACAAAGCTTTACCACAATAAGATTCACCAATGTTACAGGGTATCGTAAAACTTCTTGGGTCTTTCAATTTTAGTAGAAGCTTGTTCTGCAGGAATGCACTGCATTCTTTTGTCACGACGACAGTCTCATACTCACTCAGTCGTTTCTTCTTGGATAGTACATCCTTCATAAACTTCACATAATTCGGCATTTTTTCTAAAGCCTCCACTAATGGAATATTAATGTGTAATTGCTTCAGAACATCCAAAAACTTGAATTGCACCTCATGTTTCTGCTTGTGTTGCTGCATTCTTTATGGATAGGAAGGTGATGGAATTTTCAATTAAACCAAAAAACTTTTCTGAGTAGGTAAATTTGCATCCAAAGAAGATGTTAAAGTATATGAATTCACTAAGTTAGGGTTTACCTTGTCAGTCTTTGCAATTTTTGACTCTTTTGGTGTAGGAACTTCAACAACTGGTTGACTTTCCCCCTTTTCAATAGGCTCGTCTTCGACATCAATCAATCGGGGTTCTAGAATTTTATCACTTCACAATGCCACTGCCTTGGTATGTTCTTTACCCAAATTTCTTGGATTCTAAGTATCGCTTGGCAAGGTTCCTTGTGAACTATTACAAAGCTCTGTAGCTAATTGACCCATTTGGTTTTCTAAATTTTTCAGTGTTGCTGCTTGGCTTTGGATCAAAGCATTATTCTTTGCCATGTATGCTTTCAACAAGTTCTCCAAACTATTTGATGACTCAGCTTGAGCTAGTTTTGGAGCTTGTTGATTAAACCCTTGAGATTGGTTAGGTCCATCGTGCATAAAGTTGTTGTTTGGTCCATTTCCTTGGTTGCTCCAAGAAAAGTTGGGGTGATTACGCCATGAAGGATTATAGAAGTTGGACTAGGGTCCTTTTCCACTCCTATTTTGATGTTGGTTTCCCACATAGTACACTGACTCGGGATTTGATGGACAATTCTCAAAAGAATTACCTTCCCTATAGTACACACAGGAAACTACTTCGTATGGACTTGGTGGCTGAGCTGTAAATTATTAGTACTATTAGTGGTAAACTATTTTAACATAGAGAAAATAGACGATACCTGAGCTGATAACGAAGTGAAGGCATCAACTTCATGAACTCCAGCTACATGTCTTCCTGAAGCTGCTCAATTTGTTGGCCATTGATAGTTATTACTTGCGATCTTCTCGATGATCTCATAAGCCTTATTATAAGACTTAGAAAAAATTACACCATTCGCAGAAACATCTACCATCAATCTTATATGTGCATTGAGACCATTATAGAATGTCTCCAACTGGATACAATTAGGAATCCCATGATGAGGACACTTACGAAATAACTCCTTGAATTGTTCACAAGCCTCATACAAAGACTCGTCATCCAATTGTTGGAAGGTTGTGATCTCGTTCCTCAACTTAGAGTTTTTGCTATGTAACACCCTATACACTTATCTGTCGCCGGAATAGATCCATAAGGTATTAACATTCAGAAACAGATCAGACTAGCTATTCATAATCAATCATGCATAACAAAATATATTTTCTTTAATCATTCAACCATGAACAAATTTTAACCAAAGTTAGAGTAATTAATAAATTTCAAGATGTTTGACACATAAGTCCATAGTACCATAAACTCGTATTTAGGAAATTAGCAAGCCATTTTCGTATGGCTAAAATATTTACAATTTTCAAAATATAACTTGCTTCAAAAGAGAGTTAAGCCTATACATGCCATATCTCAAGATATAAACTATCAAAAGTACCAAAACAGTGACGATAGTGTAGATGATTTTGAACTTGAAATCCCCGAGCTCGTAGCTTTCAACAAGATCTAAAAAAAAAATAAGACAACACAAAACATTCACAGTAAGCTATTAAGCTTAGTAAGTCTCAAGTATCTTAAACAACAAAACCTATTTATACATACTATATCATATTCGAAATATAATACCAATTGACTGAAAATACATAACCATGTAAACTCCATTTCCTCTACTTATTATTTCTTTAGAGTTTGAATTTCATAAGCACACCTTCTAAATGACTCGTAGTAATTCATCGATTCGACCTTATAAAGTTAATTCAAATCATTTCATTCATATATAATTTCAAAGATCATAATTGTATATCTATATAACATATACTTTCAGATACCAAAATTCATAATGGCCGAATATAACTATACACAACCACATATCATATGCTTCTATTTTCAATTCATACTTTAATTCACATTTCTTCATAAGCATAACAACTTATACGTACCTGGACAATTTAATCTATCAAATGAATTTAGATGTCGTATAGCATAATCTCATATTCATAGACTTTTATTGTTTCACTGGCAATATGCCTGCTAGGTATAAACCTGAACTTAACACCGGCACGAGGCCTGCTATGTATAAACCTGAATTTAACACCGGCACGAGGCCTGCTAGACATTAAGTCTGAAACTCATTCACTGGCAATATGCCTGCTAGGCTCATGGCCCGAAACAATTCCATATGCTAAAAGCTTGCTGAGCTAGAGGCCCGAATCATAATTGGAATATAAATTTCACAAATTCATAACATATACACTTTTTGTATTTATGCATTTCACATAAGCTAATCACATTAGTCCACTTTGACTTCATTCACATATAATCATTTGATAACTATCGCACTAATTCTTCTTAATTTACCATTACATATCTTCAATCTAATGTATACAACTCACGGAAAGATTGTAACGCCCCATACATGCATTCCACACCGAAATAGTGTACGAGGTATTACCAGAACATAACACATACCATTAAATAAAATCGAAACAAAAATATGGCATCCAATTGAATCATGAAACATTATAACATATGCCTTTGACAATATTAGCCAACTTCAATGACTTTGTACAAAATACTCGATCACATACTGTAGCCAATATTTTTAGCCTAGGCAATTATGACACGTAACAAAATAACTAAGCCTACTATACATGCCATAATTCAAAATGTTTAGTTCAAATACCCAAAAATATTGATAGTGTAGGCAGATCTTCAACGATCCTTGACTCCTGTGCAAACTGGACGACACTATAAGATAAAAGAGAGAAAATAAAGTAAGGTTATAGCTTAGTAAGCAAGTATATAAATAATGAACAAAGAATTTAATATGATTACATAATAACTCAAGTGTATCTACTTTTAATTTCACTATTTACTCCACTTTGGTCAAGCTGTCTCTCCTGCGTCATGTTCACTAAATAAATCATAACTCGAGTTACGAAACTTAAAATTCAATTCTGTAAATTTTCCTTGAAACTAGACTCATATATCTACTTAATAATTTTTTTTAGAATTTTTGGTCGAGCAAATTAGTACATTTTATTAGTTAAATTCTCCCCTATTTCAGGGTTCGGCCACTCAAACCCCTGTATATTACGTTTCATATATCTCTCTATTCAGAGTTTCAATGAATATGCCGTTTGTTTATTATAAAACTAGACTCAATAAGGATTTCATACATGTAAGATAAAACTCCTAATTGTTTCTTTACAATTTATGGTAAATTTTTAAATTCTAAACAGGGGATCATGCAGTCATTCTGAACAGGTCTCACGAAAATATAAATTTCTCAAAATATAAGATTCTTTTACTTGCTCTATTTCTTTTACATTAAAATAGACTTATTAAGCTTTAAATTAATATCTCATTCATCCTCTAATTAAATTCCCATTATGTTTGGTAATTTTTCAAATTCACGACACTGCGTCTGTCCAAAACAGTATTATTGCTAATTCACTCTTCCACACTTTCTTTATATTAATCTCATTTTAACATGCATATCACAATTCATTTTCACCACATTTCATACATTACAAGTATAGGTCCATGATTACAATGTCACCATAAAGCCATCCCGTTGAAGAATTCAAATCAATTCCCGATACTTGATGGTTTTAGCACACAGCTCCACCATCACAATGTCACCATAAAGCCATCCCGTTGAACAATTCGGATCAATTCCCGATACTTAATGGTTTCAGCACACAGCTCCACCATCATATTTCGTATAATTCGGCTCTCTTGTACACATGGTGAACACTTAGTACCACCCATGTGACCTAGCCAATTTATCTCGTAGCTCTCTTGTCTACATGGTGTCCTTCACTTGGAATCACACATGCGACCTAGCTACATTTATCTCTTCCGTAGCTCTCTTGTCTACATGGGATACTTCCCCTATCACACATGTGACCTAGCTACTACATAGTATCACGTAGCTTTCTTGTACACATGAAGTGCACTCGGCATCATACATGTGACCTAGCTACACTCCATCTATATTATTCAATCTTTCCGAATGTTCAACCGAGATTTCTCTCTCTATTACTTATTTCCATTCTTCCAATAGTCAATTTATGCTTCAAAATTAGCTAAAATATATATATAATAGGCTGAAATATAAAAATGTAAATGAAGTTAATGTATTATTTACATACAAACTTACCTCGGTGCAAAATATGGAAATTTTGCAATTTAGTCCAAAACCTTTTCCTTCCCCCGTTCGAGATCGATTCCATGCCTTTCTTGATCTATAACAACACATTTATCTCATTTAACACTCATACTATTTATTTCAATCCAAAAATCACATTATGGAAAAATTACATTTTTGCCCCCTAACTTTTACAAAATTATGATTTTTCCCCTAGGCTCGGAAATTTAATTTCAGCCCTTATTCTTATGTCTAATGACATGCTGATCATTTTTATCTTCTATGACAACATCAAATTCTCACTCTAACACATAGTTATGAACAATAGGTATTTTTACCGATTATGCCATTTTGCTCATTTTCGCTAAAAATCACTTAGAAAAGATCGTTCTCCTAACTTCAAACATTCATATTCTACCATCAAACATCAAAATACATGCATATCATTCATGGGTAAATTTTTAAACTTAAATCCTAACTCGAAATAATGGTAGAAATAGGTAGACCGAGTTATGAGGATTTAAAAAATGTAAAGAACATTAAAAACGAGACTTGAATGCACTTACTGTTGAGCTTGAAAGCTTGGGAAAAACCCTAGCTATGGAGAACATGCAAATTTCGGCCAAGCTTAATGAAGATGAACACATTTTTGTGCTATTTTTCCCATTTTATTTCATTTTATATGCAAATGACCAAAATGCCCTTAGTACTAAACTTTCTAAAAATTCCATCAACGTCCTAATTTTTGTTCATATAAAAGATAATGGTCTAATTGCCATTTAAAAACCTCTACTTAAAACCCCCATTTCAATCTAGTACTTTATGAATTAGACACACACATTTTTCACCTATTTCAATATAGTCCTAAACGTCAAATTAAACATCCAATCGATAAAATTTCGCAACGAAATTTTCAGACAATTATGAAATCGTAATATAAACGCTAAAACTGAATCATAATAATAATTTTTTAATTTTTTAATTTTAAAGATTCGTGGTTTCAAAACCACTGTTCCGTTTTGGCCCTAAATCGGGCTGTTACAACTCTCCCCCCTTTAGGGATTTTCGTCCCTGAAAATCTTACCAGTAAAGAGATCACTGGTCTTGTTTTCTCATGGCTTCCTCCGATTCCCACGTAGCTTCTTCTACTCCATGTCTTTGCCATAACACTTTTATTAAAGCTATACTTTTCTTTCTCAACTGTTTTACTTCTCAAGCCAAAATCTTAAACAGTTCCTCATTATAGGTCAAGTCCGATCGAATCTCAATTTCTGTTGGAGAAATCACATGTGAAGGATCAGAACGATAACGTCGCAACATTGATACATGAAACACATTATGAATTCTTTCTAACTCTGTCGGTAAGGCCAACCGATATGCCACTGGTCCAATCCTCTCAGTAATCTCGTACGGCCCAATAAAACGCGAACTCAACTTGCCTTTCCGGCCAAATCTTAGAATCTTTTTCCATGGTGATACCTTCAAGAACACTTTATCACCCATCTGAAATTCAATCTCTTTTCTTTTTAAATCTGCATATGACTTTTGTCGATCTGAAGCAGCTTTTAGGCAATCACGAATTACTTTTACTTTCTCTTGATTTCTTTAACTAGATCAACCCCATGAATCTGTTTCTCACTAAGTTCACCCAATATAAAGGAGTCCGACACTTGCGACCATACACAGGCTTAAATGCGATTGCCATCTGTATGCTTGACTCGAAATCTATTATTGTAGGCAAATTCAACTAAAGATAGATATTTCTCCCAACTGCCTTCAAATTCTAAAACACAACATCTAAGCATATCTTCGAGTACCTAGATTACTCTTTCCGACTGACCATCTTTTTTTGGATGAAACGCGCAGATCAAGTTCAATTTTGTGCCCGAAGCTTCTTGTAACTTTTTTTAGAATCTCGACGTAAATCTCAGATCTCTATCTGATATTATAGACATAGGTACCCCGTGCAACCTCACAATTTTAGCAATATATAATTCACTAATTTATCAAGTGAGTAATCGAGTGCGTCTTTAGGTATAAAGTGAGCTGACTTTGTTAACCTATCAACCAATACCCAGACAGCATCCTTCTTTTTAGGAGTCAGAGGCAACCCGGTTACAAAATCCATAGTAATCCTATCCCATTTCCATTCAGGCACTATTACGGTTGGAGTAATCTCGAAGGCACTGATGCTCGGCTTTTACTTGTTGACAGATGAAGCAGTTGGTTACAAATTCAGAAATGTCATTTTCATGCCTGGCCACCAATATAACTTCTTTAAATCATTATACATTTTTGTGCTACCAGGGTGAACTGACAAATAGCCACTATGTGCCTCATGTAGAATTTTCTGAATCAATTCATCATTTTTCGGTACACAAATCCTATCTCGAAACATCAAACAGTCATCTGGTCTAACTCAGAAATCTGAGTCGTAACCCGATTCGCACTGAGTTCTCTTGGTTCGCAACTCACTATCGTTCTTTTGAGCATCACAAATTAGCTGGAGAAATAACGGTTTAACCTTCATCTCTGCCAAGATTGACCCATCATCAGACAATGCTAACCTTGTATTCATGGCTCTCAAAGTAAAAAGAGATTTCCTGCTCAAGGCGTCAGTAACTACATTCACTTTTCCCGAATGATAATCAATCACTAGCTCATAATCCTTCAATAATTCAAGCCATCTCCGTTGTCACAGATTCAAATCCTTTTCATTCATCAAATACTTCAAACTTTTGTGATCAGTAAAAATTCGACATTTTTCACCATACAAATAATGTCGCCAGATCTTCAAGGCAAAGATAATATCAGCCAATTCCAAATCATGCGTAGGATAGTTTTTCTCGTGCGGTTTTAACTGTCTCGAGGCATAAGCTACCACTTTACCCTCTTGCATTAGTACATATCCAAGGCCTGTCAATGATGCATCACTATAAATTACGAACTCCTTTCCGGGCTCGAGCTGTACTAAAATTGGTGCTTCAGTCAATAGTGCTTTCAGCTTTTCAAAACTCTGCTGACATTTATCAGTCCATTCAAACTTAACATTTTTTTTGCAGCAACTTAGTCATAGGAGAGGCAATCATCGAAAATCCCTCGACAAAATGTTTATAGTACCCTGCCAAGCCTAAAAAGCTTCTAACCTTGGATACATTCTTTGGCGGTTTCCAATCAACGATCGCGGAAATTTTGCTCGGATCCACCTGAATACCATCACCTGAGACTATATGTCCCAAAAATCTGACTTCACGAAGCCAAAACTCACTTTTGCTAAACTTAGCAAATAGTTTCTTTTCTCTTAATATCTACAATATGGTTCTCAAGTGTTCGGCGTGCTCAGACTCATCTCGAGAATAGATTAGGATGTCATCTATAAACATTACCACAAACTTATCCAAATATGGCCGAAAAATTTGGTTCATCAAGTCCATAAATATAGCTGGAGCATTTGTTAAGCCGAAAGGCATCACAAGGAACTCATAATGTCCATACCTTGTCCGAAAGGCGGTTTTCGGCACATCCGACTCCTTAACTCTCAACTGGTAGTAACCCGACCTCAAATCGATCTTTGAAAACACTGTTGCCCCCTTCAATTGATTGAATAAATCGCCAATCCTAGGTAACGGGTACTTGTTCTTTATAGTCGCCTTATTGAGCTGACGGTAATCAATGCAAAGCCTCATTAAGCCATATTTCTTCTTTACGAACAATACAGGAGCACCCCAGGGAGAGAAACTCGGTCTCACAAACCCCTTGTCTGTTAACTCTTGCAACTGAGCCTTCAATTCTCTTAATTCGGTCAGAGCCATTCTATATGGAGCAATCGAGATCGGTGTAGTCCCTTGTAACAAACCAATGGCAAACTCTATCTCTCTGTTAGGAGGCAACCAGGTAATTCCTCTGGAAACACGTCTGGAAATTCACAGACTATCGGTATTGCTTCAAGCTTCAATTCAGACATTTCAGTATTCATTACATAGGCAAGATAAGCTTCGCACCCTTTCCTTATGTATTTCTGTGCAGACATGCGCGAAATCACCATAGGCAATTTATTTGATTCATCTGTTTCAACCCACAGAATTTCACCGTTTTCACATTTCAACTCTAATGTTTTCTGTTTACAATTTACCTTGGCATCATACAATGTCAACCAATCCATTCCCAAAATAACATCGAACTCATCAAATGGCAACAACATCAAATTAGCCGAAAAGTAGTGACCTTGAATCATTAATGGGCAATTCTTGCAAACCTTATCAACTAGTACATATTGGCCTAAGGGGTTCGACACTTTAATCACATACTCAATAAACTCAACAGGCAACTTCTTATTAGACACTAAATTCACACAAATATAGGAATGAGTAGACCCGGGATCAATCAATGCAACAACAATAGTATCATAAAGAAAAAATGTACCAGTGATCACATCGGGAGATGATGCATCCTCTCGGTTACGTATGGTATAAGCTCTAGCAGGCGCTCTAGCCTCTGATCTCGCCGTTGAATCTTTCATTACAGTTTTACTTCTAGCTCCACTTTCGATATTTCTCGATGGTCTACCTCTTCTAGCGGTAGTACTCTGTCTAGCACTCTAAAATTTTTCTTCTTTAACTTTCTCCAGACAGTCCCTGATAAAATGCTCACGAGAACCGCACCTAAAACAAGCTCGCTCGTTTCCCCAACACTCACCATAATGTTGCCTGCCACATTGTTGACATTCGGGCTTTCTAGATCGCACATTACCCACGCTTGCCACTAAGTAGCTTGAGCTTTAGACCCTGAATATGCCCTACTACGATCTCTGTGTGAATCTCCAGCTGAAACTGTCATTCGGGGGTTTGTCTCTTTGGACCTCTTTGATTGAGATTGAAATGACTTGCTTATCGGCCTCTTTCTGGCATTTCGAGCCTCAATAGCAGCTTTTCTTCTTTCTTTGTTCAATTCTTAGGCTTTAAGAGCTCGATCAACCAATATTACAAATTCTTTCAGCTCCAAAATTCCCACAAGCATTTTAATGTCCTCATTTAACCCATCCTCAAACCTTTTGCACATAATGGCCTCGGTGGACACACATTCCTGGTCATACTTGTTGAGTCTTACAAATTCGCGTTCATACTCTGCCACAGACATCTTGCCCTGCTTCAATTCGAGGAACTCCTTCCGTTTTTGATCAATAAATCGCTGACTTATGTATTTCTTTCTGAATTCTTCCTGGAAGAAATCCTAAGAACCCTTTCTTTTGGCACCACTGCTACCAAAGTCTTCCACCAGTGGTAGGCTAAATCTCTCAAAAGTGATACAGCACACTTTAAGCACTCCTCGGGTGTACATAAGAGCTCATTAAATACACGGGTAGAATTTTCAAGCCAGAACTCCGCTTTCGGGATCATCATCAATCTTTGCTCTGAACCCTTCAGCCCCTTGTTTTCGAATCTTGTCAACCGGAGGCTTGTTCATTCTTACCAAATCTATGCCTTGAGCAGCTACAGGAACCGTTTGAGGTATGGGAGGGGTGGAGGAGGTTGAGCATTTGGGTTTGCTCGAATAAACTCAGTATACCAATTGTTCATCATTTGGAGAAAGGCATCTCGAGCCTCATCTCCCTGTCTCAATGTCTCGTCTACTACTTTCTCAGCGCGGTCCCTTGTGCGGGAGCCGGGTGCATTACTAGCATGAGATCATCACCGCAGCTGATTACGCCGGGATCCATTACTATATTAAAACAAAATACAGTTTAAAATAATCAGGAGTCACCACACAATCATAATATTTTTATGGCATGTATAGCTAGACTTTTACACACACCATATTAGTCCAAGAACCGACTAAACCTTGGCGCTGATACCACTAAATGTAACGCCCTCATACACGCATTCCACATCAAACGATTAATGCAGGTATTACTGTAACATAACACATACCATTAAATAAAATCGAAACAAAAATATGGCATCCAATTGAATCATGAAACATTATAACATATGCCTTTGACAATATTAGCCAACTTTAATGACTTTGTACAAAATACTCGATCACATACTGTAGCCAATATTTTTAGCCTAGGCAATTATGACACGTAACAAAATAACTAAGCCTACTATACATGCCATAATTCAAAATGTTTAGTTCAAATACCTAAAAATATTGAGAGTGTAGGCAGATCTTCAACAATCCTTGACTCCTGTGCAAGCTGGACGACACTATAAGACAAAAGAGAGAAAAGAAAGTAAGCTTATAGCTTAGTAAGCAAGTATATAAATAATGAATAAAGAATTTAATATGATTACATAATAACTCAAGTGTATCTACTTTTAATTTCACTATTTACTCCACTTTGGTCAAGCTGTCTCTCCTGCGTCATGTTCACAAAATAAATCATAACTTGAGTTAGGAAACTCGAAATACAATTCCGTAAATTTTCCTTGAAACTAGACTCATATATCCACTTACTAATTTTTTTCTAGAATTTTTGGTCAATAAAATTAGTACATTTTATTAGTTAAAGTCTCCCCTATTTCAGGGTTTGGCCACTCTGACCCCTGTATATTACGATTCATATATCTCTCTATTCAGAGTTTCAATGACTATGCCGTTTGTTTCTTATAAAACTAGACTCAATAAGGATTACATACATGTAAGATACAACTCCTAATTGTTTCTTTACAATTTATGGTAAATTTGTAAAGTCTGAACAGGGCATCATGCAGTCCTTCTGAACAGGTCTCACGAAAATATAAATTTCTCAAAATATAATATTCCTTTACTTGCTCTGTTTCTTTTACATGAAAATAGACTTATTAAGATTTAAATTCATATCTCATTCAGCCTCTAATTAAATTCCCATTATGTTTGGTGATTTTTCAAATTCACGACACTGCGTCTGTCCAAAATAGTATTGTTGCTAATTCACTCTTCCACACTTTCTTTATATTAATCTCATTTTAACATGAATATCACAATTCATTTTCACCACATTTCATACATTACAAGTATAGGTCCATGATTACAATGTCACCATAAATCCATCCCGTTGAACAATTCGGATCAATTCCCGATACTTGATGGTTTTAGCACACAGCTCCACCATCATATTTCATATAATTCGGCTCTCTTGTACACATGGTGAACACTTAGTACCACCCATGTGACCTAGCCAATTTATCTCGTAGCTCTCTTGTCTACATGGTGTCCTTTACTTGGAATCACACATGCGACCTAGCTACATTTATCTCTCCCGTAGCTCTCTTGTCTACATGGGATACTTCCCATATCACACATGTGACCTAGCTACTACATAGTATCGCGTAGCTTTCTTGTACACATGAAGTGCACTCGGCATCATACATGTGACCTAGCTACACTCCATCTATATTATTCAATCTTTCCGAATGTTCAACCGGGATTTCTCTCTCTATTACTTATTTTCATTCTTCCAATAGTCAATTTATGCTTCAAAATCGGCTAAAATATATATATAATAGGCTGAAATATAAAAATTTAAATGAAGTTAATATATTATTTACATACAAACTTACCTCGGTCCAAAATATGAAAATTTTGCAATTTAGTCCAAAACCTTTTCCCCCCGTTCGAGATTGATTCCACGCCTTTCTTGATCTATAACAACACATTTAGCTCATTTAACACTCATACTATTTATTTCAATCCAAAAATCACATTATGGAAAAATTACATTTTTGCCCCCTAACTTTTACAAAATTATGATTTTTCCCCTAGGCTCGGAAATTTAATTTCAGCCCTTATTCTTATGTTTAATGACATGATGATCATTTTTATCTTCTATGGCAACATCAAATTCTCACTCTAACATATAGTTATGAACAATAGGTATTTTTACCGATTATGCAGTTTTGCTCGTTTTCGCTAAAAATCACTTAGAAAAGATCGTTCTCCTAACTTCAAACATTCATATTCTACCATCAAACATCAAAATACATGCATATCATTCATGTGTAAATTTTTAAACTTAAATCCTAACTCGAAATAATGGTAGAAATAGGTAGACCGAGTTACGAGGATTTTAAAAAATGTAAAGAACATTAAAAACGAGACTTGAATGCACTTACTATTGAGCTTGAAAGCTTGGGAAAAACCCTAGCTATGGAGAACATACAAATTTCGGCCAAGCTTAATGAAGATGAACACATTTTTGTGTTATTTTTCCCATTTTATTTCATTTTATATTCAAATGACTAAAATGCACTTACTACTAAACTTTCTAAAAATTCCATCCATGTCCTAATTTTTGTCCATATAAAAGATAATGGTCTAATTACCATTTAAAAACCTCTACTTAAAACCCCCATTTCAATCTAGTACTTTATGAATTAGACACACACATTTTTCACCTATTTCAATTTAGTCCTAAACGTCAAATTAAACATCCAATCGATAAAATTTCGCAACGAAATTTTCACACAATTATGAAATCATAATATAAATGCTAAAACTTAATCATAATAATAATTTTTTAATTTTTAATTTTTTTAAAATCTCAGATTCGTGGTTTCGAAACCACTATTCTATTTTTGGCCCTAAATCGGGCTGTTACAAAGATGATCATAACAAATTTCCTTATTTAAATCTCATGCATTCTATTCGAATTCAAGTATGTGTATATATATATGTTTATGCTATAGGTATGGCTAAATTCCCGTGACATATCATGATTCATTCATAAATAGTTTATGTTTAAATACTGAAAACTCACCTCCAGTATTTCCGAACAACTATGGGTCAGCTACTCAACTACTTTAACTTTTCCTTTATCCGAATTTGTCCCTCTATGCTCTTGAGCTTAATTCAAAAATTTAAACTAATCATTATTCGACTATTCAAGCATTACTTCAAATTATAATATATATATACATATTCGACTTTCTCATATATAGATCATAGTAAACAAAATAAAATACATTATAGGTCATCTTTGACCTTTCTATTTTTATCAATTTGAACCATTCCTTGGCTGAACATTTCATTCGGCACTAAGATACAAACAAGTTAACATTTTCTTTATACACACCCTCAAGACCACATGCATAATTCATTTATTTTAAAGCACATATCACACAACAGCTTAACTAAAGTTTCATTCATTCACAACATATAAACCCTATTAGGCTCATACCCTGTACATACCAAACCTAATTCAAGTGGAGAAACTATCACAACTAAGACACATTCCAAAAACCAACTTAACCATTTAGCCACATGATAGGGTAAGTTACACTCACAATTGTAAACACCTTGCACACATTCGAGACACATAGTAATATATAAAATTGAACAAATAGAAAGGTCAAGTGCGCATGTCTTAATATAAATACCATAATTCATATTAACTTAGTGACATACATAAAAAATCCATATAATCGAATGTACATGTATTCATGATAAATGTGTATATTATGACTGCATCCTTAATATAAGCTTAATATAAACTTTACCATTTATATTCAGCCAACTCAATATATATATATATATACATGATATACACTTACTCATATACCAAAGACATGCTTAACCTTAATAAAACAAAATACATTGCTTAGTCATTTAATACTAATCACAAACCACATACGACATTTGTCACTTAATAATCATATTTATTTAACCAATACACTTCCACTCATTATTATTTATCACTTTATAATATTATCAAAATGGATTAATTATACTTTAATATACCCTCATAGTCGAACATAATAATTTCATCTATGCATAAACATTACTCACATTCCATTACTTACATTATTCAAAATCATACCATTAAATTAATGTATAAAGCCGAACCTTTAGACATTCAAACATCTACTTTATTCTTTTCAAATCACCCAAACGACAACTACTCACATTCTAGCATTTAAATACAAAACATTTGTTCAAGTCATTAAGCAAGTCCAAGTTTGGCTATTACACATATAAGTACTAGCAAATTAAATTTTTTTACTAGTTCAAACTTCTCTCATCAATAATTATTCATCAAAACATAAAGACAATAATCTAACCCCTTCATTATCTACCATAGCCGAATGCTCAATTCATCACCCAAATTCAAAATTTTGACATGGGCTAAGTGAGGAACTTGATAATTAACTTAAAATAAGCTAAAATTTCAAAATCTAACATAATTTACTAACCTTGTCTCAAGCTTAAGATGACCGAATGGTTTGCTCCTTTTTCTTTCTTTAAAATCGGCTAAGAAGAACAAAGATGAACACTTTGTTTTCTTCACCCCTTTTTCTATTTTTAATTATCATTATTATAAAATATAAAGCCATTTAGTTACCATTATACTAATAGATAATACATATATTTTATATATAAAAAACAACATGGCCGGCCACTATATTAAAATGGATAATTTGACATGCAAGTCCATTCTTTTTATATCATGCATTAATAGACCATTATAATTTAACCTATCACATTTTTAAAATGTCTCACATAAGTCCTATTTAATAAATTTCACATACAAATGATAAAATCAAAACATGAAACTTTCACACATGTACTTACACATATAATAAGCATAGAATATAACGGTTAATTATTTTTGTGACTCAATTTTGTGGTCCCGAAACCACTTTTTGACAGGGTCAAATTAGGGCTATCACATGCTAGGCAGGAAATACTTAACCAAAATCTCTTTGTTGATTCTTGCCATGTAGATATGGAACTGACTAGCAATGAATTGAGCCATGCTCATGCTCGATCTCACAATAAGTACGGAAACAACTTCAATCTCAGTGCGTCTTCAGTCACACCCGCTATCTTGAATGAATCACTCACCTCTATAAACAATCGAAGGTAGAGATGTGGATCTTCCGTGGGCATACCACTAAATTGGCCTACCGTTTGTAGTGTTTGAAACATTACTGGTTTTAATTCAAATTGGGTTGCCTCAATATCTGGCCTTCTAATTCCTAGATTTAACTCATTGAAAAGCGGCATAGCATATTGTCTGATGCATCGATCCCTACCATCAGCAATAAGGATAGGATTTTGTACATGTTCGGCTTCATTACCTTGGTCTTGATTTTGATTTCTAAGGTCCATCTCGTTCTGTCTCTGAGCTATTCGTTCACGTCTTCTTTGTCTAAAAGTTCGCTCAATTCCAGCGTCTACTGGGAGTAAATCGATAATCTGATGTATGCTCATAAACACCTGGAAAAAATTACAAAATTAAAAAGAATAAGTTAGTACTGTTAGAGATAACCAAATTGAAAATAAATAATTTCACAAAAAATGACTATGGGAACAGTTGACAAACCCTGGCAACGGCGCCAAAAACTTGTAACACTCGAGTTTATGCAAGTGTACACAATCGTTATCAAGTAATAAGTATCATGTTATCGTCTCCATAGGGATTGTATTCGTGCTAAGTCACTCAATTATAAAAATATTATTAACAACTTGGTAAATAGAAACACAATTTGATTTGGAAGTATTGATTAAAACTATGTAAAATTAATCTAGATGCAATGATCCCTAATGTGATTTATCCTAACATGCAACTATATGAATGAAATAGATTTTAGCAGAATTAACACAATAAGCAACAATTATAACATAAATAAGCTAGGACAATTACTTTAATTAAACTCAAATTATTATCAACATGCTTATCAATATTCAGAAAAACATTCCATGGCAACTCGATCTTTCATGAGTTTGGAAACCACATTAGGTCCTTTCGGAATCCTCTACTTAGTAAATACGTATTTTACTGATCCTTATATACTAAGGGTTTCTTCGTATTCATGCGAGGTAACATGGACGTGTTGGGTTTGAAACAATTTAGTCACACAAATCTAAAAACTATGCAGATAACAGAGCCTGATTAGGGTTGTTATGCAACCTACAATTTAATCGGGTTAGGATCTAAATTGAGCATGCACATTTCAATTATGCATCCATTAGCCGTCGTCTGGTTAGGATCACTCAGCTAATTCAGGTGCATTTCAATCATGTATGAACAAAATATAGACTTGATTTTAATTGAAAACATGATCGATTGAGGCACAAACATTATAAGCATGAATCAAATAATTATTATTTAATCAAAACAATCATCCTAACTTAAATAAAATTAAGCTATCATTGTTGTAAACAAGAAAAGTGAACACATAGCAAACATTCTTGAATTAAATTAAAGAAAAAGAAAATTAAACCTAAATCAAAGTGGCTGTCACCCAAGACTCTGACTGACGAGGGCTCCTTCGTTCCTTCGCTTTGCTCCTTTACTGATGGCTCTCTGAGGTGGCTGACCAAAAGCTTTTTAAGAGGCTAATTTGCTAAAAATCCTTATGCAAAGATGATGATAGGCATGAGGGAGAAAGAAAGCTAAAAGAGTTGAGAGAGGAGAAGATGATGGATGAGTGAGGGATGATTAGAAAAGTGAGGAATGGGGTCTTATTTATAGGGAAGGCAAGGGAGCTAGTTTGCTAAAAATAGGAGTGTCTATCATTTGAAACTTCATCCAAGGGTGGCCAGCCATGATTTGTGAAAGTGTGGCTGATTTTTTCTTGATTAAGTGCCACAACATCATCAGGATCAAGACTGGGTCAATTGTAAATCTGTAACGCCCCAGTTTTCGGGAATTCTGTGAATGTTGGCGAAATTTAAAATTTTTGTGTTCTGTCTGCTTGGTGTAGGTTTAATTATGTTAATGGGCCTCTAGAAGGCCCAAGCTTAAGTTAAAACCCAGTAATTTTAATTAGTTTTAATTCCATAAGAAAAAGGGGGTTCTGGTCGACTGGGCTTTTAAGTATTAATTGGGTAAAATAAAACACAAGGAAACAGGTGGCAAAGTGGCATGTGACACCACTGGGAAGGCTATAAAAGTGGCGTGTGGATGCAAGGGAGAACTGAGGTTCAAGTCACAATGACAGCATATTAAGGGAATTATTTTTATGAGTATGAAAGGTAAGTAATGGAACTCAAGTAAAAGTCTGTCAGGAAGAGTTTGAGTTGCTCAGGAGATTGAGCAAGGAGGGGAAAAGGGAGAGAATTCAGGAGTTGATTAGGGAGAGCAGTGTTGGCCGATTGGTAGACTCTTGAGGAGAAAGAGTTGGCCGGCCAAGGGTTTCTTTAGGGGGTAAATTTCGGCTAGGTTAAGTGCCAAATATAAATTCGGCATTAGGGGTAAGTTGTGCCATTTCCTGACCATTCTTCCTCTTCTTTTCTTTTCTCCTCTCTTCATCGACTTCTTTTCTTCTTTTTGTCTACCGAATCTCCCTACCATTCTGCTCATCTTCATCTTTTACTAGTTGTTTTCAAGCCTATAGCCGATTGCTCAAAAAGCCGAAATCCCAAAAGCCTGATTTCTTTTATGCTGATTTCTTATAGCCAAAACCCTCTTATTTTTCCTCATCTTCTTGACCGATTCTCTAGTCCTCTAAACCCCAAGTTTCTGTCGACAAAGCCATTACAAAATCCTCATCTTTTCTCCACTATTACAAAAAGCCGAAAATACATAGCCATAGGGACATAGCCGAATTTTAAGGTCACTAAAGGCTAGACTTTTGTTGTCATTTAGGGGGTTAGATCTGCATCAGAATCGAGTAGGAGTTAACTGGAATCATTGACAGAAGGAACTCGTGGTAAGTTTTTCAAACCTATTCTTTATTTCGGGTTTTAGAAAAGCTAAAACCCTTAAACGTTAGGGAGGCTGTCGATTTGGGCTTGAAGCTCTAAGGGTTGTGATAACTATTTTATTTTGATAATAGTGTGTTCAAGAGGCTGCTAATAAAAGGCTTGGACAAGTGGAATGACTGGATCTAGACATAATCGCTAATCTCGGCAAAGGTAGGATCGCTAGTGCCTAAAGTATTAAAGGCCGAATATGGTAAGGGCTTAAATACGTAGTTGATTTCGATAGTTAGATTAATGTGTTAGTAGTCCAATTGTAGGTATTTCATGTGTGGATCTCGCCAATGTACCCCTATAAATCAGGTGTGCAACTGATACCCTCTTATAGACTAGATCGGCAAAAGCCGAAAACCCGAAACGCCAAAAAGCCAGTATTTTGGGAACTTGCGAGTGTACGAATGCTCGTGAGATTGACGGTGAAATAAAGTAATAAGACTGCAGAATGCACGATTCCGTGCATTTCGATATTTTGGGCTTAATGGGCTAAAGTCGGGATAATGGGCCAACGGGCCCAATTCGGTAAGAACACTCGGTAAGTGTTTCTGTTAGTATGTAAATAGTTATGATATGCATGAAAACCCTAAGAATAGTAAAATTACTAGAATACCCCCTATGTATGCAAAATTACCATTATACCCCTAGGTGTAAAATGACCATTATACCCCTAGGGTTAAATTTGTCTGAAAAGCATGATGATCTGATTCTGTATGATGTATGCCATGATTGTATATCTGTTGCATGGGGACATGGGTTATATTATGGAGGAAGCGTCCTGGTGGCTATGCCATAAATTATCTGATCTGGTGGCTTTGCCACATATATCTGTTCTAGTGGCTCTGCCACGGTTATCTGTTTCTGGTGACTCTGTCACATTATGCGCTCAGCACCATGCGCATATTTACGTGGCGTGTAGCGGTTGGGTGGGTCGAGTAGTCTCCCCACATGGTGAAAGGCTGGTATGGGGGTGTATATGGTTGGATATGGGTTGGGTTTCTGCATAAACATGTAATATCTGTTCTGTTTTGTTATGGGCCTAAGGGCTTTATTCTGAATCCTGTTCTGGGCTAAGGCCAACTTATTCTGTTTCTGTGGTTTGAGCTGATATAGACTATGGTTGGGTTAATTTACACACTAAGTTTTCCCAAAACTCACCCCTTTATTTTCATCCAAGCAGGTAATCCCCAACCATAGTGGGCTTGAAGTTGTGAGGGATTCGGAGTGGCCACACGCTCTGCAAATTTAGTTTTCTTCTGGTGAATTGGACATCCTTCCTATTTACGTTTAAGGTTTTGGGTTTTTAATTATAATAAGGCCGCTTTAATTATTTTATTTTATTTTTAAATGGTCTTGTTATGTTTAATTAAGATAGATATGATGTATTCTTAACTGTCAAAATTGGCTAGCCTTAGGGCGCAATTTCAAAACAGTACTTGATTTCAAAATAACACGACAACCAGTAAAGCTTCCGCAATAAAAATATTTTCCAAAATTGATCACTTTTCTTAAAAAGGACTTAATCGAATTGGTTTCCTAAAAATATACATGACGTTAAGGTGTGGCAATGGCGGTGTGCATGTCTAGGATTGGTTCCGAAGGGAGCTTGGTACTTAAGCAGTCCGATGGACTCACCTCCTCTTTTTCGGTTTCCTACCTAGTGCATAGCTTCCATTCACTTTAACCTAAAATGAAATCATCTTTTAAACCACTAAATAAGTTTTTAATTAAAAGCATAAAATATTTTGGACACTTCGATGTGGCACGTCGGATCCGATCATAATGTCTAGGCCGGGTTTGGGGTGTTACATTTAGTGGTACCAGAGCCTAGTTGTAACAACTCGGCTGTGGAATGGGTTTACAAAAACAAAGATTTTTGAAAACAAAAATTTTATAAATATTGCAAAAACTCAGTTTTCAAAATTTGGATCTTTAGAAGGTGGCATTCCGAATCTCCAGCCCAAGCACGTAAGTATTATTCTGAGCTTTTCTGAATATTTTTTGAATTATCTGTTTACACTCTGCTAGGATACTTTAGTTAGGGTGATACTGAAAACTATAGAAAATTTGATTAAGCCTGTAGCTAGACTGCGATTTTGCGGAAACAACCTTTGAATTACTATCTATTCATAAAACATCTGAACAAACATTGGAATTTTTAATGGATGCATAAAATTCGTAATCAGATAATATGATATGAGTACGAGAGCAGCTTGTGGAAGAGGCTGGAGACGTGGCCCCAGTGGTGCTAGAGCAGGAACTGCATCTTCTGGGCATATACCGACGGTATAGGAAACGGTACCAACGGCAACGAAGGTGAAGTCTCATGATTATGGTGCCAAGGATGATACCCTGTCGCAGGCAATGCTTCCTGTTCTGGAACGAGTTACCGGGGCAAGTACAGGCAACAGAATTCGAGGATCCATTTCTGAGCGACTCCGGGCTAATAGAGCAGAGATATTCAGGGGCGTATTTGGTGTAGCCCCAAATGTGGCAGAATATTGGTTGGACGCCATAGAACGGATTATGGACTACTCAGACTGCTCTGTAGAGCAGAAGTTGAAGGGAGCCGTGTCGTTGCTACGAGACGAGGCTTATCAGTGGTGGCTTACTGTGAGAGAAGAGACCCCAGCTGATAGGGTAACTTGGGAACTATTTAAGACAGCCTTTAAAGGGAAATATTTTGGGGCGAGTTATGTGGATGCCCGCAGGAAGGAATTCTTGAATCTGGTTCAAGGAAGTAAAACTGTTGCGGAGTACGAGGCTGAGCCGGTATGTCGTGGGCATAGTCACTACGGAATATGAGCGAAGTGTGCGCTTCGAAGATGGTCTTAGGGATGACCTTAGGGTGTTGATTGCTCCGCAGAGGGAGCATGATTTCGCGGTTCTGGTGGAAAAAGCTAAGATAGCTGAGGAGGTGAAGCGTGCTGGAAAGTAGAATCGGGAGAAGGATCAGAACCGTTTCCGGAGGGATTCAGGACCCTCTGGTGGCGCAAATAGGAATGGTAAGAGAGCAAGAGTGGAGGAGCCAATTCAAGCAGTTCCGATGAATGTTGTTAGACCACCAATCTGTGGAGACTATGGTAAAGTGCATCTAGGTAAGTGTAGGAAACGTTCCGGTGCTTATTTCCAGTGCGGGTCTATGGAGCATAAAGTTAAAGACTGTCCTCAGAGAGCTGATCAGGTTCAAGTTGCTGAACAGAGGGTTGCTCAACCCGTGAGAGGTGGACCACAACCACCGAGAGGACGTGGACAAAGTAAGGGCAGAAATGGAAATAGACGAGGTCGAGGGGCATCTGGCAGGGGTGTCAAAAATATTGAGGCTCGACAGCCAGTGTTGGTGTATCCAACTCATCGTCGAGAGGAGGGCAATGCACCCGACGTCATAACTGGTATGTTTTTGGTTTCTAGGATGCCGTATACTGCTTTGATGGATATTGGATCTACTCATTCTTATGTTGCATGTGCCATATCTAGGTCGTTGGGTGTGCACCCTGAGAAGATTGTGAGTGGGGTATCTGTACTAAGTCCCTTAGGTCACTCGGTTAAGGTAGACAAACTGTATAGGGATGTGCCCTTAGAATCGCAAGGTAACATTTTCCCTGGAGACTTGATGGAGTTACCGTTCAGAGAATTTGATCTCATTTTGGGAATGGATTGGCTTGTTAAGCATAGGGCGGCTCTGGATTGTGCTGCCAAGCGAATGGTGTTAAGGACCATAGAGAGAGAAGAGGTTATGGTGATAGGTGAGCGAAGGGACTATTTGTCCAATGGGGTGTCGGCATTAAGGGCTGAAAAGTGGATTAGGAAAGGTTGTGAGGCCTATTTGGCATTTGTAAGTCAGTCAAAAGTTGAGGGGCTGACAGTGGATAAGGTTAGGACCGTAAGGGAGTACCAAGATGTTTTTTCGAAAGAGCTTCTGGGATTGCCTCCGAACCGAGAGGTCGAGTTTGGAATCGACTTGTTTCCTGGAACGGCACCAGTGTCCATCGTACCGTATAGGATGGCACCGAAGGAGTTAGTGGAGTTAAAGGTGCAAATTCAAGAGTTGTTGGATAGGGGCTTTATTAGGCCAAGTGTGTCTCCATGGGGAGCACCGGTGCTATTCATGACGAAGAAGGATGGGACGATGAGAATGTGGATTGATTATCGCCAGTTGAACAAACTGACGATTAAGAATAAGTAGCTACTGCCGAGGATTGATGATCTGTTTGACCAACTTAGAGGAGCTTCTGTATTTTCCTAGATCGATCTTCGATCTAGATATCATCAGTTAAGGGTTAAAGAAGCAAATATTCATAAGACAGCATTCAGAACTCGGTATGGTCATTACGACTTTCTGGTGATGCCATTTAGACTGACGAACGCTCCTGCAGCATTTATGGATCTTATGAATTGTGTGTTCCAACCATTCTTGGATCGGTTCGTAGTCATCTTTATTGACGATATTCTGGTATATTCTAAAACTGAAGCGAAACATGATGAGCATCTCCGCATTGTGCTTCAAGTGTTAAGGGAGAAGGAACTCTATGCGAAGTTCAGCAAGTGTGAATTCTGGTTGAGGGAGGTAACCTTCTTAGGACATATGGTCTCTGTTGAGGGGATTAGGGCGGACCCTCGGAAGATTGATGCGATTCTGAAATGGAAGCCACCAAGGTCGATGTCAGAAATTCAGAGTTTCCTAGGGTTGGCAGGTTACTACAGAAGGTTTGTGGAAGGATTTTCTGTGATGGCAGCACCTTTGACAAAACTCATAAGGAAAGGGGTACCGTTTGTATGGGCAAAGAAGTACAGGAAGCTTTTGAGAAGTTGAAGAAAGTTCTGACTGAAGCACCTGTATTAATTCAGCCGGAGCCTGGGAAGGATTTTACTATGTACAGTGATGCATCACATGTAGGTTTGGGTTGTGTGTTAATGCAAGAGGGTGAGGTGGTTGCTTATGCATCACGACAGCTTAAGCCTCACGAAGGAAACTATCCTACTCATGATTTAGAGTTCGCAGCAGTAATCTTTGCACTTAAGATTTGGAGGCATTACTTGTATAGAGAAAGGTGTGTTATATACACGGACCATAAGAGTCTTAAGTATTTGCTAACTCAGAAGGAGCTGAACCTTAGGCAAAGGAGGTGAATAGAGTTGCTTAAGAATTATGATTGTTCGATTGAGTATCACCCAGGCAAGGCTAATGTGGTAGCCGATGCTCTAAGCCGTAGAGCTGTATCTGATCTGAGAGCAATGTTTGCTCGTCTGAGTATGTATGATGATGGTAGTCTATTGGCTGAGTTGCAAGTAAGGCCAACCTGGGTGGATCAGATTAAGGAAAAGCAGTTGAGAGATGAGTCTTTGGTTGCTCGTTTCCAACAAGTTAAGGAAAGGGAAACTTCTGAGTTTGGGTTGAATGGTGAAGGAGTTTTGTGTTTCCGAGGAAGAATTTGCGTTCCAAAGGACTCTGACTTAAGGCAGGAAATACTTAAGGAAGCTCATGGGGGACTTTGTGCCATGCATCCTGGACGGAATAAGTTGTATCACGACTTACAAGAATTGTATTGGTGGCCTGGGCTGAAACGGGAAGTAACGGAGTTTGTGGGGAAATGTTTGACATGCCAGCAAGTGAAATCTGAGCATCAACTACCTTCAAGACTTTTGCAACCAGTAAAGATACCACTTTGGAAGTGGGAGAGGGTAACCATGGACTTTGTGAGTGGACTACCGTTGACGCCATCAAAGAAAGACTCGATTTGGATGATTGTGGATAGGTTGACCAAGTCGGCTCATTTCATACCTGTCCGCACTGACTTTTCACTTCAAAAGTTAGCCAAGTTGTATGTGGCGGAGATTGTGCAACTTCATGGAGTCCCAGTTACGATTATCTCTGACAGGAATCCTAGATTCACATCTTGGTTTTGGCAAAAGTTACATGAAGCGTTAGGGACGCGATTGAACTTTAGCACGGCTTTTCATCCCCAAACTGATGGTCAGTCAGAAAGGGTTATTCAGATTCTAGAGGACATGTTGAGGGGATGTGTTATTGACTTCCGAGGTAGTTGGGAGGAGTACTTGCCATTGGCGAAGTTTGCGTACAATAACAGTTATCAGGCAAGTATTCGAATGGCACCGTATGAAGCACTATATGGAAGAAGGTGTCGTACACCTAGTTGGTGGACCGAATTAGGAGAACGGTAGGTTCTTGGACCATAGTTGGTAGCTGATACTGAAGATAAGGTCAAAGTAATCAGAGATCGACTGAAGGAAGCATCTGATAGGCACAAGTCGTATGCGGATTTAAAGCGTAAAGAGATTGAGTATTCAGTAGGTGATATGGTCTTCTTGAAGGTTTCTCCTTGGAAGAAGATATTAAGGTTTGGTAAGAAGGGAAGTTGAGTTCGTGGTTCATTGGGCCTTATTAGGTTTTGAAGCGAGTAGGCCTAGTGGCTTATCAATTGGAATTGCCTCCAGAGTTAGACAGGATTCACGATGTTTTCCACGTATCTATGTTAAGGCAGTATCGTTCTGACCCTACTCATGTCATGCCGGTTGCAGAAATTGAGGTGCAAACTGATTTGACCTTTAAGGAGGAGCCTGTGCAAATATTAGATCGAGATGTTAAGGTTCTAAGAAGGAAATCTGTTCGATTAGTGAAGGTGCTTTGGCATAATCATGGCAGAGATAAAGCTACTTGGGAGCCAGAAGAGGCGATGCAACAACAATACTTTCATCTGTTTGGATTAGGTAAAATTTTAAGGACGAAATTTCTTTAATGAGGGTAGAGCTGTAACGCCCTAGTTTTTGAGAATTCTGTGAATGTTGGCAAAATTTAAAATTTCTATGTTCTGTCTGCTTGGCGTAGGTTTAATTATGTTAGTGGGCCTCTAAAAGGCCCAAGCTTAAGTTAAAACCCGGTAATTTTAATTAATTTTAATTCCATAAGAAAAAGGGGGTTCTGGTCGACTGGGTTTTTAAGTATTAATTGGGTAAAATAAAATACAAGGAAACAGGTGGCAAAGTGGCATGTGACGCCACTGGGAAGGCTATAAAAGTGGCATGTGGATGCAAGGGAGAATTGAGGTTCAAGTCACAATGACAGCATATTAAGGGAATTATTTTTATGAGTATGAAAGGTAAGTAATGGAACTCAAGTAAAAGTCTGTCAGGAGGAGTTTGAGTTACTCAGGAGATTGAGCAAGGAGGGGATAAGGGAGAGAATTTAGGAGCTGATTAGGGAAAGCAGTGTTGGCCGAATGGTGGACTCTTGAGGAGCAAGAGTTGGCCGGCCAGGGGTTTCTCTAGGGGGCAAATTTCGGCTAGGTTAAGTGCCAAATATAAATTCGGCATTAGGGGAAAGTTGTGCCATTTCCTGACCATTCTTCCTCTTCTTTTCTTTTCTCCTCTCTTCATCAACTTCTTTTCTTCTTTTTGTCTGCCGAATCTCTCTACCATTCTGCTCATCTTCATCTTTTACAAGTTGTTTTCAAGCCCGATTGCTCAAAAAGCTGAAATCCCAAAAGCTTGATTTCTTTTGTGCTGATTTCTTATAGCCAAAACCCTCTTATTTTTCCTCATCTTCTTGACCGATTCTCTAGTCCTCTGAACCCCAAGTTTCTGTCGACAAAGCCATTACAAAATCCTCATCTTTTCTCCACTATTACAAAAAGCCGAAAATGCATAGCCATAGGGACATAGCCAAATTTTAAGGTCACTAAAGGCTAGACTTTTGTTGTCATTTAAGGGGTTAGATCTGCATCAGAATCGAGTAGGAGTTAACTGGAATCATTGATCGAAGGAACTGGTGGTAAGTTTTTCAAACCTATTCTTTATTTCGGGTTTTAGAAAAGCCGAAACCCCTAAACGTTAGGGAGGCTGTCGATTTGGGCTTGAAGCTCTAAGGGTTGTGATAACTATTTTATTTTGATAATAGTGTGTTCAAGAGGCTGCTAATCAAAGGCTTGGACAAGTGGAATGACTGGATCTAGACATAATCGCTAATCTCAGCAAAGGTAGGATCGCTAGTGCCTAAAGTGTTAAAGGCCGAATATGGTAAGGGCTTAAATACGTAGTTGATTTTGATAGTTAGATTAATGTGTTAGTAGTCCAATTGTAGGCAGTTCATGTGTGGATCTCGCCAACGTACCTGTAACACCCCTAACTCACGTCCGTCGCCAGTGGGGTTACGAGGTATTGCCGAAGAAAAACATAGTATTCGTACATTCACATAATTCTATAGATCTTATTCGTAAAATAAGATATATTAAATTATTAATCACATTGTATGCACGAATTATAATCCCCAAGTTCAAACGAATTCAAATCAAATGTTAAACCTTTGACTTCATAATTATTTACAAGTACTACTTAACCAAAAAAAACATTTCACATAGCTTACTATTCAAATCATGTACAGCATTAAAATTGGCTATTATAAAGAAAAATAAAATAAAACATACTTGGCAGTTCATTTAAAAACCAAACATGCCTATTTGCTAATTACAAAGCCATAAGCATTTGACCATTTTAATATAACTAATTTTAAGAACACATACCAACCACTAGTGTATTAATTTCCATATCATCTATCATTTGTAGAGTATAACCGCATAATTAAAACACCAATTATATCTTAAGAATAATTCACATCCTATAATAGCATATTAATACATCCAAATATCATAATAACTTGATATAACTCAATCAATTCATATATCAACAATGACATATGCGTAAATTTAAAAGTATATATGTTCTCATTAATTAACACCTATAGTAACAATATATATATATATATATATATATATCAATTATGCAAATTATAATCTATATTTATCAAATGGATTAAAATCGTAACTAAACCATCAAACCAAACATATCAAAACATCTAACTAAGAAGATTTTAAACCAAGCATAACATATAATAACTAAGCCATTTTCGCATGGCTTAAATACGCTTCTCATTCATATTGGATTCAAAAGATAGAATAGCTTATACATGCCATAAGTTTAAACTTAAGCTTTCGAGAGTACCAAAATATAGACGATAGTGTGATGAGCTTCACTGATGATCCCGAGCACGTAACAATGTCCAAAATCTATAAAATTAAGACAAGTAAACACATTCTCAAAATAAGCTATTTTAGCTTAGTAAGTTATAAGAAATTTAAAAAATTTAAAAGACATTAAAAGCTCAATTTGAGTAACCAAGTCCTACTACTAAAATCACATATTCAACCAAACTTGACTACCAATATATATATATCAATCTGTCAAGTTTAATCCCTAACATGTTCGAATATACATAAACTCTAAAAATAATAATAATAATAATTACTTAACACTTCCCTTCTTACCATTTAATACCTAGTCGAATGTTCACTCATATATAAAATAAATAATCAAACATTATTATATATATATATCATATCATTTTATTATTATTATTATTATTATTATTTATTTTATTTTATTCTTTTCAACTCATCCATCTCTCATTTTTCCAAATCTATCATACATATTATATTTATAACTACCCACCATATAATTACTAGTTCAATAATATCAACCACAAAGGTTTGATTACGTACCTGCATTATTCCGAACATAAATATTACACTACTACTCTTGCATTTGATAATTAGATCGTCTGATCATTTTCCTTCACCCGTTGTATTTGCACACTTAGTGCTATTGTTTAACTAGAAAAGCCATGAAATCGCACACTTAGTGCTTAATATTTTCCTTTGCACACTTAGTGCACGATAATCAAACTCGCACACTTAGTGCTCATTAACCAAACTCGCATGCTTAGTGAAATTTTCATATTTATTATTTCTATTTACGTTCGACAACACCAAGATTTTATATATTTCAGCTCGGCTCACACAAATATATAAATTATATTTATTTAAACCAACAATAAATATTTGCTTAATGACTTACCTCTGATTTCGACTTTACGGTTGAATTCGACTACTCAACGATTTTTTTTATTTTTCCCCGATCCACGTCTGATCTTTTTGGTTCTTGATCTAAAAATTTCCAAATTAATCTCATTCAAATAGAATTTCATTCATTTAGGTCCAAATACACATAATTGAGCAATTTATCAATTTACCCCTAATATTATGCACTTTTACAATTTAATCCAATTTTCTCAAAACACAAAATATGAAGAATTTGCATATACAATGCTAGGGCCGAATGTTCACTAAGCTTATATAAATCCTCCCATTTCACTAATTTCACAATCTAGTCCTTCAATTTAGTATTTTTTTTTCAATTTAACCCTAAATGCTCGAAATTACCAAAAATCCCAATACCAAAATGTTAATCTAACACATTTATTTTATTTTCTCACATCAAACGTAAATTTTATCAAACTATTAACAATGACACTTCATGAATATATCATCAATTTCAAAATTTCAAGCATGGGCTTTATAGTATTCAAAGCAACTATCTCAAAAGTGTAAAAATTAACAAAAACCAAACTCAAATCACTTACCTAATTGAACATGCAAGGATCGAAAATATCAAAGCTGAAACTTTCTTTTCTTTCTCTTAGTTTCGGCCAAAAAAATAATAGAAAGATGAACACTTTCATCTTTTATTAAATATAATATATTAACATATATTAAAGTATACCATAATGCCATAAAATATAATAAACAATTCAAGTCATTAATCCATGCATATTGGTGAGCCACCAATTCCTATTTATGGCCAAATTGCAACCTTAATATTCCATAATATAAAAACAATCATAATTTGGCCCTTATACATTAACCCTTAAATTTTCCATTTCTGTGATTAAACCATTTTTTCATCAATCGACCTCCAAACACTAAAATTTTTAAACGAAACTTTCACAAAAGCAACTTCACACATTTTAAACATAGAAAATGATATTTAAATATTATTCTAACTCGGATTCATGGTCCCGAAACCACCGTTCCAATTAGGGTCCAAATTGGGCTGTTACTTTATTTTTATTTAATACATTTTAATATTTCATTTACCTTTTTGTCCTTTATAATAATACATAATTTCATATATGCCAAACCACCAATCTCCACTATCATAAAGTAATGGTTTAATTGATAAATAGGGACTTCTACTTTAGTAAAACATGGAAAATAAACACTTAAACAATTAGAATGTAACTTTTGCATTTTACGCGATTTAGTCCTTTTTGCTTAATTAACTATCGAAACGATAAAATTTTTCAACGAAACTTGAATACCATCTTTTTGCCACTTTGTAAATATTTATAAAAATATTTACGACTCGGTTTATAGAAATGAGATCCCGATACCTCATTTCCTAAACCCACTTGACCTTAGGGTCATACCACTTGAACTTAATAAATCACTTATAAAACAAATATCACAATATCAAAAACATTTTTAAAATCACAATTAACTCGTAAATATTAAATATAATATTTACAAACCTACTCGTCTGATTTGGTGACCCCGAAACCACTGTTCCAGTTAATCCTAAAAACAGGCTGTTACAGTACCCCTATAAATCAGGTGTGCAACTGACACCCTCTCATAGACTAGATCGGCAAAAGCCGAAAAGCCAAAATGCCGAAAAGCCAGTATTTTGGGAACTTGCGAGTGTGCAAATGCTCGTGAGATTGAAAGTTGATGTATACGGTAAAATAAATTAATAAGACTGCAGAGTGCATGATTCTGTGCATTTCAATACTTTGGGCTTAATGGGCCAAAGTCGGGATAATGGGCCAACGGGCCCAATTCGGTAAGAACACTCAGTAAGTGTTTCTGTTAGTACGTAAATAGTTATGATATGCATGAAAACCCTAAGAATAGTAAAATTACTGGAATACCCCTATGTATGCAAAATTACCATTATACCCCTAGGTGTAAAATGACCATTATACCCCTAGGGTTAATTTTGTCTGAAAAGCATGATGATCTGATTCTGTATGATGTATGCCATGGTTTTATATCTGTTGCATGGGGACATGGGTTATATTATGGAGGAAGCGTCCTGGTGGCTATGCCACAAATTATCTGATCTGGTGGCTCTGCCACATATATCTGCTCGTGGCTCTCGCTACGATTATTCATTTCTCGTGACTCTGTCACATTATTCGCTCGCGACCATGCTTTGCATATTTATGTGGCGTGTAGCGGTTGGGTGGGTCGAGTAGTCTCCCCACATGGTGAAAGGCTGGTATGGGGGTGCATATGGTTGGATATGGGTTGGGTTTCTGCATAAACATGTAATATCTGTTTTGTTCTGTTATGGGCCTAAGGGCTTTATTCGAATCTGCTTGCAGGCTAAGGCCAACTTATTCTGCTTTACGTGGTTTGGTGCCGATATAGACTATGGTTGGGTTAATTTACACACCGAGTTTTCCCAAAACTCACCCCTTTATTTTCATCCACGCAGGTAATCCCCATCATATTGGGCTTGGAGCTGTGAGGGATTCGGAGTGGCCACACGTTCTGCAAATTTGGTTTTCTTCTGGTGAATTGGACATCCTTCCTATTTACGTTTAAGGTTTTGGGTTTTTAATTGTAATAAGGCCGCTTTAATTATTTTATTTTATTTTTAAATGGTTTTGTTATGTTTAATTAAGATAGATATGATGTATTCTTAACTGTCAAAATTGGTTAGCCTTAGGGCGCAATTTCAAAACAGTACTTGATTTCAAAATAACACGACAACCAGCAAAGCTTCCGCAATAAAAATGTTTTCCAAAATTGATCACTTTTCTTAAAATGGACTTAATCGAATTGGTTTCCTAAAAATATACACGACGTTAAGGTGTGGCAATGGTGGTGTGCATGTCTAGGATTGGTTCCATAGGGAGCTTGGTACTTAAGCAGTCCGATGGACTCACCTCCTCTTTTTCGGTTTCCTACTTGGTGCACAGCTTCCATTCACTTTAACCTAAAATGAAATCATCTTTTAAACCACTAAATAAGTTTTTGATTAAAAGCATAAAATGTTTTGGACACTTCAATGTGGCACGTCGGATCCGGTCATAACGTCTAGGCCGGGTTTGGGGTGTTACAAAATCTTCGGGTAAATCTCTAATTTCTTCAACTCTTCAAGGACCTTGTGTAATTTAACCAAAATTTGATTTATGAACATCCATATGCAGCCGAATTTTGGGTTGACTTGGTCCTCCATTTGGATGGTTTTGTAATCAAAATAAAGCTCTCAGACCTGTCCAAAAATAGTCGATGATTTAGAGGACCAAAGAATATAATTTAACCACTTTAATTAACCAATGTACTTAATTAATTAAAACTCAATTTATTAATGAAATATATTAAAATAAATTATTAAATATAACTTTATATTTTATTATTTAACTTAATCATGCATGGTCGACTTTATAGCTTGAAAATATAATATGCTCAAATTAATATAAAAGAAGCCATTTTCTGCATGAAAATTATATAACAAAGCATAAAATCACATTTTAATAATTTCTATGTCCTAATTTCATATTTTCATATATTTCATTAATTTATTAAACAATTATTTGGTTTTAACAACAAATTTAAGTAAAAAGGTGATGAATTATATAGGAAAAATCCTATATATTTTTCAGTTTACATAACTCTCTAACTTGGGTAACACGGCCAACCACACGTCTGTGTGACTAGCCTGTGTGCGCTTCGAAATGGCCTCACACACCCATGTGCTAGGCTATGCCAAACTTGTTGGGTATACTGACTTATGCCACACGGTCAGGTCACACACCAGTGTGTTGGGCCGTGTGGAGCATACTGACTTGACTTCTAATTAAACACCAAGGGACACACAACTGTGTCATCTGACCGTGTGTCACACACGGCTGAGACACACGCCTGTGTCTCTGCCCATGTGGACAAAAATAGGCTATTTACCAAGCCATTTTTCTCACCCAATTTTCATTCACCTAATCAACCAAATTTACATATAACCACAACTTCAAATGGCATTTAAACTCATCCAATCCAAGTTCAATTCATGCTATATCAATACCAACAACTACAAGGCACACAAGTACCACAAAATGCTATTCAATTTCATACCAAATTCACATTCTCAAATCACCAAAATGGTCGCTTCCAACTATGCACTAATTGGCTTAAAATCAAAAGTGTTTCTTTCTCAAATTTTCAACCAAATGGTACTCAAAATGCCAATTCATAAACAACAATTCACCACAAGCAATTACCAAATACATAACAAAGGCCATTTGCACACATATATATACATCACCAAATATACCAAAATAAGCCAACTCTCATGGCTATACACAAAACCAAACACTTAACATTTACAAGCCAACCCAAATGGCTAAATCCATTACCAAACCATATACCAAAATGACCATAACTCCTATACATGCCATATAACCAAAAACATGAGCTCAAAAGTACCAAAGTGAAAGCTCGATAGTGTGATGCAATCTCTGACGACTCCCAATCCAAGTTAGCTTCGATATTCACTAAAAAGCATAAAAAAAAAGTAAACAAAGTAAGCTATAAAGCTTAGTAAGCTCGTATGCTAAGTAAGCAAAACTTACCAACCTACAATTTAATAACATAAACATCAAATAGTGCAATTCAAATTTGGAGCATAACTTAACACATATATTCAATCCAAGGATTAAACACAATTTCCATCAACTTCTTCAATTTGATGATTGTATAGTTCACGTACATACCTGTACAAGCTCGTATCAATTTCTTACTCATCCATATCTTTGATATACCCGTTGAACCATTTGGAATACTATCGGATACTTGAGAATCTCACACCCTAAGTACCAATACATAGCCGAAGCTATCTAAATCTAATATCACACATAATGCTCACTCTCGAGCTATCAACGGGTCTGCTCACACAAGCTAACGAGAATCTGTAACACATGCCAGATAACTCAGCCACGGGTAGGATGTACGGACCAGCACCCAAATCACATAACCACTAATGACATGTCATTCGTATCCTAATATGTTCCTAAGGTTCAACGAGGGTTTCATATTTGCTGAATTATAATAAAGCATTTAAAACATGATTATATTAATCCTTATTAACATACGAACTTACATCGATCGCAAAAACGACGAAATAGATCGATTAAGCCAAAACCGTGTTTTTCCCCCGATCTAGATCTGAACTTCATTTTTCTTGATCTATATAATATCAAATTCAATCTATTCACTATTCATTCTATTCAATTTAACCCAAAATGTATCTTAAGGAAACTTTGCACTTTTGCCCCTAATATTTTAACATTTTTACAATTTAGTCCTTTACTCATAAAAACACAAATTTATGCAATTCAATTTCAACCCATCACAGCCGAATATCAATTAAGTCTCTAGCAACCCAAAATTTTCATTTATTTCTCAATTTAACCACAAAATTTCTACATTTCTCAATTTAATCCCTAATTGACAATTTTACTAAAAATCACTTTACAAATGTTGTTTATCTAACAACAAGCATACATTTTCTATCATCAAACATCAAAATACACATATATTCATCAATGGAAAAACCCTAAACCTTTAACATTTTTGCAAATTAGTCCCTAGGCTAGCTAGATTAAGCTACAACAATCTCAAAAACATAGAAATCATTAAAAATGAGACAAAAATCATACCTAATTGCAAGAAATAAAGTTGCCGAAACTTGAAAGCATAAAAATGGCTTCTCAAGCCCTAAAATTTGATTGTAGAAGATGATATGAGCATAAAATTTTGTTTTATTTTATTTAATGAACCTTTATTTACTAAATACCAAAATTAACCTTAATGAACATTAAATATTTCACTAAATGCCAAACCATTATCATTCGTTAACTCATTAATGGGTTAATTACCACTTGAGGACCTCTAATTTAGTATTCCATAGCTATTAGACACCTTTAAATAATAGAACACAAGTTTTACACTTTACGCGATTTAGTCCTTTTTATCATATTGAGCAAGCAAAAGATAAATTTTCTTAATGAAATTTTCACACAATCATACTGTAGACCTCAAAATAATAATAATAAAATAATTATTTTGACTTCATATTTGTGGTCTTAAAACCACTATTTCGATTTGACTAAAAATGAGCTATTACACCAAGTGGGGCAAATTGCTAATGCATTAAGCTCAAGACAGCAAGGAGCATTTGTAACTCCCCTCACCCGTTTCAACGCTAGAATAGGGCATCTCCAGACTTATTAAACAATTCAACATATATGTCACATACAATTACAACTTCATGTAATTATCATTTAACAACATTTACATTGTCCCTAATACGAGCCTACGAGGCCCAAAACATGCATTTGGGGTGGTTCGGGACTAAACCGATAATTTATGAAATTTCTAGAAAACTTAGAAACTTTTACAAAATACAGGGGACACACGCCCATGTGGCCTAGCCGTGTGTCTCACACGGCCAAGGCCACACGTATGTCACAGGTCATGTCCCAGCCTGTGTTCGAATCTGTGTAACTCTCTAACTTAGGTTACACGGCCAACACATATGCCCGTGTGCCCTAAAAACTGGCCACACACGCCCGTGTGCCAGGCCGCGTGCTAGGCCGTGCCAAACTTGTAGGGTATATTGACTTAGGCCACATAGGCAAGTCACACGCCCGTGTGTTGAGCCGTGTGGAGCATACTGACTTGGTTTTTAATTCAACACCATGGGACACACGGCCGTGTAACTTGACCGTGTGTCACACACGACTGAGACACATGCCTGTGTCTCTGCCCATGTGGACAAAAATAGGCTATTTACCAAGCCCAAATTTGCATACACCTACACCAAACCAAATGGCACCAAACATGGCATAAAAAGGCATTTAAACTAACTAAATCAAGCCTAATTCATGCTAGTTCTATACCTTCATCCACAATGCACACAAATAACAAAATAGGCCATTCCATTTACACCAAATTCATATTCACAATTCAACTAAATAGACACTTTCAAACATGCATCATTTTGCTCAAACTCACAAGCATATAACTTCTCAAATATCAACCACTCATTAGAAGAATTAATATAAAAATTATCAACACAAGAAAAAGGTCATTTGCATATATATTTACACAACCAAAACAACTAAAATAAGCCAACTCTCATGGCTATACACAAAACCAAATACTTTGTAACACCCCAAACCCAGCCTAGACGTTACGGCTCAATCTGACTATGTCACATTGAAGTGTTTTCTTGTAAAGAGAGATGTCATTGAAAACCCATTCTATGTTTAACCTCTTTGTGATCTTAACAATGATTTTAAGATGTCTCGTTCATTTTCAAGAGTTAATCATATTGTAACACCCCAAACCCGGCCCAAACGTTACTACCGAATCTGGCGTGTCACATTGAAGCGTTACTAGAAAAGTCATGTTTTATCTAAAGTCTTTCTTAGTGTTTAAAGAATATCCTCGTTATAGATTAAAGTGAATGGAAGTTGTGCACTAGGTAGGATGCCAGAAAATAGGAGGTGAGTCAATTAGACTGCTTAAGTACCCAACTCTCCATGGATCCACTCCTAGACATGCACACAACTATTGCCACACTTTAACTGAGTGATTGTTCATGGAAAACCAGTTCGTTTACAACCATTTGAAAAAGTTATTAATTTTGAAAACATTTTCGTTACGGAAACTTTGCTTTGTTATCGTGATATTTTAAAATCAAGTAACCTTTTTAAATTGCGCCCTAAAGCTATTCAATTTCAGACGATTAAAACAATATCATATCTAAGCTAACAAAACATACTAAAAATAATTAAAAGTAATTAAAGCAGCCTTATTACAACTTAAAACCCAAAACTATTAAAGTAAATAAAGGCTGATCAAATCACGAGAAGAAAACTGAATTTGCAGAACATGTGGCCACTCTGAATCCCTCCAGCTCCAAGTCCACCAATCTAAGGCTCACCTGCAAAGATAGGAAAAAAAGGGTGAGTTTGGAAAACTCAGTGTGTAAAATAAACCCAACTAGAGCCTATATCGGTTCAAGCTTTATTGGGCCTAAGCCCTATCCAGAAATAGAATTAACTGGGCCTTAGCCATATTCAGAAATCAGTGTGGCCTTTAAGCCCATTATAGTAACAGAACATATATTATGCATGTATGTGGAAACCCAACCCATATCCATCCGTATACACCCCCGTACCAACCTTTCACCATGTGGGGAGACTACTCAACCCACCCATCCGCTACACGCCACAAAATTTTGCAGCATGGCTGCCAGAACAGATAATGTGATAGAGTCACCAAATACAGATATTTGTGGCAGAGCCACCAGAACAGCTATTTGTGGCATAGCCACCAGAACAGATATTTATGGCATAGCCACCAGAAATAGATATTTGTGGCATAGCCACCAAAACGCTTCCTCCATCAATATAACCCATATCCCGTGCAACAGATATACATGTCATGACATACAACATACAGAATCAGAATATCATGCATTTTAGTCAAAATTAACCCTAGGGGTATAACTGTCATTTTGCACCTAAGGGTATAATGGTAATTTTCATACTTAGGGGTATTTTAGTAAGTTTACCATTTTAGGGTTTTCATGCATATTACAGCCATTAACGTATTAACAGAAACACTTATCGAGCGTTTTTACCGAATTAGGCCCGTTGGTCCATTAACCCGATTTCGGCCCATTAAGCCCAAATATACCGAAGTGCACGAAATTGCGCACTCTGCAATCTTACCGCTTGAGATTACCAATATTAACAAACAAACTATCTCACGAGCGTTCGCACGCTCGCAAGTTCACAAAATATCAGCTTTTCGACATTTCGGCTTTTCAACTTTTGCCGATCTAGTCTATAAGTGGGTGTCATTTACACACCTGTTTTTCGACGAAACGTTGACAAGTTCCACACACAAGTTTCCTACAATCAGTTACTAACACTTTAAACTATGAATCTATAACAACTTATATACAAATCCCCTTACCAATAATTGGCCATTAACACCTAAGGCACTAAAGTTCTTACCTTTGCCGAAATATGGACTAGATCTAAATCTAGTCGTTCCAATTATCCAAGCCCTCGATCAGTAGCCTTTAATCCACACTAGAGCAAAACAAATCAAATAACACCACTAAACCCTTTTAGTTTAGTCGACAGGTACCCTTTGCATATAGGGGTTTTCGGCTTTTCTTTAAATTACCAATTAATGGATAGAGAAGGGATTCCGAGAACTTACCAAAGATTTACTTGCCAAAAATGTTCCCAAGTACCTTCTTATTCCAGATTTTTTGTAGATCAAATCCCTAAAATACAAGGAGAGAACAGATCTAGATGTCCAACCGAGTTAGCCTTCAAAGCTCTTCGCTGTACACCCCCTTGTCTACACTAGCACACACAAACCAAAAATAAAGAGGCACAAATGCCCTTAGTCCAAACGTTAACCACCCTTAAAGGGGTTTCGGCTTTTACCTTAAATCATGAGTAACTAAAGAAAGATTCGAGCACTTACCTATACCGTTATGACACTACTCCCGATCTACTGTAGATCCAACCACCGTACAAGAAGGGAAAAATATACTCAAGGATTCGGCTTCAGTACGCTGCCAAGAGTCCTGATCAGACCCCAACTCCTTCCCCACGCATGCAGTAAAAACTCAACCTTCCATGGGCGAGGTGAGGCTAGAACCCCAGACCTCCGTCCGCCCTTGCGCCCTTGCGCCTTCGCCCGTGCTGCTGGCCACTGCACCACGCTTCTCCCTTTACTAATATAGGGTCACAATTAATCTTAATCTATTCCTGCTGAAGCCTCGGTGACTTGCGAAATAAAAAAGAACTTTTGCCTGCTATACATCTCGAACCTGGGACCTTCTAAACACACACACACTGCTTGCCACTATACCGAAGTTTCTTTCATGACATAATCCTTTCACAATTAATTTATAACCTTACCTGCTTTAGTTCTGGCCCACTTTAATAAAAGGAAAAATAAAATAGAATTCGCCTTCCCCTGGAATCGAACCCACATCCTCTTGGCATGCCTAGCACGCTGCTGCCACTGCGCCACAAGCGCTCCTTGTGTTGGATTATGCTCGTAACTCCTTTTAACCCCTATTTTAACCGCAACCTAAATACTAAAAAAAACCAGCCATTTACGCATGCCGTGCCTTGAACCCAGGCACCTCCCATGCCCTCCTAGCGTGCTTAGCCACTGGGCCAGGTGCTCCTTTATGCCCAGTTTCTGCCCAACTTATTTTTAAGGCTTAATGCCCAGATTTCCTTAAGAGGCAAAATTTAAGAATTTTGCTAAAGCTATGGGCCAAACCCCGAACTTTTTCCCACACTATAAACCCTTCGTAATTTATTTAATTACTAAACTAAACATACTAAATAATAATAATAATTAAAACATCCAAATTATTTGGGCCATCTTCTACCCGAACCCAGACTCAAGGCCTAATACTTCCTAGGCCCAATTTTTGGTGCGTTACACATATTAAAGCATCATTAGTTTTTAAAATGTTATTTCTTGCAGAAGCTCTTAAAACCGATTACGTACTCGTGGTGTTTTTGGGAAAACTTTTACCTTTGTGAAAACCCGCGTCTTTTCCTACTGCTAGCAATTATAAATCAAAATAAACAAAAACCCAAATTAAAGTAAAAATCCATAAAGGCCTTATTACAGTAAAACTACCCAAAATAAAATTACTTATAATTTAAACCAAAAATAAAAGTATGCGTGGTTGTGTGGCCACCTTTGAGTCCCTCGCTGATGCGAGCGCGCCCAGCGAACCCCGTCAGTCAAGTCTCCTTAGTCAAGCCTTGCATAACTGGCAAGCTGATCCCAGTTTGTTTCCAGCTCCACGAGCTCCGACCAGTTCAAATTTAGCTCATTTGAGCTCGAATCTGCTCAATACTTTAGTCTTTAATTATGCCTTGTTTAATTAAATGCATCTTTAGTTAATGTCATGCATTATTGATCTACATATTTTAATTATGACATGCATTATGTGTTCTGCATTTAATAAAGCCATGCATTATGTAACTCCATGTTAGTTTAAGTCGACTTCATTAAATTAAGTCTTGCATTAAGTAACTCATTTGTTCATTTAGTTTGCATTTTAAAACCATGCATTTAAGCATCTTAGTTTAATAAATGAGTTGCTGGACATTTATTCAACTCATCTTAGTTTAATTAATAAGTGTTTTTGTTGAACTTTATTTAATAAGTGTTGCTCTTAATTAATCTAGTTACTAGGATTATTTATTGATGCATGAGTTAAAGTTCATTTAATAATGCTTCTCTTAATTAAACTAGTTGCTGGAATAAATGATGCATAAGTGTTAGTTCATTTTTAAGTTAGTTGTTAATTTGTTTTAAGCTTAATATTTGAATAAATGTGTCGGTTACATGTGTTAATTGCAAGTGATTTTTCAGCTCACATCCATTACATTTAAAGGTTGTTATGCGTTCAATAAGGTGACTTTTCAAGAGATTTCGGTTACAAAGCAAGAGGGTTGTTATAAAGAAGGTTTATACATCATTTAAAGGAGGTTTAAGGAGCATGTTATCATCCAAATTAATTTTGGCAGCAACCTTTCCACTACCAGCCCTTTTTGCCTTTTCAAAGGTTATTTCAAGCATTCAAACATCATTAAGAAGCTGATTAAGAAGATGGTGTCCATTCGGCTGACTTAAGGCTAACTCAAGATTCATTTTTCAAGCACTTAAAGTTATTCATTCAGCTGAATTAAAGTGAATTCAAGGATAGAGTTATTTGGCTCAAGAATGTGAAAAGACTTGAGTTAAATTTCAGCTTTTAATTGGCACATTAAGTTGAATGTTTGTGACCATTAAGCTAGCCTATTTTAGCACTATAAATAGGTGAAATCAGCCTTTTAAGGAGATCTTTTTGCTTAGTTTAAAACATTATTGAACTTATATGAAATTTGTGAGATTTTTTTCTTTCATATTTCATTGAAGAACTTATTGGCTTATCAATCTCACTAGTGGCGCCAATCTGCCTTCTTCTTTATCCTGAACTTATCACTATCAAATAATGTGGCGTTCACCCTTATACCAAGGTTCCTACTTTGCTAAGTAGTGAGCCGAGTCGAGTCTATGCGAGTTTGCCCAATCGTCTACGAAGAAGTATCGTTCAGTTTGTTGAGAGGATGTTTTAAGTGAATAATGGCAGAAGCTATGTAAGAAGGGTTCAAAGATGAGTTTATGGATATGAAGTTTATGTAGGTTCGGTTATAGAAAAATAATAAAAGATAGAGATAAATATAGTAATTGGATAATAAACAACAGATGTGAAGTGAATTGATGGTTCAATTATGATGAAACGAAAGGATGGAATGGAATTGAATGGAAATGATCTCAAAAACAAACACGAACCAATATTAGAAAATATTGACCAGATGCTTATAATTTTTCAAGGTGGTCAGATGGAGAATAGGAGAACCTCGACCCGCTACTTAGCAAAGTAGGAACCTTGGTATAAGGGTGAACGCCACACTATTTGATAGTGATAAGTTCAGGATAAAGAAGAAGGCAGATTGACGCCACTAGTAACCTAGATAAGCCAACGAGTTTTTCAACGAAATACCCCATTTTCTGGCTTTTCAGCCTTTTGGCTTTTCGGCTTTCAGCCTTTGTAGTTTCACATCCAGTGACAGTGTTCACACACCTGTAATGAACTGTTGTCACCACACACTAGAGATCAAAGCACCTATGATTCACAACAATCCACCATTAGTCATATTCGTGGTAAATCCGAAACCTAAGTATTGCGAACACTCTAACTGATTCATTGTTACTTACCAATCCACCAATCGTCGGACCCTTCTTGCTCCACACCAAACGAACTCTCTCCAAAACTTTAACCTTTAACCGAAACAGTTAACCGTTTCATCAGAAGTTATAATCCCTTGTAAATATAAATAATACTTAAAACACTTACCACGAGTGACAGGATACTTATTGCGAAAGGACAATTGGCCTACCCCCCTTGACTACGGAGATCACGCCCCTAGCAACATTCGGCAACCACGGAGTTAAGTGATAGCCAAAAGGTAAAATAAGGGTAAATGAGTAGGGCTCATAGAAAAAGAAGAAATTGCAAACCTGAGAGAAGAAAAGACTAACCAATAATTGGCCTAGACTCCAATCCAGATGTTGCCCAAGTAACACAAGAGATATTCAGTTTAAGCAAAAGAAAATAGCACAATTGAGAGGAGAGGAAGAGAAGAAACAGCCACAAATGCAAGAGGAATTCGGTCAAAAGGGTAGTGTTAGAGTCAGGGAGAGAGAGGAAGGAGTATATTCGGCCAAGGAGAAATAGAGTGAGGGGAAAAGAAAAGACAAAATAGAGTCAATAAGTACCTACTCAAAACCGAAACAGTGGCTAGGGTAATAGGCCTATTCGACAAATTGGAAAGGGAGGAAGGAAGAATCGAATCACCCTACCGAAAGATGTATGAAAATAAAAATAAAGCTCGACTTCAGAAACGAAGAGTGAAAAGCATCACAATTTGCAAAAACCCGAAATGAAGTGACCACAACTCACCTATAGCCGAAATCCTGAGTGATCGGTGCCCTATTCGGCCACAACTCTTTTACACCTCAACCTCCACTTTTTCCTCCCCTTCTCCCTCTCCTAAAATCTCTCCAAAAATTTAGCTAACATGATCCCTTACTTCCCTCAACAACCCAACCGACCAAGTGTAAGAGTTCTAGTGATACATAACCATCCAAGCGGCAACATGCGAAAATAAAACACCCTTGAACGTGGCAGGTCTCGAACTTAAGACCACTACACATCCCAACACGCCACCTGCCACTAGACTAGCAGGTACTCCTTGTCATGCCTTACCCACAATAATTTAAGAAGCCTACTATCAAAAGTAAGGGTTTATTCAAGTAGGAGCAAAAATTTGCTTCAGCCAGGGCTTGAACCCACAACTTCCCAAATGCTCCCAGAGTACTAAACCAGTAAGGCAAGCATACTACCACATCACAACACACAAAAATAATTCAACAGGGGTTTCTAAGAATTTGGGGCATTACAATTCTACCCTCCTTAAAGAAATTTTAGCCTCAAAATTTTACCTGATCAGAATAGGTGAGGGTATTGTTGTCGTATCGCCTCCTCAGGTTCCCACGTAGCCTCCTAAAAATTGTGATTTCACCAAAGAACTTTCACTAATGGAATTGATTTCCTTCTCAATACTTTCACTTTCAATCCAAATCTAGGCTGGTTCCTCCTCGAAAGTCAGATCTGGTCTTACTTCAATCTCCTTAATCAATACCACATGCGTAGGATCAGAGCGGTAGCGCCTCAGCATCGAGACGTGAAACACATCGTGAATCTGCTCTAATTTTGGAGGTAACTCTAGTTGGTAGGCAACCGATCCCACCCGTCTTAAAATGCAGTAAGGCCTAATAAACCTTAGGCCCAACTTGCCCTTACGCCCAAATCTCAATACCTTTTTCCACGGTAAAACCTTCAAAAAGACAAAATCTCCCACAGAATACTCAATTTCTTTACAATTCAAATCCTCATAAGACTTCTATTTGTCTGATGCCGCCTTCTATTGATCCTCAGAATCAGATACTAACTCAGGACCCAGAGCACACCGCTTGCCCAACTCAGTCTAACATGATGGAGTACTACACCTATATAGTGCTTCGTAAGGTAACATCTGTATCCTAGACTGGTAACTATTGTTATAATCAAACTCTGCTAGCGGCAAGTACTCCTCCTAACTACCTTAGAAGTCAATTACACAACTCCTTAACATGTCCTCCAGTATCTGAATTACCCTCTCCAACTGACCATATGTCTGAGGATAGAACGCAGTACTGAAGTCCAACTATGTGCCCAGAGCTTTATGTAACTTCTTCTAGAATTGAGACGTAAAGCGAGGATCTCTATCTGATATTACGGAAATTGGTACCTCATGCAGTCTCACTATCTCGGATAAATACAGCTTAGCCAGTTTCTGCAACGAGTAATCTATACGAACCAATATGAAATGGGTAGTTTTGGTCAACCGATCTATGATAACCCACACCGAATCTTTCTTAGAAGGTGTTAGTGGTAGCCCACTTACAAAGTCCATAGTTACTCTCTCCCATTTCTACAGTGGAATCTTAACCAACTGAAGCAACCCAGAAGGCAACTGATGTTCTGCCTTAACCTGCTGGCAAGTCAGACATCTCCCCATAAAGTCCGTAATCTCTCGCTCAAGACCTAGCCACCAATAAATCTCACGGAGATCTCTATACATATTATTTCCACCTGGATGTATAGCATAGGGGCTACTATGCGCCTCTCGCAGCAAAGTCTATCTTAAATCAGTATCCTTAGGTACATAAATTCTGCCTCGAAAACAAAGTACCCCTTCATTATTCAGCCCAAAATCCACAGTATCACTATTCTCGATCTGATAGAATCGATAACCCAATGACTCGTCTTTCAGCTGTTTACTCTTAATCTACTCAATCCACACTGGTTTAACTTGGAGATCAGCCAACAAACTACCATCACCGAATAAGCTAAGACAAGCAAACATTGCTCTCAAATCAGTTATAACCTTGCGGCTCAGCGCGTCGGCCACCATATTTGCCTTACCAGAATGGTACTCAATCAAGCAATCATAGTCCTTAAGTAGCTCGACCCGTCTACGCTGCCTAAGGTTCAGCTCTTTCTGAGTGAAGAGGTACTTGAGGCTCTTGTGATCCGTGTAAATGATACACTTCTCACCGTACAAGTAATGCCTCCATATTTTCAAGGCAAACACCAACACGGCCAACTCCAAGTCATGGGTCAAATAATTCGCCTCATGCGTCTTATGCTGATGAGACGCATAAGCAACCACCTTACCTTCTTGCATCAACACGCAACCCAAACCAACGTGTGATGCATTGCTGTAAACAGTAAATTCCTTTCCAGACTCCGACTGTATCGAGACAGGGGCCTCAATCAGAACTTTCTTGAGCTTTTCAAAACTCTCTTGCTGCACATCAATCCAAATAAATGGTACGCCCTTACGTAGTAGCTTAGTTAAGGGTGCGACAATCAGTGAAAACCCCTCTACAAATCTTCGGTAATACCCAGCCAGGCCTAGAAAACTGTAAATTTTTTACACGGTCTTAGCCTACTTCCAATCTGCAATAGCCTCAATTTTCCAAGGATCAACCCTAATTCCCTCAACAGATACCACATGCCCAAGAAATGTTACCTTACGTAACCAGAATTCACACTTGCTGAATTTGGCGTATAGTTGTTTCTCTCTCAAAATTTGCAGAAACACCCGTAAATGTTCATCATGTTCACTCACTCTCAGTCCTCGAATACACCAGTATATCATCGATAAATACTCCCACAAACTAATCTAGATAGGGTTGAAACACTTTGTTCATCATATCCAGAAAAGTTGTCGGTGTATTTGTCAGTCTAAAAGGCATTACCAGGAACTCGTAATGACCATAACAAGTCATAAACACTGTCTTGTGCACATCGGCCTCTTTAACCCTCAATTGGTGATACCCCGAACGGAGATCTACCTTAGAAAAAATTGATACCCCATGCAATTGGTCGAACAAATTATCAATCCTCGGTAAAGGGTATTTGTTCTTAATGGTCAACTTATTCAATTGTCTGTAGTCGATGCACATACGCATGGATCCATCCTTTTTTTTAACAAATAAGACTGGTGCTCCCCATGAGGACACACTCAGTGATCCAATAGTTCTTGAATTTTGGCCTTAAGCTCTACAAGCTCTTTTGGTGCCATTCTATAAGGGGCGATGGACGCCGGAGCTGTACCAGGAAGGAGCTTAATCTCGAACTCCACTTTACGTTCTAGAAGTAATCTCGAAAACTCTTTAGGGAAGACATCCGAAAAATCCTTAACAGTCCTGATATCCTTCACCGGAGAGTCCTCAACACTTGAAACACTGACATAGGCCAAGTACGCTTCACAATCCTTGCGAACCAATTTCTCGGCCCTTAGTACAGAAATTACATTACTCAAATAGTTCTGTCGTTCCCCAATTACCACTATCTCGTCACCGGATTCAATTCTCAGTACAACTCACTTAGTGGCACAATCCAAGCTTACACGATGTTTAACTAACCAGTCTATGCCCAATATTAAATTGAATTCTTCGAAAGGCAGCTCCATAAGATCGGCCAGAAAGATAACTCCTTGTGTCTCCAAGGGAACATTTTTAAACATCTTATTTATTTGAATGGACTGCCCCAGCAGACTCAATACAGTAACTCCCCTCGAAGTATTCTTAATCGAAATCCCCAAGTTCTCAGTAAAATTACAGGCAACATAGGAATAGGTAGATCCTACATCTATCAATGCAGTATAAGGTATCTTATGGATAAAGAACGTATCCGTTACAACATCTGAAGCATCTCCATCTTCACGGTGACGTGCAAAGATAAACCAAAGGTCGGCCGCCTGCGCCTCGCATGATGACCAAAGACATCCGCGGTGGCTCGTGTCCACGTCCCCACCATTTCCACCCCTGGCCTGACCACGGCCTCTCGGTGGCTACTGAACAACTCTAAGTGGCTGACCAGTACCCATACCAATATCTTGCATCTGGTCGGGCCTCCGCGGACAATCCTTAACCCAGTGCTCCAACAATCCGCATCTCAAACCTGCACCCAACTTCCTCCAGCATTCGCCCTGATGGCGTTTCCCACAATCAGCACGAAATTACGATCCAACAGTAGCAGCAGTAACAGCAGGGGTCCTGTCTCTAACTGGCCCATCAGGTCTGGGCCTTTTCTTAAACCTCTAAAAAGAATTTGAGGGCTCAGCATCCCTCTTACCTTTACCTTTCTATCTGCTTTGGTGCTCAGCGCGCGTCACATCCTCGGTAATTTTTGCCTTGTCAACCAGTGCTACGAAATCCTGCTCCCTCTGAGGAGCTATCAGAACCCTTAAACCATCCCTAAGGCCATCCTCAAACCAAACACACCGCTCATATTCTATAGCCACCATCCCACGTGTATAGCGACTCAGTCGTAAAAATTTAGTTTATTTATTGATTGATTTACGATGTATTGTTGCTTGATAACACGGTGTGTGAAGCATGAAATTTATACTAATAATCGTTTAACTGAAGCTTCCATGGGGTGGTTTACTAGCAACTAAGGTACGCCACTTGTTTGATTTATTCTGTGTTTGATGTGCATGAAACTAATTGCTTAATTTTATTTAATTGAGGCTTAATTGATGTCAATAAATTTAATTGAATTTGTGTATATATATTTTAATTAATCGTAGTTAAATCAAGTTTAATTGGCCATTAAAATATGCAAAATCAGGTTTTAAAACGAGTTTTTGGCAAAAAAAGGTGTAGTGGTTTTCACACGGGTGTGTTAGGGGTTGCACACGGGCGTGTGGGTAAGTGACATGGGCATGTGAGATTTCCACACAAATGTGTGCGATCTACCAAAAAGTTTTTCATGACACGAACACGGGAATTTAATGACACATGGGTTGGGGGACAGATGAGTGGGTTTTTGGGGGTTTGAATTTTTGTCTTTTTAAATTGGTATTCTAATTTGTTTAAGTTACGATTTAGTCTTGAAAATTGATTAGTCTAATTAGAGACCTAGATGATAAGGAAACTTAGTAAAATTTTACGATTTGTCTCGTGATGGGTAAAATCTGTTAGAAACACATTTAATTTGTAATTTGAAATAGATTTTGATAGTTGGTATTTATTACAATTTAGTCTCTAATAGTAAAAATTGAATTAGGCATAGCAAACGAACTCAGTTTAAGCTGAAATTTTTAGGCTTGTATAATTCTGATTAAAAGAAGGTCGATGAACATTTAGATCTAAAATCGAGTTAGTTTTACCATGGATGGTAAAATGAAAAAAATGCCCTTAAGTTAAATTATCTAGGAAAAGTTTAAAATTGGCTCATAATTTTCTTTCGCGTTAATAATTAACTAATAATTGGATAAGATTGAGGTGTTATAAGGTCGGGGTGTGTCTTGGGTGGTCGTTAGCCAGAGAGTCACTTAGGCGGTTAATGTAATGCTTCAAATTTGGGTCGGTCCGTCCCGGTCAGGTTTGGGGTGTCATAACATACTTTTAAACTGATTCTAATTCTTAAAAGGTTGGGTTGGTTGGAATAAAATTAAACGAAATTAGCAAGTATTCGATAGATGTAAACTGAAAATAATATAGGATTTTTCCTATGCAATTTATCAACTTTTTACTTAAATTCATTGTCAAAACTAAGCGATTGTTTAATAAATTAATGAAATATGTGAAAAATATAAAATTAAGACATGGAAATTATTAAAATGTGATTATATGCTTTATTATATAGTTTTCATGCATAAAATGGCTTATTTAGATTTATTTGAACATATTATATTTTTAAGACATAAAATGGGCCATGCATGATTAAATTAAATAATAAAATATAAAATTGTATTTAATAATTCATTTTAAAATATTTCATTAATAATTTGGGTTTTAATTAATTATTTAAATTGGATAAATTTTGTTCTTTGGTCCTTTAATTTATCTATTTATTTTGGACAAGTCTGATAGCTTTGCTGGATTACAAAAAAACCATTCCAGATTGAAGACCAAGTCAACCCAAATTCGGCTACACATGGTTGTCCACCTAAACCACTTTTTTGTTTAATTACAATAGGTCTTTGCAATGTTGAAGAAATTAGAGATTCGCCAGAAGATTTACATTTGATTGAGTCTCAGTCCTGATTTGTTATGGCATTTAAATTGCTTAAAAATCAAGAAAAATTCAACTCAAAATCCACTAAGCATGGCCGACCACTCATTGGAAAAGCTTGAAGAGACTAAACCTCTCTATTTTTAGCAAACTATCCTCCTCTCTTCACCTATAAATAAGAGCTCATTTGATCCCTCATCAATCATCAATCATCCCTCATCACTCATCCCTCATCATTCTCTCTTCTCTCTCAATTCTCTTTAGCATTTTCCATTTCCCAGTCCTAGAATCATCTTTTCATAGAGATTTTAGAAATTAAGCCTCTTAAAGAGCCCTTGGTCAGCCACCTTGGAGAGCCATCAACAAAGGAGCAAAGCGAAGGAGCCTCGTCGGTCAGAGTCTTGGGTGATAGCCACATTGATTTGGGTTTAATCTTTCTTTTCTTTGATTTAATCTAAAAATGTTTGCTATGTGTTCTTTGTTCTTGTTTACAACAATGTTAGCTTAATTTTATTTAATCTAGGATGATTGCTTTGATTAAATAATATTTATTTGACTCATGCGTATAATGTTTGAGCCTCAATCAATCATGTTTTCAATTAAAATCAAGTCTGTATTTCGTTCATACGTGATTGAAATGCACCTGAATTAGCTAAGTGATCCTAACCAGACGATGGCTAGTGAACACATAATTGAAATGTGCATGCTCAATTTAGATCCTAACCCGATTAAATTGAAGGTTACTTAACAACTCTAACCATGCTCTGTTATTTGCATAGTTTTTAGATTTGTGTGATTAAATTGTTTCAAACCTAACATGTCCCTGTTATCATACGATTGCTAAGAAACCCTTAGTAAATAATGATCAATAAAATGCGTATTTACTAAGGAAAGGATTTCAAAAGGTCCTAATGTGGTTTCCAAACTCATGAAAGATCGAGTTGCCATGGAATGTTTTTTCGAATGTTATTAAGCATGTTGATAATACATTGAGTTTGATTAAAGTAATTATCCTAGTTTATTTATGTTATAATTGTTGCAAATTGTGTTTAATTTTGCTAAAATCTATTTCATTCATATAGTTTGCATACTTAGGATAATTTGCATTAGGGATCATTGCATTTAGTTTAATATATTCAATTTTAATCATCACTTCTCAACCATATTGTGTTTTATTTACCAAGCTGTTAGTATAATTTTACAATTAAGTGATTTAACACAAATACAATCCCTGTGGAGATGATAACTCGATATTTACTTATTACATGATAACGACTGTGTACACTTGCACAAACCAACACGTTACAAGTTTTTTGCACCGTTGTCGGGGATTGTTAACTATTGCCATAGTCTTTTTTTTTGTGAAATTATTTACTTCTAATTTGGTTTATTTCTAACATTACTAACTTATTCTTTTTAATTTTGTGACTTTCTTTTTAGGTGTTTATGAGCATAGATTGGATTATCGATTTACTCCTTGTAGACCCTAAAATTGAGCAAACTTTCATACAATGAAGACGTGAATGAGCAACTCAAAGACAAGTCGAGATGGACCTTGGAAATTAGAATCAAGACCAAGGTAATGAAGCCGATCATGTACAAAATCCCATCCTCATTGTCGATGATAGGGATCGATGCATCAAACAATATGTTGTGCCACTTTTCAATGAGTTAAATCTAGGAATTAGAAGGCCAGATATTGAGGCAACCCAATTTGAATTGAAACCAGTAATGTTTCAAATGTTCCTGTAACACCCCAAACCCGGCCCAGACGTTACGGCCGAATTCAGCGTGCCACATGGAAATGTTGCTAACGTTTTATCAAAAATCTCTTTATTAGGGTTCAAAGAATGTTAATGTTTTAAGTTTAAGTGAATGGAAGTCATGCACCGTAGAAAGCCGTGAAAGAGGAGGTGAGTCCATTGGATCGCTAAGTACCAAGCTCTTCCCAGATCCAATCCTAGACATGCACACATCCATTGCCACACTTAAAGCATGTTACTTGTTTACGAACATTAAATTTAGTTAGATCTATTTAAACAAATATTTGCCTTTTTAAACATTTACTTTGCGGAAGCTTAGCTCGATCATCGTGAAATTTTGAAAGCAAGTAGTTTTTATAATACGCATCCTAGTGCTAACCCGTTTAATAATCCCAAAATAAAAATAATTAAAAGAGCGGCCTTATTACAACTTTAAGCAAAATGAAAATAATCAAAAGTAAAAAAAATGCGAACTTATTTAAAAACCAGAAATTAATCTTCATGGCCACTCTGAATCCCGCCCAGCTCTAAGTCCACCAATTAGGGCTCACCTACAAGGATGGAAGAGAAAGGGGTGAGTTTGGGAAACTCAGTGTGTACAAAAACCCATCCAAAGCCCAAGTCAGCTCAAGCTCATTGGGCCTAAGCCCTAATCAGATAACAGTGTATAGCGGACCGAAGCCTTTTTTAGAATAGAGTAAACTGGGCCATAGCCCCTTTTAAGATAACAGTGTGGCCCATAGGCCCAATTCAGTAACACATGTAACAATAGTAATAATGAATGCAAGCCCATCTGGGGAGACTACTCAACCCACCAACCGCTACTACACTCCAGACCAAACCACTCTACACTCCACAAATGTTGCGATTGTCTTTGCTCGATTTATCGATAAGGGTGAGGCAAAGCCTCCAAGACGTGGACAAGCCACTTTCGATGACTTCCTCCATCAATATCCCACCCCATGCAACAGATATTAATAATAACATGACATGCAAAGAAATAAAGATATACTCAATCATGCATTTTGGTCAACTTTAACCCTAGGGGTATATCAGTAATTTTGCTCCTAGGGGTAAATCCATAAACTTTCCCACCTATGAAGGTATTTCAGTAATTTTATTAGTTTTAAGTAGTTTGAATCCACAGTCTAATAGGATATTTTTATTTGTCCCCCTTTTTTCTTATCTTACCCATATGGACCCGTAAGCCCATTGGGCCCACTTTTAGTCTATCGAGGCCCAATTACCGAAGTTTACAAAATTTCACATGCGTCTAGCTTACCACCTTTCGATGCCAGATCTAATAGTTGCTACACGTCTTGTGAGCACCGCACGCTCACAAGCCCATGAAATGCCAGAATTTCGGCATTTCGGCTTTTGCCGAATTGTACTATGAAAGGGTGTTCAATACACACCTGTTTCGCGACGACTGCTACTGAGATCCCTTACGATGTCCTACGATTGATTAGCATAGTTCTTAGATTGCAAACCACAACCACCAAACCCAATATTCACTTACCCATATTCGAACCATGTCCCTACAAGCCTTTAAAACCTTACCTTTTTGCCAAAATCGATAGCTAGCTCCGAATCTAATTGCTCCAACGATCCAAGCCTTCAATCCAACACTTAAGAAGAAACTAGTCACTGAAAGAAATCATCAGTTAAAGACCCCTAGAGCCCTATGCCCAAATCGACAGCCTCCCTAGATTTTAGGGACTTCGGCTTTTCCTAACATTGTAAAATAAAACCAAATATGAGATGATGAGCACTTACCACTTACTCCTTTTTGATTCCCATGCAAATCTGATGCAGATTTATCCTTTAACCTACAGTATAACTCGAATCCAGGAGTTTTTGAAGTTTCGGCTATAAGCCCCTAAATCTATGGTATTTTCGGCTTTTGGGCGATGAAGAAGATAATGACGTGAGGCTATAATCTTGAAGTAAAGTTGCCACAGATACTTAGGGTTTAGAAAAGATTATTATTGATCAAAAGGAACAAAAATATTGAAAGATATGGCTTTGAAGAAATCAGCACAAGAGGAAATCAAGTTTTCGAGATTTCGAGATTTGAGGCAATCGGCTTTAGTCTTAAAAATAATGGAGGGAAAATGGTGTAGAGTAGGGTGGTGAAGGATTCGACTATGGGGGAAAGAAGAAGAAAATAATAGCAAATGGAGAGAAAAAGAAAAATAAAAAAAGATGAAGGGTGATCAGAAAATGGTTTACTTACCCCCTAGTGCCGAATTTATACAAGCACTAACCCTAGCCGAATTTTGCCCTCCTAGAGAAACCCTTGGCCGGCCACCTCTTGCTCTTCAAGAGTCCACTATTAGGCCAACACAGCTCTCCCCAATCAGCTCCTAAATTCTCTCCCTTATCCCCCCTTGCTCAATCTCTTGAGCCACTCAAACTCCTCTTGACAGACTTTTACTTGGATTCCATTTCTTCCCTTTTCTGTACATAAAATTAATTTCCTTAATTGCTGTCATTGTGACTTGAACCTCAGTTCTCCTTGGTCATCCACACGCCACCTCTAAGCTCCTTAGTGGCGTCACTTAGCCAACTCACCACAGGCTTCCTTGTGTTTTATTTTACACAATTAATACTTAAAAACCCAGTTACCCAGAACCTCTCTTTCTTTTGGATTTAAAATTAATTAAAATTATCAGATTCTAACTTAAACTTGGGCCTTCTAGAGGCCCACTATCCTACTTAAACCTACGCCAAGCAGACAGAACATAAAATTTTAAATTTTACCAACATTTTCAGAATTCTCAAAAATTGGGGCGTTACAGTTCCAAACGGTGGGCCAATTCAGTGGTATGCCTATGGATGATCCACATCTCCACCTTCAATTATTTATGGAGGTGAGTGATTCATTCAAGATAGCCGGTGTAACTGAAGATGCACTGAGGTTAAAGTTGTTTCCATACTTATTGCGAGATCGAGCACGAGTATGGCTCAATTCATTGCCACCAAGTTCCATATCTACATGGCAAGTATTAGTAGAGAGATTTTTGGTTAAGTACTTCCCGCCTAGCAAAAATGCTAAGTTGAGGAACGAGATCACAACTTTTCAACAATTGGATGACGAGTGTTTGTATGAGGCTTGGGAGCGACTCAAGGAGTTACTTTGTAAGTGTCCTCATCATGGAATTTCTCATTGTATCCAGTTGGAGACATTCTATAATGGTCTCAATCCACATACAAGATTGATGGCAGATGCTTCTGCAAATGGTGCAATTTTGCCTAAGTCTTATAAAAAGGCTTATAAGATTATTGAGAGGATCGCGAGTAATAACTATCAATGGCCAACAAATCGAACAAATTCAAGAAGATGTGTAGCTGGAGTTCATGAAGTTGACGCCCTCACTTCGTTATCAGCTCAGGTATCGTCTATTTTCTCTATGTTAAAATAGTTTACAGCTAATAATGCTAAAAATTTTACAGCTTAACCACCAAGTCCGTTTGAAGTAGTTTCTTGTATGTACTGTGGGGAAGGTCATTCTTTTGAGAATTCTCTATCAAAACCTGAGTTAGTGTACTATGTGGGGAACCAATATCAAAATAGGAGTGGACAAGGACCCCAATCTAACTTTTACAATCCTTCATGGCTTAATCATCTTAACCTTTCTTGGAGTAACCAAGGAAATGGACCGAACAACAACTTATTGCAGCATAGACCCAACCAATCTCAAGGGTTTAATCAGCAAGCTCCAAAAGAAACTCAAGTTAAGGCATCAAATAGTTTGGAGAACTTGTTGAAAGCATACATGGCAAAGAATGATGCTTTGATCCAAAGCCAAGCAGCAACATTGAAAAATTTTGAAAACCAAATGGGTCAGTTAGCTACAAAGCTTCATAATAGACCGTAAGGAACCTTGCTGAGCGATACTGAGAATCCAAGAAATTTGGGTAAAGAACATATCAAGGTAGTGGCATTGCGAAGTGGTAAAATTTTATAACCCTGATTGATTAATGTCTAAGATAAGCCCGTTGAGAAGAATCAACCAGTTGTTGAAATTCTTACACCAAAAGAGTCAGAATTTACAAAGTCTGACAAGGTAAATCCTAACTTAGTGAATTCAGATACTTTAACATCTTCTTGGATACAGATTTACCTACTCAAAAAAGTTATCCGATTCAACTGAAAGTTCCATCACCTCCATATCCGCAAAGATTGCAGCAACACAAGCAGAAATAGGAGGTACAATTCAAGAAGTTTTTGGATGTTCTAAAGTAGTTACACATCAATATTCCGTTGGTGAAGGCTTTAGAAAAAATACTAAATTATGTGAAGTTTATGAAGGATATACTATCCAAGAAGAAACAGCTGAGTGAGTATAAGACTGTTGCCCTGACAAAGGAGTGCAGTGCGTTCTTGTAGAACAAACTGCCACCGAAATTGAAAGACCCAGGAAACTTTACTACTCTCTATAACATTTGTGAATCTTACTGTGGTAAAGTTTTGTGTGATTTAGGAGCGAGTATCAATTTGATGCCTAAGTCTATTTTCAAGATGCTAGAGATAGGTAAAGTAAGACCTACAACTGTGACGCTTCAGCTAGCGGATCGATCTTTAGCATATCCCGAAGAAAAGATAAAGAATGTTTTGGTAAGAGTCGATAAATTTATTTTTCCTGTTGATTTCATTGTCTTAGATTTTGAAGCATATAAGGAAGTGTTGATCATCTTTGGGAAACCTTTCTTAACCACGGGAAGAATGTTAATTGATATGCAGAAAGGTGAACTCACCATGTGAGTTCAAGACGATCAGGTAACCTTTAACATTCTTAAGGCGATGAAATTTCCTGATCTGACAGAAGAGTGTTCAGTTATGGAAGATATAGAAACCTTGGTTTCTATGGAAAGAAATTTTGAAGAAGATCCATTGGAGAAAGCCTTAGATCTTGAACCTTTTGAGGATGAAGAAGGTGAAGAAAACATGGCTTTGATGGAAGCCAATCCAAGAAATTTTATTCAATCCACACGATTTGAACCGTTGGAGTTAGAAGTCAGAGAATTTATGCAACCCAAGTTTTCAATTAAAGAACCACCTAAACTCGAACTAAAGGTACTTCCTTCCCAATTGAAATACATTTATTTAGGAGATTATTCCACTTTGCATATGATTATTTAAGCAGAATTGATGAAAGATCAAGAGGAGCAACTAATTGCTGTTCTAAAGAAATTTAAGAAAGCAACTAGTTGGACCATAGCTGATATTCGAGGTATAAGTCCTTTTTGCATGCATAAAATTATTTTAGAAGAAGGTGAAAGAGCTCAAATTGATGGGAAAATAAGGCTCAATCCTAGTATAAAAGAAGTTGTGAGAAAGGAAGTGATCAAATGGCTAAATGCAGCAATCATCTATCCTATTTCAGATAGTTAGTGGGTAAGTCTGGTGCAGTGTGTGCTGACGAAAGGTGGAATCACGAATGTTGAAAATGAGCATAACGAGTTGATTCCAACGAGAATCGTTACTAGTTGGAGAATCTGTATTGATTACATAAAATTGAATAAAGCCACTCGGAAGGACCATTTTCCGTTGCCTTTTATGGATCAGATGTTAGATCGACTAGCAAGTAATGAATTCTATTGTTTTTTAGATGGCTATTCAAGATATAACCAAATAGTTGTAGCTCCGAAGGACCAACATAAAATAACCTTTACTTGTCCATACGGTACGTTTGCTTTTAGCTGAATGCCTTTTGGTTTATGCAATGCACCTGCAACATTTCAACGATGCATGATGGCAATATTCACTAATATGGTTGAAAATTTTGTTGAGGTTTTCATGGATGATTTTTCTGTTTTTGGTAACACTTATGATATTTGTTTGAGTAATTTGGATAAGGTACTAAAGAGATGCGAAGAGACAATATTGTCCTTAACTGGGAAAAATGTCATTTTATGATTAAGGAAGGGATTGTCTTAGGGCATAAAATCTCAGAGAGAGGAATTGAAGTAGATAAAGCAAAGGTGGATGTAATTGAAAGATTACCAGCCGCAATTAATGTGAAAGGAGTTAAAAGTTTCTTAGGCCATGCCGATTTTTACCAAAAGTTTATCAAAGATTTCTCGAAAATTTCTAAATCATTATGCTTGTTGTTAGAGAAAGCTATAGTATTTGATTTCAAAAAAGCATGTTTGGAAGCTTTTGAAGATCTAAAAAAAAGGTTAATCTCAGCCCTAATAATCGTTAAACCTGATTGGAGCTCACCTTTTGAGTTGATGTACGATGCAAGTGATTATGCCACTAGAGCTATGATGGGTCAAAGAAGAAACAAAGTGTTTCACCCTATTTACTATGCAAGTAGAACTTTGATGGGAGCCCAACTCAATTATACGGTAACTGAAAAGGAACTCTTAGCTATAGTTTTTGCTTTTGACAAATTTCGCTCATATCTTATAAGTACCAAAGTTATAGTATTTACTGACCATGCGGCAATTAAATACTTGCTCATAAAGAAAGATGCGAAACTAAGGCTAATTCGTTGGATACTATTACTTCAAGAATTTGACCTTGAGATCCAAGATAGAAAAGGTGTCGAAAATTAAATAGCTGATCATCTGTTGAGGTTAGAGCAAGATGAGGTAACTCGATCATGTGTGCCTATCAACGAGAATTTCCCATATGAACATTTACTTGAGGTAAGTCAAATTCATGAAACACCTTGGTTTGCTAATTTTGCCAATTATCTTGCATGTGGAATAATTCCTCGAGAAATGACATACCAGCAAAGGAAAAAAATTCTTTCATGATAGTCGGTAGTATTTTTGGGAGGATCCGTTTTTGTTTAAACAGTGTACAGATAATATCATCTGAAAGTGTGTAGCTAAAAGTGAGATTGCTAAGATCTTGTATCATTGCCATTCATCTCCAAGTGAGGGACACTTTAGTGGTTCACATACTGCAGCAAAGATTTTGCAAGCAGGTTTCTTTTGGCCTACACTATTTAAAGATGCTTATGCTTATGTAAAGAACTGTGATAAATGCCAAAGGATAAGAAATATATCAAGAAGGAATGAGATGCCCTTGACAAACATTTTAGAGATTGAATTATTTGACGTATGGGGCATTGACTTCTTAGGCCCGTTTCCTTCTTCGTATGGGAACAAATACATCTTAGTTATTGTGGACTATATATCTGTAATAGCCCGATTTTAGCTAAATCAAAATAGTGGTTTTGGAACCACAAATTCAAGGTTAGAAAATTATTTTAATATTATTTTTGGAGTTTATAGCATGTGATTATATATGTGTGAAATTTTCGTGAAATAATTTTAGCTTTTGAGTGCTTAATTTAACAAAAGGACTACATCGCGTAAAATGCAAAAGTAGCATGCTATAAGTTAAAAGTGTTTATTAGCTATGGTTTATTAAATATGAAGTCCTTATGATGTTATTATGCCATTAATAGTGTAATCTGACATAAATGGACATTTATTAAAGTGTTTTAATGAATTAATAGTAAGGTTAAAATAGTAATTTGGTTATTAATGAATAAATAAACAAAACAAAAGCCATTTCATCTTTAATTTCCCTTCATCTTAACCGATTAACAAAATAAAATAAAGCCATGGGAGAACAATAGGGTTCGGCACTTGTATAGCTTAATTAAGGTACATTTTAGCTTGGTTTTGTGATAATTTCTACGTTTTTTGTGATCGTTGCATCTAGTACTAGCTAGACCGTGCTTTAATTTTTGAATTTGTTGATGAATTTGTGAGTTGCCATTGATGATAGCTTGATTTTTTTGAATGTTGATGACGAAATATGAAAGCTTAGTGTTTGATATACATGTTTTGTATAGTGATTTTGAGTAAAAATGCATATTAGGAATTAAACTGAGAAATTGTAAATTGAAGGGTTAAAATGTGAAATAAATGAAAGTTTTGGGCTGCTAGGGACTCAAGTATAAATCGGCTAAGCATGGGTTAAATTGAATTTTGTGAATTTTGTGTATTTGTGAAATAACGTCTAAATTGAATAAATGTGAAACTTTAGAGGCTAAAGTGTAAAAATGCCCAAATAGGTATTTTTGGATGGAATTGAATGAATCGATGAATAAATGGATTAATTTTGAATGTGTATAGATCAAGAACGAAAGAAATCATATTTAGATCGGGGAAAATTGAAAGTTGTTGAATAGTCGATCAAGTCCGTTTCCAAATACAAGGTAAGTTTATATGCAAATAAATATCTTTAAATCGATTTATAAATGTTTATTTGTCATTGAATTTCTATGAATGTTGAACGAGCAAATACGAGCAAGAATCGACGAAGTTATGATATATAAAAGTCCTGTACGAACCTTAGGAATAGTAAAGGATACGAATGTCATGACATTAGGATTATCGAGAGGTGATTACATGTAAAACCATGTCTGAGACATTGGCATTGTATTGTGATTACGTGTAAGACCATGTCTGGGACATTGGCATTATTATATGATTTCGTGTAAGACCCTGTCTGGGACAGTGGCATCAATATGTGATAACATGTAAGACCATAATTGGGATATGGCATTGTACAAGCTATATGTGACTTCTGAGTATTCTTAACAATTCCAAATGGTTTAACGGGCAAAGTCAAGTCGAGAAAGAATGTGTGAATAAGTTAAGTGACTCAGGTACATACAAGATTCATACGAGTATTGAAAAGGGAAGTATTTGATGAATTCAATTATAATATTGAATATGTGTACAATGAGAAAGGTTTGTGAACTTGTATGTATTTAGCTATGCTTAGCAAATTTGAATTAATATGCAAATATTCATATGATGACTTTATATGTATATGGCTTACTAAGCTTTTAAAGCTTACTATGTTTATTTTTCACTATTTTATAGATTATCGAAGCTAGCTCGGACTCGGGAATCATCGGGAATCGACATCACACTATCAATCATCTTGTTGGTACTTTTGAAGCTTTGTATACATGGTATATGGCATGTATAGGCTAGTGTCATCTTGGTATGTTTTGAGTTATAATATTAGCCATGGGATTTGGCTTGTAAATGGTGGTGTGTATGGCCATTTAAGTTGGCTTGAATTATTTGTTTGATAAGTGATATATGTGATGTATATATATATATATATGGCCTTCTGTTTTGGCATATTTTGTGATGGTATATGTTTGCTTGTATAGTTAGTTGTCAATTGGTGTATTAATGTTCGGAAGATGGCATGTTGTGGCTTGATTTTGAGATGATGAAATGGTATGTTTTGTGACAAGAAATAGTAATTAAAATGATAAAGAAATGCATTTAGAAGTTATGTAAATTTGATGATTTTGGCATATTGATTTGGTATGTTTTGGCCATGGAGTTGAGTAGTTAATAGGATTGTTTCTAAATGGCATGATATGCGTATAAATTGTTATGAAGTGGCTGCCAATTGGGTTGTATTATTGATGCAAATTATGCTTGTGTATGCTTGTGAAAATAGGGTGGCAAAATGGCTATACAAATAGCCTATTTTTTTCCACACGGGCAGAGACATAGGCGTGTGTCTCAGTCGTGTGTGACACACGGTCATGCTACACAGCCGTATGTCTCCTGGGGTAGCCCTTCAAATTAGGTCAGTATACCCTACAGGTTTGGCATGACCTAGACATACGGGCGTGTCTACTGGACGTGTGTGGCACATTTGTTGGCACAAGGGCGTGTGGCTGGCCGTGTGACCCAAGTCAGTAACCCCTCCAGATTTCCCACGGCCATGGCACACAGGTGTGTCTTCAGCCGTGTGCCACACGGGTATGTGACCCTTGAATGTTTGAAAATTTTATATGTTTCCTAAAGTTTGCAAATGTTATCGGCTTAGTCCCAAACCACTTCTAAGCATGTTCTAAGGCCTTAAAGAGCCTCGTAAGGGACAATATGATTGTGTTCTGCATAATTATGACTATGAATGTTTAAAGTTTGTAATATTGATATGATTTGATTGATAATGTCTCGTAACCCTATTCTGACGACAGATACGGGTTAGGATGTTACAGTATCCAAGGGGGTTGAAGCTAAAGCATACCTACAAATGATGCTAAGGTAGTCATGTGATTCCTACATAAGCATGTGTTTACATGATTTGGGACACCAAGAGCTATTATTAGTGATGAAAGTTCTCACTTTATGAACAAATGGCTTAAGTGGTTGCTTGACAAATATGATGTGAAGCACAAGATTGCTACTGCCTATCACCCCCAGTCTAATGGGCAAGTTGAAAGAGTGAACTGTGAAATCAAAGGTATCCTTGAAAGGGTAGTATGCCCTAGTAAAAAAGATTGGTCTCGAAGGCTCGATGATGCATTATAGGCCTATTGAACAACATTTAAGACACCATCAGGAATGACTCCTTATCGGTTAGTCTTTGGAAAGGCATGTCATTTGCCATTAGAGTTGGAGAATAGAGCTCATTGGGCTTTGAAGCAGTTGAACTTTGATATTAAGCAAGCCGGTGAGAGAAGGATGTTACAACTTGATGAGTTGTAAGAGTTGAGGTTGTTTTCCTATGAGAATGGCAAAATGTGTAAAGAAAGATCAAAGAGATGGTATGATAGTCATATACAACCTCGCGAGTTTAAAGAAGGTCAGAAGGTTTTGTTGTTTAAATCAAGGTTGAACTTATTTCCTGGGAAGCTTAAATCCCAATAGAAAGGACCCTATACCATCTACCGAGTTTATCCTTATGGAGCTATTGAATTATACGATAATTATGGAGGTACATTTAAAGTTAATGGTCAACGTCTCAAACACTACTGGGATGGTGAAGTTGAGAGAGTTGAATCCTCGTTCAAATTAACAGACCCTTGATTTTTCATGAACTCATTTTGTAAATAAATAAACAATTAGAACTTATATTCTTAACTTATTACATTCAATTAATTTTGTCTAAGGAGATTGGAACTTAAGCGGGACCACTGTGACCCCTCCAACCTTTCCTGGTTATTAATTTAATGTAATTTGTTAAGAATAAATTTCTAATTAAGATTTAAAATATTTAAGTTTTATTTGTTTTGTTTAAATTTTAAATTTTTATGTTAATAAAGGGGGTCAAATTTGGCCCAAGTACTAATCAGTTTTTTTTTAGTAAGTTTGTAAATATAGTCTAAGTTTGAGGCCCAAGATAGCAAAAAGGAGGGAAAAATCCATACTTTGCTGCCACTCCCATTACTTGCCGCCCAAGTAACCCTAATGTAGCTAAATTTTTGCTACATGTTGCCCTAATTCTTCCCTATATAAACTCCTCTTCATTCTACTATCTTTCATATCCCTCAAAGCAATTGGCTTAACCTTAAAAATCCCTAAGTCTCCTTCTTGTGCCGCTAGCATCAAATCCCGAAAGAAACCCCAGTCTCTCTTCCCTTTTTGCCTAATTCACCTATTGCTATCGCACGAAGATTTTTGAAGCACTAATGTTGCCGCCGCATATCGTCGTTGCTGTCGCATGCTATCGTTGCTGCCGCACCATCCTTGTTGTTGCAAGATTTTTGTCGTAGCAAGTCCTTACCCACCTTGTCGATTTCTCTTTTCCCCCTTGTGCAGAAACTTTGCCAAATTCTCAAGAAAAGATACCATGTCTTGCAAAAGAACCAGATCTGCAAAGACTACTCTTGAAAACCCAATTTTGATCGATGAAGAAGTGAAAGAGAGATTTGATTCAATCTTCAAGCATCAACATATGATGCCAGAAAAAGGTTTTAACTTGAAGAGTAATGATTTGATGGTTGTTCCTATACCATTTAGAAATAAATCAATGCTCTTAAATGGGAATGATTTTGTGATGCTCGTTCACTTCCTGATGATGAATTAGTTCAAGAATTCTATGCTAGTTTGACTATGCAAGATGCTACTAAGGTCATCATTCGAAAGAAAAAAGGTACCTCTTACTTCTAAGCCCATCAATGATTTGTTTAACTTACCTGATGTTGAAGAAGATGAGTACTACCCTATGATGAACAATATCAATTGGGATTTTCTTCAACAAGTGTTTGATGTTGTGATAAATTCGGGATCCCAATGGATTATAAAAAAGTATGGGAGCCATTCTTGTCGAAGGGAATACCAAAAACCAGTAGCAAAGGTATGGTTTTATTTCGTTCGCTACAGTTTTATGCCTATCTCACATAGTTCCACCATCTCGATGGAACAGATGCTCTTGTTATGTGCAATCTTGACAGAAAAGTCCATTAATGTTGGGAAAATTATTCTCAAGGAGATTCATGATTATGCTAAAAAGAAAACAGAAAGTGCTTATTTTCTATCATTAATCACTTCACTTTGCTTAAGGGCCCATGTTAAAACACAAGAAAATCTGAAGAGGCAATATGTTCAAGGGTGCATTACAAATCATGATCTTGAGAGGTTAGTAGAGAAGGTGCATGACCTGAATCAAGGCCAGCAAGAAGAGCCAACTTAGCCAGATACCATGAGTCAACAAAGGAAATTGAAACTGAAGCTAATTCAGTTACAGACACTGAAGAAGAAGAATCTGACAAGGAACCGAACAGTCCTAAACGAGTTGAAGGATCTATAACCCTTGAACCAAAGGTTGAGCCAGAAAATGAAATAGTCAAGCTAAGTGTTGAACCTGAATCTACAACTCCAATGCTGACTTCTGCAAGTACTTCAAAGAAATCGGAGTTGTCAATTATGATGGATATGTGCAAGTTCATACACAATCAACAACAAACTTACTGGAAATATGCAAAAATTAGAGATGACTCAATTCAAAATACTTTTAAGAATATCTCTAATACTTTTGTTCCTAAGTTCCCAAATGCTATCTTTGAGACATGGACGGAAGATACTAACTTTGTAAGCGAAGATGGAGCTGAAGAAGACAAGGGGGAATGAGTCAAAAAATAAAAGGGGGTTCTTGTCTTGTTATTTATTTAATCATTTTTAGGTCTTTAGGAATTTATTTCTTTCGTAATTAGGATTTAATTTCTACAGAATAAAGCATAACAAGCATGAATAAACTTAACACTTCTTTAAAAAGAAAAAGACTAAGTAATGTGGTAATGGGAATGAACATGTCTAGGATTGGGTTATTAGGAAAGACTTGGTATTTAAGCAGTCTTAATGACTCACCTCTCTTTCTTTACAACCCTACCTAGAGTTCAGTTTTCATTCATTACTTTGTTCTTGCCAAGAAGACATTGCTTCTTTTTTAAGGGGGTAAGGCAAATAAATTGCTCAAATTTTTAAAATTTTCAAGTATGTTTCAATCATTTCTTTCATAAGTATGTTTTAATAGATGAATTTTTAGAGACATTTTTTATTAATGAGATAGTTTGTATGCAAGTAGGAATGATGATTTTATCTAAGTGAAAGTATGTTATCATGAAGAATGGAATGCTTGTATGATCTTAGCCTTAGTAATGTTTGCCATGAAAACTTAGTTTCTCTTGAGATTAGACATGCACGAAGGTTTATATCTTTAGAATTGACTTAGTAACTTTCTTGAGGCGAAATCCTAGGGGACATAAAAATCTAAAATGATATAGGCACTATTTCTTTGGATCGTTTGAGCCTTTTCAAGCCAACCCTATGATATTAGACCCTTGAAATTGTAATTTTGAGCTTAAAGGCATGTTTATTGCAATGAACCTACATTATAAGCCATATTACCATCTTTTTAAGTTATCCTAATTTTGTGCACCCATCTTAACTAAAGTTGTCTTAGTAATCAACATTTGAGGAAATTTTTAGAAAGATGCATGTGGTCATGCTTAAAATAATAATAATAATAATAAAGGAAGAGCGAAGAAAAGTTTGCTCAGTCTCTAAGAAGAAAAATGTATGAGCTTTAATTCGAAATAAGTTTAGGGGTGCTCCAAAGGTTCACTTAAAGAAAAGGTTGTATTTCGAGAAATCCAAGACAAAGTTAAAGGTTAAGATTTTGAAACCAAAATGTCTCATCTCTTACAATCCCTACCTTTAACCGAGCCCTATTAAAACCTTATAAAAGACCTATTGATTTGATGATTATGTCACCTACATTAGTGGAGAGGAAGTACTAAGTTCAACATATGAAGATCATAAATAAGCCTTATGATTGTTTACTTGATTGATAAGAAATTATGTTGAATAAAGAATGTTATCTATGGCTGTGACATACATACAAACTATGATTTATGTTGGTATATTTTGAAACTTAGTATAAAACTTTAAAAATATTTACATATGAATTACTTGTTAATAAAGAAGATCTATGAACATGAAGTTATTAATGCATGATTATGGGTCAAAGATTGATGCTACTTACATAGTTAGTAATATTGCCTTAACAAGACCTTTTGCTGTGCATAAACATTACTCGGGACGAGCAATGATTTAAGTTTGGGGGTGTGTAAACTAGAAAATATATAAGATTTTTCCTATGTAATTTATCACCTTTTTACTTAAATTTGTTGTTAAAACTAAGTAATTGTTTAATAAATTAATGAAATATGTGAAAATAAGAAATTAAGACATGGAAATTATTAAAATGTGATTTTATGCTTTATTATATAGTTTTCATGCATAAAATGGCTTATTTTAGATTTATTTGAACATATTATATTTCTAAGACATAAAATGGGCCATGCATGATTAAATTAAATAATAAAATATAAAATTTTATTCAATAATTCATTTTAAAATATTTCATTAATAATTTGGGTTTTAATTAATTATTTAAATTGGATAAATTTTGTTCTTTGGTCCTTTAATTTATCTATTTATTTTGGACAGGTCTTATAGCTTTGCTGGATTACAAAAAAACCATCCAAATTGAAGACCAAGTCAACCCAAATTTGGCTACACATGACTGTCCACATAAACCACTTTTTGGTTTAATTACACAAGGTCCTTGCAATGTTGAAGAAATTAGAGATCCGCTCGAAGATTTACATTTGACCAAGTCTCGGTCTTAAGTTGTTATGGCATTTAAATTGCTTAAAAATCAAGAAAAATTCAACTCAAAATTCACTAAGCATGGTCGGCCACTCATTGGAAAAGCTTGAAGAGACTAAAGCTCTCTATTTTTAGCAAACTATCCTCCTCTCTTCACCTATAAATAAGACCTCATTTGATCCCTCATCCCTCATCATTCTCTCTTCTCCCTCAATTCTCTTTAGCATTTTCCATTTCCCACACCTAGCATCATCTCTTCATAGAGATTTTAGCAATTAAGCCTCTTAAAGATCCCTTGGTCAGCCACCTTGGAGAGCCATCAGCACAGGAGCAAAGCGAAGGAGCCTCATTGGTCAGAGTCATGGGTGACAGCCACTTTGATTTGAGTTTAATCTTTCTTTTCTTTGATTTAATCTAAAAATGTTTGCTATGTGTTCTTTGTTCTTATTTACAACAATGTTAGCTTAATTTTATTTAAGCTAGGATGATTGCTTTGATTAAATAATATTTTTGATTCATGTTTATAATGTTTGAGCCTCAATCGATCATGTTTTCAATTAAAATCAAGTCTGTATTTCGTTCATACGTGATTGAAATGCACCTGGATTAGCTGAGTGATCCTAACCAGACGATGGCTAGTGGACACATAATTGAAATGTGCATGCTCAATTTAGATCCTAACCTGATTAAATCGCAGGTTACATAACAACTCTAACCAAGCTCTGTTATTTGCATAATTTTTAGATTTGTGTGATGAAATTGTTTCAAACCTAACACGTCCCTGTTATCACAAGAATGCTAAGAAACCTTAGTAAATAAGGACCAGTAAAATGCGTATTTACTAAGTAAAGGATTTTGAAAGGACTTAATGTGGTTTCCAAACTCATGAATGATGAGTTGCCATGGAATGTTATTCCGAATGTTATTAAGCATGTTGATAATAAATTGAGTTTGATTAAAGTAATTGTCCTAGTTTATTTATGTTATAATTGTTACAAATTGTGTTTAATTTTGCTAAAATCTATTTCATTCATATAGTTTGCATACTTAGGATAATTTGCATTAGGGATCATTGCATTTAGTTTAATATATTCAATTTTAATCATCACTTCTCAACCATATTGTGTTTTATTTACCAAGTTGTTAGTATAATTTTACAATTAAGTGATTTAACACAAATGCAATCCCTGTGGAGACGATAACTCGATACTTACTTATTACTTTATAACAACTATGTACAATTGCACAAACCTACGCGTTACAATAAACACTTGTAGTCGACTCTAGACATAGAGTCATGATCGCACAAAAGGAACCCATGCAAGATACCTAAAAATCCTATAGACACAGGCAAAGTAACTTGAGGTTTTGCTTTCGTGAGAGAAAGGATCGATTCTAGGTAATTACAACCTTCCGAATTAAGGTCACTTTATTCTTATTATTTGTCGTAGTAACTTTGCCACAGCATATTTAGTTGTTTATTTCTTTGTTTACATTATATTCGGATAATCACTATCGTTATTTCCATTACATTTTTGCTCTCACTTTTTCCATAGCATTTCCAATTATTCATCAATTCCGCTTATCACATACATCATCATTCCTTTGAATTATCACTGTATACTTACTTTTATTTACTGATAGTACTAGAAAGAACATATGTTTTCTCCCTACTTATTGATTAATTTGTCCCCATTTAGTTATCCTTAGCATATATTTTAGCATTTTTAGTTCAATAATTTGCATTTTATAACTCAGTGGATCTTAACATATTTATCATTAACTTTATCATGTTTTGGTACTGATGTCGCTGCATAAGTATTTCCAGATTGCGCCCACAATTGTCGCCACACTTAACAGCTATCTGGATAAGAACAAAAATGTATGAGATGTCCAGTCTAGTACAACTAACTTGTACGTACAGAGGCAGCATGATTGTGATGAAAGGACACCTGTGCTATTTGGAAAAAAAAAGATATATTCACTTGAAAAGAAAAAAAAAGGAGAGCTTTTGTATTATCATCTTCTTCAACCTATCCTTTGAAGCTTTTGGCTATGGTGGCTTAAGCCTCCTACAGGTGAACCGACATGAAAGGGATGCAGACTAGCTCTTAACAAGGAGCCCTGAGTACGACACAAGAGGGAATAAAAATGCTTTTAACATGGAAGTGTTATTGTGGTCATTGACACTGGAAGGTGCAACGACAGTTCAATCTAACAAGCATGACAACAGAAGTTGCTTGAGGATTAAAGGAATTTAATCCACTTGTTCTTAATAGTGTTCCATTTCCATCATCGGAAGGTGTGGTTAATTTGCATGTTTAAGTTTTAGATTAAATATAGAAGCTAAGCTTGGTAAGAATTTAATGCACCGACAATCACCTATCCTTTTATACCTTGTGAGCACTTAGTATTCTATTGAATATTCACATTGGGGATCCCAGTTTATCATTATCATATTTTATCTTATTGTTTTCAAGTTATTACTTCAATAACTACTCTTACAATTTATCTCGTTTCTGTCTATTTATTGCACTAACATTGATAGACAAAAGACAACCATCCTCGTGGGATCGATATCTGACAGACTCATATCTATCTACTATACTTACATCAACAGTGCACACTTGCACATTATTGCTATGACATTAAACAGCCGATCATTTACCATAGCATCTTATTCATCAATCTTGCCATAACATTAACCATATTACAATAACTTGACCAATTTTGTGCCTCAATCTGAGCCTCGTGGGAACGATACTCACTCATCACTTTATTACTTGAACTAACATGTATACTTGCACAAAATCACACATCATTTCATATGCGACACCAGACGTCTATAGTCTTACAGTGTAGGGCCAAAGTAAAAGGGCAAATACAAATTAATGTTTTCAGGCTCGAGGTTTGTAATGAGGTTCATCAAGAAGTGTAAATAGGCTTAAAAAATCAATACTAAAGGTGAAATAGGTTGGTTTTTTGGCTCTGGATGTGTTCCAAACAATGCCTTAGGTCATCCCTAAATATCTCAACATGCACAAATTTAATCAACCAAACAAATACAAATTCAACCATTTATCATTCGTACTAGCATGCTCATTTCCTTTTATTTTCTATATCATTTGGTATAATTGATTAGTTAATACCTATTTATAGTGTAACATATAGAACTTAGTAGTCTAATAATAAAAAATTTAAAATCACCTACCATCATGATAAATTTATTTGTAAACTCAAGCAACCTATGTACATGCTTTTAACCAATCACTTGTATTTCTACAAGCTCAAGCACACCAAAGACAAAAAGAAATCAAAGAAAAATTGTAGAAAATGAAAATAAACAAGTTTTCTATGGTACCCCCCACACTCTTTAGTTGACACATTGTCCTCAATGTGTAGCCCATAAATGATCCAATTAGTACTTTAAATCAGTTATAGTACGAAAACATAAAAATGTGGTTTAAGGGTTTTTATAATAATAACATAAAATAAAATAACATAAAAGAAATAAAAGTTCAAAAGATAGAAAATTATAATGAATCAAATCTTGATTATGAGTGATTAGCTTACTTCGGTAATCCCCATCAACTATTGTTTCGGGTTCCTCGTCAATCAACTAGTCGCTATCTTAATAGGATCCTTTGATCTTCCACTAACATAACGAGTCAGCAAGAACTACTTATCTTTTAACCTCATAGTCCAGATTGGCTTGGGGTGAAGGTGTTCACGGATGGACAATTCCAATTTTGGTTTAATTCCCACCTTGATGACTTCCCGGAGTTGTCAGGCCTAGGGTTTATTTCTCGTTCTTCCTTTCCCAAATATCTAATCCGTTGAGTAACCTTACAAAATAGTTAACAGATCATACCTCCACTTGCTAACCTTGCATAGAGGGATTAGTTTCTTATGGTTTTCATAGACAATATAGAATCAATATAAAGAGAAAGCGTGCTAATTAAATAAATAGTATATAGTAATGAAAGAGCCTGATTGCATCGAGATTTAATCGCAAATCCACATAGTTTGAATGCTTTCCACAATTCAGATCTCTTGAGAACAACTGAAATAAATTCTAAAACCTAAAAATGAAAGAAAAACTAATCTAAATTTGCTAAAGAAAATCTAGGTTCTGTGAATGATATCCATCACATATGTGCTAAAGGAGCCTATTTATAAATTCTAACTACAGCCATCCTTAACCCTAGGTTAGCTGACGTTCTCGAGCTTTAAGTTTGATTATGTAGACCAAAACACCCCTGCTTTGTGTTTAATTTCCGTTACAGAGTCGATGTCACGACACACCAGTGTCGTGCAATGGCAATCAGTATACTCCTCTTGGTCTATCTTCAAGGGTATGTCGCGACACCTTTAATCCGTGTCAGGACATCGAAGGCAGTCTTAAGCTTTCTCCATTCTACTCCTTATGTTGTGACATCGAACATTTTATGTTGCGACATAGCGACCAGTATTGGTTTAGTACACCTTTTAAAGGTCTCTTTCACACTCACAAAGTGCATTATCTCTCCCTTAGGCCTCATTCAGCCCCTAAGGTTAATAAAAGACTCAACTTGCACATTTTATTGAATGTAAATAAAAATAAGAAAACTTAACTAAAACATAACAAAAAATGTTTGTATTCAAGCTCCTTAAATGTGAAAAATAGTTTAATGAAAAATAGTTTAATCTGCTACACCGAATTACGATAGATTAGTCGATGAGATTATGCATAGATTATCGACAACTGAATCGAGTCACCATTAATAATAAATATATGTTACCTTGTATTGATGATTTTTTTGATCAATTAAAATGAGCTACAATATTTTCAATAAATTATTTGCGGTCCAAGTTATTACTAGTTGCGTGTTAAAGAGCCCTGTAACACCCCTAATCCGTATCAGTCGTCGAATTTGGGTTACGGAGCATTATTGTAAAAATGTAAATTTAAAACATACATTTCAAACCCTCAACAGAAAGAAGCCTTCTAGGCCCTTAAAACAATTTAGGAACAAATCAAGACTAAATTGGAAACAACCAAAAAGTTTGAGAAAAAGTTAGAAAAATTGGACTGCAGGGGTCACACGGCCGAGACACACGCCCAAGTCTCAGGCCGTGTAACAATCAAAATAGGGACACACGGCCGTGTCCCAGCCCATGTCCGTACCCATGTAACTTTTGAAGTTGGGTCACACGGCCAAGCCACACGCCTGTGTGACAAGCCGTGTAACTCTCGAAATAGCTGCACATGCCCGTGTCCCAGGCCATGTGCTAGGCCGTGTAACAGTCTGACTTGTATGCATTAAGACCTGCAGGGGACACAAAACCGTGTCACATGGCCGTGTGTCATACACGGATAAGTCACACGCCCGTGTCTCAAGCCGTGTAGACAAGAAATTGGCCAAAATCAAGCCATTTCCACAACCAATACAAGCATATACCTAAAAGCAATTTTTGCCCAAACTCAAAGCTCCAAAACCTTACCAACACATGCATGAAATGACCAATTCAATAAACCATTATCATTTAAGCAATTTGCCATACAAGGCACCTCGTTTGCAACATTCAAACTTACCTAAACATATGTATAGTGTAACACCCCTAACCTATATCCATCGCCGAAATAGGTTACGGAGCATTACTAGAGTTTACAGTACAAATATAATTAATTCATGTCATTTACTATTCATATCCAAATCTAATCATATTCAATCATATTATCCCTTAAATGGACCCTCGAGGCCCAATTTATGCATTAGAAATAAGTCAGGACTAAATCGAGAACTCAGAAAATTTTCTGCAAAATTTTAAAAATTTTCCTAAATGCAAGGGACACACGCCCATGTGGGTAGGCCGTGTGGCTCACACGGTCAAGTGACATGCCTGTGTCTTATGTTGTGTGGGCATTCGATGTGAGGCACACGACCGTGTCCCAGCCCGTGTCCTTACCCGTGTAACTCTCTGACTTAGGTCACACAGCCAGCCACATACCCGTGTGCTAAACCATGTGGATGATTTAATTTTCAAAAATTAGGTGCAAGGGTTACACGGCCAGGACACACACTCATGTGCTAGGCTGTGTGTCCCACACAGTTGAGACACACGCTCATGTCTCTACCTATGTGCTCAATTCTGAGCATTTTGTTTCTCTAATTTTAAGATGTAAGGGACACATGGCTAAATCACACGCCCGTGCACATGGTCGTGAGTCACACACGATTGAGACACAAGTTCATCTTAACATAGACACGTGAAAAACATTATGAATTCTATCAAGATCTGGTGGTAATGCCAGTCGATATGCAACAGGTCCGATTCTTTCTGTAATCTCATAAGGTCCAATGAATCGGGGACTCCGTTTTCCTTTACGACCAAATCGGAGAACTTTCTTCCAAGGTGATATTTTCAAGAATATCAGCGACTTGAAATTCTATCTCTTTTTGTTTAAGATCAGGATAAGATTTTTGACGATCAGAGGCTACTTTCGAACTATCCCAAATTACTTTCACCTTTTCTTCAGTTTCACAGACTAAATCAACCCCGTGTATCTTTTTTTCATTGAGTTCTATCTAGTACAATGGAGTTCTACATTTATGACCATACAGAGCCTCGTACGGTGCCATTTTAATGCTCGACTGATAATTATTATATGCAAATTCAACCAAAGGTAGGTATTTTTCCCAGTTACCTTCGAATTTAAAAACACAATATCAGAGAATATCCTCTAAAATTTGTATTACACGTTCAGATTGACCATCAGTTTGATGATGAAATGCAGTATTGTAATGTAAGTGCATACCCGGAGTTTCTTGCAATTTGCTCTAGAATTGAAATGTAAACCGAGGATCTCTGTCTAAAATAATTAAAACGGGCACTCCATGTAGTCTAACAATCTCGAAAACATATAATTCAGCCAATCTATCTAGGGAGAAATTCATATGTACCGGAATAAAATGTGTGGACTTTGTAAAACGGTCGACTGTTACCCAAATGGCATTTTTCTTTTTCGGGGATAAAGGTAATCCCGACACAAAATCCATAGTAACTCTTTCCCATTTTCCACTCCGATGTAGTAACTAGTTGTAATAATCCCGAAGGCACCTAATATTTAACTTTTACTTGCTGGCATATCAAACATTTAGATACAAATTCAAAAATATCTCGTTTCATTCCTAGCTACCAGTATATATTTTTCAAATCATTGTATAATTTCTTATTACCAGAATGAATAGACATTGTACCATTGTGAGCTTCATACAAAATCTTCTATACAAGTTCTGTATTCTTCAGTACACATATTCTGCCCCTGAACAATAAGCAGTCATCAGACCAAATCTGAAATTCTGAATTAGAATTTGACTCAATTGTACCCGTTTAACTTGTGATTCATCATCACTCTTCTGAGCTTCACAAATTTGTTGTAGGAATATTGGTTTAGCTTTTAACTCAGCTATGACTGAACCATCATCAGACAAAGACAACTGGGTATTCATTGCTGAGAAAGCAAATAAAGATTTCCTACTCAGCGCATCAGCAACCACATTGGCCTTTCCTGGATGATAATTAATAACCAAATCATAATCTTTTAATAACTCAAGCCACCTGTGCTGTATCAAGTTCAAGTCTTTCTGCGTCATCAGATACTTCAAGCTCTTGTGATCCGTAAATATGTGACATTTTTCACCAAACAAGTAATGCCGTTAGATTTTCAATGCAAATGCAATAGCTGCTAACTCCAAATCATGTATCGTGTAATTTGTTTCATGTGGTTTTAGCTGTCTAGAAGCATAAGTTATTACTTTGCCTTCTTGCATCAAAACACAATCTAAACCATTCAACGATGCATCACTATAAATTATACATTCTTTACCTGATTCAGGTTAAACTAACATAGGTGCTTCAATCAACAAAGTTTTCAGTCTATCCAAAGTCTGTTGACATTTCTCAGACCACTCAAATTTCACATCGTTTTGCAACAGACGAGTCATCAGAGAAGCTATCATTGAGAACCCTTTTTATAAACCTCTGATAATAACCAGCTAATCCTAGAAAACTTTTAACTTCAGACACATTTTTAGGTGGTTTCCAATTAACAATTGCTGAAATTTAATTCGGATCCACTCTGATGCCTTCAGCAAATACTATATGTCCAAGAAAACCAACTTTCTGAAGCCAAAATTCACATTTACTAAATTTAGCATATAATTTTTCTCACACAAAGCTTGCAATACAATTCTTAGATGATCAGCATGTTCATTTTCATCTCAAGAGTATACCAGGATATCATCAATAAATACCACCACAAACCTATCTAAATACGGTCTGAAAATTCTGTTCATCAGATCCATAAATACTGCAGGTGCATTCATCAACCCAAATGGCATCACAAGAAATTCATAGTTCCGTGCACTGTTGTTCTCCGAAAGTCGTCTTGATGATTCGAATCTTTCACTGCATAATCGATAGTATCCAAAACGGAGATCTATTTTAGAGAACACAGTGGCACCTTTCAACTGATCAAATAGGTCATCAATTCGAGGCAATGGATACTTGTTCTTGATTGTAACCTTATTGAGCTGCCTGTAATCAATACACAACCTCAGCGATCCATCTTTCTTCTTAATAAACAGAACCGGTCCACCCCAAGGTGAAAAACTAGGTCAAGCAAAGCCCCTATCTATCAATTCTTGCAACTGTGCTTTCAACTCTTTTAACTCCATTGGGGCCATTCGATAAGGTGCTATAGATATAGGAGTTGTTCCTGGAATAAGATCTATAGAAAATTTCACCTCTCTAATTGGTGGTAATCCGGGTAATTCTTTCAGAAACACATTAGGAAACTCACAAACAATTGGCACTAACTTAATCTTCAATTCGGATACTTTAGTGTCCAACACATATTCAAGATAAGCATCATATCCTTTTTTGACATATTTCTGCACTGATACAGCTGAGATTACGTTAATACAGTTTATCAGATTCAACATGAAGTAATTCACCATTCTGACATTTCAACAAAATGTATTTTTGTTTACAATTCACCACCGCATCATGTTGAGTTAGCCAGTCCATTCCTAAAATTACATCAAATTCATCAAAAGGCAGTAGCATCAAATCAGTTGAGAAATAATAACCCTTTTACTATCAATGGACAGCTTTTACAAACTTTATCCACCATAACACACTGGCCTAGGGGTTTGAAACTTTAACCACAAATTCAGTAAACTCAACAGGTAAATTTTTAAGAGACAGTAAATTTGTGCATATGTATGAATGTGATGAACCAGGATCAATCAAAGTAGTAATATCAGTATCAAGAAGAGAAAATGTACCAGTAATGATGTCTGGTGCAGAAGCATCCTCTCTTGCACGTATAACATACGTCCTTGCTGATACTCTTGCTTCAAATTTAACTGTTGAATCTTTCGTAGCACTTCGGCTACCATTAACATTGCTAGGGTGTCGGGGTGGTCTACCTCTCGAGGCGAGGTTACTCGACTTCGAAGCCTGATTAGTATCTTTTTCAATCCTTTCTGGATAATCTTTAAGATAATGGTCAAGAGAACCATATCTATAGAAAGTTTCACTTCTCATACGGCACTCCCCAAAATGAAATTTATTACAATGTTTACACCTTGATTTGGGGTTACCAACACTTGTTACAGATGGAGATGAAGATCTAGGGTTAGAGTGTTGAGAACCTCATTCTTTTCTAGAATATCCCACAGATTCGATAAAACAATCTTGGTATTTCTTTGATTTCTTTATGATTTGCTCAAAAATCTTTTACCAGAAATCTGGGCTTCTCTCTCCGCTTGTTTCTTTTCTTTACATAATTCCTCGGCTTTGTGTGCTCGATCGGCCAGTACTACAAATTCCCTTAATTCAAGAATTCCAATTAATAGCTTGATATCCTCATTTAATCCTTCTTCGAAATGTTTACACATAGCAACCTCAGTCAGAACACATTACCTGGCATACTTGCTCAATCTAACAAATTCTCGCTCATACTCAAAACTGTCATATTTCCCTGTTTGAGTTTTAAAAATTCCTTCTTTTTCTGATCCAAAAATCTCTGACTCATATACTTCTTTCTGAATTCTGTTTGGAAAAACTCCCATGCAACATCTTCCCTTGGCACAACAGAAACCAGAGTATTCCACCACTAATAAACCGAATCTTTTAACAATGATATGGCACATTTCAGACACTCAGCTGGTGTACATGATAATTCATCTAAAACCCTGATAGTATTTTCCAACCAAAATTCAGCCCTTTCTAGATCATCTTCAGCAGTAGCCCTAAATTCTTTTTCCCCATATTTACAAATTTTATCTATCGGAGGCTTACCAGTTCTAACAAGTTCAGCACCTAGTGGCAAGTTAAGAAAGATTTGAGGAACAAGAGGGGGAGGTTGTTGTATAGTAGGATTGTTCTCAAAAATTCTATAAACCACTCGTTCATTATTTGAAAGAAGGCTTCTTTTGCCTCCTCACCTTGGCCCTCAGATACGGGCCTTTTACTATTACTACTAGATGCAGCTCTTTGTACTGAAGCTTAAGCATTGCTCTCAGCTTCCTCGAATTCAGCTCTAGCTTGGTTGGATGACATTACTATATAAAAAACACATTTAAAATGGTCAGGAGATATCACACTTATCACAATATATAATGGCATGTATAGCTAAACTCGTACTTGCTACGTTAGTTCAAGAATCGACTAAACTGTAGCTCTGATACCAATAAATGTAACACCCCTAACATATATCCACCGCCAGAACAGGGTTACGGAGCATTACCAGAGTTTAAAGAACAAATATAATTAATTCATGTAATTTACTATTCATATCCAAATCCAATTATATTCAATCATATTGTCCCTTAAATGGACCCTTGAGACCGAATTTATACATTAAAAACAAGTCGGGACTAAATCGAGAACTCAAAAAATTTTTTGCGAAATTTTTAAAATTTTCCTAAATGCAGGGGTGTGGGTAGGCCATGCGGCTCACACGGTCAAGTGACACGCCCGTGTCTTAGGCCGTGTAGGCATTCGATGTGAGGCACATGGTTGTGTCCCAGCCCGTGTCCTTACCCATGTAACTTTCTAACTTGGGTCACACGGCCAGCCACACACCCATGTGTTAGACCCTGTGGATAATTTAATTTTCAAAAATTAGGTGCAAGGGCTACATGGCCAAGACACATGCCCGTGTCTCTATCGGTGTGCTCAATTTTGAGCATTCTGTTTCTTTAATTTTAAGATGCAGGGGACACGCGGCTAAACCACACGCCCATGCGTATGGCCGTGTGTCATACACGGTTGAGACATACGCCTATATGTCTGGCCATGTAGACAGAATAAGGCCATTTTCCAAGCCTTATTTCTCACCCTTTTTACCTTGCACCTACATCAACACTTTAATATATTCACCATTCAAGGCACATAAATCAATCTAATGATCACGTTTTATGCATGACACATTTACTCATGCTTTCAATTATCATCTTTACATTAAAATTATATACTTACCCAAACTTAATTGCATCTAATATATTAAACTAAACACATTCAAAGACTAAATATAATAAACTTCATGCATAAGTATACATTAAATTTACTATCACCAGCCATTCTAATGGCTAGTTACAACCAAAACATTTACATACCCTAATTTATTATCTTTAGCCTATACATGTCATTACACCAAGGTAAGACTCCTATTTATACCAAAATGAGCTGGAGGATAGAATGATGATACTCCAACCGATCTCCAACCTTTACAAGCTTCTGAGTACTATAAAATAGAGAAAAGAAAACCTAGTAAGTGTTTGATGCTTAATATGTTCGTATAACAGGAATTTCACTTACCAATCATGTTCATTTAAAATAAGCATATTAATAACATGCATCCCAACAAATTCTGTAACAGTCCGATTTAGACCCTAATCGAAATGGTAATTTTGGGACCACGAATTCGAGTCAAAAAAATATTTAAATATTATTTTTCGTGTTCATTATATGTGAATTAGCATGTGTGAAAGTTTCGTATGAAAATTTGATTGTTTGTGTGCTTAATTAAATAAAAGGGCTTAATCGCGTAAAATGAAAACGTGATAGTTTAAAACATAAGGATTAAAGTGTTAGTGGCTTTTTAATATGGAGTATTTAAGTTGCAAATAAACCTTTAGACTATGTGGTTGTCGAATGTGTCCATATTAAGTATGTTTTATTATTAGTTTTAAAAGGCTAAATATGTAAAATAATAAATAATATACATGTTATCATAAAACATAAAATAAACATAAGTTTCATTTTATTTTCTTGGTGATTGAAACCTTAAAAAGAAAAGAAAAGAAGAAAGCTTAGGTATTCGGCAACTTTGAAGCTTGATTAAGGTATGGACTTAGCTCGGTTTTTTATAATTTTTACGTTTTTGAGATCGTTCCTTCGAGTACTACCTGACCCATGCTTGAATTTTTTATTTTGGTGAATATTTTGAGTTATGCCATTGATGAATATTTGTTTTTTGTGATGTTTGATGATAAATTATGAAAGATATGTTTTGGATTAATATGTTTTGTATTGAAGTTTTTGATGATTTTGAATTATTAGGACTAAATTGCAAAAATAATAAATTGAAGGACTAAAATACAAAATAAATGAAATATATGGATTAGTATGAGCATAAGGAAGAATCGGCCTAACTATGATGTGGTGAGATTTTGTGTATTTTGTGTTTTATGCAATTAGGACTAATTTGTAAAAGTATGAAATATCAGGGGTAAAATGGTAATTTGCCCATTTATGTGTTGTTGGGTTAAATTGAATGAAATTATGTTTAAATGAGGTTAATTTGGAATTATATAGATCCAGAACAAAAGAAATCATACTTGGATCGGGGAAAAGCAAAAATAGTTGAATAGCCGATTTATAACGTTCGTCGATATCCGAGGTAAGTCTTTAAGCAATTAAACATAATTTATTTTGAATATAAAATGGTTTACTATGATGATTCGAATTTTATAGTTGTATAGTAGGGTTGTCGAATGTGGTTTAACATGGAATTAATGTGGTTAAGTTTATTCGATTGAGTTAAAACCTCTGAAAGTTTGTATGGACTGTTTATGGAATGACTTTATAATAGCGATATTCGGGATTTAAGCCTAGAAAGCCTTGTGCTGGTGAATTTGATCGGGCTTTGTGCCTAGCAGGCTTATTGCCGGTGAATAAATATCAGACCTTGGGTCTAGCAGGCTTTGTGTCGGTGTGTGATTCAGACTTATGCCTAGTAGGTTTTTATACCGATGATTTATTTTCAAGTCTATGTCTATAAGACTTCACATTGATGTGGAAATTGAGCAAGTAAGTTGATCTAAATGACCTTGTATATTCAGCCACATAGGTATGTACATATGTGATGATGTATTGAACTTGAATATTTGGCCACATGTGATGTTATATTAAATTTGAATTTTCGACTATATGTGATGTTTTATTGAACTTGTATATTTGATCATATATGATGACATACTGTACTTGTATATTTGGCCATATGTAATGATATAATGAACCATGTGTATTTGGCCATACAAGTAAGTAATTATGAGATGACATAGTGGATCTTGATTATTCGGCCAAATAGGTGTGTATATATATGTGATATTATATTTGATTTTCTATAATCGGCCAAATGAACGATGTTGGTTTATAAAGTTGAGTTTAATTCATGAGCATATATGTTTGAATGTAAGCATAATTGAGATAGTGTTATTTTGGGAATGAAAGGTTGAATAATATTATGCTGAGTGAGAAATATTAGCATTCGGCCAAGGTAACTTATTTGTGTTAAAGTATAACATTATTGATACAATTCGACTTATTTGAAATGTTTTGATTATTTATTTGAGTTGTTTAATTTGCGTAAGGCTTACTAAGCTAAGTTAGCTTACTCTGTGTGTTTTGTTACTCTGTTTTATAGATTTTGGTTGTAAGTTACGAGCTCGGGGATCGTCATCGAAGTCATCCACACTATCGTCAACCTTTGGTACTTTTAAAAGTCTATTTTCGAACCTATGGCATGTATAGGCTAATATGTATTTTGTTCGACCTAGAAAATGTATAACTTGAGCCATGCAAAAATGGCTTAATCTCCATGATAATTTCGGTCATACTTTGGTTATGGTTTGAGCTCACTTTTGGTTATGATGTTATATATATTATACATGAATGGTTTATGTGATAAATGTTATATGTTTGAAAATAGCTTGATGATGTTGGTAAAATTTGGAAATGGTTGATGTAATGATCATTGTATGTATACAATTTCAAGTATAATTAATTGTTTTGGCTAAGGTTTTAATTTAGGTAAACATATATGAATTGATATGAATTTTATTTCAATAATTTATTGGTACATTCGGACATAGGATGGAATTGAATAAGATGGTTAGGTTTAAATCATGATTTGATATTGCTTTATAAATACTCATGCATATGATAAGTATGTGCATATACGTTAATAAAATGAAATTAACCAAATGAATAGTAACTTTTTTCAATTACTATTATGAAAATTATATGTGTTTTATGTGATGTATAAATGTTTAACTTAATATTAAAGGAATACTGAAAATGATATGATCTTTATCAAACAATTATAAGTAGTACATGTCGTGGAATCCATTTGTGTTTGGTTATAGTATGCGACTAAAGTATAATGAAGTATGTTTATCTGTATGTATTATGAGTTCAAATTAAAAGTATAATCAGCTATGTGGTAGTAGAGATTAAATTGTCTATTGAAATTCAAGTACGCATAAGTGATCGTTTTAATTTGTGTTCTTGACTGGTAATACCTCGTAACCCTAATTCGGCGACGGATACGGGTTAGGGGTGTTACAAATTTAGCCATTTGCCTAATCACATACACTCAATCAAAAACGTTAGTCATAAATTTTCTAAATACTTTTCAAATAATAATGATAATGAGCTCATCAAGTAATAACTTTCATATACATAATCCTTTCATATTGTATTTTCACATAACTCATACATTTCCATAACAAGCCATCTCAAGTTCAGTGCAGTCATGTTAGAACTTTACCTGTTAAATTTATTTGAAATATCGATGGATACATCAGTAGTACACTCAAAGTGTACAAAACTATAAATCCGCCAATTAGTATTCAGGGGTACCCAATTAGGGCACATAATCAGGAAGCACTCTCTCGAGCCATATAACAGGACGCTCATGTGAGCCATGTATTAGGAAACTTATCCGGGCTAAACAGGAAACTCATAAGAGTTTTAATCATGAAGCTCATTGCGCTAAACAGGTAACTCCGAAGAGTTATTATTAGGGAGCTCCGGATAGCCATTTAATAGGAAGTTCAAGCGAGCTATAACAAGACGCTCATAAAGAGCTGCGTTTGTGTCCGCAATATATACAGAATCACAACCGATCATATAACAGGATGCTCACAAAAAGCTGTTGTAGTTCACAACACATGCAGAATCACTACCGATTAGGATGCTCGCAGGAACCATATAACAGGAATGCTCGAGCAGGCTTTTAATAGGATGCTAGTTCGAGCTATAATGTCTGCAACATATGCAGGACTATAATCAATATGGGAAAATAATGTATCCATTGCATTTCATATTCAAATGGGACTTATCATTTACCAAATAATATCGAGTATGTGATTAATTTCATACATTAAACATTTATGCAATTCACACAAATACAACATGCGATTCAAACATATTAATAGACATAATTAAGTTACACGAACTTACCTCGACAAATTATTCGTGTATGAAAATCTACTGATCCAACACCTTTTCTTTTCCTCAATCTAACTCTTTATTTGATCTTTTCGGATCTATATAAATGAATTTAACATCAATTTAATTCACTTTATACTCAATTGAGTTCAATTCACATCTTAGGCAAAATCACCATTTTGCCCTTATACTTTTCATAAATGACAATTTCGTCCCTAAGCTCGGAAAATAAAATTCATGCAATTTAATCCTTATTTCAAGCCTAACCGAATTTTACATGTTACAATAACAGCCCATGAATTTCACAAAAAAATCAAAATTTTTCCATGGGTTTTACATCTTTACAATTTAGTCCCTAAATCACAATTTCATCAAAATCCTCTTTGTAAAAGTTGTTTATCTATCAACAACCTTTAATTTTCTACCATAAATTTAAAAATTTTAGCATTTACATCCATGGTAAAATTTCTATACTTTGATATCTTTACAAATTAATCCCCAAAATAGATTAATCTATTCCAATCTCGAAAATATAAAAATTACTAAAAAGGGGACAAGATTACTTACCCAATTAAGCTTGTTTGATTTCCATTCTCTTTCCTAGGTTTTCCATGTATTTTGGTGAAGAAGATGATAATTATAATATGTTATTTCTATTTAATTATTATATCATCTTTTATTTTTCCTACTTTCTAATTTAGTCCTTTTCTTTTTCTAATTTTACATGGATTGTTCTTCATAAATATCTACTAACTTTTTTAATGGTCCAATTACCATATAAGGACCTCAATTTTTGAATTCCATAGCTATTTGATACTTATAGCTACTAGAACTCAACTTTTGCATTTTATGCAATTTGGTCCTTTCCACAATTAAACATGAAATTGGTAAAATTTTCTTAATGAAATTTTCATACATCATTTCTATCATAATGCAATTCATACCATAATACTAAAATAAATTTTCTTTTTGACTCGAATTTGTGGCCCCCACTGTTCCGATTTCACTAAAAATGGGTTATTACATATAGATAGGACCACATTTTATTCATAAACATATAGTTCAATACCACTTCCAAAACATACCATAACTTGACCATTTTGAGATCAATTCATCCCATACCACTTTGGCCATTCAAACAAGCATCAAAACATTGCCAAATTAACACATACTAGAAAGGCATCAATAATTACCAAAATGACACTAAACAACCAACATCAAATGGTACCAAAACAACTTATACATGCCAATATCATCAACTAACATTCAATTAGATACCAATACAAGTCCACCTATACATGCCATTATAACTTTAGCAAAAACATCAAAAACTACCGATATAATAGCTGGATAGTGTGATAAATCTCCGACGAGCTTCCAAATCGATCGAGCTTTTGATAATCTGTAAAGTAAAGAAAAGTAATTATGTAAGTAATGAATGCTTAGTAAGCTTGTATAAACTTTAAACATAACATTTGTAACATTCCGAAATAGGGCCTAGTAAGAACAGTGGTTTTGAGACCACAAATCTGACATTGAAATATTTATTTTATGATTATTATAAGGTCTAGAATATGAGAATATGCATGTGTTAAAGTTTCATGAAGAAATTCTATGAGTAAGGTGTCCAATTGGAAAGTAATGACCAAATTAAATAAGTTGTAAAACTTGGATTCTAGAAGCAATTTGTATGAAATTGCTTTAGATTATTAATTAGAAGGCCTTAAAGAGCAATCTTCCCAATTTCTAAGTTTTTTGAACAAAAATGGGCATGTATGGATGAAATTTGAAAGAAAGGGCTTGAGGGCATTTTGGTCATTTGGCTAATTAATGAAATAAAATGGGAAAAATAAGTAAAAAATCAGCCATTCTTCTCCCTCATCCAGTCAAAATTCTCAAGCTCTCTATAGCTAGGGTTTTCAACATTTTCAAGCTCAATAGTAAGTGCTCTCAAGCCCCTTTTTATTGTTCTTTGTATTTTTGAAATCCCGGTAATTTACTCTTTCTATTTCTACCCATATTTCATGCTAGGGTTCATGTTTATAAATTTACCCATGCATGAGTTACTTGTATTTTGATGGTTTATGGAGGAATATGAAAGTTTAAAAGATGGTAAACAACTTTTACTAAGTGATTTTTTCATGGAAATGGCTTTTGGGATCATTTTGTAAAAGTTGTAAAAATGGGTAGAAAGATGAGGAATAATGGAAAAATGTGGGCTGCCATAAGAGGAAAGAACATTCGACTAGGCTTGGGTAAGGTAGAAATTGCATGCATTTCATTATACGAGCCTAGGGACTAAATCGTAAAAATGTAAAAAGTTAGGGGCTAAACGGTCATTTAGACCCGGGGTGAAATTTAGACTCGAAAAGTATAATGTGAGTTGTTAATGATTCATTTTTATTGCTATAGACCCTGAGAAATAAATTTCGAAGGTCGATCGAGGAAAATGAAAAGTTTCGAAATAACCGAAACACGATACCGGAACGAGTACCAAGTAAGTTCGGATAACTTAAAGTAAACTCATAATATGTCTAATTGCATGATTTATGAATGTATGATAATTGAATTTGTTGATGGAATGAAAATCCATGAAATGTATCCTTAATAATGAAATGTTGATAAATGTCCGATTGAGGTTAAAAAGGGAAATTCGATGGATGAACCATGATTTACATATGATTTGAGATCCTGCATGTGTTGCAAAAAAAATTTAGCCTGGACGGGTAATCCATTGATCTCAAATATAGAAAGGATCTAGCCCGGACAGGTGTTCCTTGAGGGATCGAGCCTCCCGAAGAATATGTGTGCATTTTGGATTTAGCCCGGACGGGTAATCCGATTAGGGTCTGAATTTAGCCTGGACTGGTAATTCGGATCCAAGATCATTAAGGGTGTTTGTCGCCATAAGGGATTTATCCTGGACTGGTAAACCCGACATCACTCCATGAGTTTATATTAAGGGGGATTTAGCCTGGACTGGTAATCCAGCCGTAAGATATGAGGTTCGCTGGAGTGCATACATGAAATAATCACTCTTATGACTTGACGGTAAATGGATAACCCATCGAGATTTTTGAAAAACTTAACGGGATAATATGAGATATGTATAAATGGAAATGTTGAATGATGAGCTCATCTAAGATTAATTACATGGTGCATTGTTATGTGACTAACTTGTTGATTGAGTGCATGTGATAGGGAAACCATTCCATTCTTGTTGATTTTATTGCCTAATATGGTTGTATGCTAATTAATCGATAAGTTTACTTTCTAGTTATTCGAGCTTACTAAGTATATAAATGCTTACCCCTCTTTTTTTCTTGTCTTTCAGAGCTCGAGGGCTCGTAAAGATTGGGAGATGGTTGGAGAGTCAACATACTATCAACTAGTCCAGCTTTGGTATATAGACACTTTTATTTTGTTCAATGGCATGTATAGGGCTTTTGTTTATTTTATTATATGTGTCATTTAATTTGCCAATATGAAGGCTTGTAAGGATATGCATAATTCACTTGTATATAGCCATGGGAATTGACTCATTTTGGTGTAGGTTATGACCTACAAATTTTATGCATGCTTATGTTCAGTTGTGCTAGTAAGGATGAATTACGGCATGTCACATTTAAATATATGTAATGTGACCAAATCATAAGGGATGGCTAAGTCACAATTGGCAATGAGTTATAATAATGAGGCAATCTTAGAAGTGTTATAAGACATAAAAACCCTTAATACAAAAAAGGAATATCCTAGCATGAGTAAAACTGAAGAGATGAGGTTTACACGTAATGAGGTTTACCAAGGCCATTTAAGAGAGTAATTAGGCCATGTTGGACATTATAAGGGTCTATAAGTGGGAGTGGATATTAAAGGGTGACCAAAGGCTTGGGAAATAGCCTAACAAGGTCCACACGGGTAGATACACGGGCGTGTGTCTAGACCGTGTGTGACGCACGGATCACCCCATGGACGTGTGGTATGGTCGTGTGTCCCCTGCACCTAAAAATTTTAAGTCAGAATGCATGGTAGTAAATACACAGGCAGAGACCCGACTGTGTATCTCAACCGTGTGGAGGGCACGACCTAGCACATGGGCGTGTGTCTTAGCCGTGTGCCCCTAGATGGATGCTGACGTCATAAATAGAATGCTCGAGTTTTTAGACACGAGCAACCACACGAGCGTGTCTAGGCCGTATGCTTAGCCGTGTGAAAACCCCTGTAGGTTCGAAGTAGAAAATAAATTCAATTTATTCTGCATAGATAGGGGACAGGGGCGTGTCCCAAAGCACACGGGTGTGTACAATGCCTCCACACGGGCGTGTGAGGCATTAACCTAAAAATTTTCTCAGGTCCTCTGTTTAGTCCTGGACCGTTCTCAATATTTGTTTAGGGCCTCGTAAGCCCATAATAGGCCCACTGAGATGTTGTTTGAATGGTTTTGACTTGGAATAAAATTTTATAAACCGTATTTCCTGCCTCGTATCTGGTCTCGATCTCGGTCTCGGGTACGAGTAATAGGCGTTACATTTAGTGGTAACAAAGCTACAATTTAGTCAGTTCTAGGACTACCGTAGAGAGTATCGAGTTTAGCTATACATGTCATTATACGAACATTGATAGTGTGATATCTCCTAACTGTTTAAATTATTTTTGAATATAGTAAATATCTTCCAATCAAGCTCAAGATTAGCCCGAGGGAGCCGAGAGCCATGCTCCAGCTTCCTTACAATGAGCTATTTCTAGTAGTAGTAGAAGGCCTATGTCTGAAGGCCGGGAAGAGGCCAGAGCCGCCTTCTTTGACATGATAGATGAGTGGTTTAGGGATTATTTGGGGAATCACCCCAACATACCACGACCTCCCCCACCCTCTAATCAATCTGATAAGGAATTGCCACGAGGTATGGCACCTGTGAGAGTTGGTAAAGCCCCTGTAGACAAGCTTAGAAAGTATGGGGCTGAGGAATTTAGAGCCAAGATCGATGATGATGCTGAAAGAGCCGAGTTCTGGCTCGAGAATACTACACAGGTATTAGACAAATTATCATGCAGAACTGAAGAGTGCTTAAAGTGTACCGTGTCTCTCCTGAAGGATACTCTGGTGGAAGACTGTATCTTCAGTGGTGCCAAAGGAAAACATCACTTGGGAATTTTTCCAAGCAGAGTTTAAAAAGAAATATACCAGTCAAAGATTCTTAGACTTGAAGCGAAAGGAGTTCCTAGAACTCAAACAAAGGAATAAGACTGTAGCGGAGTACGAAAAGGAGTTTGTAAGGCTAAGCCAGTATGCGACTAAATAGGTTCAAACCGAGTCAGAAATATGTAAATGCTTCGAGGAAGGTCTGAATGAGGAAATTAAGCTGTTGATTGGGATTCTTGAGATACGAGAGTTTGTCACATTAGTTGATCGGGCCAAGAAGGCTGAAGAGCTTAATAATGAAAGAAAGCAAGCGAAGAGAGAAGCTCGAGTTTCAAGCAAGAGATCCAGTGGTAAGACGCTCTCGTTTTCCACAAAGAAATCAAAAAGCCAACATGAATGCTCCACTTCATTTGTAGGATATTCGGGTAGAGCGAGGGGCTCTAAACGGCGTAACTAGAAGTCTTCTTCCCCGAAGGTGACTAATGTGGGGAGTGTAGATGATCAAAAGCTGAAGTGCAAAAGCTGTAATAAATTTCACTTCAGAGAATACCGAATAAAAAGCGATGCGTGCTTCAGATGTGGTTCTCTTGACCACTTTCTCAGAGACTGCCCGGAGTGAACCGATAAAAAGGTGGAAGTAGCCCCGAAGTCGAGTACTCCTACTCCACGAGGTAGACCTCTGAGATATCTTGGAAGTGCTAGTGGCAGTCGAGTTGTGGCTAAGGACACTATAAAATCAGAGGCTCGAGCCCCAGCAAGAATGTATGTAATACGTGGTCGAGAGGAAGCCTCTGCTCCTAACGTCATCACGGGTACTTTTTCTCTTTTTAATACATGTGTTGTTGCCTTAATTGATCCGGGATCGATGTATTTATACATTTTCATAAGATTGGTGTCTAGTATGAATATATCTATTGAACCTACAGAATTTATCATCAGAGTGTCGAACCCATTAGGCAAGTCAGTTCTAGTTGATAAAGTCTGTAAGAATTGTCCTTTGACGATTCAGGGTCATTGTTTTCTGGCTAACCTTAAGTTGTTGCCATTTGATGAGTTTGATGTAACACTTGGTATGGATTGGTTTGCCCTGCATGATGTAATTGTAAACTGAGGTAGCAAGTTGAATTGAAATGCCCAGATGGCGAGATTCTATGAGTTGATTCAAGAGAATTAGGTATATCACCGGTTGTAATTACCTCGATGGTTGCTCAAAGATATATGAGAAAAGGGTACGAAGCCTACCTTACTTTTGTACTGAACACTTTAGAAACGGAGTTAAAGATTGAGTTCGTGCCAATAGTGTGTGAATATCCAGACGTATTCTCGAAGGAATTACCCAGATTACCTCCTGAAAAAGAGATAGAGTTTGGTATTGAATTGATGCTATGAACAGCTCCTATTTCAAATGCTTCGTACAGGATGGCGCCGACTGAGCTGAAAGAGTTAAAAGCACAGTTACAAGAACTGACGGATAAAGGTTTTGCAAGGCCGAGTTTTTCACCTTAGGGTTCTCCCGTATTATTTGTAAAAAAGAAAGATGGTTCGATGAGGCTATGTATAGATTATCGGCAACAAAACAAGGTAACTATCAAGAATAAGTATCCTTTTCCAAGGATCGATGATTTGTTCAATCAGTTGAGGGGAGCCACTGTGTTCTCTAAGATAGACTTAAGGTCCGGCTACTACCAATTGCGAGTTAAGGAGTCGGATGTGCCTAAGACAGCTTTCAGAACAAGGTATGGTCACTATGAATTTCTTGTCATGCCGTTTGGGTTGATGAATGCACCGGTCGTATGTATGGACCTAATGAATAGGATATTTTGGCCCTACTTGGATAAGTTTGTCATGGTGTTTATTGACGACATTTTGATTTATTCCAAGGATAAGACAGAGCATGCGAAGCATTTGAGAACTGTATTGCAGACCTTACGGGAAAAACAATTGTATGCTAAGTTTAGCAAGAGTGAGTTTTGGCTCCAAGAAGTAGGGTTTTTGGGTCATATTGTTTCGGGTGAAGGCATCCGAGTTGACCCAAGTAAGATCTCTGCTATCGTTGACTGGAAATCGCCTAAAAATGTAACTGAGGTCAGAAGCTTTTTGGGTTTAGTCGGTTACTACCGAAGATTTGTGAAAGGATTCTCCGTGATAGCGACTCCGATGACGAGGCTGCTACAGAAAGATGTTAAGTTTGAATGGACAGAAAAGTGTCAACAAAGTTTCGAGAAGTTAAATACATTATTGAGTAAAGCTCTTGTTTTAGTATTACCTAAGCCGGGAAAAGAGTTTGTGGTCTACAGTGATGCATCTTTAAATGGATTGGGTTGTGTGCTTATGCAAGATGGCAAAGTGATAGCCTATGCTTCACGGCAGCTGAAGCCACACGAGAAGAATTACCCGACCCATGACTTAGAGCTTGCCACCATTGTTTTTGCCTTGAAAATTTGGAGGCATTATTTATATGGTGAGACTTGTCATATATTCATAGACCACAAGAGTTTGAAGTATTTGATGACTCAAAAAGAATTGAATCTGAGACAGCAGAGATGGTTAGAACTAATTAAATATTATGAGCCGATCATCGATTACCACCCGGGAAAGGCGAATGTGGTCGCTGACGCGCTAAGAAGAAAATCTTTGTTTGCACTGAGGGCTATGGACGCTCGATTGGCGTTGCTTGATGATGGTTCAGTCTTGGCAGAGCTAAGGGCTAGGCCGACATTTCTTCAGGAAATTTATGATGCTCAGACTAATGATAGTGACCTACAAGCTAAAATGGCTTAATGTGAGTCGGACATTGAATCAGACTTTTAGATTGGTTCTGATAGATGTTTGATGTTCAGAGACAGAGTTTGCGTACTGAGGAACGATGAAATTATTTGGAGGATTTTGCAAGAAGCACATGATAGCCGTTTGTTTATTCATCCGGGAAGTGCTAAGATGTATAATGATTTGAAGAAAATGTACTGGTGGAATGGCATGAAAAGAGACATCTCCGAATTTGTATCGAAATGCTTGATATGTCAGCAAGTCAAAGCTGAACATCAAGTACCTTCAGGTTTGTTACAACCTGTGATGGTTCCCAGATGGCAGTGGGATAGAGTTACTATGGACTTTGTAACAGGATTACCATTGACCGCGAAAAAGAAAGATGTTATATGGGTTGTGGTGGATAAGTTAACAAAGTCGGCTCATTTTATTCCGGTGAGGACAGATTACTCACTTGATAAGTTGGCCGACTTGTATATATCTGAGATTGTGAGATTGCACGGGATACCGTTATCGATTATTTCAGATAGAGACCCAAGATTCACTTCGAGATTCTAGAAGAAGTTACAAGAAGCTTTGGGCACTAAGTTGAGTTTTAGTACAACTTTTCACCTACAGACTGATGGTCAGTCTGAGCGGATGATTCAGATCCTTGAGGATATGTTGCGATGTTGCATCCTCGAATTTCAGGGTAGCTGGGAAAAATACCTGCCATTGGTAGAATTCGCCTACAACAACAGTTTTCAAATGAGTTTGAAGATGGCACCTTATGAGGCCTTGTATGGCAAGAAGTGTCGAACTCCATTGTATTGGACAGAACTCAAGGAGAATCAGATTCACGGAGTTGATCTGATCAAAGAAACTGAAGAAAAGGTTAAAGTGATACGTGACTGTTTAAAAGCGGCATCAGATAGGCAAAAGTCATATGCTGATTTGAAAAGAAAAGAGATCAAATTTCAAGTTGAAGATAGAGTATTATTGAAAGTATCTCCATGGAAAAATGTATTGATATTTGGCCGGAAAGGAAAACTGAATCCGTAATTTATTAGACCATACGAGATCACTGAAAGAGTTGGACCATTAGCTTATCTTTTGGCATTGCCACCTGAACTGGATAAGATTCACGACGTGTTTCATGTATCTATGTTAAGGCGATATCGATCAGACCCCTCTCATGTAACTTCACCAACTGAGATTGAAATTAGACCGAACATGACTTATGGTGAGGAACCGGTCAAGATTTTAGCTCGTGAGGTTAAATAGTTGAGAAATAAAGATGTAGCTTTGGTAAAAGTCTTATGGCATCAACATGGTGTGGAAGAGGCTACATAGGAGCCGGAAAAAACCATGAGGAGCCAATATCCGATCTGTTTACTGGTAAGACTTTCGTGGACGAAAGTCCCTAAGGAGGGAGAAATGTAACATCCCGAAATAGGGCCTAGTCGGAACAGTGGTTTTGAGACCACAAATCTGACATTGAAATATTTATTTTATGATTATTATAAGGTCTAGAATATGAGAATATGCATGTTTTAAAGTTTCATGAAGAAATTCTATGAGTAAGGTGTCCAATTGGAAAGTAAGGACCAAATTGAATAAATTGTAAAACTCGGATTCTAGAAGCAATTTGTATGAAATTGCTTTAGATTATTAATTAGAAGGCCTTAAAGAGCAATTTGCCCAATTTCTAGGTTTTTGGACAAAAATGGGCATGTATGGATGAAATTTGAAAGAAAGGGCTTGAGGGCATTTTGGTCATTTGGCTCATTAATGAAATAAAATGGGAAAAATAAGTCAAAAATCAGCCATTCTTCTCCCTCATCCAGCCGAAATTCTCAAGCTCTCCATAGCTAGGGTTTTCAACATTTTCAAGCTCAATAGTAAGTGCTCCCAAGCCTCGTTTTTAATGTTCTTTGTATTTTTGAAATCCCGGTAACTTACTCTCTCTATTTCTACCCATATTTCATGCTAGGGTTCATGTTTAGAAATTTACCCATGCATGATTTACTTGTATTTTGATGGTTTATGGAGGAATATGAAAGTTTAAAAGATGGTAAACAACTTTTACTAAGTGATTTTTTCATGGAAATGGCTTTAGGGACCATTTTGTAAAAGTTGTAAAAATAGGTAGAAAGATGAGAAATAATGGAAATTTTGGGTTGCCATAAGAGGAAAGAACATTCGGTTAGTCTTGGGTAAGGTAGAAATTGCATACATTTCATTATACGAGCCTAGGGACTAAATCGTAAAAATGTAAAAAGTTAGGGGCTAAACGGTCATTTAGACCCGGGGTGAAATTTAGACTGGAAAAGTATAATGTGAGTTGTTAATGATTCATTTTATTGCTATAGACCCCGAGGAACAAATTTCGGAGGTCGATCGAGGAAAATGAAAGATTTCAGAATAACTGAAACACGATACCGGAACGAGTACCAGGTAAGTTCGGATAACTTAAAGTAAACTCATAATATGTCTAATTGCACAATTTATGAATGTATGATAATTGCATTTGTTGATGGCATGAAAATCCATGAAATGTATCCTTAATAATGACATGTTGATAAATGTCCCGATTGAGGTTAAAAAGGGAAATTCGATGTATGAACCATGATTTACATGTGACTTGAGATCCTGCATGTGTTGCAGAAAAAATTTAGCCCGGACGGGTAATCCATTGATCTCAAATATAGAAAGGATCTAGCCCAGACAGGTGTTCCTTGAGTGATCGAGCCTCCCGAAGAATATGTGTGCATTTTGGATTCAGCCCGGACGGGTAATCCGATTAGGGTCTGAATTTAGCCTGGACTGGTAATTCAGATCCGAGCTCATTAAGGGTGTTTGTTTCCATAAGGGATTTATCCTGGACTGGTAATCCCGACAACACTCCATGAGTTTATATTATGGGGGATTTAGTTTGGACTGGTAATCCTGCCGTAAGATATGAGGTTCGCTAGAGTGCATACATGAAATAATCACTCTTATGACTTGATGGTAAATGGATAACCCATCGAGATTTCCGAGAAACTTAACAGGATAATATGAGATATGTATAAATGGAAATGTTGAATGATGAGCTCATCTAAGATTAATTACATGGTGCATTGTTATGTGACTAACTTGTTGATTAAGTGCTTGTGATAGGGAAATCATTCCATTCTTGTTGGGTTTATTGCCTAATATGGTTGTATGCTAATTAATCGGTAAGTTTACTTTCTAGTTATTCGGGCTTACTAAGCATGTAAATGCTTACCCCTCTTTTTTCCCTATCTTTCAAAGCTTGAGGGCTCGTAAAGATTGAGAGACGGTTGGAGAGTCAACACACTATCAACTAGTCCAGCTTTGGTATATAGACACTTTTATTTTGTTCAATGGCATGTATAGGGCTTTTGTTTATTTTATTATATGTGTCATTTGATTTGCCAATATGAAGGCTTGTAAGGATATGCATAATTCGCTTGTATATGGCCATGGGAATTGGCTCATTTTGGTGTAGGTTATGACCTACAAATTTTATGCATGCTTATGTTCAGTTGTGCTAGTAAGGATGAATTATGGCATGTCACATTTAAATATATGTAATGTGACCAAATCACAAGGGAGGGCTAGGTCACAATTGGCAATGAATTATAATAATGAGACAATCTTAAAAGTGTTATAAGACATAAAAACCCTTAATACAAAAAAGGATTAACCTAGCATGAGTAAAACCGATGAGATGAGGTTTACATGCAATAAGGTTTACCAAGGCCATTTAAGAGAGTAATTAGGCCATGTTGGACATTATAAAGGTCTATAAGTGTGAGTGGATATTAGAGGGTGACCAAAGGCTTGTGAAATAGCCTAACAGGGTCCACACGGGTAGACATACGGGCGTGTGTCTAGACTGTGTGTGACACACGGATCGCCCCATGGGCGTGTAGCATGGCCATATGTCCCCTGCACCTAAAAATTTTAAGTCAGAATGCATGGTAGTAAACACATGGGCAGAGACGTGACCGTGTGTCTCAACCGTATGGAGGGCACGGCCTAGCACATAGGCGTGTGTCTTGGCTGTGTGCCTCTAGATGCATGCTGACGTCATAAACAGAATGCTCGAGTTTTTGGACACGAGGGACCACACGAGCGTGTCTAGGCCGTGTGAAGGACACAGGCTAGGGACACGGGCGTGTGCTTGGCCGTGTGAAAACCCCTGTAGGTTCGAAGTAGAAATAAATTCAATAAATTCCACACGGATAGGGGACACGGACGTGTCCCAAAGCACACGGGCGTGTGCTATGCCTCCATATGGGCGTGTGAGGCATTAACCTAGAAATTTTCTCAGGTCCTCGATTTAGTCCCGAACCGTTCTCAATGTTTGTTTAGGGCCTCGTAGGCCCATAATAGGCTCACTGAGATGTTGTTTGAATGGTTTTGACTTGGAACAAAATTTTATAAACCGTATTTCCCGAAAATGTTTGAGTACATGTCTGGTAACGCCTCGTATCTAGTCCCGGTCTCGGGTACAAGTAAGGGGCGTTACAACATTCCATTTCAATAATGAACTTTATAGGGCAAATATAAACTTATACCAGTACCTCAAGACTTATCAAACTATATAACCATTCCATTTACTTACTTTCCATTCCATTCACTTGACATAATCTTAAATAACATTATCAATTCATGAGTTAGTGTATGTATTTATGACATAGGTAAGTTCTTCCATAATATATGTAAATTTCTCACATATAAGTACGTCATTTAACTCAACAATCCTTTTATATCATCGTATTACATCTCAATTATAAACTTACTATTTCATTACATTTTCTTACTTTTTCGTTTGTATAATACAATACATAAGCATAACATGAACCATAACCATAAGCTTGACACAAGCCTAAACATTATCATCAATACACAAGCCTGAAAATTATCATCAATACACAAGTTAGTGCATTTATACATAACTCTTTTAGAATCAACCACATGATAAGCCATTTCATAAGAAAACATATCTTTTGATTCATACAACCTTTTTTATGAACATAAGCATATTTCCATTTGGACACTTACCATTTCAATGTATATCATTAAGATTAAGCATGATACAATCCAACCATAAGCTTGGCAAAAGCCTAAGCACCATCAACAACACATGTTAGTGCATCAATTCATAATTCACTTGAGTTAAAATAAGATAAGTCATTATACATAAACAACATCACTTGAAATCATCAATTTCATGAACAAAGACATACTTTCATTGAACATTTCATTTTCATTCCTTTTCATAGTTTTCATGACATAAGTCATTTGAATACTTACCGTTGCTTCCCTTTTCATGCCCGTTGAACCATTTAGAATAACGTCGGATACGCGAGAAAGCTCACACAAAGTATGCTAAACATATGGTCGAAACCATTCCTTTTCCTTTTCCTTTACTTCATAGCTCACACGAGCTGAAAAATGGGTCTGCTGACGGTTGGAATGTAAGCTACATGATGCCGCTCACACAAGTTGACGAGTATCTGCAACAAATGCAAGACCTCAGCCATCGGTAGGACATTCAAGACCATCACCCAAAACATGGTAACTCTAATGACATGCTATTCATACCCTACGAATTCCTAAGGTTCAAACGGGATTTAACATCCGTCAATTCATCATTGCCTCCTTACATTGGTATATTAATTTATTTACATTAAAATAACACAATAAGCATTAAATTTAAATAACATTATATAGTTCATACGAACTTACTTAACTAAATTACGGAAATGACTAAGTACAAGGGCTATTTGGTAATTTTCTCTTCTCCTCGATTTTCCACTCATTCTTGATCTAAATTAATAATTTCATTCAATTCATTAATTTAGACAGAAAAACCAATTCATTTTATGCAATTTAGTCTTTTTGACATTTTTACAAAATTTCCTCAAATATTTTTCTTTTATTCAATTTAGTTCCTAAGCCTAAAACATGCAAATTAACCATTTTTACTCAAATTTACGCTTAGCCAAATTTATTGGTACTTTACAACAACTCATATTTGTTGTTATTTCACATTAAATCCTTGTACTTTATTATTTCAATAATTTAGTCCCTAATCGGTAAATTCATCAAAAATCACTTAACAAAATACTTATAAATAATAACTAATAATTCAAATTCATCATTTAACATCTAAAATCATAAAGATTCATTAATGGCAATATTCAAAATCTTTAACAGTTTCAAAAACGAAGGTATGAGCTAGCTAGATCTAGTTGCAACGATCTTAAAAACATAAAAATTACAAGAAACATAATCAAAATAGACTTACATGCATACATTGAAGCTTGGCCGAATGTTAGAGGTTCAAAAATGGTGTTTCTTCAACCATAATTGGTGGTAAAACATTGAAGATGATAACTTAATTAACATTTTTTTTCTTATTTTTAATTTATTTAGTAATTTACCATTATAACCCTTATAAATTACCTAAAATTGTTTAAATTGTACCTTGAAACCGTCCACTAACATAAACAATGTATATTTACCTTTTAAAACCCTTAACTTATGGTTCTTTAACCAATTAATACAATTAAGCTAATAGTGATCGACTTTTGCATTCTTTACAAATTAGTCATTGTTAATTAATTAACTACCTAAATATTAAAATTTCTTAACGAAACTTTAATACAACCTTAATAACAATTTGCAAATATTTATAAAAATATTTACGGCTTGGTTTATAGAAATGAGGTCCAATAACTCATTTTCTAAATTCACTTGACTTTAGGGTCTTACCACTTGAACTTAATTGTTCACTCAAATAGCATAAATTACAAGTTCAACATTTATTTTAGTACCATAATTGACTCGTAAATATTAAATAATAATATTTACTGACTCGTTCGTCAGATTTGTGGCCCCAAAACTACTATTTCCGGCACCACTAAAAAATGAGTTGTTACAAACCTGATGTACTTGGTGATTAGGAATTATAAACTATCTCTTTAAATGTTTACTTTGATTAAGGTAAGTTAATTTGATGTTTATACTATGAGCTTACTAAGCTTATTTAACTTGTTTCATTTTTTATCTTTTGTAGTTATCAATATTGAGGACACTGCTAAAAATATTGAAACACTAAAAATATAAAAATAAAAATAAAATATTTATTTAGATAATGAGTTTTTAAACCAATTAAAATACTATTAAAATTTTTAAAATATAATAACAACATTTAAATAATTAAGAATATTGTTAAACCTGACAAAATTTACTTATTATTTATATAATTTATTTAAAATATAAAATAATTTTAATATATTTTAATTTACACATAGAATTTTGTATCACGTATAGTTATTTTTTTTTAATATCATAATCTCTTCTCAACCCTTAAATATGAAGATAAACATTTTTCAGCATACTTGAACCCACATCCCTTATATTGTCAATATGTGATTATTTAATCAAGTTAAAACTCAATGGATAACTTATAGCCAATTCTATAAACATGTAAAATACATTAGAAAACAAATAAAATAAACTAAAAACTCTATCTCACACGTATGTATGTGGAGACCGTGTACTTAGAACACAAATTTGTGTTAAAAGTATATAATAAATAATAAAAAAATATGATTCAAAACTAATAATAATTAATATATACAATTGATGGATGAAATAAATTATGCATGATAAAATTAAAATGTATAAAAATATCAAAATATTGGTCGAATGGTAAATTTAAAATTTTACTAATACAATTTGGTCCAAACCCACTATTAAGTTTTTTTTTATGATAAAAAAATTATAATACCATAAAATAATATAACTTATTTTAAATACGAGATCTAATTTAATTTTTTTATTTTAAATGCGAAAAAAGATTAAAGTATATTTCTAATTTTTTTATTTTTTCAAGATAAAAACATTAAAATATAATAGAATAATATAAAATATTTTAAATGTGGAATGACATCAAAAGACTGATCCTTTTGTTTTAAACATAGATGTCTTTGACATCCAACTATAGCACTAAATAACTTTTTTTTGAATGGCAGTTCCAAAAAAAAGTACTTCTACATAAAAAAAAAAATGTATTCGAAAAATTTTTTGAAAAACGAAAGGATATTGTTGGGCAACCTTGAAAGTTTTTTCATTAGTCAAATCTCTTTTTACGAGGAATTCAAAAAGTTTTTTTATATGCCAAATAAATTTAGAGTAATCTGAATTAGTTTAACTTGAATAGGATATAAAAGTTTTACTTTTTTGAATTTTTAAATTTCTTTTTTTTCATTCCCGGGTGAGGGGATTCTTATTTTCCCCGTCGCCTATCTGTATTTGTTATATTAGTGTTATAATAATTTGTTATTTTTATAACATTTAATTTATAATAATAAATAATTAAATAATAGAATAATAATTTTCCTAAATGAATTGACGCAAGATTGATAGGGAGAGCAACTCAATGATTTAAAAATAATATAAATAAATAAGTTCAAGCCGAACACTATTAAGACCAAAATGATCCGTTATTTACGAGACTGCCATTTCCGTTAGGTTGTCTGAATCTGTGCCGTAGAAGAGCGTATAAGATTTTCAAAGCCCGTCCTCTTGCTACTTAAGCTCCAAAGTAAACCTTTTTCCTTCATTTTCAACAATTTTATTGGCCACTTTCCGGGAAAAAAATCCAGATCAGGTAAAGTATTCACCTTCCATTTCCTCTTTATCGTCTTCTTGTTTCTTGTCATAAAACAGAAAATTCAACCAAAAATTAAAATTACATATTGACTTTTTTTTTTGTTTAATTTAGTTTCTTACTCCGGAAACGTACGAAAATAATCATGCCGTGTCTTTATTTTTTTTTTAATTTCGAAATATTTTCATTTTTCACTTTTTATATTTCAGCTGTGCTTGGTTCAACTCTCCACTTTGGCTATTTTTTTTTAAATCTTATATTTTGAGGTTTTACTTTTTTTTTTCCTACAGTTTCTTGGCACCCAAATAAGGTTTCTGAGAGAACATAACTTTATTCCTTTTCTTATTTTTTACCTTTTTAATTCTTTTTCTTTGGTCCGTGGGGTTTTATAAGTGAAGTAATTTTAAGGTAAGAAGATACTGAATGTGGTATTTCAAAAAAAAAAAAAATCGTTACTTTTGTTATATATTCTTACTCTATTTATTCTTTTTTTATTTTCTATTGTTGATGTTTAAAATTTAAATTTATGTACTTTGTTAGAGCAAGAACTTTCATTTTTTAAGTTAAATTGAATGATACAAAACTAATTTAGATGCTGTTCTTCATTATAGATTTAATTGGTTGAGATCCAATGGAAAATAAGGAAGATGAGGGTTTTTGTCATAGCCTTTCTAGGAAAGAGCTTCAAAGTTTGTGTAAGAAGTATGGTTTACCGGCTAACAGGTCCCATTCTGATATGGCTAAATCATTGGCATCTTATCTAGAGGTAATTTATTGAGATACTGTCTTTGTTGTAATTAAGATTTAGGAATCTGAAGCATATTGCTCTGCTTTTCGCGCCATTATGTAGCTGTTCGATACGTCAACTTACATTAGCTTATAGTTTCATTCTTTTATAGTTGGTTCCCTTGGTATGTTGTATTCCTGTTGATGGTAACGGTAGCATGTACTATTCATAGGAGTAGTTAGTTAGATATAGTTTTAGAACTTCCTGAATATGAAAGTAGGGGGAAAAAGGAATCTTTGAGTTTCAAAATAGAAAGCTTGTAAGTTGTAACGGGAAGTAGGATATTTTAAAATTTATATTTAGTATGTTATTAATGCCGCAAAGAAACGTATTACAACTTATTAAAATGTATCTGAATGAGAAGAAGTAAAAGATGATTGGTAATTGGGGGAGGGGGCGGGAATACCATTTGTAAGTATTCAAAATGGAGATATGTCACACTTGTTATTTTTTATTGCCATTTTTTTTTATATTTTTATAATGAAGAAAGTTTGTAGGATAGACATGCTCATCTTTTTTTCTTAAACAAGCTCAACTAAGATAAATGTGATTCTAGCTAATGCAGTATAGGAGGATTCTAGCAACACCATATCTAATCTGATGTCAAAAGGTATCTTTACAACATAAGTTGGCATTATTGTTGATTAAGAAAGTATTTTATTAAGCAATTATTCCTTTTAACACGGTATAGCATTTTTTTGTAAATGGACACATCATTGATGAGATATAATGCTTCTTGAAATATGGAATGTTGATGAAGCCATGTGCCAAATGTATTAATGGAAGAATTTACTTATCCCTGGGAATTGATGAAATTTTAGTTTGAGAGCCAAAACAAAAAATTTATATCATTAGTTTGTTGAAATTGGCATTTCTAGCTGTAATGAGTTTTTTGACTCTGCTTATTTATTGCATACTGAAGGCATGTTTTTGTGGAGTTGATATTTCTACCCACTATTGGTTGGACAAGATTTCCTTGTATTTTCTTCCCCTCATTTATGCATTTAATGAATTATCTTATTTAGTAATCTGCATCCGGATATTTTCTTACAGTTGCAGACTTGGATGTGAATTGTGTCAGCCTATTATATACTGCACAAACTCTAATATTTCTTTATTCTTCACATGGGTCTTTTATTTGCCAACACAAGCTCCTAAATTTACATATACTTTGAAGATTTTTTTTGTCCAATCATAAAATATCTTGAAAAGAAGTATGCAGAACCAGAGATTGGTTTCAATGACATCGGGGGAAAGATTCTATGGAATTCAAGAGGCTGGACATCCTTTGTCCCTGAAACTACAACTGCAACCTGGAGCATCATTAAACACTTTAAGGGATGCTGGAAAAGGTTTATACTGCTCACTGTGTTCCTGCTAAGTTTGTTCTTCATTTTCTTAAATTAATTTTATTACTATGTTTACTTTAATTGATGCATCATTGTATGAATAATATTTGGCTGCTTCTGCAGATCACTATGGACTCATCTCTTGTCCCCTAGACAGGTGTAATGGAGGGAACTATTCTCAAGCTGTTCAATATAATGCATTGGGTTGTTGCACAGGGGATAAATTTTATCATAAGGTTTGCTTCTATTCATGGATTTTTTTTTCTTTTACTTCTGATGCAGCTAGATAAATACCATATGATTCCTCTCTACTTCCCAATCTCTTGTTCTCTCATCTCGCATGTGTTAGGTTATGTAGTTGTTCTTGAGTGAAAGATATAGACCTTTTTTATCTATTCAGAAGCGAGAAGGTTACTTCTCCCCCAGCCCCACTCTACCATCAAAAGGAAAAAGAAACTATGATGGTGCATATGAACCATACTGGATGACACTTTGTATTTTAGTCTATAGAAGATGACAATTAACCCAATGGCTGCGTTTAAGTAAAATGTATGCTGGCTCATAGAAGCTTGAACCTTCAATGCTTAATTGTATTTCAAGAGTTGAAAACTTGTCTTTAATGATATGTCAAATGCAGGACGGTGGTGGTGGTGGCTCTATTTTGTTTCAGCAAAGACCACATTCTCGTTTTGTTAGTCAGTATGATGACAGTGGTTTTAAGAATAAGGAGTTCCAAACTATAAGCTCCAATAGAGATTGTTTGAGTCTCTCGAGAGATGGAAGGATGAATGATATGCCTCAAATTGGACATGAAGACACAGGTGTTGCTGCATGTTTTGATGGGCCTTTCTTTCCTTCTTCCATAAACACTTCAACTGTTTCCCCCCCTTCTTTTCAGTTTCATGTCAGTTCAGAAGATGGGATCAACCTTTATGTTGATTTAAATTCAAACCCATCAGAGTGGATTGAGAAACTGAAAAGTGAGGTTTCAATATGCCAGGACATGTCCCATTGCAAGTCTAAGACTTTTCCTAAGGAGTTTGGGCGCTTTGGGGAAAGTAGTAAACAGATGGAGAGATCTTTTCGGTTGAATGTAGATACTGGGGAAATGAAAGATGACTTTATACACTCTGGATTACCCCCAAATTTGATCATAAAAGAAACGAGTTCATTGCAGTTTGATCATCCTGATGGAGATAATGGATCCTTCGGCTCAGCTGTAATGATACCATGTGGCAGAGCTGTAGATTTGTCAGAGCATTTAGAAGGAGATCGAGGACTGACCTTAGTGAGAGCTCATCCTGATTCTCAGGAGCAAATAGTTTCTGCTATTGCACCATGTGCTAAAGATGGGTGTTTGGTAGCCCCTAATTCAAATATTAATTCTCCTAGGGAGAAGTTAGGTGGTGATGCTGCATTAAATATATCAAATGATCCTCTGAGTCTTCTGAGGAAGGAAAATGAAATATGTGAAAATTCTACCCTACAAAGCAGTTGTCATCTTGTAAGTTCTGGTCGAATAATTCCTGGATGCCAGCCAGATGGTTCATTACTGATGCAAAAGCCTAAAGATGTGGTTCACCAGAAAGATGCATTACATTCGCCTGGTGATAATGGTGAATTTGTGGATTTAGTTGATCCAAAGCATAAGTTTTATGCAGACCAAGGTGGGCTAGCAGGCTCAACTGATCTCAATCAAGAGACTTTTAGGACCTGGCTGCCTACATTAGTTGAAGAACAGGTGACATTTAACCTCCTAGAGCTTTGAACTTCATTAATGCTATGCATGAACTATTGTCAATACATAGCCATCATTCGTTGATGTTTTGCCCCACTTTTTTATTCTTCCTGGTAATTGGAAAAAAATATTGCATTCTTTGTCGTATGTACGGTGAATATTTGTATACTAGTCAAGGAATTTGCTTGATATGTGTGTTTGCTTGCATGTCTGTGCCTTTGGGTCATTTTGAATCATTGACAGACAATTAAAGTAGGGTGAATTTTAATTTTTAAATGGTTTCTTTGTTTGTTTAATTACAATGTTAAGTCAATATCATTCAACATCGTCAGAAAGGGAAAAGAAACAGATAAAAATAGATTACAAGATAACTAAATGCAAGAGTTTGTTCTTCCGTTCCTTGTTTACCCCATGTCTTTCTCTCTCTCTATGGTGGCATTGTTTGTCAACTTTCATGTCTTAAGGCAGAAGCGAGCGCATTGCTTTTGACCAGTTTATGTCTGCTTCAGGCTTTTTGTAATAAGAAATTGGATTTTAAATTTAGCTTTTGTGAGATTGATTAATAGTTTATATTGGATCCAATTTTAGTTACTGGAAATTAGAGGAAGATATATCTTCTCTAGGAAAGTAAATAGAACTTAAATAACAATACTTATTGAATATTTATTCTGTATTATAAGGGAAAGGTTGATAGATTATGAACCTATTTATATACCGAAAATCTGATAAAAGCACTCTATAATCGACTATTTTTCCTTTACGGTAACTCTACTTTCAGACTTGCAGAAATTGCAGTGTCCTTTCTAATGTAAAATGATATTAAAGTGATCTTTTATATATATTTTTATTATGATTTCCCTCTGCAAGGAGCTGTCAATTAGTTGTGTGCTCTTAAGGACGTCAATCTGTTTTGCACTTTTTATGTGAGTGCTTTTTCTTTTTTCCTTAACTTGACTGTAGATAGATTAGGATCATTTCTTTTTTTTTTTTTTTCTCTAAATAGAACTATATAAGAGAAAATAGGCAGATATTTAGTGAGTATTGCTAATGATATTAGTTTCAAAAACTGCAACATCTTGCATTCACTTGTAAAGTTTATAGGTAAATGATCAATTTTATTTTGGTGAACTCAAATCTTAGTCTATCATCTATCTACTTTGTGAAAGATATTCCTCTCATCCTAGTTTAACTTTCTGCAAATCAATAACATAGTGATTTTTTCCATCCATGATTGACATGATTTCTACTCCTGCCCCTTTCTGAATTTTATTCTATTCTCATTCTTTCTGCATTACGTTACTCCTAGATTAATGTGTGTCAAAATGTACCAGTTAGCTACTATTTAGAAAGTTTAAATATTGCTTTTGACATTTAATTTTGTACATTGCTAAGTCATTTGATCATTCTTTATGGTATCTTTTGTGGGTTCATCTTGTGGGTAGAACAAAGTTCTTTTCTTATCTGTCTTCTAGATTTTCTTTTCCTCCCTTTTTCAGCACCACCACTGCATGAGTAAAATAATTCTCTTTCAAAAGAGATTTTTCAAGTTCCAGGTATTTTAGATGATAGTATAATCAAATGAATTTTTTTTTTGGTGGGGTGGGGGTTGACACATCTGTTTTTCCTCAGTACACTCAATGAAACAACTAAAGTTTTACTGTATTAAACTGCTTGCAGGATAAGAGCAAAATTAATAATTGGGGAGAGAGTTCAGAGTAATTATTCTTCTTAATTTAATTATATGCTATCAAATTTTTATTTTATGTTGAATTGAGTGCATAATTGCCCTTTTCAGATGCTCACAAGATGAGTTATTTGAAAATTGTAGAGGACTTGATAATGTTGAATCTAATGGACTCAGCAAAAAGAGGGCATGTATAGATGGCGATAAAAATGACTGTAGCTTGCTTGATGCCAAGATTTTAAGAAGCACAAAGCATTTGATTAAGGTCCTTCCCAGAAGATCCATGCGGCTGGTTTCCAAGGTTCATTTTTGTGCTTTCCTTGTCATGCAATTATTTGTGGCATTTTCCCCCTAGTGAAATAATTCACATATTTTTATTTATAGCCACCCAACCCCAATATGGAACATGAAACCATTCATTTATTAATATGCAAAACATTTTGTTCTTTCTGTTCTCTTGATTTATGTTTAACCTACAAGGAAATCTGAAATTCTGAAGATGACAAGAGTTTATGTTGGTCTTGTTGTGGTAACATGTTTGTCTTTATACAACTAGTTTGCTGCTAATTCTATCATGTATATGTGAGAGCTGTGCAGTTGTAACTTTTTATTTAGCTTGAAGGAGAGTGATTTTAGCACCTTAAGTAAAAGATGAAATTAGAGATGAATACTCTAATGTATTGAGGAAAAACTCTCTCAAAAGTATGTTTTTTCTTGGAAATATGTACAGGTATATATATGCATGAATCAATTAAAGGAAAGAATATCTCTAATTAGAATCTCTAAAGATTTAGCTATTCAATGTTGTCAAATAAATCAAAGATTCTCAACACTCCCCCTCAAGTTGGTGCATAGATGTCTTGCATGCTCAACTTGCAAAGAAGATAAGTCTTACAACCGAGCCCTTTAGTAAAAACATAAACCAATTGTTTTCCAGATTTTTCTTGATAAAATGGCGATCTATTTTGATGAGCTTGGTTCTAATTGTGTTGCATTAGATTTTGAGCTATGCTGATGGCCGCTTTATTGTCACAGTACAAGGTTGATCCATTTTTATTCAACAACTTTAGCTCTTCCAATACCTTTTGCAACCATAAAAGCTCACAAACACCTTGAGCCATGGCCCTATATTTAGCCTTTGCACTTGATCGAGTCACAACACTTTGTTTCTTGCTCCTCCAAGTGACTAAGTTTCCTCCCACAAGGGTAAAATATAACTCGTTGTAGACCTTCTGTCATCAAGAGAGCTAGGTCAATCTGCATCTGTAAATACTTCTATCTTGAGATGACTATTTTTGGAGAAGAGAATACCTTTGCCTGGCGTAGACTTCAAATAGCACAAAGTTCATAATATTGCTTGCATATGGGCTTCGCGAGGATCATGGATAAACTGACTTACCAAACTAACTGCATAGGCTATATCAGGTCAAGTATGAGCGAGATAAATCATTTGTCCGGCGAGTCTTTGATATCTCCCTTTATCCACCATTTCATTGATATCTGCTTCTAACTTGTGATTACTCTCAATAGGTAATTATGCTGGTTTGCAACCCAACATGTTAGTCTCTATCAGAAGATCTGAGATATACTTTCTTTGGGAAATAAAGATTCCTTTTTTTGATTTGGTCACTTCTATTTTGTGGAAATATTATAACTTTCTTAAGTCTTTGATTTTGAATTCCTGAGCCAATTGTTTCTTAAGCCGGGTCATTTCTTCGCTATCATCTCCTGTCATAATTATATCATCAACATAAACTATAAGGAGAGTAGTCTTACCCTTGTGATGTTTTTTAAAGAGGGTATAATCAGCATTACTTTGTCGATAGCCAAATGACACCATGACCTTACTAAATCTGTCAAACCAAGCTCAGGGAGATTGTTTTAGTCCATATAAGGCATTTTTCAATCTATATACCTTGAATATCTTTATCCTCAAATCTTGAAGGGAACTTTCATATACACTTTTTCCAGGTCTTCATGTAAGAAGACATTCTTTACATCAAGCTGTTGTAAGTCGCATTTGAGTTTTGCTACATATGATAAAAGGATTCTAATCGTGTTCAATTTAGCAACTAGAGCAAATGTTTCTTGATAATCTACTCCATATGTTTGAGTGAATCCTTACGCTACTAATTTGGCTTTGAGTTTTTCAATTCAACCATCAGTCTTATACTTGATAGCCAACCATTTTCTGCCCCTTAGGAGGATTAACTAGTTCCCACGTCTCATTTTTGCTAAAGCCCTCATTTCTTTAATCATAGTCTTCTTCCATCTTGGATCAGTGATAGCTTCTCTCCAATCCTGTGAAACAAACATAGAGAACGAAGACAAAGTAAAGTCTCTATAGGATGAGGATAAAGAATTATAAGAAACAAATTTAGAGATAGGATGTAAAGTGCAAGTTCTAACACCTTTTCTTTGAGCTATTGGTAATTCTAAATCAGTAGCAAACTCAAGTAAAGAAGACTCACCTGATAGTGAAGAGTCAGGGCATAGAGTAGATTGTATGATGACATCTTCTTTCTTGCCTTTTCTAGTGTATGCACTTAAATTAGGCCTATCCAACAACTGTTCATTCTCTTGAATTAAAGTCTCTGCTGAAACTAAATTCTCCCTCGATAGAGTAAAAGAACAAGGTGTCATCTCTTCATTTTCAATGACCTCCCCCCGAAGAGATGGTTGTGATGAAGTTCATCCTCACAAAATGTTTCATTCATACTTACATAATACTTTTTAAATGGCAGATGATAACATTTGTAACCCTTTTGTGTGGGAGAGTATCCAATGAAAACACATTTGACTATTCGAGGATCCAGTTTGCTCCCATGTCGAAAATGGACGAAGCAGACACAACCAAAGACCATCGGTGAAATTGGGTAATCTGTCTTGCCCTATAAGGTTTTTATGGGACTTTTAAAATCAAGGACCCTAAGAGGCGTTTGATTAATGTGATAAGCAGCAACCAAAATCGCATCCCCCTAATAAGGCTTTGGGAGGTTCATAGTGAACATAAGTGATCTAGCAACCTCCAAAAGATGCTGATATTTTCTTTCGATAACACCATTCTGAGCACTTGTACCAGGACAACTGGTTTGATGCAAAATCCCATATGATTCTAAATAATCATTAAAGTTACACTTGGTTCCATTATCAGTTCACAAAATCTTAACCTTAGCATCAAATTGAGTAATCAATTTATGAAAAGAATGAAAACATGAGAAAACATCACTTTTGGACTTTAATAAAAAAACACGTCCTCCTAGTGCTACAGTCAATAAATGTAACAAAAAAATGATTACCAAATAAAAAAGTAAGGTGAGTAAGGCCTCAAACATCAGAATAAATAATCTTAAAAGGAATAGTACTTCTATTATTACGTAAAGGATAATTGTTTCTTGTATGCTTAACAAACTCACATGCATCACAAACTAAAGAGTCTAATCGAGTTCTTGAAAACAAAGTAGGAAACATTTTAGCAAAAATAGTAAATGATGGATGTTCTAACCATCTATGCCACTGAATTATCTCTCGATTGACATCTTTATTGTCACCAATTAAGGCTTGAGGCACACTAGAAAATCAATCTAGAAGATATAAGCCATTAAATCTATCACTACCATTCATGTTCCTGGTCTGGAGGTCCAGAATGACACTGTGATCAAGAAAGAATTCAAGTTTACAAGTTACGGCTTTAGTGATAGTACTAATAGATAAAAGGTTAATCGACAATTTAGGGACATGGAGGACAGAGGATAAAGTGATATTGAGAGTACAAACAACATAAGTTGTTCTAAAGACGGAAGTAAGGGAGCCATTCGCACACTATCTTTAGATGGACAAGTAGTATAGTTAATTAAATAAGCTTTTGTTTGACCTTGCCATATGTTTATTCGAATCGGAATCAATAATCGAAAATTCAAAAATAGATGGAGAATTTAAAATAGTACCTGATTTTGCATAATTAGACTTAGCACCCGAGGTAGAGTCCAATTGAGACAAGAGACATTGGAGATGTTGAATCTCGTCTAAGGTAAAACTCCCAGCAGAAGTGGACTTGTCCTTTGTTGTCACAGAGTTTGACAAATTTGCCTTAGACTGAGAATTACCCCCTCGCTTTCCACCACGACCTCGAGCGGGTCGACCATGTAACTTCCAGCACGAATCTTTAGTGTGCCGAGGCTTACCACAATAGTCACACGTCAAGTGATCCTTGTCAGACTTACCACCCGGTGGACCGTCTTGATTAGTAATGGGGCATAACAATACGACAACTCTCAATAGGTGGATTATAGAGCATAACGATACGACGACTCTCTTCCAATTGTACATAAGAGTATGTCTCATGGAGAGAAGGGAATGGAGTTTTGCCAAGAACTTGAATCGGAATCTATTATACTCTGTATTCAACCCAACCAAGAAATAAAAAATGTGCTCCTTTTCCACCATTTTCTGAAATTTTTCGGCATCACTGGTACCAGTCGCCTGAAAATCTTGATTATAATTAAGTTCTTGCCACAACCCACTTAATTTAGCAAAATATTGAGAAATCGTTAGATCCCCTGTTTTGTACCATGAACCTTATTACGAATCTCAAAAATTTGCGCATCATTCCCAACATGAGAGAAGGTGAGAGCAGCAACATTCCAAATCTTTTCTGTAGTATCAAGTAGCAAATAAGTTCTGGAAATATGGGGTTGCATAGAATTGAAAAGCCATGCCATAACAAGAGAGTTCGTTGAATCCTATTGACTAAAAGTTGAATTAGTGAGTTTAGATTTCAACGTGTTACCCGTGATGTATCCCTGCAAACCACGAGCTTTGATAAACAAAGTAAATCACGATTTCTCGTCTTTAGACATAATGCTGAAAAAAACAACTAATTCCCCCAAAAAAATCTGCTTGAAACATTAGAACAAAAAACACCCAAAAAGAACACAAAAGAGATCTCACATACAAAAAAACAAAAAAAACTTAGCCAAAATACACCCCCAATCAGAGGAGAAAGACTGGAAGGGAGCAGAGAGCATAGCGACGGCGTCGGAAAAAACACGGTGGCAGCAGGTAAAGGCCACGAGTGGCGCGTGAGGCAAAGATACCGTAACTTGTGATGGTGTGTGAAACAAAGACACTGTAACTTGTGACGGCGCATGAGGCCCATGCGCGAGTCTTTTGCTCACCGGCTTCTGAGGTTTCGCTGGCGAGTGGATGCCGACTCCAATGGTAGGGCGGTAAGAAAAAAAAATAAGGCTAGGGTGGAAAGTACCAATTCAGTGTTTCTAGGATTTTTTTGAACAAACTTTGAAATTCAAAAAAATGATCCCACAAATCGGATCCAAAAATTAATACCATGATAAAATTAGAGAGGAATACTCTAATGTATTGAGTAAAAACTCACTCAAAAGTATGTATTTCTTAAAAATATGTACAGGTATATATATATACATGAAACATTGAATCAATTAAGGAAAGAATATCTCTAATTAGAATCTCTAAAATTGAGTTATAATCTCTAAAGATTTAGCTATTGAATACTGTCAAATAAATCAAAGATTCTCAACGGTAAAAATCCAATATCCCCCATCAGAAACTGGTCTTTCACCTTTTGAGGTTTTCAAACTCCACCAACTTTGTTGTCCTATTGGGGTTCATAACTTTTTTCTCGTGTCTTTTTAACAGGTATGAGATTCTAGATGCACCGCTATTGATGCATAGCATGTGATAGATGTTGTCATTACCTAAACATATCTGGTTAATAAATTATGATAGTTATTGGTTGCATATTTCTCAAGATAATATGAATGAATTGCGTGTAAAATTGATTTTAGACCCTTTTCTCGATTCAAGAAGACATTCTACTTGTTCAGATATATTTTCTCTATTGCACCTTCGTCACTGTATTCCAACTCTTTACACTTTCAAATCTTGGGCTTACCTTAGCTGAAGGTGTTCATACCTATCTGCAAAAAGTCGCAAATGGTTGATTTCCTAGCTTTTGTCTAAAATTGGTGACTAGTTGGTTTCCCTGAACCAAGGATCAAGTAGGTTTAAAGCTCCTAAGAACTTGGATTTCAAAATGAGCTCTTTTGGATTTCTTTTTCCCTCTGTTCTTTTGCTGTGATTGGGATACGTTCTTATTCAATTCCAGGTCGATTAGTGGCAAAACATGTGATATGTTTGTTACTATGAAAAACTTGAAAAAAAATTCCCTGAACAATTGGAAAGTTTCTAGTAATTCATTTTGGCAGCTATAAGACTATTCTGCGGCAAACATGGAAGTTTCTGGATTTGGATATGATATATGTTTTAGCTTTTTATTCACAGTTTGTCTAATATATTCAATTTATTCTTCCTCAGTGAGTTTATGAAGTACGTGCTGGCCGTGTTCCGAGTATTGTTTCAGCTCACATTAGATTCATTATTGCAAAGCTGAGTATTGTCTATATAGTAAGTTTCAACTCTATGCTCTCCCCTCTGCTTTAGTTTCTGCATAATGATTCATTTGATTTGAGCTGATACTTAAAGAGTGAAGGAAAATGTGCCTTTTATACAAAGACGTTTTCCTAGCCAAGTAGGTTTTGATGGCCTACTCAGACACGACATAATGATATTCTTATTTTTGGTACTGAACAAATTCTACATTGGGGGATGGGTTTGAACAAAGGGTTCAAACTCAGGATATGGTACCAACTTAGATGAATGCAATTTAGGAAATTGATTTGTCCCTTAAATTTTCATACATTATACCTTAACTTGTAGTTGATTGATAAAATTTAATTGCTACTTTTACTACTGTTTTTGCTTTCTCACCCTTCATTTTCTTAGTAAAATAAGCAAGTTTCCTAAAGCTATTGCAAAATTAAATAAAATTCATAAGCCTTTTTTAGTCATTCATCTATGTCAAGTGTTAACGAAAGTGTCGGTGAAATTTAGCTATAATTTTTCAAATCTTTGTTAGTAGCATTGTCCTGACAAAAGAACTTATTTATTCGTGTTACTTTTATATGTCACAATCACGTTTAAGGTGTTGGAAAACATTACAGTTAAATGTATAGCTTTCTGGTTTTTTAAGAATAGAATTGAATACCTTAAGAACTGAACCAAATTCTATCGATTGGGATTGGTTTGGTTAGATAAAAAAATCTCTTCGGTTTGGTTCAAAATAATTAAAACAAATTGAAAGAATACATTCGATTGTTACTTGGACTAAAACTGAATTGAATTCAATAAAAACCAAACTGAAATCGAACTGAACACTGAGATTAGAACTTTTGTTCGGTCCTAGATTTTGATACAGTCATATCATATTGTATTTTGTTTTAGTGTTATTTTGGTATCCAAATTAGCGAGTTTTAAGCTTGGTTCTCGTATTCATGATGCCAACTTCTTGCAGGTTCATTCATTCTTAGGAAAACAGGTTTTCTCAGACGTAATAATAGAGATACGGTATATCATTCAACTTGCTGCCTTCTTATTTTGTAATTTTTAAACAATTTTAAAAGCAAATTGTATTTTCTTGAAAATTTGATACAAAAATAAAGATCATCTGTCGTGGCCGCTTTTCTTCTTGTGGTTACGTTAGTTCAACGTTGGAGTAAATATAATTATGGATATATACGACATTGTTATGTTCAACTTTTTTTTTTTAAATATTTAGTGGATACTTAGATGATCGTAACTTTATATTTATGGATGCTTTAACAAAAATGAAGTGACTATAAGTAAGGTGATTTTTTTTAGCACTTTACATCACATCTATCATTTGACTTTTAACTGACTTACGTGTTAACTCTGTGGGGATGTAATAATTTCTTGTTAACTCTGGTTCTTTGGAGGGTTAAGTTGATTGACTCGAATTTGATTCGGTTTTTATGCCGATTTTTTTGTCAAAGAGGGTTTGAATTATTGTCCATTTAATAAAAGAGTTTCAATTTAAGTGTACAAAATATTAATCTTTATATAAAAATGTAAATTATACACAATAAAAATTAAACTAATTTAACATTTTAACTAACAAATAGTGCTTGTGGATCGACTCAATCTAGGTTTGAGAGAGGAAAAAATTTCTTGGGCCGTAGATTAAGTCTTTGAAAAAATGGATTCCGAGGGTATCTTGACGCATGCTTCTAAAGTCATATTTTGAAGAAAATAAAAATTGTTTTGAGGTGGACCGCACCTAATTGACAATTTTATTTTGTGTATGCAAAATGGAGTAAAAGAATGGCAAAAATACAAACCAAATCTCAAAAATAATTACTCAATTATACAAATATCTATAATCTAACATTAACTCAGTTTAAGAAAATGATAAAATAATTAAAAATAATACTATATGTTGTCACTGGATATGAGAATATATGATTTGCCTTGCTTAAGTCTTTATTGACATGGAAGTACCTATTTTCTAATAATAATAATAATAATAATAATAATAATAATAATAATAATAATAATAATGCACCTTAATGAAATAAGACAAGCAAAGAATCAGCAAAAAGTTTTTCTAAGAAAAACATTATTTCCACGACTTTAACAACCATTGATTCCTTTTTCCTGGGTAAACTATGAGCCCAAGTATTAATGAAAGATTGTCTTCTCTCGAGACTAGGTCTTATTTAGTTTAGTTGGTTATTATGTTTTATTTTTTTATATCTTAATTTTCTTTTTTTAGCTATTTAGTTTATTTTTGAATAATTTGAACACTTTATTTTATTTGTAAGTCGCTTATATATGTATATATATGTGTTTTTTCCATCATCAATGATGTAGAACAACCTTCTTTCTTCTAAAAACTTTTATTGTATTAGAGCCTTTTTCTTTCTACAACAATCCACTTTGTTGCAAGTTTCTAACTTATTTGACACCGGCGACTAGGTCATCCAAACAATGAAATTTCAATTTTATTTTGAATAAATTTGCATTACCAGTTTCAACGAAAGATAAATACTCATTTTATAATGCTTGTTCTTATAATAAATTTCATTGGTTGTCATTTTTTCATACAACTTTGATAAGTGATTCACCTTTTAGAAAGAATTTTCAACCATTTATAGGGATCATCACTAGTTTTATCAGTAGCTAAAAAAATTTATTACTACCTTTTTGTTGATTAATACACCAGGTATATTTGGTTATACACTCCTAGAACTAAAAATGACATCCAATCAATCTGTTGGTAGAAATCTTTTCCAAGGCAAATAACTTCATTTTACAATGATAGTAGAGGAGAATTTCAAGGTATAGATCCTTATCGTCAATCCATAAGTATAGAACATCTTACATCTCCACCATACACCCCACAAAGAGTAGCCCTCACTGAAAAGTGACATTGACATATAACTGAGACAGCCAAAACACTTTTACACCAAGCGTCTTTACCATTTGATTTTTGGAGTTTTGCATATCATTATGTTGTTCATTTAATAAATCAGATACCCTCATCTAATCTCAAACATGATTTTTCATACAATAAATTATTTAGAAAATATTCAAGTTACAAATATCTGAAAAGATCCAGTTTTTTACGTTACCCGTGGTTGAAACCCTGTACTAAAAACAAACTTGTACTTAAGTTTTTTTTTAATTCATTATTATCATCAGTGCCATGACTTGTCACTTCAAAAATATTTTTATTACTAATGTCATATTTTTTATGGTGCTTTCCCTTTGAAAATATTTTCTCTAACATGAAAAATAATTTTTTAAAAATTGATTGGATAAATGTAGAATCTACGGAATTTTTTTTCTGAACTTTTCATATCTCGCAAGGTAATTTCTGAGTATACTTCAAATTCATTGCCCATTAATCCTGCCTTACTTGAAATACCAAATCCCATTCATTAAGATCGGAAAATTCAACTACTCACAATAATCCATTAGCTCATGTTGCATAGATATTGGATGCTCCACAGTCAGGTACACTCTCTTCCTCTACTGCTTTTAATTTAAAACTAATCTAAACCTCCCTCTCTTCTCACTAATTCCCGTCGATCAAGAACCACCACCCATTACAAACCCTACTCCATCATTACAACCTCCATCTTCCTCCCATCTAACGGCTCAATCACAGCATTGCCAACCCCTCAAACCGAGCCTACCTTAGTAATTAACACTTCCCAACCATCTCGTCTCGTTACAAGATCCTAGAATAATATTTTTAAGCTAAAAAAATTTGACTATATGGCCCATGTCAACTCTACATCCACACCAAAAACACACAAGCAAGCCTTGAAAAATCATCATTTGAAAGCTGCAATGCGATCTATGTTTGATGCATTGCAATGAAATAGAATACAGGAATTAGTTTTACCAAATCTAGATGTTTCTATTGTTAACTATAAATGGGTGTTTCGAGTAAAACAAAAACTAGATGGCTTTGTGGATCACTATATAGCGAGATTAGTAGCAAAAGGATTTAATCAAACACTAGATGTGGATTATCATTCTACCTTCAGTCTTGTTGTCAAACCTGTAACAGTGCGGTTGTTATTATCTGAGGTAGTGCAAAATCAGTGGGAGTTGCACCAAATTGATGTTGATAATGCCTTTCTATAGGGCTCACTTGACAAATTAGTTTTTATAAAGCAACCTCCATGTTTTGAGAATTCATCAATGCCAAATCATGTATGCAAGTTAACCAAGACCATTTTTGGACTTAAACAAGCTCCTCAACAATGGTATAAAGAACTTACCAAGGTTTTATTGTCCATGGGTTTAAGAAGGTTGCAATGTGATGTCTCTTTGTTCATCAAACACATTGATGGAAATTGTATTTACTTATTGGTTTACATGGATGACATTATAATAAAAAATAACAATATAACTCTCATAAGCACTACCATTTCATTATTATCTGCAAGGTTTCCTATTAAAGATCTTGGTAAACTTATTTTTTTCTAGGCACTGAAATGATTCATACTCTTAATGGTTTGTTATTGTCCCAAACTAAATATGTTTGGGATATTCTTCGAGAGACAAACGTACATGAGAGCAAGGGTGTTCACACACCTATGAGTTCTACACAGGTGTTATCTTTGCATGATTGGACAAATTTGACAGATGCCATTGAATGCCGAAGAGTGCTGGGAAAACTACAATATTTGACATTTACTCAGCCTGATATTTGTTTTTGTGTCAACAAGCTGTCCATGTTAATGCACAACCCTACTGAAACTCATTGGAAAGCGGTAAAAAGGTTGCTTCGATACTTGCACTACAAATTATGGATTTCGCATGTCAAACCGTTTAGACTTCAATCTTTATATGTATAGTAATGCTGATTGGGCTGGTGACTCCAACGACCATGCTTCTACAGTAGGCTATATTCTGTATTATGGTACTTCTCCCATAAGTTGGTCATTGGGAAAGCAATCAGCTGCTGCACTGTCATCTATAGAAGTAGTTGAATATAGAGTTGCTACAGCTGCTTCCGAAACCCGGTGAAGCATCTTTTTACAAGAGCTTAAAATTCCTCTCATTCATCCACCCATGATTTACTGTAACAGTTTTGGTGCAAATCTTCGCTACCAACATCACGTGTTGCATAATAAAATGAAACACTTGGAGTTTGACCTTCACTTTATTCGAAATTTCGTTGAACGCAAGGAGCTAGTTGTTTCGCATATCCATGTAGCTGATCAAATTGCAGACATCTTCACCAAGGCTCTTCCAAAGGTAGCTTTCCATCGCAATCTCTCCAAGATAGGTGTTGAATCTCTCACTACCAAACTTGAGGGGGGAGTATTTATAAAAGACCAAGTCTTCTTTCAAGACTAAGTCTTACTTAGTTTAGTTGGTTATTATTATTTTTTGTCCTCCTTTTTGTTTAGCTATTTAGTTTATTTTTGAATAATTTGAACATCTTATTTGTAAGTCACCTATATGTATATATGAGTGTTTTTCATCATCAATGACGTAGAACAACTTTCTATATTCTTTTAAAGACCTTTTACCAAGGCAACTAAACTAATAGTAAATTTAATTGTGGTCACTCAACTTCAAAAAAATATATATATATAAAAATATCATTGAACCATTTAAATGTTTTCATTTAAGTCATTGGAATATTCGAAAGTTTTTATTTAACTTAATAGGTTGTTAAGTTTTTTTTTTTCCTTTTAAGTTCGACTAGTGAGCTTCAAGCGACGACTCGATGACTAGTACGATCGATCAATACCCATTGATGAGTAGAACATACCTTAGAGCCAAGAACATACCTTAGAGCCAAGTCAATTTGACGATTAGTGTTGGAGATCGGAGAAGAAAGTTGTTTGGATTTTGGTTCTCAAATTCATGATGTTCAAAGTTATTTCGTGAAAAAAAACTAAACTATAAAAGAGAATGGGAATAAGAGTAAAAAGAGGTTTGGTGATATTTTTTATGTCTAAGATATTATGCAAAGGTTTTTAATCACATACCAAACATAATTCTATTAAGAAAATCTTCAATTTAAAAAAAATGACAAAAAAGTTTCATAAGTTTGTAATTAGATTTTGTGTAGTTTGTTTATTTTTTTTTATCTTTATTTTCTGTTACTAGTATTTAGGGTTAAGATAAATTATTTAGTTTTGTTCTTAAATCAATTTGCCTTGTAGTTGTATATGTTATATTGTTATTATTTATATTTTCTATTTTAAAATTTTTTATATAATTTTTTTGTTATCTATGCTTTTCTAAAGTCTCTAACTAAATTAAATAAAAAAACCCTCAAAACTTTTCCCTTTTTCTATAACAGTTTACCCAACAAAGTCTCCGTATTTGGTTACTGTTTCGCATATAGATGGTAAATTAAGGATAGATTTGAGTAAGTAAAGTATTTGTTCTGACTAAGTATAGGATTCTGTGTAATAAGCCGTTTGGCAAAATCCTAGTTTGACTAGCTTTAAAGTTTGGCGGACTCTTGTTAAGTATCCCCCCAACCCAGATTCTTTGGGCGAACTCGTTAAGTTCACAATTGTTTAGATTTATTTATTATTTTAGTATGGTGATTTGGTTAGTCAAGTTGAGGTCTAGTTAGAACAAAACTAGACTACTGTAGATGATAAGACCTAAATTTTGTTAAGTGCACTTAATCATGTGAATCAAGAGAGTTAGTGGAATTATCTGATTTTTCCACTTAATCATATAAGGATAGCGGTGGTCTTTCTGAACACCTTTATGTCTTCTTCTTCTTTCTTAATTTCCTCTGAAAGCCTCTAAAAGACTTAAGTTTAGAGAACTTATTCAAAGTGATGGTTCGTAGTATCTAGCTAACTTGTATGTTAGTACCAACTCACTAGTAATTATTGATGAACCCTTTAATTTATCATTGAAGTCATTTATGTATTTTTTGTATTGCATGCATAGATGTTAGAATGGTGTGTGAGGAAGGGAAACTGATTCTGGATTAAGTTTTGTTGATTCTTGCATGCATGTTCAGATTTGATAAATTGATGATCTAATATATCTAAAATCTTTATTTTAGCTCAAGAAGCTAACAAGGGTCCAAGCGTTAAAGGCAAAGGACCTGCTTTGTAGATTGTGCTAAAATTTCTAGTGAGTTCTTTTTTACTTCCATGTGTTACAAATTTCTTGTTTATATAATTCGTGTAAGGTAAGTAATCCTCCTCTATAATGGATGAATATGTGGATAATGGATATCCAAAGTCATCAGTTTGAGTTCAGTCTATCTATGATATAAAGTAAGCGCCATTCTTTATGCTTAAGCCACTACCATTTACTTTTGACATGTATGATATGATCTGATCTGTGGTGATGGAGAAGAGGAGATATGTTTGTGTAGCCTCTGATAGGGAAATTATATTGCAAACTGGATTGGAAAATCATGATAAAACATGCTATTTTGAATGAAAATGATATAAGGTGTTAAAGGGGTGAATGTATGAAAATAAGAATCTATGATATGCTTCGGATTCTGAATTCTGGGTTGTATAAGTTATGTTAAGTTGGCGTACAGTATAGACCCATGTGTTAAGTAAGTTGGCATACTCAGCTTGTCTGTGTTTTGTATACGCCATTGGGCGTACTATGTTCATCGTATGTAAGTGTCCTTGAAAGGTTCAGCTGTGTTGTAAGTAATGTTATGTATGATGTCTTATTGGAACTCACTAAGTTCAAATGAACTTACTCCGTTACCTTTCCTTCTTAGGCTTGCTGACTGATGGAAGACTTTACGCCAGGGTGCTGCTGTTATTGTGAGCTGACTATTTTGTTCCATATCATGCATGACTTTTGGGGTTGGCGTATAAATGTATTTTTGAATTGATCTGTATAAATAACTACTATTTTGACAAGACTTTGTTTTTACAATATTTCTATTAAGTATCAATGTCTGGATTTGAATTATTGCAATCAGTTTAATGAAGTTATGATATTTGAACTTATACGCTAAACGAATTGAACGTTATTTCAAATTGTTAAAGATTTCATTCAAATTTCAATAAAACCACAACTATCATATGATTATATATATAACTTTTTAAAAATAAAGCTTCTGCCAAATTGTTTTGCTATAAGGTAGTCTGATTTTGAGTAGTGACACAACAAACTTGGATACTATCATAGGGTCGGGTTTGGAGTGTAACAAGTTTGGCATCAGAGTCAAGGTTAAGCCAATTCTCAGAAAAACCAAAGGCTATGTGATTCCCAAGCATGCATGATATGCCTTTGACATAGTCCTTGTATTTTAAACTAACCTTAACTTTCTTGTAGTGTGATAGAAATGTCTGAAGGATCCAGAGAAGTGTCATTGAAAGTCATATGCCTATGTTCCAGAGGAAGCACCCGCAGCTGGTTTGGGAGCAACTAGAAATGCTTTCAGAAACGTCTTCTTTATGATGATGACACAAATGTTTGATCAATTTATGGGGAATACTCAAGCGCCCAATCTTCAACAACCTCAACAACCATAACTAGAAGTGGTTTGCCCAATGCCACCTGCACCACTAGTACTGACGAAAACTTGACCTAAAGGAGACCCTGTGAAAGAAATACTGGTGTAAATTTAAATCCTTTTAGGTCATCAGATACTTTAAACTTTTATTATGTAGAAACTCACAACACTTTTCCCTATAAATGTAGTGTCTCCAAATCTTTAACTCCAAAACCAGTACTGCCAGCTCTAAATTGTCACATCCTATTTTCTTAATCAAATTAATTTAGTTAAGAGGGTGAATCCGTCAGCTCCTATGTTTTAAAAAAAATAACCGCGCAATTTGAAAACAAGGAAATGTTGTGGTTGAGTGGTAGAAAGCTTCTTAGCTATCTTTGAGGTCCCTAGTTCGAGTACATTTTTTATTTAATTTTTGCACATTTTTAGCATGTGGTAGCTATCCTTGTCGTCCACCTATGTTTCCATATAGGGAGGATTCCTTTCCTCCATTACCAAGTCAAACTTGCCTTTTTAAGAGAAATATATCCCCCTTATTGCTCCTATGTTCCCTTATCTTTCACATACCTCATCCTTACCAAAAGTGCTTGTGTTGATCACCAAAACACCTTTTGGCCGTCCATACACCCCATTGTCCATCATTTTCTTCTTTTTTTTCCTCCTCTCCTCTCCTTTCCACTCTTCTTTTCTTTCTTTTTGGCCACCACAACCACCACCATTTTCTTTCCACCACTGTAAGGTTATTTGCACCACCACCTCACCACCGTCCACAGCCAACATTCCCTTTATTTTCCTTTTGATTTTCCCTCCCCTCTTCTATCGTGCATCGCCGTGCCCTCCACCGTAACCACAGCGGGTCACCTTCTCCTCCACCAGTTTTTTTCTCTTTTCTCATTTTCTCCTCTTTTTCAATTAAAAGTGGCCGAACCCTCATCTTTACTTGTATTTTGCACCACCATCGAAAAACTGCACCCCCATAGTTGGACCACAGAGCTACCACAGTTGTCACTGAGCCACCGCCGCCGTCGGTGACCGATTTCTTCCATTTTGTTTTCTCTTTCTTTTACCGACTACCCTAGTGACTAAAACACATATTTTCTTTTCTTTTATTTGATTATTTTAGATTATCCAACCATCGATTTTGCTCCATTTTTGTTCCTTCGATCATCTCGTAATGAAACAAGTGTAAGTGAAGTTTTGGGATTAAAAATCCTTCGTCTTAAAATTTTGTGACATGGACAAATGGTATAGGGCCTAAATAATTCGTATTTTATTTTTATTATTTAAAAAAACATTAGTAATAATATGATATTGTGTTAACATGAAGGACTGATTAACAATCCTCCGAGAAATCAATAGTGAAACATTGCGAGAGTGGTGAATCCGTGCATTCGAATTGAGGGTAAGTATTGGTGAGATTTTCACATTAAATTTCATATTAAAAGCCATGTTATTCGAATAGATCATGACTAAAATGGGTTAATTGTGTGTTTAGATTTGCGATCAAGACTAGACCTAAATGAAACTTCTATAATGGAGCAAACAATTTAGATCTACATTAATCTGTGGGATCTAACTCTCGTTTTAAGTGAAGTTTAATATTATTATTTAATTAAAACGTTATTTAATGAATTAATGTGTGAATACCTTAAGTACTTGTGTGGAGTTAAAAAACTCAATCAAAAAGGAAATCAAATAAATGACGTAAACTATTAAATGTTGTGAAAAATCCATGATTTGTGATATGTGGTGCATGAAATGTTGATCTCAACTAAAGGTGTGCATGGGCCGGGCCGAGCCCAACTAAAAAGTTAGGCCCATTTGCTAGGCCCGAGCCTAACCCGGCCCAAAAATGGGCCTAAAATTTTGCCCATGCCCGACCCGAATAAAAATGTTAAGACCTAGGCCCGACCCGGCCCGCCCATATTAAATTTTATATTATTTTTACATAATTTTAAAAAATATATAATACTTCAAAAATACTAAAAACATCAAAATAAATATTTCCCAACAAATTGAAAATAAATTTAAAAAAAATGTATACTTAAATAACACTAAGATAGATGTAAATTTACAAGCAAATGCCTCTAAAATAATAACAAAATTAACAAATGTCCTTAAAATAATAAAAAAATTAACAATAAAATAAGCTTTATACAATATCCAAACAATAACAACAAAATAGTAGCAACATAATAGTAAAATGGTAGCAAAATAGGGAGAAAACAATAAAAAAATAATATTAAAAAATAAAAAAATAGATTTTTTTTGTCATTTAGTGAATTCGGGTCGGGCCAGGCCCAGCCCAAATATGCCTTACCCGAGGCCCGGACCGTTTTTTAAACGGGCCTTATTTTTTTGTCCAAGCCCATTTTTGGGCTTATATTTTTGCCCAAACCCTCCCATATTTCGGGCGGGCTTCGGGCTGGGCCGGTGGCCTGACCTATGAACAGGTTTAATCTCAACTATATGTTATGCGATTTATGGCTAGATTAATAAGCGATGATCTAAAACGTGATATTTGTATGTAAATGATAAGATCCATGTTTTAACACAGATTATGTATGTTAAAGCATGCTAAAGTGAAACTATGTGATATGTGAAAATATGAGCATGATGTATGCATATGTGAAAATCGAGATACATGAGTAATAAGCATGAAAATGCTAAAAATGTGATAAGTGATACATATGTGTAAAAATGGCCATATCACATGCATGAGGTGGGTTTGTGAAAGGAGGAAGCTATGTGGCAGTTTAACTGCAATTATGTGGCCGTTATCGACAATTATGTGGTAGCTTGTCCACAATGTGCTATGTGACTGTTCATCGGTATCTATGTGGTGGCTTGTCGACAAACTGGTGTGTTATTGGATGAACGAGTTTTGGAACTCGATATTGGTGTGTACCGAAGATGGGTAGGAAATCCTATAGTTGTGTATTGTTCATAAGTATGCCATGTTTTGAATCAATAAATGTTATAATATGTGAACCCCGTGAAAGATGCTTTGCGATATTTTGATGTGTTATGTTATGTGCTAAAGTAAGTGTTTGTATTGATCTCACACTGAGTCTTTTAAAGCTCACCCATGATTTTTGTGTGTCTTAGGTAATCCTCGTACTTAAGGCTCGGATTTGGATCTTTAGAGAGGCTTTTGGTATAATATATTTTCGTGGTTATGGATTTCAGAAATAGTTTGGTGTTTTTATGGAATTTTTGAACTTCTTTTGGACTTTTACTATGGACTTTAAACTGGGTTTGTTTAAGTGATTTTGGGACTTTAAATTTTATATTATGAACTGTGGTATAGGACACTATTTTGATATAATAAGGTTTTATACATGAGTTATTTTTATGTGATTTCTAAACGATCAAAGAAATGTGTTTTAAAAACTAAGTTACATTTAAAATAATTTGTAAATATAAAGGAACACATAACTCTATAACGAAAAGTACAAGATGTTTTACAAAATCAAATGTCTTCAAAAGGTAAGTGAATTTTATTTTAAAAAAATCATTTTGGCCATCTTCAAGGCCCATGTAATCGTTAAGATTGGGCCGTAACATCTAGGCCTAGTTTTAGGGGTTACATTTAGTGGTATTAGAGCTGGTTCAAAACTCTGACTTAGTGTAAAAATATTTTTGAAAAACTTCATGCATCATAAAAGGGTATTTTGGGAAAAAAATGCTACATGTGATTTGTTATAAAAAAATCTGAGACCTCTCGAAGCTGATCCAAGGTAAGTGTTGTTTAGGTGTGAAACTATAGAATTATGAAAACTATAGATTGTGACACTATAAGAAACTATAGAAAACTTTTGACTAAGACAAACTTTAGATTATAAGAACGATAAATAGTGAAACTCGTATAAAATCGATAAAACAAAATTTTTGATTGAAAAAAAAAATTCAAGTGATAATGATAAAACTTATCTCTTTTGACAGCATAAAATTTTAAAAAGAGTACTCGCGGTGTTAGAACTAGGGGAATGGGAGCACGTGGGGAAATGGGTCCAAGAACCCAAATCGACTTATCTTCGTCTTAAGTGTGAACCCTCAAGCTTGTTGTGAAGAATGTGGAGTGAGCACCTACTGTTGACAAGAGTCAACAAGAGCCTGCGAACGAGGCTGTATCGCAGGCCATGCTATGAGTTTTGGAATAAGTGGCAGGTGCCTAATCTAGTGCTAACAATTGTGGGACTATTGTTGAGAGGTACTAATCGAGTAGGGCTTAACTATTTAGGGGCATTGTTGGGACGACAGCTACTGTAGTCGAGTATTGGTTGGAGGCTACAGAGAGGATTCTCGATGATATGGAGTGCACCCCTGAACAAAAGCTTAAGGGGACAGTGTCATGATTACATGATGAGGCCTATCGTTGGTGGCAAGCTATTATGAGAGGCACCCAAGCTGATCGCTTAACGTTTGGATTACTTTCTGAAGGCATTCCAGAATAAATATGTGGGAGTGAGATATGTCAAGGCTAGAAGGCTTGAGTTCATTGAGTTGAGGCAAAGTAATATGTCCATGGTTGATTACGAGGCAAAGTTCTTGAGGCTCAACCGCTTGCTCTAGGAATGGTAGCTGATGAGCAAGATAAGTGTTTGCTCGATTTGATTTAGGCTTAGATATGATTTGATGATGCAAGTGGCACCACTAGAAGAAAGATTCTTCAAAGCTTTAGTAGAGAAGACCAAGATCTGTGAGAAGGTTACGTGTATGGAGTGCAAACGGAAGGAGCAAGTGAGGGATCCTAGTCCTAGTGGACAAGCTCAGCATCCAGTTAAGTGAGCTAGAGATGATCAACCTCGCCAAAACTTTGTTGTAGTAGGGGATAGGATCCAGAATTGTGCCACCTGTAGCAAGAGACATCCGGATGAATGTTGGAGAGGCATGGGTGCATGCCTAAAATGTGGGTCGATGGACCATAAGATTCGAGAATGTCCTCAGTTGAATGAGCAGGTGCAAGCACAAGGCCAAAATCATGCATCGAATAAGAGAGCTAGTCAGCAATAAAAAATAGCTCAAGGACAAAATAGAGGAGGTAATATGGGTCAAAGACAGTGAGCATCGGGTCAGGGTGCTAATTGAGTTGATACGAGGCAGCCAACGCTTGTGTATGTTGCCTGGAACTGAAAGGATCGTGATGCTACTGATGTGGTAACAGGTACCTTTACTATTAATGACATTCCTTATTTTTCATTGATAGATAATGGTTCTACCCATTCGTATGTATCATGTATGGTGGCTGAGAAACTGGGTATCCGAGTAAAGGAAATAGTTAGTGATGTGACAGTACTTAGTCCTTTAGGACAATTTGTACAAGTGAACAAAATCTATAAGCGATTCCCATTGCAAGTGCAAGGGGAGGTGTTCCATGCCGACCTTATAGAACTACCCTTTGGAGAATTTGATCTGATATTGAGAATGGATTGGTTGAGTGAGCATCGAGTTATCTTAGACTGCGACACTAAATGAATTACTTTGTGGACTACTTCCGGGAATGAGATTATTGTGGTTGGAGAGCATTCAAATTATCTTATAAATGTTATTTCTGCCTTGGTAGCAGAGAAGTTGGTTCATAAGGGGTGTGATGCCTATCTCGCATACATATTAGACACGAATGTGGGTAGTGTTGCATTGTAGAACATTCGAGTAGTAAAGAAATTTCTTAACGTTTTTCCTAAGCTAGTTGGTCTACCTCCTAAATGTGAGGTCAAATTTGGAATTAAGTTGCTGCTTAGGACAACACCGGTGTCCATTGCCCCTACCACATGGCACTTAAAGAACTCAATGAGCTTGAGGCTCAGTTACAAGAATTGTTGGATCGTGGCTTCGTAAGGCCAAGTGTGTTGCTGTGGGGAGCTCTGGGCCTTTTTGTGAAAAAGAAGGATAGATCTATGAGGTTGTGCATCGATTACCGTCAACTGAACAAGTTGACTACGAAAAATAAGTACCCATTGTCGAGGATCAATGACCTATTCGACCAATTCTGATGTGCTACGATTTTCTATTAGATCAATCTGAGGTCGGGATACTATCAGTTGCAAGTGAAGGAGGTTGATGTGCCGAAGACTACTTTTAGGACTCAGTATGGGCATTACAAGTTCTTAGTGATGTCCTTCAGGCTTATGAATGTTTCTACCACTCTCATGGACTTAGTGAATAGGGTCTTTCAACCCTATCTTGATTGATTCATTGTAGTCTTTATCGATGATATCTTGACCTACTCCAAATCTGAGTTGGAGCATGATGAGCACTTAAGGCTGGTCCTTCAAACCTTACGAGAGAAAAAGTTGTATGCGAAGCTTAGTAAGTGCAAGTTTTGGCTCTAAGAGGTGATGTTTTTGGGACTCGTAGTATTTGTTGAGGGCATTTGCGTGGATCCAAAGAAAATCAAACTGGACTTAAATTGAGAAAAGGTGAAAGCTTTGGATTAGTCTTCAACTCTAATTCTACGACTATAGTTATCGAGGTAAGTTCGTATAAATTATAATATTTTTAATGATAGTTTGATGGATTATTGGTTATGTTGTGTTAGTTATAAAATCACTTGAAAATGCATGTATAGCGATGCTTTGAGCAATTGACGGGTAAATAATCCTATTTGAACCTTAAAAATTCTTAGGATAGGGATGACATGTCATTAGGGATTTCATGTTTTGGGTGCTGGTCTTGAATGTCTTATTGATGGTTGAGTGATACGACCATAGCCTTGGTGATGAGTCGAGTCGTTAAGTTGCCCGATCATCAAACGAAGAAGTATCATTCTATTTTTGAAGCAAGGTTTGAATTTGGCTAAATATAGAGTTAGGAACAAAGTAGGCTCAAATGGCTAAGTTTATGATGCTATAGGTTCGGTTACAAGGGAAACAAAAGAAATGAAATAGTTTATGGTGGTGGAACGAAATGGGCTTAAGGGTCAAGAATAAACCAATACTATATACGAGTGTTGACCCGAGACTTATAGGACTCTTAAGGTGATTTGGGGAGATAGGATAGGACCTTGACCCGTTACCTAGGAAGGTAAGAACCAAAGGTATAAAGTTTGGGGTGAACGCAACACTATGAGAGTGATAAGTTCGATAAAAGAAACAGGTTGACGCCACTAACTAGCAGATAAGTCAAGCTGAGTCTTGGACGAAATTTGAGAGATGAAAACCTCACAAATAACTCAATATTCATTCAACATGGAAAAAAGTCTCTACAACCAGAAATTAGCTAAGTACTTATAGTAGAATTCCTAAGCTAGCCGACTAGGCACTTTGGGTAGCCAAATGGACAACATGTAACAGCTTAATGGAGCTAGAAGCTTCCTTGTACTTTCCTAGCATTGGAGACGCCAATGGACAGCTTTTAGATGAGGCACATTCAGCTGTAGTTAATTAACAATTAGCATCATTAGCCATATATGTCAACTACATTACCTAAATCATAATGACCACTTCAACTATATCAAAAAACATTCCATCACATACACTTTTGAATACCATTTCAACTTCCATCAATTAAGCTCCATAAAGACTATAATATCAACCAGCATAAAGCCCCATACATATATGAACATAGCAACTATTCCATCTTAAAAAAGAGACCATAATTACAAGCCAATTCAAATGACTATATAATTAACCAAAACACTTATACATGTGCATATTTAACCAATTATCACTTAACTTGTTTTCATGCAAAAACATAACATAATTGATACATAACAACCATACCAATTTTGATACACCAATTTGACCATATTAACCACAACCAACAAGCTATCATTAGTACCTTAAATACCTCAAATCCAAGGAAATATTTCATGCCATAATCATTAACCAAAATGACATATACATACCAAACTTATCAATCAAACATTAGACATAGTCCACCTATACATGATACGAACTCATTTTAGTTATGATTCGAGTCATTTAAATGGCCGATCGTAAAATTAAGTAAGGCTAAGTTGTTTTCAAAATTTGGTTTGAAAATGGAAAAGATAGATTAGAAACAAAGAAGTTTTAAGTTGGTTTAGGTGATAAAATAAAGATTCGGCCAGGGCTTAAGAATGAACCAATATTATAAGTTAATATTGACCCGAGTCTTATACAAGCTCTTAGTTGAATCAATGGACCCACTATCTATGTGAAGATAGGAACCGAAGGTATAGGTGAACGTCACACTCCGAATTGAAGTGATAAGTTCGAAACAAGACAGAAATGATGCCACAAGAATACTTGATAAGTCAATTCAGTCAAGAGGGAACTATGAGAGTTGAACACTCACAACTTTGAATAAAATTCATCAATTGAGCAAAAGTCTATTGTCTAACTGGCAAATGTTTACAAAGCAAACTATTTATAGGCTAAAAATGTTCTAGCCGAATGGACACAAAGTAATCAGCTCAATTAAGCTTTTAATGAGCTGAAATGACTATTAAAACGAATCAACATGTCTTTTGACAAGTCCTAGACCTAGGTGACGCCAACAGCCTGGCTGTTAGCATTCCCAATCAGCAATTCAATTAGATTTAATGAGCTAAGCTGAATTCAACCAGTATTTGATCAGCCAAGGCAATATGAATGTGATTAATTCCTCTCTTGGGAAGCTAAAAGTGCGGCAGCCATTTTTAATGGAATTGTGGTGCATGAGCAGCCCTTATGGTGTGAACAGCCAAATTTGATGAGCCTTAAGGTGTGAACTTGGCTTGAAGCTCCCTTGAACGTCCCTTGTAGTCTCTTAAGTCATTTAGCTTAATTGGAATAAATAATGAGCTGAATGGACTTGATTAAATTCGGGAGTTTTAATGTGCTGCTTTGATTAACTGAATAGTCTTCAGCTATTAAAATCAGCTTGGGCACTTCAATAGGCTTTGGGTGGGAAAGTTCAAAACCGAATAGCCATAAGTGTGAAAAGAACCTCCAGCAAATGTGAAAACACTTAAGGGCTATTGGAGAACACAATTGGGCAGCTTGGGGAAGATAAATCAGCAGCCCAATGGCTCTTGGACTAAATGAAGAGGTGCTTAGAGCATCTCAACCATCAGCACACCACATTTAAGCCGTCCATGCATGTACCTGAAACAATTAAATTGAGCAAATTAATTTAGCTAGGACATATTAAATTCGACTAAGCAAATTTAATTCAAATATGAATTTAATTTGTCTCAAACTTAGACACATTAAAAAAATTATTAAACAAGTATTAAACCTTAATTATAATGCCCAAATTATGACACATTTAAACATAACATTAATTATTTGAGCTAAATAAACTAATTTAACTAAAAACCAAATTAAAAGTTTATTCCAGCAATGAAATAATGCTAAGTTAAGAATGAGCTGGAATTGAGCTCAATGAGCTACGAATGAGCTAGATTAGCTTGGTTACAAGGCCTGCTCGGGTAACTTGTCCATGTTTGTTCGATTAGCCCAGCAACATTTTCTCCCCACACTCGATCAATTAAAGCTTGCAAACAAATTAACAGCTTCATTTTGCAATTGGGCCCTTTGTGTCTAGGCCATTCCCGGTGTTGTCGAATTGTATCAAGACATGATGCGGCTGGGATCGCATCATTCGCTCCCTCTTGAAAATGATTTGTCCTCAAATTGGAGCATTTCCTCACGAAAAACCTTTCTAGTCACGACCTCCTTTATTCATAAACCTGACAAAGTCGCTTCCAAATATGTGAGAATCTCTAATGGTTCGAGAAGAAAGTATGTTAATCTCATGCCTTCCCTCTTTAGGAGGGAACCATTTCAAAGTGTCACCTGCACAAGAATGAAATAAATTAGTGACACTTTGAACTATAAACAAAAAATAACTTTTGGGAATCTTATTCAAAAATTGAACATATAAACCAATGCCAAGATCAAAAACATGAGTTGGCCTTACCGTTTCAAGATGAATCAAAAATTTCTTCGATGGTAATATACCAGAATCACAAAGCATTCGAGAGTTATAATTTTGGACAACAAAAAAAATCCATGGCTCCAATCCTTTGAACAATGTTATACAACACTGTTCTCCAAGATAAAAAACAAGGTTTTCTCTTGCCATTTCAATTTGACTTGAAAATTTCATGACCGGCATCATAGAAAGAACATGAAGTAATTTAAAGTCATTATCATGCAAAACATTCTTGAATCTTTTAAACCAAAATATAGAACAATTTCTAGAATCAAATATTTGATTTTGACTTTACAAGCCATCACAATTTACATGTTTTGTTTTTAAAATAAGGATAAAATTCGAAGAAGATGAAAGGGTTCAACACATTTATTCGAAATAAAATTATGATGCTCACATTTTCTTAACAACAACTTAGGATAACTTGCTCCGGGTTTGAACACATGATTTTGATCACTCATTTTCGAAAACAGCAAAGACTTTTCTTTCATCAACAACTCACACATATCAATCAAACAAGATTTAGGCTTACACACATTCAAACAACCAATCCTCTCAAAATTCATTTGAACAAGCATATACTTACATGAGGATTTCGCACTAAGATTTAGAGAATTCACATTAACATCATATTTAAATAGATCAAATGTTTTACGCGAAAACTCTTTATCACACATGGTCAAGTTTTGTATATGCCAATTTAGCCTAACTTCATCAACAGAATTACCATCACAAAACTTATCATAAGAATAATTCTTCACGACACTAGTTGGAATGAAATCATCAATAGTAATCATAGAATGACAATTAACCAAATCAAAGTGAGGAGATCTTTCGAAAACTAAGTCACCAGCAATTTTTTCAACAGTATTCAAATTTGATTGCTGTGATTCAATGGCTAAAGACTCCTTACCTTACTTACCTTTAAGCACTTGTGGAATAATTTCACCTTCAACCTTACCTTTTTTGATCAATTGAAATTGTCTCTCATCAGGAAGGTAATGAACTTGAAACTTATCAATTGAATATCTAGAAACTTGAAAAGAAGAAATAATACGAGGATAACTCGCATGTAAGTTAGTAAAAACATTCATCGCTTTTTCTTATAAACTTTCATATTTTTCACTTGTTTCTTTTTCAAACTTTCTTTCTCTTTCCCCATTCTCTTTTATCGTTGAAAACTCACTCTCACTCTTTGTTTCACTTTCCTTTTCAACAACGTCGCTTGATACGATTATGCCCCGTAGTGCACCTAGCTCAAGCAAGGATCCATTGGAGCTGCCCCAAGGCCCTATCACACGAGCTTAGTCTATCAAGTGTGGGGTGAGACATTGGCTGGACACATTGAGAGAGCTTGGACCAGCTTTTGCAAGCTGAACTCAACTCAACCTTAGCTACATGAGTTCGAATCAGCTCCATGAGTTCAAATTTAGCTCGATTTAATTTAGGCATTTTATTAGTTTCTAGAATAAATTAAATGTGTTAGTTAAATTAGTTAGTTCAGCTCAAATAATTATTCAGTGTTTAATTTGTCAAAATCTGGACATCTTAATTATGTGTTAAATATGTTTTATTTTAATGCATGATTTTAATATGTCTTAGTTAATACATATCATTAATTTGTCTTAGCTTATTACATAATTTTAATGTGTTTAGCTCTAGCTGAATTAATGTGCTGTTTTATTATATCCTAGCTACTGCTGATTAAATGTGTCTTCAGCTGATTTAAATTGTTGAATTTAATGTACAGGTATTATTATGTCTTTGACTAAATTTATTTGGTGTTTATAAGCAATTAATTCAGCTGAATCAGCTAGCTTAATAGCAAAGGAAAGCATTAAAGAAAGCATGCATCGGACGGCATTAAAAGAGCTGTTGATTTCTCCTTTTCATGTATGGGACAACGTTAAAGGAGCTGTTAATTTCTCTTTTCCATTTGCCTATTCGTGGAGCTCAATGGATAATGAATTGATTTAAAAACCCAGCTGCTCTTTTCTCTTCTCCATGTGACTTTTTGTGATACATCAAGAGCCAAAAGAGTTGTTGATTATTCTTCCCAAGCTGGATTTTAATTCTCCAAGGTTGTTTAACTAATCAAAGCAGCAAATTAAGTCCATGCATTCTCTTGGCCGAACCTATCAAGGACTATCCAGCTCAACATTAATTTCTTTCAGCTTATTAGGAAGCCTCAAGAAAATTACTAGGAAACTTCTTGGAAGCTTGGTTCATTTGAGCTGAATGTGAGCTGGCTATTGAGTTGCGTGCTATCCATTCAGCTATCTAAAATGACTATTCGACTAGCTCATGTAATGGCTAAAAATATTTAGCTCTTTTCATTTTGTAGAGACTTTTGCAACTTTGAATGAAATTCTGTTATTTTTGTGAGATTTACTTCTCTCAAATTTCGACCAAAGACTTAGCTTGGCCTATCTGTTAGTCAGTGGCTTCAAGCTTTGTCTTTTTTGAACTTATCACTCTAATTCAAGTGTGGCGTTCAACCCAAACTTATACCCTTGGTTCCTACCTTTTTAGGTAACTGGTTAATGTCCTTTTATTTCTATCACCTCTCCACCTTAAGGTCATATAAGTCCCGGGTCAGTACTCTTTCATAGTGTTGGTTCGATCTTGACACTTAGGCTTTACTTCCATCCTATCCAAACTATCACTTTTTTGTTTTATTTTTCTTTGATAGTCGAACCTAAAACAACTTAAACTTAGCCATTTTTGGAACCTAATTTGATACTTAACTCTATACTTAGTCAATTACAAGCCATACCTCAAAACTAGAATGATACTTCTTCGTTAGATGATCGAGCATCTAAATGACTCAACTCACCATACTGAGGCGAGATCGTATCATTTGGTATCAAAACTACTTAAAACGAGAAGTACGGATGTTTGAAGCTATCTTGAAGTAGGTTCGTGAAAAAAAGTAAAAAAAATCGTGTATCAAAAGGTATTTTAAGGTATTCAACATATTGTAATTTAAAAAAAATTGAAATTATAAAAAAAAGTGTTCAGTTCCTTTGTTATTCGATTTCCAAAGTTCTGTCGAAAGTGCTAAAGTTTGAATTCACCTATTGTAATTCCCGATCATCAATTTCTTGCTACTATCACTATCTACCTTCACGCTACACTCAAAACCAAATTAGTTTCTTTCATCCAACCATGCACCTAACATCATTACCATTGTTAACCCATTTGAAGCTAACCCTTAGACTACAATAAAGCCTAAATGAGTCTTTTTATGAAATCACGAGAGAAGAAACGAGTGGAAAAAGGCACGAGTGAGTGAGTACAATAGAGAGAAGAAAAATTCATATAACGAGTGTAAACATGAGTGTGAGTGTCATCCATTCTTTCTTTCCGAGTGAACGTGAGGTTTTGTTGTGAGGTTTATAATTTTCCATGTCAAGAAGTCCCGAACGAAACATGGCGAAAAAAACTGAAAGGTAACCAGTTCGAAATGTACCAGAGTTAAGCCTCCAAGCCTTATTGCGTGAAGTGGAGTATTTATTCGATTGAAAGCTTGAGCTTATCTAAGAAAGGCTTGATCAAGTCAAGGGAAGAGCCCAACGGGAGAGAACACCCAAAAGTCCACCAAGGAACTGAGGCCGGCAACGAGTCCACGAAGACGAATTGTTCGACCCTAATGATACCGAGAGTGACCAATGGTCTAACGTAAGTGATCGGCGGAGGGGGCGAAGAAACCGTGGCCAAAGAGAATGAAGGCGGATCGATGACGACCTTAAAAATATTAAACTTTCAATTCCACCATTCCAAGGCCGATCGGATCTGGAAGCTTATCTCGAGTGGGAGAAAAAGATAGAATTGGTGTTCGTGTGCCATAATTATTTCGAGACCAAGAAAATGAAGTTGGCAGCAATCGAGTTTTTAGATTATGCGATGATCTGGTGGGATCAACTTACCACGAGTCGAAGGCGGAACGGAGAACAACCAATTAGCACATGGGCCGAGATGAAATCAGTGATGCACCGAGATTCATTCTGTCTTATTACCACCGCGGGCTCTATCAAAAGCTCAAAGCCTTACCCAAGGATCGAAGAGCGTAGAGGATTATTACAAAGAAATGGAGATCGCGATGATAAGAGCAGACGTGCAAGAAGATGGTAAAGCAACCATGGCACGCTTCTTGGCTGGTCTCAACCGAGACATTGCCAATATTGTGGCGTTGCAACACTACGTCAAGGTGGTGGACATGGTGCACATGGCCATCAAAGTGGAGCTAAAATGCAAAGGCACTGCCCGAGGCTACTCCACCACGAACACTTCAAAATAGAGCCAAGGCGTTAGCAAAAACCCTCAATCAAGCTGAGCCAAAGAGCCAATGGTGCCAGCAAAGTCAATTAAGCCTGTGGCTGAATCAAGCAAAGGCAAGGCTGTCGAAAGCTTTCCTAATCGTTCGAAGGACATCAAGTGCTTCAAATGCCTTGGGAGGAGCCATATTGCAAGTCAATGTCCAAATCGAAGCACTATAGTGGTGCGCACGAATGGTGAGATCGACTCAGAGGAAGAAGTTGAAAATGAGCCTGAAGCAACATCCGACGAAGAGGAGGACTTGGAGCATGTTGTTGATGGCGAGTTGCTTGTCATCAAACGAAGTTCAAGTCTCCACGGTGTAGAAAATAAGCAAAAAAGACAAAACATCTTCCATACACGGTGCCAAGTCCAAGGAAAAGTATGTAGCGTCATCATCGATGGTGGAAGTTGTACAAATGTGGCAAGTACTCTCATGGTGGAAAAACTTGGTTTGCCGACCACCAAGCACCTGAGCCTGTACAAACTTCAATGGCTCAATGACAGTGGTGAGTTAAAAGTAACAAAACAAGTGCTTGTATCCTTCTCAATTGGAAAATATGACGATGAAGTGCTTTGTGATGTTGTGCCTATGCATGCGGGCCATTTGTTACTTGGAAGACCGTGGCAGTTCGACTGAAGAGTTATCCATGATGGGTATACCAATAGGTATACGTTTAAGCATTCGAGAAAGAGTTTCACGTTAGCCCCATTGACACCGAAGCAAGTCTACAAGGATCAAATGAAATTGAAAACTTCTATAGATCAAATGAGAGAAAAGGAAAAGAAAATTGAGAAAAAAGAGTAAAAAAAACAAAAGAAAGTGAAAAGAAAATGAGAAAAGAAAATGATGAAAAAGAAAAAGAATGTGAGAAAATAAGCGTGTTTGCAAAAGCGAGTGATGTCCGAAAGGCATTGTTGTTGAAACATTCTGTCCTTGTGCTCATGTACAAGGAAAATTTATTTAATAATAACCAGTTACCTGAGGACCGACCCTATTCTGTCTTGTCTCTTTTACAGGACTTCCAAGATGTGTTCTTGTAAGAAACTCCCGAATGGGTTGCCACCCCTTAGCAGAATCAAGCATCAAATCGATTTCATGCCCGGAGCTGTCATTCCGAACCGACCAGCCTATAGGACAAATCTCGAAGAGACTAAGGAACTACAACGGCAAGTAAAGGAGTTGATGGAGAAAGGCTACATTCGTGAAAGCCTTAGTCCTTGTGCTATACCCGTCTTGTTGGTGCCAAAGAAAGACGAAACGTGGCGAATGTGTATGGACTGCCGAGCCGTGAACAAGATTACTATTAAGTACCGACATCCGATACCTCGCTTAGGCGACATGCTTGACAAACTAAGTGGCGCCAAACTATTTTTGAAGATTTATTTGAAGAGTGGTTACCATCAAATTCACATGCGAGAAAGCGACAAATGGAAAACGACCTTCAAAACTAAGCACGATTTGTATGAGTGGTTGGTCATGTCATTTGGCCTAACCAACGCACCTAGCACCTTTATGAGGTTAATGAATTATGTTCTAAGATCTTTTATCGGTAAGTTTTGTATTGTTTATTTCGATGATATTCTTATATATAGCAAATCTTTGGAAGAGCATGTGATACACCTTAAATCTGTTTTGGAGGTTTTTTGTAAGGAAGCCTTTTATGCTAACCTTAAAAAGGGTACATTTCGTTCTGACAAGGTTATTTTTCTAGGTTTCGTAGTTAGCTCGGAAGGTTTAAAGGTGGACCAAGAGAAGATAAAAGCTATTCAAGAATGGTCGAGACCCACGAATATCAGCCAAGTTCGAAGCTTCCATGGTTTGGCTAGCTTCTATGGGTGTTTTCTGCCCAACTTTAGCACTATAGCCGCGCCCTTGATGAGTGTAATCAAGAATAACTTAGCTTTCTATTGGGTCGATGAGCAATAGAAGTCTTTTATTGAGATTAAGAATTGTCTTACAAAAGCTCCTTTATTAGCCTTACTTGACTTTACTAAAACGTTTGAGATTGAATGTGATGCATCAAGTGTTGGGATCGGAGCCATTTTAACTCAAGACGAAAGGCCTGTTGCTTGTTTTAGGGAGAAGCTCAATGGAGCCACACCTAACTATCATGTCTATGACAAAGAAATATAGGCGCTCATTCGAGCCCTAGAGACGTGGCAGCATTACTTATGGCCAAAAGAGTTCGTGATTCATTCCGATCACCAAGCGTTGAAACACATCAAGGGCCAGCATAAGTTGAATAAACGACATGTGAAGTGGGTTGAGTACCTCGAATCCTTTCCCTATGTTATCAAATATAAGAAAGGTAAATATAATATTATGGCTGATGCACTTTCAAGAAGGTACGCTTTATTATCATTCTTTGATTCAAAACTTCTTGGGTTTTCTTTCTTGAAAGATTTGTACATTAATGATGTTGATTTTGGTAAAATCTTTATTGCTTGTGAGAATGATGCTGTTGAGAAATTTTATAGGTATGAAGGCTTTCTCTTCAAGGAAGGAAAATTGTGCATTCCACAAAGTTCCATTTGGAACTTACTTGTGCACGAGGCGTATAGTGGAGGTCTCATAGGACATTTTGGTATTAGCAAAACCTTAACGACACTCTAAAAACATTTCTATTTGCCTAAGATGAGAAGAGATGTTGAACGAGTTTATGAGTGTTGTGTAACGTGTAGAAAGGCTAAGTCAAAGATTCAACCCCACGGCCTATACACTCCACTGCCTATACCCGAAGCCCCTTGGATGGATATCTCTATGGACTTTGTCCTTGGATTGCCTAGAACAAAAATGGGGAAGGATTCCATTTTTGTTGTTGTTGGTCGATTTTCAAAGTTGTCTCATTTTATTGCATGTACAAAAACTGACGATGTTGTTCATATTGCTAATCTCTTATTTAGGGAAATCCTTCGACTACATGGAATTCTGAGAACGACCTTGTCTGATCGTGATGCCAAATTTTTGAGTCATTTTGGAGATCATTGTGGGGAAAACATGGAACCAAGCTATTTTTTTCAACAACTTTTCATCCCCAAACCGACGGCCAAACTGAGGTGGTCAACCACGTTCTATCAACATTGCTTCGAGTGATCATCTGAAAGAACTTGAAGATGTGGGTGGAATGTTTGCCACATATCGAGTTCGCCTACAACCAATCCGTTCATTCAGTGACTAAATATACACATTTTGAAATAGTTTATGGGTTTAATCCTTTGACACCATTAGATCTAGTGCCTTTGCCTAATGATCAACTTATTCATGTAGATTCTAGGAAAAAGGCCGACTATGTGAATGACTTACATCAAAAAGTGCGAGCCAACATTAAGGCAAGGACCGAGACTTATGTGCAAAAGGAAAATAAGGGTCGTAAGAGAGTTGTGTTCTAATCCAGTGATTGGGTTTGGGTTCAAATGCGCAAAGAGCATTTTCCAGCCCAACAGAGGTCCAAATTGTTACCTCGAGGAGACGGACCTTTCCAAGTCCTAGAAAGAATCAATGAAAATTCCTACAAACTTGACTTACCATGTGAGTATAATATAAGTGTAACTTTCAATGTTTCTGATTTATCTCCCTTTGATGTAGGTTCTGACTTGAGGACAAGTCACTTTGAAGAGGGAGGGATAATACGGTCACGCCCTGGAGTGCACCTAGCTAGAGCAAGGATCCATTGGAGCTGCCCCAAGGCCCTATCACATGAGCTCGAGCCAAGCTATTTAAGGAGGCCATTTCGTCCTTAGTCCATCAAGTGTGGGGCGAGACATTGGTTGGACACATTAAGAGAGCTTGGACCAGCTCTACAAGTTCACCGTGCAACCTTTTGCAAGCTGAACTCAACTCAACCTTAGGTCCATGAGTTCGAATCAGCTTGATGAGTTCAAATCCAGATTGATTTAATTTATGCATTTTATTAGTTGCTGGAATAAATTAAATGTGTTAGTTAAATTAGTTAGTTCAACTCAAATAATTATTAAGTGTTTAATTTGTCAAAATCTGGACATCTTAATTATGTGTTAAATATGTTTTATTTTAATGCATGCTTTTAATATGTCTTAGTTAATACTTATCATTAATTTGTCTTAGCTTATTACATAATTTTAATGTGTTTTAGCTCCAGCCGAATTAATGTGCAGGTTTATTATGTCCTAGCTACTGCTGATTAAATGTGTCTTAAGCTGATTTAAATTGTTGAATTTAATGTACAGGTATTATTATGTCTTTGACCGAATTTATTTGGTGTTTATAGGCAATTAATTCAGCTAAATCAGCTAGCTTAATAGCAAAAGAAAGCATTAAAGAAAGCATGCATGGGACGACATTAAAGGAGCTGGTGATTTCTCCTTTTCATGCATGGGATGACATTAAAGGAGCTGTTGGTTCCTCTTTTCCATGTGCCTATTCGTAGAGCTCAATGGACAATAAATTGATTTAAAAACCCAGCTGCTGTTTTCTCTTCTCTATGTGACTTTTCGTGAAACATCAAGAGCCAAAAGAGTTGTTGATTATTCTTCCCAAGCTGGATTTTAATTCTTCAAGGTTGTTCAGCTAATCAAAGCAGCAAATTAAGTCCATGCATTCTTTTGGCTGAGCCTATCAAGGACTATTCAGCTCAACATTAATTTCTTTCAGCTTATTAGGAAGCCTCAAGGAAATTACTAGGAAACTTCTTGGAAGCTTAGTTCATTTGAGCTAAATGTGAGCTAGCTATTGAGTTGCTTGCTGTCCGTTCAGCTATCTAAAATGACTATTCGGCTAGCTCATGTAATGGTTATAAATATTTTTCTTTTTTCATTTTGTAGAGACTTTTGCAACTTTGAATGAAATTCTATTATTTTTGTGAGATTTACTTCTCTCAAATTTTGTCCAAAGACTTAGCTTGGCTTATCTATTAGTCAGTGACGCCAATCTTTGTCTTTTCCGAACTTATCACTCTAATTCGAGTGTGGCGTTCCCATCCAAACTATCACTATTCCGTTTTATTTTCTTTGATAGCTGAACCTAAAACAACTTAAACTTAGCCATTTTTGGAACCTAATTTGATACTTAACTCCATACTTAGTCAATTACCAACCATACTTCAAAACTGGGACGATACTTCTTCATTAGATGATCGGGCATCTAAACGACTCAACTCACCATACCGAGGCGAGATCGTATCATCGCTCTTTCCACTAACACTTTCTTTTATTTCTTCAATCTCAATCTCTTTTTCAATTTTCTTTTCTTGCTTACATTGTTTTGCAATCTCAATCGCTTTTTCCTTTCTTTCACTCTCTTTTCCTTTTTCAAATTCTTTTTCCATCATCTCTCTTTTTCTTCTCTCCATTTCGTTCAGGATTCGCTCATTTTCTCGCATTAACATTTCTTTTCTTTCTTTTCTTTTAATTTTCTTTTGTCTTATTCTTTCTTTACAAGATAGGGTTAACATGTAAGAATCGAAACGAGAAGAATTTCATTGGGTAAAAGTGGAAGGATTTACATTTGAGATATGATCAACTCTTCGTGAGTGAATCTCCGTGGATGAATACTTTGATGCACTTGAAGAGATATTTCTACCTTCTTGTTTTTCACCTTGAAAGGTTTCAAACTTGAAGCTTGCTTTACTTCGTCTTGAATTCTTTTTCATACAAGAATCACGATATGGTTCTCTTCTTGAATAATCATTGGACGTTTGTCTCCGTGATGATCTTGTTCCCGTCCTTTGACTTGGTGAAATTTGCTCCATTTGGTCTCGTTCTATTTATCGGTCCAATCGCTCTCGCATTTCTTTTAGATGTCTTTGGAACATTCGACCCACCTCATGAATAAGTGCTTGATATGTGGGTTCGGACAAAACATCACCATCATCAACAATCCTTTCGGAACTTTGAGACATAGTATTTTGATCCTCACAACAAAAGTCTCACAATCCCACTCAAAAGAAAGTAAACACTCCACTCGTGTTTCACTCGAATTCAGGCTTTTGTCACTCAATGATTTCACAATCTCTTGCCTTTTTCCACTCAAGTTCGCTTCTCTAAGTTCTCAATTGACTACTTAGACTTAAAAGCAATCGTTGTGGAATTGGCTTGCAAAAGATATGTTTGGTGTGGTAGGAATTGATATTAAGGGCAAAAGGGAAGGCTAGAAACAATTTTGATAGGCCTTGAAGTGTGCTCGATTGGTTTCGTGGAGAAAAGAATGATTTTGGGCAGTAGAAACACTTTCAAACTAGCTTCTTCTTCCTTTTTATTTTAAATCAAACAATTTTTTTTACTCCTCAAAAATGATTTTCACACTTTGACTTTCAATTGATGCTGAAATTTTTTTATACGAATTTTTTTTTGAATTTTTTTAAGACTAACCCGGGAGCAAGAAAGCGTCAAGAACTTACTTAATTTTGGTAGCTCTGATACCAAATGATACGAATTCATTTCGGTGGTTATTCGAGTCGTTTAAATGCCCGATCGTAAAATTAAGTAAGGCTAAGTTGTTTTCAAGATTTGGTTCGAAAATGGAAAGATAGATTAGAAACAAAAAAGTTTTACGTTGGTTTAGGTGACAAAATAAAGATTCGACCAGGGCTTAAGAATGAACCAATATTATAAGTTAATATTGACCCGAGTCTTATACAAGCTTTTAGGTTGAATCAATGTAAAATGATAAAGATAGTTTGAGGGAACCTTGACCCACTATCTATATGAAGATAGGAACCGAAGGTATAGGTGAACGCCACACTTCGAATTGAAGTGATAAGTTCGAAACAAGACAGAAATGACGCCACAAGAATACTTGATAAGTCAATTCAGTCAAGAGGGAACTGTGAGAGTTGAACACTCACAAGTTTGAATAAAATTTATCAATTGAGCAAAAGTCTATTGTCTAACCGGCAAATGTTTACAAAGCAAACTATTTATAGGCTAAACATGTTCTAGCTGAATGGACACAAAGTAATCAGCTCAATTAAGATTTTAATAAGCTGAAATGACTATTAAAATGAATCAACACGTCTTTTGACAAGTCCTAGACCTAGGTGACGCCAACAGCTTGGCTCTTAGCATTCCCAATCAACAATTCAATTGGATTTAATGAGCTGAGCTGAATTCAGCAAGTATTTGATCAGCGAAGGCAATATGAATGTGATCAATTCCTCTCTTGGGAAGCTGAAAGTGTAGCACCCATTTTTAATGGAATTGTGGCGTACGAATAGCCCCTATGGTGTGAACAGCCAAATTTGATGAGCCTTAAGGTGTGAACTTGGCTTGAAGCTTCCTTGAACGTCCCTTGTAGTTTCCTAAGTCATTTAGCTTAATTGGAATAAATAATGAGTTGAATGGACTTGATATAATTCGGCCAAGAGGTATGAACTTGCTTTAATGTGCTGCTTTGATTAACTGAATAGTCTTCAGCTATTAAAATCAGCTTGGGCACTTCAATAGGCTTTGGGTGTGAAAGCTCAAAACTGAACAGCCATAAGTGTGAAAGGAACTTCCAGCAAGTGTGAAAACAATTTAGGGCTATTGGAGAACACAATTGGGCAGTTTGGGGAAGAGAAATCAGCAGCTCAATGGCTCTTAGACTAAACGAAGAGGTGCTTGGAGAATCTCAACCATCAGCACACCACATTTAAGCCGTCCATGCATGTACCTGAAACAATTAAATTCAAAAAATTAATTCAACTAGGATATATTAAATTCGGCTAAGCAAAATTAATTCAAACATGAATTTAATTTGTCTCAAACTTAGACATATTAAAAACAATTATTAAACAAGTATTAAACCTTAATTATAATGTCCAGATTATGACACATTTAAACACAACATTAATTATTTGAGCTAAATAAACTAATTTAACTAAAAACCAAATTAAAAGTTTATTCCAGCAAAGAAATAATGCTAAGTTAAAAATGAGCTGGAATTGAGCTCAATGAGCTACGAATGAGCTAGATTAGCTTGTAGGAGGTTACAAGGCTTGCTCGGGCGACTTGTCCACGATTGTTCGATTAGCCCAGCAACATTTTCCCCCCACACTCGATCAATTCAAGCTTGCAAACAAATTAACAGCTTCATTTTGCACTTGGGCCCCTCGTGTCTAAGCCATTCCCGGTGTCGTCGAATTGTATCGAGACATGATGCGGCTGGGATCGCATCAACACATGGCATTATAACCACGAACAAAGCATTAAAATCTATTGATGAAATTGATGGATAGTGTGATGAACCTCCAACTAGCTTCCAACCCGATCGAGCTTCTAATAATCTATAAAGTAAAGGAAAATAACTACGTAAGCAATGTATGCTTAGTAAGCTCGTATAAACTTTAAGCATAAAAATTCCATTTTGATAATAAACTTATTAGAATAGATATAAACTTATGCCAATTCCAAAATTCATAATTCTATATGATCATTGACTCACAAATGAGTAAATTCATTAATGTCGCATATATCTACCATTCATAACGTGATAGGATTTTATGGGACATAATGTATAACCATCAACCTTTCTATAAGATTATACACCTTTCAATTTAATTACTTTCCATTTCGTACTTAATGTTTATCATAAGCCTAAACTACATTATCAATTCTGACTTAGTGTATTTATCCCTGATCTAGATATGTTCATCAATAGCATACGCAATTTGTTCACATATAAATCATCATTTATCACATTAAACTTTTTATAACATCATAATACATCCCAATTACATACTTACCGTTTCGTTCCCTTTTCTTTCCCGTTACATATGCATAGTACAAGTATAATCATAAGCATCAATCATATCCACAAGCTTGGCATAAGTTTAAGCACATCAATAACATATGTTAGTTCATTTAAACATGATTCATATGAATTTGACATGGATAACCATTATACTTGAGCACAAGTCAATTGGATTTATCATCCATCTCATAACATATCATGTTTTTCATATATCACCATTTCAATGAGTTTCATGCATACCTATCTTAATTCATATTGAACACTTACCATTTCATTTGCACAACACATAAGTCATAAATATAGCATTAACCATATTTATAAGTTAGTGAATAAACACATAATTGAGCATAAATCACCACATGATAAAATAAATTTCATGAATATGGCATATAAACATTCATACTTTTCATGAACATGGCTATACACACTTTAATAACCAGCAACTCATACCTTTCCATACTTTCAAGACATTTCCAATCGAAACACTTACCGTTCCTTACCTTTGTATGCCCGTTGAACCACTTAGAATAATATCGGATATACAGGAATCTCACACACTGTGTACTAAAATATGGCAAAACCCATTTCTTTCCTTTTCTTTTACATAGACGCTCTCTCTCGAGCCATAAATGGGTCTGCTCACACAAGCTGTCAGTCGAAACTTAGCTACATGGTGCTGCTCACACAAGCTGTCAAGTATCTGCAACACATGCCAGAACTCAACCACTAGTAGGACGTTTAGGACCAGCACCCAAAACACGGTAACCCTAATGTCATTTCATTTGTATTCTATATATTCTTAAGGTTCAAACGAGGTTCGGTAGTCACCGTACATCGTTGAATTTTCATCATTTGTTTACTCGATAAATTGTATAATTAACATATATATATTGATTAGTTTTCAATAAAATCATATAATAACATTAAATTTAGTCAATATTATACATAGTATAGTTCATACGAACTTACCTAGCTATTTTGCAGAAATGTCAAAGTACAGGGGCATTTTGGTAATTTTCTATTCTCCTCGATTTTCCACCCAATCTTGATCTAAATTAATAATTTCATTCAATCTATTAATTTAGATAGAAAAAAAATTTATTTTATGCAATTTAGTCATTTTTACATTTTTACAAAATTACCCCTAAAGTTTTACTTTTATTCAATTTAGTCCCTCGGCCTAAACATGCAAATTAATCATTTTACCCAAAATTGAGCCCAGCCAAATACTTATGCTATCCAATACAGCCCATTCATGCAACACTTTCACAACAAATCCTTGTATTTTTACTATTTTAACAATTTAATCCCTAATCGACAAATTTATCAAAAATCACTTAACAAAATACTTTTAATATCAACCAACATTACAAATTTATCATTTAACATAAAATATCACAAGATCCATCAATAATAACATTCAAAATCTTTAACAGTTTCAAAATAAAAGGCACGAGCTAGTTAAACCAAATTGCAACGATCTCAAAAGCATAAAAATTATTAGAAATGGGTGAAAAATGGCTTATCATGCCTCATTTAAAGAATAACCGAAGCTTGAAACTTTGAAATTTCCATTTACATGGTGACATTCTGTGGGAGAGAAGAAAATAGCTTTTGTCTTTTATGTTTTTATTTTTTTAACTTTTTATTCATTATTTTCATAATATAATAACATAATAAACATTAAAACTTAAAAAGAAATTAAAGCACTAAACCGTCCCACTATCTTAGGTATGGGTAAATTACCCATTAAGGCCATCCAACTATAATTCTTTAAGCAATTAACACCTTTAAACTAATAGCGATTAAATTTTACATCTTTTACAATTTAGTCCTTTTTTAATTAATTAATTATCGAAACGTTAAAATTTTTCAACTAATATTTAAAGATTTATCTGAATCATATTAAAGATATTATTGATGTTGATTATCTTGTTATTTGGTGGGAAGATTGATCGTAATTGATCTTTATGTTAACAAGGCTTAAACTCTTATATATTTAAAAGGCTTGTGTAGGTAAAAAAGGTGGAGAATTTTAGCACTTGCTCTATTATTTTGAACTAGTTTTTAAGCATTTTGTAAGTAATCAAGTGAGTCACTTGGTTTTTATCTAAGTTTTTCAAGGAGAAAATTTAAAGGAGAGTCATCTAGATCTTAGTTACAAAAGTCAGATTGCTAATCTAGTGAGTGTTAGTGGTTATAATCACTTGTTGCTCGAGGTGCTAAGATAGTGAATTTTCTGTTTGGGCAAAACCTACAAACATAGGAAACCAAACTAAATAAACATATCATTGTGTTCATCTTTGTTCTTCACCGGTACCTAAAGCAGTTGGCACTGCTTGTAGGACTGCTCAAATTGCTTGCAATTATCAATTTTGTTCTTTCACGATGCATTTATCCTTTTCAACTCTCTTATATTACTTAACTGTATCAAACTTTTATGTCCGACTGAAGTTAGAAAATCAACTTTGGTTTGGCAAAAAAGTTAGTTCAACTTTTCTTGTAATATGAGTACCATAAAGAAACGGTGTGCTAGACACAAGGGTTAAAGCTAAGGGATTGCATATTCTTCTATGTTTTCATCAAACATGACAAACCCTTTACATTGTTTTATGCTTTAACATCCAAATAACTATGGTAACGGTTATTTTTCAGATTGATCATATTAAAGTACCTGCAAATCTTGACTTTAAAGTTTCAGTTTATGTTCAGAGAAAATGCGATTTGAATCGGCAAAGATATTAGGAAAGAACAAAGCTGAAAGAGTAAGTTGCAGTGTAGTGGAAGTGAAAAGTGAAGCATGTGAATTAGTCGCTGGAGTTAAGCTTTCAGTTAGGGAAGGAGATGCTAACATCCACTCATCTCTTCTAAAGCAGTGAAAAACACTAATCGATTTGAGTTTAAATTTTTATTTTTTAAGAACATCTTAAAGATTTTTAATTTTAATATTTACGCATGACAAATATTTAGTAGGTCAATCTGTGTAAATTTTCAGCAAAAGATTAATTGTTATTCTTTTAAATATATTTTAACTTAATGCTGTCAAAATTACACCTAATATTAATTTTAACCTCAAAAAGTTATAAAATGATTATTAAACTATTTAAAAAATTTTATTCAAGTCACAGGTTACTAAAATAACTCTTGTATGGTCTTTTTTATTTGCACTAACTGCAACAATCAAAAGCTCTCATATCGTTCTCCTCTTCTACAGTTCCTGTTTTTTCAAGAAGCTTTTTTAAACATCACTAATCTACAAACAAAAATCCATACAACTTTCTTCTTTGATCTTTGACATTAATCGCTAGATTGACTTGAATATTTGATAAATACTACCATATCATACTAATTATTAAATCACGACTTGAAACTTGCTAGCTAAATCTTTAAATATATAACATCCTAATTACTTGAATAAAAATTTGTTATTAATTCAATGATCCCTTAATTTGGTGGACAATTAAGTGAATTGCTTTTCTAATGTTGATTTCTAAAATAAACTCACTATTGGGCTACTGGTTTTTGCCGTTCCAATCCAAGGAAAAGTTAACCCATTAGAGATTTGAATTAAATAAATAAACAATTAATTGAATTACTGGTATGGACTTTGAAACAAATCTTAATCCCAAAAAATCTTATAAGCCCAAGAGCTTTAGCAAGAAAGACGAGCACACGCAGATACACATGCATTACTCGTTCACTAGAAAACATAAATATATGATGAAAACCTGCAAGCATTTGTCAAGCTAAATTTCAATCAATTTCCAAGCAATCACTGCAAGCTTTTTAAGTTTGTTTGATTCTATACATAGATATACATAAACACGGTTTAAAACATACAGTAACACATTTATTCCCCAACTTTTAACTATTTATCTAGCAGGCCTGGAACAGTTCCAGGCTGTTGTCTTCCCTAAGAATGATCAACAGTTTTCCCAAGTCGCGCCTACTCGAAAGACTGCTAATGCCCCGAGGCTGAGGCATCGCTTTCTGCATTGAGCAATCAAGCATAAACCATCCTTAATTCAAGTTTCTATAAAATCAGGAAAATACTAAAAATAGAGCAAAGACGAAAGACCCAGTTTAATTTTCCAGCATCGCATCACTTTCTGCATAGTGCGATAAAGTATTTACCATGCCTATGTTTATTTTCGATAAAAACAAGAAAACAGAAATAGAACAAAGACAAAAGACCGGATTTATTTTAGCAATAAAGAAAACACCTTATCTTATTCTTAGGCGATATTTCCCTTAGAACCCTCTCATAACATACCAGTAAATGACAATTTCTCTAAACCAGCTTTTAACAGACATAAAAAAAGTATTTTCCAACAATCCTTTTCTTTTTCTTTTCGTTTTTCAGGCAAAATGGAAGGTGTTTGTTTTTTGGTACAAATGTTCCCACAAAGTAATATGAATTAACAATAGTGCACACGACATGTAACATGCAGCAGTCCATTGTTTTTATCAATACTTCATCATGTAACCAAATAAACAAGAGAACAATCTACTTTTCATCATGTAATAAAAAAATTTTATTATAATTTCTTCTCAAATGATCTTAAAATTTATGTCGATGAATAGAAAATTAACGCACCTTCACCAAGCAGTTGCTCAAACCTAGCAGCAATGTGTTTCCCGTAAGTATATTTCTTCAAAGCATTAAGATGAACTCTTACACGATCCAGTAATAGTTCCCGTTGTCTATCATTGCTTACTTCAAGAACCTTCTGGACCACATAATTTGCAAATTGGTCCTTCATCATAGTCTAACAAAAAAAAGTCAGAACATAATACTACGAGAAAAAGACATGCTCAATTTGCAAAATAATACATTTATAAAACATCACAAAATTAGTAACAATCCTTGAATCTTCATGCTCATCAAGGCATCATAATCTCTACAGTTGGTCGGTAAAGTTTCACATTAGGCACAAACTAAAGGAAAAGAAAGTAAAGATGCCGAATTCCAAGTTTAGTACATTTTTGTTTGGGGCAAAGAGAACTGTGACAGTAGAACACCAGAACAAAAGTATTTGGATATCTCACTCGCACCATATAAACAGTCAGGTTCCCTCGATGATTCATAATTTAAGCAATGCATTATATCCAAACCCAGCTATTCATTTATCATAAGAAATTGGTTAGATCTTCAGAATTATATAAGGTGAAAGAAATAAGGTTTAAACTGAACAAGGAAAATTTTAACCAAAAAAAATTGAACAAAGAAAATGGATGAAGTTGGAAAAACTGAGAAAATAATGGTCAATCACTTAAAAAGAAAAAACCCCTATAAGAAAAGAGTTCTAGATCTTGTCGAAAACTAAAGCTAACAGTGATAATTGGTTGCAATAAATGTTTTTTTACTCAACTTACCAATAAAGAGTCATTTTCATCAGACTGTCCAATTATCTCCTCAACCAAATGCTCTCGTTCAGCACCATCACCATACTCCAAGCACTTCTCAACAACATTTGATGCATATTTATGTTGACTCATTTGTACAATTTTCCCAGTCAACTTGCTAATAATGTGGCTCCTTTCATGCGGCTTTCCCCTCTCCAAAACATGCTGCAAGTAGTAAAATCCAACAGATTGTTAATTTCAATCGAGATATCAGAAATTAGGGTGAGTGGGAAAGTACTAAAGAAAAATAATTAGGAACCAATAAAGAGGCCTTGATTTGATTCTCCCTACAGTCAATATTATCAAATAAGGATAGATTTGCACTACCACCAATTTCCACAGCATATAGCAACCAATATATCAGCCACTGAAAATGGAAACTAACAAAAGAAACTAAAAGCGAAAAAGGAATAAGAAAACATTAGCAGATATGTCATAAGCCTATGTTGCTCCAAATCTTCATCTTTTGGAATACCATGTGCGACACCCAAGTTGTATACATACCCATATCGACAAACCCAAGGCCTAGTAACTTAGCTGTTCACATTCCTAGACAGCAGATCAACGAATTGGCAAAACAAATAAGCTGTTCTAAGCTCTCTAAAGACAATGCTTGTTTTGAGAAGCAAATAGTTGTTCATAGAAATTATCCAATTAGCCATCAATAAAACTGACAATCAGAAGGTAAAAGCAAACCTGTGTAACATAATTTCCATACTGATCTTGAGAAAGGTTGTAAGCAGCATCCAAAATTTCATCAATGATGCATTTGCTTTGCAGTTTGTTTGAACAATGCTCCAAAACTCTCTATCACAAATCCAGAATAATAGCAAATGATAAGAACATGGAATAACGGGCATATAAAATAAGACTTCTTATGTTCAGCCGTCTTGTAGGGACCAACAAAATGTAATATTACCTGAATGACACGACAACCATAGGGATGAGTAGAAAGGGTGGCAACTTGACCACGAAATGCCGAAATAATAAACCCAATTCTATCAGTAGGGATACACTCTATACACTTTTGTATGACGTGATTCCCATTTTGATCACGTACACATTTCATAACATGACCATCAAGCTCCTGAACAAGTCGGGTTTTTTTATCAAGATCAATCACTTCCAATGCCTGGAAAAACAAAATTCACATAAAGAATCTCAGGAAACCGCACTAAATTGATGAAGAAGTGCTTTGTCATAATCCATGACTGAAACCAATTTTAAAATATAAGTACCTTTCATAAAAGAGATAGAAACTGAAAAACATGACAGTCACTATTTACCACTTCTATACAGTTCAAGAGATGCTCATCCATTTTATGACCCGAAGGCCCAATATCAGCTAGGATGCATCAAACAATAAAATAATAACTAATCTCCACATACATGTATATATACATAAATATGTCAGAACATATTTTTATGTGCATATCGATGAGAATAACCAGTTATTAATCCAACATATTGATCATATCAACAAGTTTATTTGATCATATAATATAATGACCGGATGCAGATGGATATTCTTCAAGAAAAGAAGCTAAGATCTCATTACTGGGGACATGATCATATCATTGTCATTCTAAGAAAGTAAATAACAATTTATGGCCTTGTTGAGAGTCCTGCCGTCGTAAGGCTCTACTGTTCAATACATTGATATTTGAATAGCTTATGAAAAAAAACATATGGCTCAAAAAGGGCACAGCCATCCTTGACTCTCACTGAAAATTACATAAAAACAAATTAAAGATTGCATATATTTATATATAAGTCCAAGCTAAGAAGATGAATACCGGCCATTTTTTTTTTTCAAAATGATTTAAACTAATAATAATATTTGATGAGAGTATTTGTTTCAATGATTCTTTCTTTTCTGGGGTCAAATTTTTAAAATGATAAAAGTGAGTCTCATCCACTGAAATATTCAAGCTACATCACTGTGAATATCATACTTATAAAAGGTTCCATATACCTTCTGTATCACACGACAACCATACATTTGCAGACTAAAGTTTAACATATTTCCAACCAGTTGATCAGCAAGTTCATTTCGCTGCTCGCAACTCCCATGCTCAAAGAACTGCAACACAGCAGCAAAATTCAGCAATCCAAAAATGTTATTCAAATTGCTTACAAATTCCCACTAAAAGTAAATTACTTGAAGCATTCATAAAACACATTTAAAACCATACCTTTTGAATGACGTAATTACCAAAAACATCAGTCATTAATCTTGAAGCATGCGGAAGGACTTCTTTGTAAACAGACTCCTTGTCCTCAATACAGCAATGCTCCAGCTTCTGCTGGATAAATCGACTCCCATGTTGATCAACACTGAAGTCAAACAGGTATTAAATTATTTCTCCCGCTAGCAATAATAATCACATTATATATAGAGAATGAAAACAAACTTGATAGAGAAAACTGCCTGAATTCAACTATACGACCAAATATATCAGAGAGCTCAAATTTTCGGGCATTGCTGGATTTCAGTTCTTCGAGAAAGGAATGCCTTTTGGAGTCCTCAAAGCTGCTGACTCTCTGTCCTTGCCATGCAGAATAAGGTCCTGCTTTTGGAGGAAACCTAGTTTCATTTCTGCGACCTAGAGGAGTCATTCCACCTACAGGTGATGATGGCATCAGCGGACTAGCAACTGGTGATGTAGGGTATTGGGCAATAACACCCATGCTGTGGTGACCTCCATAAAAGCCACCACCAATACTTCCAACTTTCCCAGGATTTGGAATGCTTAGCCTCCCATTAATTGGAGGCTGAACTTTTGGATCTCCAATATAAGCAGCACCACTTGACTCTTTCTGCACAAAAGAATCAATTTGGCCCCCAGAAGCACCAGTTGATGACAAATGACCATGCTGAACAGAAGCACCATATGTGCTGCTAAACGAATGTGGGAGGTATTGCATATGAAGTGGATCGACCAAGGAAGGTGGCAGCACTAATCCATGCTGCCCATAGAAGTGGCCAAGATGCTGTAAACCACTTGTATGGGGAGTGTTTTCCCCAGTTGAAGCACCATAAGTTCGATTATTGAAGCTTGAACCAGAAGCAGTAGAGTCAAATGGCAAAGAAATAGCAGCATGAGAAGGGTATCCGCCCATAAATGGGGGAAGAAATGCAGGATTCATGGGATATCCACTGATATTGTATTGTGAAGCATATAAACCAGATGGCTGAAAATTGGCATAAAGTGGGTTTGCAGAAGTCATATATGGTGCTGCTGTTGCATACATGGGAAGTGTGAGTCCAGAAGAATGCAATAATGGTTGTGATGCCACAGAAGAGAACCTAGAATGGCTATACAGATGGCTCAATCCTTGAGAACTGGCCTGTGCTGGAAGTCCTTGGGCCTGATGTGGAGAAGCTGGTTGAATGGATGAATAATATTCTTGAGGCATATTCCTTCCATGAGACTGCTGTGCTTCTTGTTTTTTCCTCATTCTGGACTCTACAGTGGAAAGTATGACAGACTGTGAAACATCACCAGAGGAATCCACATCTGACTTAGCATCTTTCACATTTGTATCATTTTTTGACGATGTTGATAATCTAACCACCTGCTCAGGACATTGCGAGCTCTGAATAAAGGTCTCTGAAGAATCCTTGTGGGGTATCAAACTAATAGCATGAGCATCCAGGGCATTTGCATCCATGCAAGCATCAGAAGAACCCACGACCGATTCAGGTACTTTTGAAGAAGAGTTAATGGAAGAAAAATTTGACGAGATGGCATTAACATCATGATCTATTGGTTCATCTGCTGTGGTGATGCCTGATGAACGTGACTGACTATACACAGGTGAAGGGGTGCGGGGGAAGTCTTCCTACACATTCGCCAAGAAAAAAAGCAGAACATCAATATAAGGCGACACAACTAAAAAAATCCAAACGTAAAAATGCCGAAAGCTACTTAATAAACACAATGGCAATAATATCAATACATGTAAATTCCGTGTCAGACAGCTTTGAATTGAACTTCATAGGAACACCACGGCTGCAAAGGGTAGAGTTATAAGAGGTTGAAGTCTGAATGTGATCCTTCATCTGTTTCTACTCTACTATTTTAATTCTTTATCCCAGTTCCAATGATTTTAATCCATGTACTCCTATTAAAAGCCAATTTAAGAATAATTGATGATGATTTCAATATATTTGCCATTTAACTTATATGATGTGCCACTCTGGTGATTACCTGATATGCCATGCTACGGCGGATTAACCTTTTTCGGCTACATGGCACATATCAATCTAAAAAGAACATTTTTTTCTTTCAATAAAATCATAAATAATTCTTTGGTTAACTCTAAAAGAACTTTTTAGAAAAAGTTTTTCTATTAAAACTATTTTTCTTTTGTGGACTAATGTGTACCACATGGCCAAGCAATATTCATGTTGGCATGACACATCATCAGTAAGAAAGTGATATGGCCAAGTTCATGCACAGAATTTTAACACCATAGCAATTGTCCTTAAATTGACTTTCAATAAAACGTACAAAGAATAAGATTATTAAAATTAAGAAGTGTAAGAAACACCGGAGAGTGAGAAAGAAGCAGCTGCTTAGATACATTGCAGCACTGTAGAAGAAATGAGAGGCAGCAGTATATCAGAACACCTGAGAGTCATTTAAATTGTATGTGACTTTGTTTTCTAAGCCTCTATGCGAACACACAGGCAAGAATATAGGGCTGCATGTAGTTTTCTTCGTAACATTTGGGAAGGAAAATGTTGAAATATTTTAAATTGGCATCATTCTACAGAGTCTATCCATCCAACTGCTGATGTGCAGTGCATTAAAAGAGAAAAAAAAAAACCACAACAAACGAGACATCACTTGTTTCCTGGGTTATCTTATGCCAATTATCTCTTATAACAATGTGGTTATGAAACTAGTTTGATGTGAAAAAAGCAACTACAGCAGTCTTAAAAGTAGCTTGACTTGGGTTCAAGCTTCCAATGTGGATGTATCTAAGGGATACATATATGAGAAAACTTTATTTAAAAATATCACAAAAATATATGAATATATTATTATGTAAAAAAATACCGCCATAAAAAAACAATTTTGCTTAAATTCAAATATTTTATTTACTGTTAATATTAAATATTTGCGTTTTAGTCAACCTTAAATCCTTGATATTAGATTTTATATGATCAATTCTAGTCCAAAATATCAAAGGCCTAAGGCCCTTATTTTTCTTATTGAACCAGAGAATATTAGTTGTTTCTTCCTTTATTTCCTCCTTTTCTGTTTTCTTCTTTTCTTCCTTTTCCTTTTCCTTCTTTTTCTTTATTTTTTTCTTTCTTCTCCTCCTACCCCTCTTATTTCTATGTTCTCTCTAAACTCATGCTACAGCAGCACCCAAAAAACCCAGAATTTGGCAGTGGACTTCCGCGCTTGTCGCTAATCTCAGACAACTGGCATCAGATTTTCACCAAACCACATATTCCCCTTTATCTCCTCTTTCCATTTCTTCAGTTAGATTTTTGAAGGAAAAAAAGAAGAAGAAGAAGAAGAAGAAACCAAGACGATTAGTTTTCACATGTTCAAGCATCTATATGTTATGTGTACTAGTAGCCCACTGATATCTAAATACTGTATTAGTAGGAGCATGACAGACAATATAATAAATAAAATATTGGTCTCTCACCAATAATACTGTACCGGAGAGTTCTTATTCAGCCCCAAAATTTTTTTGCCCAAACATACAGGAGAGTTAACTCACCAACATCTCTCTTGAAATGGCGGACATATAACAAACAAATAAAAAAGAATAAATAGAAAAAAGATAAGAATACCTGTATCAGATCAACCAAACTCTTGTGGCGACCAGGGAAAGATGCTAAGTCTTGTTCAAGCAAAGGCTCATTACTATCTTCTGCCCACTTGTCTAAAGCTTGTATAGGGGATGATCTATCATCCTCAACTTCCTCCTTATGTGTAGTGAGTGAAGTTCGATAAAAAGGTAACGACCCATTGCCACTATCATCCACAGATGTTGCTCTCCAGCTACTACCGAAACCACCAATATGGCGTGCCAAGCGTCGGTTTTCATGTGAGATAAGGGGCGGTGGAAGCCTTGGATTTAAGTTAATGTTGGAGCAATAGTAAGCAAAATAAGCTGGATGAGAACGCAGTTGCTCCTCAGACTCACACTTGTCAATGACACTGCTCAAACTTGCCAGGCTTGAAGTCAGGCTAGTGTTCTTTTGAGCCAAAAGGTTTCCAAGTGCTGTAAATGAACCTTCCATACTTGGTGGAGCACTCCCACTTCGATTTGGCACTGTATCTGTTTGATCTCCACGGATTTTTTGTCCTTTCAAAAGCATTGTCAACTCCTCTACTTCCATATCCTTCAATTGTGAATCAAATACTAGAGCATCCTTTGAAGAGCGCCACTTTGTGGCCCCACTACTTTCTATCATTCGCATCGGGCTCTCAGTTGCCATGTTCTATGGAGAAAGATCATCAAAGACTTCGTTTTCCTAATAACAGTAAGAATCACATTATTCTCTTGGAATGCGCATGGATGCAATGCCTTGTCACTATTAGAACTCATTGCTAATCATTCACAAGTATGAACATGATGAAAGTGGTACCATTTTCATGGTAAAGCATGAGATGTTGCATTTATTGCCAGAAAAGTGACAAAAACAAGTAATCAAAATGATACCATATGAGCATAAAGGTTTTGACATAAGTGAGAGATTCAAATATGAATCTAATATATATACAATTCAAGCATTAGCAAATATATGTAAGAACCTTTTAGCAGAAATGAAAAAAATGCTTTTTTTGGTTTCCTTTTGTTCCTACATGGGGTAGGGCTATCAAATTTGCAGGCTCCACAATAACATTAGGAAAACAAGTAAATCTAATACTATGTTAGAACTTGAAATTTGAGTCTCAAGTTCTGGGTTTCCCTTAGGGGGAGCAAAAATACAGTATAAAACTATGACCTAATATTTGGAAAACAAGCAAATCTAACTGTTACATTACATTTGCCTAAACCATTGTCTTCAACTCATGCACCCAGACAATATAAGTACCTCAAACTCTTTCAGGAAAGGCACACGACCAGTGCACCTACAACCTTTCTTTTTTGGGTAAGGCGATGAGCATAAAAATAACAGACACTTTATTGAAGTTCTATTTAATTTCTTTTAGTTTTAACTTTTTTCCTCATCAGATACCCTTACTGGTAAGAAAGTGATAATATCAAACTCCCTATTTTCTCGATATGTTAGTATTCAACAACAAACATGGGACCCCGATAAAATTATGCATACTGACGAACATTAAAAAAAATGCATATTTTGTAGATAAACTGGCCCACTCTTTAGAGCTATGTTACTCATACTCAAGTATGAGTGTCGGATATGGGCATATGCTTGACATGGTTATAGTCAGAATTTTCTAAGATCCTTGGAGATCATACCCCCAATCCAAGTGTTTCACACCACTACTTCCAGAAAAAGGAAGAGCTGGAGCAACACAGCCTTAAAAGAGTTTATTATTCTATATCTTAAGCTCATATATATGATATAATAAATATATATAAGACATGCATGTAAAAACAAACATATATACACACTTTCCCTTACTTCACTTAGTGCACTTTTTGTGCCTTGCAATTGAGGAGTTCTAGCACCAAGAGTGTGCCTTATGCCCTTGACAACATTGGTCTAAATAATATACAAACCCTACATCTATACAAATTTATGGTTAAACCGATAAAATATAAGAATATAAAATCAACAAAAAAAGTTAAGAAAATTATCAAAGTTTTTAATCAATTCAATGCTGATTATCTGTGATGTGAGAATTACACAACTTTTTTTTTTTTTTATTACTCCACTCAACAACTAATCAATCCAAAATACTGAACATTTAGAGGATAAGTAGTATCTTTCAAATAAACAATTAAATACTTTTATATACATGCACATCTAAGAAGGTCAGTCTTCAAGTACGTTGACAATATTGTCAAAGCGTCACTGTTATGAGACAATTTCACACCAGAAGGACATCTGGCTTAGCACAACACATTTATAGGTTTCTAAATCTCAAATCAGATACAAAAACAGATTTGATCTTCTATGTATATGAGGAAATATGATTAGCTTATATCTATAGGTCATGACTTTAATATAGGATTCATTTAAACACAAACAACTACATAGAAGAAATAAAATTCATAAAATGAGGTTTCCTCGATAACGTCAATTGCAGAGCAAGCAAGCTAAGACATTTCAAAACCAGAAAGACTAGAAAAAATTAATAAAAATCGATACATGCAACAAGACAAACACACAAATAGACATCAAGAGAAAAAATGTGAAAGTCAAAATTAAACTGTTAACTGAAAATTTTGGTCAATCAAGACATGAACTTGAATGATGGATTATGTATTAGAAAAGATACAAACATCAAAGAAAGATGTCAGATGCATAGTACTCTAAGGAGAAAAAAAAAAAAAAACTCACATAAGCAGAAAGGTAGGTTTTAGTAATACAGACGAATCATAAGCAAAAGCAAAAAGCGTCAACTTCACCAAAGCAAAGGCTGGCATGTAACCATCAACCAGCTTGACTCTTTTCCCTTTGGACAACTAAATTTCAGTTCGTCGGCACAAAAACAGTAAATTATTGACCACATTATAATCCATACATGAATTCATTCAACCAAACCAGCTGTTTGGCTCATATAGTTCAGACTTCGGTTCCAAATTCTTCCAGAACTCCATAGAGGCATATATGGCTAACAGCTATCGACCAGTATACATATACAGTAGTGACCAATTTGCATTTCAGACCTCAAGAAAAACTAACAAAACAGAAAATAAACCCAAGAAAGAGCAAGTCAACCTTCATCAATATTCTTAGCCGTAACACCCGCCAAAGAAACCCTTACTTTATCAACCAAAAAACTCACAGCTACACCCATTTACTTAATGAAACATATCATCCCAGAGCCATATTTAATATAATTAAAGAGAACCCATTAATCTTAAAGCAAGAAACTATCTTTTACTCAACAATCGACCAATTCCAGAGACACCGAACAGCCAAAAACAATAACCATACAAGGCCCCCCCCAAAAAAAAAAAATAAAAAAATAGAAGTTAGTGTTACCAAAGTTAAAAGACCCAAACCTTGGGAGTTTGAAACGACAACTCTTCACAAAATCTGTTGGAATCTCAGTAGACTTATGGAAATGCCAACTAAATCCAAATCCCCATGCTTTAGCTAGAGAGAAAGTTTGTTGCTTTGATTGAGAAAGCAATTTTGTTTTAGAAGAAAGAGAAAGCAAAATCTTTACTTGCAGAGATTGCCTATGTTTTATTTTATCCCAAGGGTTTGAAGTTTTGGACTTCCAATTCTTTTTCTTTTAATAATAATTTGGTAAAGCATAGCGTGAAAAGAAAAATGTAAAAATGAATTATAAAATGTTTACTTAGAGACTCTTGGAAATGACGGAATTGACATTCTGTATTTTTCTCCGGGGTAAACAACACCAATGGTACTAAAAACTTTTAATAAAAATACATTTCAATGACTCAACATTCAAAAGTTACATAATTATCACTAAAATTATCGAAATTTAACATTTTAATCACTTATCCGTTAACTTCCAAGGATGATGAGGCATATTAATTTAAAAAGTTAATAACCAATTAAGCCCTTGAACTATAACTAAAATATTAATTTGATACTTCTAAAATTTTTCTTAATAATAATTTTAAAAACTTTAAAGGATAAACTACTTAGATAGTCACTCAACTTTTAACATGTTCCTATTTTGGTCACTGATTTTTTTATTAATTTAGTCACCTAGTTAGATTAATTTTCATTTTTCGTCACTCCACCATTAAAATGTCTTGGTTGTTAAAGTATGCCCAACGACTAATCATAATATTATCGTAATCACACACTCGTTTTACCTTATTTATTAATATAAGGTATTGTCATTGTTATTTCAGTTTATTTTTCTGTGTATAAATAAATTGGTTAATAATGAAGTCCTGAGAATAATATGACTATTCATAAAAGGCCCTTAGTTAAGTATTATTGTGAGCTTGGACAATGATAATGCATTAAGGCTAATGTGTAGTTGATTGATGACCAAGTGTTGTCATTGACATAAAGATATCAAAATCGATACATAAGTATGTATTAGAGAACAACATACTGGACTAACCCACTATGAGTATGTTTCTTGAACTATTATGTAATAGTCACAAAATTACTCATAGTGATAACTATGTATATGATTCAGACTTGAGATCATCATTGTCCCAATATAGTGAGTTGTATATTTTGACACAGTCAAACGTCTATCATAACAGATTATACTATAAAGACTGATGTTGGGTATGCCGTAATCTATGTAGTGGGATATGATTGATTAAGATAAGATTTTTTCCCTCCTACATAATAGGAGCACTATCTTAGGCCTCTTGATGGAGTGAGACTAGAAATGCATGACCATGTTCAAATAAGTTGATATGAGATAACACACTTATTTGTTTATTGTAGTCTACTCAGAATATCAAGAAATATGAGATTGGACTATACAAATGTGACTATTCCATGACTTGTGTCCAATCTAGAATTAAGGATAAAAGGATATAATACATGAAAAAGATTATCACAAAAATGTTACGTCGAATCAAGACTTCTTATAACTTGGGTAGCAATGATTCATTGCTAGATGCCACTAATTACTTGTAATATTATAAACGTTCTAGTATTACTACTAATGTTACAAAAGCCGACAAGAGCCTACAAGGTCATACTCTATACTTGAAGCGAACAGAATCCAAATACTTTTGGTATTGTATTTAACTACCACATGAATTAAATTAATTATTGAATTAATTTAATTTGATAGTTAAATATTGAACACATTATATGTACAAGCTTGTTGTACACAAATAGATAGATAAAATTAATATATGAATTTGATTTATACAAAATATTAATTGAATATAGTTTACTGAAAGGCATAATTGCAAAAAAAGCTCTCAACCTTTGGTGACTTTTCGATATATGCCCCTAACCTTTTTTTTTTCTAATTTCGACCCTCAACGTAACAGACTTTTCAGACATCAACCTATTTGAAACAGTAACTGTCAGCTGACCATTAGTCAACAACCGGTCAAAAAAATTAGTATATGATGTTCCAATTGACTGATAACGTGGTAGACATTTAAATAATAACGTTGACATGGCAAAAAAATTTAAACAAATTTAATAAACAAAAAATAAAAAAAAACCCTAAATCCCCCTAATCATTTCAAACCTCCAAATTTGAAACTCTTTTTCCAAATTCTAAAATCCCCAACTCGTCAAATTCCCTAAATCGTGAAATCCCCAAATCCATAACATCTAAAATATTTATTGAATCCCTAAAATCTTGAAATCCCTAAATCTTTAGCATTCTGAAATATTCTTGAAATCCCTAAAACTTTTACAAACAAAATCGTTGAATTCCTAAAACTTTTAGGAACGAAAAAGCTTTCCGTAACCTAAAATAGAAAGGTAGGTCCTTTCTTATTTGGTTTGTTGGGAAAATAAATTCCATTTTTGGTTTGGTTTGTTGGTTATTTGTGATTTATTATTTCAATTTTAGTGTCATAATGTAGGGTTTGTTTTGTCGATTTGTGATGCGAAAGTGGTCCTGATGTTGTTGATAAAGCTGTTGTTAAAATTGTAGATGGTTATTTGTGATTTACTATTGTAATTTCAGTGCTACAATGTAAGGTTTGTTTTGTTGATTTATGATGCGAAAATGGTCCCGATGTTGTTGATTTCTACTACCCAAGCAAAAAGATATCGTTAAAATTGTAGAAGTGTATTACTGTTTTGTATTGTATTCAAATAAGTGGTCTCGATGAATGTAGTGAGTTTTGTTTTTTTTAATTTTTTTCTTAGAAAATTGTTTGTTTATGCTTTGCAGACGTCATTAGATGAGGAATATTATATTATTTTGCACGTGGTTAGGCATTTTGGAAAAGACCATATGTTAGATATGTAGGTGAGGAAAGGATTAGGCTTAAAGAGAACTCAGGCACAATATCTTATTTTGAATTATGTAAAATAGTGAAAATTGGGATAGGGTTTAACACTGTCATGTTAATATATTTTCATGAGCCTGGTACAGTAGGGTCACAAAATAATCTAAGGATGATTTATGATGACACTTCCACCATAACTATGTTAGACTTGTGAACCAAGTTTAAGGAGATTGACCTATATCATTAAACTTAACGAAAATTGAATACAACTCATATTGTACTTGATTCAGAGTTACTGTAGTATACAGAGGGGCATGTATGTGCAATTCAGGGGTACCGAAGTACAATTAGGGGCACGTATGTACAATTCAAGGGTATCAAAGTACAAATAGGGGCATATATGTGCAATTTAGGGGTACCGAAGTACAAACAAGGGCACGTATGTGCAATTCAGGGGTACTGAAGTACAATCAAGGATATGTATGTGCAATTTAGGGTACCAATGTGCAAACAGAGGCACATATGTTCAATTCAGGCAATAATTAACTATAAGCATTTCAGTACATAACTATAATGTAAAACTATACTAGTAGGAATTCAATTACACATTGAAATACTATGAAGTTACATTAACAACTAGAGCGTAGAAATACGATCGAGCTAATCCCAGATTTTTGCCTTTCCTCGATTTAAATCCGGTTGAGATTTATCTTAATCTAAATATATAAGCATATTCAATTAAGTGTTTCAATCAATCTCGAACATTCAATTCAATCCATAAACCACTTTTATCCATAGTTACAATTTTGCCCCTAACATTTTAACTTTTCACAATTTAGTCCTTAAGCTCATAATTTAAAATCTAAGCAGTTTTATCCTTATTTCATGCTAGCCAAATTCATTAGGGACCTATATCCACCCATATAAACCATAATTTTACAAATTTACTATAAATTTTAATACTTTTACAAATAAGTCCTTTCTACGTAATTAAGCATGCAAACATTAGAATTTCTTAATGAAATTTTAATGCAACCTTACTAACGTCTCATAGACAATAAAATAAAAATAAAAAAAATAATTTTACTAGTTGGATTTGTTGTCTTAAAACCATTGTTCTAATTTCACTAAAAACGGGGTATTACAACTCTCCCCCTAAAAAAATTTTCATCCCCAAAAATCTTATAAGAAAAGAGGTTTGGGTACTGCACTTTCATAACTTATTCCAGTTCCCAGGTAGCTTCTTCTATACCGTGACACTGCCAGAGAACTTTCACTAAAGCTATGCTTTTATTTCTTAATTCTTTAAACTCTCGAGCTAGAATTCTGATCGGTTCTTCACTATAAGTCATATCTGGTTGAATCTTAACATCAACAGGTGAAATCACATGTAAAGGGTCTGATCAATACCATCGTAACATAGATACGTGGAATACATTGTGAATCTTTTCTAACTCTGACGGCAGAGCTAATCTATAAGCTACTGGCCCGATTCTCTAGATGATCTCATACGACCCTTTAACACCTCTAACCCATATTCGATGCCAGAACAGGGTTATAGAGCATTACCAGACTTATAACTCATACAATCATACAATTCATGTTCATTTCTCAATGTAAACAAAAACTATTCAAATTCAATCATATAGTCTCTAAAATGAGCCCTCGAGGCCCAAAATAAACATTAAGAGTGGTTCGGGAATAAACCGAGTACTTAAGAATTTTTTTTAAAAAAATATGAAAAATTTTCAAAGTGCAGGGACACACGCTCGTGTGGCCAAGCCGTGTGTCTCACACGGCCAAGTACACGCATGTGCCTTAGGTCGTGTGGACATTCAAAATGAGGACACACGACTGTGTCTCAGCCCGTGTCCTACCCCGTGTAACTCACTGACTTGGGTCACACAACCAGACCACACGCTCGTGTGACTGGGCGTATACCCTTCAAAATGGCCTCACATGCCCGTGTACCAGGCCGTGTGAAAACTGGAGGGTATACTGACTTGTGCCACACGCCCGTGTGCTAGGCGGTGTAAAGTTACTAACTTGAATTCTATAAAAGTATTAGGGGATACACGGCCGTATCAGCTGGCTGTGTGTCACACTGAGACACAAGCCCATGTGGACAAAAATAGGCTATTTTCCAAGCCATATTCCTCACCCACATTGGTACCAACATATACACATCAATTTGCATATAACCATGACATAAATAGGCACTCAAAACCAACCAATATCAAGTTTATAACATGTACTTCCACACATACAACATGATATCCATAAACACATTCAAATGATCACTTGTAAACTTACCAAATATACTTTTAAAGTATACCTGAATGGTTAACCTCACCTATGAGATCTTGTGCCTAAATTCAACATGCATATCACATTTCAACTTCAACCATTTGGTACTCTAATACCAATTCACAAACAAGGCATTACATGACAACCATACATTAAATACAATAAGGCCATTTACATATTTATATAACAAAATATACTAAAATCAAGCCAAATCAATTGGCTAAATATACAAAAGAACATAAAGGCTACCATTAGCCAAAAAGACTTATACATGCCATTTAACCCGAAATATAAAGTCATAAGTACCAAAATAACGTTCGATAGCGTGATGCGATCTCCAACAACTTCCAATCCGAGTGAGCTTCCAAAACACTATAAGACACAGAAAAAAATAAATAGAGTAAGCAATTAAGCTTAGTAAGTCTGTGTGATACGAAATCAGACTTACCATTTGACTACAATTTAATTAAACAACTCAAAGCAAGGTACAATTCAATTTGGCCAAAGTCTATCATAATCCATAATCATGTCAGTCATATATTCACATAAAACCAAGAATCATATATGAATTCATCAATTAATTGATTCCCATGTACTTGTAACATCTAAGCTATGTAAACATATATCAAATATCAACAATTTCCATGTAAATAACTGTACTTGTTCATATCGAACTAGTATAATCTCATAATAACACTATACCCATTGAACCACTTGGAATATCGTTAGATATGCAGGTGGTACACATGAGGCGTACTGAACTGTAATCCGTCAATTCTTGTACATGTATACTCTTACGAGAGATAATTGGTAAACTCTTCCAAGCTGAATATCGGTAAGCTCTCACGAGCTAAAAATTGGTAAGCTTATACGAGCTGTGGTGAGTCCACAACAAATGCAAGACATCAACCAAAACGGCAACCCTAATGACATGTCATTTGTATCCTACAAATTCCTAAGGTTCAAACGAGGCTCGGTATTCTTCATACATCGTCAATTATGCTCTCGATAATTATACTTAATAATTAAACCATTCACATACATATATTTTCATTTAAAGTATATAAATACTCAATTTAATTACACAAATTTACCTCGAACTCGTACAACGAAAAATGGTCGTTTACTCGATAACTTTGTCTTTTCCTCGATCTAATTCTGTTTGTGGCTTTTCTTGATCTATATAATCAAATTTAACTACTTTAATCACAATTCATTCAATTCAATCCAAATTTCATTTTATGGAATAATTACTATTTTACCCCTAAACATTTAACTTCTTTACAATTTAGTCCCTAGGCTCGTAAAAATGAAATTTATGCAATTTCATCCCTATATAAGCCTAGTCGAATTTCATATGTGCATATAGCAGCTCATACATTTCACAATTTCACATATTTAACACATAATTTTCATATTTCTCAATTTAATCCCTATTTGACAATTTCACTAAAAATAACTTAACAAAAGTTGTTTTTTTAACAAAAATGATTCATATTCTTCCATTAAACTTCAAGAACAACTAGAATGCTCACATGGAAAAACCTTAGACTTTCAATCATATTGCAAATTAGTCCTTTATTTAGCTAGCTTAAGCTACAACGATCCCGAAAACATAAAAATCATTAAAAAGAGACCAAAACTTCACTTACATGCAATGGATTTAGCCTAGCCGAATTTCAAGCTTCATGTAACAGCCCGTTTTTAGTCAAATCAGAACAGTGGTTTCAGAGCCACAAATCTAAGGTTGAAATAATTATTTTATTATTTAATGTTCACAACACGATAATATGATTGTGTGAAAATTGCATTAAGAAATTTTATCGTTTGAGTGCTTAATTTGATAAAAAGGACTACATCGCGTAAAGTGTAAAACTTGAGTTCTATTAGCTAAAGGTGTTTAATAGCTATAGAACCTTAAAGTGGAGGTCCTTATGTTGTAATTAGCCCATTTATAAAGTTAGTGGATAAAGATGGACATTTTTTAATGGCTTTAAAGGTTATATATTAAAGGTTAAATAAGTAAATTAGATATAAAATTAAAATTAAGTAAAATAAAACCATATTTTTAGTCCATCTTCTTCCTTAGCCAAAAATTAGAAGAAGAGAACTCCATTTTTATGTTTGAAGCATTCGGTCACTTCTCTAACTAGCATGTAAGTGATTTTTAACTCGGTTTTTAATGATTTCTATGTTTTTGAGATCGTTGCAACTTAGTCTAGCTAGCCCAGGGAATAATTTGACTATTGGTTTTTCCATTGATGAATGCATGTGTATTTTGATGTTTGATGATAGAAAATGCATGGTTGTTGTTAGATAAATAACATTTATAGAGTGATTTTTGATAAAATTTTCAATTAGGGATTTAATTAAGAAATGTGTAAAATTCATGGTGAAATGTGTGAAATAATGAAAATTTTGTGCTGCTAGGGACTTAATTGAAATTCGGCTAGCATGGGTATAAATTGAATTTCATTAATTTGTATTTTTATGAGATAGGGACTAAATTATAAAGATGTTAAAATATTAGGGGCAAAAGTGTAAAGTTACCTTAATATGTATTTTGGGCTAAATTGAATAGAATGATAATTGAATTAGTTAAGTTTGATTACATATAGATCAAGAAAAACAAAATTCATATTTAGATCGGGGAAAAAACAAAGTTCTGAACTAGTCAATCCGTTTCGTCATTTTAGCGACCGAGGTAAGTTCGTATGTAATAAGCATTATTATATTTTTGTTTTAAATGCTTTAATATTGCATAAATTATGAGTACGACCTTGCAGATATATTTGATGACGATTCGACAAATGTGAAATCCCAGTTAAACCTTAGGAATTGATTAGGATACGAATGACATGTCATTAGGGATTATGTGATTTGGGTGCTGGTCCGTACATCTTACCAGTGGCTGAGTTATCCAGCATGTGTTACGGATACTCATCAGCTTGTGTGAGCAACACCGTATAGCTTCGTCATGACCGTTAGCTTGTGTAAGCAGACCTGTTGATAGCTCGAGAGTGAGCATTATTGTGATATGAGATTGAGATAGCTTCAGCTATATATATATATATGTGGCACTTAGGGTGCGAGTTTCTTAGGTACCCGATAGTATTCCGAATGGTTCAACGGGTATATAAAAGATATGGATGAGTATGAGATTGATATGAGATGGTACAAGTATGTACATGAACTATATAAGCTTTGAATTGTAGAAACTTGTGAAATTCTCATTTAACCTTGTGATTGAATATGTGATAGGTTTGTGTATTTATTTGAGTTGTATATTGATATGATCAATTGTTTAAATTGTGTTTGTAAGGTAAGATGAGTTTATTATCATACGAGTTTACTAAGCTTTATAGCTTACTTTGTTTATTTTTTCATGTTTTTATAGTGAAATCAAAGCTAGCTTGGATTTGGGAATCGTCGGAGACCTCATCACACTATCAAGCTATCACTTTGGTACTTTTGAATCTATGTTTTTGAGATATATGACATGTATAAGAACTTTGGTAATTTTGGTATAGTTTGATAATGAATTTAACCATTTGAGTTGACTTGTAAAAGTTAAGTACTTGTTTTTGTGTATAGCCATGAGAGTTGGCTTATTTTGGTATATCTGGTGATGTGTATATATGGGTATATGGCCTTTGTTATGTGTTTGATAATTGATATGTGATACTTGTTAAGAATTGGCATTATGAGTACTAAATGGCTAAAATTTGGGATTGGTTTGCTTGTGATTTAGGTAAATTGATACATATATATATGAAGTTAACTAGTTAGGTGAATTGAGAATGTGAATTTTGTATAAAATTGAATAGCCTAATGTGGTATTTGTGTGCTTTGTTGTTTTTGGTATGAAAGTATATGACTTATCATGACACATGTGTGTCTTATGGTTGATGGTATGGAATTAGTATGAATTAGGCTTGGTATGATTGGTTTGAATGCCTATTTATGCCTTGTGTTGTGCCATTTGGTTTGATGTAGCTGTATGCTATCTGGGTGAGCAAAATGGCTTGGTAAATAGCCTATTTTTATCCACACGGGCGTGTGTCTCAGTCGTATATGACACACAGTTAGGTGACACAATCGTGTGTCCCTTGGTGTTTAATTAGAAATCAAGTCAGTATGCTCCACACAGCCCAGCACACGGGCGTGTGACTTGGCCATGTGGCATAAGTCAGTATACTCTACAAGTTTGGCATAGCCTAGCACACGGCCTGGTACACGGGCCTGTGTGGCAATTTCGAAGGGCACACGGACTGGTCACACGGGCGTGTGGTTGGCCATGTGACCCAAGTCGGTGAGTTACACGGGGTCGGACACGGGCTGGGACACGGCCATGTGATCCCATTTCGAATGTCCACACAACCTTTGACATGGGCGTGTCTTGGGCCTGTGAGACACATGGTCGGGCTATACGGAGTGTGTTCCCTGTATTTTGTAAAATTTTCTAAGTTTTCCTAAAATTTCATAAGTTATCGATTTAGTCCAAAACCACCCCGAATGCATGTTTAAGGCATCGTAGGCTTGTATTAAGGACAATGTGAATGTTGTTGAATGATTATTACATGAAGTTTGTAAATGTATGTGAAATGTATGTTTAATTATATAATATGTCCGTTAATGCTCCGTAACCCTATTTTAGCTTTGAATACGGGTGAGAGGTGTTACACTTCAAAACTCCCATTTTCTTTGTGTTTTTCGGTTAAAAAAGAAAGAAATAGGAAAATATGATATCTAGCTTTTGTTTTGTTTAATTTTTCTATTTTATTGCCTAATTACCATATTACCCTTACCTAACTTTCAAAATTACTCAATTACCAAGCCATGCATATCCATTAACTCATTTAATGGCCTAATTACCACATAAGGACTTCTACTTTAATGTTCTATAGCTAAACCCGGCCTGGACGTTATGGTCGAATCTGGCGATGTCACATTGAAGTGTTTTTTGTAAAGCGTGATATTGTTTGAAAAGCCCAATCTTTATTTAGCCTCTTTGTGTGATCCAAAAGATGATTTTAAAACTTGCGTCACTACCAAAAAGTATTTACTTTAAAACGTTATTAATTTCAAAACCTCATTTGTAGCGGAAGCTTTTTAAAACAGTTACGTACTAGCGTTACTTGTAAAACGTTGTTTCTCTTGGAAAACTCAAACTTTCCTAACATTAGCAGATATATACCAAAACAAATAAAAATCCCAAATTAAAGCTAAAATTCATAAATGCCTTATTACAGTAACAATACCCAAAAATAAAATTACTTATAATTTAAAAATCAAATACGAAAGTACGTGCGGTTATGTGGCCACCTTTGAGTCCCTCGCAGCACCGATCCGCCTAAGGCTAGGGATTACCTGTACAGATAAATAGATGGGTGAATTATGAAAACTCAGTGTGTAATCCCATATAAGCAAACAGTTAAAAAACAAGCACAGTCTGGGCCTAAGCCCTTTTTAGTAACAGTGACAATATCAGTTTGGGTTTTAGCCTATCTCAATACAGAAACAGTCATGTGTTTGGGCCTTAGCCCATTACAGTAACAATAAGTAGTGCAGTAACAGTTGAAATAGTATATAAGTCCTACCTATCTAGCCTCTACGCTTCAACTCCGTCCAACCCTACACTCCATGTGGGGATATAATCAACCTACCCATCCCTACACTCTAGAGTTAGCACCGGTTGCGGTACTATACAGTCCAGAGTTAGCATCGGTTGCGGTACTATACAGTAATATGCAGCTGGGCTGCCAGTAATTTAGGCTCAAAGCCTATCAGTACACTTCCTCCGATCAGTATAAACCCATCCCCATGCAGTGTATCATACAATTATGTCATGACATATCATAGAATCATACATGTATCCATTACAGTTTAAATAGCACGCTAAAAATACGGTCATACATGCACAAATATATATATACCACACATAGGGGCAAAACAGTCATCTTACCATATAAGGGCAAAATAGTCATTTTATCATATAAAGGGGTCTAGGTAAACTTACCGACCCAACAATAGGTCCACAGTCGTCTCGAGCGACCTGTGCAACCTTAACAGTCAAACAGTAAAAATGAGCTCACGGCCTATATTGTGGCCCATGTGGGCCCACACGCCCGTGTGCCCCACATAACCCAGAAATGGCCTTGGCCATGAGAATAACACAGTGTGGTTTACCCACGTGGGACCCATATTCCTGTGGGGACCACACAGCCCAGTTTGGCCTGAAATGGCCCAAGATGGCCTATGTCTAGTCACACGGACCACCACACGAGCGAGCGCCCGCCCGTGCAACGTCATCGTTCACTTATTCAGGCTTTTACCGATTTCTGCAGTTGAGATCGTGTTTACACACCTTGGTTAGGAAAATACGCGAATAGCCCACAAGTACCAAAACCTACACTCGATGAAGACACTCTATTAATCATTAGACAATAGGGTTAAACAACCCCTTTTAACACTTATCCAAAATGTTACTCATCACTTGCCTTGATCTAACGACTGAGGTTTGCACACTTATATCGTCGTAAAAGATTGATTACAACCTGTAAAGATTACTTGTATTCCAACCGAACTCGTTATGTAACGCCCTGAATTTTGGGCCTAGAAGTTTTAAGTCTTGAGTGGGTGCAGTTAGTTGTAATGCCTCAGATCCCGAAAACCCAGTTAAAATTATTTTCGTGTGTTGTAACGTGAAAGTATGTCTGGCTTAGTGGTTTAGTGCTCTGGGAGTGTCTAGGGAGTCATGGGTTCAAGCCTTGGCTTGAGCAAAATTTTGGTTCTACTTGAATTAACCCTTGTCTTCAGCTAGTAAACTCTTAAATTAATGTGAGTGTTGTATGGCATGAAAAGCCTGCTGGACTAGTGGCAAGTGGCGTGTTGCTAATGCTCAGGGACTTGAGTTCGAGTCCTACCGTGCACAAGGGATGTATTTTTATTGCTGTACCGTGTAGGTGGTTGTATATCACTGGAACTCTGAAGCTTGGACGGTTGAGGTGTTTGAGTGGAGTAAGGAACATGTAGCTGAATTGTAGGAGTAGTTGAAGGAGTTTGAATCGGTCAATTGAGAAAATAGAGGAGAGATTTGGGGAGAGATTGGGGGAGTGGGGGAGTGGTAGTTTGTTGCTGAAGGTAGGACTCTCTTGGTGCAAAATCGATCATAGGCACTTAGTGCCGAAATTTTGTTCTTTTTTTGGTAGCTTTTTCCACCTAGCTTCTTTTCTCTCTTTGGTTTGTGCTTGTTTTGAGTAGCCGAATTTTTACCTGGGCTTTTTGGTATTTCTCTTATCCTGCATTCTTTTGGGTTTTCTACCCTTCCCATCGTGCCTATTCTTGTGCCTTTGATCGAAAATCTCTTCTTCTTTACTCTTTTGAGCAGTAGCCGTATATCCTTCTTCTCTTTTCATCTTTATTCTTTTTGTTTCTAGTCAAGTGTTTCCCTTATATTGTGTAAACTGATTACATCTACTCTTCCCTCATTTTAGTTCATTTTCGGGTCTCTTCTCCTTCCAAGTTTGTGGATCAACAGAATACTTCTCCTCTTTTCTTTTATCTTGTTTTCGGTTAGTGAGAGTTCTCTGGCGTTCGGTAAGTGTTCATGATTTCCTTTCTACTTCTCTCTACAATTAGAATCTTTCCTTTTAAACATCTTTCTCTTTCTGCTATTGTTGATAGAGGAAGCGATTGTTACACTTCGCCTCTGCCATTTTTTTGTATTTTCGACAATTAGTTGTGGTGGCCGATTGTCCTTTTTCTCCTAAGTTGGACTCTGCGTTTTGGTAAGTGGTTTTTGATCTAGTATAACTATTCAATTGTTGATGGTTGATAAGTGTTGTTGGAATGTAGATAACCCCCTAAGGCCTATCGGTTGGTCTCTTACAAACGGATTCAGTGAGTAAACCATATTGGCAGATCTGTTTAAGTGAGGGGTAGGTTTGGACAAGTTATTTTGGTGGGGGTTTTGGATAGGTTGATTAACGTATGTTTAACTGAATCTCGTGAATGAATGTAGGTTGGAGTACTCACGGATTCTTCGTACGTTTTTGTGAACAGGTGTGTAACCACACTGCTCTTATTGTAGACCGGCAAAAACCAAAAAGTGTGACTTTTGGCACTACACGAGCGTGCGCTCACTCGTGTGGCAATTCAAACGAGTAAAACGTGGGCGTTCGTGCATAGAGGCCACTATGAGCGATTTTATGGGCTTAGGCTATTTTGGGCCATGTTGGGCCGAATTAGGCCGTGTGGACCCCATAGGCTCGTGGGCCATAATGGGTAAATCACACAGACGTGTGGAGATTATTGGGCCAGACTGTGTTGTTCGCATAGTCAAGGCCATTTTTAAGCTTATTAGGCCACATGGGCGTTGGGCCCACATGGCCACATCATGGGCTTTGGGCTCATTTTCACTGTTTGATTGTCAAGGTTGCACGGTCGCTCGAGACGGCTGTGGACCTATTATTGGGTCGATAAGTATACCTAGACACCAAATTGATGAAATGACTGTTATACCCTTATAAGGTAAATGACTGATATACCCCTATGTGATGTTTGACTGTTTGAGCATGCCATTTTTACTGTGTATGCATTTATATTATGTTGCATTGCATGGGGTGGGATATATGATTTTAGAGAAAGTGTACTGAAAGGCTATAAGCCTATTACTAGCAGCTCTGCTACAAATACTGTTTTAGTGCCGCAACCGGTGCCACGAAATCGTAACTAGTTTCAAACGCTTCCGCGAATGAGAACTATTTTACAAAGTTAATAATGTTTTAATATAAGTAAGCCTTAACCATACAATTCCACATTATCAATGAACAAACTCAATTTTCATACGGCTTTTCGAAATCATACAAAGAGGCTAGCTAAAGCTTGGATATATGCTTTTAGAAAGACACTTCAATGTGACATCGTAGATTCGGTCATAACGTCTAGGCCAGGTTTGGACTGTTACATTTAGTGGTATCAGAGCCAAGTTACAAAATTCGACTGTGGATTTGGGTTTTACAAAAATGTGGAAATTTTAATAGAATCATTTTAAATGGTTTAAAGTGATTGATATAATTTGGAAATGTTTTACTGAAGGAGTGGTACATCGAGTCTCCACGCGGATCCTGTAAGTCTTCTAACTATTTATACTGAAAGGATTATATTGGAATGTTATTTTTGAGACTACTTTAGGTAGTAAAACTGTACTAAAACTCTCTAGATAGAGTAAACCAAAGACTGTAGTGAGACTGCAAACTGCAAAACGAACTTTGAAACGCCATTGTTCATAAAATATCTGTTAATAAACACTAAAACAGTAAACTGACTGGCATAAAACTGTTAATATAGACTAAGTGCATTCATTAATGAGCACAAGAGGTACTCATGAAAGAGGCCGCGGTAGAGGCCGTGGAGGTGCTCGGGTTGAGTCTTCGTCAGCTGGACACCAGCCTAATAAGGAAGCTAGAGAGGCACATGCTACCCCTAGGACTGAGACGAGGTCTCAAAATCAAGTGGCTGGGGACGACGCACTATCCCAAGCAATATTGAGGATTCTAGAAAGGGTTGCTGGGCCTAGTACTGGTATGTGGGCTGTGGGTCGACGACGGAACGACTCCGGTCCAATGGGGCTGAGATCTTTAGGGGTATCGCTGGAGTTGCCCCTAATGTGGATGAATATTGGATAGAGGCAACAGAAAGGATCATGGATGACCTTGACTGCACCCCAGAGTAGAATCTAAAAGGTGCTGTGTCGTTGTTGCGAGAAGAAGCCTATCAGTGGTGGCTTACAGTTAAAGAGGGCACTCAAGCCGATCGTTTGACCTGGGAATTTTTCAAGACTACATTCTAAGGAAAATATGTGGGCGCTAGTTACATGGATGCCAGGAGGAGAGTGTTTCTGAATTTGACTCAAGAGGATAAATCTGTGGCTGGATACGAAGCTGAATTTTTACAACTTAGCCGTTATGCGCGTGGGATGGTGGCCATTGAATATGAGCACTACGTTCATTTCAGAGACGGCTTCAAAGATAGTCTACGGGTTTTGATAGCTTCATAGAGGGAGTAAGATTTTGTTACTTTAGTGGATAAGGCGAAGATCACTAAGGAGGTGAATCGTGCTGAGCGCCAGAACCATAAAAAGGAAAATGGTAGGAACAGGAGGGATTCGGAGCCCTCAAGCCCAATTTTGAGGCCTAAGAAAAAGCCCAAAGTTGATGGTCTAGTCAAAGTTGAGGCCCCTGTTGCTGTTGCTGGACCATAGCCCTATGCTGATTGTGGGAAACGCCATCAAGACGAGTGCTGGAGAAGGATTGGAGCATGTTTTAGGTGCGGATCTTTGGAGCACTGTATCAGAGATTGTCCACGAAGGCCCGATCAGATGCAAGCTGCTGGTTGGGATACTGTTCAGCTGCTGAGAGATGTTCAACAGCCACCAAGAGGCCTTGGTCAGGCCAGGGGTGGAAATGGTTTGGGCCGTGGTCGTGGAGCGGAGAGTAGAGGTGCTGGTTATACTGATGCAAGACAGCCAGCACTGGTTTATGCTGCATGTCCCCGAGAGGATGGAGATGCTCCAAATGTTTATACGGGTATGTTCTTTATCCATAATGTACCTTACGCTGTACTGTTTGATGTTGGGTATGCATTCCTACATAACATGTACTGTACCTGAGACCTTGGGTTAAATGTGGTAGTGTTTTGGAATTAGAGTGCGCAGCGAGAGCATAGTGGCGTAGTTTGTTTTATGCGACTGATTTGATAGTTGGAAATTCCGGGGACAAAATTTCTTTAAGGAGGGGTGAGTTGTAACGCCCCAAATTTTGGGCCTAGAAGTTTTAAGTCTTGAGTGGGTGTAGTTAGTTGTAACGCCCCAAATCTTGAAAGCCCAGTTAAAATTATTTTTGTGTGTTGTGATGTGAAAGTATGTCTGGCTTAGTGGTTTAGTGCCCCAGGAGTGTTTGGGGAGTCATGGGTTTAAGCCTTAGCTTGAGCAAAATTTTGGTTCTACTTGAATTAACCCTTGTCTTCAGCTAGTAAACTCTTAAATTAATGTGAGTGTTGTATGGCATGAAAAGCCTGCTGGACTAGAGGCAAGTGGCATGTTACTAATGCTCAGGGACTTGAGTTCGACTCTTACTGTGCACAAGGGATGTCTTTTTGCTGCTGTGCCGTGTAGGTGGTTGTATATCACTAGAACTCTGAAGCTTGAACGGTTGAGATGTTTGAGTGGAGTAAGGAACATGTAGCTAAATTGTAGGAGTAGTTGAAGGAGTTTGAATCGGTTAATTGAGGAAATAGAGGAGAGATTTGGGGAGAGATTGGGAGAGTGGATCAATGAGTGGGGAAGTGGTAATTTGTTGCCGAAGGTAGGACTCTCTTGGTGGAAAATCGGTCATAGGCACTTAGTGCCAAAATTTTGTTCTTTTTTTTGGTAGCTTTTCCCTCTTAGCTTCTTTTCTCTCTTTGGTTTGTGCTTGTTTTGAGTAGCCGAATTTTTACTTGGGCTTTTTGGTATTTCTCTCCTCCTGCTTTCTTTTTGGTTTTCTACCCTTCCTATTGTGCCCATTCTTGTGCCTTTGATTGAAAATCTCTTATTCCTTACTCTTTCGAGCAGTAGCCGTATATCCTTTTTCTCTTTTCATCTTTATTCTTTCGGTTTCTAGGCAAGTGTTTCTCTCATATTATGTAAATTGATTACATCTACGCTTCCCTCATTTTAGTTTATTTTTGGGTCTCTCCTCCTTCCAAGTTTGTGGATCAACAGAATACTTCTCCTCTTTTCTTTTATCTTGTTTTCGGCTAGTGAGAGTTCTCTGGCGTTCAGTAAGTGTTCATGATTCCCTTTCTGCTTCTCTCTATGTTAGAATCTTTCCTTCTAAACATCTTTTTCTTTTTACTGTTGTTGATAGTGGAAGCGATTGTTACACTTCACCTCTGCCATTCTTTGTATTTTCGGCAATTGGTGGTGGTGGCCGATTGTTCTTTTTCTCCTAAGTTGGACTCTGCATTTTGGTAAGTGGTTTTTCATCTAGTACAATTATTCAGTTGTTGATTGTTGATTGTTGATAAGTGTTGTTGGAATGCAGATAAACCCCTAAGGCCTATCGATTGGTCTCTTACTAACGGATTTAGTGAGTAAACCATATTGGCGGATCTATTCAAGTGCGGGGTAGGTTTGGACAAGTTATTTTGGTGGGGGTTTTGGATAGGTTGATTAACGTATGTTTAACTGAATCTCGTGAATAAATGTAGTTTGGAGTACTCGCAGATTCTTCACACGTTTTTGTGAACAGGTATGTAACCACACTGCTCTTATCGTAGACCGACAAAAGCCAGAAAGTGTGACTTTTGGCACTACACGAGCGTACACTCGCTCGTGTGGTAATTTAAAAGAGTAAAGCGTGGGCGTTCGTGCATAGAGGCCACCATGAGCGATTTCATGGGCTTAGGCCGTTTTGGGCCATGTTGGGCCGAATTGGGCCGTGTGGAGATTATTGGGCTAGACTGTGTAGTTCGCACAGTCAAGGCCATTTTGGGGCTTATTGGGCCACATGGGCGTGTAGGCCTATATGGGCCACATCATGGGCTTAAGGGCCCATTTTCACTGTTTGATTATCAAGGTTGCACGGTCGCCTGAGACGACTGTGGACCTACTGTTGGGTCGATAAGTATACCTAGACCTCAAATTGATGAAATAACCATTATACCCTTATGAGGTAAATGACTGATATACCCCTATGTGATGTATGACTGTTTGAGCATGCCATTTTTACTGTATATGCATTTTTATTATGTTGCATTGCATGGGGTGGAATATATGATTTTGGAGGAAGTGTACTGAAAGGCTATAAGCCTATTACCGCAACTCTGCTGCTAAATCTCGCTTTAGTGCATAACAAGGTGCTACTTGGTGTGTAGGGATGGGTGGGTCAATTTTATCCCCACATAGTGTGTAGGGTTGGTACGGAGATGATGTGTAGAGGCTGGATTGGGTAGGACTTTCTGATTTCATACTATACTAATACTGTAATGGGCTTAGGCCCCACTGATACTGTTACTGGATTCGGCCAGGCCCACACTATTTTTGATTCTGAAATGGGCTTTGGCCCTAACTGAAACTGAAAGGGCTTAGGATAGTCGCATGATTTCAAAACTCACCCGTCTATTTATCTGTATAGGAAATCCCCAGGCTTAGGCAAATCGGTGTGACGGAGGACTCCGCGATGACCACTCGCCTTACTTATCTTTTATTAATTTACGTTTTGGTTTTATTTTGGGTTTTACTTAATGTAATAAGGCCTCTTGGGTAATTATTTTTAATTTTGTTTTTATTTTGTTTTATTCATTGAACTCATATTTGCTAGCAGTAGGATAGTCGCATGATTTCAAAAGTCAAACGTTTTCAAAAACACCATGAAATCACAACTAGTTTTAAACTCTTCCGCGAATGAGAACTATTTTACAAAGTTAATAACGTTTTAATATAAATATGCCTTAACCATACAATTCCACATTATTAATGAACAAACTCAATTTTCATACGGCTTTTCAAAATCATACAAAGAGGCTAGCTAAAGCTTGGATATATGCTTTTAGAAAGACACTTCAATGTGACATCGCAGATTCGGCCATAACGTCCAGGCCAGGTTTGGGGTGTTACATGTTAACTACTACCATACATGCAAGTAGTTTGAACCAAGTGTACAACAACTTACCGAAAGCGTAAAACTAAGAATGGGAGACAAAAACAATCAGCCTTCACCCAAAAGTACACAATAAAATTAAGGCGCAAGATGGAACAATCGTCCCCCGTGAGCCTGAACAGAGACATTGACAAATGCAGGGTTCGGCTATAAGCCAAGCATTCGACAGTCAAAAGAAATCACCACAATGACAAGGGAGAAATTCCCCAAAACTGAAAAAGTAGAGGGAGAGAGAAGAAAAAGTGTTCGACCAAAACCCCAAGGTGCAAGGAGAGGGAATTGTTATCCAAAAGAATAGCAAAAAGGGGGAGAAGGGTGTTTGGCCAAATGCAAAACCGACTTGAGAGAGGGAGAGAAGCAAAGAGAATCGATTAAAACAATAAGATGTAGAAGAGGGGGAATTACTAGACCCAAACGAATTGAAAGAGAGGGACAGAGAGTATTCGGCCAAGGAGAAAAAGGAAAGAAGAACGAAATGGCAAGCAAGGGACCCAAAATGCAAACCTGAAATAAGCAAAACCGAGAGACACAACAAAACTCCTAGCACTAATTGGTCTTAAAAGAAAAGAAAAGAACCAAAACTTTTGGCAGCAACCGAAAAGGAGTGCTAATACTCACCGAAGCCGAAATTCTTGAGTGCCACAATTCAAATTCAGCACGCCACTCTCTCTCACCTCAACTTCCAATTATTTCCTCCCCAAATCTTTCAACCATCCAATTTGAACTCCCACCAAACTCTTAATTCAAATTTCACTCAAAAACTATAGTGTTTTGGTCAAACACAAGTCTTCCACAGAATTAGCAGCAAAATAAAACACCCATTGTACAAAGCAGGACTCGAACCTCAGACCTCAGATAACTCTAGCACGCAACTTATCTTCTAGGCCAGCAGGTTCTTTTTGACATAAAATGCCCACATTTATTTAAAATTCTACTGATTAAAGACAGAGGTTTATCCATTTAAAACAAAACTTTTGCACAAGCCAAGGCTTGAACCCAAGACTTTTCAGACTCTTCCCAGGACACTTAACCACTGAAGCAGACATGCATTTGTGTCATTTTCTTGCACGACTAAACATTTATGTGCAGCCTCCTAACTGTTCCCATGCTCAAGACCTAATACTTCTAGGCCCAAAATTCTAGGCGTTACAACTATTTAACACCTTTAGCTTATAGAACACAACATTTTGCACTTTATGCGATTTAGTCATTTTTCATAAATTAAGTATACAAATGGTAAAATTTCTTAATGAAATTTTTATACTATCATATTATCATGCTGTAGACCTCAAAATAATATTAAAATAAATTGTACAACTTCAAATTTGTGGTCCCGAAATCACTGTTCTGATTTCACTAAAAACGATCGTTACAACTCTTCCCCTTAGGACATTTCGTCCTCGAAAATCTTACTAGAAAATAGGTTAGGGTATTGTTTTCTCATGGTATCCTTGGGTTACCAAGTAGCCTCCTCAATCCCGTGACGATGCCAAAGAACTTTCACTAAGGTAATTCTTTTATTTATCAACTCTTTGATCTCTCGTGCCAAAATTCTGGCCTGTTTTTCATTATATGACATGTCGGGTTGAATCTCTACGTTTGCCAGAGAAATTTTATGCGATGGGTCTAATCAGTATCGTCATAACATAGACACATGAAACACATTGTGAATCTTTTCCAACTCTGACGGTAATTCAAGTTGATATTCCACTGGCCCTATTCTCTCGATAATCTCGTATGGTCCGATAAATCGCAGACTCAATTATCCTTTGCGACCAAATTGGAGAATCCTCTTCCAAGGCGATACTTTTAGAAATACTTTATCATCGATCTAAAATTTAATATCTTTACACTTCAAATCTGCGTATGATTTCTATCGATTTGAAGCGGTTTTTAGACTGTCACGAATCACTTTCACCTTGTCTTCGGTTTCTCGAATCAACCGTGAATGTTTTTCTCACTAAGCTCAGTCCAGTACAATGGAATTCGACATTTACAACCATATAAAACTTCATATGATGCCATCTTAATGCTCGATTGAAAGCTATTATTATACACAAATTTAACCAATGGTAAATATTTTTCCCAATTACTTTAAAACTTTAAAACACAGCAATGAAGCATATCCTCGAGAATTTGAATCACTCTCTCAGACTGACCATCGGTTTGAGGATGAAATACAGTGCTAAAATACAACCGTGTACCCAAAGCTTCTTGCAACTTCTTCCAAAATCCTGATGTAAATCGCGGATTTCTATTCGAAATGATGGAGATTGGTACTCCATGCAACCTCACAATCTTAGAAATATACAATTAGGCTAATCTGTCAAGTGAAAAGTCAGTACATACCGAAATAAAATGTACAGGCTTTGTCAAACGATCAACAATGACCCAGATAACATCTTTCTTTTTCTGAGATAGGGCTAATCCCGTTACGAAATCCATTGTAACTCTATCCCACTTCCACTCCAGTATCATCACTGGCTGCAATAGTCCTGAAGGCACTTGATGTTCGACTTTAACCTGTTGACAAATCAAGCAGCTCGACACAAAATTAGAAATGTCACGTTTCATATCCGACCACCAGTACATTTGTCTCAAATCACCATACATCTTAGTACTCCCCAGATGAACAGACAAGCTCCTACTGTGTGCTTCATGCAAAATTTTCTGTATAAGCTTGGGACTCCTCAGCAGAAAAACTCTACCTCAGAACTTAATGAGTTACACGGGTAAGGACACAGGCTGGGACACGATCGTGTGTCCCTTTGTTCGAATGTTACACGGCCTGGGCTATGTCACACGGCCGTGTGACCCTTGTTTTCCAATTGCATCTTTTTTTAAAAATTTCTATTTTGTTTCAAATTAGTCTCGAATTGCTTCTAAGCTATTGTTAGGGCCTCAAAAGCTCGATTTAGGGACCAAATGATTTTGTTTGATATGTTTTGGATAAAATTAATTTATTTAATGTTATTATGATAAATGTTTTTCGATTGATCAGTAATGGTCCGTAACATAGACCACCATAAAGGCTTCCATTTCATAGATTACCATAAAGGCTTCCCTTTTCATAGATTGTCATAAAAGGCTTCCCTTTTTATAGTTCGCCACAAAGGTTTCCCTTTTCATAGATAGCCTCAAAGGCTTTCCTTTTCATAGATCGACACAAAGGCTTCCCTCTTATAGTTCACCACGAAGGCTTCTCTTTTCATATATCACCACAAAGGCTTCCCTTTTCATAGATCGCCGCAAAGAATTTCTTATGGCAAAATGACCGTTTTTCCCTTAGACTTTACAAAAATTATGATTTTTCCCTTAGGCTCATAAATCGATTTTTATCGAATTTCCTCCTTTGCCAGGCCTAGCCAAATTATTTTTATAACTACAGCAACTCACAATTTCAATTATTTCACACATTTACAACTCATTTTACAAACTTTACAAAATAGCATTTTTTTTGTGTTTTCATGCAAACTTATTTCACAAAAGTTGTTTATTACACAACCAAGATTCATTTTCTTCCATAAATTTTCAGCTAACAACATAAATGCTCTCATGTAAAAACCCTAGACTTTCATCCATTTTGCAAAACAGTCCCCTCATTAGCTAGATTTTGCTACAAGGGTCTCAAAAGTACAAAAATTATCAAGAAAGGTAATCAAAAGCACTTACTTGCAAGGGTGAAGAGTGGCTGATATTTTTGAGATTTCAAAACCCCCTCTTTGCTGGTATTTTCGGTGGGGAAGAAGGAAGATGAAAGATGATACTTTTTTTTATTATATTACTAGTCAAACTAGTCACCAACATTTCACCTAACTTTGACCCTACAATATTTTTGTCTCCTTGATAAGCCACTAACATATTTATGGTCTATTTACTCAATAAAGACCCCTAATTTAATGTTCTATAGCTATTTGACACCTTTAGCTAGTAGAACAAAACTTTTGTACTTTATGCAATTTAGTCCTTTTTCAAAATTAAGCAAGCAATTGCTAAAATTATTTCACCAAAATTTTCATGCACTCATATAATCATGCTATAACTCATAAAATAACATTAAAAATAATTTCTCTAGCCTCGGAACAGTGGTTTCGAAACCACTGTTCTGACTAGGCCCAAAATTGGGCTGTTACATGCAACATGCCTTATTTTTTAAGTAAATATTACAAATTTATTTCAAGAATGAGGAAAATGCCCAATGGTTAAAAGAAATATGGGAAAGCATGGAAATTAAATGAGGTTCCAAGTTTGAATCCTTTCTATTGCGAAATAATTAAATTTTGCAAAATTCTTTTTTTTTTTTAATTTGTATGCCATCCAAACCCTTGAACCCTAAGTATAAATATAAATTTTATTGTCTTTTTCAGCCTTTAATTCGATGTTTACCTACCCTAGCCATTCACCATCTTCCTCTTCTCTTTTCTCTTCAATTTTCTTTCTTTCTCCCATTGTTGTCATTGCGTACACCTTCCATTTTACCATCTCTTTCTTCTTCTTTTTGCATCAAAATTGTGCACCATCTCCTTTAATCTATTGCTTCCATTTAACCTCATCTAAATTGGCCCCAAATCTGAAATCTTGAACCATCATAACTTGATGAGGTGTTATGATTCACCAAACCAAACATAAACTTCAAAACATATACATACCAAATCACCATTAACACATTCATAAATTACTATACAAAATATCATATACACGCTATTATTAACCTTGGTCAAAATACTCAAAATCTACCAAAATAGTTGTTGGATAGTGTGATAGGTAGGGTCACACGGCTGTGTCGTAGGCCGTGTAACTTTCTGAGTTGCCACGCACGGCCGTGTGCTAGGCCATGTAACTCACTAACTTGAAACACTAAGAAATTTCAAATGACACATGACCGTGTCGCCAGGCCGTGTGATCCTAAAAATTTACCTAAAATCAAGTCATTTCAAGTCCAATTCATACCTAACCATTCATAACATTTGGGCACACATTCAAGGGATTTAAACATTATTCAAACACACATAAACATACCATTTCAAACACCCTAATTCATCTAACCAATATGTTATTCAAAGGCACCACAATTGTATCAAAACACTATTTACTAAAACAAGTCAACATTGCTATATTTCAAGCATAAACCTAGTTAAATTATCCACCACATGATACCACAAATGACCATTTACAAGCCATCACAAACATACCAAAAGGACCTTATATACAAGCACCTAAAAGTGACCAAAACCACAATTAGACTTAAATCGAGGAAAAACTAAAGCTTCGAATTAGTTCGAATTCCACTTCTATGACTTTATTATCGAGGTAAGTTCGTATGAACTATAATCATTTTAATGTTAGCAAAATCAACTATTTGCTATGTTGTTGTAATATAAATGAATTTGAATGTAAATGTATCAATTTTATGATGAATTTACAGATAACGAGTCCCATTTGAACCTTAAGAATTCTTAGGATACAAATGACATGTCATTAGGGATTTCATTTTTTGGGTGCTGGTCTTGAATGTCCTACTGATGGCTGAGGTCCTGCATTTAATGTGGATTCTCCATAGGTCGTATGAAAAGATCGTGTAACTTACATTTCGACCGACAGCTCGTGTGAGCATTGATTCAAAGGAAATGTTACTATTATATGGAAAGGCACACTATATGTGAGCATTACCGAGTATCTAATGTAATTCTAGATGGTTCAGCAGGTAAGGAAAAGGAAATGAAATGGTAAGTATACAAATGGAATGAATCATGATCTTATGAAAAGGTTGACGAATTAATGATGTATATATATGGAAATCTACTTATGTTATGGTTGAATTCATTTGTATCATGGATATGTATACTAACTTGTGAGTTGATGATGTTTGTATAGGCTTATGCCAAGCTTATGGTTTTGGTTGATATTATGATTATGCTATAAATTGTGCTAATGAAATGGTTAATTATGTTTAAGTTTATATGAGCTTACTAAGCACTCATTGCTTACATAGTTACTTTCTGTTGTTTTATAGATAATCGGAAGCTCGATCGGTTGGAAGCTCATCGGAGATGCAAACAATCATCGAATCCGACCTAAAACTCTGAATTAGTAGTCGACTCGCACTGTACTCTTTTAGCTTTCAATTCATTATCACATTTCTGAGCCTTGCAATTTTTTTGTAAAAATATCGGTTTAACCTTTAACTCAGCTAAGACCGAACCATCATCAAACAAGGTCAATCACGTATTCATCGCTCTCAGAGCAAAAAAATATTTTCTACTCAAAGCATCTGCGACTATGTTCGCTTTCCCCTAATGATAATCAATCACTAATTCATAATCTTTCAACAATTCGAGCCATCTTCATTGTCTTAAATTCAAATCTTTCTGTGACATCAAATACTTTAAACTCTTATGATCGATGAATATGTGGCACTTCTCACCAAACAAGTGGTGTCGCCAAAATTTTAATGCAAACATAATAGTAGCTAATTCCAAATCATGTGTCGGATAATTCTTCTCGTGCGTCTTTAATTGTCTGGAAGTATAGGATATCACTTTTCCTTCTTGCATTAAAATACATCCCAAACCGTTCAATGATGCATCACTGAAAATCACAAATTCTTTGCCCGACTTAGGCTGAACCAAAACTGGTGCTTTGGTTACCAGTGCTTTCAACAGATTGAAACTCTGTTGGCATTTATAAGACCACTCAAATTTCACATCTTTTTGTAACAATCGAGTCATCAGAGTAGCAATCATTGAGAAACCTTTAACAAATCTACGATAATAGCCGACAAACCCCAAAAAACTTTTGACCTCAAAATTATTTCTTGGTCGTTTCCAATCAACAATTGCGAAATCTTACTCGGATCCACTCAAATGCCATCTACCGGTACAATGTGTCCCAAAAAACTGACTTCTCGGAGCGAAAACTCGCATTTGCTAAATTTAGCAAATAGTTGTTTATCTCTCAACGTTTGTAACACAATCCTTAAATACTTGGCATGTTCAGACTCATCTCGAGAATATATCAGAATATCATCAATGAATACAACAACGAATCTGTCTAAATACGGTCTAAAAATTCTATTTATCAAATCCATAAAAACTGCATAAGCATTAGTTAACCCAAAAGGCATAACAAGAAATTCATAATTCCCGTACCTGGTTCTGAATGCAGTTTTTGGAACATCCGAATCTTTAACCCGCAACTGATAATAACCAGATCGCAAATCAATCTTTGAAAATACTGTTCCTCCTTTCAACTGATCAAATAAATCATCAATACTCGGTAAAGGATACTTATTTTTAGTCGTAACCTTGTCAAGCTATCAATAATCTATACACAGTCTCATTGATCCATCTTTCTTCTTTACAAATAAAACTGGTGCACCCCAGGGCGAGAAACTCGGTCGTGCAAAATCTCTATCCGTTAACTCTTGCAACTGAGCTTTCAACTCTTTCAACTTTTTTGGAGCCATTATGTACAGAGCTATCGATATCGGTGATGTTCCTGGTACTAACTCAATAGCAAACTTAACCTCTCTGATCGGTGGCAATCCGGGTAACTCTTGTAGAAATACATATGGATATTCACAAACCACTGGCACTGATTCAATCTTTAGTTCTGACATCTTTGTACCCAGTACTGGAACGACAAAAATGTGCAAGTGTACATAATCGCAGCAAGTAATAAAGTGACAAGTAAATGTCGAGTCATCGTACCCACAGGGACTGTGAAAAGAATTATTTATGAATGCTATTTAAAACACTTTGGTGAGGAAAAATATTTTGTTTGAAGAGGGTGATTAAAAACTAAGATGTTAGACTAAGTAAAACATATAAATAAATCTCAAATGCACAATTTCAAAATACAATTTAATCAAGATGACATAATTGTGTTGATTTAATTACATTTTTTTAACTTAGAATTATTAAAATCATGCTTATGCTGTTACGAATAAATTCACGGTAACTCAGTAATCTGCTAACTTATGAACATACTCACTTACACAAATCCATTCATCTCTTAACATATCCCTATATTAATTCAAACGATTAAATAGATTTTAATAAGCAAACATGCTATGACACATACATACTTATTAAACTGAACTAATCTCTTGCATATCCCTATGTCAATTCAAACGATTAATTAAATCTAATAAGCACATAAAAGACTATGTGAGGTAACAAGGTATCCCTACCTTGAAACAGTTTAATCATAATAATCTTGCAAGTTATGCAAGCCAAGTGTATCGCCAGATACATTGCTAATTTAACCTTCAGCTACCTTAGAAGAGTAAACATGCACTGATTAAGTATTGTGTCAATTAATTACAACTGCAATTTGTTTAAATAATTAATTCATTAGTTCCCTAACAATTATAATGCAAGAATAACTTAGGCATGATTTTACTTAATCAAGCATTTTACCGAGGCCAATAACAGCATAAACATAATTTTAATAGTTTAAGCAGATGAACTGCAATCAAACCAACACGAATTAAATTCAAGCTAAGATGATTAAATTAACCATTCCAAAAACATAAATATTCATAGATATGTTCACCATAACAACAACAAAAATTAAAGAGATAAGGAACAAGAATCAAATCCGGTGTTTTTTCGTGGCTTAACTAGGTTGCTCCGTTCTTCGTTCTTTGTTGTCCTCGCTGATCAAGGCTTCTATGAACACTCAATTGCTACTCCAAAATGGCTGAAGAAGAACCCTTTCCCAAGGGGAGAAATCGGCACAAGAGCAAGGGACTTGGAATGGGAAAATGAGAGGAGAAAGTGAGGAGAGAAGAGATGTGAGTGAATGATGGATGAATGAGGGATACCTTGAATGATCGGACAAGGGGGTTTTTTATAGCTGAATGTGGCAGATAAAATTTGCTAAAAATAGCAGCCAAAGAGCCACCCCTTGGCCGGCCATCTATGTGTCAAAGTTGATGGCTTCAACTTTGCTAAATATGGCTTGGGGCAAACTTCAAAGCCACTAATTGTAGAGGGGCTTGAATGTAACTTTGACAAGTCTTCAAGGGCTTCCTTGCAAGCTTCATTAATAGCTAATAAGCTGATTTGGGTCAGCATATGGACGGTTTTGGGCTGCCCAATCCTTGGCCGGTTCAATTCAATCGGTTCGGTTCAACTGGACCACTTTTTCCATAATTAATTAATAATGATTTCTTTAGCCCAAATTAAATTGGGTATAAATTAAAATTAATTATATTATGAATTAATACACATAATTAGACTATATTAGGCTGGAAATTAATTCGCCTCAATACTTCAAATTGCTTATTAGTTTTGTCCTTCAGGTAGTGTCCGCTGAGCCATTTTTTGCCCTTTGTGGAAATCTGTCGAAAATAACCAAAAGTCATCAAAAATAATTATAAAATTAACTAAATTTCAACATGTTCATATTTTAAGTGCACTTTAATTATTTTATAAAAATTAATTATTTTTGACAAGAATTTAACCGAATTCGCATGAATTTAAGTTAAAAAGGGTATGAAAAAGTGTGTAAACTTTTGTGTTTCCACACCCCCAAACTTAATTCATTGCTCGTCCCGAGTAATACACAAATTTTGAAAAGAATTTCTCGAAAACACCTTTGAAAAATTCCTTCAGAACAATATTTTTCCCAAAATTATGAATTTAATATACTTATGCTCAAAGATAAGAAATTTGATAACTTTGCTACTTAAGTATACATATCATTCAAATTAATCTCAACAACTATTATGATAGCAAAAAAAAAAAAAAAAAATTAGACTAAATGCTTCCTAAAAAAGTCATGTTAAACCTTACCAATGTAATTTTATTCCCTTTATTCAAGATTAAACTGCAATCATTAAGTTTAACTTATGTCTTCATATGTTGTACGTAGCAATTTCTCTCCACTAATGTAGGTAGCATTGGAACTTTTGAATCAATAGGTCTTTAACAAGGTTGTAACCTAGCTGGGCTTAAGGGTAGGTAAAAGATAATTTTAGGCTTTTAAACCCTAGACTCATCTTGTATCGGACACTCGAAATAATTACCTTCAAAACATCAACTTTGCTTTCACATGCTCTTTTGTACATTTTATTTTAAGAACTCATGCTCTTTCTTTCTTTCTTTGTTTTTTAAGCTCGAGCATTTTACTGAATGTACTACAATTTTAGAGCATTCAAAGTGCGCAATGCAGCGCACGTTGAGGGCAGGTGTGCACAAGGTGGGCCTGCAGCGTGCGATGGAGCTGGGGCTGCTGGCCGAATCACTGCTTTTCAGCTAAGAGGCTTCGACACTTGAAGGTTTTTGGTGCTTTGGGATTTTGAGTGATGAATGATGAAGCAGGTGGTATTTATAATGAAGGGAGTAGGACTTAAAGTAGAATTCTTAGAGAAATTTAATAGCTAAAAACTCTAAGTTCTAATTCTAATCCAAGTTAACAACAATTAATAATTAAATAATAATTATTAATGCTGTTAATTTATTTAAACAAAAAATGAAATATGATTAAAACTAATCCTAATTTTATGCTAAATTGATAAAAATTAATATATAAATTATAATAGATATACTTTTATATTAAAGATTATCATCTTATTATTTTGAAGAAAACTTATTATATAAAATATGATTAAATTAACACTAATCCTAACTCTATATAAAGTTGATAATAATTAATATATATTATAATGGATATAATTATATATTAATAATTATCATTTTTTAAACTAAAAATATTTTTTCTAGAAGCCTTTTGAAAATATTTACAAAAAAGGCATCTAGTTTTTAATATTTACAAAAAGAGCAACCAAAATTTAAAAATAGTTCAATTAAGTCCCTAGACTTAATGAAATTTTGAAATTGAGTTGCCAATTTAAAACTTAGGTTAAAATCAACCTTTTTATTTGAAAAACTAAAAATTTAATGTTCTATTTAGGGAATAATTTTCACAAAATTATTTTAAAATCAATTCCTAGGAAAGATTTGTAACGCCCCCATGCCCGAAACCGTCACCGGAGTCAAGCTTGAGGTGTTACTAAACTTATCTTACCTTTTAAACAACTCTAAACCACTTATTTTAATTTTCAGAATAAACTATTTTTCTGCATCATGGTTGCTTAAAAATTCATTTCCTGAGTTTCAAAACTCGAAATTATGATCCGTAAATTTTTCCTGAAACTAGACTCATATATCTATCCACTAATTTTTTTTCTATAATTTTTTGACTTAGCCAATTAGTACAGTTTATTAGTTAAAGTTACCCCTGTTTTAGAATTCGATTGCACTGACCTCTACTTACTACGAACCACTTTTCTCCCTATACAAAATTAATATAACTGTAACGTTTGTTTCTATTAAAATTAGATTCAATAAGGATTCAAACTTATCCAATTACACCACCTAATTATTTTTATAAAATTTATGGTGAATTTCTAAAGTTGAAACAGGGGATCCAGAAATCGCTCTGGCCCTATTTCACTAAAACTCAGATATCTTATAAAATACAAAACCTTTACCTATTTTGCTTATTCCATATGAAAATAGACACAATGAGTTTTATTTTCATATATTATTCACCATCAAAACATGTCTCTACGATTTTTAGTGATTTTTCAAAGTCATGTTATTTCTGATACTTGAATCCGTTTTTAAGTTACTTTCACATTTTTCATAGTTTTCATGTGATAGTTACTACTTAATTATACATACTATTAAACATGTATATCATCAGCCATTCTATTAGCTAATCACTAGCAAGTATTTACATATCATTCATTGATCATATCATATCAAAAGAAACCAAGTTCCTATACATGCCATACACAAAACGAAACGTCTAACTATACCAATGTGATTCCTTCGATAGTGTGATCGGGTCTCACGTTTCCTTCGATCCCCGAGTGGCTTGATAAAAACTATAAGAAAAAGAAAATAAAGAGAGTAAGCACTAGGCTTAGTAAGCTTACAAGCAAATAAATTACAACATTCAACATAATGAATAATTATACATAATGTCACCTAGCCTCATAAACTTTCTTTACTTCTCATTTTCTACCTTCTTCTTTACTCACTTACCTTCTTTCTTACCTGACCTTTCACTATTCATAAATATAATCTACCTTCCCTTTTGCTGATAATTCACTGTAATTTAACTTGTACAATGACCCATTGAACCACTCGGAATACTAAGGATACTGGGGTCGTTCCTGTCTATCAATATCCTGCCAATGCCATGTCTTCGACATGGACTTACATGAATTATTCCTGTCTCCAATGCCATATATATATATATATCTAATATGGGCTTACATGGCTCATTCCTGTCTCCAAAGCCATATATCTGATATGGACTTACATGGCTCATTTCACTCTGTCTCCGTCTGTCCCGTCTGTCAACCCCAATATCCTAACATTCCTAAGGTTCAAACGGGGCTTCCTAATGCTTTTTCTCTCTCACTTCTTACTTTAATTCGACTTTAAATATTCTCATAAAATAAGTATATAAATGCTGGAAATTGATGACAATAATGTAAAATAAAAGAATATTGCATTTATTTATCAAACTTACCTCGTATGCAAAAATAGCTACTTTTACCATTTCGTCCACAACTTGGTATTTTCTCCATTTTAGCCCGAATTTCAGCTTTTCCTTGCTAATCGAGCTTGAAAGCTTGAAAACCCTAGCCATGGTTTCTCCTTGCTATATTCGCCATGGGGTTGAAGATGAGCAAAATTGGCTTTTAATTTTGTATTTTAATTCATTTTACCCCAAATGACCAAAATGCCCTTACTACTAAACTTTTCAAAAATTCCATCCATGTCAAATTTTTGTCCATAGACTTAGAAATTGGTAAAATTACTCTTTAAGGACCTCTAATTAATAATCTAATTCAATTTTATGCAAAATACTTCTAGAACACAAGTTTTGCAATTTATTCAATTTAGTCCCTAATTTCAAATTAAGCACTTTATGCATAGAATTTCTTCACGAACTTTTCACACAATCATGCAAACATATCATAGACCTCAAAATAATAATAAAATAAATTTTTCTACCTTAAATTTGTGGTTTCGCAACCACTGCTTGCTTAGGCCCTATTTCGGGATGTTACATTTCTCCCCCTTTAGGGATTTTCGTCCCAAAATCTTACACATGAAGAGATTTGGGTACTATTTTTGCATAGCCTCTTCGAGTTCCCATGTAGCCTCGTCTACCCCATGTAGTCCGACTATCTCCAAATATACAACTCGGCCAACTTGTCAAGTGAAAAATCCATACGAACTGGGATAAAATGAGCCGACTTCGTTAACTTATCAATCACAACCCATACTGCATCTTTCTTTCTCGATGTAAACGGTAATCCTGTCACAAAATCTATAGTAACTCGATCCCATTTCCACTCGTGGACTAGCACAGTCCGCAATAAACTCGAAGGTACACGATGTTCGCCTTTACCTGTTGTGCAGATCAAGCATCTAGAAACAAACTCAAATGTCCTTTTCATTCCTACCCACCAAGACATTTCTTCAAATCATTATACATTTTTGTACTACCTGGATGAATAGAAAAAAAACTACTATGTGCTTCCTGTGTAAGATCTTTCGAATAAGCTCATCATTCTTCTAAGACACACACATATACCCCGGGTGATAATCAATCACTAGCTCATAATCTTTAATAAACTCTAGCCATCTTCTTTGCTTCAATTTCAAACTTTTGTGATCAGTGAATATGTGGCACTTCTCAATGTACAAATGATGTCTCCAAATCTTCAACGCAAAAATAATGGTAGCTAGCTCTAAATCATGTGTCGGATAGTTCTTCTCATGTGGCTTTAGCTGTCTGGTTCTAGTTGTACTAAAATAGGAGCTTTAGTCAATAATGCTTTTAACTTGTCAAAACTCTGTTCACACTTCTCAATCCATTCAAACTTGATATCTTTTCGCAGCAATCTTGTTAGCGGGGTAGCTATCATGGAAAATCCCTCTACAAGTCGCCTATAATATCCGGCAAGACCAAGAAAACTTTTAACTTCTGATACATCTCTAGGAGGCTTCCAATCAACAATGGTTTGAATCTTGCTCTGATCAACCTTAATACCTTCACATTAAACAATATGTCCAAGAAAACCAACTCTCGTAACTAACTCACTTTTGCTTTGAACTTGGCATACAACTGATTATCTTTCAGAATCTGTAAAACTGTTCTCAAATGCTCTGCATGCTCAGTCTCATCATGAGAATAAATCAAGATATCATCAATGAACACAACTACAAACTTATCCAAGTACGGTCTGAAAATTCAGTTCATTAAGTCCATGAAAATGGCAGGAGCATTAGTCAAGCCAAATGGCATCACAAGGAACTCATAATGACCATACCTAGTCCGAAAAGCAGTCTTCAAGACATCTGATTCTTTAACTCGCAACTGATAGTATTCGGATCTCAAACCTATCTTGGAGAACACAGTAGCTCCCTTCAATTGATCAAACAGATCATCAATTCTAGGCAATGGATACTTGTTCTTTACTGTTACCTTGTTAAGTTGCTGATAATTTATGCACAATCTTATCGATCCGTCATATTACCTTATTTCAATTCCAGGCCTTTCTCTTCTGGTCAATAAACCCCTGACTGATGTACTTTTTATGAAATTCCTCCTGAAAGAAATCCCAAGTGATCCTCTCCTTTGGTACAACTGATACAAGTGTCTTCCACCAGTAAATGTAATGCCCCCACGCCCGAAACCGTCACCGGAGTCAAGCTTGAGGTGTTACTAAACTTATCTTACCTTTTAAACAACTCTAAACCACTTATTTTAATTTTCAGAATAAACTGTTTTTCTGCATCATGGTTGCTTAAAAATTCATTTCTTGAGTTTCAAAACTCGAAATTATGATCCGTAAATATTTCCTGAAACTAGACTCATATATCTATCCACTAATTTTTTTCTATAATTTTTTGACTTATCCAATTAGTACAGTTTATTAGTTAAAGTTACCCCTGTTTCAGAATTCGACTGCACTGACCTCTACTTACTACGAACCACTTTTCTCCCTATACAAAATTAATATAACTGTACCGTTTGTTTCTATTAAAACTAGATTCAATAAGGATTCTAACCATATAAATTACACCACCTAATTATTTTTTTTAAATTTATGGTGAATTTCTAAAGTTGAAACAGGGGATCCAGAAATCGCTCTGGCCCTATTTCACTAAAACTCAGATATCTTATAAAATACAAAACCTTTACCTGTTTTACTTATTCCATATGAAAATAGACACAATGAGTTTTATTTTCATATATTATTCACCATCAAAACATGTCTCTACGATTTTTAGTGATTTTTCAAAGTCATGTTATTTCTGATACTTGAATCCGTTTTTAAGTTACTTTCACATTTTTCATAGTTTTCATGTGATAGTTACTACTTAATTATACATACTATTAAACATGTATATCATCAGCCATTCTATTAGCTAATCACTAGCAAGTATTTACACATCATTCATTGATCATATCATATCAAAAGAAACCAAGTTCCTATACATGCCATACACAAAACGAAACGCCTAACTATACCAATGTGATGCCTTCGATAGTGTGATCGGGTCTCCGACGTTTCCTTCGATCCCAGAGTGGCTTGATAAAACTATAAGAAAAAGAAAATAAAGAGAGTAAGCACTAGGCTTAGTAAGCTTACAAGCAAATAAATTACAACATTCAACATAATGAATAATTATACATAATGTCACCTAGCCTCATAAACTTTCTTTACTTCTCATTTTCTACCTTCTTCTTTACTCACTTACCTTCTTTCTTACTCGACCTTTCACTATTCATAAATATAATCTACCTTCCCTTTTGCTGATAATTCACTGTAATTTAACTTGTACAATGACCCATTGAACCACTCGGAATACTAAGGATACTTCGGGGTCGTTCTGTCTATCAATATCTCGCCAATGCCATGTCTTCGACATGGACTTACATGAATTATTCCTGCCTCCAATGCCATATATATATATATAATAATATGGGCTTACATGGCTCATTCCTGTCTCCAAAGCCATATATCTGATATGGACTTACATGGCTCATTTCATCTGTCTGTTTACTGCTCACAACCCCAATATCCTAACATTCCTAAGGTTCAAACGGGGCTTCCTAATGCTTTTTCTCTCACACTTCGCTTTAATTCGACTTTAAATATTCTCATAAAATAAGTATATAAATGCTGGAAATTGATGACAATAATGTAAAATAAAAGAATATTGCATTTATTTCATCAGTAAACTTACCTCGTATGCAAAAATAGCTACTTTTACCATTTCGTCCACAACTTGGTATTTTCTCCATTTTAGCCCGAATTTCAGTTTTCCTTGCTAATCGAGCTTGGAAGCTTGAAAAACCCTAGCCATGGTTTCTTCTTGCTATATTCGGCCATGGGGTTGAAGATGAGCAAAATTGGCTTTTAATTTTGTATTTTAATTCATTTTACCCCCAAATGACCAAAATGCCCTTACTACTAAACTTTTCAAAAATTCCATCCATGTCAAATTTTTGTCCATAGACTTAGAAATTGGTAAAATTACTCTTTAAGGACCTCTAATTAATAATCTAATTCAATTTTATGCAAAATACTTCTAGAACACAAGTTTTGCAATTTATTCAATTTAGTCCCTAATTTCAAATTAAGCACTTTATGCATAGAATTTCTTCACGAACTTTTCACACAATCATGCAAACATATCATAGACCTCAAAATAATAATAAAATAAATTTTTCTACCTCAAATTTGTGGTTTCGCAACCACTGTTCTGTTTAGGCCCTATTTCGGGATGTTACAAGATTGGAGGGGTCACAAGCGGTCCCGCTTAAGTTCCAATCTCTTAGACAGAATTTATTTAAACATACTAATCCCGAAAATATACCCTAAATCATTTATTAAAAAGAAAAATTAAACATGCGATAAAATGAACGAAATTTGATTCCGTTCAGCCTTATATCCCCAGTAATGTTTCAGACACTAAGCATTAACTTGAAAATTACCTCCTTTACCTTGGAGTTCAACAACTCCGTATGGATAGATGCGATGAATCATAAATGGACTGGACCAACGTGATTTTAGTTTACCTGGAAAGAATTTTAATCTAGAATTAAATAAAAAAACTTACTGACCTACTTCAAATTCTCGAACTCGAATGTGTTTATCATGCAATTTCTTAAGTTTCTCCTTGTGTAATTTGGCATTTTCGTACGAGAATGTTCGGAATTCCTCTAACTTATTGAGCTAGAGAATCCGTTTCTCTTTAGCAAGCTTGAGATCTAAGTTGAGTTGTCGAAGGGCCCAGTAAGCTTTGTGTTCTAACTCTAAAGGCAGATGACTGGCTTTCCCAAAGACCAACCTATAAGGTGACATCCCTCAAGGTGTCTTGTATGCTATTCTGTAAGCCCATAAAGCATCATCCAGTCTTTTGGACCAATCTCGTCGGTTCGGGCAAACTACCTTCTCAAGTATGCCTTTGATCTCCTTATTTGCCAGTTCAGCTTGCCCATTCGTCTACGGATGGTAAGCTATAGCAACCTTGTGTATCATTCCATGTTTATCTAATAACCATTTCAACCACTTGTTCACAAAATAGGACCCTTCATCGCTAATAATAGCTCTTGGGGTTCCAAACCTTGTGAACACGTGTTTCTGCAAAAACTTTAGCCCTAGCATCATTTTTCGGATAAGCTTCTGCCTCGACCTATTTTGACACATAGCCTACTGCTACTAATATATACTTGTGACCAAAAGACGGAGGGAAAGGACCGAGAAAGTTAATACCCCAAACATCGAATAATTCTACTTCAATGATGTTTGTTCGAGGCATTTCATTTCTGCTGGTGACATTTTCGACCCTTTGACGTCAATCACAACTTTTTCCGTAAGCGTATGCATATTTGAATAGTGTTGGCCAAACGAATCCGACTTACAATACCTTGGCTGCAGTACATGTACCTCCGAAGTGTCCCCCACTCGGAGCTGAGTGACAATGGTATAAAATCTTATGTACTTCATCTTCTGCCACACATCTCCTGATCATTTGATCTGCACACTTCTTGAACAAGTATGGTTCTTCCCAAAAATAGTACTTCACATCGTGAAGAAACTTTTTCCTTTAATGATACGTCTTATCAATTGACATCAAACCACAAGCTAAAAAGTTAGCAATATCAGCAAACCAAAGGGTATTATGGACATGATTTACCTTCAATATGTGTTCATCTGGAAACGTCTCTCGAATTGGTATAAGAGGAAAGTTCCCTTCTTGTGGCTCCAATCTAGGTAAGTGATCTGCTACTTGGTTTTCTACTCCCTTTTGATCTTAAATTTCTAAATCGTACTCTTGAAGTAGAAGTACCCATCGGATCAGTCTCGGCTTAGCTTTTTTTTTGGCAAGTAAATACTTAATCGCTGAGTGGTCCGTATAGACAATTACTTTGGTACCTACAAGATAATATCGAAACTTGTTAAAAGCAAACACAATAGTAAGTAGCTCTTTCTCTGTTACTGTATAATTCAGTTGAGCTCCTATCAGAGTCCGACTTGCGTAGTAGATGGAATGAAAAACTTTGTTCCTTTGCTGGCCCATAATAGCTCCTATCGCGAAGTCACTTGCATCACACATCAAATCAAATGGCAAATCCCAGTCTGGTGTGACAATTATGGGTGCCATAACTAACTGACTCTTCAAATATTTAAAAGCCTTTAAGCACTCTTCATCAAATTTGAACGTCACATCCTTCTCCAATAATTTGCGTAAGGGCTTTGCAATTTTGGAGAAGTCCTTGATGAAACTTCGATAGAAACCGACGTGGCCCAAAAAGCTCTTAACACCCTTTACAGATGTTAGAGGTGAGAGTTTCTCTATAACATCTACCTTTGCTTTATCTACTTCGATTCCATGTCTCGTTATCCGATACCCTAGAACAATACCTTCTCGTACCATGAAATGGCACTTTTCCCAGTTGAGTACTAGGTTTGTTTCTTCGCATCGCCTTAGTACCTTCGCTAGATTGCTTAAGCAATCATCATACGTATCTCTGAATACTGAAAAATCATCCATAAAAACTTTGAAATGTAGCAGGTACATTACATAAACCAAATGGCATGCGTCTAAACACAAATGTACTATATGGGCAGGTGAATGTTGTCTTGTGCTGATCTTCCGATGCTACTGTAATCTGATTATACCCCGAATATCCATTGAGAAAACAATAATAATCTCGCCCTATGAGTCTGTCCAGCATCTGGTCCAAAAACGGAAAAGGAAAGTGATCTTTCCTCGTCGCCTTATTCAGCTTTCGGTAATCGATGCAAATTCTCCATCCCGTAACCATTCTAGTCGGTATCAACTCGTTATTCTCGTTTTCAATTACCGTGATACCTCCTTTCTTTGGCACCCACTGGACCGGACTTACCCATGAACTATCTGAGATAGGGTAAATTATACCCGCATCTAACCACTTGATGATTTCTTTTTTTACTACATCCTTCATAATGGGGTTTAGTCTTCGTTGTCATCAATCGTCCCTTTCTCGCCATCTTCTAGTATGATCTTGTGCATGCATACAGATGGACTAATACCGCGGATATCGGCTATGGTCCATCTGATAGCCTTCTTGAATTGTTTCAATACCAGGATGAGTTTCTCTTCTTGCTCAGTAGTTAATTCTGCTGAAATAATCACAGACAGAATAGAAGAGTTACCTAAATAAACATATTTTAGATGTGAAGGTAATACCTTGAGTTCTAATATAGGTGGCTCCTCGACTGATGCTTTTGGTTGGGCATAATCCCTTTTCTCTAATTCCAAATATTCAAAACGGGATTACGGATTAAATCCCCTTTGGTTAGCTTCTAGTAAAGCTAAGAATTCATCCTCCTCTTCATCATTCAGAGGACCTAATGTCAAAATTTGTTCTAATGGATCCTCACCATAGTTGAGCTCCTTCTCCACAATTAAATCCTTTAAATCGGACACTACAGAACAATCATTACCTGTGTCAGGAAATCGCATAGACTTAAAAACGTTAAATGTTACCTGATCATCCTGAACACGCATAGTAAGCTCGCCCTTTTGCACATCAATAAGGGTCCTTCCGGTTGCTAAGAATGGTCTTCCTAAGATAATTGGTACTTTTTTGTCTGCTTCGAAGTCTAGAATGACAAAATCAGCAGGGAAGATAAATTTATCTACACGTACCAATACATCCTCGATCTTTCCTTCTAGATGTGCTAAAGATCGATTTGCTAATTGAAGTGTAACCGTAGTTGGTCTAACTTCACCTATCCCCAATTTCCTAAATATTGACATAGGCATCAAGTTAATATTCACACCTAAGTCACATAATGCCTTGCCATAATATGTTGCTCCAATGTTGCAAGGTATGGTAAAACATCCAGGATCCTTCAACTTTGGGGGTAGTTTGTCTTGAAGATATGCACTACATTCCTTCGTCAGAGCTACAGTCTCAAATTCTCCAAGTCTTCACTTTTTGGACAGGATATCCTTCATGAATTTGACATAGTTCGGCATTTATTCAAGTGCTTCAACCAACGGGATGTTGATATGGAGTTCCTTGAGTATGTTTAGGAACTTCTTGAATTGAATTTCTTACTTTTACGTTTGAAGTCTTTGAGGGTACGGTGGTACTGGTTTCTTTACTGGAATTGGTTGATCCATCTTTTGTGGTGATTCTGCATCTAACGGAGTTGTTAGTTGATCAAAATTAGCTGGTTCTGAAATTACCTTGTCGGGTTTTGCAGATTCTGGTTCTTGTGAAACTGGAATTTCAACACTCGATTGAACTTCCTCTGAATCTTAAGCTTCAGCTTGCTCCTTTTTAGCTTCGATGGTGTTGGGCTCTACTATCTTTCCACTCCTCAGTGTCAACGCTTTGCAATGCTCCTTCCCTAGATTCCTCGAATTCTCTGTATCACTAGGTAAAGCACCTTGTGGTCGGTTCTGAGTTCAGTAGCAAGCTGGCCCACTTGATTCTCTAAATTCCCTAGAGTGGCGTCGTTTTTCGCCATGTATGCCTTCAACAAATTCTCTAAGCTATTGGATGATTCAGCCTGAGCTGTTTCTGAATTGTTGGGGAAAACTAGGCGGCTGGGTTGGTCTAGGTCAGGCGTACGTGTTATTGGTTCCAGCCCCTTGGTTACTCTAGGAAAAATTGAGGTGATTTTGCCACGATGGGTTATAGAAATTGGATTGCAATCCTTGTCTTCCTCGATTTTGGTTCTGGTTACCTATGTAGTACATGGATTCTGGGTTCGATGGACATTCTTCGAACAAATGCCCTTCCCCACAATAGACACAAGCTATATTTTAAAATTGGTTAGGTGGCTGTGCTGCAAAACTGTTAGACCCATTAGTAGTAAGATTTTTTAACATTGAGGATATTGATGATACCTGAGATGCGAGTGAAGTAAGAGCGTCTACTTCATGTATTCGAGCAACTCGTCTTCCTGACGCTGCTCAGTTGGTTGGCCATTAGTAATTTTTGCTGGCAATCCTCTCAATGGTTTTATAAGCATCATTATAAGACTTAGAAATGAGAGCACCATTAGTAGAATCGTCCACTACCATCATCGTGTGAGCATTGAGACCATTATAAAATGTCTCAAGTTGGATGCAATGTGGGATTCCATGATGAGGGCACTTTCGTAATAACTTTTTGTACCTTTCCCATGCCTCATATAAGGACTCATCATCCATTTGTTGGAAGGCAGTGATCTCGTTCCTCAGCTTAGCATTCTTACGAGGCGGGAAATACTTCATAAGGAATCTTTCTGCTAACTCTTACCGTGTAGAAATTGAGTTTGGTGGCAATGAGTTCAACCAGGCTCGAGCTCTGTCCCTTAGCGAATATGGGAATAGCTTCAATCGTAATGCATCTTCGGGTACTCCGGCTAACTTGAAAGAGTCGCTCACCTCCATAAATAGTCTTAAATGTAGGTGAGGATCTTCGGTGGGCATTTCACTGAATTGGCTCACTGTCTGAAGCATCTGGAACATGACTGGCTTCAGCTCGAACTGTTGTGCCTCGATTTTGGGTCTCCTAATACCCAGATTAAGATCATTAAACACTGGCACGACATACTATCTTAAAGCTCTATCCCTATCATCAGCAATAATGATAGGATTTTGAGCAGGGTTTGCTCCGTTTCCTTGATTTAGATTTTCAAAGTTCATTTCTTCGGTCCTTTTCTGACTTGCTTGTCTTATTCGCTCTCAAAAAGTTCTTTCTATCTCAGGGTCTACAGGGAGTAGATCAATAATTCGGTCAATACTCATAAACACCAGAAATAATCACAGAAAAATTAATTAAGTAAAATTTAAACAGAAAAATAAACCAAAATGTGAAACTAACAAATTCACATATAATGACTTTTTTAAAACAGTCCCTAGTAACGGGACCAAAAACTTGGAACGACAGAAATGTGCTAGTGTACACAATCGCAACAAGTAATAAAGTGACAAGTAAATGTCGAGTTATCGTTGTGAAAAGAATTACTTATGAATGCTATTTAAAACACTTTGGCAAGGAAAAATATTTTGTTTGAAGAGGGTGATTAAAAACTAAGATGTTAAACTAAGTAAAACAAATGAATAAATCTCAAATGCATGATTTCAAAATACGATTTAATCAAGATGACATAATTGTGTTGATTTAATTACATTTCTTTAACTTAGAATTATTAAAATCATGCTTATGCTGTTACGAATAAATTCATGGCAACTCGGTAATCTGCTAACTTATGAACATACTCACTTACACAAATCCATTCATCTCTTAACATATCCCTATGTTAATTCAAACGATTAAACAGATTTTAATAAGTAAACATGCTATGGCACATACATACTCATTAAATTGAACTAATCTCTTGCATATCCCTATGTCAATTCAAACGATTAATTAAATCTAATAAGCACATAAAAGACTATGTGAGGTAACAAGGTATCCATACCTTGAAACAGTTTAATCACAATAATCTTGCAAGTTATGCAAGCTAAGTGTATCGCCAGATACATTGCTAATTTAACCTTCAGCTACCTTAGAAGAGTAAACATGCATTGATTAAGTATTGTGTCAATTAATTACAATTGCAATCCGTTTAAATAATTAATTCATTAGTTACTTAACAATTATAATGCAAGAATAACTTAGGTATGATTTTACTTAATCAAGCATTTTACTGAGGCCTATAACAGCATAAACACAATTTTAAGAATTTAAGCAGATGAAATGCAATCAAACCAACACGAATTAAATTCAAGCTAAGCTGATTAAATTATCCATTCCAACAACATAAATATTCATAGATATGTTCATCATAACAACAACAAAAATTAAAGAGATAAGGAACAAGAATCAAATCCGGTGTTTTTTCGTTACTTGACTAGGTTACTCCGTTCTTCGTTCTTTGTTGTCCTCTCCAATCAAGGCTTCTATGAACACTCAATTGCTGCTCCAAAATGGCTGAAGAAGAACCCTTTCCCAAGGGGGGAAATCAGGACAAGAGCAAGGGACTTGGAATGGGAAAATGAGAGGAGAAAGTCAGAGAGGAGAGAAGAGATGTGAGTGAATGATGGATGAATGAGGGATGCCTTGAATGATCAGCCAAGGGGGGTTTTTATAGCTGAACGTGTTAGCTAAAATTTGCTAAAAATAGCAGCCAAAGAGCCACCCCTTGGCCAGCCATCTATGTGGCAAAGTTGATGGCTTCAACTTTGCTAAATATGGCTTGGGGCAAATATTCAAAGCCACTAATTGTGGAGGGGCTTGAATGTAACTTTGAAAAGTCTTCAAGGGCTTCTTTGCAAGCTTAATTAATCAGCTAATAAGCTGATTTGGGTCAGCATATGGACGGTTTTGGGCTGCCCAATCCTTGGCTGGTTCAATTCAATCGGTTCGGTTCAACTGGACCACTTTTTCCATAATTAATTAATCATAATTTATTTAGCCCAAATTAAATTGGGAATAAATTAAAATTAATTATATTATGAATTAATACACATAATTGTACTGTCTTAGGCTGGAAATTAATTCGCCTTGATACTTCAAACTGCTTCTCAGTTTTGTGCTTTAGGTAGTGTCTGCCGAGCCATTTTTTGCATTTTGTGCAAATCTGTCGAAAAGAACCAAAATTCATCAAAAATAATTATAAAATTAACTAAATTTCAACATCATATTTTAAGTGTACTTTAATTATTTTATAAAAATTAATTATATTTCGACAAGAATTTAACCGAAGTCGCATGAATTTAAGTTAAAAAGGGTATAAAAAAGTGTGTAAATTTTTGTGTTTCCAAGTACATACGCAAGGTAAGCATCACAACCTTTTCTCACATATTTCTGCGCTAGCATAGTCGATATCACAATGGGCAAACCATTCGAATCATCGGATTCAATGCAAAGAGTCTCATCGTTCTGACATTTTAACACAATAAGCTTTCGTCTACAATTCACAATTGCATCATGCAAAGTCATCCAATCCATACTCAAAATCACATCAAACTCATCAAATGGTAAAAGCTTTAAATCGGTCAGAAAACTGTAACCTCGAGTCATCAAAGGACAATTCTTGCAGACTTTATCAATTAAAACATACTGACCTAAGGGGTTCGATACTTAACCACGAATTCAGTGGACTCAACAGGTAAACACTTACTAGACACTAAACTCGTACACACATAAGAATGGGTTGATCTAGGATCAATCAAAGCAGTTACATCAGTGTTATAAAGAGGAAAAGTACCGGTGATAATATCTGGCGCTGATGCATCTTCACGAGCGCGAATAGTGTAAGCTCTAGCTAGCGCCTGAGCCTCAGATTTCATTGCTGAACCTCTCGTTGCACCATGATTACCACTCCTATTTCCAGTATTTCGGGGTGGTCTCCCTCTAGCAGTTGTATTACTCAGCCTCACGGTTTGAGCCTTTTCTTTCTCAGACTTCTCAGGGCAATCTCTAAGGTAGTGGTCGAAGGAACCACACCTGAAACATGCTACACTTTTAACTCAACACTTGCCATAATATGGCCTGTTGCAGTGTTTGCACTCAGGTCTAGCATTTCTAACGCTACCTACACTAGCTACAGATGTAGCCTAGGGTTTAGGACTAAAGTGTCTCGCATCTCTATCTCTATTAGAATGCCCCGTAGAAACTGTAGGATGGTAGTGATGTTCTTTAGATTTCTTCGATGCTAATTGATAAGACTTTCCTGTAATTCTCTTCCTCGAATCTCTAGTTTCAATTTTAGCTTTTCTCTTTTCTTTACTAAGCTCTTCGGCTTTGTGTGCTCTATCAACTAACACAACGAATTTTTTGAGTTTAAGTATTCCGACTAAAAGCTTAATGTCTTGATTCAATCTGTCTTCAAACCTTTTACACATAACCACCTCAGTTGGAAAGCACTCTCAGGCATACTAGCTTAATCTGACAAACTCTCTTTCATATTCATATATGGTCATATGACCCTGTTTTAGTTCTAAAAATTTCTTGCGCTTTTGATCAGGGAATCGTTGACTTATATACTTCTTTTTGAATTCTGTCTGAAAGAATTCCCATGTAACCCGTTCTTTCAGTACTACAGAAATTAAAGTGCTCCACCACTGATATGTAGCATCTTTTAGAAGAGACACTGCGCATTTAACACATTCTATTGGCGAACAAGACAATTTATCAAAGACCCGGATCGTATTCTCAAGCCAAAACTCAGCCCTTTCCAGATCATCATCAACAGTAGCCCTAAAATCTTCGACTCTATATTTGCAAATTTTATCAACAGGCGATTTGCTCAAGCGTATAGGCTCTAGAACTTGAGGAGCTAAGAGAACTGGTTGGGGAAAAGGCTAGGGTGGAGGTTGTTGAGTAGCTGAGCTTGTTTAGACAAACTTAGCGAACCACTCATTCATCATCTAGAAGAAGGCTTCCTTAACCTCTCTTCCACGACCCTCAGGCATAGGTCTAGACCCAGACGATGCTGCCCCTCGAACGGAGGCTAGCACATTACTCTCAACATCATCAGAGTCTACTCGATTGGAATCCATTACTATATGAAAAACATAATTTTAAACTGTCAGGAAATGTCACACTATCATAGGTTAATAAACGGCATGTATAGCTAGACTCATACACGCTATGTTAGTCCAAGAATCGACTAAACCGTAGCTCTGATACCAATAAATGTAACACCCCTAACCCGTATCCGATGTCAGAACATGGTTATGGAGCATTACCGAACTTATAACTCATACAATCATACAATTCATGTTCATTTCTTAATGTAAAAAAAAATTCAAATTCAATCATATAGTCCTTAGAACAATCCCTCGAGGCCCAAAATAGACATTGAGAGTGGTTCGAGACTAAATCGAGTACTTAAGAAATTTTTTTTGAAATACATGGAAAATTCTCAAGGTGCAGGGGACACACGCCTATGTGGCCAGGCCGTGTGTCTCACACCACCAAGTGACACGCCTGTGTCTTAGGCCTTGTGGACATTCGAAATGAGGACATAATGCTATGTCTCAGCCCGTGTCCTACCCCATGTAACTCAGTAACTTGGGTCACATAGCCAGACCACACGCCTGTGTGATAGGCCATGTGCTAGGCCGTGTGAAAATTGGAGGGTATATTGACTTGAATTCTATAAAAGTGTTAGGGGACACACGGCCGTATCACCTGGCCATGTGTCATGCACGACTGAGACACACGTCCGTGTGGACAAAAATAGGCCATTTTCCAAGCCATAGTCCTCACCCACATTGGTACCAACCTATACACATCAATTTACATATAACCATGGCATAAATAGGCACTCAAAACCAACCAATATCAAGTTTATAACATGTACTTCCACACATACGACATGATATCCATAAACACATTCAAATGATCACTTTAGTACTTACCAAATATACTTCTAAAGTATACCTAAATGGTTAACCTCACCTATGAGATCTTGTGTCTAAATTCAACATGCATATCACATTTCAATTTCAACCATTTGATACCCTAATACCAATTCACAAACAAGGCATTACATGACAACCATGCATCAAATACAATAAGGCCATTTACATATTTATATAACAAAATATACTAAAATCAAGCCAAATCAATTGGTTAAATATACAAAAGAACATAAAGGCTACCATTAGCCAAAAAGACCTATACATGCCATTTAACCCTAAATATAAAGTCATAAGTACCAAAATAACATTTGATAGTATGATGCAATCTCTGACAACTTCCAATCCGAGTGAGCTTCCGAAACACTATAAGACACAGAAAAAAATAGAGTAAGCAATTAAGCTTAGTAAGTCCGTGTGATACAAAATTAGACTTACTATTTGACTACAATTTAATTAAGTAACTCAAAGCAAGGAACAATTCAATTTGGACAAAGTCTATCATAATCCATAATCATGTCAGTCATATATTCACATAAAACTGAGAATCATATATGAATTCATCAATTAATTGAATTCCATGTACTTGTAACATCTAAGCTATGTAAACATATATCAAATGTCAACCATTTCCATGTAAATAACTGTACTTGTTCATATCGAATTAGTATAATCTCATAATAACACTATACCCATTGAACCATTTAGAATATCGTTAGATATACGGGTGATACACATGAGGTGTACTGAACTGTAATCTGTCAATTCTTGTACATGTATGCTCCTACAAGCGATAATCGGTAAACTCCTCTGAGCTGAATATCGGTAAGCTCTCACGAGCTACAAATCGGTAAGCTCATATGAGCTGCAGTGAGTCTGCAACAAATGCAAGACATTAACCAAAATGGTAACCCTAATGACATGTCATTTGTATCCTACGAATTTTTAAGGTTCAAACGGGGCTCGGTATTCTTCATACGTCATTGATTATGCTCTCGATAATTATACATGATAATTAAATCATTCACATACATATATTTCCATTTAAAGCATATAAATACTCAATTTAATTACACGAACTTACCTCAAACTCGTACAACGAAAAATGATCGTTTACTCGATAACTTTGTCCTTTCCTCGATCTAATTCTGTTTGTTGCTTTTCTTGATCTATATAATCAAATTTAACTACTTAAATCACAATCCTATTCAATTCAATCCAAATTTCATTCTATGGAAAAATTACTATTTTGCCCCTAAACATTTGACTTCTTTACAATTTAATCCCTAGGCTCGTAAAAAATGAAATTTATGTAATTTCATCCCTATATAAGCCTAATCAAATTTTAGATGTGCATATAGCAGCTCATACATTTCACAATTTCACATATTTAACACAAAATTTTCATATTTCACAATTTAATCCCTATTTGACAATTTTACTAAAAATAACTTAACAAAAGTTGTTTATTTAACAAAAAAAGATTCATATTCTTCCATTAAACTTCAAGAAAAACTATAATACTCACATGGAAAAACCCTAGAATTTCAATCATATTGCAAATTAGTCCCTTATTTAGCTAGCTTAAGCTACAACGATCCCGAAAACATCAAAACCATTAAAAATAGACCAAAACTTCACTTACATGCAATGGATTTAGCCTACCTGAATTTCAAGCTTCAAAACTCCCCTTTTCTTTGTGCTTTTCGGTTGAAAAAGAAAGAAATAGGAAAAGATGATATCTAGCTTTTGTTTTGTTTATTTTTATTATTTAATTACTTAATTACCATATTACCCTTACCTAACGTTCAAAATTACTCAATTACCAAGCCATGCACATCCATATACTCATTTAATGGTCTAATCACCACATAAGGACTTCTACTTTAAGATTCTATGGCTATATAACACCTTTAGCTAATAGAACACAACCTTTCGCACTTTACGCGATTTAGTCCTTTTTCATAAATTAAGCATACAAACAATTAAATTTCTTAACAAAATTTTTATACTATCACATTATCATGCTATAGACCTCAAAATAATATTAAAATAAATTTTACAACTTCAGATTTGTGGTCCCAAAATAACTATTCTGATTTCATTGAAAACGACCGTTACAACTCCGATAAACTGTGGACTAAGCTTTCCTTTATGACCAAATCGAAAGACTTTCTTTCAAGGCGATACTTTCAAAAACACTTTGTCACCGATTTGAAATTCAATGTCTTTTCTTTTCAAATCTGCGTAAGATTTGCTATCGATCTGAAGTCGCTTTCAGACTATCACGTATCACTTTAACTTTTTCTTCGATTTCCCGTATCAAATCAACACCAAATAACTTGTTCTCACTGAGTTCGGTCCAGTATAATGGAGTTTGAAACTTTTGATAATACAAAGTCTCATACGATGCCATTTTAATGCTTGATTAATAGCTGTTGTTGTATGCAAATTCAACCAATGGTAGAAATCTCTCCCAATTACCTTCGAGCTCTAGAACACAACATCGAAGCATATCCTTGAGTATCTGAATTACTCACTCAGACTGACCATTGGTTTGTGGATGGAACATTGTGCTAAAATGCAATCGATTACCTAGAGCTTCATGTAATTTGCTCCAGAATCGAGACTTAAACTGTGGATTTCTATATGAAATATAGAAAGTGGCACACCATGTAATCTAACAATCTCAGCAACATACAAGTTGATGCGATCCCAGCCACATCATGTTTCGATACAACTCGACGACCTCAGAATTGGCCTAAGCTCAAGGGGCCCAAGTGTAAAATGAAGCTTATCAGCTCAATGAGCTCAATTCTAGCTTCTTCAAGCTCGTCTAGTTCAATCTGAGCTCATTTAGCTTAACTTCAATCCATTTTTAATTTGCTGGAATAAGTATTTAATTTACTGCAATAAACTTAAATAATATTTAAGTTCAAGTAATAAATGTGTTTAATTAATTTAATTTAATTAATTAAGTTACTGGAATAAATTACTCATCTTAGTTAATTAAGTTCATCTTAGTTAATTTAGTTGCTGGAATAATTTATTGTTGCATGTGTTTTTTAAGTTTATTAATTAAGCTTATTAAGTCTAATATGTGTTTAAATGTGTTTAATGTGTTTTTAATGTGTTTGTTTGTAGGTGATTAATCAGCTGGAATAAGTTATGTACAAGGGGCGGTTACAAAGTGTTAAATGCAACTTTTTAATTGGAATTGATTACATACAAGGGGCTGTTACAATATTTAAAGAAGAGCATTATGCACCAATAAATTTTGGCAGCCTATTCCTCTTCTCCAAGGAGTTATTCAAGAATAGAATAGACAACAATTAAAGGAGAGCATTAACCAAGTTGCTGGTGTCTATTCAGCTGCCCAAGCATTCAAGTTCAACTAAAACAGCTGAATTGGAACATTAAATCATGTTAATAGTTGATGTTTCTTAGGCTTAGAGATCCTAAGAGTTTGTGCTTAATAATTAAGTTTTTATTCAGCTCATAACCGCACATTAAAGCTGAATTCATGTGACTTTTTGGCTAGGTCTTATGTAAGCACTATAAATACTTTGTAATTAGCTTGTTTAGAGGACTTTTGTTGAATTTTATGCTAAATCTAAAACTTGTGAGATTTCCAATTCTCCTTATTCTTTTGGGACTAAATTGACTTATCAAGTATTCTTGTGGAGTCAATCTGTTCTTTGATAAATCGAACTTATCACCTTTGGTGTGGCGTTCATATACCTATGGTTCCTATCTTGTATAGATAGCGGGTTAAGGTTCTTCATAGATTTTTCCTAAACTGAAATCCATCTAAGAGCTACTTTGAGACTCGGGTCAACAATCTCAATATTATTAGTTCATTCTCTACCTTTAGCCGAATTATCCTTCCCATACTTCACTATCTTTTTTTTAGACCTTGTTTGAAGCCTATTTTCTATTATTTTCCATCCATCTCAAAATGAACCAAGTCTATCTCAAATTCACGATTGGGCGATAAATACGACTCGAGACATCATCGAAACAAGTTCATATCACAAGTCTTCCAATCTCTCGAGTGAAAATACCATATGCATTGGAATGAAATGCGTGAATTTCATCAAATGGTCAACAATGACTCACACAGTATCTTTCTTTCTCAGAGATAGAGGCAATCCTGACATGAAATCTGTAACAGCCCGATTTTGGGCCTAGTCAGAACAGTGGTTTCGAGACCACAAATTTGACGTAAGAAAGTTTATTTTTATTATATGTTTATGGTCTAAAATTTCACAAAATGATTTCATGAAAATTTTGTTTGAAAATTTTGATGTTCGGGCACTCAATTTAGTACAAAGGACTAAATTGTAAAAAGTGTAAAACTTGAGTTCTATATGCTAGAGGTATCCAATTGTTATGAAATTTTAAATTGGAGGTTCTTAAATGGTAATTAGACCATTGGTTAATTTATTGGACAAAAATGGACATGAAATATGTGAAATAGAATATTTTTAAGTTAGGGGCATTTTGGTCATTTAGTAATTAAATGATTAAATAAACAAAATAAAAGCCAAATTTTGGTCATCTTTAACCCCTTGGCCGAAATTTTGAAGGCCACCATGGCTAGGGTTTTTTTCAAGCTTTCCAAGCTCCATAATAAGTCCGTTCTTGCCCCGTTTTTAATGATTTTCACGTTTTTGAAATCCTCGTAACAAGATTTACCTATTTCTACCCTTGATTTGAAGTAGGGTTCATGTTTAAAAATTTACCCACATGTGATAAGTGTGTATTTTGATGTTTAATGAAGGAATATGAATGTTTGTCGTGTGTTAAACGACTTTTACTAAGTAGTTTTCGGTAAAAATGCCTAAAATGACTAATTTGTAAAAGTTATAAAATTTGTCATAAAAGTGTGATTTAGTGGGAGTTGTGGGCTGCTATAATTATGAAAATGATTCAGCTAGGCTTTTATGTTAAATAAATTGAATGAAAATAATTTTACGAGCCTAGGGGCAAAAGTGTAAATATGATAAAGTTTAGGGGCAAAAATGTAATTTTCCAATAGTATGATTTTTGGATCACATTAACTAATGTGACTAATAAATAGACTAAATGTGATATTATAGATCAAAGAAAACGAGGTTCGGACCTAGAACGGGGGAAAATGAGAAATTGACGGTTAGGTCCCTTTTTGCCATTTTGGTGTTGAGGTAAGTTCATGTGTAAATAATGCAATGATATATCATGTTTTAGTATTTTATTAATGTATGAGAATCTATGATTAATTATTATGATAAGTGTATGAATGATGTTATAGTTTATGAGCATGACATTGTGAACGAGTTTGACAAATATGTGATATCGAGAAAAATCCCGTTTGAACCTTAGGAATAATCTACGATACAATGTGACATGTCACTAGGAACTATGTCACTAGGAACTATGTGATTATGAGCTCATGAGATTATGTGTATATGTGACTATGTGAATCAGGGTGCTAGTCATATGCGTCCTATCGGTGGCTGGGTAGCCCGGCATGTGTTGCGGGTACCTGTTAGCTTGTGTGAACAGCCCGAGTAGTTACGTCCTGACTGTCAGCTTGTGTGAGCAGACCCGTGATTAGCTCGAGAGCAAGTAATGTGTGATTGTGATATGAGGTAGCATGTGGCTACGCTTGAAGCACTATGTGCAAGTCTTTCGTGTATCCGATAGTATTCTGAGTGTTCAATGGGTAAATCAGTGAGTTATTTGACAAGTAAGTCAATGATGAGGAAATATGAGAATATGCTAAGAGTTTGTACATGTATGTACTTATAACTCATGAGTAAAGGATTCGATATACTATGAAAATGCGGTAAGAATGCATACGAGAAAGTATGTGACTATATTACGTGAGGTACAGGTATGTATACGAACAAGTTATGCTTGTGAAACATTGATAACCTTGTGACAAATGATCTACATTTATGATAAATGGATGCATGATAAGATTTGATAATAATCGTGTGATAAGTATATAAGCTTAATCAAATTGTAAAGTAGTACGATGTATATACTTAAGTTGTGATTCAATAGATGTGTGAAAGATTATTAAGCTATATGTGGAAATTGTGATTACTCATAAATGATGTGCATGTTGTTAAGAGAGTTGAAATAACTTGTTAAATAATGTGATTTGCTATAATGAGGAGATCATGGTTGTTAACCTAATACCAAGACATGCACTAGTGTTTATAAGATAAAGAGTAAGCATTATGAATGAGTAAGTGGTAATCATGAGATTTAATGAAAATTGTATTAATAACATTCTTGTGAATGGGTAAAATAAATGAATGTTAATAGTTGTTTATTATTTGCATATGAACTTACTAAGCAATAAAGCTTACCCCCTTTTCTTTCTCACCTCTTATAGGTTTATTTAGCTAGCTCGAGTTGGAGATCGTCAGAGATTCTATCACACTATCAAGATATCATTTAGGGTATAAGTGAATGTAAGTATGTTAAGTCTATGACATATATAGGGACTTAGTCATTTTGTGTATGTGTCATTATGATATGGCCAAATGTATTGGCTTGTAATAAATAAGGATTTGATTTGGTATGTAGCCATTTAAATTGTCTTATATTGGCTAATAGGTTGCAAGTATATTAAATACTCATATGCCTATGCAAATGTCATTGTGTGATGTGGTTTATAATGGTATGTTAATGAAAGTTAGTACAAGGGAATCATGAAAGAGTAAAAATAACATTAAAATAGTTTTGGACAGCAGCAATAGTACAACTTTGAAAAATCACCAAAAATTTTAGAAACTGAATTATAGGTTGAATAAAATATTAAATTAAAGCTTATTGAGTCTAGTTTTACATAGAAGAAACGGTATAAGAAAAAGAATTTCATTCTATGAGATATTTGAATTTTCATGAGACAAGGTTAGAATTATTTCGGGTTCCTCTATTCTGACTTTGGAAAATCATTAAAAAGTGTATAAAAATACTTGGGCGTTAAAATTTATATGTTTAAATTCTTAATGAGTTTATTTTCAATTGAAACAAATGAGAACATCATCCAAATCCTGTACTAAGAGATAATTAATTTTTAGTGAAGAGGGGTCGGAACTGTTGGACAGCGAAATAGGGGTGAATTTAAAGAATAAACTGTACTTATTGGCTAAACCAAAAATTCTGAAAATTTTATGGTAAGAATATATGCGAGTCTAGTTTTTAGAAAAATTAGCAGATCCTAATTTAGAATTCTGTAGCTCAAGATAAAAATAATTTAGTGACTATGACTCAAGTAGACAATTTTGTTATGAACAGTAAATAATTGTTTCGATATGTTTAAGCCTTGATTATTGGTTGTGTTGGTAGCTTAATTGTGCCATGTTAAGTTCCATTGAAAGTGTGCATGTGAGTTTGGAAATGAGGGTGGAAAATAGCTTTGTAAATAAGCATTTCCTTGGCCACACGGGTAGAGACACAGCCGTATGTCTCAGCCATGTGAAGGACATGGCCTCGAAACACGGCTGTGTGACCCTAAATTGTGCATGACGTTTGATAAACTGTAATTTATACATATTTATAACCCATGCTTAACATATTTCATGAATGATTTCTCCTTAGATTTGGTGAATTCGATGGTCCTAATGCCTTAATTTCATGTTTTATTCTCAGGTAAGCATAGGAGAGCGAAAGGAACGAGAAACGGGCCAAAAATGGAGAAAATAGGCCAAAGCACGAAATCAACAAGGCCTGGACCTCCTCACACAGGCAGTTCACACGGTCGTGTCAATCTGGCAGAATTGAAGCACGACTCACACAGGCAGATCATACGCCCGTGCCAATCTAACAGACTCGAACACGGCCTGAAGTAGTCGCACACGGTCGTGCCACATGGGCGTGTCCCTGCCAAACCCTAGCTAAGTTTAATTTGGAAAAGGCCAAATTTTAGGGCTTCTTAGGCATTCCAAAGCCTATAAATACACCCTAAAGGAGGAAGAAAAAGAGGAAGGAGAATAGGGAGTAAGGAATTACTCCGAGGAAGCCAATTGGTCCATCTCAGAAGCCGGAGCCACCATCAAGACTGAAGATCTCTCCTCAACCTCCCCTTCAGGAGTTTTTAGGTTTTCTTTATATTTTGTAATTTTTATTATTATGAGATGTGCTCTTGTTTAGTTATGAACTAAACCCCTAAATACCTAAGGGGGATGAAACCTATGACTAAACCTTGTTATTATTTATGAATCGTATGATAAATATTTGATTTGTTCTTAATTACGTATTCTTAATTCTTGTTTTGGTATTTTAGGATATCACTTCAAGTTACTACTCTTAGTTGGAGGAGGAATAGACCCTGACTAAGAGTAACTTTTTCATAATTAAACGAAGTTGATTGTGCGCCTAGAGATAGGGTGACAAGATTTTACCGGATTAGGGTGAAACCTAATAAGGGAATCCATAGATCGAGTTAATGCAACCTTAGGGTGTTAATAAGAGATAACTCTCGGTTATTTAACCTAGGGATTAGACGTTGTTAGTCTCGAAAGGGATAATAATATACATTAGGGATTTCTACGGAACAAGTTGAATGAATAAATCGTCCAGTTCGGAGCCAGAATAACAAGTCAGAGTCTAGGTGGATTCTTTCCTTAGGTATTGTCTCAATCAATCGTTTTCCCCAATAGTAATTACCCAATTTCTATTTTCTGTAAGCTCTTAGTTTAATTATTTAGTCAAAACAATCCTCTTTTATTCGGCTAGATAATAAAAAGACAGTCATTACAAGTACTCATAGTCCTTTGGGTTCGACTATCTGGTCTTGCTAAAGCTATACTACTGTTCGATAGGTACACTTGCCTACATCATGATAATAGTTAGTTTCAAGAACGAGTCATTACAAATTTATAAAACTTATCACACACAAAAATCGTGATCAAGTTTTTGGCGCCGTTATTGAGGACTAAGATATTAGGAATGCTCAATTTTTATTACTTTAGCCATTTATTTTCTTGCAATTTAACTTTAATTTTTTTTACTAATTTTTTTCTTTCCTCCTAGCAGGTTCTTGTGGTGTATGACTAGAAGAAACCCGTCAGGACCATTGCTTTTTGATGAGGAAATTGATTGTACAACTCATAAAAACCGACGAGAAATTAGGCGCAGCTTAAGATACACAGAGGAAGATCAAGAGGACAATATCTCAACTACTACTGAAGAGATGGCTGAAAATCAAGACAATCCGCTACCTCTAGCCATACCCGCTGAATTAGTAAATCAAAATCCTGCTCCTCGTACTATGCATGATTATGCTAAACCTAATTTTACAGTAACTAAGTCAAGTATGGTTAGGCCTGCTATTGACGCAAATAATTTTGAACTGAAACCTAACACGATTCCGATGATACAACAATTTGATCAGTTTGATGGTTTGCAGGATGAGAATCCCAACACTCACTTGGCAAATTTCCTAGAACTGTGCGACACTTTCAAAATTAATGGCATTTCTGATGATGCCATTCGCCTTCGGTTATTCCTTTTTTCACTGAGGAATAAAGCTAAATAGTGGTTGAACTCACTACCACGAGGGTCCATTAGCACTTGGGAGAAAATGACCGAAAAATTTCTATTAAAATATTTTCCATCGACAAAAATAGCTAAGTTGCATAATGATATTTCTTCTTTTGTGCAGATGGACTTAGAAATGCTTTACGATGTATGGGAGAAATTCAAGGACCTTTTGCGAAGGTGCCCACATTATGGGTTACCTCAATGGCTGCAAGTTCAAACGTTCTACAACGATGTGAACCCTTCGACAAGACAAATGATTGATGCAGCTGCCAGTGGAACCATCAATAACAAGACACCTGAAGAGGCTTCTGAATTCATTAAGGAGATGTCACTGAATAACTATCAGTGGCAAGTCATGAGGACTAAGCCAACGAAAACAGCAGGCATTTATAACATCGATTCGGTCACCATGTTGTCAAATCAGGTAGAACTTCTGAATAAGAAAATTGATGGATTACTTGGTTCTACGCAGGTACATCCAACGATGAGGTGCGATTCAAGTGGAGAAAGTGTGCCTACAGAATAGCCACCATTCAATCCTACAACCGAAGAGGAACAAGTCAAATATATGGGTAACAATAATTTCAGATCTCAAAATAACCCATATAGTAATACTTACAATGCAGGTGGCAAAGAACCACCCAAATTTCTCTTGGGGCGGTCAAGGAAATCAAAGGCCAAAGAATCCTCAGGGTTTTCAACAGCCACCTTATCAATAGGAAAAGAAGCCGAACATTGAGGAGATGCTATCCAAATTTATCTCAGTGTCAGAAACTCGTTTCCAGAATACCGAGACAGCACTTAAAAATCAATAAGCATCAATTCAAGAGCTCGAAACTTAGATAGGGCAGCTGCCCCAACTGCTCTCCGAACAACCACGAGGTGGTTTACATAGTAACAGCAAACCAAGCGAGCATGTGAAAGCAGTTATACTAAGAAGTGGGAAAGTATTAGCTGAATCTAAAAAGAAGCTAACACAAAAAGCCGTGACAAGCGAAAGGGAGGAGGAAAAACCCAAAAATAGTGACGAACAGGTACCGAAAGAATATAAACCACTTCTATATCCAGCAAAATTGAAAAAAGACCGCATGGATGCACAATTCGGTAAGTTTCTTGAACGTTTTAAACAATTACATATCGACTTACCTTTTGTTGAAGCTATCTCGCAGATGCCTACATACGTAAAATTTTTGAAGGAGCTCCTAACAAATAAAAGGAAGTTTGAAGACTTATCTACAGTGGAACTCAACGAGGAATGTTCAGCTATACTCCAAAATAAACTGCCAACCAAACTGAAAGATCCAGGAAGTTTCACTATCCCTTGCTTAATTCGTAGTTTGAATGTTGAGAAAGCACTAGCCGATTTAGGCGCTAGCATTAATTTGATGCCATATAAAATGTTCAAACAACTTGGTCTTGGGGAACCCAAACCCACTAGGATGAGTATTCAACTAGCTGATAGATCTGTTAAATATCTTAGGGGTATTATAGAAGATGTACTTGTGAAAGTAGATAAATTCATATTCCCTGTTGACTTCGTTGTGCTTGATATGGACGAAGATGTCTTTAATCTTAGTGCGTCCATTTTTAGCCACTGCTAGGGCTGTAATCAATGTGGGTGATGGTAAATTGGTACTTAGAGTAGGTGACGAGGAGATTATCTTTAAAATTTATGATGCTATGAGATTTTCTAGGGAACAAGATGATTCATGTTATTTTATTGACTCTATTGATCATGTTACTCAAGACTCTTTTCAGGAAATTATACGAAAGGACACGACAGAACTGTGTCTAGCTCAAGGGGAGGAGGCAGATGATGACCCCAATGAATATTCCTTAAGACAAGCAGAAATGAGGGTATTAAGATGAATGATGAACTTAAACAAAAACCCTCTATTGAAGAACCTCCCAAACTGGAACTTAAACAATTGCCAGATTACTTGGAATATGCATACCTTGGAAATAATTCTACATTACCAGTTATTATTGCTTCTAACCTACAACCCAAGGAAAAAGAGGAATTAATTTGAGTATTAAAAGAACATAAAAAGGCCATAGCTTGGAAAATTTCTAACATCAAAGGGATCAGCCCCTCTTCTTGCACCCATAAAATTTTAATGGAAGATGAATATAAGCCTTATGTGCAAGCTCAAAGACAACTGAACCCCAATATGAAAGAAGTTGTTAAAGCTGAGGTAATTAAACTTCTAGATGCTGGAATTATTTATCCTATTTTTGACAGTTCTTGGGTAAGCCCAGTGCAGGTTGATCCTAAGAAAGGGGGCATGACGGTCGTGGCTAACGAGAAGAATGAATTAATCCCAACAAGGACAGTCACAGGTTGGAGAGTTTGTATTGATTACAGGAAGTTGAATGATGCCACAAGGAAAGATCACTTTCCATTGCCATTCATTGACCAAATGTTGGAAAGATTATCCAGACACATGTACTACTGTTTTTTAGATGGGCTCTTCGGCTACTTCCAAATTCCAATAGCACCTGAAGATCAAGAAAATACAACAGTCACATGCCCATACGGTACGTTTGCTTATCGTAGAATGCCTTTTGGATTATGTAATGCCCCTGCCACTTTTCAATGCTGCATGATGGCCATCTTTGATGAACTCGTGGAAGACATCATGGAGGTATTTATGGATGATTTCTCAGTATTCGGTAACTCTTTCCATCTTTGCCTTAAAAATTAAAAATGAGTTTTAATAAGATGTGAAGAAATGAACCTTGTACTTAACTGGGAAAAGTGTCACTTCATGGTTCAAGAAGGTATAGTATTAGGGCATAAAATTTATAGTAAAGGGATTGAAGTGGATAAATCTAAAATTAAAACAATCGAAAAATTACCACCTCCTAGTTCGGTCAAGGCTATTAGAAGCTTTTTAGGACATGCCGGTTTTTATAGAAGATTTATTAAAGATTTTTCTGAAATAGCTAAGCCTTTGACTAAATTACTAGAAAAAGATATGCCTTTTAATTTCGATCAGGAATGCTTGGAAGCATTTAACACCTTAAAAGATAAATTAATTAATGCTCCAATTATAATTGCACCTGACTGGAACTTACCTTTTGAATTAATGTGTGATGCGAGTGACTATGCAGTAGGTGCAGTTTTAGGACAGCGAAGAGACAAGCACTTCTAACCTATCTATTATGCTAGCAAGACATTGACAGCCGCACAAGAAAACTACACCACCACCGAAAAAGAATTGCTAGCTGTGGTTTTTGCATTTGATAAATTTCGATCATATCTCATATTGTCTAAAGTTGTTGTCTACACTGATCATTCTGCCCTTCGGTACCTCTTAACTAAAACTGATGCAAAACCTCAACTTATTTGATAGATTTTATTATTGCAGGATTTCGACTTAGAAATTTAGGATAAGAGAGGAGCTGAAAATCTCGCGGCGGATCATCTGTCCATGCTTGAAAACTCAAATATCAGAAAACTAGATGAAGCTGAAATTAATGATTCATTTCCTGACGAATAGTTCTTCACTATATCTGATTCTAAGGTACCTTGGTTTGCAGACATCGCAAATATTTTGGCCGCTAATATTATCCCGAAAGGGTTGACACACCAGCAAAAGAAGAGATTCTTTAGTGATGTGAAACACTACTTTTGGGATGACCCTTTTCTTTTTCACATATGTGCAGATCAAATCATTCGAAGATGTGTTACAAGGTCAGAAACATCAAAGATACTGGAACATTGCCACTCAGGACCAATTGGAGGACACTATAGTGGAACTAAGATCGCGCATAAAATACTTGAATCATGTTTTTATTGGCCCTCGTTATTCAAAGACGCCAACAGGTATGTGACTTCTTGCGACAAATGCCAATGAACAGGTAACCTCTCCAAACGTGATGAAATGCCTCAAAACTATATGCTTTCATGTGAAATATTTGATGTTTGGGGTATCAACTTCATGAGTCCATTCCCGAGCTCGTTTGGGAATAACTACATCTTTGTAGCGGTTGATTATACGTCCAAATGGGTAGAAGCCCAAGCTTTACCTACTAATGATGCTAGAGTAGTAGTACATTTCCTTAAGAAACTCTTCTCAAGATTCGGAACACCTAGAGCAATTATTAGTGACAGAGGCACTCATTTCTGTAACACCCAATTTGAGAAAACTCTTACGAAATACGGAGTTTACCATAGAACAGCCACCCCATATCATCCTCAAACCAGTGGACAAGTCGAAGTGGCAAACAGAGAAATCAAACGAATTCTCTAAAAGACAGTAGAATCAAACAGGAAAGACTGGGTGATGAAAGTAGATGATACTTTATGGGCTTATAGAACTGCTTTTAAGACTCCTATAGGAACATTACCGCATAGACTTGTTTATGGGAAAAGATGTCATCTACCATTCGAACTAGAGCACAAAGCTTTTTGGGCAATTAAATTTCTGAACCTTGATCCTAAACTTGCAGGCTAAAACAGGTCGATACAGCTGAACGAGTTAGAGGAGTGGCGAGCCAATGCATACGAAAATTCACGGCTATACAAGGAAGCAACAAAATGACACCATGACGCTCGCTTGAAGCAGCAAAAGCAATTCGAAGTCAGAGATTTTGTCTTGCTCTATAATCTAATACTCAAACTGTTTCCTGGAAAACTTAAATCACAATGGTCAGGACCTTTCGTAGTTTAATCTGTCTTTCCATATGGCACAGTAGAGGTCACCCATCACAAGGAACTTTCAAGGTAAATGGTCATTGTCTCAAACTTTATGACGGCGAGAATTTTAAGGACGATGGAGAGGAGCTACGACTCCACGAACCTCCCTGAATACATCAGCAAGGGAAAGTCGAGCTAAGAATATAACCAAGCGCTTTTCGGGAGGCAACCCGAGTACTAACTGAATCTTTGAACACAGGTTTACCACAGGGACATGGCCAAGCACACGGGTGTGTGTAAGACAATGTGGAAACAGGGCAAGATTTCCCCAAAACACTGGCAATGATAAATCGCCACGGCCGTGTGACATGGTCGTGGACAAACCTTCCAAAACAACATGGGCATGTGACACGCCCGTACCTAAAGACCGTGGTCGAAACTGAGAAACTAGCACGGGTGTACGACACGCCCGTGTCTAACACCCGTGGTCGACACTGCCAAAATAACACGGGAGTGTGCATAGGAACATAGGCGTGGATGAAATGAACCATATCGCACACGGGCGTGTCTGAAGGCCGTGTGACGAGCTCCCAATTCACGACCCACACGGACGTGTGCGATGGCTGTGCCACTTACAAAATTATATTTTTTTCTCTTATTTTCACCTTTATTTTTAATTATTTTAAATAATTCATGTCTTTTCTAAACACGACTTCTCTTTATGATTACTACCAGCTTATTTCTTCCTCAACATCATGCCCTACTCTATTGTCAATCATCGTTCTCGCCAAACTAGAGAATTCATTCATTCAAAACTCAGGAAGTTTCATTTCTCTCCCTCTTTTATGGTTTTCTAATTTTCCATATATCTATCTTTGTACATTGAGGGCAATGTACATCTTCAGTGTGGGGGGTATTTATTTCAGTACCTGAAAATCCCTGAATATTGCTTTGTTCTCTTGTGAATTTCTCATATCATGTTTAAAATGAATTTTGATTGACTGGTAATTTTGATTGATATATTTTGAATGAGAACATAGGCATTCATGCATTGATTGTTGAACTTTAAGACACTAGAAAATCAAGCATGATAAGTTAATTTTTAAGAATTTAAAATTTCAGGTTGTTTCCCCAAGTCTAGGTATTATCTTGAATTGAATCCTATAGTTGTAAACATCAAAAAGCCATAATTTTTGTGAGATTTTTGAGCCTTTTAAGAATCTATTAATTCTTTCATGCTCACTTCTATTATTGCTTTGAGTGTGTCAACATTTAATTTTTATTCTAGAACTTGCCTGATTATGCATGTCGAGATCACACTATTTGATTTGATATGTCAAGATGATAGAGGCACTTAGGATTAACCCACTCATGCCATGAAAATCCTACCTCCACAATTAACCCTTAGTAAACCCCGTTAAGCCTAACAAACCATTCCTTGTATTACCCTCAATATTAACCCCTAACCCATTATTGTTGAAATCCCCTAAATTAACTCGATCCCTATTTTTTGTCGAGAATTGAGTTGGATAAATTGCTTAGCTATGTCTTATTCTTAATAATTAGCTATGATTATTTAACTTGATCTTAAAAAAATGTGTGTATACATATTAGTAGTTTTTTTTATTCAAATTCCATAGTCAGAAAATGAGCTATGTTGTATGAAAGTGATGATTAAATATTTTTCTAGTTAAGTAATTTTTCAAGTCAATCTCGATTCTAACCTTTTCTTTCAGCTTGTGACCACACCCTTTAACTAAACCTCGTTACAACCCTTCAAAGACCTTTTGATTGATGTATCATCTCGAATTATAGTGGTGGAGTCTGATTTTCATGCAAGCCTATGGTAATAACTTTTCATGTTGACCAATGAGTGATAATTTCATTGTCCTTAAACACTTTGAGTGATTTGAGTGAATCTTTAGTGAGGATGTTAAATTCTGTGAGGTTCCAAATCAATGATAACTACTTAGATGAAGGGAGATACCTAAGTTTTTCAGGATTATATATTCAACTTGGAATGTTTGATGCTTTAATGTTCTTTTAGTTGAATTTTCAATGTATGATTACTTATGAGATGATTTGAGGTAATATTAATTGGAATTATAAGTTGAGAAAAAGGAAATTTTAACTGTGATCCGAGGATTTTGTTTGAGGATAAGCAAACACTTAAGTGTGGGGGTATTTGATAAACCATAATATATACATATTTATAACCCATGCTTAACGCATTTTATGAATGATTTCTCCTTAGATTTGGTGAATTCGATGCTCCTAATGCCTTAATTTCATGTTTTATTCTCAGGTAAGCATAGGAGAGCGAAAGGAATGAGAAATAGGCTAAAAACGGAGAAAATGGGCCAAAGCGCGAAATCAACATGGCCTGGACCTCCTCACACGGGTAGCTCACACGGCCGTGTCAATCTGGAAGAATTGAAGCACGACTCACACGGGCAGATCACACGCCCGTGCCAATCTAACAGGCTCGCACACGATCGTGCCACACGGACGTGTCCCTGCCGAACCCTAGCTAAGTTTAATTTGGAAAAGGCCAAATTTTAGGGCTTCTTAGGCATTCCAAAGCCTATAAATACACCCTAAAGGAGAAAGAAAAAGAGGACGGAGAATAGGGAGTAAGGAATTACTCTGAGGAAGCCGATTGATCCATCTCAGAAGCCGGAGCCACCATCAAGACTGAAGATCTCTCCTCAACCTCCCCTTCAGGAGTTTTTGGGTTTTCTTTATATTTTGTAATTTTTATTATTCTGAGATGTGTTCTTGTTTAGTTATGAACTAAACCCCTAAATACCTAAGGGGGATGAAACCTATGACTAAACCTTGTTATTATTTATGAATCGTATGATAACTATTTGATTTGTTCTTAATTACGTGTTCTTAATTCTTGTTTTGGTATTTCAGGATATCACTTCAAGTTACTACTCTTAGTTGGAGGAGGAATAGACCCCGATTAAGAGTAACTTTGTCGTAATTAAGCGGATTTGATTGCGCGCCTAGAGATAGGTTGATAAGATTTGGCCGAATTAGGGTGAAACCTAATAAGAGAGTCCATAGATTGAGTTAATGCAACCTTAGGGTGTTAATTAAAGATAACTCTCGGTTATTCAACCTAGGGATTAGACGTTGTTAGTCTCGAAAGGGATAATAATATACATTAGGGATTTCTACAGAACAAGTCGAATGAATAAATCGTCCGGTTCGGAGCCAGAATAATAAGTAAGAGTCTAGGTGGATTCTTTCCTTAGGTATTGTCTCAATCAATCGTTTTCCCTAATAGTAATTACCCAATTTCTATTTTCTGCAAGCTCTTAGTTTAATTAGTTAGTCAAAACAATCCTCTTTTATTCGGCTAGATAATAAAAAGACAGTCATTACTAGTACTCATAGTCCTTTGGGTTCGACAATCCGGTCTTGCTAAAGCTATACTACTGTTCGATAGGTACACTTGCCTACATCGTGATAATAGTTAGTTTTAAGAACGAGTCATTACAAATTTATAAAACATATCACACATGAAAATTGCGATCAACGTCATAAACAGAGAGTTACACAGGCTGAGGACACAGGCGTGTCCCAAGCCACACGCCACGTGGCCTACCCACACGGGCATGTGACCTCCAAATTATGAAAATTTTCTAAGTGTAGTAAAATTTCCAAAAGTTTTTAGTTTAGTCCCGAACTATTCCCAACTTATGTTTTGGGCCTTGTGGCCCGTATAAAGGACGATTGCATGTGATTGGATGAATAAAATTGGACCAAATTTTATGGCCTTGTTCTGCATGATTGGTTATGTTTAAGTCCGGTAATGCCTCGTACCCTGTCCCGACGTCAGACACAGGTAAGGGGTGTTACAAAATCCATTATGACATGTTCCCATTTCTGCTCTAGAATCATCACTGGCGATAATAAACCTGAAGGTACCTGATATTCAACTTTAACTCGTTGACAGGCCAAACATCTGAATATGAACTCTAAAATTTCTCGTTTCATACCTACCCACCAGTACATTTGTTTCAAATCACCGTACATTTTATTGCTACCAGGATGAATAGATAAGCTACTATTGCGAGCTTCCCATAAAATCTTCTAAACAAGATTAAAATTTCTCGATACACAAATTCTGTCTTTACAAACTATCATCAGAACCAACACGAAAATCTGAATCAGGCATCGTTTTAATCTATTTTCGTTTAGCTATGAACACATCATCACATTTTCGTACTTCGAAAATCTGTTGCAAAAACATCGGTCTAGCTATCAGTTTGACTAAAATCGAAGCATCATCAATCAACGTCAATCGCGTTCAATGCTCGCAAAGAAAATTAAAATTTTCTACGCAATGCATCAGTAACAACATTAGCTTTTCCAGGATGATAGTCAATGATCAAATAGTAATCTTTCAATAACTCGAGCTATTTGTTCTGTCTCAAATTCAAATCTTTTTGTGTCATCAAATACTTCAGACTTTTATGATCCATGAAGATATGACATTTTTCTCCGTACAAATGGGGTCGCCAAATCTTCAAAGCAAATACAATCGCTGTAAGCTCTAAATCATGAGTCAGATAATTCTTTTCATAAGTTTCAACTGTATAGAAGCATACGATATCACTTTACCCTCTTATATTAAAACACAACCTAAACCATTCAATGAAGCATCACTATAGATCACAGATTCTTTACCGGACTCTAGTTGAACTAACACTGGTTCCTCGGTGAACATTGCTTTCAACTGATTAAAGCTTTGCTGACATTTCTCAGGCCAATCGAATTTAACATCTTTTTGTAATAATCTCATCAACGGTGTAGCAATCATCTGGAATCCCTTGACGAATCTTCTATAATATCCAGCCAAACCAAGAAAACTTCTCACCTCAGACACATTTCTCGGAGGCAATCTATGAGAGCTGAAATCTTGCTCGGATCAACTCTAATATCGTTAGCCGATACAACATGTCCCAAAAAACTTCTTGAAGCTGGAACTCACATTTGCTAAACTTAGTGAATAATTGTTTTTTGCGTAAATTTTGGGTGTGCTCTGTCTCATCCCATGAATAGATTAGAATATCATCAATGAATGCAACAACAAATATGTCTAAATATGGTCTGAAGATTCATCAAATCCATAAATACCATAGGTGCATTAGTCAAACCAAATGGCATCACAAGAAACTTACAATATCCGTACTTGGTTCAGAACGCGATTTTTGGTACATTCGAATCATTTACTAGCAATTGATAATAACCAGAATGAACATCGATCTTTGAGAATACTGTTACACCTTTCAACTGGTCAAATAGATCATCAATACATGGCAATGGATACTTGTTCTTGATCGTCACCTTGTTGAGTTATCGATAATCGATACATAATTGCATAGATTCGTCCTTTTTCTTAACAAATAACATAGGAGCACCCCAAGATAAAAAATTGGGCCGAGCAAAGCCCCTGTCTGTTGACTCTTGCAATAGGATTTTCAACTTCTTCAGCTCTGTAGGTGCCATTTTGTATGAAGCTATCGATATCGGATATGCTCCTGACACCAATTCAATAGCAAATTCAACCTCTCGAGTCGGCGATAACCCTAGTAATTCCTTTGGAAACACATCTGAGAACTCACATACAACTGAAACCGACTCTAATTTCAACTCTGAGACCCTGGAATCAACTATGTAAGTGAGATATGCTTCACAACCCTTTTTAACATACTTATGTGCCATCATTGGTGAGATTATATTAGATGTACCATCTAATTTGTCTAACTCAATTCGGATCCATTTACTATACTAACATTTTAGTACAATATGTTCTCTTCTACAATTTACAATAGCATCATGCAAAGTCAACCAGTCCATACCCAAAATCACATCAAACTCATCAAAGGATAACAATATCAAACTAGTAGGGAAATTGTAACCCCTAATTTTCAATGGACATGATCTACATTACTGATTAATTAACTAGAACACGCCGACCTAAGGGATTTGTAACTCTGACAGTATATTCAATGAATTATACAGGTATTTTCTTTTTTTTCTACTAATGTAGTGTATATATACGAATGAGTTGATCCAGGATCAATCAATGCATATATACATTAATATCAAAGAGAGAAAAAGTACCCGCAATAACATCTAGAGTAGCATCTTCCTCTCGAGCTCAGATTGTATAGGCTCTAGTTGGTGTTCTTGTTTCAAACCATTCATTCATCTCGCTGTTCTTTCCTCGACTGGGAGTAGTATTTCTACCATTTCCAGATTGTCTACCCTTCTGAGAAGTTTCTTCAGACTTAATTAATTGATTTCCAAAATCATTTTGCTTCTTCGAAAAGTTACAAAGAAAATGGTCAGTAGACCCACAACGAAAACAAGCTCTCGATTTTGATTGACACTCTTCAAAATGTCTTTTATTGTATTCATCACACACATGATTGGTTCTCTCCACATTTCTTACACTTCCAACTGACTGGAAATTGCTTTGCCTCTGTTTCTTTCTACTAACGAACTTTGAAGGAGTAGCTAATCGACTGATGTCATTTTTAAATTTCTTCAATGGAGATGTTTGAGCAGGTTTGAATGATCCTATCTTGCTATAATCTCGAAATTTTGAATCTGATTATTGTTTGCTTTTACAAATCTCTTCAACTTTCTGAGCTAGCTCTAAACATTCTACAAATCCCCATAACTTTAATACCGCTACAACCATACAGATCTCATCATTCAACCCATCTTCAAATTTGATACACATTTCCTCCTCATTTGATACGATGTTATGAGCATACTTGCTTAACTATACAAATTCACGTTCATACTCAGCTACAGTCCAGTTTCCTTATTTTAACTCGAGAAATTCTTTCTTTTTCCGGTCGATGAATAGCCGACTAACATACTTTTTCTTGAATTCATTCTGAAAGAAATCCCAATTAACCTGACCATCCAATATCATCGTGCTTAAAGTATCCCACCATAGATACGCCTCATCTTTCAGTAAGGACACCGCACACCTCAAGTAATCTTTTAGGATGCATAATAACTCCTCAAAAACTCTCTTTGTGTTCAATAGCTAATACTTGGCTTTTGAAGGATCGTAGTTATTGGTCTGTGAAGATACATTGTTAGGTGCTTCATTTTATTTTCCTATTGAGGCTGAACCTAAACCTGTACTTGAGAGATAGCTGTCCATATAGTGATAAGGGATGTATGGATTATCAAGAAGAGAGGAGCCATGGTGGTCCCCCGGACCGCCCAGATCCCACGAGTGAATAGAAATTTGGATCTACATTGGATCTCACCTGAATCGCCCCATCTATCCTCTTGAGGAGAAGTTTGGTTTCAAACCCTCGTTCAAACAGGAGAAGTATGCCATGCTAATATGCCTTGGATAATCCACATCTCAGGGTCAGGCGCTGATGAGCACATTGAACTATCCATCTGGCAACTACCATACCTCTAAACTCTTTTGTTCTACATTTTTAAATTTTGTCTATAGATACTCGGGTAACCATCGTAGGTACATGGTTTGGTGTATTCAGGGGGTGCTAAAGGAGGCACAACAGAGGGTAGAGGTGGTTGAGTTGTAGGATTTAAACTCATTGAACCATTGGTTCATCATCCTAAAAAATACATTTTTCATTTCATCACCAAAGGATTGTAGAATAGACACACTATTACTTGCCTTAGGATTCGAAGCTTGAACATTACTTTCATCTTCATTAACTATAGCTTGATTCGATCAACTAACGTCTTGAATCTATAATAAATAAAATGTAAGAACGAATTAAAAGCATCACACTATTATAGGGTATATGTGGCAAGAATATGCTAAACCTTACATTGCTACGTTAGTCCTAGGATCGACTAAATCGTAGTGCTGATACCACTAAATGTAACACCCCTAACCCGTATCTGTCACTAAAATAGGGTTACAGAGCATTACTATAAAATCATAACTTTAAAACATCCGTTTAGTTCCTCTACATAAACATGGCATAATTCATACATATACATTCATAACGTCCCTTAATTGAGCCCTCGAGGTCTTAGAAACACTTTAGAAATGATCCGGGACTAAATCGGAAACATTTGGAACATTTAAAAAAATTAAAAAAATTAAACTGTAGGGGTCACACAGTTGTGTGACTCACACGGTTGAGACACACGCCTGTGTCCTAGCCTGTGTTTGTGCCCGTGTAACTCTCTAAGTTGGGTCACACAGCCAAGCCAGACACCCGTGTGCCAGGCCGTATAACACTCAAATGGTTTCACACGCTAATTTGGCAGGCCATGAGCTAGGCCGTGTAATTGCTTGACTTGAATGCCTTTAAAACCTATAAGGGACACACGCCCGCCTCGCCTGGCCGTGTGTCACACACTGCTAAGACACACGCCCGTGACGCCTGGCCGTGTGTAACACACTGCTGAGACAGACGCCCGTATTTTAGGCTATGTGGGCATGAAATTGGCCAAAATTAAGCCATTTCTATCACTAAGCCAAATGTGTACCTACAAGCAATTTACCCCCATGACCAAGGCATCAAAAACGTACCAAAACATGCTTAAAAACATATGCATTACCGCAATTGAGACCATAAGTAACTCAATAACATACCATTTTAATGTCCTAAAAACAACCAACTCATGTGCCTATCATAGACACCTCAATTATATCCAACATCAACAACTAAAACATCTAAACATTAATCCATTTCTAGCACAGCATTTAATTCACTCAGAAGCCAAAACAAATCCTAAGTGTTCAATTTCATACCATTCTAATTGTACCAATAAGATACCTATTTACAATCTTAATAAAGTACCTAACAACTTAGTTTAGTAAATTGGCATATTGTACCTAAACAACCTATGTAGCCACATATACATGCCACTACCATAAGGGACACAAGAACTACCAACATCGATGGATAGTGTGAGTCAAAGGTTCGATCCATCCAAAAGTTAGCTACGACAGTCTACAAAACAATCCACAAAATTGAATAAGCTTATAAATCTTAAGTAAGAACATAGTATATTATTAAACTTAACAAAAATTAAGTACAACTCTTATTGTACACGACTTAAAGTTACCAGAGTATAAACAAGGGCACGTATGTGCATTACAGGGGTACCAAAGTACGAAAATGGCACATATGTGTAATTCAAGGGTATTGAAGTACAATTAGGGGCACGTATGTGCAATTCAGGGTACTGAAGTACAAATAGGGGCACATATGTGTAATTTAAGGGTATCGAAGTACAAACAGGGGCACATATGTGCAATTCAGGGTACCAAAGTACAAATAGAGGCACGTATGTCCAATTTAGGAAATAATTAACTATAAGCATTTAAGTACATTACTATAATGTAAAACTATACAAGTAGAAATTCAATTACACATTGAAATTCTATGAAGTTACATTGACAACTAGAGCATAGAAATACGATCGAGCTAATACGTAATTTTTGCCTTTCCTTAATTTAAATCTAGTTTAGATTTATCTTGATCTAAATAAATAAGTATATTCAATTAAGTATTTTAATCAATCTCGAACATTCAATTCAATCCATAAACCACTTTTATGCATAATTATAATTTTACCCCTAACATTTTAACTTTTCACAATTTAGTTCTTTAAATTCATAATTTAAAATCTAAACACTTTCATACTTTTTTCATGCTAGCCGAAATCATTAGGGACCTATATCCACCCATATAAACCATTATTTCACAAATTTACCATGAATTTTACTACTTTTACAAATAAATCCTTTTTCCGTAATTAAGCATGCAAACATTAAAATTTCTTAACGAAATTTTAATACAACCTTACTAGCGTATTATAGACAATAAAATAATAGTTTTACTAGTTGGATTTGTGGCCCCGAAATCACTATTTTGATTCCACTGAAAACGGGCTGTTGCAGCTGGGGAGGGTGATGTTGAAAGGGTAGAATCTGATGGTGAAGGTGATTTTAAAAGGGCAGAATCTATTGCGCAGGATGATGTAGAAGGGGTACAAGCTGATGGGGAGGGTGTGTGTGCTATTGGTTTTGAGGTAGATGAGCATGGCGATGTGGAAAGTGGTGGATAGATTAGTTTAGGGTCTACTATTGGAGAGGATAATGATAGTGAAGTTACTGCTGATGAATATGCTGGTGATTTTACAACATCTGATGGAGTGGATAATGTTGCTGCTGCAAGTAGTGGAAAAGAGGAGGATGGGAATGAGATTGAGGTAATGTACTCAGATGATCATGGAAGCTTGGTTGGGTCTAATGAAGATGAAAAACATGAAAATGGTGAGAGGAGGAGTAAGTTTCCCTTATATAGTGATAAGTTAAAATTTAGTTTGAGAATGTTGTTTAAGGATAGGAAATAGTTTAAGAGTGCAATTTGAAAGTACTCTAAATAATGTAAAAGACAACTGAAGTTTATTAAGAGTACACCGAAAAGGGTTGTTGTGAGGTGCATTACTTCCCCTAGCTGTCCATGGAGAATTAGGGCTAGTTACAGTCTTGTTGCAAAATGCTTGCAAATAAAGACATTTCAGGATGAGCACCATTTTTCGGTTAGTTTTAAGAACAAAATGGTGACTGCTGCTATGGTTGCCCAACATTTTGAAGCAACTATCAAGGATTACCCTAAATTGAAGTTGAGGGAAATTCAAAGAAGATGTGTGTAACACTCCACACCTGAGTCCAACGCCGGGACAGGATATGAGGCGTTACCACACCTAAACACATGCATTCCAACTTTTTTGAATCATCAAGACTTGATAAATTTTTAAAACTTTATCTAAACTCCTTAAAATTGGCCTACAAGGCCTCAAACGTCCATTGGGAACCATTTGGGACCGGCTTGGGTCCTTAACCAACTTTAGAAAAATAACCCTTGAAACAGAGCACAGGCCCCTGTGGAAGGGCAACACGCTCGCGTGGTCATTAAGACGTGGCCATGCTGATAGCCCGTGAGACATACACGGCCTAAACATCTAGGGACACACCCGTGTCTCATGCCCGTGTGAATTAAATTCTAAATGCAAACCTACAGGGATTTTCACACGACCTAACACATGCCCGTGTCTATGGCTCGTGTCCCTCACACGACCATGACACGCCCGTGTCCTATCCCGTGTCTAAAAACCTTGACATTCTGTTTCTGACGTCAGCATCCAATTTGGGGCACACGGCTAAGGCACATGCTATGGCTAGAGGCTGTGTCCTCCACATGACTCAGACACACGGCCATGTCTCTGCCCGTGTGTTTACTACCATCCATACTGACTTGAAAGTTTTACGTGCAGGGGACACACAGCCGAACAACACGCCCATGGGGCTGGCCGTGTGACACAAGCCCGTGTGTCTACTCGTGTGGACAGTATAAGGCTATTTAACAAGCCCTATGCCACCTTGAAACACAATTTAATACTAATCAACATATCAAAGTCTAACTTAATATGAGTTCTCAACCAACAACCATAGCCAAGGCCTATATACATTTCACAAATCCAACCATGCCAACAATTTCACAATTGTAAAAGACTATCTTGCATTCATATAATGACTTACAATATTAGCCATTTTCATGGCCTTGTACAAAATGAGTTAAATGCTAAAACAAGCCAACACTTTTGGCCCCAAAACAATGTGACACAAAAATAAAATCAAAGGTTCCTATACATGCCATAATCAAAATGATAAAACTAGCTATACCAAGTGCTTCAAGGATAGTGTGGTTGGCTTCTCCGACGTAGGCGACGATCCTCGAACTACTTTGACGGCACTATAAGAAAATGGAAAGGAAAAAGGGTAAGCATGAGAGCTTAGTAAGTACATATATGCAAATAAGTGTAATTAGAAACACATTCATCAAACCATGGCTTACTATACTTAAATGATGTATCATTTTGATCTCACTATTTTACTCTTCACTTCTTCTATGCATACTTACTACATATCATCACATAGAAAGGTCTTCATTCGAGAGTTTAGTATACATACCTGCAATTGCCTGTAAAATAACTCAAGTTCATTCTCTCTATTGACATACTTCATTGGAAGTATCGCCAATCCATTCATCGAGTTACCCATTGAACACTCGGAAATACCAATGAATACTCAGATAGTTTACTTCTAAGTACTATACAGGTAGCCAAAACTACCTTGTACTTTGTAATACTTGTATATTTGAGCTACTCACGGGCCTTTTCACCAAGTCAGTACCGGGACCCCATAGCTCTATCATGTAATGCCCGTTCATTGAGCTACTCACGGGTGTGCACACAAAGTCAGTACCCGAACCCACATTACATATTTCACTTATCTCATGAACTCGAACTCAACTCATGAGTTCAAACCACTCAATTTCTCATGACTTACATTTTATATCCCATACTATTTTCGAGGTTCGATGGAATCTCGTATCCAACCTGATGTTGTCGCATTTGTTCATAATGTAAGTTACTCTTATTTCATATTATTTATACTTTCATGGTATTGAGTAAGCTAAGATTATGATTCATGGTAAAAATAAAACATTTAAAAGTAAGCTACAATGACACATTATTTACATATGTACTTACCTAGGCGCAAAACGATAGGAACGAGCGTAATCTTTGTAAGCTTTGTTCTTCCCTCGATCAAGACTCGAATCACGTTTCTATTGATCTAAAACGTTGAAATTTAGCTTATTTAATACAAAAATCATTCAATTCAACTTAAGACTCATACTTTGGTAAAATGACAATTTTGCTTTTAAACTTTCTAAAAATTACAATTTCACCCCTAGGCTAGAAAATTAATTTTTTTATCGAATTTCCTTAATAGCCAAGCCTAACCGAATTCATTTTATAACTATAGCATCTTACAATTCTCATTATTTCACACATTTATCACCTATTTAATAGCTTATGCAAAATGGTCCTTAGTTAGGGTTTCCATGAAAACTACTTCAGAAAAGTTGTTTATTTCACAACAATAATTCATTTTCTTCCATAAAATTTTAGAAAACAACATGAATACTCTCATGGGAAAACCCTAGACTTTCAACCATTTTGCAAAATAGTCCTCTTATTAGAAAGCTCATGCTACAAGGGGTTTAAAATACAAAAATCACTAAGAATAATGCTCTAAATACTTACTTGCAAGAGATACAAATGGCTGATATTTTAAGCTCTCTAAAACCCATTTAGTTGCTAAAAAATCTGTGGAGAAGATGACACTATAGCTTCCCTTTCTTTTATTTTTATTTTAGTCAAACAAGTTACCAAAAGCTCACCTAACCTAGTCAACATGACTCAATTTGTCCCCTATGGCCAGCCAAGCTTCTTTTAAGGGTCTAATTGCCCTTTAAAGGCCCTCAATTATGGTTCTCTAGCTATTTGACACCTTTAGCTATCAAAATAGGACTTTTGCACTTTATGCGATTTAGTCCTTTTTGCAATTAAGCTCATAAACGCTAAAATTAATTCACCAAAATTTTCATACACCTTTATAAACATATCAACACACATAAAATAATATTAAAAATAATTTCTCTGACCTCAGGTTAGTGGTTCCAAAACCACTGTCCTGACTAGGCCTAAAATCGGGCTGTTTCAACTTTCCCCCTTAGGGATTTTCATCCCCGAAAATCTTACCGGTGAATAAGTTCGGGTATTGATCTCTCATGGTCTCCTCGGTTTCCCACGTGGCCTCTTCGACTCCGTGTCTCTGCCATAACACTTTCACAAGGGGAATGCTCTTGTTCTTTAATCGCTTAACTTCTCAAGCTAGAATCTTAACGGGTTCTTCCCCATAAGAAATCTCTGATCTAATCTCCACTTTAGTCGGATAAATCACATATGAAGGGTCAGAGCGGTATCAGCGTAACATGGACACATGGAACACGTCGTGGATCTTTTCGAATTCTGATGGTAAGGCTAACCAATAAGCTACCGGTCCTATTTTCTCTATCACCTCATAAGGTTCGATAAAACGCGGAATCAATTTACCCTTTTTACCAAATCTGAGAACCTTTTTCCAAGGAGACACTCTCAAAAATACTTTATCGCTGACCTGAAATTTGATTTCTTTGGCTTCAGATCTGCGTAGGACTTCTGTCTATCCAAAGTGGCCTTTAAATAATCATGAATCACCTTAACTTTTTCTTCAGCCTCCTTGACTAAGTCGACCCCTTGAATCTGAATCTCTCTAAGCTCGGTCCAATATAAGGGCGTTCGAAACTTATGCCCATACAAATCTTCGTAAGGTGCCATTTTCAAACTCGACTGATAGCTATTATTGTAGGCAAATTAGACTAGCGGCAAATACTTTTCCCAACTACCTTGGAATTTCAGAACACAACAACGCAACATATCTTCAAGGATCTGAATTACTCTCTCCGACTGACCGTTGGTCTGCGGATGGAAAGATGTGCTAAAATTCAACTTTGTCCCCAGAGCTTCTTGCAACTTCTTCCAAAACCTCAAAGTAAACCTCGAGTCTCTATCCAAAATAATTGACACGGGCACTCCATGAAGTCTCACAATCTCGAAAATGTACAAGTCAGCTAGTTTATCAAGTGGGAAGTCCGTTCGTACCGGGATAAAGTGAGCCGACTTTGTTAGTCGAACAACCACAACCCATACGACATCTTTCTTCCTTGGAGTTACAAGCAAACCCGTCACAAAATCCATAGTAATCTGATCCCGCTTCCACTCGGGAACCATGATAGGCTAAAGTAAACCCGGAGGTACTTGGTGCTCGGCTTTCACTTGTTGGCACACTAAACATTTTGATATAAACTCCGAAATGTCTCTTTTCATACCCGACCACTAATACATTTTCTTCAAATCATTGTACATTTTTGTACTTCTGGGGTGTACAAACAAACAACCACTATGTGCCTCAATTAAAATTTTCTGAATCAACTTGGTATCCTTAGGAATGCAAATCCTACTGTGAAACTTCAAGCAACCATCGGAATCAATCCGAAAATCTGACTCAACACCCGATTCACACTGAGTTCTCTTGGCTAACAATTCATTATCACTCATTTGAACTTCACAAATTTCTTGGAGAAACGTCGGTCTAGCTTTTAACTCAGCTAAAATTGAACCATCCTTTGTCAAGGCCAATTGGGCGTTCATTGCTCTCAGTGCAAATAATGATTTTCTACTCAATGCATTGGCGACCACGTTCACCTTTCCTAGATGGTAGTCGATAATCAACTCATAATCCTTTAATAATTCTAACCACCTCCGTTGTCTCAGATTTAAATCCTTCTGAGTCATCAAGTACTTAAGATTTTTATGATCGATGTATACATGGCATATCTCTCAGGAAAAATAATGTCGCCAGATCTTTAAGGCCAATACTATGGCAACTAACTCTAGGCCATGTGTTAGATAATTATTCTCGTGATGTTTCAATTGTCTCGAGGCATAAGCTATAACCTTGCCTTCCTGCATGAGTATGCATCCCAAGCTATTTAGAGAAGCATCGCTATAAATCATGAACTCTTTTCCTGATTCGGGTTGTACTAATATTGGAGCCTCAGTCAACAACTTTTTCATCTTCTCAAAACTCTACTAGCACTTATCCGACCATTCAAATTTAACTTCTTTTTGCAATAACCTCGTCATGGGAGCAACAATCATGGAGAAATCCTTTACAAATTACCTGTAATAACTAGCCAAACCCAAAAGGCTTCTAACCTCAGTCACATTCTTTGGTGGTTTCCATTCAATAATAGCAGAAATCTTGCTGGGATCAACCCTAATTCCATCGCTCGAGACAATGTGACCCAAAAATCTGACCTCGAAGCCAAAACTCACTCTTACTAAACTTGGCGTACAACTGATTGTTTCTCAGAGTCTATAGAACGATTCTTAGGTGTTCAGTATGCTCCACCTCATCTCTAAAATAGATCAGGATGCCATCGATAAATACAATGACAAACTTATCCAAGTATGGCTGAAAAATCCTATTTATTAAATCCATAAACATGGTGAGAGCATTTGTTAAACCGAAAGGCATGATGTGGAACTCGTAGTGGCCATACCTTGTCCTAAAAGCAGTCTTAGGCACATCTGACTCTTTAACTCTCAGTTGATAGTAGCCGGATCTCAAGTTTATCTTAGAAAACCATGATGCTCCTTTCAATTGATCAAAAAAGTCGTCAATCCGTGGCAACGGATATTTGTTCTTAATTGTCATCTTATTTAACTGTCGGTAGTCTATGCACAGCCTCATAGACCCATCTTTCTTTTTCACAAATAGCACCGGAGCACCCCACGGTGAAAAGCTTGGTCTCACGAAGCCTTTATCGGTCAACTCTTGTAATTGTGACTTTAGTTCCTTCAATTCAATCAGAGCCATTCGATATTGAGCAATCAAAATAGGCGTTGTCCCTGGCATTAGCTCTACACTAAATTCAACTTTTCTATTAGGGAGTAACTCGGGCAATTCTTTTAGAAATATATCCGCATATTCGCATACAACTGGTACTGTCTCAACCTTCAGCTCAGACTCCTTAGCATTCATTATAACAGCCAAATAAGCTTCACAACCTTTCCTCAAACATTTCTGGGCAGATGTTGAGGATATTATAATAGGCAAATTCTCTGGTTCATCTGATTTAACCCAAAGAGTTTCACCATTTTCACATTTCAATTTAATAACCTTTTGCCTACAATTTACTATAGCATCATGGAGTGTCAACCACTCCATACCCAATATGACATCAAACTAATTGAATGGTAACAACATCAAATCGGCTGGAAAACAGTGACCTCTAGCTATCAAAGGACATTTCTTGCATACTTCATCGACTATCACATGCTTGCCTAAGGGGTTTGACACCTTAATCATAAACTCCCTACACTCAACAGGTATGTTCATGCTAGACACCAATTTCATGCACACATACGAATGAGTAGAACCAGGGTCAATCAAAGCAATAACAGTATTATCACAGAGAGAAAATGTACCGGTGATCACATCGGGAGAAGATGCATCTTCATGTGCATGTATGGCATAGGTTCTAGCCGGAGTTCTAGCTTCGGATCTCCTTGTGGTGTCTCTTGTCACATTCTTGCTGCTAGCCCCAATTCCAGCATTTTTCTATTGTCTTCCTTTAGAATTTATGCCACTTGGCCTTGTACTTTGAAAATTTTCTTTCTCGTTCATTTTAGGGCAATCCTTGATAAAATGGTCTTGAGAACCACATAGAAAACAGGAACCATCGTTCATTCTGTACTTGCCAAAATGACTTCTACCACAATGTTGTCACTCTGGTCGAGAAGACCTAACGTTACCCACACTAGCCACTGATGTAGCCCGAGATTTAGAACCTGAATCTTGCTTCTAACGATCTTTGTACTAGTGTCTGGCTGACACATGAGAACGAGAATAAACATCTCTAGATTTCTTAAATTGAGATGGAAATTACTTGCTTGCATGCCTCTTCCTTGCATCTCTAGTCTCAACCTCAGTTTTCTTTTTTTCCTTGATAATTCCTCGGCTTTACATGCCCAATTAACTAGCACTACAAACTCCTTCAATTCAAGAACGCCCACTGACAACCTAATATCCTCATTAAGTCCGTCCTCAAACCATCAATACATCTTAGCCTCGGAGGACACACACTCTCGAGCATACTTACTAAATCAGACGAACTCCTTTTCATAATCAGTAACCGTCATGCGGCCCTGCTTCGAGTCAAGAAACTCCTTACGCTTTTGATCCATGAATTTCTCACTAATATATTTCTTCCGGAATTATTCTTGGAAGAATTCCCATGTGACCCTCTCATGAGGTACCATTGAAACTAATGTTTTACACCAGTGGTATGCCGAGTCCCTCAACAAGGATATGGCACACTTCAAGCATTCTTCAGAAGTACAAGATAATTTATCGAATACCCTGATGGTATTCTCAAGCTAGAACTTTGCCCTTTCGGGATCATCATCTTTATTTGCACGGAAATCCTCGGCTCTATGCTTTTAGATCTTGTCCACTGGGGGTCTATTCAGTCTCACAAAATCCATACCCTGGGGTGCTACAAGGACAGGTTCAGGAATAGGTGGAGGTAGAGGGGGTTGAGTATTCAGGTTCACTCGAATGAACTCTGTGTACCATTCATTCATCATGTGGAGAAAGGCTTCTCGAGCCCTTTCTCCCCCTCCTTGACTAACCGTGGGAGGTCAATCATCGGATGGCACCGGCCCTTCAGTAGGAGCCGATGCATTACTTTCTACATCGTCTGCCATAGTTCGATCGGGATCCATTACTATAAGAAAACATGATAACAAAATTAGGAGCCATCACACTATCATAATTTACATATGGCATGTATAGCTAGACTCGTACACACGCTAGGCTAGTTTGAGAATCGAATAAACCATAGCTCTGATACCACTAAATGTAACACCCCACACTTGAGTCCTACGCCGGGACAGGATACGGGGTGTTACCACACTTAAACACGTGCATTCCAACTTTTTTGAATCATCAAGACTTGATAAATTTTTAAAACTTTATCTAAACTCCTTAACATTGGCCTACGAGGCCTTAAACACCCATTGGAAACCATTCAGGACTGACTCGGGTCCTTAACTAACTTTAGAAAAAAAACCCTTGAAATAGAGCACAAGCCCATGTGGAAGGGCAGCACGCTATGTGGTCATTAAAACATCTATGGACACGCCTGTGTGAATTAAATTTTAAATTCGAACCTATAGGGGTTTTCACACGGCCTGACACACGCCCGTGTCTATGGCTCGTGTCCCTCACACGAACATGACACGCCTGTGTCCTATCCCGTGTTTAAAAACCTTGACATTCTGTTTCTGACGTCAGCATCCAATTTAGGGCACACGGCCAAGGCATACGCTCGTGGCCAGAGGCCGTGTCCTCCACACGGCTGAGACACACAGCCGTGTCTCTGCCCGTGTGTTTACTACCATGCATACTGACTTGAAATTTTTACGTGCAGTGGATACACAGCCAGACAACACACCTATGGAGCTGACACACGGCCTAAACACACGCCCGTGTGTCTACCCATGTAGACAATATAAGGCTATTTAACAAGCCCTATGCCACCCTGAAACACAATTTAATACTAATCAACATATCAAAGTCTAACTTAATATGAGTTCTCAACCAACAACCATAGCTAAGGCCTATATACATTTCACAAATTCAACTATGCCAACAATTTCACATTTTTAAAAGACTATCTTGCATTCATATAATGACTTACAATATTAGCCATTTTCATGGCCTTGTACAAAATGAGTCAAATGCTAAAATAAGCCAACACCTTTGGCCTAAAAACAATGTGACAGAAATATAAAATCAAAGGTCCCTATACATGCCATAATCAAAATGATAAAACTAGCTATACCAACTTCTTCAAGGATAGTGTGGTTGACTTCTCCGACGAAGACGACAATCTTCAAACTACTTTGGCAACACTATAAGAAAATGGAAAGGAAAAAGGGTAAGCATGGGAGCTTAGTAAATACATATATGCAAATAAGTGTAATTAGAAACACATTCATCAAACCATGGCTTATCATACTTAAATGATGTTTCATTTTGATCTCACTATTTTACTCTTCACTTCTTCTATGCATACTTACTACATCTCATCACATACTAAGGTCTTCATTCGAGAGTTTAGTATACATACCTGCAATTGCCCATAAAATAACTCAAGTTCAACGAGTTACCCATTGAACACTCGGTAATACCAATGAATACTTGGATAGTTTACTCCTAAGTACTATACAAGTAGCCAAAACTACCTTGTACTTTGTAATACTTGTATATTTGAGCTACTCACGGGCCTTTTCACCAAGTCAATACCCAGACCCTATAGCTCTATCATGTAATGCCCGCTCATTGAGCTACTCACGGGTGTGCACACAAAGTTAGTACCCGTACCCATATTACATATTTCACTTATCTCATGAACTCAGACTCAACTCATGAGTTCAAACCACTCAATTTATCATGACCTACATTTTATATCCTATACTATTTCCGAGGTTCGACGGGATCTCGTATCTAACCTGATGTTGTCGCACTTGTTCATAATGTAGGTTACTCTTATTTTGCATTATTTATACTTTCATGGTATTGAGTAAGATTGTGATACATGGCAAAAATAAAACATTTAAAAGTAAGCTACAATGACACATTATTTACATATGTACTTACCTCGACGCAAAATGATGGGAACGAGCCTAATCTTCGTAAGCTTTGTTCTTCCCTCAGTCAAGACTCGAATCAAGTTTCTCTTGATCTAAAATGTTGAAATTTAACTTATTTAATACAAAAATCATTCAATTCAACTTAAGACTCATACTTTGGTAAAATGATTGTTTTGCCCTTAATCTTCGCAAAAATTATGATTTTACCCTAGGCTCGAAAATTGATTTTTTTTATCGAATTTCCTTATTAGCAAAGCCTAACAGAATTCATTTTATAACTATAGCATCTTACTATTCTCATTATTTCACACATGTATCACCTATTTAATAGCTTATGCAAAATGGTCCTTAGTTAGGGTTTCCATGAAAACTACTTCAAAAAAGTTGTTTATTTCACAACCATAATTCATTTTCTTCCATAACATTTCAAAAAAAAAAATGAATACTCTCATAGAAAAACCCTTGACTTTCAACCATTTTGCAAAATAGTCCCCTTATTAGAAAGCTCATGCTACAAGGGGTTCAAAAATACAAAAATCACTAAGAATAACCTTCTAAATGACTTACTTGCAAGAGATACAAATGGATGATATTTTGAGATCTCTAAAACCCCTTTAGTTCTTGAAAAATTGGTGGAGAAGATGGCACTATAGCTGCCCTTTCTTTTATTTTTATTTTAGTCAAACAAGTTACCAAAAGCTCACCTAACCTAGTCAACATGACTCAATTTGTCCCCTATGGCCAGCTAAGCTTATTTTAAGGGTCCAATTGCCCTTTAAAGACCCTCAATTATGGTTCTCTAGCTATTTGACACTCTTAGCTATAAAAATAAGACTTTTGCACTTTATGTGATTTAGTCCTTTTTCGCAATTAAGCTCAAAAACGATAAAATTAATTCACCAAAATTTTCATGCACCTTTATAAACATAACAAAATACATAAAATAATATTAAAAATAATTTCTCCGACCTCGAGCTAATGGTTCCGAAACCACTGTCCCAATTAGGCTAAAAAATGTGATCATTGACTGTTGTTATGGAGTAAAGAAAATTGTGAAGGAGAAATTGGTTGGAAACCATAAGGAGGAATTTGGCTTGCTATGGGACTATGCTCATGAGTTAAAGTCAAAGATTCTAGGAAGCACAAAAAAAATGGTTGTTTAAAGGGTGGCAATAGACTCCCTTCCTCATTTTAAGAGGTATTATGTGTTGTTTGATGCACTAAAGAGAGGTTAGAAAGCAAGATGCAAGCCACTCATTGTGCTAGATGGTTGCTTCTTAAGAGGGCTTGGAAGATGGGTATGGGTACACAATTATCAGTGACCATCAAAAGGTTAGTGAATATACAAATTTAAGCTCGGTATTTTTTTTATTCTGTTATTTGTATTTAACTAAAGTTTTCTAACAATCTATCTAGTTCATTATTTTTAATTAGGGCCTTGAGATTTCAATTTCTGACATACTACCAAGGATGGAACATAAGAATTATGTAAGGGATGTGTTTGCAAATTGGTCAGGGAATAAGTTAGGTAAAGCTTATGAGTGTGATTTCTAGTAGATTGTGAAGTGCACGACTGAGAGGGAGTGGGAGGATCTATGCTCAGCACTGAAGAAGAAAGATAAGGATGCTTACAATAATTCGATGAAAAAGTCTCCAAAGATGTGGTCTAAGCCATTTTTGGGGACTACTTTTAAATCAGATATAGTTGACAACAATTTGTGTGAAGCATTCAATTCAAGCATTGTTGAAGCTAGGTTCAAAAGCATTATTAGAATGCTTGAGGATATTAGGACCAAAATGATGACTAGGATAGTACAAAAAAGGAAGTTATGTAATATATGTAAGTAATATTATGGTCCATTGGTGAAAGCTAAGTTTGATCCCAACAAGAAAGACTGTGTAGAGTGGCAACTGATATGGAATGGTGAAAATGGACGTGAGTTGAGGAAAGGAAGTTATCAACATATAGTAGACCTAAGTTAAAGGATATGTAGTTGTAGAAGTTGACAAATTAGTGGGATTCCATGTTCCTATGCATGTGCTGCCATGTACTTAGGGCTTCAATCAGATGAATATCTACATGAATATTATCACATTGATACCTACAAGAAAGCTTACTCTTTTCCAATGCAGCCCATAAATGGGCCACATGATTGGGAAAAAACTAGTAATGAGTTAGTGCTACCTCATATTATAAGGAGATGCCTGGGAGGCCCAAAAAGAATAGAAGGATGGCCAAAGATTAAAAAAAAAAATTAAAGCCTGGCCACTTGAGTAGGAAAGGTCTACTCATGGCATGTACTCAATGTGGCAAACATGGCCATAATAAGTGGCCTTGTACAAATTCGAAATAGGTACAATGCTGTTCTTTAGTTATATATATTAAGTAAAATTTTTATTTTATTTTTTCTAACCAATGATTATGGTCCATTTTTTGTAGCAAGATGCACAACCACCTAAACAAAAGGGGAAATATTCCATTAAAAGGTTAACTATCTCAGATAAATCTAAGGGAAAACAAACATTTTATGTGAGTTTCTTCCTTTTACTGTTGATCAGACATTGTATATTGTTTTAATATTAATATAAAATACTCTTGTAGCCTGGTAAAACCACAATGAGCATGACGACAACTTCATGCCAAGATGGTAGTGGACAAACTTCTTCAACACCCAAGTCATGAAATGACAAGTGAAAGGCTCCTTTTGACCATCTAAGAACACAAGAATCACTTGCAGGAAACATGAGTAAATCATCATTTTTTTATTTTGAATGACTTCTGCTGTTTGTCTTGTGATTCATAGTAATAAATTGCTATTGAACTTGTGCAATCTTACATGGAAAAATATGCACCTTCATTATATATATCTGTTGTGGTTTCTTTGGAATTGGGGATGATATCCTTTTCTTTATGTTGTATGCCAAATCATGCCATAATTCACTTCATGACTATGCATATAACCTTCTGCAAATAGGTTGTACAACACAAGTCTCTTATTGCAACAATTTTCTGTCTGCGAAGTTCCTTTGTCAAGCAAATCATTTTATCCAAGGTGCCATAATTCCATTTATCTATTTGCATTGCCAAAACTAGCTTGGCCTACAACATTTATCTTGTATCTATTTTCTATTTCGGAGGATGGTGTAAGGTATTCTTGGCTTACAGCTTATGATACAAAAAGGACAGTATAAGGTTTTCTTCCTACAACATTCTGAGCCTACAACATTCTGGTTTTGGAACAAAAGATGGTAGTCACATTTTAAGCCTACAACAATCTGGTTTTGGAATACACCAATGTTGAATGTTATTTTGTTGTATTGAAAACCAATATTTTGGTTTTTTTTTTTTTTTGGTTCATGTATAGCACACTCACATTCTGGTTTTTGACTGGTATAGCGTGGATGGTGTATAGGCTAATCATATGCTTTTGTAAAGTACATTTATCCAAATTGCAATGGGGAAATCATATGCTTAAATGATCAAATTTGTCATTTCAGTCTTATGTTTATTGTCAGTACATTATTTACTAATCTAAATTAAATTAGACATAAACAACCAATATTGGTCATTACTTCCAAGTATAATGTTAAAATACATAAAAAACAACCAATACTGGTCAATCAATAGTTATAACTACTAGCTGCATATTCCTTTTACTACTGCCAAAAAAGAAACGTACGGTGATGCATACAATTCATAATATAGAGCAAAATAATAATATCTTATACGTTGACTTCTTTTTCTTGATAACTTTAATTTTTTGCTTTATGGTCAACATTTTATTCCTTAATTCTACTTCTCCTTCAACACCATAAACCGATCTACCTCCTTCAACCTCACTGTCAGTAGCACTACTGCCACTATTATGGTTACCATCAAATGCAACCAAATCTATAACATTCTTTCTAAGTGCTAAATTATCCTTCAAAAGATTTTGTTCATGTCACACAATTGATGCAGTAACTCAGCCACATGGTCACACATTTTCCCATCGTACCACTTGAAGAAATCACAACCACCGTCCTATAAGAAAACCCGAATTCAACCAAAGTGAAATAATCCAAATTGAAAACAAAACAAATTATGAGATTTATGAAATCATCAAAGTTGAGCTCAAGCTCAATTTGTAAATAAAAAATCTTCACTTACTCGAAAATCTGAACAACCATAAAATCTCCTCCCCATATTTAAATCATTCCATAAAGTGTCCCTTGGAGCTAACCTATTGCAGTGACATTTTACTGCTGGTCCATCATAGACATACTTCCTCCGCAATGAAGTAACAATATTTGCATATGACGATTTTTTCTACGAACCATTCGAACCATGCATTACCTAACCTTTAGACTGACTATTCGAACTATGTGAATCCATGATTTCAGACAAGGAAGAAAAATACAAATTTCTAGAAAGATTAGGGATTTCATGATTTGGTTCTAAGGGATTTCACGATTTAGTTCTAAGGATTAAGGATGTAGAAAAATCCCTCAATAAATTATTCAAAAAGGAGATTGCTGAAGATTTTAGGGATTTAATGAATATTTTAGATGTTATGGATTTGGGGATTTCACGATTTGGGGAATTTGACGAGTTGGGGATTTTAGAATTTGGGAAAAAAGTTTCGAATTTGAGAGCTTGAGAGGATTTAGGGGATTTAGGGTTTTTTTGTTTTATGTTTACTAAATTTGTTTAATTTTTTTCCATGTCAACGTTATTATTTAAATGTATGCCACATCAGCAGTCAACTGGAATGCCACATAGACCAATTTTTTGACTGACTGTTGACTAACGGTCAATTGATGGTTACTGTTTCAACTGGGTTGATGTCTAAAAATCTGTTATATTGAGGACCGAAATAAAAAAAAAGGTTAGGGGCATATATCCAAAAGCCCTCAAGGGCATTTTTTGCAATTTTGCTTTACTGAAGTTATTAATGTAAATAGTTATAATAATTTCTGTCAAAGTATGAAAGGACATGGAAATTTATATTCTTTTGGAAAGAATATTTTTTTTATTCTGACTTTTCATTTGTTTCTCTAAAAATAAGGGAATAATCTCATTTTTTCTTGATATGTGATATCAAAGAAAAAATAAAAGGAATATGAATCCCTGATGTGTTAGGGTTATCAAAACATAAATAAAAAAGGGTCTAGTAGCCATTCTTGAAAGTTCTCTCTAAAAAGTTCAAGAGAACTTTGCTGTTCATTCTTTGATTAGGTGGATTACATAAAGGCTAAGACGTTACTGTTACAACTTGGAATCAACATCTCTAAAAGGGATCCTATCAGCAATGTTGTTCGTCACTTACTTAGTTTCAAAAAGGTATATTTTAAAACTTGTTTCAACCCGATTCATTCCTTGTACATGGTTTGATACGAACTCGGTTGTTGTTGCTTCAAGTCGTATTAGTTTGCTCGATCGAGAAATTGAGTAAGACTTGATTCGTTTCAAAGAAGGTTGAAAAAAATAGAAAATAGGCTCAACAAAGGGTTCAAAGATGGTTTGGGATGAACGATGGATAAGGTCCGGCTAAGGGCTAAGATAGAACCAACAATATAGGAAATTATTGACCTGTGTCTTAAAAAGCTCTTAGGTGAATTCGGTTTAAGGAATTATCAAGGAATCCTTGACCCACTATCTAGCAAGATAGGATCCAAAGAAATGTTCGAACGCCACACCTGGAAGTGATAAGTTCAGGTTAATCAAGGAATGAATGACGCCACAAGCTAAGCTTGATAGGTCAGTTTCGTCCTAAAGAGAACAAGGAGATTTGAATTTTCACAAGAACAAAATAGTTCATAAATTGATCAAAAAGTCTGGCCACTTCCTCTCCACATGCTCGATCAAAGTAACTTGCAAGGGCTTCTTGGAACTTCTTAGAACGTGACCGAGTAATAGGTCATTGGGGCAGCTCTATAGGGTCGGCAGCAGCTTCCCTAGCTAGGATCACATCATCCCCCTCTTCAAGGTGATTTGTCCCTAAATCGTCACCTACATCAAAAGGGGATAAATCAACAATGTTAAAGTAGGACTTATACCGTACTCACTTGGTAAGTCCAACTTGTAAGCATTTTCATTGATCCTTTCCAAGACTTGAAAAGGACCGTCACCCCTTGGCAAAAGTTTGGACCTCCTTTGAGTGGGGAACCTTTCTTTGTGCATGTGGATCCAAACCTAGTTACTGGGTTCGAATAGCATTCGCTTGCGTCCTTTATTCATCTTATGAGCATATTGCTCGATTGTCTTTTTAATGTTTTCCCTAACTCTTTGATGCAATTGTTTCACGAATTTGGCCTTTTTCTTTCCATCTACATGCACCAATTGGTTAGAAGGCAAAGGCAATAAATCCAAAGGAGTTAAGGGATTGAAACCATATACCACTTCAAAAGGTGAATGCTTGGTAGATGAGTGCACCGAACAGTTGTAAGCAAATTTAATGTGTGGTAGACACTCCTCCCAAGTCTTCAAATTCTTTCTGATGATGGCTGCAGTAAGGTTGACAAGACCCTATTAACGACCTCTATTTGGCCATTCGTTTGGCGATGGCATGTTGTTGAGAACAAAAGCTTGGTGCCAAGCTTACCCCACAAAGTCCTCCAAAAGTGGCTAAGGAGCATAGCATCATGATCGGAAATGATGGTCCTCGGGACTCCATGCAACCATAGGATTTCCCTAAAAAACAAGTAGCAATGTTTAGTGATGTGATCTCGCCTTGGTGATGATTCGAGTCGTGTTAGTTACCCGATCATAAAACGAAGAAGTATTATTCAATTTTGAAATATGGTTGGAATTAGGCTAAGAATAGGCTTTAAACAAAAGGGTTTGAAGTATTTTACATATGATAAGTATATGGTTTTGACTAACAAGAAATAAGGTTATATTTAAGTCAATGAATATGGATGGAATAGAAAGGCTCGAGGTTGAAGAATGAACCAATACTATATACAATATTGACCTGAGACTTATAAAAACACTTGAGATGGCAAATGATAGAACCTTGACCCACTATCTATAAGGAGATAGGAACGAAAGGTATAAGGGTGAATGCCATGCTCAGTTTAGCAGTGACGAGTTCAAAGAAATAGGGTGACGCCACTAGCTAGGCTAGATAAGTCAAGCTGAGTCTTAAAAGAACAAGGAGAATTGAATTAAACTCACAATGTTATAAACATCCATAAAGGATAAGAGGTATTTTTTCTAAATTGTCTAACCAGTAAATGATTACAAAAAAAACTATTTATAAGCCCTAAAATGCCTATTGAAATTCGGCTACTAATGTGTTCACCCAACTTTTAAAATGTTCACACTTAATAATAAATTTCGGTTCATGAATTGGCAGATTCATGCTTCAGCCAAATAGTCACATTCCTCCCTCTTAGTGCGTGCATGTATTCTTAGTCAAGAAGCATTCTTTATGTTCCATGGATGTGCAGCCCTTAATCTACCTTCATTCCCTCTTGGTTGAATGCTAGGTGCATAAAACATGCATCTTCTTTAATTGATATATTTATGGCGTCTTGATCAAATGAATGGTAGTTTGTATTTAATTGGTTCATCCCCTATTTTTGATGCATGAATGTGCCGGTACATTGGCTGAATTAATGAGGCTTAAATCCCTTAAATATTGTACATGAATTCTCCCATGTATGAAGTAATTGATTAGCCAAAGAAGATGTGAATATGATTTAATTCCCCTTAGATAGCCGAATGGGCAGCGACCATTTTAAATGTTGTTGTAGCTCACGAACAGCCCTCAATGTGAAGATATGAAGGTTGGACACTTGGTGTGAACTCAGCTTCTAGCTAAATGGTCAAGTGTGAAAACACTTGAATTTCTTTTGTAAAAACGAACAGCCTTCTTGGAGCATGTTGATGCATGAACATTATTGTTCAATATGTTGAATTAATTTATCTTCTCTTGTCTTGGACGTGCATGGACATGCATGAATTGCAACCCAATGGCCACATTAAGCTTCCCAAACATGACATGAATTCTACACGGAAGAAACAATCAGCATCTCCACCTTTTAATGCACGTCCAAGTGCATGTCTTGCACAAGCTTACTGTCCATTGAATTTTGCTTGCTGATTAGCTCCTACAAACACATTAAAACTCGTCTTAATTTTAAGAATAAAACATAATCCAACATCATTTAATTTGTCTAAGCTTTGAACACATTAAAAGCAAATAAATTCGGCAGTAGCTAAAGTATACTAAAACAGGTATTAGACTAGGACAAATTAATGACATGTACTGAATTATGACAAATTAAAGACATGTGTTAAAATAAAACACATTTATGAGCTGAAACTAACTAACTTAATTAAATAATTTGATTTATTCCAACAAATTTAGGAAGCATAAAAATAAAAGGACAGAAATGAGCTCGATGAGCTAGAATTGAGCTGAATTGAGCTCAACGAGCTAGATTTGAGATAGGTCAGCTTGCAAAAGATGGCAAGCCTCGCTTGGTGAGCTGGTCCAAGGGTGTTCCCGGGGCATGGCCGTATCATCCCCTCCCTATTTAAAGCGATTTGTCCTCAAATCAGGTCACTTGCTCATGAAAAATCTTTCACCGTCACAGCCCCCTTGGTTGATGAAGTTGGCAAAGTTGCTTCTGATAACCTGAAATTTACACATAACTTGAACACAAAACAGATTGCCTGCATGCCCCCCTCTTTTGGAGGGAACCTTTCCAAAGTGCCACCTACACGAAATTTAAATGGATTAGTGACACCATGGTTTATAGGCTCAATAGAACTTGCTAAAACCTTATTCACAAATTGAACATATGAATCATGCCACGATCAAAAACAGAAGTTGCTTTTACCTTTCCGCAATGAATCAAGAATTGATCATGTAATCCAATTTCGGGATCAAAAATAGAAGTTGGTCTCACTTTTTCATAATGAAACAAGAAATTCATTGATGGCAACCAACTAGATTCACAAGTCCTTCGAAAATTATAACCTCAGACAACAAAATTGTAGGACTCAAATCCTTTGTACAATGGTATGGAATAATATTCACCGGGATCAAAGACAAGGGTTTTGTCTGACCATTTCTCGTTGACTTAAATATTTCTTGACAGGCAGCATGGTAGGAAAACAAAGCAAACTAAAGTTATAAGCATGCACATTATGTGCAAATCCCTTATGGCATAGCATCGAACAACCTCCAAAATCAAAAATTTGATTTTGACCTTGCAAATCCACAGAATTCAAATCTTTCCTTTTCGTAAATAAAAATAAAATTCGGAGCCAACTGAATGTAACACCCCTAATTCGTATTTGTTGTCGGACTAGGGTTAAAGGCATTACCAGACAAAACGGTACATTTAACATTCATTTCACAAACATCATAGCATCAAAGGTCAAACATTTTCATAATGTCCTTTGTATCGGTCATCGAGACCTTAATCATTAATTAAGAAGGGGTCGGGACTAAACCAAGCTCATACAAAAAATTTTGAAACTTAAACAATTTTCAAATTTGTACAGGTTACACGCCCGTGTGAACAGGCCGTGTGCGTCACATGGCATTAAACACACCCGTGTGTCTAGGCCGTGTCGAAACAGGTCATATATATTAACTTGCTCACATAGCCATAAGACACGCCCGTGTGCCTTGGCCGTGGTTGAAACTGACTTGGGTCACACGGCTAGACACACGCCTGTGTGCCTTGGCCATGCTCAAGCCTGACATACAATTGTAGGGTACCCCAGGAGACACACGACCATGCAACATGACCGTGTGTCGCACACGGCTGAGAGACACGCCCGTGTCTCTGCCCGTGTAGACAAAAATAGGCCATTTGAAAAGCCAAATTGCCACCCAATTATGGTCAAACCTACAAGCATCAAACCAAGCATATTTGTACTATAATTTCAGCCAATTTCAAAACCAAAACATACATCATTCATGTCATAACATTAACAACCAATTTCATGTTCATATCACATACTAATTCATGTCATTCCATAAACAAAAAACATACAAAAACATATAGTTTCATAATCTCAATTCACCTCATTCATTCACATGCCAAAACCTTAATATCCATCATTCAATTTCATACCATAAACTTACCTCTTTCTCAAATAAACATATACCAAAAATTACCAAATTGATCAATTCACTTGGCCAACCAAAAGTACATAACAATTGCACATTTGCATCACATATCATATACCAAAATCAAACCATAAGTTCAACCACAAACTAGCCATATCACATGGCATGATATAGACATTACAAAACATATCCAAATACTCCTAACCTATACATGCCATATTCTAAAATATACATTTTCAAAAGGTACCAAAATATAGTTCGATAATGTGGTGATGATCCTCGATGATCCCCGAGCTCCCAGTAGCTACGATATCTATAAAATAGTTGAAAAACACACAGAGTAAGCTTTTAAAAGCTTAGTAAGCCATATACAAATAAGCTTATCAATTAAAACATATAAATATCATCTAAATACATATACTTCATAGTCAAATACTATCACAAACCACATAATTCATGTACATTTCTCATATACTTAATTCATTTGCACATATCATCACTTGTACTTATACTTACCTTTGTTCTCAAGTATAGTATACATTTCCAACTTACTTGAATTGGATACACATCTCATATATTCATTCATTTCTCGGAATGCCCGTTGAACAGTTCAGAATTATAAGGATACTCGGATAGCTCGGAAAGCATATACAATGCCAACGTCCTAGACGTGGTCTTACATGTAATCGAATATCGATGCCACTGTCCCAAACAGGGTCTTACACAAAATCAAATACGATGCCAATGTCCCAAACATGGTCTTACACATAAATCATAAGTCGATGCCAACGTCCCAGACGTGGTCTTACACGAAAACACATATCGAATCCTATGTCATGACATAAGTATCCTAACTATTCCTAAGGTTCGTACGGGGCTTTTCGGATATCGAAACTTTGTCGATACTTTCTCGGATTTCTCATATTCAACTCTCATAATATCATTCATCATAATACAATGTCATATATACATGAATAAATCAATTCAAATACATTTATTTTTATATCGACTTACCTCGTACGAATTCGGATAGACAGAATTGGCTACTCGATGACTTTCGACTTTCACCGATCAAATTTTGTATTCTTCAATTCTTGATCTATATAAATTCAAATTTAACTTATTCAAGTTCACATTCAATCAAAACAATCCACAAACACACATTTAGGGCATTTTACAAATTAACCTTCACATTTTCACATTTTGACAATTTAGTCCCTAATCACAAAAATCACAAAATATACAAAATTTCCTTACACAAATGCTTAGCCGAATTTCCATAGTATTCATACAAATCCACACATTTCATTTATTTCACATTTTAGTCCTTCAATTTACAATTTTCACAATTTAGCCCATTTCACTCAAATTCATCAAAATTTCAAAGACAAAACTTATTAATCTAACACATATATTTCATATACTATCTTCAAACTTCACAAAACTCACATTATCAAAAATGGCATAACTCAAAATCATTAACAAAATTAGAAATTAAGACACGGGGTTGTTAGGTTACTAAGCAACAATCACAAAAACGTAAAAATTATCAAAAACCAAGTCAAAACCATACCTAAATCAACAATTTGCTTGGTCGAACCCCAAGAAGCTTATTTTTTTTCTTTTCCTTATGATTTTGGTGGATAAGTGCAGAAAAATGATGAACAAAATGTGTTTGTTTTATTTTATTCATCATTATACATCAATTACCATAATACCCTTGCATTAAAACATTTAAAACATTAACATATAAGGTTATTAATGTCCACTCATACTTCTAATGGTCTAACCACATAAGGACCTCACAATTAATAAGCCAAATCAAATAGGCACTTTTAACATATAACAGGCAGCTTTTACATTTTATGCGATTGGGTACTTTTATCAAATTAAGCACACAAATGATCAAATTTTTGTACGGAACTTTCACATATGCTAATTCACATATCATAATCACAGAAAATAATATTTAAATATTTTTTGACTCGAATTTGTGGTCCTAAAAATCTTACCGTTGAACAGATTCGGATATTGTTGTCTCATAACTTTTTCAGGCTCTCACGTAGCCTCTTCAACACCGTGTCGATGCCACATCACTTTTAATAACGGAACTTTCTTATTTCTCAATTATTTAACCTCGGAGCTATGATACGGATCGATTTTTCGTCGTAGATCATATTAGACTGAATTTCAATCTTAGACAAAGGAATTACATGCAAAGGATCAGATCTGTATCGTCAAAGCATTGATACGTGAAATATATTGTGAATTTTTTCTAATTCTGGTGGCAATAATAAACGATAAGCAACTGGCCCGATTCGTTCAATAATCTCATACGGTCCGACGAACCTTGGACTCAATTTGCCTTTACGACCAAATCGGAGTACCTTCTTCCACGGTGACACTTTTAGAAATACTTTGTCATCGATCTCAAATTCAATATCTTTTCGTTTCAAATCTGTGTAAGATTTCTGACGTTTGGAAGTTGTTTTCAGACTATCTCGGATCACTTTTACTTTCTGTTCAGTCTCTTTTATCAAATCAATCCCGTGAATCTTATTCTCACTGAGCTCAGTCCAATACAATGGTGTATGGCATTTGCGACTATATAAGGCTTCGTATGGTGCCATTTTGATGCTCGATTGAAAACTATTGTTATAAGCAAATTCAATCAAAGGTAAATATTGATCCCATGAATCTTCAAACTCATGAATGTAACATCTCAACATATACTCGAGTATCTGAATAATCCGTTCAGATTACCCATCCATTTGTGGGTGAAAAGCAGTATTGAAATGTAATTTCGTACCCAGAACATTTTGCAATTTCTTCCAGAATCGTGATGTGAATCTCAGATCTCTGTCTGACACAATAGATAATGGCACACCATGCAATCTCACAATATCAGAATGTACAACTCAGCTAACTTATCAAGCGAGTAATCGAATCGTGAAAGTCTAAGGCTAGCCGAATGGACAAAAGAATAGCTAGATGGACATTTGATTTCAGCTTTTAATGAGCTGAAAATTCCAAAATAATTCTAGAAAATTCTAGGAAACTTCTCTAGCCCTTGGAAAATCATTGGACAGCTTCTAGAGTGTCTACATGCAGCTGGAAATAATTGGAATGTATGTGAGTTGAATTAGAGCTAAATGACCATGCTTAAATTCGGCCAAGAAATGCATGGAGATTAATTTGATGCTTCGGTTAGCTGAACAGCCTTGGAGTATTAACATCTCAACTTGGGCACTCTAATAGACAAGCAAACATTCAGCCGAATTTGGTGAATAGTTGTGGCTGATGGTGTTCTCAATGGGTCAGCTTGGGGAGCACAATCAACACACTTCTTGGCTCTTGGTGTTTCATGAAAATTCACATGGAGAAGCTAAAAGCATCAGCTGAAAATTTAATTCAGCACAAGGTCCATTGAGCTTCACGAACAGCCACCTGAAAGAAAGTAATCATCAGCTCCTTTAATACCGATTCATGTATGTAGCTGCACATTAAACAACAAATTAAATAAGCTTAAGACATATTAAATTGGCAGTAGCTAAGACAACTTAAATGAGCTACATTCGGCTAGACAAATTAATTAGCAACAAGAATTAAATTTGTCAGCAGCTAAGACAACTTAAATGAGCTACATTCGGCTGGACAAATTAATTAGCAACAATAATTACATTTTTCCTAAACTTGACACATTAAAAATATGCATTAACTAAGACACATTTAAGCTAAATTAAAAAGGTCCAGAATTTAGACACATTAAAACACAAATTAATTATTTTAGCTGAACTTAACTAAATTAACTAACTTAAATTAAATTAACTATAATTTATTCCAGCAACTAAATGAGCTAAAGTGAACTAAAATTCAACTTGTAATAAGCTGCATGGGACGGCCATTGAGCTGGTCCTTGTATGGGCATTGAGTCCGGCTACTCCTTCTTCCCAAGCCCGTTCGACGCAACTTGCTAAAGCATCTTAGAACTTCTTGGCACGAGACTGAGTTATAGGTTCTTGAGGCAACTTAATGGGTTCGATAATAGCTTCCCGAGCTAGGGTCGCATCATTCTATGATTAATGTTAATGATTTCATTCCAACTATGCCATGAATAACTTTTCTTATGATGAGTTTTGTGTTGGTAATTATATTGATAAAGTTAAATTAAATTGCCATATACAAAATTTGGTCATATGTGATAAAGAGTTTTTACGTAAGACGTTTAATCTATTTGATTGCTATTATAATGTGAAATCTCTAAATTCTTGTGTGAAATACCCATGCATTTACATGCCAGTTCGAAAGAGATTTGAGAGGCTTGATTGTTTGCATATTTGTATGCTTAAATTCTTTTCATTTGGCATGTGTGATTTATTGATGAAAACAAAATTCTTGCTGCATTTTAGAATGAGTGACCAAAACCATGTGTTTAAACCCGAAGCCTATGTTCCTAACTTGCTGTTAAGAAAAGGTGAGCATTATAATTACTGTGAATAAACATGTTCAACCCTTTCAACTGCTCCAAATTTTATCATTATGTTTGAACACAAAGCATGTGAATTTTGTTGGCTTGCAAAGTCAAAATCAGATTTTTTGTTCTAGAAATTATTTTACTTTATGGTTTAAAAGAACCGAGCATGATTTACATATTTGTTACAGTCGCTTCATGTTTGGTATGATTATGACTTTCAATCACTTTATGATCCTTCTATGCTGTCGACCAAGAAATTTTCAAGTCAGATTGAAATGGTAAGAGAAAACCTCATTTTTGATCTTGGTGATCATTGTTCTTTATTATTGTTCAAGGGATTTGAACCATGGAATTTTGTTTTCCAAGATTATAACTTTCAAATGCTTTGTGGTTCTGGTTTGTTGCCATCGATGAATTTCTTGATTCGTTATGGTAAGGTAAGACCAACTTTTATTTTTGATCCCGGCATTGGTTTATGCATCCCAACTTTGAATAAGATTTTGAAAAGTTATTTTGGTGGTTATAATTCATAGTGTCACTAACTTATTTCATTCTTGTGTAAGTAACACTCTGAAATGGCTCCCTTCTAAAGAGGGAGGGCATGCAATAACCCACTTTCTTGTCGAACCCTTTGTGGTTCTCAGGTTTTTGGAAACGGTTCTGTCAGATTCATGAGCAAAGGAGTTCATGACTTTGAAAGATTTTTCGCTAGCAAATGACCCGATTTGAAGACAAATCATCTTCAAGAGGGAGGGTATGATATGGCCCAGGCCGCATCATGTTTCGATACAACTCGATGACACCGAGATTGGCCTAAACACGAGGGGCCCAAGTGCAAAATGAAGCTTAATTTCAGCTCAACGAGCTCAATCTTAGTTTTCCCCAGCTTATCTAGCTCGCTCCTAGCTCATTGAACTCGATTCTATCTCATTTTAATTAAGCATTTTAGTTGCTGGAATAAAACATTAATTATGATTTAGTTATTTTTAGTTAATTATAGTTGAGTCTTAATTATTTTTAGTCTATTAATGCATGTTAATTAGTACATCATTTTAATGTGTCTTAAGCTTATTTTAAATGCAGGTTTTAAATATGTCTTAGTTTAGTACATATTAAATAGGCCTTTTAATGTGTCTTAGTTTTAAACATCTTTAATACATGATTTATTTCAGACCAATTAAATATGTCTAAATTGTGTTTAATGTGTCTTGTAGGAATTGTGAATGGATAGCATTAAGGTGTTCACATTGGCTGCTGCTAAGAAGCTTCCTTTGGCTGTTTGTATGGCATGCGATCCTGGCTGCATCATGTTACGACACAACTCGACGTTACCGAGATTAGCCTAAACACGAGGGGCCCAAGTGCAAAATGAAATTTAATTTTAGAATGTTAACTTGTGTGCCGGTTTTAATTGTTCGAAAATGGGGTGGAAACCATTGCTGGAATAATTGAACCATCACGTATGTCCATCTCAAGTGTTCCATGCAACTTGAAACAAGCTCATTTAGCTCATTCATAGCTCATCAAGCAACCATGGAGCTCAATACCATGCGTTCCATACAGCTTTTTGCAAGCTAAATTTTAGCTAAATAATTGCTAAACTGACATTTCAATATGTTTAGTTTAATTAATTCAGTTGTTTTAATTTTCTTTAGTTGCTTAAGTACTTAGTTTAATGAATTAAGTTGTTTTGAATTTTCTTTAGTTGCTTAAATAATTTCGGCATTTAATATGTTCCAGTCTAATTAATTTGCTATAGTCATTTAATTTGCTTAATTGTGTTTATAGGTGAATTAATCATTTGAACTAGCTGTTACATGGATTAGGATTAAAGAAAGAAATAACTTCAGCTGTTATGAAGATGAATTGAAGGCCAACAGCTGAGTTTAATGGACAAGGAGTTACTTACACAAGCCAATCAGTTTCCAAACGTTTTTCTCATAATGGTGGTTGTTCATCTACACCTTTGGTTGGTTATATTAAGTATTTACACAAAGGGGGCCGTTCGTGTGCCAAATGATACTCAATTTTTGAATGGTGTCCATTCGGCTGGCCAAAGGGGAATTAAAGGGCTGTTATGATATCAAGCATTGAACTTCATTTATTCAGCTCATTAGAGCTCACTATTAGCTGATTTGGAAGATTAAACAAGCTGACCATTACTGTTACATATGTTAGTGTTCATCAAAGGTCACTTAGTTTTAATTGACTTAATTAGGTTCATCAATAGCTCAATTAAGTTGAATGTGTGTGTTTATTCGGCTGGGGTTTGTCTCATGCCTATAAATACTTTGTTTCCAGATTGTTGTAGGAACTTTTTGCTCATTGTTGAATGTTTATAACATTTGTCAGTTTTTCAACTCTCTTAATTCATTTTAGACTCAGCTTGACTAATCTAGCTTGCTAGTGGCGTTATTCTGTTTCTTTAAACTTATCACTCCTAAATCGAGTGTTGCGTTCACCACATTGATATCTTTGGTTCCTATTGATATGAACTCACCTCGGTGAAATGATTTGAGTCGTTTAGATACTCGATCATTAAAATGAAAAGTTCTGTTCTATTTGGAGTTTATATGAAATTTGGCATAAGACAAACAGAAACAGAATGATGCCACTAATAAGCTAGATAAGTCAAGCTGAGTCTAAAACAAATTAAGAGAGTTGAAAAACTCACAAATGTTATAAACATTAAACAATGAGTAAAACGTCCCTACAAAAATTTGGAAACAAAGTATTTATAGGCATAAGACAAACCCCAGCCGAATAGACACACACATTCAACTTAATTGAGTTATTGATGAACTTAATTAAGCCAATTAAAACTAAGTGACCTTTGATGAACACTAATATATGTAACAACAATGGTCAGCTTTTTTAATCTTCCAAATCAGCTAATAATTCAATGCTTGATATCATAACAGCCCTTTAATTCCCCTTTGGCCAACTGAATGGACACCATTCAAAAATTAAGTATCATTTGGCACACGAACGGCCCCTTTTGTGTAAATACTTAATATAACCAACCAAAGGTGTAGATGAACAGCCACCATTATGAGAAAAATGTTTGGAAACTGATGGGCTTGTGTAAATAACTCCTTGTCCATTAAACTCAGCTGCTGGCCTTCAATTCATCTTCATAACAGCTGAAGTTATTTCTTTTCTTTAATGCCGGTCCATGTAACAGCTGGTTCAAATCATTAATTCACCTATAAACACAATTAAGCAAATTAAATGACTATAGCAAATTAATTAGACTGGAACATATTAAATGCCAAAATTATTTTAGCGACTAAAGAAAATTCAAAACAACTTAATTAATTAAACTAAGTATTTAAGCAACTAAAGAAAATTAAAACAACTGAATTAATTAAACTAAACATATTAAAAGTTCAGTCCAGCAATTATTTAGCTAAAATTCAGCTTGCAAAAAGTTGTATGGAGTGCATGGTGTTGAGCTCCATGCTTGCTTGATGAGCTATGAATGAGCTAAATAAGCTTGTTTCAAGTTGCATGGAACACTTGAGCTGGACATCCGAGATTTTTTCATTATTCCAGCAATGGTTTCCACCCCAAACTTGAACATTTAAAACCTACACACAAGTTAAAAAACTGACATTAAATTTCATTTTGCACTTGGGGCCTCTTGATGCGAACCTGGTCGCATCATGTTACAATTCAACTCGACAACATAGAGCATGGCCTAAGCTCGAGGGGCCTAAGTGCAAAATGAGGCCTAATTAGTTAATTTGTTTTAATTAAGTTAGTTAATTAGTTAAGGTTTAATAAATTTTTTCAACTCTGGACATTTTTAATTTAGTATATTAAATATGTCTCATATTAAAATATGTTTAATATGTCTAGCTTAGGACATAATTTTAATGTGTCTAATTTAGAACAAATTAATTAGCTGTTGATTTAATTTTTCTAGTCCATATTGAATTTGTCCTAGCCGAATTAATGATGTCTTGTTTTGATTAAATGCTACCGATTTTAATGTGTCCTAATCCATTTAATTGTTGTTTAAATGTGCAGCAAGTACATGCATGGATTGGCCTAGGAAGGAGCTGAATCAACATCCTTTTCCAGCTGGTTTTTCGTGCAGTTCAATAGCCTTGAAGAATTAATTTCTAGCTTCAGCAAATTAAAACTCCTTTAAAGTGACGCCTTGGGCATTCCACCAGCCATGCTTCTTCATTAAGATATTAGCTGAATATTGCTGCCCATTGAAGTCTTCTAAGCTTATTGAAATGCCCTTTGACTATCCAGCTAACCAAAGAAGCACCTGGACTTATTCACTCATTTGGCTGAATACAAAAGGGGATTCTTCAGCTCATTTATTTCTCTAGCTGATGAGGAAACTTCAAGGAACTTTCTTGGCATCTTCTAAGAAATTTTCAGCTCTTCTAGCTGAATTACAAGCTGACCATTCGGTCTTCTAGGTGACTGATCAGCTCACATTTATTTTAAATGTTTTCAGCTGCATGAAGACGCCTTGGAAGCTGTCCAAATACGTTCTCAAGGCTAGAGGAAGCATCCTAGAATTTCCCTAAATTTTTTCTAGAAATTTCAGCTCATTTAAAGGCTGAATTAAGTGACCATTCAGCTAGTTTTTCAGATCATTCGGCTGACCATGTTTTAGGCTATAAATATGTGTTAAATTTCATTTGTAAAGGTTAGAAAATTTCCGACTTTATTAATTTTATGAACTTAATTGTTCTAGTGAGAATTCAATTCTCTTTATTCACTTTAGGATTGATCTGACTTATTGGGATTTCGTCTCGTGGCGTCAATCTTTCCTTGTTATCCTGAACTTATCACCTTTGTTGGTGTGGCGTTCAAAACTATACCAAGGTTCCTATCATTCTTGATAGCGGGTCAAGGTTTTTCGTTAATTTTTTCCCAAACCAAAATTCTCCTAAGTGCCCTTTTAAGATTCGGGTCAACCCTTTCTTATAGCGTTGGTTCAATCTTGGCCTTAGCCGATTTTCCCCACCTATCACCAAGTTTCCTTTAACCCTTGTTTGATCCCTTTGATAGCCATTTATCCATCCCTCTTTCAGTCTTCTTGAATAAAACCATCAACTTGCTTCCATATCCATTACGAAACTAACCATTCGAATCTGTCTTCCTTGTTTTCATCCTCAATTTTACGAATCGTTCAAACTTACCCAATTTATTGATTGGGCAACTATTATGACTCAAATCATCTCGATGCGAGTTTGTATCACCCCTCGTGTTTAGGCCAATCTCTGTAACATCGAGTTGTATCATAACATGATGCGGCCAGGATCGCATCACTTATCTTCTTAGATAGCGGGTCTATAACACCCCCAACTCGTATCCATCACCGGAATAGGTTAAGAGGCATTACCGGACTCGTAACTTTGATCAAAACAACCAAATATTAAATACCATCTCAATTCAATAAAATATCATTCATTCATGTTCAATACAAACTTAAACCAAGCATACAAGGTCTAATCCATGCATCTAGGACTAAATCGATAACATGTGAACTTTTCAAAAATCATAAAAATTTTCAAATTTTAAAAGGCCACACGCCTGTGTGAACACGGCCTTAGACACGCCTGTGTGTCTAAGCCGTGTCAAAATAGGGCATACATACTGACTTGTCCACATGGCCACAAGACATGCCCGTGTGCCTGGCCGTGTGAAAATTAGGGAGGCTACTGACTTGGCCACACAGCCGACCACACGCCCGTGTGCCAGCCCGTGTGCCACACACGACCAATAGACACGCCCGTGTGTCTAGGCCATGTCAAAACTGAAGGGTAAACTGCCTTTAATTCGTAGGGTACCCCAGGGGACACACGGCCGTGCAATGTGACCGTGTGTGGCACACGGCTAAGACACACGCCCGTGCAACGTGACCGTTTGTCGCACACGGCTAAGACACAAGCCCGTGTCTCTGCCCGTGTGGACAAAAATAGGCCATTTGAATAGCCAATTTGCCACCCCAATTTGGGTCAACCTACAAGCAAAGAAATAAGCATATATGCACAACTAATTCAGCCAAATTCCAAACCAAAACATAAGCCACTCATGACATATCAATTCCCATCAAATACATACTCATAAGCCTTACCAATCTATATCAAAATATAAGTCAAAAGCTTGTCAAAACATTTCTTTCTATACATCATTCAATCTCATGCTAAACTTACCAAAACTTACCAACATTTACCATTTCTTTTGTCCAACTAAACATATCAAATATATCATATTGCATCACATATCTTATACCAAAACCATGACATATCCACAACCATACCAAGCCATATCACATGGCTAAATCTATATATCACAAAACATAATCTCACAAATACTAGCCTATACATGCCATACTTCAAAATATACATTTTCAAAGTACCAAAATGACGGCTGATAGTGCGGTGACGATCCCTGAGCTCATAGTAGCTTCGACATCTATAAAACAATGCAAACACACACAAAGTAAGCTTTCCAAAAGCTTAGTAAGCTCGTACCAGAAATCATCAATAGTATATAAAATATGAAACATCAACACATAAGTACTTATAAATTCTCAACTCATCTATTAATTCCATGCCAACATCATCCTTATATTTACACCAATTTAATAAACTTTATATGCATAATACCATCTACCACATAGGTATTATACTTACCTGAACATTCTCGTATTCATTCATTTTCATTCTCACCTCTTGTTTGGATATTTTAAGACTTTTTGAAGATTACCAATGCTTTAAACATCCGCACACTTAGTGCTTTAAAGTTTAGCCGAAGCTATAATAATTCCGCACACTTAGTGCTTTCTTAATTAACTGAAACTATCTCGGTACATTTAGTGCCAAATACCATGGATTTATCATCGTATTCATCCAAACTAAATGTATATACAATCTATGTATAATCAAAGAATCAAAACATACTTGTAACATCAAGTTTTACGTACGAACTTACCTTATACTCGGAATTGTCGACTCAAACTGTTTACTCTATAATCTTCGATTTCCCTTGGTCTAAGTCTGAATTCCTCTTTTCTTGATCTATATGTATTCAAAATTAACCCTTTTTGTTCACCAAATCATTCAAAACAATCCATAGACACATATTTAGGGCATTTTCCAAACTAGCCCTCACATTTTCACATTTCGACACTTTAGTTTCTAATTCAGAAATTCACAAAATACACAATTTCTTTGCACACATGCCTAGTCGAATATCCATAGTGTTCATATAAGTCCCCACATTTCATTTATTTCACATTTTAGTCCCTCGAAATATCATTTTTACAATTTAGCCCAAATTACTCAAAGTCACCAAAAATTCAAAGACAAAATATACAAACCCAACACATATCTTTCATTTTCTATCAACTAACTTCACAAAGCTCATAAAAGCATCAATGGCATAATTCAAAATCATCAACAATTTCCAAAATTCAGACATGGGCTTGATAGAACACTAAATAGCGATCACAAAAACATAGAAATTATCAAAAATCGAATCAAAACATACCTCAATCAAAGCTTTCAATGGTCGAATGTTAAGAAAGATTAAAACCCTATTTCTTTTCCTTATTTTTGACTAAAGGATGAACAAAATGCCTTAAATTTTTATTTTGTTTTAAGTAATATATCTTTAATAACCAAATGACAAGTTTGACCTTAATGAAAAAACATTTTAAACATTCATTATAAGGTCATTTATGACCTATTCCACTATCCATGGTCCAATTACATATCAAGGACCTCACATTTCACAAAGCATAACATTTAAGCACTTTAACATCTAGCACACAGCTTTTATATTTTACGCGATTAGGTCCTTTTTCAAAATTAAGCACACAAACATTCAAATTTTCATACAAGAATTTCACATATACTCATTCGCATATCATAAATATAAAAAATAATATTGAAATATTTTTATAACTCGGATATGTGGTCCCAAAACCACTATTCCAACTAGGGTCAAAATGGACTGTTACATGGTCAAGATCCTATCTTCCTAGATAGCGGGTCAAGATCCTATCTTCCATCTTCCATCAACCTTAAGTGTCGTATAAGGTTCGGGTCAATACTTTCTATAGTATTGGTTCTTCCTTGGCATTAATCCCATTTTCCATCCATACTATCCATCTTAGCTTTTCCTTAATTTCTTCGTTTAGCCAATATACCATTAACCTATCTTAAACACTCTTTGAAACCCCTTTGTTTAAACCATTACTTAGCCGAATTTCATATAAACTCCAAATAGAACAGAACTTCTTATTTTAACGATCGGGCATCTAAATGACTCAAATCATTTCACCAAGCCGAGTTCGTATCATGGCACCATTATGAGCTGAACACAACCTCCCAAGAGCCATTTCGGGTTCAGCAAGGCATCAAGTGTTTTCACACTTGTTCTTTAGCTGAATAATCATGTTCACACCTTTGTGGCCATCCAATTTTGTGAGTTCACACCTAAATGGTTACTAAAATTTAGTTGATCATCATGCGCCCAAGGTGCCTTTATGAGCTGCATGACTATTCAAATTTTCAGGGCATTATCTTAGCTTGTTCACACCAACTTGACCGATCACTTTCCAAGCTAATTCAGCTCCTTCATGAACTCATGTAAAACTAGCTGATTAGAATTATCCATGGAAAAGGCTGTTGGCGTCACCAAGGTGTAGAACACTTCAAGAGATGTGTTGAAGAGTCCAATAGTTATTTTCAGCTTAATTAAGCTGAATTAAAGCTGACCATTTAGCTTACCTAGTGTCTATTTGGCTAGCTATTGTTTAAGCTATAAATTTGAAGTTCATTTGATGTAAATCAAAATTTTGCTCATTTGGTTAATGTTTATAACATTTGTGAGTTATTCAACTCTCTTATTTCGTTTGAGACTCAAACTAACTTATCTAGCATCGCTAGTTGCGTCTACCTTATTTCTTTTTGAACTTATCACTTAATTTCGAGTGTGGCTTTCACCCCATTGATACCTTTGGTTCCTATCTTTCTAGATAGCGATTCAAGGTCCTATCTACATCATCAGTCCACCTTAAGTGTCTTATAAGTCTCGGGTCAATACTGACTCATAGTATTGGTTCATTCTTGGCCTTTAAACCCTATTTCCATTCCATCCACAACTATCTACTTAATCACTTTGCTTCCTTGTTAGCCAAATCTTCATCATCTTTTCACTTAGTTATTTCAACTATCATCTTTGGTTTACTTTGTTTCAACACCTAGCCGGACCTATCCTTAATCCATATTAAAACTCTTTGAAAACCTTCTATTTAAGCCTACATTTAGCTAAATTTCCTTCAACTCTGAATTGAACGAAACTTCTTCATTAATGATTGGGCACAACAAATGACTTGAATCAAGTCACTGAGGTGAGATCGTAATATTTGGTACAACTCCCACCATCAAGAATAACGCTGCACACTTTGCCTTGTACGTGGCACCGTGTGTGAAAAATATTTTCACGTTATTGCTCATTCTCCATGCTTTAAAGGCTTAAACTCCTTTTAATGACAAGTATTTTGCCATCAACAGCATACTTAAGTTCCTCCTCTTCATCGGTGGTTGCGTCGAGTTCATCTTCATTTTCCTCCTCCAGCTCGATTTTGCCATTGGCTCGAACCACCATGTTGCTTTAGTTTGGACATTCGCTGGTGATATGTCCTCTCCTAAGGTAATTAAAACATTTTATGTCTCTTGTTCGGTTTGGAAAAGCTTCAGCCTTGCCTTTGCTTGTTATGCGAATCCAGTTGCATCATGTTTCAGCACAACTCGCCGACCTCAGAATTGGCCTAAACTTGAAGGGCCCAAGTGCAAGATGAAACATCTCATAGGCCTGATTGATTATTGGGCCAATGTTTTAAGGATTTTTTTTAATTTAATATAGTTTTATTTAAATTAATAAGTTTTCATATTTTTAATTTTAGACTTGCACTTTGTATGTTCTGCATTTAATAAAGTTATGCATTATGTAACTTCCATGCTAGTTAAGTATGCATCATAAATAATGACATGCATTATGTAACTACCATGTTAATTTAAGGCTACATTATTAAATTAAGTCTTGCATTAAGTACTCACTTGTTCATTTAGTTTGCATTTCAAACCATGCATTTAAGCATCTTAGTTTAATAAATGAGTTGCTGGACATTTATTCGACTCATCTTAGTTTAATTAATAAGTGTTTACATGTGTTTAATAAGCTCATTTAATGTGTTTATTGCAGGAATCTTTTCAAGTCATAACTGTTACAATTAAAAGTTGTTACAAATTAAATAAAGTGGCTTTTCAAGTCATTTTTGGTTACAAAGCAAGGGGGCTATTATAAGAAGGTTATACATAATTTAAAGGAGGTTTAAGAAGTATTATATCATCCAAATTAATTTTAGCAACAACCTTTTCCACTACTAGCCGTTTTTGCCACTTCAAAGGTCATTTCAAGCATTCAAACAACAATTAGGAAGCTGGTTAAGAGTTGGTGTCCATTCGGCTGACCAAGGGCTAACGCAAGAGTCATTTTTCAAGCAATTAAAGTCATTCATTCAGCTAAATTGAAGTAAATTCAAGGATGGAGTTATTTGGCTCAAGAATGTGAAAAGACTTGAGTTTAATTTCAGCTTTTAATTGACACATTAAGTTGAATGTTTGTGACTATTTGGCTAGCCTATTCTAGCACTATAAATGGGTGAAATCAGCCTTTGTAAAGGGACTTTTGAATATATATGAAATATTTGAATTGTGAGTTATCCAATTCTTCTTGTTCTTACGGAATTGATTTGACTTATCAAGCTTAGCTTGTGGCGTTTAACCTTTCCTTGTTATTGAACTTATCACTTTCAAAGTGTGGTGTTCATTTATACCGAGGTTCTTATCATTCATTGATAAAGGGTCGAAGGTTCATTTATTTCGAGGTTCTTATCATCCATTGATAAAGGATCAAGGTTCTTTTATACTGAGGTTCCTATCATCCTCAAGGTTCATCGTATACCAAGGTTCCTATCATTCTTGATAATGGGTCGAGTCTTTTCTTTGTTGTTTTCCTTAAAACCAAAATCATCTAAGAGCCATTTGAGATTCGGGTCAACAATCAAGTATTGTTAAAAAAAAGGAATTATATATATATTCAACGAGTGAATATTAAATTTTTTTCAAAAAAAATCGTGAAAACAAAAGTTCAAGTGCTTTGTTTTGATTTATCCATTTGCTGCTCATTGACACCCAATCAATCTTCTTACCATTTAGCCACACTTAATTTTTTTTTCATTTCCTTTGTTTCTAGCCTACCTATTGTCCTACAATATTATCCTTTGTAACCCGAACATCAAGTTTGTAAGTGACCTACAACAACAGCTTTGAAGTTCAAGTAATTTCTTAAGAACTTAGAGAAGTGGAGTGAGTGGTAAAAGACACGAGTGTTTTGAGAGCATTAGAGTGTTGAAAAAGCCAATCTCGAGTGCAAACACGAGTGTGAGTGCCATTCAAATTTTCTTGTGAGTGACTAGTGAGGTTTGTGGTGAGGTATTCATTTCCTGTTTTGTTTTATTCACTTTTCTTTTCATCTATTAATCATGTCTCGAGAAGAATTTTTAGCCTTTGAATTTCAATATTTGTTGAAAGAGATAGAGTGCATGCTCGATCGAAAAATTAAGCCTATCCAAGAAAAGCTAGACCATCGAGCAAGAGCTCAACGAAAGCAAAATTCACCAAGTCAGAAAATGGAGTTAAGAACATCACGGAGACACACATCCAATGACTGCTCAAGAAGATATTTCTATCATGATACCTATTCGACAAGAAATTTGAGTAGAAAGAAAGAAAGCTTCGAGTCTAAGGTCTTTTGAGATAACGAACGAGGGAGCTTAAGTAACTCTTTGTATGCATCCACGAAGACTCATTCACGAAGAATTGATCGTGAATTCTATCTAAATGATTTCTCATCTTTCGAACAAAATACTTATCATGCTGATTCACTTGTATTATCTTCAAGTTGTAAAGAAAAAATGAGAGAAAAAGAAACAAAAAGAAAAAAGAGGCAAAAGATGATCATGAGAGAAAACGAGCGGATTCTGAAAGAAATCGAGAAAAGAGAAAAAGAAGTCAAAAATGAAAATGAAAAATAAATCGAAAAAGAAAAAGAGTGTGTGCAACAAAGTAAAGTTGAAAAAGAGAGTGAGCAAAAAGAAAGTGTGGAAGAAACGATTATTCTCGAAGAAAAAGAAACGAAAGAAAAAGTTGATAGAGAGCAAGAAAAAGAGAGTGTTGTTTCCACTAACCAATCTGTGAGTTCTTCTTGTCTTACTTCTTCTTTTCAGGTTCCTAACAATCCGTGTGACGAACTTCAACTTCAATACTTTCCCGATGAGAGATGCTTTCGTATGATCGAAAAAGGAAAGGTTGAAGATAAAATCCAATCGCAAGTGTTCAAAGATAAGGAATCTTTAGAAATCGAGCCATGGCAAATAGGTTTGAAAATTTTCGGTAAAATTTTTGATGGCTTAATTCATAAAAGATCCCCTCATTTTGATTTAATTAACCCTTATTCTTTGTTTGTGGTTGATAAGTCCATTCTAAGTGGAAGTATGAGACGGTGTTCTCTTGACTTATTTTGTGGTGAAAAACTTGTTGATGATGTCTGATTAAATCGGCAAGCACATAATATCATCTTACATGGTAACGGTTCTTCACAAAAGACATTTAAGTTGTTTGATTGTTGTGATTATGTAAATCAACTACTGCCTTGTGTGAAATCTTTAAATTTGTTCCCATCTGTCCTGATGAATGTAAGGAATTTTGATTGTTTGTTTTTGTATATACACAAATTCTTTTGGATCAACATGTTTGAAATCATGACATGCATGAAACCTTTGTTGCATTTTTTAGCAAGTGAACAAACTTATGTGTTAAAACTTGGAATTTGCTATTTTGGTTCGATATGTGGAAAAATCAAGCATTCCAAATTTTGTGCGACCAATTTTTGTTTGATTGATACTTGGCTTTTGACTAAGGGAACGAAATTTAAAAATTCTGAATACAATATAAAATCGTTCATTGATCATTTTATTTGGCTGTCCATAAATTTCTTGTCTCATCCCAAAAAGGTAAGGCCAACTCATATTTTTTATCCTGGCATCGATTCAGCATGTTCCTTAAAGTTTAACATCTATGGTGTCACTAACCCCTTTATATTTCGAGATGGTGACACTTTAAGAAGCGCGAGTTGTCCTTGTATTTCTCCTACATTTTAGGTTAGTTCGAGTAAAGAGCTATGACTTTACTATCTCTTCGAATAGAGGAGGTTTACGTTGATTGAAAAAAGGTAATGTTCAAACCGATCCACATTCATCCATTCATGTGGGAAAACAAGGTGAGTTCTCTGAATCTTTTAAGACTCAACCATCCCCTTTGATCGTTGATGGAAACATTGTTGATGTTTTGGTTTCTGAAATTCATTTTTACCTTGATGAGGTTTATTGTTTTTTTTTATTAGTAATGGATGGTTTGAAGATGATAAGAACATTACTAACAAAGGTTGTGTCGTTCATGTGCATTCTTTGATCTATGGAAAAACAACATGTTTAAACAAGGCTGTGCACATAAAACTTGTGATGTATGAGTTTTTTATTTATATGCATGCCCTATTACCGAATTTGGATATCCAACTTGCAAAGGTAAAACTTGTCAATTATTTTGAATTCGGCAATCGATCAAGTGCTCGAGTAAGCACCAAGACTTCAAAAAGGAATTGTTCATTCTTGATTCATCATTTTATTACTCCTTGTCTTTATGACGATGACAATATTTTCTTGTGTCAAGCTGTGAATAAAATCTTGGAAAGTTCCTCCTAGTTTAACCTTCATTGTGTCACTAATTTGTTTTATTCTTTGTAGGTGACAATGTGAAGTGCTACCCTCTTAAAGAGGGAGGGCTGATTTGTGATCCTGAGAAATTTTTTTCAAGCAAATGGCCCGATTTGAGGACAAATCATCTTCAAGAGGGAGGGAATTATGTGAATCCAGTTGCATCATGTTTTAACACAACTCGCCGACCTCAGAATTGGCCTAAACTTGAAGGGCCCAAGTGCAAGATGAAACATCTCATAGGCCTGATTGATTATTGGGCCAATGTTTTAAGGATTTTTTTTAATTTAATATAGTTTTATTTAAATTAAAAAGTTTGCGTATTTTTAATTTTAGACTTGCACTTTGTATGTTCTGCATTTAATAAAGTTATGCATTATGTAACTTCCATGCTAGTTAAGTATGCATCATAAATAATGACATGCATTATGTAACTACCATGTTAGTTTAAGTCTGCATCATTAAATTAAGTCTTGCATTAAGTACTCATTTGTTCATTTAGTTTGTATTTCAAACCATGCATTTAAGCATCTTAGTTTAATAAATGAGTTGCTGGACATTTATTCAACTCATCTTAGTTTAATTAATAAGTGTTTACATGTGTTTAATAAGCTCATTTTAATGTGTTTATTGCAGAAATATTTTCAAGTCATAATCATTACAATTAAATGTTGTTACAAATTAAATAAAGTGGCTTTTGAAGTCATTTTTGGTTACAAAGCAATGAGACTATTAAAAGAAGGGTTATACATTATTTAAAGGAGGTTTAAGGAGCATTATATCATCCAAATTAATTTTAGCAACAACCTTTTCCACTACCAGCCTTTTTTGCCACTTCAAAGGTCATTTCAAGCATTCAAACACCAATTAAGAAACTGGTTAAGAGTTGGTATCCATTCGGCTAACCAAGGGCTAACGCAAGAGTCATTTTCAAGCAATTAAAGTCATTCATTCAGCTGAATTGAAGTGAATTCAAGGATGGAGTTATTTGGCTCAAAAATGTGAAAAGACTTGAGTTTAATTTCAGTTTTTAATTGGCACATTAAGTTGAATGTTTATGACTATTCGGCTAGCCTATTCTAGCACTATAAATAGGTGAAATCAGCCTTTGTAAAGGGACTTTTGCTGAATATATATGAAATATTTGAATTGTGAGTTATCTAATTATCCTTGTTCTTACGGAATTGATTGACTTATCAAGCTTAGCTTGTGGCGTCTATCCTTTCCTTGTTATTGAACTTACCACTTTCAAAGTGTGGCGTTCATTTTTACCGAGGTTCTTATCATCCATTGATAAAGGGTCAAGGTTCATTTATACCAAGGTTCCTATCATCCTTGATAGTGGGTCGAGGTTCATCATATACTAAGGTTCCTATCATTTTTGATAGTGGGTCGAGGTTTTTTTCTTTATTGTTTTCCTTAAAATCGAAATCATCTAAGAGCCATTTGAGATTCGGGTCAACAATCAAGTATTGTTGGTTCAATTTCAGCCTTAGTAAATTTTCCCATCATTTGTTTGTTAACCTCTTTTCTATTTATTTTAAAACCTTTTTCCTTCTTCCTTCAAGCCTTTTATTTGTTTAAACCTTGTTTGTTTTGAAACATTCAACTCTTACTCAAATTCACGATTGGGCAACATTACGACTCGAATCATCCCCAGGCGAGTTCGTATCAGCTTGAGTCACAATAGGTTTGTTAGACTTTGCAAGCACCACTTGATCTTTGGCACGACTAGTTGACTCTTTCTTGCTTGTGCCTTGTCCCCACTTTGAAATAGTAGAAGGATTAGTGTAGGATCGAATAGTACCTTTTCTTTTCAATTGCGTCTCGACCTTTATGGCCATGTGCACCATGTCAACCACTTCAATGTAATGTTGGAGCTCTACCATATTTGCTATATCGTGATTGAGTCTGACTAGGAATCATGCCATGGTCGCCTCTTGGTCTTCTTCAACATCAGCACGGATCATTGCAATCTTCATTTCTTTAAAATAGTCCTCCATACTCCTATTGCCTTGAGTAAGGTTTTGGAGCTTTTGATATAGCTCTCAATGGTAATAGGAGGGAATGATATGCTTACACATAGCAGCCTTCATTTTGGCCCAAGTGGATATCAGTCGTTCTCTGTTTCGTCTCTGACTCGTTGTGAGTTGATCCCACTAGATCATGGCATATTCGGAGAACTCGATCGCAGCTAACTTCACCTTCTTGCTCTCCAAGTAATTATGGCACTCGAAGACCGATTCTATTTTCTTTTCTCATTCAATATATGCCTTGCAATGGCCTAAATTCAAGGTTATCGAAACAGTGGTTTCGTAACTACAAATTCGATTTAAAGAGAAATTTATTTTAATATTTTTTCATGAATATTGATATCATAGGAAAATCGTATGAAAATATTAATAGAAAAATTTTACCGATTTAGTGGTTAGTTTGAAAAAGAAATTACTGAGGAAATTGGGTAAAAATAAGGTATCGAGACCTTGACCTGGTAAAACCGAGTCAAAAATATTTTTATAAATATTTATGAAATGTTAGTAATGTGGTATTAAAATTTCATTAGAAAATTTTTACGTTTGGGTAGTTAATTAAATGAAAAGGACTAAATTGAAAAGGGCGTAAAAGTTACTAGAAGGATTAAATAGCTCAATTGTTAAATAAGGAGGGACAGAAATTGCAAATAAGCCCAAAAGGAGATATTTTAGGCGGCATAAGTTGAGAAAAATCAGGAGAATTAGTGAAATAAGGGCAAAATGGGAAAATAACAAAATTTACTAAAATAAAAATGGGACCAAATTGGAATATCTAGAATTCTCTTTATATTTTCTTCATTATCATCAGCCAAAAATGTCCTAAGGGTTTATTCAAGCTGGTATTTCATAATTTTTGCACCAAGTGAGTTAATCCTTGCCTTTTTCTTATAACTTTTGTGTTTGTAAGACTTTTACAACTAGGGCCTATTACTAAATTCATTAGTTTTTGATTTCATGGATGAAATTGAAAGTCCCCATGGTTGAGTGCTGTAAGTTTATGATGGAATAGCATGAAATTTAAGCTTTAATTTTTTTATGAGATGATCTTATTAGGTAATTTCAATAGAAATTGATTTTAGGACCTAATTGTGAAAAAGTTTGGAATTAAAGTCTAGTGCTGAAATTCTGATTCCCAAAGGTTATAAAGTAGTTTAAAGTGATAGAATAAAGTGTTAATTGAGAAAAATCAGTTCAATTGAGAGGTTAATTGAGTAGGGACGAAATTATCATTATTTGAAAGCTTAGGGAAAAATGGTAATAAACATCTTGCACTAAAACAGTTTTGGACAGCAACAGTAGGCTAACTTTGAAAAATCACCACAAATTGTGGAATTTGAATTAGAGGATGAAAATAATATGAAAATTAAACCTTATTGAGTCTAGTTTCTCATAGAAGAAACGTGTAAGAAATAGAATTGTAAATCATGAGATACAATAAATTTTGTGAGACAAGGTCAGAATGAATTCGAGTTCCCCTGTTCTGACTTTGGAAAATCATCAAAAATTGAAGAAAAATAATTAGGGGTTAAAATTTACATTTTTAAATTATTAATGAGTCTATTTTCAATATAAACAAACAAAAACATCATACAAATTTTGTACTAACAGATAATTAATTTTAAGCCATAAAAGGTCAAAGTTGTCAGACAGCAGAACAGGGGTAAGTTTAAAGATTTTACTGTACTTATTGGCTGAACCAAAAATTCTGAAAATTATATGGTAGAAAGGTATTTGAGTCTAGTTTCAGAAATATCAAGCGGTTCTTAATTTAGAATTCTGTATCTTGAGATATAAATAATTCAGTGACTACGACTCAAGTAGACAGCTTTGAATGAACTATAAATAATAATGGAATTATAAAGAATGTTACATATGGACATGAAATGAATTAAATTGATAATTAAATTTGTTTATTTAGATCCAGAAAATTCAAATACAAAGCTAGATTGAGGAAAAGAAAAAGTTCGGGATTATTAGATTTTTGTATACGAACAAGTATCGAGGTAAGTTCATGTAACTTGAATTATATTCTTAAATGCTTAAAATGTATGTTATTGATGTGAATATGATTTGAATGTTAATTGTATGAAAATTGATGAAACATTGATATATTTGATAAAAAGGGGAAGAAATCCCAGTTGAATGAAAGGAAAATTCGATGGATCTTTGAAAAGGAATTGACGGTAAAAAGGATATAGCCCAGACGGGTGATCCTATCCTGATATAGCCCTTCCAAAGAATATGTGTAAAATGGATTTAGCCCGGACGGGTAATCCAAATTAGGGTCTGAATTTAGCCTGGACTGGTAATTTAGACCCAAGTTTATTAGAGTAATTGTCGTTGCAGGGATTTAGTTTGGACTAATAATCCCGACAATACTCTATGATTTTATATTACAGGGGAATTTAGCTTGGACTGGTAATCCCGCTATAAGAATGAGGTTCGTGGGAGTGTGCTCCCTGAAATGGAAATGTGCACACATGAATACGAATTGATGGACCCAAAATTGTACACTAAAAGTGTACCTATGAAAATCCATCAAAATTTCAAGAATTTCAACGGGATAAATATGGGAAATAATAAGGGTAATAAAAAACATGGAATTGATGAGCTCATTAATTATTAGTCTTTGTATTGAACATATATGATGCTATTTGATTAATGTTTTGGTTGAGTTTGTGTATGATAGGTAAATGGTAAATTGAATGGATGTATGAATATTTATTGTATTGTATTGAAAATATTAGATAAGTATAATTCTTGTTACATGAGCTTACTAAGCACAACGTGCTTACCCTGTTTCCTTTTTCCCTGTTTTGTAGTATTAAGAGCTCGGAGGTCAGATTCGGTCAAAAACACATCACACTATCAACCTCAATATTTTGGTATATCAAGAAACTTTATTTTGGAAATCAATGGCATGTATAAGTTAACAAAATAAAAATTAAGGTTATCTTATGAATATGCATGAAGCTATCTTGAAAATATGTTGAATTGGATTGGTTGATATGGATTGGTCTCGGTTTAAAATTGCAGGGAAGGTTAGATATCTATAAAGGGGTTATATTGATCTAAAAAAATTTTAATTCGTAAACTCTGGTAATACCTCGTACCCTATTCCAGCAACGAATACGGGTAGGGGGTGTTACATTTGTCCGGGTCAGATTTACCTTGGAATGGTGGAAAAGACAATTTGATATTCTTCAAGTCATTATCAACTCATTCTTGCTCTCGAGGGCCTCGATTTCTTTGTCTGCGTCGTTTGTCGCTTTGATTCGACCCTTGGTCACTCTCCAAATTGCTTGGATTATATAAATTATCTTGATTGAGCCTCAGTTGGCCTCGCTCCCTTATTGGACTTTGGGGAGTTCTTGTAACACCCCACACCCGGCCTGGACGTTATGGCTGAATTTGGCGCATCACATTAAAGTGTTTTAGTGAAAACCGTGTTTTCATTGAAAACCCTTCTTAAAATAAAAGAAACCTTAACTATCCTTAAAAAAAACTCCTTCTAATCACTTGTTTAAAATATATGATTTTATGAAAACATGTCCTTTCAAAATGTAGTTGCAGAAACGTAGAAAAGTCATACTATAGTTTAAGAAACCATGTTCAACTTCTTATAATTACATCACATATTAATAATAATCCAAATAATAACAAAGTGGAAGCCCTATCACAATCTAATTTGAAAAGTACTTAATAACATAGAAACTAATAAGCTTTAGAAAGAAAAACAAGTCCAAATTATCTTGCTAGCTGGCCATCCAGAGTCCCTCCAAACATCGAACCTTTTACTGAGCATCACCTGAAAATAAAATAAAAGAGGGGGTGAGTTTTCTCAAACTCAGTGTGTACAACCCTCGACGAAAACAAGCATTCAAAAGTCATCATACATCAAACATGCAATGTAATGCAGTGTAACCCACCCCAATAATCCAACCAGTACACTTCTGCTTCGTCCCCCTTTTCACAACCTGTGGGGATATAAATATCAACCCACCCAACCGATACACATCAATGGTAGCCCAATTACGGAACTACCTTCATTTACATATTGGGCTTTAAAAGCCGTCGGTGGATCCACGATTGTCAGGCAACCATGCAATCCTCATGTACTTCCTCCGTTCCACAGTTCCCACCCCATATGCAACCTAAGCAGAACATCATATGTATGCATGTCACATCTATAAACTTACATTCAACACCTAGGGGTATTTTGGTCATTTTTTCCCTTAAGGGTATTTCGGTAATTTTCCCTTAATTATGGTTTCCACTTACCTTGGCCTGTTAACAAGTTCTGCGAGCTAAGGTGAACGAATACTATGCACCAGGTAGGATTTCAGAGAAGAGAAGGTGGGTCATTAAGACCGCTTAATTACCAAGCTCTCCCTAGATCAAATCCTAGAAATGCATATACCCGTTGCCACACCTTAACTCTATGACTTGTCCACGGCCGCAATATATTAATTAAGTTTTATGTGGTTATCATATACTAGGCCCAAAACCCCTACATACATGCATATGGCCCACTTGGCCCAATCTCATACATATGGCCCATCAGGCCCAATTCACATTCATATGGCCCATCAGGCCCAATTCACATTCATATCGTCCATCAGGCCCAATTCACGTTCATATGGCCCATCAGGCCCAATTCACGTTCATATGGCCCATTCGGCCCAATCCCATTTATATGGCCCATCCGGCCTAAATCACATTATATTCATGCTCACATACAAATTTCCTATCACATAGCATCGCTTATCAAATTTTCCCTATTATGGGCCCAACAGCCCATCGGGTCCATTTAGCCCATTCTGGCCCACTTGGCCTATTCACAATCTGTAACACCCCGAGCCCGAGACCGTTACCGGGGTTGAAAACGAGGTATTTACGGACTTACTTCATTGGCTTACACAGTTCATTTTTAAAATTTCAGACATGCTGGCTAACTGCATCACGACCACTTTAAAAATCATATCTTGAGTTCCGAAGCTCAAAAACTTAATCTGTAAATTTTCCTGAAACTAGACTCATGTATCTATATACACATTTTTTCTAGGATTTTGATCGGGCCAAACAGTACAGTTTATTAGATTAAGTCTCCCCTGTTACAGGGTTCGACTACACAGACCTTCATGCATTGCAACCTAAATATCTTCCTATACAGGGCTTCAAATCTTATGCCGTTTGTTTCTAAAGAAACTAGACTCAACAAGGAATCTGCACATATGGGGCATGACTTCTAATTATCTTTGGTTAATTTATAGCAAATTTTCAAAGTCAAAACAGGGGATCCAGAAATCGCTCTGGCCCTGTTTCATGAAAACCTAAATATCTCTTAACATATGACTCATTTGACCGTTTCGTTTCTTCCATAAGAAAGTAGATTCATCAAGGTTCGATTACATAATTTATTCACTAATTAACTCCATTCTTACAAATTTTAGCGATTTTTCAAATTTACCCCATTGATACTGTCAACATCTAACTTTAGGGTAGACTTCATCTATTGCCTAGTTTCCATGATTTAACTAATCCAATAGCATACATAACACAATTTATAACCGTGATTAACCATCCCAATGGTCGATCATTGCCAAAACATATCCGTACTTCTCGATAACCATATACATACACGATGATTATAACATTATGATTCGAATATGAACATAAGCCATTTTCGCATGGCTAACCAAATTTATACAATTCCAAAAGGTGTATGACCATAACAAAAAGGGGTAGTCCTATACATGCAATTTCAAAGTTCAACCAAAAAAAAATATACCAAAAAGGAGCGTTGATAGTGTAGACGACTTCAATTTCAAAAATCCCGAGTCCGATAGCTGACGAACCAAAATCTATAAAACAGAGATTTAAAGAAAACGAAGTAAGCATTTAATGCTTAGTAAGTTTTGAGCTATGAAATTAAACACAATTATAACGTAACATTGTATAGCTAAATGGATAATTTCACATGTACAATTTCTCAATATCTTACTTATTCCATATTACCAACTTTTATATTCATGCACAAAAGATTAACTTAACCAAAGTCAGGTAGCTCATTTATCGACTGAGTGAGTACTATTTGCAAGGGATCATCTAAATCAATGCATAAACGAAACATACCTCATCGTTAGGATTTCACGAGCATTTTAATTTAAACTATGGCAGCATGATCACTCATTCTCAAGCCAAATACCTTCGGGTTTAACCGGATATAGTTTCTCGCTCAAACGCCTTCCGGACATAGCCGGATATAGTAATTTGCACAAAGGCCTTCGGACGTAGCCTGATATAGCAACTCGCACTAAAGCCTTCGGGACATAGCCCGGATATAGTAACTCGCATTAAAGCCTTCTGGACATAGCCCTGGATATAGTAACTCGCATAAATGCCTTCTGGACTTAGCCTAACTAACAACTCGCACACAAAGGCCTTCGGGACTTAGCCCTGTTAACATCCAAATATTCATGTACATATAAATAAATCAGAACACATCTATTTTTACATTTTCATAATAAGTTTCAAACACAAATTCACGTATTAAGCAACTCCATTTTCGATTCACTAGCCACATACAAACAAATGGTTTAGTTTGCTTTACGACACGATCTCTATACGCATATACGGCTACCCTTCATACGTATAGACTAAGTAACTCATCATATAATTCAAGTAGAATCATCATATCGCCCTATATTTATTATGCTCATACATCATGATTTAATCAAATCGTAAACTAAGTCTCATTACTCAAAACTTACCTCGGATGTTGTCGAACGATTTCACGACGGCTATTCGGCCACTTTTTCTTTTCCCCTATCCAAGTTTGATCCTCTAAGCTCTTGAGCTAAATCAAACAATTTACTTCCCAATCAAGCACAATTATATGGCATTCATACACATTTTTAGAACCCATTCACATGAATTAATTGTTCACCTAAGTCTATCATCATTTCAATTTCATAATTGTATACTTGGTAAGTTACATTAAACAATTATACTTATAGCTTTAATACACTTTATACTAGCCGAATGGTATCATCAAGATGTGCTCAACTCAATTAGCTTACCTTGGCCGAATATTCATGATAAATTTTAGTACCACAATAGCTCAACATTCCAACTCAATAGATTAACACTTATGACCAAAACTATGAATTTCTTATATCCTTACATGTATTTGGATGCATATGTTCAATATAATTTCTTCCTTAATCACACATAATCGACTAGAACAATGGAAGTCTTTAGCAATACTTAATTTAATATCAATTCAAATCAATTATAATACATTTGGGCATTCATTTTATTTATAAACTCAACTACCCAAATCACTCAAACTCCACATTTCATATTCGGCCTTAGCATCAAAATACTAGCCGATTCTTCACACTTTAAAGTCATACACCTATTAAAATCCTAGTTAGTTTAAGCAATCATTCACCTTTGTTTATCTAAAATTAACATGAACAAACACCATCACTCATATAAATTTTCATAGCCGAAAGTCTTAATCCATCCCACAATCAAAAATTTAACATGGGTTACTAATATAACTTAGTATCTCACTCAAGATTAAGCAAAATTTCAAGAATTAATATACTTTCTTACCTTAATGAAAGCTTAAGATAGCCTAACTTCCTTCCCCTTCTTCTTCTTCACATTCGCCAAGGAGAAAGAAAATTTTAGCTTTGTTTTTATCACCTTCAATTTCTTATTACCCAATATCTCTTTTTCTTTTTATTATTTTATAATATAGAAAACCACTAACAAATAAATAAATACATATTTTATGCATATGATCCATCATGGCCGGCCACTACTCCCAATAGTGGAAAATTTGACATGCAAATCCTTGGTTTTTATAACTTGAACTAATAGGTCCTTTTAGATTAACCTAGCATATTTCAAAAGTGTCACTCAATAGTCCTACTAACTAAATTCACATTCAATTGACTAAATCGAAACTTAAACTTTTTACACATTCAAAATTCACATATTTTAGATAGTAAATATTATATTCAAATAATTCGGTGACTCGGTTTAGCGGTCTCGAAACTGCTTTCCGACTAGGGTCACTTTAGGGCTGTCACAACTCTTCCCCACTTAAGAAATTTTCGTCCTCGAAAATCTTACCGGTAAATAGGTTTGGGTATCGCTCTTTCATAGAGTTCTCTGGTTCCCAAGTAGCTTCTTCCATCCCGTGCTTGAGCCATAACACTTTTACTAACTGGAACCTTTTGTTTCGCAACTCTTTCACTTCACGAGCTAGGATACGAATCGGTTCTTCTTCATAACTCATATCGGATTGAATTTCAACCTCGATGGATTAATTACGTGCGATGGATCGATCTATAACGTCAAGCATCGAAACATGAAAGACGCTGTGAATCTTTTCAAGTTCGGGGCAAAACCAATCTATACGCAAATCGACCAATTCGTTCGGATACTTCATATGGCCCTATGAACCTCGGACTCGATTTGCCTTTACGGCCAAATCTAAGTATCTTTTCCAAGGTGAAACTTTAAGAAACACTTTGTCTCCCACCAAACTCAATGTGTTTTCGTTTCAAATCCGCGTATGACTTTTAGCGATCCATGCGCGCCTTCTTGACTTTCACGGATTACTTTTACTTTACTTCTGCTCAAAGATCTTTAATCAAGTCAACTCAAAAATTTTTCTTTCACCGGTTCACCCCAAAACAATGGCGTCATTTACATTTACGCCCGTAAAAAGCCTCGTAAAGTGCCATTTTAATACTCGATTGAAAACTATTGTTATAAGCGAAATTCAATCAAAGGTAAATACCGCTCCATGAACCACTGAACTCGAGGATGCAACATCTCAAAGATATCCTCAAGAATCAAATTATCCGCTCGATTGACCATCGGTTTGTGGATGAAAAGCGGTGCTAAAATGCAACTTGGTACCCAAAGCTTCTTGCAATTTCTCTCCAAAATCGCGAGGTGAATCTCTGATCTCTATCTCGACACAATAGAAATTGGTACCCCATGTAGTCTCACAACTGAGAAACATACAATTCAAATAATTTATCCAATGAAAAATCCGTGACGTGCGGGATAAAATGAGCCGATTTAGTCGATCTATCAACAACAACCCAAATTGCGCCTTTCTTACTTGTAGACAATGGTAACCTGCACACAAAATCCATCGTGACTCGATCCCACTTCCATTCGTGAATCATGATCGGTTGAAGTAAACCCGTAGGCACTTGATGTTCCGCTTCACCGCGACATACAAAAAACACTTCAAACAAAATCGAAATGTCTCGCTTTCATCCCATGCCACCAAAATCGACGTCTCAAATCGTTGTACATTTTCGTACTCCCGGGTGAATTGACATTCGGCTACAATGAGCTTCATTCGTAATCATCGAAATGAGTTCTCAATTTCTTGGAACACATAACCGACTTCAACCTCAAACAATCATCATCATCAATTTGGAACTCGATTCCATATTCGTAACACATTCACTCGTTTTGCAACCAATTCTTTATCGACTTTCTCGAGCTTCACGAATTTGATGCATCCACACCGGTTTGGCCTTTAATTCCGCCACTAACACATTGTCGGATAGAACAGACAAGTATACATTCATCGTTCGTAAAGCAAATAGTGATTTACGACTTAAAGCATCCGCAACCACATTAGCCTTTCCCGGGTGATAGTCAATGACAAGTTCATAATCTTTTAACAACTCGAGCCAACGCTCTTTGTCGTGAGATTTAAGTCTCTTTGGGTCATCAAATATTTGAGACTTTTGTGATCCGAAAATACATGGCACTTCTCACCAAATAAGTAATGTCGCCATATTTTCAAAGCAAAAACGATGGCAGCTAATTCGAGATCATGGGTCGGATAATTTTTCTCATGTGGCTTTAATTGTCTCGACGCATATGCTACAATTCGACCTTCTTGCATTAATACACAACCCAACCCAAGTAGGGAGGCATCACTATAAATGACAAATTCTTTGCCTGATTCTGGCTGCACTAAAATTGGAGCTTTAGTCAAATAAGTTTTCAGTTGATCAAAACTTTTCTGACACTTTTCCGTCCATTCGAACTTAACATCCTTTTGAAGTAGCTTCGTCATTGGCGTGGCTATCATCGAGAAACCTTTTACAAATCTTCGGTAGTAATCAAGAAGTCCCAAAAAGCTTGAACCTCGCAATATTTCTCGAGGCTTCCGCTTAAGTATGGCTGAAATTTTATTCGGATCAACTCAATACCCGTCTGCAGATACCACATGACCCAAAAAAACTAACTTCTCTTAACCAGAACTCACACTTACCGAACTTAGCATATAAATCTTTACTCCGTAAAATTCGCAATACTAATCTCTGTGCTCAAAGATGTTTGGTCTCATCTCTTGAATAGACTAAGATGTCATCAATAAATACAACTACGAACCGGTCCAAATACACCTCAAGATCCGATTCATCAAATCCATAAATATCGCGGGCATTAGTGAGCCCAAACGGCATCACTAAGAACTCATAGTGGCCATATCTCTTTCTCAAAGCGCTTTTAGGTATGTCTCGAATCTCGAACTCGCAGCTTGATAATAACCCGATCTCAAATCTATCTTTGAAAACACCGGCTCCTTTCAGCTTGGTCAAACAAATCATCAATACGCGATAACGGATATTTATTCTTTACCGTCACTTTATTCAATCGACGATAGTCAATGCACAACCTCATGGTTCCGCCCTTCTTTTTCACAAACAATACCGTGCACCCTAAGGTGAGAAACTTGGTCGAGCGAAACCTTTATCCGTCAACTCTTGCAACCGAGCTTTCAATTCCTTTAATTCCGTTGGTGCCATACGATACACGGAGCTATCGAAATCGGTGTAACCCCTGTGTACAAGCTCGATGCCAAACTCTACCTCCCGAACCGGTGGTAAACCCGAATTCTTCAGAAAAACATCGTGGTATTCACAAACCACTGTACAGATTCGAGTTTTTTTTCTAATTCTTTGTCATCCCATACATACGCAAGGTATGTTTCACACCCCCTTTCTTACACATTTCGAGCCAAAGATCGACGATATTATCATTGGCAACCTATTCGAGTCTGTGAGACTCGATTCGTAATCTCGTTACTTTAACATCTCAAATCGATGGTTTTTCTTTTACAATTTACAATTGCATCATGTACGGTCAACCAATCCATACCGAGGATAACATCAAATTCATCAAACGGTAAAAGCATCAAATCGACCGGAAAACAGAAACCCTCGATTACTAGAGGACATTTCTTGCACACTTTGTCGACAAGCACGTAACGACCCAAGGGATTTGACACCGACTTACGAACTCGTGAGACTCAACAGTGTAGAGTCTTATCGACGCTAAGGTTTCACATACATATGAATGAGTAGAACCAGTGGTCTATCAAAGCAATCACATCGTGATCAAAGAGAGTAAAAGTACCCGTAATAACATCTCGCGAAGAGGCATCCTCGCGTGCAGCGATAGCATAAGCTCTAGCTGAGCACGAGCCTCGGGATCTGGTTGTGACATCTCTAGATCCTCTCTCGACCTCCGCTAGCATTCCCGCATTTCTAGATGGTCTACCACGAGCGAGTAGCTCCCGCTTTCCCACTGATTTACATTCTGCTCGGACATTTTCGGAAAATCCTTGATGAAGTGGTCGGTGATCCACACTTATAGCAGAGAGCGGTCATGGAATCTACAACTCCCCAAATGCCATTTACAACAATGTCGACACTCGACTGTCCCCGTCGATCATTTCCCACACCGCAACCAAGTAACTCGTGTACTCACAGGAGGTCGATCGCGATCTCGCCTTGAAAAACCCGAAGTGTCTTTGGATCGGCGAATCATCTCTAAATTTCTTCGATGATCGTTGAAAAGGCTTTCCGATGATCTCTTACGAAACTCTTTGGCTCCCAATTCAGCTTTTCTTTTCTCCTTACCGAGCTCTTGGCTTTGCAAGCTCGCCGACAAGCACTACAAACTCTCTCGATCTCTAAAATGCCAACATACAATTTTATATCTTCATTCAAACCATCTTCAAAACGCTTACACATTATAGCTTCAAGAAATGCATTCTCGAGCGCATCGCTAAGCCTCACAAACTTTCGCTCATAATCAATAACCATGGAACCTTGTTTAAGTTCAAGAAATTCCTTTCGCTTTTGATCAATGAATCTCTGGTGATATACTTTTTCCAAACTCGGTTTGAAAAAACTCCCAAGTTACCCGCTTTTTAGGCACAACAGAATCAACGTATTCCACCAATAGTAGGCGGAATCACGTAATGAGAGAGATAGTACACTTCGCATTCCTGGGTGTGCAAGATAGTTCATCAAGTACCGGATAGTGTTGTCCAACCAAAATTCAGCTTGCTCGGCATCATCTCCGTCTCGTAGCTTTAAATTCATAGCTCCATGCTTTCGGATTCTGCTAATTGGGGGCTTATTTAACCTCATCCGGTCGACACGAGGTACAAAGAAAGGTGAGAGGTATTAGTCGGGAGTGGGGTTGTGGAATACCAGATTAGTTCGAATGTATTGGTTAAACCAATCATTCATCACATTATAAAAGGCTTGTCTAGCCTCATCATTTTGATTGCTCGCAACAGGTTGAGAGTCCATCGGCGCTGTCCCGTGCGCGGGAGCAGGCGCTACACTCTCCACATCGTCAGCTACCGCTCGATTGGGATCGGGATCCATTACTAACATAAACACACATTTAAACTGTCAAAAAAAAAATCACCACACTATCAAATAATTACAAAATGGCATGTATAGCTAGACCCAAACGTATTACGATAGTCCTAGAATCGACTAAACCATGGCTCTGATACCAATAAAATGTAACACCCCGAGCCCGAGACCGTTACCGGGGTTGAAAACGAGGTATTTACGGACTTACTTCATTGGCTTACACAGTTCATTTTTAAAATTTCAGACATGCTGGCTAACTGCATCACGACCACTTTAAAAATCATATCTTGAGTTCCGAAGCTCGAAAACTTAATCTGTAAATTTTCCCTGAAACTAGACTCATGTATCTATATACACATTTTTTTCTAGGATTTTTGATTGGGCCAAACAGTACAGTTTATTAGATTAAGTCTCCCCTGTTACAGGGTTCGACTACACAGACCTTCATGCATTGCAACCTAAATATCTTCCTATACAGGGCTTCAAATCTTATGCCGTTTGTTTCTAAAGAAACTAGACTCAACAAGGAATCTGCACATATGGGGCATGACTTCTAATTATCTTTGGTTAATTTATAGCAAATTTTCAAAGTCAAAACAGGGGATCCAGAAATCGCTCTGGCCCTGTTTCATGAAAACCTAAATATCTCTTAACATATGACTCATTTGACCGTTTCGTTTCTTCCATAAGAAAGTAGATTCATCAAGGTTCGATTACATAATTTATTCACTAATTAACTCCATTCTTACAAATTTTAGCGATTTTTCAAATTTACCCCATTGATATTGTCAACATCTAACTTTAGGGTAGACTTCATCTATTGCCTAGTTTCCATGATTTAACTAATCCAATAGCATACATAACACAATTTATAACCGTGATTAACCATCCCAATGGTCGATCATTGCCAAAACATATCCGTATTTCTCGATAACCATATACATACACGATGATTATAACATTATGATTCGAATATGAACATAAGCCATTTTCGCATGGCTAACCAAATTTATACAATTCCAAAAGGTGTATGACCATAACAAAAAGGGGTAGTCCTATACATGCAATTTCAAAGTTCAACCAAAAAAAATATACCAAAAAGGAGCGTTGATAGTGTAGACGACTTCAATTTCAAAAATCCCAGTCCGATAGTGACGAACCAAAATCTATAAAACAGAGATTTAAAGAAAACGGTAAGCATTTAATGCTTAGTAAGTTTTGAGCTATGAAATTAAACACAATTATAACGTAACATTGTATAGCTAAATGGATAATTTCACATGTACAATTTCTCAATATCTTACTTATTCCATATTACCAACTTTTATATTCATGCACAAAAGATTAACTTAACCAAAGTCAGGTAGCTCATTTATCGACTGAGTGAGTACTATTTGCAAGGGATCATCTAAATCAATGCATAAACGAAACATACCTCATCGTTAGGATTTCACGAGCATTTTAATTTAAACTATGGCAGCATGATCACTCATTCTCAAGCCAAATACCTTCGGGGTTTAACCGGATATAGTTTCTCGCTCAAACGCCTTCGGGACATAGCCGGATATAGTAATTTGCACAAAGGCCTTCGGGACGTAGTCTGGATATAGCAACTCGCACTAAAGCCTTCTGACATAGCCCTGATATAGTAACTCGCATTAAAGCCTTCGGGACATAGCCCGGATATAGTAACTCGCATAAATGCCTTCTGGACTTAGCCCGAACTAACAACTCGCACAAAGGCCTTCGGACTTAGCCCGTTAACATCCAAATATTCATGTACATATAAATAAATCAGAACACATCTATTTTTACATTTTCATAATAAGTTTCAAACACAAATTCACGTATTAAGCAACTCCATTTTCGATTCACTAGCCGCATACAAACAAAGATGGTTTAGTTTGCTTTACGACATGATCTCTATATGCATACGGCTACCCTTCATAATGTATAGACTAAGTAACTCATCATATAATTCAAGTAGAATCATCATATCGCCTCTATATTTATTATGCTCATACATCATGATTTAATCAAATCGTAAACTAAGTCTCGTTACTCAAAACTTACCTCGAGATGTTGTCGAACGATTTGACGGCTATTCGGCCACTTTTTCTTTTCCCTATCCAAGTTTGATCCTCTAAGCTCTTGAGCTAAATCAAACAATTTACTTCCCAATCAAGCACAATTATATGGCATTCATACACATTTTTAGAACCCATTCACATGAATTAATTGTTCACCTAAGTCTATCATCATTTCAATTTCATAATTGTATACTTGGTAAGTTACATTAAACAATTATACTTATAGCTTTAATACACTTTATACTAGCCGAATGGTATCATCAAGATGATGTGCTCAACTCAATTAGCTTACCTTGGCCGAATATTCATGATAAATTTTAGTACCACAATAGCTCAACATTCCAACTCAATAGATTAACACTTATGACCAAAACTATGAATTTCTTATATCCTTACATGTATTTGGATGCATATGTTCAATATAATTTCTTCCTTAATCACACATAATCGACTAGAACAATGGAAGTCTTTAGCAATACTTAATTTAATATCAATTCAAATCAATTATAATACATTTGGGCATTCATTTTATTTATAAACTCAACTACCCAAATCACTCAAACTCCACATTTCATATTCGGCCTTAGCATCAAAATACTAGCCGATTCTTCACACTTTAAAGTCATACACCTATTAAAATCCTAGTTAGTTTAAGCAATCATTCACCTTTGTTTATCTAAAATTAACATGAACAAACACCATCACTCATATAAATTTTCATAGCCGAAAGTCTTAATCCATCCCACAATCAAAAATTTAACATGGGTTACTAATATAACTTAGTATCTCACTCAAGATTAAGCAAAATTTCAAGAGTTAATATACTTTCTTACCTTAATGAAAGCTTAAGATAGCCGAACTTCCTTCCCCTTCTTCTTCTTCACATTCGGCAAGGAGAAAGAAAATTTTAGCTTTGTTTTTATCACCTTCAATTTCTTATTACCCAATATCTCTTTTTCTTTTTATTATTTTATAATATAGAAAACCACTAACAAATAAATAAATACATATTTTATGCATATGATCCATCATGGCCTACCACTACTCCCAATAGTGGAAAATTTGACATGCAAATCCTTGGTTTTTTATAACTTGAACTAATAGGTCCTTTTAGATTAACCTAGCATATTTCAAAAGTGTCACTCAATAGTCCTACTAACTAAATTCACATTCAATTGACTAAATCGAAACTTAAACTTTTTACACATTCAAAATTCACATATTTTAGATAGTAAATATTATATTCAAATAATTCGGTGACTCGGTTTAGCGGTCCCGAAACCGCTTTCCGACTAGGGTCACTTTAGGGCTGTCACACAATCCAAGTCCATGGAATCGTCCATGGGCGTCAGGCAACCTATCAGTCCCTTCCTTACGAGTATTCGCGCACTCGCAAGACTACCGTAGTCAAACTTTCAGCTTTTCGGCATTTCAGCTTTTCGGCATTTCGGCATTTCAGCTTTTGCCGATTCATAGTGTGTGTGCAGTGTATGTACACACCTGGTAAGTAAGCGTGATGCGATCTCCTTAGCCCCAAACCTTGGACGATAAGTATAACAACCCCTTCTTAAATCTCTAACCACGATCAACTCCTAGATCTGCACCAATCTTAACTATTAAAACAGAATAATATGTGACTCGTATCCAACACAAGTTCCCTTACCTTAACTATGAACAATTGACCACCTTAGTCAATGGGAGAGGAATACTTTCCAAGATCGCGAACACCTAAAGAGCAGTTTCGGCAGAGAGCTAAGGACCGAGATCCAATACTAATTCCCTACCACAGTCGATTAGAAAGAGTAAGGGACAATATTCGATACTTAGCAAAGAAAACTGATTGGAAGAGTAACACTTACACTAGATTCGGTCAAAGAGTATTCGGCTCTAGAGATCTGAATGGCACAATTGCTTATTCGGCACCAAGAGAGAGAGGAAGAAGAATCGGCTAAACCCAAAAGTGAAACAAAAAAATTGTCACAAGAAAAATAAAAGGAGAACAAGGGTTTTCGACTTTTGGAGAAATTAGCAGAAAGAAAAGGAAGAAAACAAAAGGGTTTTTAGCTTTTAGGGAAAAGGGTTTTCGGTAACAGGGTGAAAGAAATTCGGCGCTAGTCTGGTAACCCTGCATTTGGCACTTATTTATAGCTCTTATAGCCGAATTACCTGGCCCTCAGTTCCCCGTTTGGCTCCATCACTTCCCCCTTCTCATCTCCTCGTTTTTCTCCCTGATAACCCCTTGATCCTTTCCTTAATTTTCTCTACTGAACGCTCCCCCTAGAGTCTATCTTCATGCCACTTCCAACCTTTTAGAAGGCTAAAATTAAACTCCTAAAAATACTAAGATAGGATTCGAACCTTGGACCTCCTTGCTAGCTATTAACGCCACCTCCCTACACTCTAAGTGGCGTCACTTAGTCATTCCACCACAAGGCTTTTTGATGTTATTTTCCCCTATCTTTATTTAAAACCCCAACTACTTGCCAACCCTAATTCTTTTAATAATTAAATTATAATTTCTTCTACCTCCTAATTCGAACTCAAACCTTGTCCAAGACCTACCTTTGCGTAATTAACACTTAACCGGGATTACTAAGCACAAAAAGAAAAAATTAAGATTTCGAGATTTTTAGGTTTCGGGATTTTTGGGGTGTTAGAGTTCTCTCACACTGACCCCGTTCTTAGACACGTTCCAAATGCTCTTGGAAAGGCTCAAACTTTCTATCAAACATGCGCTCCATTTCATGCATGAGGGCTTGGAGTGTTAAATCGAGCACTCCTCCTCCAGTTGAAACATTTCGAACAGGACGAAGACCACCGCCCTCCGCCACATTTTGTTCCAGGCTTCGAGACACGAAAATTTAAATCCTCACCACAAAACCTCACGTAACTCACAAAGAAAAGCAAAGATGACACTCCACTTATGTTTGCACTCAAGACTGGCTTTTTCAATCACTTTAATGATCTCACAACTCTCGTGCTTTTTACCACTCGATTCTCCTCTCACAGTTCGAAGAAGACTAGTTTAGACTTAGAAGCAAGATTAGGGGCCGTGTAACACCCCAAACCCAGCCTAGACATTATGGCCGAATCTGCAATGTCATGTTGTAGTGTACTTCAAAAAACATGGCTCCATTGAAAAATCCATTCTACGTTAAAACCTCGTTATGAACTTTACGAAAATTTAGAATATCTTGTCTAATGTTAAAACTTAAGTTGTTTTAGCAAATTGTTAATCATATTAGATTTTTGTTGCATTTAAAAATCATTGTTTTTTGCAGAAGCTTTTTAAAATGTGTTATAATAGCGTGGTGTTTTGAAAAGCATTTATCTCTTTGTAAAACCGCGACCTACTGCTAACAGATACGATTCTGAGTAAATAAATCTCCAAATCAAAATAAAACTTAAAGAGGCCTTATTACAAAACAAATACCCAAATAAAATTACTTATATATTAAAAGTTTAAATGGAAGCAAAAACGGTTGTATGGCCACCATCGAGTCTCTCACAGAACTGATCCGCCGAAGGGTTACCTGCGCAGAAAAGCAGAAGAGTGTGTTTATGAAAACTCAGTGTGTAATCCCTTAACAACAATTAGACATACAGTAGGTAGTTACAGTCTGGGCCTAAGCCCATTTCAGTAGCAGTTCAATCTCAGTTAGGGCCTTAGCCTATTACAGTATCAGTTTTAGTGTAGGCATTAGCCTATTTCAGTAATAGTAACAGAATGCAATTAGAAATCCTACCCATCCATCCTCTACACTCCACTCCGTCCAAACCTGCACTTCATGTGGGGATAAAATCAACCCACCCATCCCTACACTCTAAAATATAGCACCTGTTGCGGCAGTAGATAGTATATGCAGCAAAGCTGCCAGTACTGTACACTTCCTCCAAATGTAGTAAACCCATCCCCATATAATATGTCATGTCATAATATCATACGTGTATGCAACATGTCATGCTCAATTGCAGTCATACATATCACAGGGGTATATCAGTCATTTTACCTCATAGGGGTATAACAGACATTTTACCTCATAGGGGTGTAATAGTCAATTTGTCAAATTGGGGTCTAGGTATACTTACCGACCCAACAGTAGGTCCACAATCATCTTGGGCGACCTGTGCAACCTTAACAATCAAATGGTAAAAATAGGCCTAAGGCCCATATTGTGGCCCATGTGGGCCCATACGCCCGTATGGCCCATAAAGCACAAAAAATAGCCTTGGCCGTGCGCATTACACAGCCTAGCCCAATAATCTCCATACGTCTATGTGGTTTACCCGTGTGGGGCCCACACAGCCCAAAATGGCCTAAGCCCATGGAACCGCTCATGGTGGCCTCTACGATGAAATGCCCACGTTTTATGCGTTCGAATTAACACACGAGCGAGCGCATGCTCGTGTAGCGTTAATAGTCATACTTTTTCAGCTTTTGCCGATCTACATCTATAGCAGTGTGGTTACACACCTGTTTGCAAAAAGTGCTAGAAGTCTATGAGCACCAACCTACATTCATTTAAGGCATACAATCAGCCATTTGACAATAGGTTAAATTATCCTCCTTATTAATACTTAATCCCAAAATATTAGATACTTGCTTTGATTGAACGAATGTGGTTTAGTTCGCTAAACCGCTGACGAAGGTTAATACCACCCTCCTAGTAGAATAACTGCATTACCAGCGAAATCCACTAATAAAGATTACATAACACAAGGCTTGAATCCACATATTGGCTTTATTGAAAACATAAAACCAGAGATAGAGGAAAGATAAGGCAATCAGTCAACACCCTACAACACAAGCCATGCATCCAAGATCAACACGTGATAAATAAGGCCAAGTTACCTATAATCGAGTGCAGAGAGATACTTGATTGCTTCAATAACACTTCTAAGCACCTTTACTCCTTGAGAAATTCTAAGAATCGAAAGGAGCACCACCAATAATAGAGAGGAGGTGAGAAATGTCAATAAGAGAAGAAAAGGGAAGAAAGGTCAAAAGGGCAGAAGCAAAACAGGGACTTGCCATATAATATTCAATAAACATATGCCTGTTCAAGGAAAAAGGAAGAAAGGAGGAAGGAAACCGGTAGGGAAGTAAACAAGATTGCCCAAAATCGAAACAACAGAGAAGGGAAAGAAACAATATTCGGTAACATAATAGACCAACACGGTGGAGGAAGAAGGAAAAGACTTGAAGAAAATGCAACACAAAAAACCCCCTACAATATTCGGCCAAGGTATGGGGAAATGGAGAAAAGAAGAGAATCGGGTAGACCCAAGAGCAAAAAGCCAAACAGTTTCAGAGAGGAGAAGGGAGGAATCAACAAGGGGAAAAAAAAACCCAAAATGCAATCCTGAAAGCACAAACGAAAACACCCAAAAACTCCCTTGGCACCACTTGATTTCCAAAGAAAAAAACCAAAAAAAGTGAAAAAAACTTACCAAAACCAAACTCAATAAGTGCCTAGAGTCCCCAAACCGCACAACACTCCCTCTCTCCTCAACTCTCCATGATCACCTCCTCAAAATCCTCTATAAATCTCTCCACCGATCACCCTCTATCCAATCCCCACCATTTTCTCCTCAATTTCGGCTATACACTCCCCACTCAAACACTCAAACCATCCAAGCATCAGAGTTCTACTAACATACAACCTCTTACACGGTACAGCAACAAAATAAATACTCCTTTGCGCTCTACAAAACTTGAACCCCAGTCCTCAGGCAAACACCACATGCCACCTATCCCTTAGACTAGCAGGCATTTTATGACATGCTTTACCCGAATTTATTTAAAAAGCCTACCGATTAGAGACAGGGTTTAATCAAGTAAAAACTAAAACTTTGTACAAGCCAAAGCTCGAACTCAGGACTCATTCAATAGTTCTCAGGACACTTAACCACTAAAGCAAGCATACATTTATGCAACTCAACAACAAAAATAAATGCTTAGATTTTGGGGCGTTACAACTCTACCCCTCTAAAAAAAATTTTTTGCCTCGAAATTTACTTGATCAAAATAGGCGAGGGTATTATTATCGTATCGCCTCCTTGGGTTCCCACGTGGCCTCTTCAGAGTTGTAATTGTGCCAAAGTACCTTAACCAGTGGGATAGACTTCTTCCTTAACACTTCTACATCATGCTCTAGAATATGAATCAATTTTTCCTCGAAAGTTAGATCTGGCCTAACCTCAATCTCCTCAATCGAGATAACATGCATAGGATCAGAGCAGTAACACCTCAGCATAGAGACGTGGAACACATCATGAATCTGGTCCAACTCTGGAGGTAATTCAAGTTGATAGGCAACCAGTCCCACACGCTTCAGTATGCGGTAAGGCCCAATGAACCTAAGGCTTAGCTTGCCCTTCCGTCCAAACCTTAGTACCTTCTTTCATGGCGAGACCTTGAGAAAAATGAAGTCCCTCACAGAATATTCAATCTCCTTACATTTCAGATCTACATACGACTTATGTCTGTTTGATGCTGCCTTCAGTCTATCACTAGTTAGCCTAACTTTATCCTCGGTATCAGAAATCAATTCAGGGCCCAGAATACGTCGCTAGCCTAACTCAGTCCAACACGAAGGAGTACGACACCTACGACCATATAGTACCTCATAAGGTGCTATCTATATGCTAAACTGGTAGCTATTATTATATGCAAACTCTGCTAGTAGCAAATAGTCCTCCCAACTGCCTCAGAAGTCAATCACATAACTCTTTAACATGTCCTCCAGTATCTTAATCACCCTCTCTAACTGACCATCTGTATGAGGATGGAACGCAGTACTGAAGTCCAACCTTGTACCCAAAGCCTTGTGTAACTTTTTCCTTGGAATGCAGTCTTGAAAAATTCCTAGGTTAACCGGTCGGGTTAAGTACCCTCTTTAACTGTAAGCCACCATTGATAGGCTTCATCTCGTAGCAACAACACTGCACCTTTTAGTTTCTGCTCTGGGGTGCAGTCAAGGTCATCCATGATCCTCTCTGTGGCCTCAATCCAATATTCATCCACATTAGGGGAAACTCCAGCGATACCCCCTAAAAATCTCAACCCCATTAGACTGGAGTCGTTCCGTAACTGACCCACGGCCTACAGAACCAGTATTAGGCCCAACGACCCTTTTCAAAATTTGTAACATAGCCTGGGATAGTGCGTTCTCCCCAGCTGCACGATCGTGTGACCCAGTCTCAGTCACAGGTGAAGCTAGTGCCTCACTAGCTTCAACGTTAGGGATATGGCCCGATGCTGAAGACCCAGCCCGAGCACCTCCACGGCCTCCGCCACGGCCTCTTGTACCCTTTCCACGAGTACCTCTGGTGCTCATTATCGATTTGGGTATTATCTTAATTATAAATTTTATGCATCAGTTTACAGTTCTAGTGTTTATTACAGGATATTTTATGCAAAATATTATTAGTAATTCAGAGTTTTATTTTCGCAGATCGCAGCCTTACTATAGTTTTATGTTACCCTAAATAGAGTATTTCAGTACGGTCTATTGCCTATAGTAGTCTCAGTGTTTTAATTTAAAACAAGCAGTAGTTTCAGAGAACTTACAGGATCGGCACCGAAATCTCGGTGTACTACACATTCAATAAAACATTTCCAAATATTTCAAATCCTTTGAAACTTTTTGAAAATTTAAGTTTAAAAGAAACCTAAATCCATAGTCGAGTTTTATAACCTAGCTCTGATTCCACTAAATGTAACACCTTAAACTTAGCCTAGACGTTATGACTGAATCTGCGATGTTATCTAATGTTAAAACTTAAGTTGGTTTAGCAAATTATGGTTTAGCAAATTGTTAATCATATTAGATTGTTATTGCATTTTAAAATAATTGTTTGTTGCAGAAGCTTTTTAAAATGTATTACAATAGCGTGGTGTTTTGAAAAACATAAATCTCTTTAGAAACCTGTGGCCTACTGCTAACAGATACGATTCTGAGTAAACATATCCCCAAATCAAAATAAAACTTAAAAAGGCCTTATTACAAAACAAATATCCAAATAAATTTACTTATATATTAAAAGTTTAAATGGAAGCAAAAACGGTTGTGTGGCCACCATCGAGTCTCTCGCAGCACCAATCCGCCTAAGGGTTACCTGCGCAGAAAAGCAGAAGGGTGAGTTTATGAAAACTCAGTATGTAATCCCTTAACAACAATCAGACATATAGTAGGCAGTTACAGTCTAGACCTAAGCCCGTTTCAGTAGCAGTTCAATCTCAGTCAGGGCCTTAGCCCATTAGAGCATCAGTATCAGTGTGGGCCTTAGCCCATTTTAGTAACAGTAACAGAATGTAATTAGAAATCCAACCCATCCATCCTCTACACTCCACTCCATCCAACCCTGCACTCCATGTGGGGATAAAATCAACCAACCCATCCCTACACTCCAAAATATAGCACCGGTTGTGGCACTAGACAATATATGCAGTAGAGCTGCCAATATAGTACACTTCCTCCAAATATAGTAAACCTATCCCCATGCAATATGTCATGTCATAATATCATACATGTATGCAACATGTCATGCTCAATTACAGTCATACATATCACAGGGGTATATCAGTCATTTTACCTCATAGGGGTATAACAGACATTTTACCTCATATGGGTGTAATAGTCAATTCGTCAAATTGGGGTCTAGGTATACTTACCGGCCCAACAGTAGGTCCACAGTCGTCTTGGGTGACCCGTGCAACCTTAACAATCAAATGGTGAAAATGGGCCTAAGGCCCATATTGTGGCCCGTGTAGCCCACAAAACCCAAAAAATGGCCTTGGCTGTGTGAATTACACAGCCTAGCCCAATAATCTCCACACGTCCGTATAGTTTATCCCTGTGGGGCCCATGAGCCTGTGGGGCCCACACGGCCCATTTTGGCCCAACGTGACCCAAAACGGCCTAAGCCCATGGAATCACTCATGGTGGCCTCTACGATCAAATGCTCATGTTTTATGCGTTTCGATTACCACACAAGCGAGCGCATGCTTGTGTAGCGTCAATAGTCATACTTTTTCGGCTTTTGCCGATCTACGTCTACAGTAGTGTGGTTACACACCTGTTTGCGAAAAGTGCTAAAAGTCCACGAGCACCAGCCTACATTCATTCAAGGTATTCAATCAGCTGTTTGACAATAGGGTAAATCACCCTCCTTATTAATACTTAATCCCAAAATATTAGATACTTGCCTTGATTGAACAAATGTGGTTTAGTTTGTTAAACCGCTGACGAAGGTTGACACCACCCTCATTGTCGAATAACTGTATTACCAGCGAAATTCATTAATAAAGATTGCATAACACACGGCTTGAATCCACATATTGGATTTATTGAAAACATAAAACCAGAGATAGGGGAAAGATAAGGCAATCGGTCAACACCCTACAACACAAGCCATGTATCCAAGATCAACACGTGATAAATAAGGCCAAGTTACCTATAATCGAGTGCAGAGAGATGCTTGATTGCTTCAATAACACTTGTAAGCACCTTCACTCCTCGAGAAATTCTAAGAACCGAAAGGAGCACCACTAATAATAGAGAGGAGGTGAGAAACGGCAATAAGAGAAGAAAAGGGAAGGAAGGTCAAAAGGGAAGAAGCAAAACATGAACTTACCACACAATTTTCGATCAACGTATGCTTGTTCGAGGAAAAAAGAAGAAAGGAGAAAGGAAATTGGTAGGGAAGTAAACAAGATTGCCTAAAACTGAAACAAGACAGAAGGGGACAACACAATAGACCAACACGGTGGAGGAAGAAGGAAAAGACTTGGAAAAAATGCAACACGAAAAACCCCCTACAATATTCAGCCAAGGTATGGAGAAATGGAGAAAAGAAGAGAATCGACTAGACCCAAGAGCAAAAAGCCGAGCAGTTTTAGAAAGGAGAAGGGAGGAATCGGTAAGGGGAAAAGAAAACCCAAAATGCAATTCCGAAAGCACAAACGAAAACACTCCAAAACTCTCTAGGCACCAGTCAGTTTCCAAAGAAAAAACAACCAAAAGAAGTGACAAAACTTACCAAAACTGAACTCAATGAGTGTCTAAAGTCCCCAAACGGCACAACACTCCCTCTCTCCTCAACTCCCCATGATCACCTCCCAAAATCCTCTACAAATATCTCCACCGATCACCCTCTATCCAATCCCCACCATTTTCTCCTCAATTTTAGCTATACACTCCCTACTCAAACACTTAAACTGTCCAAGCATCAGAGTTTCACTAATATACAACCTCTTACACAATACAACAGTGAAATAAATACTCCTTTGCGCTCTACAAGACTTGAACCCCAATCCTCAGGCAAACACCACACACCACCCATCCCTTAGATTAACAGGCATTTTATGACATGTTTTACCCGATTTTATTTAAAAAGCCTACTGACTAGAGACAGGGTTTAATCAAGTAAAAACCAAAACTTTGTACAAACAAAGGCTCGAACTCAAGACTCCTTCAACACTTCTCAGGACACTTAACCGCTGAAGTAAGCATGCATTTATACAACACAACAACAGAAATGAATGCTTAAATTTTGGGGCATTACAGGTCAGCTTCAAAGGGTTGCAAAGGATAAAAAATTGGTGTACGTGTTAGGTGGGCTGAAAGAAAAAATATGGGTTCTCAAGTTTGGCGAAATGGATTGTTTTGGACAGAAATGAAATTTGATGATTGGGAAAATTTTTTTTTTTATAATTCTGACTTTTTTTTTAAAAAAACTTTTTTAAGAACTTACTCCGGTGCTGCTATGAATATCCGTACTCCTCGATTTTTTTATCTCTAATACCAAAAGATACGATCTCGTCTCATGAGTTTATTTCGAATCGTAGTGTTGCCCGATCGTGAAATAGAAAAGTTTTATTCAATTTGGAGTTGAGTGCATCCGGCTAAGTGCAGGCTAAAGCAAAGATGGTTTTTAAGTGTTTTGGAATAGTCTAGGTGAATATTTCGGTTAAACAAAGAAAAATAAGATAACTTTGAAATGAATAATTCAGATGGATGGAAAAAGGCTTAAGGTCCAAGAAAGAACCAATACTATAAGGAGTATTGACCTAAACTTATATTGACTTCTAAGGTGGAAAGGTTGATAGTTAAAAAGGACCTTGACCCACTATCTATGAAGAGGTAGGAACCAAAGGTATCGGGGTTGAACGCCACTCTCAAAAAGTGATAAGTTCACAAGGGAAACAAGTTGGACGCCACTAGCAATGCTAGATATGTCAGCTTGAGTCTTAGAAGAACAATGAGAGTTGAATTAAACTCATAATGATGTAAAAATTCATAAAAGTATCAAAAGTTTTCTTAATCAAAATAATGTCTACTTACAATCTATTTATGGGAACTATTATGACTATTTGAATGCCTATTTGTGACCTTTCACCTTCAGTAATTAACTAAGGTTATTACAAGCTTTAATTTCATTTTTAACTCATGTAGGAAATCCAATGGTCATGTCTCTTCATTTGCAAAACCCCAAACCCGGCCTAGATGTTATGGCCAAATCTGCCAATGTCACATTGCAGTGTTTTTCAAAAAAGGGTGATATCATCGAAAAACCTCTTCCTTATTTATCTTTGTTGTGAGTTCTTAGTGATAATTCTAAAACATTTTATTTAATTTCCAAAAATGTGTCGTTTGTTGAAGTGTTAACCTTATTAAATTGTTATTAATTTTAAAACAATATCTCTTGCGCAAGCTTTTGAAATATGTTGCGTAACCGCGATTATTTGAAAAGCATTTATCTTTTGAAAACCCATGTCCTACTGCTAGCAAATATAAATCAATATAAATAAAACCCCAAATTAAAGATTTAAAAATTTAAAGAGGCCTTATTATATAAAAACACCCAAATAAAACTACTTATAAATTAAAAGTAAAATATGGAAGCGTAAGCTGTTGTGTGGCCACCTTCGAGTCCCTCGCAGCACCGATCCGCCTAAGGATTACCTGCGCAGATAAGCAAAAGGGTGAGTTTATGATAACTCAGTGTGTAATCCCCTAATAAACAAACAGTCAAACATACAGTGAGCAAATACAGTCTGGGCCTAAGCCCATATCAGTGACAGTTCAGTTTTAGTTAGGGCCTTAGCCCAATATAGTAACAGTATCAGTGTGGACCATAGCCCATTTCAGTGACAATAACAGTACATATATGCAATCAGAAATCCTACCCAACCAGCCTTTACACTCCACTCTGTCTAGCCCTACACTTCATGTGGGGATAAAATCAACCCACCCATCCCTACACTCCAAAATACCACTGATTGCGGCATTAAACAGTATTTGCAGCAAAGTTGCCAGTATAGTACACTTCCTCTAATCATAATAACCCATCCCCATGCAACATATCATGCGTCATGTCATAGTATCAAACATGTATGCAATATATATAAAATGGCATGCTCGATTACAATTATACATCTCATAAAGGCATAATAGTCATTCTATCACATAAGGGCATAATAGTTATTCTATCAATTTGGGGGGTTAGGTATACTTACCAATCAGCAGTAGGTCCATAGTCATCTTGGGTGACCCGTGCAACCTCAATAGTTAAACAATGAAAATGGGCCCAAAGCCCATAATGCGGGCCCATGTGGGCTACACGGGCCAGAAATGGCCTTGGCAGTGTAAACTACACAACCTGGCCTAATATTCTCCACACGTCCGTTTTAGTCTACCATGGCCCAAATCGACCTTAGGCCATGAAGTCGCTCTTGGCCGGCCTCTACGTGCTTACGCCCCTGTTTAGGCATACAAACTATCACACGAGCGAGCGCACGCCCATGTAGCGTCGACGGTCGCTTATTCTGACTTTTGCCGATATACGATAAGGGGCAGTATTTTGACACACCTGATAGGATTCCAGATACGAATGCTCCTGCGATATCTCGCACCTAAACAAATGACAATTTTGTGCCCATCATTAGTCATACCTAGAACCGATCATACAAGGACAATCCCCAACCGAAATCATTAACGATACTTACTTTCACTATTTCAACCAATGTAGCCTACAAATCCGCAGATAAACCAAGTTCGATCCAATTCGATGCTGCCAACAAGGTTTAATCACAACAGAGAGTTAGAACTCTTACCCCATTTAACAATAGAAACTACATCCTCGCCTATTACCGAAAGACTTTCCAAATCCATGAGAAACAGGAGTTGAGCGCAAGGGAATAATAGATTCGGCAAAGAGTAAAGGAGGATTGAACTGAAACTGTAAATAGAGGGGAGTGTAACGACAAATATAGGAAAAAAAGAGAAAAGTCGAAAGGGGAAGAAGCAAAGTAAGGACTTAACTATTAATATTTAGCCAACACACGCCTCTAAGGAAATGAGTGCACCCACCGATTGTTAGAGAACAGCTGCCAAACCGAAAATAGAAATAGAGGGAGTAAGGGATGATGTATGCAGCCAGAGTACCAAATGAGAAGAGATAATAAGAGAAAGAAAAGAGAAGAGAGGGGAGAGAAGAAGTATTCGGTAACCACACAAAGGGAGAAAAGAATCGAGCGGGAGAAAAGAGAGAGAGTATTCAGCCAAAGCAAAACGATTGAAACCTCACTAAGGGGTGAAGCTAGGAAATAAATCGGGACAGTAGCAAAACTCAATATGCGGCAATGAGAGAAGGGAAAGAAAAATAGTAATGGGACTACAACTAGATGATAGTGACGACAACAAAATGGATGAAGAATGGAAGGGAACAGTTAAGATACGGCTAGGGGACAACAACCAAACCAATGGCACAATCGGAATAAAGAAAAGGGCTTGAGGAAGAGAGAAAAGGAGGGGAGGGGAAAAGAAATGACAAAGGTAGCAAAGAATTCAACAAAGGAGAGAATAGGTGACTGAAAGTTGAGGGAACAAGAGTCCAAACCAAAATTTTTGTGGAAGAATCCCATTTCCGCACCACTACTTCCTCAATCCCTTGATGCACTCCTCAAAAGTCTCCTCCAATCTCTCAACCATCAAATTTGAACTCCCACCAAACTCTTCAATGTTTCGATCAAACCAAAACACTCCCATAGCACCAGCAATAAAATAAAACACCTCAATGTGCCTTCCAGCACTCGAACCTGAGACCACAAGTAAACACAACACGCCACCTATCCCTTAAACCAGCAGGCCCTTTTTGACATAAAATACCCACATTTATTTGAAAGCCTACTGATTAGAGATAGAGGTTTATCTATTTAGAAACAAACTTTTGCACAAGCCAAGGCTTGAACCCAAGACTTCTTAGACTCTTCCCAGGACACTTAACCACTGAAGCAAATACACTGTTGTGTTACTTTCTTGTACGACTAAACATTTATGTGTAGCCTCCTAATTGTTCCCATGCTCAAGACCTAATACTTCTAAGCCCAAAATTCAGGGTGTTACATCATTTGTTCCTATTATAGATGAAAAGGCATGACTCTATCCGTTAATGAAGACTTAATGTGTTCTTATTGTGCTTAGTTAATGTCCCTTCAACTCCCTTGTAATCGAATCTTAAAGCTTCTGTAACTTCCTCTTTTAATGGTGTCATAATGAAGGAAAAAGACTCCAAAAAATTATCAGACTTGAAAAGACATTCTTGGTCCATTTAAAAGGCCACCATAATGAGCTTTGAGTGCTTCAATATCCAACAAAAATGTTCTTTTTATGCACCAGCAATTAAGTGACCAAATGCACACTCTTTTATGCCAAAACTGAACAGCCATTTGAATGTGACAATATTTGATTCTTCTTGGCAAACGAACAGCCCTATTGTCGCTTTAAAATATGTGTCCAACCTTTTGAACTTTCCTACAACAAAAATTTAATACAAAATTAATTTTATTTAAGAAAATTAAACACACTATAACTTATGCATTAAAAAGTAACAGCCAAATTAAATAACATTCTAATACAAACAAATAAGATGTTTAAATGCATAGTTTAATTAAGATGAAAACTAAATGAACAAATGAGTTACTTAATGCATGACTTAACTTAATGATGCAAACTTAACTAACATGAAAGTTACATAATGCATGACTTTATTAAATGCAGAACACATATTAATGATGTTCAAACTATGACATAATTAAAGACCCATATTAATGATGTTCCAACTATGACATATTTAAATACACAAACTAAAATAACTAAAATGGATTGAAATTCTTATTTCCAGTAACAAAATATTGCTAAGTTAAAAACGAGCTGGAGTTGAGCTCAATGGGCTATAAATGAACAATATAGTCTTGTAGAAGGTTGTAAGGCTTGCTCGAGTGACTTGTCCACGTTCGTTCAATGAGCCCAACAACATTTTCTCCCCATACTCGATCAACTAAAGTCAAAACAGCCTCTTTGAATCTTCTGGCTCAAGCTCTAGTTATCGATCCTAAGGGCAACTCCAAAGGTCCTTTGTCAGCCCTTGATGAGTCTCGGGGCTTGGCCGTAACAACACCACCATCTCATGTCACACATAATACAAATGAAATCATTATTAAGGGTATGTCTTCCCATTTAACATTCGTATTGGTTTAAAGTCAATCATACTCTTAAGTCATTCGTACATGCTAAACATCCGTCAAATGGTCTTATAATAATAATTAAACATGCATAGGGTCCATTTAGCAAAATTTCCAAAACAAGTACGTAGTTATCGATACTGGAACATGGGTATCGATATTTTCTTTAAATGGTATTGATATCGTATAAAAAAGTATGTCCAATTTTGTTACATGTTTATTGTATCCTAATTGTGTGTTTAATATGTCCTAAAGGTACACCAATGGTCGACCAGCTTGGGGAACAACTGTGACTATTCAAAGGGGCCATCCAACTACTTGAAGATACATGGAATCGGTCACTTAAAGGCTAATTCATGAAGGCATTTCTATGGTCATTTGAAGATAAATGTTTGGAATAATTTCATTCATGAACAAGCAACTCAAGAGGCAATTCATCTCCCTTTTTCATGCATGAATATTTGACCATTAAAGGGTACGTAAAGGAACCATTTCTTGTTGATGCATGTGCATGAATGTTCCAGCCAAACTAATTGCTTGAGATGAACAAACATTTGCTTAAAGGATATGTAACACCCATATCCCACCTCCGTTGTTGGATTAAGGATCGAAGTGTTACAAAACCAAACAAAACAAATTATCTTGAGTCAAAACAAAAATTCAATTAATTTATAAACATATATCAATTCACAGAATAAATATTCACATGAGCCATAATCTAGGTTTACGAGGCCCTAAAATTAGTTTGAAAGTAATCAGGGATAAAAATGAATCAAAACATAAATTTTAGAAAAAACTTAAAAATTTGGAAAACAGGGGCCATACGGCCTTATGGCCAGGCCGTGTGACACAGCATAGACCCTATGAGCATTTGAAGTAGGGATACACGACCGTGTCCCAGCCCGTGTCATATACCGTGTAAATCACTGACTTGATACACACGACCATGTCTCAGCCTATTGAAAAGATAATTGGGTTATATGTGTTTGAATCTATATACCGTATTGGAAATAAACTTTAAACATACATGTGTGAACTGAGGGATAGTCTAGAAGAAAAAATTTATTATTATTGAAGACATGATACAGAATTATATCTATCAGAATGATTCTATTTGGAAAATGTTGTGGTAAATAAAAGTTAGTTTGATTGTTGAAGTTTTCCTTTTTGCATGGAGATATTGTCAACCGAAACATCAGTACTGGTTCAATCTAGGTTGAAGAAAAAGTTTATGATTTTCAGTTATGCGTTGATGAACAGTTTGAAGTGTGTTTTAATAATAGAGTGTACAAAGATATCTTATGATTCCATGCAGTTAAAGTTGTATGAAAAGAGTTATGTGACATATTTGATGATTACAAGAGTTTAAAATATTTGACGTTGCAGAGCGAGACCCGAACCTGGCATAGCAAAGCTGGCTCGAATTGTTGAAAAACTGTTGAGTCTGTAAGTAAATATTATTATTCGAGAGAAATGATTATAGTTTCAAATGATCTGAATAAGAAACTTTTGTGTGCTTTACAAATGATGAATACGTGATTGATTTTATCGGAGGATGATTATATGTTAGCTGGATTAAAATTTAAATAGATGCTTACTAAGTGAATTCGTGAAACTTATAAATGTGTTATCAAATTTTAAGTTAAAAAGGGGTTCAGCATAAATTAAATTATATTCAGAATTTTAGATGTGGAATCAATCATTAGTTGTTGTTTCAAAATAGAGTGTGTATACTGAGAAATTCTGAGATTGTACAACAACTGCTACAGGTAATTTTCAATGGTAGTTTTTTCTATTCATACGAGATTAACAAGGTACACAAGAATCCAAGATATGGTACTGATGAATGAGTGTGAAATGTGATATTTCTAACTTTGTTGACTTTTGAATTAGAGTGTTGATAGATTTTGTACCAGGATTATTCTTAATATCGAAAAAGATAGATGTTATCTGAATTATTTAAAAGAAGTCTCTCCGTACGTATGGATTTCTCTTTTATTAGACCAGTTAAGTTTTTCTTTTCAAAGATTGCTAGTTTGCACTGAGTATCAGTTTTGTCCCTATGTTTTAGAGTTTGAAAGTAACTAAGAAAGATTATTGTTGTTGATAAGCTATCATGTGATTATAAAAATGACATGGTATAAGGGATTGTATGGTTATAGTTACTGAACTCTGTTGTTTTAGGACCAAGCTTTGTGAGAAAATGATTCATGGGATTAATGTAACGCCCCGAATTTGGGCCTAGAAGTATTAGGTCTTAAGCCTGGGAGCAGTTGGGAAGCTTCTCATAAATATTTGGTTATGCAAGAAAGTAACACAATTGAGTGTCTGTTTAGTGGTTAAGTGTGTTGGGAAGTGTCTGGGAAGTCATGGGTTCAAGCCTTGGCTTCCACAAAAATTTTGGTTTTTAAGGATAAAACCCCTGTCTCTGGTCAATAGGGCTCCTAAATAAAATTTGGTAAAGTATGACATAAAGAGCCTATTAGTCTAGGGGAAGTGGCATGTAGAGTGTCTCATAAGGTCCGAAGTTCAAATCTTACAATGCGCGAAGGAGTGTTTTATTTTTATTGATGGCTATGAGAGGAGGTTGTGTTTGACTGAAATATCGAAAGTTTGAATAGATTTGTTGGTAGCTGAATTGGGGGAGTAAAAAGGGGAATTTTTGGTTGTTGAGAAGTGGATGTTAGAGGGATTTTAAGAGAATATTATGGAGAAGCTTGGGGGATAGGTTTAGTTGGTGCCGAATTTGAATGTTGGAACAAGAAGAACTCAGTTTTGGAGGTTATGCTCTCATTTTGCGGTTTTACTACTCTTTTCTGCTGAAGGCTGAATGTGTTAAGGGTTCTATACGGGTATCTTGTTGTTGTGCTTATTCGAAATTGGCATTATTTCTCCTCTCGTGCGATTAAGTTCTTTTTTTTTGGCCGAACTCTCACTCCCTTGCTCTCTTTTCTTTTTCGGTTTTTGGTTCTTTCTGTGACTTTTCTAGACTGATTCTTTCTCCTCCTTTCCCCAATCAATTCTCCTTCTGACCGATTATCCCACCTTCCCCTCTCTTTACCTCATTGTGTTTTGGTCGAATGTTGCTCATCTTCTCTTTTTTCTGCATCTCTCTCTCAAACCGATTATTGCTTTGGGTCGAATACCTTTCTTCCCTTTTTCTTATATCAACTTTTCCCCATCCTTCCATCTTGGGTTCTGTTGCTAAGTATCTCCTCCCTAACTGATTACTTCCCTTACTATTTTATTTGAGTTTGGTTTTCGGCTTTGTAAGAGTTCTCTGGTGAATCGGTACAATTATTCCGTTTGGTCACTGCATCCTGTATACCTTTGACTCTGGTGTGGGTAGACCGATTTGATCTATCAACCGTTCTTAATTCTGCGTGGTGGTAAGATGTCGTTCTTTTGGTTTTAGTTATTTAGTTCAGGGTGATAGTTAAAGAGATTGTGATTCAATGCAGGTTGTGCTAAGGGTTTGGTGATCACTGGTTTAAAGAAAGATTAAACCGTACTTAACCAAGGTCAGTAATTTACCATATTAGGTATTAAATGTTCAAACCTTTCGATTAAGAGACTGACATGGGTCATGTTTGAATCTAGGTTTGGTGTCCGTGGAGACTGTGCTCTTTGCGCAAATAGGTGTGTAAACACTACCCTACCCGTAGATTGACAAAAGCTGAAAAACACGACTACTGATAGTACACGAGTGTGCACTCGCTCGTATGGTAATCCAAATGCGTAAAACGTGGGCGTTTGATCGTAGAGGCAACCATGAGCGTTTTCATGGGCTTAAGCCGTTCTGAGCCATTTTGGGTCAAACTGGGCCATGTAGGCCTAATGGGCCTGTAGGCCCCACACAAGAACAATCACATAAAAGTGTGGTTACTATTGGGCTAGGCTGTGTGAACCACACGGCTAAGGCCAATTTGGGATATGTGGGCCATACAAGTGCATGGGCCCACAATATGGGCTATAGGCCCATTATCACCGATTGACTGTTAAGGTTGCACGGGTTGCCCAGGATGACTGTGGACCAACTATTGGGCCGGTAAATGTACCTGGGCTCTTATTTTGGTAAGATGACTGTTTTACCCCTATGTGATGTATGACTGTTTAAGCATGCCATTTTTACTGAATGTACATTTATATTATGTTGCATTGCATGGGGTGGGATATATGATTTTGGAGGAAGTATACTGTAAGGCTATAAGCCTATTACTGGCAGCTCTGCTACAAATACTGTTTTAATACTGTAATCGGTACGACTTGGTGTGTAGGATTGGGTGGGTCGATTTTATCCCCACATGGTGTGTAGGGTTGGTACAAAGATGGTGTGTAGAGGCTGGATTGGGTAGGATTTTTTTTATTGCATACTGTACTAATTTTGTAATGGGCTTAGGCCCGACTGATATTGTTACTGGATTGGGTACGGGCCCACACTGTTTCTGATTCTGAAATGGGCTAAGGCCCTAACTGAAACTAAAGGGCTTAGACCCAAGTTGTGTTTACTCTGATTGTTTGCTTATATGGGATTACACACTGAGTTTTTCATAAACTCACCCATCTGTTTTAACTGTACAGGTAATCCCCAATCTTAGGCGGACCGGTGCTGCGAGGGACTCAAAGGTGGCCACACAACCACTCTTGCTTCCTTATTGGAATTTTAATTTATAAGTAGTTTTAATTGGGTATTTTATGTAATGAGGCCTCTATAATTTTTAATTTTTGGGTTTTATTTATTTTGATTTATATCTACTAGTAGTAAGGTACATGTTTTCAAAAGGTATGCAAGATTTACCAAAATACCATGAATACGCAAAACTGTTTCAAAAAGCTTTCGCGATAAACGAGATTTTGAAATTAATAACGTTTTAAAGTAAATACTTTTGATAGTGTCGCAAGTTATAAAATTATTTTCTAGATCACACAAAGAGCCTAAATAAACATTGGGTTTTTCAAATGATATCATGTTTTAAAACGACGAGTCTTAGATTTCAAAAAATACTTCAATGTAACATCGCCAGATTCAGCCATAACGTCTAGGCCGGGTTTGGTGTGTTACAATTAATGCCATTTGAAAAACAATTGAGCAAAAGATGAAAGAAATTCAATACAATTAAAAGCAATATTAGCTTGATATGACGTATAGTGAAAGATAGATCAGAATTTCAGTTGTGAAATTAAAGAGACTGAAATCCAAAGCTATGTGTGAATTTGGAATGTACTGTGTGGAAGCAAATTCTTAATCTACTTTCTGGTAAGATTTTCAGGGACGAAAATCCCTAAGGGGGGAGAGTTGTAACAGCCCGATTTGGGCTCTAGTTGGAACAGTGGTTTTGGGACCACGAATTCGAGTCAAAAAATATTCTAATTATATTTTATGTGTTTATAGCATGTTAGAATACACGTGTGAAATTTTCGTGAATTAATTTTACCGATTGGTTGCTTAATTTTATAAATGGACTTAGTCGCATAAATTGTAAAAGTGGTTAGCTAATTGTTAAAGTGCTACATTGCTATGACTTTTATAATGTGGGGTCCTTAAAGTGAAATGTCCTTAAAGTGAAATTTGGGCATTAAACCATAGGATGGACGGTTATGGGATTATGTTTGTTTTATTTATTATGAAATAAATAAAACAAAACATAAAAAAAATCACATGCATTTTCATCTTTAATGGCTGAATGTGGAGAAAAAGAAAGCCATGGAGGTTGTTTTTAGTTCGGCACCTTTGGAATCTAAATTAAAGGTTTGTTTTTACTCAGTTTTTGATAATTTTTACGTTTTTGAGATTGTTGATTCGTGTTTTAGCTAGCCCATGCTTTAATTTTTAGAATTGATGATGAATTTGAGATTTGCCATTGTTGATAATGTGATGAAATTGTTGTTTGATGATGAAGAATAAATCTTTGATGCTTTATTTTCATGTTTAATTAAGTGATTTTAGATAAAAATGTGTATTAAGGACTAAATTGAGAAATTTGTAAATTGAAGGGTCAGAATGTGAAATAAATGAAATAAATAGGTTGTTAGGGACCCAAGGTGAATTCGGCCTAACATAGGCATAATGAAATTTTGAATAATTTGTGTTGTTTTGAATTAGGGACTAAATTGTGATAATGTGAAATGTCAGGGGCAAAAGTGTAATTAGCCCATTTATGTATTTTTGGATGAATTTGATTGAATATATGATTAAATAAGCCAAATTTGTATTGAATTAGATCAAGAAATGAGGAAAATGGATTTGGATCGAGGAAAGTCAAAAATTATCGAAAAGTCATTCCGGTCTGTTCGTGTTAGTACGAAGTAAGTTCATAAGTAAATAAATGTTGTTAAATTGAAATGTATGTGCATTATATGTGCTGAATTGAGTTGTAAAGAAATATATATGTGATGCCGAATTAAATCAAGCTTTGGAGAATTTATTCCGACCATGGATTAATTGAATATGTGAAATTGAGAAAGTTTTGAGAATGTGACAACGTTTAAAAAGCCCGTACGAACCATAGGAATAGTTAGGATACATATGTCATGACATAGGATTTCGATATGTGTTATCGTGTAAGACCACGTCTGGGATGTTGGCATCGATTTGTGATTTATGTGTAAGACCATGTTCGGGACATTGGCATCATATTTGATGTCGTGTAAGACCCTATCTGGGACAGTGGCATCAATATTTAATTTCATGTAAAACCACGTCTGAGACGTTGGCATTGTATGAGCTTATAAGCTATCTGAGTATCCTTATTGATTCCGAACGGTTCAATGGGCATTCCTAGAAATGAATAACGATGTGAAATTGTATCCGATTCAGATACGTGTGATTTGTTTATGAAATTCAGAAATGAAGGGTGAGACTGTATCATATGACCATATGTGAAATTTATGACAATGAATGATATGAATGTATATAAATGAATGATGTGTTATATATACTCGATATATGGAATTTTGGTCCTATGTTTCGGACATGAGATTTATGAAACATGAAACATGGCTTTGAGGTATGATTGCTTGGTTCAAAAACTTGAACAGATAATGAAATTAAAAATGGTTGAGTTGGTGTATGCTTTGTGTGTAATATATAATTAGTAACATAAAGTTAATCTAAGTTGGTTATATGATTCATGTATGCGAATTTGGTTGATGTGAATAAGGGAATTATGGATGTTCGAGTTTGGATGGAACACCCCAAACCCGGCCTAGATGTTTTGGCCGGAACTGTGATGTCACATTGGAGTGTTTTTCCAAAACACAAATTTTATGAGAAACCGTTCTTCTTTAAAGTTTCTTTGGGTTGATTAAAACTTAGGATGTCTTTTCATAAGGAAAACTCAAATTATTTTAGAAAATCATATTAGGTTATCATTAAACTCTTTAAACAATAGCTGTTTAGGAAACTCTCATATTGCGTTGTGTAAACGTGGTGTTTGTAGTAAGTCATTGGTTTATAACTCTTTAATTTTAAAACCCGAGACCTACTACTAACAGGTAAAAATTCAATTAAATAAATCCCCAAATCAAATAAAAATTAAAGCGGCCTTATTACATATTAAAAACCCAAAATAAAACCTTAATTATAGTATAAAAATAAATAACTACGTTGAGTGGCCACCAATGAGTCCTCCGTCGCCTCGATCCGTCTAAACCTGGGGATTTCCTGCACAGATAAGAGACAGGTGAATTTACGAAAACTCAGTGTGTGAAATCCTATAATAGCAAACAATCAGAGTAAGCGCAAACTAGGCCTAAGCCCTACCGGTTTTAGTCAGGAGTCTTAGCCCCTTTTTCAGTAACAGTAGTAGTCTGGGCCTTAGCCCATTTCAGTAATAATGGCAGTCTGGGCCTTAGCCCATTTCAATAAAGTATGCAAACAAAGAGTCCTACCCAATCCATCCACTACACACCATCTCCGTACCAGCCCTACACACCATGTGGGGAATCAACCCACCCAACCCTATACACCAAATCGTACCAAATTCGGTACTAAAATAGTATTTGCAGCACAACTGCCAATAATAAGCTTATAGCCTTTCAGTACACTTCTTCCAAAATCATATATCCCACCCCATGTATTGTAACATAATAACATACGTGTATGTAGAATTATCATGCTCAGAAATAGACATACATAATATAGGGGTATTTCAGTCAATTTACCTTACAGGGGTATAATGGTCATTTCAGTAGTATAGGGTCTAAGTATACTTACCGACCCAACAGTAGGTCCACAGTAATGTTAGGCGACCCGTGCAACCTTAATAGTCAACCACAGGTAATGGGCCTACAGCCCATTTTGCGAGCCTGTGTGGGCCCACATGCTCATATGGCCCACAAGCCTAAAAATGGCCTTAGCCATGTGGTTCACACAACCTAGCCCAATATCTACCACACATGGTGTGATCTCTCCGTGTAGGGCCCACAAGCCCATTGGGCCCACACGGCCCAATTCGACCCAGAATGGCCTAATAACATTTTGACCCATGAAAGCGCTCATGGCCATCTCGTCGACCACACGGCCATGTTTCGTTACACGGCCTGCAACACGAGCGGCCTCACGCTCGTGTGGAGTTTTTCAGCTTTTCGGCTTTTGCTACCACACATCTGTTAGTTGTGTGCACACACCTGTAATGAAACTGTTGTCACAACACTTCCGAGATCAAAGCACCTATGATTCACAGCGATCCACCATTAGTCACATTTGTGGTAAATCCAAAACCAAAGTATTGAAATCACTCTAACTGATTCATTGCTACTTACCAATCCACCAATCACTGGACCCTTCTTGCTCCACACCCCATGAACTCTCTCCAAAACTTTAAGCTTTATTCAAAATAGTTAATCGATTCATCAAAAGTTATAATCCCTAGTAAATATAAATAATACCAAAAGTACTTACCATGAGTGACAAGATTACTTATTGTGAAAGGACAATCGGCCTAACCCCCTTGACTATGGAGATCGTGCCCCTAGCAACATTCGACAACCACAGAGTTAAATGACAGTCATTAAGGTGAAATAAGGGTGAATTAGTAGGAAACATTCGACCCATAGAAGAAAAAGAAATCGTAGACCTGAGAAAAGAAAAGACTAACCAATAATCGGCCTAAACTCCAATCTAGATGTTGCCCGAGTAACAAGAGAAATATTCAATTTTAGCAAGAGAAAATAGCACTATTGAGAGAAGAGGAGAGGAAGAGAAGAAACGACCACAAATGTTAGAGGTATTCGGTCAAGAAGGGTAACGTTGGAGTCAGAGAGAGGGAGGAAAGAGGATATTTAGCTAATGAAGAATAGAGTGAGGGGAAAAAAAAGACGAAAAGGAGTCAAGAAGTACTTACTCAAAACCAAAACAGAGGCTAGGGTAATAGGACTATTCAACAAACTTAAAAGGGAAGAAGGAAGAATCGAAGCACCCTACCGAAAGATGCACGAATAGAAAATAAAGCTCGGCTTTAGATGCGAAGAGGGAAAAGCATCACAATTTGCAATACCTAAAATGAAGTAACCACTTCTCACCTATAGCCAAAATCCTGAGTGGTCAATGCCCTATTTGCCCATAACTCCTCTACACCTTAACCTCCACTTTTTCCTTCCCTTATCCCTCTCCTAAAATCTCTCCACAATTTCGGCTAACATGATCCCTTACTTCCCTCAACAACCCAACCGACCAAGTAGAAGAGTTGTAGTGATACGCAACCATCCACACGGCAACAGGCCAAAATAAAACACACTTGAACGTGGCAAGTCTCGAACTCAAGACCTCTACACATCCCAGCACGCCACTTACCACTAGACAAGCAGGCATTTCATGTCATGCTTACCCACAATAATTTAAGAAGTCTACTATCAGAAAACAAGGGTTTATTAAAATAAAAGCACAAACTTTACTCAAGCCAAGGCTTGAACCCACAACTTCACAGATACCCACAGAGCACTAAACCACTAAATCAGACATACATCTACTTTGTAAACACACAAAAAGAATTTTAACAGGGTTTTCAAGATTTGGGGCGTTACATTGGAAGTGTTTATGAAGAAGTTGATACAACTTTATGTATGATTTGTAAATAAATGACCATGGTTTGGTTCACGATGTAATGAATATGTGTGAGCTTGATTTACATGATTGAGCTAACGGATGTTATTCGAATTTGAAAGCATGGTTAAATGTTCATTAATAAATAAGATAAACGGAGTTATTTAATGTGGTTATATGAATTTACGAGTGCAATAAAAGTATATGTGATTGAGATTTTTTAATTTCAGTTTAGTGATATTGGCTTATAAAAATCATTGAAATGATTTTTTTGCTAATGGCTTACTAAGCTTTTAAAGCTTTTAAAGCTCGAGTTGGAGTTCGTAGGAGACGTCATCACACTATCCGGTCATAGTTTCGATAAATAAAATCTCTAGGTTTTGGTTATGTGACATGTATAGGCTAGTTTTGAGATGGTTTATTTTGATTTGAGTATATATATATATATATAGCCATGCGAAAATGGCTTAATTATGATGCTAATACTGTGTATATTCTGTTATGTATTAAACTCATTTTGGGAAGAATGCTTCATGGTTGATATGTATGGTGTAATTGGTTATATGATTCGGTTTGAACGTTGAGGTTAATATCAGATGTATTTTCAACTGATGGTTCGTATTCCTATAGGTAAAATGATGAGTATAACATTAATGGTGCATTAGTTATTTGAATACGGTTTGAAATGGCAAATATATATATATATATGGCCAAGTGAAATGGTCATTTTGGTATTTTAATAGTTGAGAATTTGGTAATGTTTGACCTGTGACTTGGGAATGTTTTGGTATAGAGAATGAACATGAAATTGGTTGATGATATTATGGATTGATTGATACATGTTTGGAGTTGAATTTTGTCTGAAAATGTTGCATATATGATGCTTGATTTTGGACTTTTAGGGAGGACCCAAAAGGGTGGCAAATTAGTTTTACAAATGGCCTATAATTGCCTACACGGTTGAGCACAAAGGCGTGTGTCTCGACCATGTCCTTAAATGTTTAGTTCCGAATCAAGTCAGTTTCAAACACGGGCTTGACACACGGGTGTGTCTTGTGATCATGTGGATAAGTCAGTATGTATGCCCTATTTCGCCATGGCCTAGACACACAGACGTGTCTAATGCCGTGCAAGGCACACGGCCTGTTTACACGGGCGTGTGACCTCTGTAACTTAATAAAAAATTGTCAAATTTTGGAAAAGAAATTTTGTATGGGTTCAGTTTAGTCCCAACCTCTTTCTAATGCATGTTTATGGTCTCGTTGACCTAAGAAAGGGACTTTATGTTGATATTTGACTATGATATGAAAATGTATGACTTTTAATTGTGAAATGTTTGCGAAATGTTCTGATATGTTTGGTAATGCCTCATAACCCTAGTCCGGCGACGGATACGGGTTAGGGGTGTTACAATTCAAATCCATTTAATACTTATAGTATTCAACTTAGTCCACATTTCATATTTATGCAAAATTACTACTTTTCCCCTAACATTTTAACTTCTCACAATTTAGTCGTCAAGCTCATAAATTAAAATTTAAGCATTCTAATCCCTCTCATAGGCTAACTGAATTTTTTAGGGACTTAAACCAAGCCATACAAATCATCAATTCATAAATTTAACATGAGCTTTTACTATTTTTACAAATCAATCCTTATATGTAAATTTCATCAAAAATCACTTTACAAAACTTGTTTATTTCTCAACAAAGTAATCTAGCATTTAACATTAAGTACCATTCAAGAACATTCATGGCATAACCCTCAATTTTTAGCAGTATTATAAATTGATCCCTGAGCTAGCTAGATTAAGCTAACATAACCTCAAAAACATAAAAATCATTAAAATATGTGCAAAATGGACTTACACGCAAGGTGGAAGCCTAACTGAAATCTCAAGACCTATATCCATGGTGATTTTTGGTAGTGAAATGAAAATGGAGAATAAGATGAATGTAATTCTTTTAGTTATTTTACTCTATTTACCAAATGACCATTTTACCCGTACTAATAATAAAAAATTATGTAACACCCCAAACCCGGCCCAGATGTTACGACCGAATCCGGCATGTCACATTGAAGCGTTACTAGAAAAGTCATGTTTTATCTAAAGTCTTTCTTAGTGTATTAAGAATATCTTCGTTATAGATTAAAGTGAATGGAAGCTGTACACCATGTAGGATGCCAGAAAAGAGGAGGTGAGTCAATTAGACTGCTTAAGTACCTAGCTCTCCGCGGATCCAATCCTAGACATGCACACAACATTGCCACACTTTAACTGAGTGATTGTTCATGGAAAACCAATTCGTTTAAAACCATTTGAAAAGGTTATTAATTTTGAAAATATTTCTGTTGCGGAAGCTTTGCTTTGTTATCGAGATATTTTGAAATCAAGTAACCATTGTAAAACGCGCCTTAAAGCTATTCAATTTCAAACGGTTAAAAAAATATCATATCTAAGCTAACAAAACATACTAACAACCATTAAAAATAATTAAAGCGGCCTTATTACAACTTAAAGCCCAAACTACTAAAGTAAATAAAAGCTGATCAAATCACAAGAAAAAAACCGAATTTGCAGAACATGTGGTCACTCCGAATCCCTCACAGCTCCAAGTCCACTATGGTTGGGGATTACCTGCATGGGTGGAAATAAAGGGTGAGTTTGGAAAACTCAGTGTGCAAAATAACCCAACCATAGTCCAAATCAGCTCAAACCACAGAAACAGATTAAGTTGGGCCTTAGCCCTATACAGAATTTAGAATGAAGCCCATAGGCCCATAACAGAGACAGAACAGATATTCCATGTATGCAGAAACCTAACCCATATCCATCCGTATACACCCCCGTACCAACCTTACACCATGTGGGGAGACAACTCGACCCACCCATCCGCTACACACCACAGAATTTGCAGCATGGCTCCTAGAACAGATAATGTGACAGAGTCACCAGATACAGATATTTGTGGCAGAGCCACCAGAAACAGATATTTGTGGCATAGCCACCAGAACGCTTCCTCCACCAATATAACCCATATCCCATGCAACAGGTATACATGTCATGGCATACATCATACAAAATCAGAATATCATGCATTTCAGTCAAGATTAACCCTAGAGGTATAATGGTCATTTTGCACCTAAGAGTATAATGATAATTTTCATACTTAGAGTAATTCTAGTAAGTTTACCATTTTAGGCTTTTCATGCATATTACAGCCATTAACGTATTAACAGAAACACTTACCGAGCATTTTTACTGGATTGGGCCCGTTGGCCCATTAACCCGATTTCGGCCCATTAAGCCCAAATATACCGAAGTGCATGAAATTGTGCACTCTGCAATCTTACCGCTTGAGATTACCAAGATTAACAAACAAATTATCTTCCGAGCGCACGCACTCTCGCAAGTTCATAAAATACCGGCTCTTCGGCATTTCAGCTTTTCAGCTTTTTCCGATCTAGTCAAAAGTGGGTACCGTTTACACACCTGACCTGTAACGATACATTGGCGAGATCCACACACGAGTTGCCTATAATCGAGTTACTAAAATGTCAGTCTACATATCAAAACAAACTACGTACTAATCCCCTTACCCTATTCGACCAATATTGTCTTAGACCCTAGAGCTCTTACCTTTCCGCCGAAATATGGACTAGATCCAGATGTCCAACCGAGTTAGCCTTCAAGCCCTTCGCTGTACGCCCCCTTGTCCACACTAGCGTACACACAAGCAGAAGAAAGAGGCAAATATGCCCTTAGTCCAAACGTTAGCCACCCTTAAGGGGTTTCGGCTTTTACCTTACATCATGAGTAACTAAAGAAAGATTCGAGCACTTACCTAAATCGTTATGACACTACTCCCGATCTACTGTATATCCAACCACCGCACAAGAAGGGAAAAAATATAATCAAGGATTCGGCTTCTGAAGTCCCTCAGTGTAGAAAAGTTTCGATTTTGAAAGAAAGAATGAGAGGTTCGACTTCAAAGGAGTTTTGGCTAACCAGTTCCAATAGAGTATTTAGGTTCGGCTAAGGGGTAATCGACAGCAGGTACTTGGTTTTGAGAGGGAACAAAGGTAAAGAAGATGAGAGTCAACAAGAAAAGGAAAGAGAAAAGAAGAGGGGAGGAGATGAGAGAATTCGGTTTGAAGAAGAGAAGTCCACACAGGTATAGGGTGTAGGTTTCGGCTTCTAGAAAAAGAAAGAAAAAGAGAAACCTAAGATACCCCACCCAATTTTAGCTAAACAGAAGAATGATTAACCCAGTCCCGAACATGCAAAAAGAATTCGGCAGCCACTAGGCCAAATGCCGAAATTGCAAACACTAAGTGACCTAGCCGAATTTGCACTTATAGAGACCCATGGCCGGCCAACTCTTGCTCCTTAAGAGTCCAACATTCGGCCAACACCACACTCCTTGATCAGCTCCTAAATTCCCTCCCTTATCTCTCCCTTACCCAATCTCCTGAACAGCTCAAACTCTTTCTGATAGAGTTTCACTTGAGTTCCATCACATACCCTTTCTGTTCACAAAAATAATGCCTTAATTTGCTTACCTTGTGACTTGAACCTTAGCTCCCCTTGACTTCCACATGCCACCTTCTTAGTACCTTAGTGGCATTACCCTGCCACTTTACTACAGGTCCTCTACCAATTAAATCTTAAAAGCCCAATATACCAGAACCCCTTCTCTTTTAAAAATCAAAATTTGTTAAATCTACCAGGTTTTAACTTAGACTTGGGCCTTCTAGAGGCCCACTAACATACTTAAGAATGAATTTAAACAATCAGATCATACTAAAATCAAGATTCACCAAAACTCACAGAAATCCCAAAATGTCTCAAAAATCAGGGCGTTACAACTCTACCCTCAAAGAAATTTCGTCCTCGAAATTTACTTGATCCAAGAAGATGAGGGTATTGTTGTCGCATCGCCTTCTCTGGCTGTCAAGTAGCTTCCTCTCTGCCATGATTACGCCAAAGCACCTTTACCAACGAAACTGACTTCCTTCTTAGAACCTTAACATCACGATCCAGTATTTGTACAGGCTCTTCCTTGAAAGTCAAATCAGGCTGCAGTTCAATCTCTACAACCAGCACGACATGAGTAAGGTCAGAACGATAACGCCTTAGCATGGAGACGTGAAAAACATCATGAATCCTATCTAACTCCGGAGGTAATTCCAATTGGTAAGCCACTGGACCTACTCGCTTAAGAACTCGATAAGGCCTAATGAACCGCGGACTCAACTTGCCCTTCTTACCAAACCTTAATATCTTCTTCCAAGGAGAAACCTTCAAGAAGACCATATCACCCACCGAGTACTCAATCTCCTTACGCTTCAAATATGCATATGACTTTTGCCTATCAGATGCTTCTTTTAACCGATCTCTGATTACTCTGACTTTATCTTCAGTATCTGCTACCAACTCCGGCCAAGAACCTGTCGCTCTTTCAATTCGGTCCAAAAACTAGGTGTACGACACCTACGTCCATACAGCGCTTCATACGGTGCCATTTGGATACTCGCCTGATAACTGTTGTTATACACAAACTTTGCCAACGGCAGGTAATCCTCCCTCAACCAGAATTCACACTTACTGAATTTCGCATAAAGTTTCTTCTCCTTCAACACTTATAGCAGAATGCGGAGATGCTCATCATGCTTCTCTTCAGTTTCAGAATATACCAAAATATCGTCAATAAAAATGACTATGAATCGATCCAAAAATGGTTGGAATACACGATTCATCAGATCCATGAATGCTGTAGGAGCGTTCGTCAGTCCAAATGGCATAACCAAAAACTCGTAATGACCATATCGAGTCCTGAATACCGTCTTATGAATATCTACCTCTTTGACCCTTAACTGATGATATCTAGATCGAGGATCGATCTTAGAGAATACTGAAGCTCCTCTAAGTTGGTCAAACAGATCATCAATTCTTGGCAGAGGGTACTTATTCTTAATCATCAGTTTGTTCAACTGCCGATAATCGATACACATCCGCATCTTCCCATCCTTTTTTTTCACAAAAAACACTGGTGCTCCCCACAGAGACACACTCTACCTAATAAAGCCTCTATCCAACAACTCTTGAATCTGTGCTTTCAGCTCCACTAACTCCTTCGGTGCCATCCTGTACGGTGCGATGGACACTGGTGCCGTTCCAGGCAACAAGTCGATTCCAAACTCGACTTCTCAGTTCGGAGGCAATCCTGGAAGCTCCTCTGGAAAGACATCTTGGAATTCCTTAACAGTTCTAACCTTATCCACCGTCAGTCCCTCAGCCTCTGACTGACTTACAAATGCCAAATAAGCCTCACAACCCTTACGAATCCACTTTTCGGCTCTCAACGCCGACACCATATTGGTCAAATAATCCCTTCATTCACCTATCACCATAACCTCCTCACCCTGCGTGGTCTTTAACACCATTCGTTCCACAGTACAATCTAGAGTTGCCCCATGTTTAACAAGCCAGTCTATACCCAGAATGAGGTCGAATTCTCCGAACGGTAACTCTATCAAGTCTTTAGAAAAAATCTTACCTTGAGTTTCTAAAGGTACGTCTCTATACAGTTTGTCTACCCTAACCGAGTGGCCCAAAGGATTTAGTATCGATACCCCACTCACAGTCTCCTCAGAATGCACACCCAAAGACCCAGATATGGCACATGCAACATACGAATGAGTAGATCTAATATCTATCAAAGTAGTGTACGGCATGCTAGAAATTAAGAATGTACCAGTTATGACGTCGGGTGTATCACCCTCATCTCGACGACGAGCTGCATACACCAACACTGGCTGTCGAGCCTCAGCATTTTCGGCACCCCTGCCAGGTGCTCTTCGGCCCCAACCATTTCCATTACCACCCCTACCTTGTCCACATCCTCTCGGTAGTTACCTCTCACTGGTTGAGCAACCCTCTGTTCTTCAACTTGAACCTGATCCATTTTCTGAAAACAGTCCTTGACTTTATGCTCCATAGACCCGCATCGGAAACAAGCACCAGAACGTCTCCTACACTCACCCAGATGTACCTTACCACAATCTCTACAACCTTGCGGTCTAACGACATTCATCGAAACTGCTCGAACTGGCTCTTCTACTCTCGCTCTTTTAGCATTCTTATTTGCACCACCCGAAGGTCCTAAATCCCTCTAAAAATAGTTTTGATCCTTCTCACGATTCTGTCTTTCAGTATGCTTCACCTCCTCAGCTATCTTAGCTTTCTCCACCAAAGCAGCAAAGTCACGCTCCCTCTGCGGAGTAATCAGCACCCTAAGTTCATCTCTAAGACCATCCTCGAAGCGCACACTACGTTTATACTCTGATAAGCCTCATCTCGTACCAATGATATGGCTCCTTCAGCTTCTGCTCTACGGAACAATCCAAATCGTCCATAATCCATTCCGCGGCCTCTAACCAATACTCTGTCATGTTCGGGGCTACACCAGATACGCCCCTAAAGATCTCTGCTCTATTAGCCCGGAGTCGTTCAGAAATAGATCCTTTAAGTTCGTTGCCTGTACTTGCCCCGTAACCCTTTCCAGTGCATGACGCATTGCCTGAGATAGAGTATCATCCTCGATACCTCGATCATGGGACTCCACTTCTGTTACTGGTGGTACCGGTGCATCTGCCGCTAGCATATGTCCTGAAGACGAAGATCCAGCCCGTGCACTACTTCGGCCACGTCCATGGCCTCTTCCCCGAGCTGCTCTTGTACTCATATCGTTTTATCTGATTATAAATTTTATGCATCAATTAAATATTTTAGTGTTTATTACCGATGTTTTATGAACAGATAATAATTCAGAGTTTCATTTTCGCGGAATCGTAGTCTAGCTACAGTCTCATTCTACTTATCAAAATTTCCTACAATTTCAGTACCATCCTAACTAGAGTATCCTAATAGGGTTTCAGTACAGGCAGACAATTCAGAAGCATTCAAAAAAATTTAGAATGATACTTACAGACTTGGGTCAGAGATTCGGGGTGCCACCGTCTCAGAATCCAAATTTTTGAAAATCAGATTTTGCAATCTTTAAAATCATTTATTGTAAAATTATTATTATTATTTTTTAAAACCTATTCCATAGCTGAATTGTTGCAACCGGGCTCGGATACCACTAAATGTAACACCCCAAACTCAGCCCAGAAGTTACGATCGAATTCGGCGTGTCACATTGAAGCGTTACTAGAAAAGTCATGTTTTATCTAAAGTCTTTCTTAGTGTTTTAAGAATATCTTCGTTATAGATTAAAGTGAATGGAAGCTGTGCACCAGGTAGGATGCCAGAAAAGAGGAGGTGAGTTAATTAGACTACTTAAGTACCTAGCTCTTCACGGATCCAATCCTAGACATGCACACAACCATTGCCACACTTTAACTGAGTGACTGTTCATGGAAAATCAATTTTTTTAAAACCATTTGAAAAGGTTATTAATTTTGAAAACATTTCCGTTGCGAAAGCTTTGCTTTGTTATCGCCATATTTTGAAATCAAGTAACCATTTTTGTAACGCCCCAATTTTTGAGAATTCCGAAAACGTACTGGAGGCATTGCCTCACCTTACCGATAACTGAGCAGCAATGCTGCAACTGTAGAGTGTAGGGCTGGGTGGGTTGAGATATTCCCCACATGGAGTGTAGGGCTAGTATGGGTGCAGTGTAGCGGTTGGTGGGTTGAGTAGTCTCCCCAGATGGGCTTGCATTTATTATTACTATTGTTACATGTGTTACTGAATTGGGCCTATGGGCCACACTGTTATCTTAAAAGGGGCTATGGCCCAGCCATCATGTCTGAAAAGGCTTGATCCGCTATACACTGTTATCTAATCGGGGCTTAGGCCCAATGGGCTTGAGCTGACTTGGGCTTTGGATGGGTTTTTGTACACACTGAGTTTCCCAAACTCACCCCTTTCTCTTCCATCCTTGTAGGTGAGCCCTAAATGGTGGACTTGGAGCTGGGCGGGATTCAGAGTGGCCATGAAGATTAATTACTGGTTTTTAAATAAGTTCGCATTTTTTTTTACTTTTGATTATTTTCATTTTGCTTAAAGTTGTAATAAGGCCGCTCTTTTAATTATTTTTATTTTGGGATTATTAAACGGGTTAGCACTAGGATGCGTATTATAAAAACTACTTGCTTTCAAAATATCACGCTGATCGAGCTAAGCTTCCGCAAAGTAAATGTTTAAAAAGGAAAATGTTTGATTTAAATAGATCTAACTAAATTTAATGTTCGTAAATAAGTAACATACTTTAAGTGTGGCAATGGATGCGTGCATGTCTAGGATTGGATCCGGGAAGAGCTTGGTACTTAAGCAGTCCAACAGACTCACCTCCTCTTTCCTGGCTTCCTACCTGTTACACAGCTTCCATTCTCTTAAACTTAAAACATTAACATTCTTTAAACCCTAATAAAGAGATTTTTGATAAAACGTTAGCAACATTTCCATGTGGCACGCTGAATTTAGCCGTAACGTCTGGGCCAGGTTTGGGGTGTTACATTTAGTGGTATCAGATCCCGGTTGCAACAACTCAGCTGTGGATCGGGTCTAAAAAGGTTCTCAAAGTTTGAGTTCAGAGAGGGTATTTTTGGAAAAATTTGACTTTTAAAAATAAGTTTTCTATTTAAACGAGATAATCTCCGAACTTAGTACCTTTAAATCAAATGTTTGAGAAATGAGTTTTAAAAAGGCCTAAATCTTTTAACTTGTTTGAAAATTTATAAGGTGGCACACTGAATCCCCGACACCAAGTCTGTAAGTATTCTTTACTCGCTCTATATATACTTGAATCAGTACTAAAAATAATCATCAGAAATGTGATACTAAGCCTTGGATACAATACTATAGATAAGGTAGTATTAGGGCTACAAAACTGGGACTGTAGGATAAACTAGGTTCTAGGAAACTGAGACAGTAGTTAAACTGCAGTTACGCGAGAACAACTCTGAAAATTTATCTGTTCATAAGACACTCTGTAATAAACAGTGGAAACAATAAACTAACAACATAAAATTCGTAATCAGATAAATCGATATGAGTACGAGAGCTGCTTGGGGAAAAGGCCGTGGTCGAGGCCGAGGTAGTACTCAAGCTGGATCTGCGTCCTCTGAACACATACCAGCTGGCGAGGCACGACCACTACCGGTTAATGAAAATGGGCCGTATGATTGGGCTGCAGGGGACGGCGCTTTGTCCCAGGCCATGTTGAGGGTTTTGGAAAGGGTGGCCGGAGCTAATGTCGGGCCCATGAATATGGGGTCCATTTCTGAATGACTTTGGGCCAACGGAGCTGAGGTTTTTAGGGGCATATCTGGAGTAGCCCCAAATGTGGCTGAGTATTGGCTGGAAGCCACAGAGCGAATTATGGATAACCTAGACTGCTCAGTGGAGTAGAAGTTAAAAGGGGCGGTGTCGTTACTGCGGGAGAGGCGTATCAGTGGTGGATCAATGTGAGAGAGGGTACCTCAGCTGAGAGGGTAACATGGGAGCTGTTCAAGCAGTCCTTTAAGGCAAAATATGTCAGAGCTAGTATGTAGATGCACGCAGAAAGGAATTCCTGAACCTGACCCAGGGTAGTAAGACCATTGCTGAATATGAGGCAGAGTTTCTGCGATTGAGCCGGTATGCTATGGCATCGTCTCCACTGAATATGAGCGCAGTGTTCGTTTTAAGGATGGCCTTAGGGATGAGCTAAGGGTGCTCATAACTCTACAAAGAGAGCGCGATTTTGCTGCACTGGTAGAGAAGGCTAAGATAGCCGATGAGGTGAAACAACCCGAACGAAAGAACCGCGATAGGGATCAAAATCGGTTCAGGAGGGATGCTGGACCAGCTGGTGCTGCAAACTGAAATGTTAAGAGAGCTAGGATGGAGAAACCAGTTCGAACAGTTCTGGTGAACACAATTAGACCGCAAGCTTGTGGATATTGTGGTAGAATTCATCAAGGGGAGTGCTGGAAGCGTTCTGGGGCTTGTCTTCATTGTGGGTCAAAGAAGCATAGGATTAGGGATTGTCCTAAGAGGGCAGCTCAGGCTCAAGTAGTTGAGCAAGGGGCTGTGCAACCGGTTTAACCAGCGAGAGGTGGAGGTCGTGGACAAGGTCACTGTGGCAATGGCCGTGGATGTGGGGTACCTGGCAGGGGTACTGGTAATGTTGAGGCTCGTCAGCCAGTTTTGGTATATGCTGCTCGTCGCCGCGAGGAGGGTGACGCACCTGATGTTATAACTGGTATGTTTTTGATCTATGGTGTACCTTATATTGCTCTGATTGATGCAGGATCAACTCATTCGTATGTTGCATACAATATTTCAGGGGCATTGGGTGTTCACTTTGAGGAGACTGTGTGTGGGGTAACTGTGATAAGTCCTTTAGGTCATTCGGTTAAGGTAGAAAAACTCTTCAAGGAGGTGCCTTTAGAGACTCAAGGTAGGGTTTTTTGTAGAGATTTGATGGAGTTAGCGTTCGAAGAATTCGATTTAATCTTAGGGATGGATTGGTTGACCAAGCATAGGGTAACTCTGGATTGTGCAGCTAAGAGGATGGTGTTAAGGACTATCGAGGGTGAAGAGGTAATGATTATTGGGGAACGAAGAGATTACTTGTCCAATGTAGTATCGACTTTGATTGCTGAGAAACTGATGCGTAAGGGATGCGAGGTATACTTGGCTTTTGTAAGTCAAGCTGAAACTTAGAATCTAACCATGGAGACCATCAGAACTGTTAGGGAATTCTAGGATTTTTTCCTAGAAAAGCTTCTGGATTACCTTCGAACCGGGAAGTCGAGTTTGGAATCGATTTGCTGCCTGGAACAGCTCCAGTGTCCATCGCACCCTATAGGATGGCACCGAAGGAGTTAGTGGAGCTGAAAGCTCAAATTCAAGAGTTGTTGGATAGAGGCTTCCTTAGACCTAGTGTGTCTTCATGGGGAGCACCAGTTCTGTTTGTGAAGAAAAAGGACGGGACAATGCGCATGTGCATCAATTACTGCCAGTTGAACAAACTGACGATTAAGAATAATTATCCACTGCCAAGGATTGATGATCTATTCGATCAACTTAGGGGAGCTTCGGTATTTTCCAAAATTGATCTTCATTCTGGATACCATCAGCTAAGGGTAAAGGAAGTGGATATTCATAAGACAACATTCAGAACTCGATATGGTTATTACGAGTTTCTGGTTATGCCGTTTGGGCTGACGAACGCACCTGTGGCTTTCATGGATCTGATGAATCGAGTATTCCAACCTTACTTGGATCGGTTCGTAGTCATCTTTATTGATGATATCCTGGTATACTCTAAAACAGAAATGAAACACGATGAACATCTCCGCATTGTGCTGCAGGTGTTAAGGGAGAAGGAACTCTACGCGAAATTTAGCAAGTGTGCATTCTAGTTGAGGGAGGTATCCTTCTTAGGGCATGTGGTCTCTGCCGAGGTGATTAAGGTGGATCCTCGTAAAATTGAAGCAATTCTGGAATGGAAGCCACCTAGGTCAGTATAAAAAATTTGGAGTTTCCTAGGGTTGGTAGGATACCACAGAAGGTTTGTGGAAGGTTTCTCGGTGATGGCTGCACCCTTGACCAAACTCATAAGGAAAGGAGTACCATTTGTCTGGACCGAGAAACAGTAAAAAGCTTTTGATTAGTTGAAAAAGGTATTGACTAAAGTGCCAGTGTTGATACAACCGGAGTCTGGGAAGGACTTCACTGTATACAGCGATGCGTCACATGTAGGGTTAGGTTGCGTACTAATGCAAGAGGGTAAGGTGGTCGCTTATGCATCGCGACAGCTGAAGACTCATGAAGTGAACTACCCTACGCATGATTTGGAGCTAGCAGTAGTGATTTTTGTGTTAAAAATTTGGAGACACTACTTGTATGGAGAAAAGTGTATCATATACACAGATCATAAGAGCCTAAAATATTTGTTGACTCAGAAGGAGTTAAACCTTAGGCAACGTAGATGGGTAGAGTTGCTTAAGGATTACGACTGTTCGATTGAGTACCACCCAGGAACGGCTAATGTGGTGGCTGATGCATTGAGTCGAAGGGTTGTTACTAATTTGAGAGCCTTGTTTACACGTTTGAGTCTGTTCAACGATGGAAGCTTTGTTAAGCGGAATGAAAGTGAGGCCTACTTGACCGAGCGGATTAAGGAAAAACAGTTGAAGGATGATTCGTTAGCTCTTTGGTTCCAGCAAGTTAAGAATGGTGAGAATGAGGATTTTGGACTGAATACTGAAGGAGTTCTGTGCTTTCATGGAAGAGTTTGTATTCCAAAGGACCCTGAATTGAGGCGGTTAATTCTAAAAAGAGGCTCATGGTGGACTCACGTGCCATGCATCCCGGCGGAATAAGTTGTATCACGACTTGCGGGAACTGTACTGGTGGCCTGGGCTTAAACGAGAAGTAACGAAATTTATGGGGAAATGTCTAACGTGCCAACAAGTGAAAACTGAGCATCAATTACCTTCTGGATTGTTGCAGCCAGTAAAGATACCACTTTGGAAGTGGGAGAGGGTAAACATGGACTTTGTGAGTGGGCTATCCTTGACGCCATCGAAGAAAGACTCGATATGGATGATTGTGGATAGGTTGACCAAGTCGGCCCATTTTATACTAGTTCGCACAGACTTTTCACTTCAGAAGTTAGCCAAGTTGTATGTGGCAGAGATTGTGCAACTTCATGGTGTCCCAGTTTCGATTATCTCTGATCGAGATCCTAGATTCACATCTCGGTTCTGGAAAAAGTTACATGAGGCAGTGGGGATGCGTTTGAACTTTAGTACGGCTTTCCATTCCCAAACTGATGGTCAGTCAGAAAGAGTTATTCAGATTCTGGAAGACATGATGAGGGGATGTGTTATCGACTTTCGAGGCAGTTGGGAGGATTACTTGCTGTTAGCAGAATTCGCGTACAATAACAGTTATCAGGTGAGTATTCAAATGGCACCTTATGAAGCACTGTATGGCCGAAGATGTCGTACGCCGACGTGTTGGACAGAGTTGGGTGAACGACAAGTGCTTGGACCAGAATTGGTGGCAGATACTGAAAGTAAGGTTAGGTTAATAAGAGACCGATTAATGGAGGCATCTGATAGACATAAGTCATATGTGGATCTGAAGCACAAAGAGATTGAGTTCGCTGTTGGGGATATGGTTTCTTGAAGGTTTCCCCTTGGAAGAAGATTTTGAGGTTTGGCAAGAAAGGCAAACTAAGTCCGAGGTTTATAGGGCCTTATCAGATTCTTAAGTGGGTAAAAGCCGATGAGCGACGCGCTTAGAGTTACTTTAGGAGTTGGCGTAATCCATGACGTTTTTCATGTGTCCATGTTGAGACGATACCGGTCGGATCCTTCACATGTGGTGCCAGTGGAGGAGATTGAAGTAAAGACTGATTTGACCTTTGAGGAGGAACCCGTGCAAATTTTAGACTGAGGCGTTAAAGTTTTGAGAAGGAAATATGTCCCAATAGTGAAGGTGCTTTGGTGTAACCATGGCAGAGAGGAAGCTACATGGGAGCCAGAAGAGGCGATGCAACAGCAATACCCTAATCTGTTTGGACCAGGTAAATTTTTGAGGACGAAAGGGTAGTGTTGTAACGCCCCAATTTTCGAGAATTCTAAAAATGTTGGTAAATTTTAAAATTTTATGTTCTGTCTGCTTGGCGTAGGTTTAAGTAGGATAGTGGGCCTCTAGAAGGCCCAAGTTTAAGTTAGAATCCAGTAATTTTAATTAATTTTAAATCCATAATAAAGAGGGGTTCTGGGTAACTGGGTTTTTAAGTATTAATTGTGTAAAATAAAACACAAGGAAGCCTGTGGTGAGTTGGCTAAGTGACGCCACTAAGGAGCTTAGAGGTGGCGTGTGGATGACTAAGGAGAACTGAGGTTCAAGTTACAATGACAGCAATTAAGGGAATTAATTTTTATGTACAGAAAGGGGAAGAAATGGAGTCCAAGTAAAAGTCTCTCAGGAGGAGTTTGAGTTGCTCAGGAGATTGAGCAAGGGGGATAAGGGAGAGAATTTAGGAGCTGATTAGGGAGAGCTGTGTTGGCCAAATAGTGGACTCTTGAAGAGCAAGAGGTGGCCGGCCAAGGGTTTCTCTAGGAGGGCAAAATTCAGCTAGGGTTAGTGCTTGTATAAATTCGGCACTAGGGGGTAAGTGAACCGTTTCCTAATCACCCTTCCTCTCCTTTTATTTTTCTCTCTATTTGCTATCCTTTTCTTCTTCTTCCCCCATAGCCGAATCCTTCAACCACCCTACTCTACACCACTTTCCCTCCATTATTTTTAAGATTAAAGCCGATTGCCTCAAATCCCGAAATCCTGAAAACTTGATTCCTCTTGTGTCGATTTCTCCAAAGCCATATCTTTCAATATTTTTGTTCCTTTTGATCAACAATCATCTTTTCTAAACCCTAAATATCTGTCGGTAACTTTACTTCAAGATTATAGCCTCACATCATCATCTTCTTCATCACCCAAAAGTCAAAAATTCCATAGATTTAGGGGCTTATAGCCGAAACTTCAAAAACTCCTGGATTCGAGTTCTACTGTAGTTTAAAGGATAAATCTACATCAGATTTACGTGGAAATAAAAAAGGAGTAAGTGGTAAGTGCTCATCATCTCAGATCTGGTCTTATTTTACAATGTTAGGAAAAGCCAATGTCCCTAAAATCTAGAGAGGCTATCGATTTGGGCATAGGGCTCTAGGGGTCTTTAACTGATGATTTCTTTCGGTGATTAGTGTCTTCTTAAGTGTTGGATTGAAGGCTTGGATCGTTGGAGTAATTAGATTCAGAGCTAGCTATCGGTTTTGGCAAAAAGGTAAGGTTTTAAAGGCTTTTAGGGACATGGTTCGAATATGGGTAAGTGAATATTGGGTTTGGTGGTTGTGGGTTGCAATCTAAGAACTGTGCTAATCAATTGTAGGACATCGTAAAGGATCTCAGTAGCAGTCGTCGTGAAACAGGTGTGTATCGAACACCCTTTCATAGTACAATTCGGCAAAAGCCAAAATGCCGAAATTCTGGCATTTCATGGGTTGTGAGCCTTCAAGTGCTCACAAGACGTGTAGAAACTATTAGATCTAGCATCGTAAGGTGGTTAGCTAGATGTATGTGAAATTTTGTGAAGTTCGATAATTGGCCCTCGATAGACTAAAAGTGGGCCCAATGGGCTTACGGGTCTATATGGGTAAGATAACAAAAAAAGGGGCAAATAAATATGTTCTATTAGACTGTGGATTCAAACTGCTTAAAACTGATAAAATTACTGAAATACCTTCATAGGTGGGAAAGTTTACGGATTTACCCCTAGGAGCAAAATTACTGATATACCCCTAGGGTTAAAGTTGACCAAAATGCATGATTGACTGTTACTATTTACTGCATGTCATGTTATTATTAATATCTGTTGCATGGGACTGGGATATTGATGGAGGAAGTACTGAAAGTGGCTTGTCCACGATCGAGGCTTTGCCTCACCTTCTGATAAATCGAGCGACAATGCGCAAACCGTGGAGTGTAGGGTGGGTGGGTTGAGATATTCCCACATGGAGTGTAGGGGCGGTACGCGCAGTGCGATGTAGCGATTGGTGGGTTGAGTAGTCTCCCCAGATGGGCTTGCACTCATTATTACTATTGTTACATGTGTTACTGAATTGGGCCTATGGGCCACACTGTTATCTTAAAAGGGGCTATGGCCCAGTTCCATCAGAATCTAAAAAGGGCTTGGTCCGCTATACACTCGTTATCTCGATTGGGGCTTAGGCTCAATGGGCTTGAGCCGACTTGGGCTTTGGATGGGTTTTTGTACACACTGAGTTTCTCAAACTCACCCTTTCTCTTCCATCCTTGCAGGTGAGCCCTAATTGGTGGACTTGGAGTCAAGGGATTCAGAGTGGCCATGAAGATTAATTACTGGTTTTTAAATAAGTTCGCATTTTTTTTTACTTTTGATTATTTTCATTTTGCTTAAAGTTGTAATAAGGCCGCTCTTTTAATTATTTTTATTTTGGGATTATTAAACGGGTTAGCACTAGGATGCGTATTATAAAAACTACTTGCTTTCAAAATATCACGATGATCGAGCTAAGCTTTCGCAAAGTAAATGTTTAAAAAGGAAAATGTTTGTTTTAAATAGATCTAACTAAATTTAATGTTCGTAAATAAGTAACATGCTTTAAGTGTGGCAATGGATGTGTGCATGTCTAGGATTGGATCCGGGAAGAGCTTGGTACTTAAGTAGTCCAACAGATTTACCTCCTCTTTCCTAGCTTCCTACTTGGTGCACAGCTTCCATTCACTTAAGCTTAAAACATTAACATTCTTTAAACCCTAATAAAGAGATTTTTGATAAAATGTTAGCAATATTTCCATGTGGCACGCTGAATTCAGCCATAACGTCTGGGCCGGGTTTGGGGTGTTACAATTTTAAAACACGCCCTAAAGCTATTCAATTTCAAACGGTTAAAACAATATTATATCTAAGCTAACAAAACATACTAACAACCATTAAAAATAATTAAAGCGGCCTTATTACAACTTAAAACCCAAACTACTAAAGTAAATAAAAGCTGATCAAATCACAAGAAGAAAAAAACTGAATTTGTAGAACATGTGGCCACTCCGAATTCCTCACAGCTCCAAGTCCACTATGGTTGGGGATTACCTGCATGTGTGGAAATAAGGGGTGAGTTTGGAAAACTCAGTGTGCAAAATAACCCAACCATAGTCCAAATCAGCTCAAACCACAAAAACAGATTAAGTTGGGCCTTAGCCCTATACAGATTTCAGAATGAAGCCCATAGGCCCATAACAGAGATAGAATTGATATTCTATGTATGCAGAAACCCAACCCATATCCATCCGTATACACCTCCGTACCAACCTTACACAATGTGGGGAGACAAATCGACCCACCCATCCGCTACACAACACAAAATTTGCAGTATGGCTTCCAGAACAGATAATGTGATAGAGTCACCAGATATAGATATTTGTGATAGAGCCACTAGAAATAGATATTTGTGGCATTGCCACCAGAACGCTTCCTCCACCAATATAACCCATATCCCATGCAACAGATATACATGTCATGGCATACATCATACAGAATCAGACTATCATGCATTTCAGTAAAAATTAACCTTAGGGGTATAACGTGTTGGAACACCTGTGCCTCTAAGGCCAGCGAAAAATTAAAAAAATATTCCGGCGATCCAAACCAAGGATCCATGTGTAAGGAACGAATCAGGGTGATAAAAAGGTTTCGAAATTATCAAAACTTTAATCTGAGTAGATAGCGACGCCTAGGCAATAGGAATGCTGAACCACTATCGAACCAAGCCGCAACCTTTTCCGATGTCGGCCTCTACGTAGTCCACTCGATTGACAATAAACGGTAGAAATCTCAGAAAACTATTTTCAGAGAGTATTTTGCTAAACAGCTGCTAGCCCTCTTTGCATATTTTTGGGCTAGTTTTATATATTCTTTTTAGGGTTTTTACCCTTGCTATATATAACTCCCTCTTAATTGGAATATATTTATAACGAATTTTAATTCATTAAAATTAATCCAAACATAATAATTATCATTCAAATAAATATAATAATGTTCAATCGAAAAATTATAATTACATTAATTATAATAAAGATTTTTATAAACTATATTTATTTAAACTTATATACGAACTAAATTCATATATCAATAAAATTATGTTCTGATTATGTGTACAACATCCTTGTACATATAGTATGTTCAACAATTTGATTGCCCAATTAAATTAATTCTATAATTAATTTAATTCATGTGACAACCAAGCAATATACCAACTATGTTTTACCTCGTTCATTTCAACCATAGGGTGTGACCCTATAGGCTCTTGTAACGTTAGCAGTAATATTAGAACGATTCTAATGTTACAAACAATGAGTGGCATCTAGCAATGCATCAATGTACCTAAGTTACAAGAAGTCATGGTTCGACATAACCTTTTGTGATTAACCTTTCATGCATTAATCCTTAAGTCCTATATCTTTGGAATGGACACAAGTCATGGAATAGTCACACTTGCATAGTCCATCCCATGTTTCTTAATACCTTGAGTAGACTATGATACACAAATAAGTATGACATCTCATATCAACTTATTTGAGCATGGCCATGCATTTCTAGCCTCACTCAATCAAGTGGCCTGAGATATTACTCCAATTATGTAGGAGGGACTTATCCTATATTGATCAACTATATCCCTCAACATAGATTGTGGTATATCCAACATCAGTCTTTATAGAACAACCAGTTACGATGTTTGTTTGACTGTATAAAAATATACAACTCACGATGTTGGGATAAAGATGATCTCAAGTATGAGGATCATATACATATTAATCACTATGAGTAATGTTGTGGCAATTACATAATAATCCAATAAACATACTCATAGCGGGTCAGTCCAATATGTTGTTCTCTAACACACATATTCATGCATTGATTCTGACACTCCATATCAATGACAACTCTTTATCATCAATCAACTACATGTTAGTCTTAATGCATTATTATTGTCCTAGCCAACAACAATACTTGACTAAGGATCTTTTAAGAATAATCATATTATTCTCAGGACATTATTATAAAACAGTTTATTTATGCACACAGAAAAGAAACTGGAATAATAATGGCAACGCCTTATATTAATAAACATGATAAACCAAGTATGTTATTACAACCACCTCGTGATTGATCTTTGGGCATACTCTTACATAAAGGTCATTTTGCACCTAGGGGTATAATGGTAATTTCCATACTTAGGGGTATTCTAGTAAGTTTACCATTTTAGGGTTTTCAAGCATATTACAGCCATTAACGTATTAACAGAAACACTTACCGAGCATTTTTACTGAATTGGGCCTGTTGGCCCATTAACCCGATTTCGGCCTATTAAGCCCAAATATATCGAAGTGCACGAAATTACGCACTCTACAATTTGACCGCTTGAGATTACCCAAGATTAACAAACAAACTATCTCACGAGCGCTCGCACGATCGCAAGTTCACAAAATACCGGCTCTTTGACATTTCGGCTTTTCGGCTTTTGCTGATCTAGTCTAAAGTGGGTGTCATTTACACACTTGATCTGTAACGATACATTGGCGAGATCCATACATGATTTGCCTACAATCGAGTTATAAAACGTCAGTCTACATATCAAAACAAACTACGTACTAATCCCCTTACCCTATTCGGCCAACATTGTCTTAGACCCTAGAGTTCTTACCTTTTTGCCGAAATATGGACTAGATCTAGATGTCCAACCGAGTTAGCCTTCAAGCCCTTCACTATACGCCCCATTGTCCACACTAGCGCACACACAACCAGAAGAAAGAGGCAAATATGCCCTTAGTCAAGGGGTTTCGGCTTTTACCTTACATCATGAGTAACTAAAGAAAGATTCGAGCACTTACCTAAATCATTATGACACTACTCCCAATCTTCTGTAGATCCAACCACCGCACAAGAAGGGAAAAAATATAATCAAGGATTCGACTTCTGAAGTCCCTCGGTGTAGAAAAGTTTCAGTTTTGAAAGAAAGATTGAGAGGTTCGGCTTCAATAGAGTTTCGGCTAACTAGTTCTAATGGAGAATTTAGGTTTTGCTAAGGGGTAATCAGCAGCAGGTACTTGGTTTTGAGAGGGAGCAAAGGTAAAGAAGATGAGAGTCGACAAGAAAAGGAAAGGGAAAAAAAGAGGGGAGGAGATGAGAGAATACAGTTTGAAAAAGAGAAGTCCGCACAGGTGTAGGGTGTAGGTTTCGGCTTCTATCAAAAGAAAGAAAAAGAGAAAATCTAAGGTACCCTACCTTATTTTGGCTAAACAGTAGAATGATCAACCCAGTCCCGAAAATACAAAAAGAATTCGGTAGCCACTAGACCAAATGCCGAAATTGCAAACACTAAGTGACCTACCCGAATTTGCACTTACAGAGACCCTTGGCCGACCAACTCTTGCTCCTCAAGAGTCCAATATTCGACCAACACCACACTCCTTGATCAGCTCCTAAATTCCCTCCTTTATCTCTCCCTTACCCAATCTCCTGAATAGCTTAAACTCTTCTTGACAGAGTTTCACTTGAGTTCCATCACATACCTTTTCAGTTCACAAAAATAATGCCTTAATTTGCTTACCTTGTGACTTGAACCTTAGTTCCCCTTGACTTCCACATGCCACCTTCTTAGCACCTTAGTGGCGCCACCCTGCCACTTTACCACAGGTCCTCTTGTGTTCTATTCTACGAATTAAATCTTAAAAGCCCAATACACCAGAACCCCTTTTCTTTTAAAAATCAAAATTTGTTAAATCTACCAGGTTTTAACTTAGACTTGGGCCTTCTAGAGGCCCACTAACATACTTAAGCATGATTTAAACAATCAGATCGTACTAAAATCAAGATTCATCAAAACTCACAGAAATCCCGAAAAGTCTCGAAAATCAGGGCGTTACAAATTACATCAATACCTTGTCCATGCACATCCACTATCACCTTAATTGGTCTATCTACCATTCGAGTCCCTTAGTTTATGATTTCCATGCTATTAGATCCCTTTAATTAATAGAACTCAACTTTTGCACTTTTTACAATTTAATCCTTTTTACATAATTAATCATTTAAACATAAAAAATTCTCAGTGAAACTTTAATACGACCTTAATAACACTCCAAAAATGTTTAATAAAATATTTATTCGATACTTCATTTTCTAAAGCCACTTGACTTTAGGATCTTACTACTTGAACCTAACTGTTCTTCCATTTAACACAAATCATTAAATCAAATTTTATCATTACACTATATATTACTCGTAAATATTAAATAATAATATTTACATACTCACACATTGGATTTGAGGCTCCGAAACAACTATTCCGACACTACAGAGAAATGTGTTGTTACAATTCTCCCCCTTATGAAAATTTTGGCCTCGAAATTTCTCACTTAATAATAGCTATTCAAATCAAGTCTTTCTTTCCCCATTTTAAGATTAGTCCAATAACAAAGTCTATCATAACCCGTTCCCAATCAGAATTCATATCAAAACTTGATACTATACCTCGACTTATAGACATAACAGACATTCAAATTTAACTCTTAAATTTCCCGTTCTAATCATGTATACCAATAGCCTTGTTTCAAAACGTTATAAACTTTTGTCGCTATCTAAAGTAAATAAAATAGATTATGAACTAGCTCGTATAAGATGTACCATAAAATCTTAGAATTATTCAGTGCACAAATTCAAATGTTTTTCTCTGTACCTCAAAAGAACTAACGATTCGACCCCCATCTCATGATACTCAAACCATCCTAATCCAAGATCATCTGAATGAAACATTACTATAAACCTTAATTATTCTCTAATGGAGGTTGAGTAGATATCGGGCTTAACTGAACAAATTTGATGATTTCTTGTCATAACTTCACCATTAGTAGTACAACTACCGAGAAAATCCCAGCAATCATCTATCGAAACATAATCGAAAAAAAACCCAGATCATCAAATTCCAAATACATTAGATAATTCATAGCGTTTAGCTAAAGTTTGCAATTTTCATAACAGACTCTAATTGATGTTTCTGACACATCTGCATATGTAACTTTCAACTGATAAACATTTCATTTCATGAAGAGCATTCAAACAGTATCATTTAAATTCAAGTGTGATAGATGCTACTATCGAGACAATTTTAACCCATAATAATATTTCCCATTTATCACTGATCTAATTGATATATCCCTGTATTATATCTTCTAAAATATGAATTTCCCATTCTAATTGTCCACTTATTTACCCGTGAATTCACAAAATTTATTCTCGAATCTAGAGATGAACTCATATACATACAACTCAACTAACTTTTCAAGTGAATAATCCACTCTAACTAAAACAAATAAGTCGATCTTATCAACATGATAGTAACAATTCAAAATAATTCTTTCTTTTTGTCGTCAAGATAACCCAAACATACAGTCTATCGTAATTCCCTCAGAATACCAATCAAAGATAATCACCAATTGTATTAACTCATACAGAATATGACATCCAATTTTGACTTGTTGACATAATTCGAGTTTACCTAAGTAATGAGAACTAATATGCGAGGTTAATCTCAGTCTTCCACCGTCCATACTTTTGCCATTAACTATCCCCTTCATGAAAGCTAGAAATGAAACTATTTTAATTATTAACATCAAGTGCGGCAACACAACCTCTGTAAAGTTTAGATCTGAGTCAACATACTCCCATGATCCAGCCAAAAATTATAACCGTAACAGATATAGTTATCTCAAGCCAATATATATCCTTTACAGATAAACCATATTTGATAGAATAGAAAATAAGAACAATAAAAAAGCCAAGATAAAAAAAGTCCAAGATGTAAAGCTCTACTGAATTTTTGGGAACATAACCCTTTTTTATATTATTAGAATATACAAATTATGAGCCTTCCAGACATACTCGTCTACATCCAGATATTTCTATTAAAGACCATGCGGTATAATAAGAACATATTGATTGTTAAAGAGATTGATGATACCCCAAAGAAAATCTAGAAGGAGAATATCGTTCAAGTGTACTGGAACCAACTGTAACATAAGCAACATAAATTCCATACACATAAACAGGAGCAATAACTAGTAGAAGCAGAAAATAATAGCACATGATTTTTTGCCATTGAGTTCTCTATCAAAACATAGTTGAATAGAATACCAAAAAATATAACAATGCCGATCATTAATTAGCCAAACTATCAATACGTCTGCTTAACATTATGATTAGCAATCATTCCTACATGATAAGAATCACATCAAAAGATAAACAATCATATATGCCTTTGAAGATAAAAGAGCACATAGAACACCCAAAGAAGATCGTTATAAGATACTCGGCCATAACGACAACATTCAAATGTTTTATAGTTCGAGCACAACCTCGCTGACTACTAAAGTCAACGGTAATCCCACATTATTTTGTTTACTAAAGTAATCAATCCAGGAGAAATTTCAGTTCACCCATTCTTTAGATACTATAACAGTTATAGTTGATTACCAGAAAATAACTTTTTTTTAACAGTGACATTGCACATCCCAAATAATCTTCGGACAGAGCTAATATCTCATCCAGAACTCTCTTTATTTGCTAATCAATTCCCGGTTCTGACCACAATATAACTCATTCAAATGCTGAACTTTTCGGCTTCACACTTGTAGACTTTCCACAACAAAAATACTATAGACATTTCGTGATATAAAATTTTGAGAATGAGAGGGTGGGGATCATAATGCCACAAAATTTAATTCTACTACATACATATCATACATAACATTTGTTATTAATATAAATACTATGAACCTTTAGTCTTACCTTTGTGAATTTCTGCTCAACATTAGCAACCTTTTAATCGAAGACTTGAATATTGCTTTTAGCATCATCGGAGTTAGCTCGATTGGAAGACATCTTTATCTATATGAAAACATAGTTCAATTTGAGTCAAGAGTTATCACACTATCATAGTATATAATGGCATGTATTTTTAGACTTCATACATGCTACATTCAGTCCAAGAACCAACTAAATCTTAGCTCTGATACCACTAAATGTAACACCCCTAACTCGTATTCATTACCAAATTAGGGTTACGGAGCATTACCGTACAATCAAGAACATTTAAACTTAATATCATTAAATAATATAATTATATCATAAACCAATCATATACATACATACTATCCTTAAATCAAGCCTTCGAGGCCCTAGAAACACCATAGAAGCAATTCGGGACCAAATTAAAATCATTTGAAAAGTCTAGGAAAAAGTCATAAAAATTTGGAAATAGGGGTCACAAGGCCTTGTGCTTCACACGGCTGAGACACACATCCGTGTCTCAGGCTGTGTAACCTTCAAACTAGGGACACACGACCTTGTGGTATTCGAACAAATGGACACATGGCCGTGTCCTAATCTGTGGCTTAAACCGTGTAACTCACTAAGTTAGTTCACACAGTCATGTTGCAGGCTGTGTAACTCACAGACTTATGACACACGGCTGTGCCGTAGGCAATGTGCTAGACCGTGTAACTCACTAACTTGTGATAATAAGTGACACATGACCATGTAGCCAGGCCATGTGTGTCACACAGCCATGTGATCCAAAAATTTTCCCTAAAAACAAGCCGTTTTATGTCCAAAGCTTGCCCATCAATCTACTTTATTTGAGCTCACATTCAATAGACCTAAAAACAACCTCAAACACATATGAACATACCAATTCAATCAACCTAATTCTTCTAACCAATATGCCATTCAAAGGCACCTCATTTATGCCAAAACAACTTCAACCAAAACAAAACAACATTACCATATTTCAAGCACAAAACCTATTCAATTTAGCTACCTAAAGAAATCAATTTTAACCATTCCCTTTTCACCACAAACATGCTAAAAAGACCACATATTATAAGTACTTAAAGGTGACCAAAGGACTTAAACTTGCCAAAACATTATAAGTCTATCATATAAAATATATACAGTTCAAAGACATATTCAAGACCTACCATTTTATAAAGTCCTATACATGCCATTTATAACCTTGGCCAAAATTACTCAAAAACTACCGAGGTGATTGCTGGATAGTGTGATAGATCTCCAACCAGCCTCCAACCGATTGAGCTTCTAATAATCTATGAACAAAAGAAAATAACTACATAAGCAACTAGTGCTTAGTAAGCTCGTATAAACTCAAACATAACTTACCATTCTTAATCTCAATTTATAAATTATACATAACATCATTACCATGTTCATAAGCTTAGTAAAATCCTATTTAAGCACCACCGAACTCACAAGTTAGTAAGTTCATACATGATACATATAAGTTCAACCATAAAGTAGATTTCCTTGTACACATCATTTATCTCATTAACCTTTTCATAAGATTATGAACCATTATCCAATTGTGTACATACTTTGCCATTAACCTTTGCTTACCCATTGAACCATCTAGAATTACATTAGATACTCGGGAGTGCTCACACATAGTGTGCCATTCCATATTGTAACACCCAAAACCCGGCCCAGATGTTACGACCGAATTCGGCGTGTCACATCGAAGCGTTACTAGAAAAAGGCATGTTAAAAAAAACTTTCTTAGTGTTTTAAGGATATCTTCATTATAGATTAAAGTGAATGAAAGCTGCGCACCAAGTATGATGCCAAAAAAGAGGAGGTGAGTCTATTAGACTGCTTAAGTACCTAGCTCTCCACGGATCCAATCCTAGACATGCACACCACCATTGCCACACTTTAACTGAGTGATTTTTCATGGATAATTATTTTGTTTAAAACCATTTGAAAAGGTTATTAATTTTGAAAACATTTTTGTTGCGGATGCTTTGCTTTGTTATCACGATATTTTGAAATCAAGTAACTTTCTTAAAACGCGCCCTAAACCTATTCAATTTCAAACGGTTAAAACAATATCATATCTAAGCTAACAAAACATACTAACAACCATTAAAATAATTAAAACGGCCTTATTACAACTTAAAACCCAAATCACTAATGTAAATAAAAGCTAATCAAATCACAGCAAGAAAAACTGAATTTGCAGAACATTTGGCCACTTTGAATCCCTTACAGCTCCAAGTCCACTATGGTTGGGGATTACCTGCATGGATGGAAACAAGGGGTGAGTCTGGAAAACTCAGTGTGTAAAATAACACAACCATAGTCCAAATCAGCTCAAACCACATAAACAGATTAAGTAGGGCCTTAGCCCTGTACAGAATTCAGAATGAAGCCTATAGGCCCATAACAGAGACAAAACAGATATTTCATGTATGCAGAAACCTAACCCATATCCATCCCTATACACCCCCGTACCAACCTTACACCATGTGGGGAGACAACTCGGCCCACCCATACGCTACACACCACGAAATTTGCAGCATGGCTGCCAGAACAGATAATGTGACAGAGTCACCAGATATAGATATTTGTGGCAGAGCCACCAGAAACAGATATTTGTGGCATAGCCACTAGAACACTTCCTCCATCAATATAACCCATATCCCATGCAACTGATACACATGTCATGGCATACATCATACAGAATCAGAATATCATGCAGTTCAGTCAAAATTAACCCTAGGGGTATAACGGTCATTTTGCACCTAGGGGTATAATGGTAATTTCCATACTTAGGGGTATTCTAGTAAATTTACTATTTTAGGGTTTTCATGCATATTACAGCCATTAACATATTAACAGAAACACTTACCGAGCATTTTTATCGAATTGGGCCGTTGGCCCATTAACCCGATTTCGGCCCATTAAGCCCAAATATATCGAAGTACACGAAATTGCGCACTCTGCAATCTATCGCTAGCGCTCGCATGCTCGTAAGTCCACAAAAAGCTGGCTCTTCGGCATTTTAACTTTTGCCAACCTAGTCTATGAGTGGGTGTCGTTTACACACCTGATCTGTAACGCTACGTTGGCGAGATCCACACACGAGTTACCTACAATCGAGTTACTAAAATGTCAATCTACATATCAAACACAAACTACGTACTAATCCCTTTACCATATTCAGCCAACATTGCCTTAGACCCAAGAGTTCTTACCTTTCTGCTGAAATATGGACTAGATATAGATGTCCAACCGGGTTAGCTTCCAAAGCCCTTCGCTGTACGCCTCCTTGTCCACACTAGCGCACATACACCAAAAGAAAGAGGCAAATGTAACCTTAGTCCAAACGTTAGCCACCCTCAAGGGGTTTCGGCTTTTACCTTACATCATGAGTAACTAAAGATTCGAGTACTTACCTATATCGTTATGACACTACTCCCGATCTACTGTAGATCCAACCACCGCACAAGAAGGGAAAAATATTATCAAGGATTCAGCTTCTGAAGTCCCTTGGTGTAGAAAAGTTTCGATTTTGAAAGAAAGAATGGGAGGTTCGGCTTCAATGGAGTTTTAGCTAACCAGTTCCAATAGAGGATTTAGGTTCAGCTAAGGGGTAATCGGCAGTAGGTACTTGGTTTTGAGAGGGAACAAAGGTAAAGAATATGAGAGTCGACAAGAAAAGGAAAGAGAAAAGAAGAGGGGAGGAGATGAGAGAATTCAGTTTTAAGAAGAAAAGTCGACACAGGTGTAGGGTGTAGGTTTCGGCTTCTAGCAAAAGAAAGAAAAAGAGAAAACCTAAGGTACCCCATCCTATTTCAGCAAAATAGTACAATGATCAACCCAGTCCCGAAAATGCAAAAAGAATTCGGCAGCCACTAGTCCAAATGCCGAAATTGTAAACACTGAGTGACCTAGCCGAATTCGCACTTACAAATACCCATGGCCGGCCAACTCTTTCTCCTCAAGAGTCCAACATTCGGCCAACACCACACTCCTTGATCAGCTCCTAAATTCCCTCCCTTATCTCTCCCTTACCCAATCTTCTGAATAGCTCAAACTCTTCCTGACAAAGTTTCACTTGAGTTCCATCACATACCATTTCTGTTCACAAAAATAATGCCTTAATTTGCTTACCTTGTGACTTGAACCTTAGCTCCCCTTGACTTTCACACGCCACCTTCTTTGTACCTTAGTGGCATCACCCTGCCACTTTACCACAAGTCCTCTTGTAGTCTATTCTACCAATTAAATCTTAAAATCCCAATACACCAGAACCCCTTCTCTTTTAAAATCAAAAGTTGTTAAATCTACCAGGTTTTAACTTAGACTTGGGCTTTCTAGAGGCCCACTAACATACTTAATAATGATTTAAACAATCAGATCATACTAAAATCAAGATTCACCAAAACTCACAGAACTTTCGAAAAGTCCCTAAAATCAAGGCGTTACAACTCTACCCTCCTTACAAAAATTTCGTCCTTGAAATTTATTTGATCCAAGCAGATGAGGGTATTGTTGTTGCATCGCCTCTTCAGGCTCCCAAGTAGCTTCCTCTCTGCCATGATTATGCCAAAGCACCTTTACCAACAGAACTGACTTCCTTCTTAGAACCTTAACATCATGATCCAGTTTCTGTACAGGCTCTTCCTCGAAAGTCAGATCAGGCTGCACTTTAATCTTTGCAACTGGCATGACATGAGTAGGTCCAGGACGATAACGCCTTAACATGGAGATGTGAAAAACATCGCGAATCCTGTCTAACTCCGAAGGTAATTCCAATTGGTAAGCCACTGGACCTACTTGCTTAAGAACCCGATAAGGCCCAATGAACCGCGGATTCAACTTGCCCTTCTTACCAAGCCTTAATATCTTCTTCCAAGAGGAAACCTTCAAGAAGACCATATCACCTACTGAGTACTCAATCTCCTTACGCTTCAAATCTGCATACGACTTTTGCCTATCAGATGCTTCTTTTAATCGATCTCTGATTACTCTGACTTTATCTTCAGTATCTGCTACCAACTGCGGTCCAAGAACCTGTCGCTCTCCCAATTCGATCCAATAACTAGGTGTACGACACCTACGTCCATACAGCGCTTCATACGGTGCCATTCGAATACTCGCCTGATAACTATTATTATACGCAAACTCTACCAACGGCAGGTAATCCTCCCAACTACCTTGGAAGTCAATAACGCATCCCCTCAGCATGTCTTCCAAAATCTGAATAACCCTTTCCGACTGACCATCAGTCTGGGGATAAAAAGCCGTACTAAAGTTCAATCGCGTTCCCAACGCCTCATGTAACTTTTGCCAGAACCGAGATGTGAACCTAGGATCCTGGTCAGAAATAATTGAAACTAGGACTCCATGAAGTCGAATGATCTCCGCCAAATACAATTTGGCTTACTTTTGAAGTGAATACTCAATACGGACTGGTATAAAATGAGCAGATTTGGTTAACCTATCCACAATCACCCAAACCGAGTCCTTCTTTGTTGGTGTCAAGGGTAGCCCACTCACAAAGTCCATGGTTACCCTCTCCCACTTCCAAAGTGCTATCTTCACTGGCTGCAAAAGTCCAGAAGGTAGTTGATGCTCAGCTTTCACTTGCTGGCACGTCAAACATTTCCCCACAACCTCCGTTACTTCTCGTTTAAGCCCAGGCCACTAATACAATTCTCGCAAGTCGTGATACGACTTATTCCTTCCAGGATACATAGCACAAAGTCCTCCATGAGCTTCTTTCAGTATTGACTACCTCAAGTCAGAGTCCCTCGGAACGCAAACTCTCCCTCGGAAACACAGAACTCCTTCACTATTCAACCCAAACTTAAAAGTTTCCCCTTTCTTAACTTGCTGGAATCGAGCAACCAAAGACCCATCCCTTAACTGCTTTTCCTTAATCTGATCCACCCAGGTTGGCCTTACTTGTAACTCAGCCAACAGACTACCATCATCATACAGACTCAAACGAGCAAACATTGCTCTCAGATTAGATACAGCTCTACGGCTTAGGGCATCGGCTACCACATTAGCCTTGCCTGGGTGATACTCAATCGAACAGTTATAATCCTTAAGCAACTCTATCCATCTTCGTTGCCTAAGGTTCAACTCCTTCTGAGTCAGCAAGTACTTGAGACTCTTATGGTCCGTGTATATGACACACCTTTCTCCATACAAGTAGTGTCTCCAAATCTTAAGTGCAAAGATTACTACTGCCAATTCTAGGTCATGAGTAGGATAGTTTACTTCATGAGGCTTAAGCTGTCGCGATGCATAAGCAACCACCTGACCCTTTTGCATCAACACACAGCCCAAACCCACATGTGATGCGTCACTATACACGGTAAAATCCTTCTCAGACTCTGGCTGAATTAATACAGGTGCCTCGGTCAGAACTCTCTTCAATTTCTCAAAAGCTTCCTACTGCTTTTTGGTCCAAACAAACGGTGCTCCTTTCATTATAAGCTTTGTCAATGGTGGTGCCATCATAAAAAAACCTTCCACAAACCTTCTGTAGTAACCTACCAGACCCGGGAAACTCTGAATTTTCAACACCGACCTAGGTGGCTTCCACTCCAGAATCACTTCAATCTTTCGAGGGTCCACCTTGATCCCCTCAGCAGAGACTACATGACCTAAGAAGGTTACCTCCCTCAACTAGAATTCACACTTACTGAATTTTGCATAAAGTTCCTTCTCCCTCAACACTTACAGCACAATGCGAAGATGCTCATCATGCTTCTCTTCAGTTTCAGAATATACCAGAATATCGTCAATAAAAATGACAACGAATCGATCCAAAAATGGTTGGATTACACGATTCATCAGATCCATGAATGTTGCAGGAGTGTTCGTCAGTCCAAATGGCATAACCAGAAACTCGTAATGACCATATCGAGTCTTGAATGTCGTCTTATGAATATTTACCTCTTTGACCCTTAACTAATGATATCTAGATCGAAGATCAATCTTGGAGAATACTGAAGCTCCTCTAAGTTGGTCAAACAGATCGTCGATTCTTGGCAGAGGGTACTTATTCTTAATCGTCAGTTTGCTTAACTGCCGATAATCGATACACATCTGCATCATCCCATCCTTCTTTTTCATAAACAACATTGGTGCTCCCCACGGAGACACACTTGGCCTAATAAAGCCTCTATCCAACAACTCTTGAATCTGTGCTTTCAGCTCCACTAACTCCTTCGGTGCCATCCTGTATAGTACGATGGACACTGGTGCTGTTCCAGGCAACAAGTCGACTCCAAACTCGACTTCTCGGTTCGAAGGCAATCTTGGAAGCTTTTCTGGAAAGACATCTTGGGATTTCTTAACGGTTCTAACCTTATCCACCGTCAGTCCCTCGGCCTCCGACTGACTTACAAATGCCAAATAAGCCTCACAACCCTTACAAATCCACTTCTCGGCTCTCAACGCCGACACCACATTGGTCAAATAATCTCTTCGTTCACCTATCACCATAACCTTCTCACCCTCTGCGGTCTTTAACACCATTCGCTTAGCAGCAAAATCCAGAGTTGCCCTATGCTTAACAAGCCAGTCCATACCTAGAATGAGGTCAAATTCTCCAAACGGTAACTCTATCAAGTCTCCAGAGAAAATCTTACCATGAATTTCTAAAGGCACGTCTCTATACAGTTTGTCTACCCTAATCGAGTGGCCCAAAGGACTTAGTACCGATACCCCACTCACAGTCTCCTCAGAGTGCACACCCAACGACCCAGATACGGCACATGCAACATACGAATGAGTAGATACAATATCTATCAAAGCAGTGTACGGCATGCTAAAAATCAAGAACGTACCAGTTATGATGTCAGGTGTATCACCCTCCTCTCGGTGATGAGCTGCATACACTAACGCTGGCTGTCGAGCCTCAACATCTCCAGCACCCTTACCGGGTGCTCTTCGACCTCGACCATTTCCATTACCGCCCCTACCTTGACCATGTCCTCTCGGTGGTTGCGGTCTACCTCTCACTGGTTGAGCAACCCTCTGTTCTGCAACTTGAACCTGATCCATTCTCTGAGGACAGTCCTTGACTTTATGCTCCATAAATCTGCACCGGAAACAAGCACCAGAACGTCTCCTACACTTGCCCAAATGTACCTTACCACAGTCCCTACAACCTTGCGGTCTAACAATATTCATCGGAACTGCTCGAACTAGCTCTTCCACTCTCGCTCTTTTAAGATTCCTATTTGCACCACCCGAAGGTCCTGAATCCCTTCGAAAATGGTTTCGATCCTTCTCATGATTCTGTCTTTCCATACGCTTCACCTCCTCAGCTATTTTAGGTTTCTCCACCAAAGCAGGAAAGTCATGCTCCTTCTGCGGAGCAATCAGCACCCTAAGTTTATCTCTAAGACCATCTTCGAAGCGCACACTACGTTCATACTCTGTAGCGACTATCCCAACGGCATACTGGCTCAGCCTCAGAAACTCAGCCTCGTACTCAGCGATCGTCTTACCCCTTGAACCATATTCAAAAATTCTTTCTTACGGGCGTCCACATAACTCGCCCCAGCATATTTTCCCTCAAAGGCCATCTTAAACAGCTCCCAAGTCACCCTGTCAGCTGGGGTCCCATCTCTCATAGTGAGCCACCACTGATAAGCCTCATCTCGTAGCAATGATGTGGCTCCCTTCAGCTTCTGCTCTACGGAACAATCCAAATCATCCATAATCTTTTCCGTGGCCTCTAACCAATATTCCGCCACATTCAGGGCTATACCAGATATGCCTCTAAAGATCTCTGCTCCATTAGCCCGGAGTCGCTCAGAAATAGATCCTCAAAGTTCGTTGCCCGTACTTGCCCCGGCAACCCTTTCCAGTACACGAAGCATTGCCTGAGATAGAGTGTCATCTCCGGCACCTTGATCATGAGACTCCACTTCTATTGATGGTCGTACCAGTGCATTTGCTGCTGGCATATGTCCTGAAGACGAAGATCCAGCCCGTGCACTACCTTGGCCACGTCCACGGCCTCTTTCCTGAGCTGCTCTCGTACTCATATTGTGTTATCTGATTACGAATTTTATGCATCAATTAAATATTTTAGTGTCTATTACAGATGTTTTTATGCACAGACAATAATTTAGAGTTTGTTTTTCGTGGAATCGTAGCCTAGCTACAGTCTCAGTTTACTTATCAAAATTTCCTACAGTTTCAGTACCACCCAAACTAGAGTATCCTAATAGGGTTTTAGTACAAGCAGACAATTCAGAAGCATTCAAAAAAATTCAAAATGATACTTACAGACTTGGGCCAGAGATTCGGGGTGCCACCTTCTCAGAATCTGAATTCTTTTGAAAACCAGATTTTGCAATCTTTGAAATCATTTATTGTAGAATTATTTTTTTAAAACCCATTCCACAGTCAAGTTGTTGTAACCTGGCTCTGATACCACTAAATGTAACACTCCAAACCCGGCCCAGACGTTACGACCGAATTTGACATGTCACATCGAGGCGTTACTAGAAAAGGGCATGTTAAAAAAAACTTTCTTAGTGTTTTAAAGATATCTTCGTTATAGATTAAAGTGAATGAAAGCTGCGCACTAGGTAGGATGCCAGAAAAGAGGAGGTGAGTCTATTAGATTGCTTAAATACCTACTCTCCACGGATCCAATCCTAGACATGCACACCACCATTACCACACTTTAACTAAGTGATTGTTCATGGAAAACTGTTTCGTTTAAAACTATTTGAAAAGGTTATTAATTTTGAAAACATTTTCGTTGCGGATGCTTTGCTTTGTTATCGTGATATTTTGAAATCAAGTAACCTTTTTAAAACGCGCCCTAAAGCTATTCAATTTCAGACGGTTAAAACAATATCATATCTAAGCTAACAAAACATACTAACAACCATTAAAAATAATTAAAGCGGCCTTATTAAACTTAAAACCCAAACCACTAACGTAAATAAAAGCTGATCAAATCACAAGAAGAAAAACTGAATTTGCAGAACATGTGGCCACTCCGAATCCCTCACAGCTCCAAGTCCACTATGGTTGGGGATTACCTGCATGGATGGAAACAAGGGGTGAGTTTGGAAAGCTCAGTGTGTAAAATAACCCAACCATAGTTCAAATCAGCTCAAACCACAGAAACAGAGTAAGTTGGATCTTAGCCCTGTACAGAATTTAGAATGAAGCCCATAGGCCCATAACAAAGACAAAACAGATATTTCATGTATGCAGAAACCCAACCCATATCCATCCGTATACACCCCCGTACCAACCTTACACCATGTAGGGAGACAACTCAGCCCACCCATCCGCTACACACCACAAAATTTGCAGCATGGTCGCTGAGCGTATAATGTGACAGAGTCACGGATATAGATATTTGTGGCGAGAGCCACCGTAAATCGCGGATATTTGTGGAATAGCCACCAGAACGCTTCCTCCTTCAGTATAAACCATATCCCATGCAACAGATATACATGTCATGGCATACATCATACAGAATCAGAATATCATGCATTTCAGTCAAAATTAACCTTAGGGGTATAACGGTCATTTGCACCTAGGGGTATAATGGTAATTTCAATACTTAGGGGTATTCTAGTAAATTTACTATTTTAGGGTTTTCATGCATATTATAGCCATTAACATATTAACAGAAACACTTTTCGAGTGTTTTTTACCAAATTGGGCCCATTGGCCCATTAACCCGATTTCGGCCTATTGCGCACTCTGCAATCTATTACTTGAGATTACTAGGATTAACAAACAAACCATCTCACGAGCTCTCGCACGCTCGTAAGTCCACAAAATGCCGGCTCTTCGGCATTTCAGGTTTTTGGCTTTTGCCGACCTAGTCTATGAATGGGTGTCGTTTACAGACCTGATCTGTAATGCTACTTTGGCGAGATCCACACACGAGTTGCCTACAATCGAGTTACTAAAACGTCAGTCTACATAACAAAAACAAACTACGTACTAATCCCCTTACCATATTCAGCCAACATTGCCTTAGACCCAAGAGTTCTTACCTTTCTGCCAAAATATGGACTAGATCTAGATGTCCAACCGGGTTAGCTTCCAAAGCCCTTCGCTGTACACCTCCTTGTCCACACTAGCGCACATACACCAAAAGAAAGAGGCAAATATGCCCATTAACCCGATTTCGGCCCATTAAGCCCAAATATACCGAAGTACATGAAATTGTGCACTCTGCAATCTATCGCTAGCGCTCGCATGCTCGTAAGTCCACAAAATACTGGCTCTTCGGCATTTCGACTTTTGCCAACCTAGTCTATGAGTGGGTGTCGTTTACACACCTGATCTGTAACGCTACGTTGGCTAGATCCACACACGAGTTGCCTACAATCGAGTTACTAAAACGTCAATCTACATATCAAACACAAACTACGTACTAATCCCTTTACCATATTCAGCCAACATTTCCTTAGACCCCAGAGTTCTTACCTTTCTGCCGAAATATGGACTAGATATAGATGTCCAACCGGGTTAGCTTCCAAAGCCCTTCGCTGTATACCTCCTTGTCTACACTAGCGCACATACACCAAAAGAAAGAGGCAAATATGCCCTTAGTCCAAACGTTAGCCACCCTTAAGGGGTTTCGGCTTTTACCTTACATCATGAGTAACTAAAGAAAGATTCGAGCACTTACCTATATCGTTATGACACTACTCCCGATCTACTGTAGATCCAACCACCGCACAAGAAGGCAAAAATATAATCAAGGATTCGGCTTCTAAAGTCCCTCGGTGTAGAAAAGTTTCAGTTTTGAAAGAAAGAATAAGAGGTTCGGCTTCAATAGAGTTTCAGCTAACCAGTTCCAATGGAGGATTTAGGTTTGGCTAAGGAGTAATCGGCAGCAGGTACTTGGTTTTGAGAGGGAACAAAGGTAAAGAAGATGAGAGTCGACAAGAAAAGGAAAGAGAAAAGAAGAGGGGAGGAGATGAGAGAATTCGGTTTGAAGAAGAGAAGTCGGTATATGTGTAGGGTGTAGGTTTCGGCTTCTAGCAAAAGAAAGAAAAAGAGAAAACCTAAGCTACCCTACCCTATTTTGGAAAAACAACAGAATGATCAACCCAGTCCCAAAAATACAAAAAGAATTCGGCAGCTACTAGTCCAAATGCTGAAATTGCAAACACTAAGTGACCCAGCTGAATTTACACTTATAGAGACCCATGGCTGGCCAACTCTTGCTCCTCAAGAGTCCAACATTCAGCCAACACCACACTCCTTGATCAGCTCCTAAATTCCCTCCCTTATCTCTCCCTTGCCCAATCTCCTGAACAGCTCAAACTCTTCCTGTCAGAGTTACACTTGAGTTCCATCACATACCCTTTCTGTTCACAAAAATAATGCCTTAATTTGCTTACCTTGTGACTTGAACCTTAGCTCCCCTTGAATTCTACACGCCACCTTCTTAGTACCTTGGTGGCGTCACCCTGCCACTTTACCACAGGTCCTCTTGTGGTCTATTCTACCAATTAAATCTTAAAAGCCTAATACACCAGAACCCCTTCTCTTTTAAAATCAAAATTTGTTAAATCTACCAGGTTTTAACTTAGACTTGGGCCTTCTAGAGGCCCACTAACATACTTAAGCATGATTTAAACAATCAGATCATACTAAAATCAAGATTCACCAAAACTCACAGAACTCCCGAAAAGTCCCGAAAATTAAGGCGTTACACATATAACCGTAAATTTTTCTTTTTAATAGTGCTCACACGAGCTGTGAAATGGGTCTGCTCACAAGAGCTGTGGGTCAAAATGTTAGCTATACGATGCTACTCACATGAGTTGTGGAGAATACGGAAAAAATGTAGGACATCAGCCATCGGTAGTGTAATACCCCTTACCCGTATCCAATGCCGGGACAAGGTTCAAGGCGTTACCAGCCTTAAACATAAACATTCATACAAAATCGGGCCATAAAATTTGGACCAAATCAAATACATCCAATCACATGCATATTGTCCATTATATAGGCCCACGAGGCCCAAAACATATGTTGGGAGTGGTTCGGGACTAAACCGAAAACTTTTGGAACTTTTACTACACTTAGAAAATTTTCATACTTTGGAGAGTCACACGCCTGTGTGGGTAGGCCGTGTGGTCATACACACACTCGTGTGGCTTGGGACACGCCCGTGTCCTCAGCCCGTGTAACTCTCTTAACAACATGCACATCATTTACGAGTAATTATAATTTTCACATATAGCTTAACAATCTTTACATATCTATTTAATCACAACTTAAGTATATACATCGTACTACTTCACAATTAAGCTCATATGCCTATCACATGATTATTATCAAATCTTATCATGCATCCATTCATCGTAAATGTAGATCATTCATTACAAGGTTATCAATGTTTCACAAGCATAACTTATTCGTGTACATACCTGTACCTCATGTAATATAGTCACATACTTTCTCGTATGCATTCTTACCACATTTTCATTGTATGCCAAATCCTTTACTCATGAGTTATAAGTACATACCTGTACTAACTCGTAGCATATTCTCATATTTCCTCATTATTGACTTACTTGTCAAATAACTCACAGATTTACCCGTTGAACACTTGGAATACTATTGGATACACGGAAAGCTCACACATAAGTGCCACATTTGTAGCTAAAGCTACCTCATATCACATATCACATGTTGCTCGCTTTCGAGCCACTCACGGGTCTATCCACAGCAGCTGTCAGGTATCCGCAACACATGCCAAACTACCCAGCCATCGGTAAAACATACCAGACCAGAACCCGGAAGACCATAACATGTGTCACATATATCATGAACTCAAACCATAACTCATGAGCTCAGATCACATAGTTCTTAGTGACATGTCACTTGTATCCCAAACTATTCCTAAGGTTCAAACGGGATTCTTCAATACTACACTTCCGTCGAACTCGTTTACAAAGTCATTCTCATTGACCATAACATTATTCATACACTCTTTACAATAATTAAACATGGAAATTCATACATTAATAAAGCATTAAAACATGATACAACATTGCATTATTTACACATGAACTTACCTCGACACCAAAATGGCAAAAAGGGACCTAACCGTTAATATCTCATTTTCCCCCCATTCTAGGTCCTAAACTCGTTTTCGTTGATCTATAATTCCACATTTAGTCTATTTATTAGTCACATTAGTCAATGTGATCCAAAAATCATACTATGGAAAAATTACGTTTTTGCTCCTAAACTTTATCATATTTACACTTTTGCCCCTAGGCTCGTAAAATGATTTTTATTCAATTTCTTTAACATACAAGCCTATCCAAATAATTTTCATACCTATAGCAGCCCACAATTTCCACTAAATCACACTTCTATGACAAATTTTATAACTTTAACAATTTAGTCATTTTAAGCATTTTCACCGAAAATCACTTAGCAAAAGTTATTTCTCCAACCATAAACATGCATAATCTACCATTAAACATCAAAATGCAAAAATTTATAACATGTTTCAAACCCTATACCTTCATCATAACTCAAATAAATGGTAGAAATAGGTAGATCTTGTTACGAGGATTTCAAAAACGTAAAAATCATTAAAAACAGGGCAAGAACAGACTTACAATCGAGCTTGGAAGCTTGGAAAACCCTAGCCATGGTTTCTTCATGTAAATTTCGGTCAAGGAAGAAGATGGACAAGAAATTTCGGCTTTTATTTTTTTAATTCATTTTAATTACTAAATGACCAAAATCACCCTAACTTAAAAATATTCTATTTTACCTATTTCATGTCCATTTTTGTCCAAAAAATTAACCAATGGTCTAATTACCATTTAAGGACCTCCAATTTAAAATTTCATAACAATTGGACACCTCTAACATGTAGAACTCAACTTTTGTAATTTTTACAATTTAGTCCTTTTGACTAAATTGAGTGCCCAAACGTCAAAATTTTCTAATGAAATTTTCACAAAATCATTCCGTGAAATTTTAGACCATAAAAATATAATAAAAATAAATTTTTCCTCATCAGATTTGTGGTCCCGAAACCACTGTTCCGACTAGGCCCAAAATCGGGCTGTTACAGGTAGGACATTCAAGACCAGCACCCAAAACATGAAATCTCTAATGACATGTCATTCATATCCTAAGAATTCTTAAGGTTCAAACGGGATTATTTATCCATTAATTACTCAAAACGTCAATCTATTTATATACTCAAGTTAATTTATAACCAATACAATATAACAGATAATCAATCAATTATCATTAATAAGATTATAGTTCATACGAACCTACCTCGATAACTATAGTCACAAAAGTAGAGTTGAATATTAATCCAAAGCTTTCGCCTTTCCTTGATTTAAATCTGGTTATTGTTTATCTTGATCTAAATAAACAATTTCATTCAATTAAGTACTTCAATTAACCTCAAGTATTCAATTCAATCTATAATTCATATTATCATGAAATTTCAAAATTATCCCTCATATTTTAACTTTTTCACAAATTAGACCTTAAGCTCGTAACTTGAAATTTAACCATTTTAACCTAAACCCATGATAACCGATTCTTTCCTAAGCTTAAATAATCTATATTTTTCCATTATTTCATACAATATACATGGAATTTGCCACTTAAACAAATTAATCCTTAAACCTTAAATTTACTAAAATTCACTTAACAAAACATGTCCATATAACAACCAAGTTCAAGTATCTAACAAATAACTTCACTAAAACATCAAATTCATTCATGGCACAACCCTCAACCTTAAACAGTTTTGGCTAAGTTGTTTAAGATAAAACAAGCTAAAAAAAAAATCACTAAAAACTAACCTCAAAAGACAAGCATGCAAGGAATATGTTTGGTCGAACCTTCAATGCTGTCCCATGGAATTTTTGGTTCTCAATTACTCAAGCAAGAAGATGACCAAATCTTTTTTTTTCTATTAGTTTATATTACTAATTTACTAAATTACCAATTTTTCCTATCAAAATTAACAAAATTTCATGATTTTAATCACCAAAATCGTCCACTATGAAATAAATTGGTCTATTTACAATTTAAATCCCTTAGTTTAACATTCCATAACCAATGGACTCTTTTAACTAATAGTAATCTACTTCTTCAACTTTTACAAATTAGTCCTTTTACCTAATTAACCATTTAAACTTCAAAATTTCTTAACAAAAATTTAATACTTCCTTAAATTAACCCTATAGACATTAAATAAATATTGAAATATTTACTCACTCGTTAGAATTGTGGTCTTAAAACCACTATTTTCAACACCATTAAAAATGGGTTGTTACAATCCATATCATTTAGTCTAAATCATTAGTACTCAATTCACATACGGGCAGTCAGGGGCACCGAAGTGTGAACAGGGGGATAGTCATGCAAACAGGGATATCAAAGTGTATACAGGGGCATCGAAGTGCGAACAAAGGCACTTCTTCATTTCATATACAATAGAACTCGTTACATTCACAGATAATTTATTTCAAATCCAAGAATTAATATTAACAATCTCTTCTTAATTTCATATATATATATGTATAATACTTACAATTCTCATTGTTATATAAATAACCAAAGATAACAAAATTCCATTAACTAGAAACAACAGTATAGGACTCGAGTGAATTATATTCAATAATAGAATTAACATGAACTTTAATTAAAGTAACATTTAAATAGACAATCTATAATCCAAAATCACTAAATACATTAGTATTAACTCTCCTATCATTTAATTTAATTATACCTCTATTTGAACCATAATAATAATTTATCACATCTTTATCAATTAATTTTTAACATAACATAAATAACTATCTGCATTCATCCAAAATGGAAAAGATAATAATTTCCATCCTTAAACGAACCTACCACAACAAAAACAGTTGTAAAAACAAAGTCAATGACTAATCCGACACCTTAGCTTTTCCTTGGTTTAGATCCATTTGATTCGTTTCTTGATCTAATAAAATTTTTCATTCAATTAGTAATCCAATTAACTTAATATCAATAATTCTAGCTTATAACCCACTTTATTATGAAATTGCAAAATTACCCCTAATATTTTAATTTTTTTACAGTTTAGTCCCTAATCCCCTAACTTGGAATTTTACCATTTTAAAAGAGAACCCATGATAGTCGATTTTGTCATGGGTAAAAAACAGCCTATATGTAACAGCCTAATTTTTCAGTGGTGTCGGAACAGCGGTTCGAGACCACTAAATCCGACGAGTGAGTTCAAAATTTTTATTAATAATTATTTATGAGTTAAGTGTGATTTTAGAAAGATTTTTGAATTAGTGGTTTGTGTTTTAAAAGAAATTATTAGGTAAATTGGTTTTGAAAACGGGGTATCGAGACCTTGATTTGATAAATCGAGCTATAAATATTTTTATAAATATTTATGAAGTGTCATTGAGTTAGTATTAAAGTTTCGTTAAAAAAATTTAACATTTTGATAGTTAATTAAATAAAAAGGACTATATTGAAAAAGGTACAAAACTTGCTAATAAAAAGAAATAGTGATTAAATAGCTTAAATAGTAAATAAGGGAGGACTAAAAGGGCAATTAGGCACACATGAAATGGCTAGGCAGCATGAGAGTAGAAAATAAATAACAAATTAGTGTGAACAAGGGGTAAAATGGGAAATTTTGTAATTTAAACAAATAAAACAACAATTAAAAGATTTTCTAGACATTTCTTCATCAATCTTCAGCCAAAAACAACCATAGGAGAGCTTCTAAAGCTGGTTTTTCATAGTTTTACTTCACGTGAGTTTAATTCTTATTTATTCTTGTAATTTTTATGTTTTTGAGACTTTTACAATTAGGTCCAACTATTTATGCCATTAGTTTTTTATTTTATGGGTAATTTTGAAAGTTACCATTGATGAGTACTAGATGTTTGTGATGAATTAACATGGATTTAGAGCTTTAATTTTATTATATGATGATTTTATCAAGTGATTTCAATAGAAAATGATTTTAGGACCAAATTGTGAAAAGATTAAATATTAGGGTTTGATACTAAAATCATGTTGATCAAAATTTATATGGTAGTTTAGAATAATTAGATAAATTGTCAATTGAGAAAAATTAGCTCATTTGATAGGATAATTGGTTAGGGACTAAATCATAAAAACTGAAAAAGTTAGGGTAATTGTGTAATTTTGAAAATTGAGGGGTCTTAATTGTGAAGTGAATTAAAACTGAAATATATGCTAATGAATGAATAATTTTACATTTTAGATAAAGAGCCTGTAGATAATTGTGAAAAAGGGAAATTAGTAGAATAGTCCCTGAACTACTACAAATTTTACAATTTAACTAAGGTAAATTCGTATGGTTAAACTTTAATGTTATATGTTAAATTGATGAATGGTATTATGTATTTATTCATATCAATTATAGAAAATAAAGATATTTTTAAAATTATGAAATTGAATTGAATGTTCGAAACGAATGGAACGCGGGATTGAGTATAGTCGTTCTGTGCAAAGGAGGAATTGACGGCAAATTACCCAAGTAAACCGCGGTTCATCATTTGTTGCGAACTTTCATGTTTACTTTCCGTTTAGCTCTCATGAGCTTCAGTTAACTCATGTGAGTTTCTGTTTAACCCTAATGGGTTTCCGTTCAACTCTTTTGAGCTTCACTTTAACCATTTTGGGTTTCTGTTTAGCTTCTACTGTAACACCCCTAGCCCATATCCGTCGCCAAATTAGGGTTATGAGGCATTACCTGTCATATGATAATTCAGAACCCTTTTTTTTATATATACTCAACTAATTTATGACAGATCTGTACAAATTAATAACTCAAAGTCATAAGCAAACTCACAAACATTATATATTAACATATACATTCAATGTAAATTCAAACCAAAAACAACGCATATACATATAATCATTGACATTATATTTAATCATAGTTCTCATAAATATGAATATAATACCTAACTAATAATCAATTATTTTTCATGTCACATAACAATCTTTATTCAAAGATACCTACTAACTTATTTGAATCTTTACTAACACATATAAAACATAATTAATCAACTTAACCAAAGGTAACATAACATTTATAGTTCATTCGGCATATATATAACAAAACATCAAAACATATTTAAATAAACTATATAATAAGTTGCATTCCTGGATTATTACTCACCCAACAGGTATCAATTAATAACATTTACATAACCCATAATAAATCCAATTAAAATCATGTTATAAACTTTATTAAACAATCACCTATATAAATTAAATACATTATACTATGATCGAACATGCTATTAATGCACATGCGCATAAGACCCACATTTCCCAAAGTAATGGTCGCGTTTAACTTTGAATATATATATATATATATACCAAGACAATTGACCAAATTAATCATAAAACACTTACAATATATATACCACTTGTCAACCGAACTAATCACGCTAATATACTTTTAACCATCATTTAGCTATGTCACATTTCATGTTTTCAACTAAGCATTATTCTAACCGATTTGTTTAGTCAACCACACCACTCACATATAATGAACATAATCTCTAAGTTGAGCTAATTACACCACCGAATACACATTATAACTAACATCACTGTCACACCAATTTCCATGCATATAATACCTAGCACAAATATAATACATTTTATAACATATATCATAATAGCCAAAATAAATTAAACCATGACCAAACATAACCAAGTCCAAGCTTAGAAATTAAACCATTTTCGCATGGCTTTAATTATACATAACCAAAATTCAACATTTCATGCACTTTCCAGCCTATAAATGCCATAACTCAAGTTTAACTTATAAATGTACCAAAATAATAGATAGTGTGATGAACTTGGCTGACAGTCCCCGAGCTCGTAGCTTGAATCCAAAATATATAAAATAGAAAAACACATATACACAGAGTAAGCTATTATAGCTTAGTAAGTCATAAGCAAATAAACAACTCAATAGCATAGTCAACTCATACTAACTAAACAAATTACATTAACATTACTATACTTGACCTCAAATTTACAATTTCCATATTTAATACACTTTCATGAACAATTACTCACTTAGGCCAAATACTCACAAGGTTATTTAACATATTTTTCATCAACTTCCAACTAATTAATCACAATAAACCATACATCCATTTACTCATATACACAAACTCAAGAATCATAGAATAACATCACATATATAAAAATCACTTATAAGGCCGAATATACCCAAATCATATGTGCACATATTTAAGAAACATTTCAATGATACACAAATTATCCATTCACAAACCGAATACACATACCATATACACATATATTCTCCATTTGCATTGTACAAGATTTACAACAAATATTCATATTACGTACTTACCTTACCTCAAGTAGATATCAATTTAATTCTTACCTAGCCATTTAACTCATTTTACACATTCGAACACGATTTACCTTTGCCCGATGAACCATTTAGAATTGGATAGGACACTCGGATAACCATACATATCATACAATGCCAACTTCCCAAACGTGGTGTAACGCCCTGATTTTGGGCCTAGTCAGAATAGTGATGTCGGGACCACAAATTCGAGATAGAAATAATTATTTTATGATTATTTTGAGGTCTATGATATGATTGCATGATTGTTTGAAAATTTCATGAAGAAATTCTATGCATAAAGTGCTTAATTTGAAGTTAGGGAGTAAATTGAATAAGTTGCAAAACTTGCATTCTAGAAGTTTCTAGTATGAAATTGCTTTAAAATATTAATTAGGAGGTCTTAAATAGAAATTTGACCAATTTCTAAGTTATGGACAAAAATTGGACATGGATGGAATTTTTGAAAGTTTAGTAAGTAAGGGCATTTTGGTCATTTGGATATTAAATGAAATAAAATGGGAAAAATCAAGCAAAAATCCATTCATCTTCTTCATGTTGCTGCTTAAATTTTACTTGCTACCATAGCTAGGGTTTCTTCAACTTCTAATCTCAATAGTAAGTGCATTCAAGCCCCGCTTTTAATGTTCTTTACATTTTGAAATCCTCGTAGCTCTCGGTTTACCTATTTCTACCATTATTTCGAGTTAGGGTTTACGTTTAAAAATTTACCCATGAATGATATGCATGAATTTTGATGTTTTATGGTAGAATATGAAGTTTGAGATTGTGTTAAACAACTTTTGCTAAGTGATTTTTCGTAAAAAAAGAGTAAAACGACATAATCAGTAAAAATATCTATTGTTCATAACTATGTGTTAGAGTGAGAATTTGATGTTTCCATAGAAGAGAAAAATGATCAGCATGTCATTAAACATAAGAATAAGGGCTGAAATTAAATTTCCGAGCCTTGGGGCAAAAGTGCAAATATGTAAAAGTTTAGGGGTCAAAATGCAAATTTGTAAAAATATGATTTTTAGACCCATATGAATAGTGTGATTAATTATTAGGCTAAATGTGATATTATAGATCAAGAAAGGCGTGGAATCGATCTCGAACGGGGGAAGGAAAATGTTTTGGATTAAATTGCAAAATTTCCATATTTTGCACCGAGGTAAGTTTGTATGTAAATAATATATTAACTTCATTTACATTTTTATATTTCAGCCTATTATATATATTTTTAGCCGATTTTGAAGCATAAATTGATTATTGGAAGAATGGAAATAAGTAATAGAGAGAAAAATCCGGTTGAACATACTAAGAATTGAATAATATAGATGGAGTGTAGCTAGGTCACATGTATGATGCCGAGTGCACATCATGTGTACAAGAAAGCTACACGATACTATGTACTAGCTAGGTCACATGTGTGATACGGGAAGTATCCCATGTAGACAAGAGAGCTACGGGAGAGAGATAAATGTAGCTAGGTCACATGTGTGATACGGGAAGTATCCCATGTAGACAAGAGAGCTACGGGAGAGATAAATGTAGCTAGGTCGCATGTGTGATTCCAAGTGTAGGACACCATGTGGACAAGAGAGCTACGTAATAAATTGGCTAGGTCACACGGGTGGTACTAAGTGTTCACCATGTGTACAAGAGAGCCGAATTATATGAAATATGATGGTGGAGCTGTGTGCTAAAACCATCAAGTATCGGGAATTGATCTGAATTGTTCAACGGGATGGCTTTATGGTGAAATTGTAATTATGGACCTATACTTGTGATGTATGAAATGTGGTGAAAATGATTTGTGATATATATATATATATATATATATATATATATATATAAGTTAAAATGAGGTTAATACAAAGAAAGTGTGAAAGAGTGAATTAGCACTAAAACTGTTGTGGGACAGTAGCAGTGACGAGATTTTGAAAAATCACCAAAAATAATAATAATTTAATTAGAGGCTGAATGAGATGTGAAATTAAAGCTTAATGATCCTATTTTCATATAAAAGAAACGGAGCAAGTAAAGGAATTCTATATTTTGAGATATTTATAATTGTGTGTGACTTGCTCAGAATGACTATGTGATCCCCTGTTCCAACTTTGAAAAATCATTAAAAATTGTAAAAAACAAATTAAGAAATATAGTTTATATGAATAAATTCCTTGTTTAGTTTAGTTTTAAATGAAACAGGTTTCATGGTCATTTGAATTGTGTACTGGGAGAAATTCAATTCGTAGTGAACAGAGGTCAGATCAGTCGAGCTGTGTAATAGGGGAAACTTTAACTAATAAACTGTACTAATTGGCTTGACCAAAAATTCTAGAAATAAATTAGTGAATATATACATAAGTCTAGTTTCAATAAAAATTTACGGAATTGGATTTCGAGTTTCGTAACTCGAGTTATGATGTATTTAGTGAACATGACGCAGGAGAGACTAGCTTGACCAAAGTGGAGTAAATAATGAAATTAAACGTAGATACACTTGAGTTATTATGTAATCATACTAAATTATTTATTCATTATTTATATACTTGCTTACTAAGCGTAAAGCTTACTTCCTTCTTTCCATTTTTTTAGTTTGTCGTCACTCAGGGGTTGAGATCGTCGAGGCAAAGATCACACTATCAAGCCATTATCCTTGGAGTATTGGCTAGTATATGTTAAATATTTTCATGTGAGTGGCATGTATAGCAAGTTTGTTTCATGACATGTATTATTATTATGATTTGGTTTACGTATTGGCCTACATTGAGCTTTTGTATATGGCCATGAGATGTGGTCTTTATTCATTGTGGTTTGTAAGTTTTAAATTTTGGGCAGAACTTGGTGACCCGATTTTATATGTTTGTGAATGTTTAAGTCCAGTAACGCCTCGACCCTGTCCCGAGTCGAGACGGGGTCAAGGGTGTTACATTTAGTGGTATCAGAGCTATGGTTTAGTCGGTTCTCAGACTAACCTAGCATGTGAAAAAAAAGTCTAGCTATATATGCCACGGATCTGTAATAGTGTGATGTCTTCCGACGCATATGAGAACCGTCTTGTTTAGACAGAGGTACTCTCCAACCGAGCTGTACCGACCATGTTTAACGTGATGCAAAGGTAATTGAGTAAATTACGATTATAATAAGTTGAGATTCAGAAAGGTATGAATAAAGGTTTATAATATTTTAATACGAATAAAAATGTCATTGTCCTGGTTGGATGTTGAATGTTGATGAATGTCAATGATATTTTTTTTATGAGATAAAGGATTATAATGAAATGAACTTATCTATGTTAAATTGTTTGGACTGAATTATATGATTGTAAGGATATGTATATAACGATGCACGAAATGAAAGTTGTGACTGTGATGCAAATAACTATGTTTGTTTGGCCCTTATACGATGTCATGAGTATGATTTGTTTGAGTAAATGAATGGGTAAGTAAAGCTATCCAGAAAACATAGAATGCATGTATAAGTATACTTGTCTAAATAGAATAACTGGAAAATTTGGTGTAAACCAATATGAATGATGCATTACCTGAATGAATGACATGATTTTGACGATGTTGCTATGATGATGAAAGTTGTATTATATGTGTATGTATAAGAAAGATGATTTAGAGGCCTTATAACCCCTCCCACTTATTGAAGTGGTGCTTATGATTGAATTTCATGAGATACATACTGAATAAGTTCCCGTTTGAAAATTCAAAGAGAGTTCAGTGATAGAATAATTATAAGTATAATTAGAGATTAAGAATGAATTGATAAGTAAAGACAGAGCTAGAAAAGTATCAGGTTGCCATAAAAATTATTGAAATTATACACTGTTCCAGTTAGAGAAGAAATTTACTTTGGTAAATCGAATTACTCAGGTACAAGGTCGAGAAAAGTGTAAATCAAAATTTATTCAGAACTGGTCTTCTTTAGCGAAAGGTCTAATATGAAATTTGTGATGGCAGAACTAGTTGTGGGAAATAATATTTGAAATCTGTAATATCTGAATGTGACAATTACAGTGGACAAATTTTGGCATTAGGATTTTTTAAATTTCCGTGTAAGGATTTGACAACAGTAAAGACATAAGTGATAAAAGCGCGAGTCTCAATCGATATGGTGGATTACTTCTCTCAAATAAGTCAATTATAATTAATGACTTCAATTGAGATATTTTGGTTACTTGAACTAATGAAATTGAGATGGTTTTAGTTAGCGTAATGAATGAATAGTAAAAGATTACTGGAAATGTCATTCACTGGTGATTAAGATCGACTCGAGTGTTCAATCAGTGTGAATTATTTATTTGAAATATTTCATGTGACAATCATGTCAGAATTATTTTTCTCAAGTCTGATAATAGAATTTCATTTCTGTACGGATAAAAGGCAAATATGCTGAATGAGAAGTGTATATCTCTTAAAAAATAATAATAATAAATAAATAAATTTATATGAGTAAAAACCACTACGAATGATGAGGTTTTCATTTCGTGAAAGCTGAAAAGTTTATTACATGTTGGTAAAGTCTGAACAGATGAGAATATTGTTAACTGGAATGTCTGAGCTGGACTAGTCTGTATTGAGTAAAGACTTCCTAATTTTTTTTTAGTAATGTACTATTGTATGAATTGTGATGTGTTTCAAGATAATAAGGTAATGTGATAGTATAGAGCATTCGATGCCATAGAGAATCTAAATTGATAATGGGGTTAAAGCCGAGCATCAGAATCTACCAGAATTATCTTTGCCAAAATTGATATTAGGATGGAAATGAGAAATTAAAGAGATGTATTGGAGGCACTGCCTAAGTGAAGGTACTTTATTATTGAGTATAAGATTGAGGAATCTAAGTGAAGACCACTTTTTCGGTAAGAGAGCTACGGGAGAGAGATAAATGTAGCTAGGTCACATGTGTGATACGGGAAGTATCCCATGTAGACAAGAGAGCTACGGGAGAGATAAATGTAGCTAGGTCGCATGTGTGATTCCAAGTGTAGGACACCATGTGGACAAGAGAGCTACGTAATAAATTGGCTAGGTCACATGGGTGGTACTAAGTGTTCACCATGTGTACAAGAGAGCCGAATTATATGAAATATGATGGTGGAGTCTGTGTCTTTGAAACCATCAAGTATCGGAATTGATCCGAATTGTTCAACGGGATGGCTTTATGGTGACATTGTAATTATGGACCTATACTTGTGATGTATGAAATGTGGTGAAAATGATTTGTGATATATATATATATATAAGTTAAAATGAGGTTAATACAAAGAAAGTGTGAAAGAGTGAATTAGCACTAAACTGTTGTTATGGACACAGTAGCAGTGACGTGATTTTGAAAAATCACCAAAAATAATAATAATTTAATTAGAGGCTGAATGAGATGTGAAATTAAAGCTTAATGATCCTATTTTCATATAAAATAAACGGAGCAAGTAAAGGAATTCTATATTTTGAGATATTTATAATTGTGTGTGACTTGCTCAGAATGACTATGTGATCCCCTGTTCCAACTTTGAAAAATCATTAAAAATTGTAAAAAACAAATTAAGAAATTTATATAATATGAATAAATTCCTTATTTAGTATAGTTTTAAATGAAATAGGTTTCATGGTCATTTGAATTGTGTACTGGGAGAAATTCAATTCGTAGTGAACAGAGGTCAGATCAGTCGAGCTGTGTAATAGGGGAAACTTTAACTAATAAAATGTACTAATTGACTTGACCAAAAATTCTAGAAATAAATTAGTGAATAGATACATGAGTCTAGTTTCAAGAAAAATTTACGGAATTGGATTTCGAGTTTCGTAACTCGAGTTATGATGTATTTAGTGAACATGACGCAGGAGAGACAGCTTGACAAAAGTGGAGTAAATAATGAAATTAAACGTAGATACACTTGAGTTATTATGTAATCATACTAAATTCTTTATTCATTATTTATATATTTGCTTACTAAGCGTAAAGCTTACTTCCTTCTTTCCATTTTTTTTTTAGTTTGTCAGGTTAGCTCAGGGGTTGGAGATCGTCAGAGGCAGCATCACACTATCAAGCCATTATCCTTGGAGTATTGGCTAGTATATGTTAAATATTTTCATGTGAGTGGCATGTATAGGAAGTTTGTTTCATGACATGTATTATTATTATGATTTGGTTTACGTATTGGCCTACATTGAGCTTTTGTATATGGCCATGAGATGTGGTCTTTATTCATTGTGGTTTGTAAGTTTTAAATTTTGGGCAGAACTTGGTGACCCGATTTTATATGTTTGTGAATGTTTAAGTCTGGTAACGCCTCGAACCCTGTCCCGGAGTCAGATACGGGTGAAGGGTGTTACACGTGGTCTTACATGAAATCACATATCGATGCCACTGTCCCAGACAGGGTCTTACTCGCACACATATATTGGAATCACATATCGATGCCATGGTCTTACTCGCACACATATATCAGAATCCTATGTCATGACATATGTATCCTAACTATTCTTAAGGTTCATATGGGGCTTTCAGACGTCATAACTCGGTCGGAACGAATTTAGAAATATAGTAACCAAGCTTTTTCATGTTCGGCCATAGCATATTTAATTTCATTTTAGCATGTATATTTAGCATTTAATTAAAATTAAGTACGCCTATTTGCTTATAAACTTACCTCAGACAATACAAAACGGAACAGGGCAGCTAGTCAACAACTTTCGTTTTCCTCCGATCCAAATCCGATTTCTTTGGTTTGTTCTAAACATATTCAAATTAAGCTCATTAAAATATATTTCCATTCAATTTAGTCCAAAAACACATAAATGGGAAAATTACCATTTTACCCTTGACATTTACACTTTTTACAATTTAGTCCCTATTGCACAAAACACAAAATATACAAAATTTCAATATACCCATGTTGAACTGAATTTTACCCATACTCATACAAATCCATATATTTCATTTGTTTCACATTTTAGTCCCTCAAATTATTATTTTTTCAATTTAGTCCTAATTACTCAAAATCATCAAAAACTCCAACACAAAACATGTTAATCTAAAACATATCTTTCATATTTCATCATCAAACAAAAAAAATCACAAGCTCTCAACAATGGAATAACTCAAAATATTCACCAAAATAAAAAATTCAAGCATGGGTCTTGAAGATAACTTAGCAACGATCTAAAAAACGTAGAAATTATCAAAAATCGAGCTAAACACGTACCTTGATTGAGCTTGAGAATGGCCGAACTAGGTTTTTTTTTCTCTTTTCTTTTGTTTTAGTTTCGGTCAAAAAGATGATATTATAAAACCATATTATAAGCTTTTATGTTTAATTATTCATATATTATTTCATATTTTACTATGTTGCCCTTTTAAAATTAATAACATAAACATGCATAATAAGGGTACATTCGGCCATCACTAAGTCCAAAGGGTTATTTGCAACATAAATGCGTCAATTTAGAAAGCCACTAACAATTCGACCCTTATACATTATACTACCAAATTTTTTAATTTACGCGATTAATTCCTTCTATTTAATCGGACACTCAAACGATAAAATTAAATCACAAAAATTTCACAGATATAAATTCACACAAAATAAACACAGAAAATAATTTTAAAATATTTTCTGACTCAGATTCGTGGTCCCGGAATCACCGTTCCAATTAGGGTCTAAATCGGGCTGTTACACCTACAAGCTTCCGTTCAACCCATATGGGTTTCTGTTTAGCACTTATATGCTTCTATGCAGCCTTCGAGCTTCTAAATACGATGTACTCATATCCGTAAGTCATCTCCAATTCAGTAAGAGTTGGTAAGTGATATATGAAATTAACACATGAATACCTAAAGTTATTGATGGTATTGATGTGAATTAGTGAAATCATAAATTGAAGTTGTGATTGGTAGTAAATGTAATTTGAATGATTTACTTACTTGATTTGGTTATAGTATGTTCGGTAATATTTATGTTTAAAAACCATCGAACTTACTAAGCTTCATTAAGCTTACTTGTGTTGTTTAATGTTCTTTGTAGATTTTCGAGAAATCGGGAGGTCGGATCAACACTTCGGATCATATTATCCAACTTGCTCAGGTAGATTTTGCTATACATCCTATGGTTTATATGGCATGTATAGGGATTGAAATAGTTGTGTAAATGTTAAGAATTATATTTTGTTTATGTTTCAAGTTATCTTGATGCAAACTTGTACTCGTTGATGGATTCGAGTCGCGAATGTTCCCAATCGTAAAATAGAAAAGTATTGTTCTACTTGGATTTAAGGCTGAAATTGGCTAAGTATAAGTTTAAAATAAAGGATTTCTAGTATTTTAAATATAGTAAAGGCTAAGGTTCGGCTAATGACAAAGATAGGGATATTTTGAAGTTGGTAATTTGGATGGAATAGTTTAGGCTTAAGGTTGAAGAGTGAACCTGATACAATCTCGCCTCGGAACAGTGAGTTGAGTAGTAGTTGTGCCCGATCATCGAATGTAGAAGTATCATTCCAATTTGCAAGCTATGAGGGTATTTGATTAAGTATGAAGATAGGTAATGGAAATAGGTTCAAAATTGGCTAAGTATAAGTTGATTAGGTTCGGCTAACAAAGAAAGTAAATCAGATAGTTGGTAGTTTAGATGGGATGGTGAAATGAACTTAAGTGTCAAGAACGAACCAACACTAAAGAAGAGTGCTGACCCATGACTTATATTAGTTAAGGTGGATAGGTGATGAAAAGAAAAGGGACCTTGACCTGTTACCTAGCAAGGTAAGAACCAAAGGTATAAGTTTGGGTTGAACGCCACACTTGGATTAGAGTGATAAGTTTGGAAAAGATAAAGATTGATGCCACTGACTAACGGATAAGACAAGTTAAGTCTTTGGATGAAATTTGAGAGAAGTAAACCTCACAAAAATAACAGAATTTCATTCAAAGTTGCAAAAGTCTCTACAAGATGAAAAGAGCTAAATATTTATAGCAATTACATGAGCTAGCCGAATAGTCATTTTAGATAGCTGGATGGAAAGCAAGCAACTCAATAGCCAGCTCACATTCAGCTCAAATGAACCAAGCTTCCAAGAAGTTTCCCAGTAATTTCCTTGAGGCTTTCGAATAAGCTGAAAGAAATTAATGTTGAGCAGAATAGTCCTTGATAAGTTCGGCCAAGAGAATGCATGGACTTAATTTGCTGCTTTGATTAGCTGAACAACCTTGGAGAATTAAAATCCCGCTTGGGAAGAATAATCGAGAACTCTTTTGGCTCTTTATGTTTCACGAAAAGTCACATGGAGAAGAGAAAACAGCAGCTGGGTTTTAAATCAACTCATTGTCCATTGAGCTCCATGAATAGGCACATGGAAAAGAGGAATCAGCAGCTCCTTTAATATTGTCCCATGCATGAAAAGGAGAAATCAATCGCTCCTTTAATGTCGTCCCATGAAAAAGGTTGAGTTGAGTTGAGTTGAGTTTAGCTTGCAAAAGGTTGCACGGTGAACTCATAGAGCTGGTCCAAGCTCTCTCAATGTGTCCAGCCAATGTCTCACCCCACACTTGATGGACTAAGGCCGAAATGGCCTCCTTAAATAGCTTGGCTCAAGCTCATGTGATAGGGCCTTGGAGCAACTCCAATGGATCCTTGCTCGAGCTAGGTGCACTCCGAGGCGTGATCGTATCATCCTCCTTATTCAAAGCGACTTGTCCTCAAGTCAGAACCTGCATCGAAGGGAGATAAATCAAAAACATTGAAACTCATACTTATATTATACTCACCCGGTAAGTTAAGTTTGTAGGAATTGTCACTGATTCGTTCTAGGACTTGGAAAGGTCTGTCTCCTTGAATAATTTGGACCACTGTTGGGCTGGAAAGCGCTCTTTGTGCACATTAACCCAAACCCAATCACCGGGTTCAAACACAACTCTCTTTCGGTCTTTGTTTGCCTTTTGCATGTAAGTCTTGGTCCTTGCCTCAATGTTGGCTCGCACCTTTTGATGTAAGTCCTTCACATAGTCGGCCTTTTTCCTAGCATCTACATGAATAAGTTGATCATTAGGCAAAGGCACTAGATCTAATGGTGTCAAAGGATTAAACCCATAAACTATTTCAAAAGGTGTATATTTAGTCACCGAATGAACGGATCGGTTGTAGGCGAAATCGATATGTGGCAAACGTTCCTCCCATGTCTTCAAGTTCTTTTGGATGATTGCTCAAAGTAATGTTGATAGAATGCATTTGACCACCTTGGTTTGGCCTTCGGTTTGGGGATGACAAGTTATTGAAAACAACAGCTTGGTTCCAAGTTTTCCCCACAATAATCTCTAAAAGTGACTAAAAAATTTGGCATTGCGATCAGACACGATTGTTCTCAAAATTCCATGTAGTCGAACAATTTCCCTAAAGAAGAGATTAGCAATATGAACAACATCATCAGTTTTTGTACATGCAATAAAACAAGACAACTTTGAAAATTGATCAACAACAACAAAAATGGAATCCTTCCCCGTTTTTGTTCTAGGCAATCCAAGGACGAAGCCATAGAGATATCCATCCAAAGGGCTTCGGGTATGGGCAGTGGAGTGTATAGGCAGTGGGGTTGAATCTTGGACTTAGCCTTTCTACATGTTACACAACACTCACAAACTCGTTCAACATCTCTTCTCATCTTAGGCCAATAGAAATGTTCTTGGAGTGTTGTTAAGGTCTTGCAAATACCAAAATGTCCTATGAGATCTCCACTATGCGCCTCGTGCACAAGTAAGTTTTGGATGGAACTTTGTGGAATGCATAATTTTCCTTCTTTGAAGAGAAAGCCTTCGTACCTATAAAATTTCTCAATAGCACCATTCTCACAAGCAGTAAATATTTCACCAAAATCAACATCATTAACGTACAAATCTTTCAAGAAAGAAAACCCAAGCAGTTTTGAATCAAGGAGCGATAATAAAGTGTACCTTCTCGAAAGTACATAAGCCATGATTTTATCTTTACCTTTCTTATATTTGATAACATAGGGAAAGGATTTGAGGTACTCAACCCACTTCGTATGTCATTTATTTAACTTATGCTGGCCCTTGATGTGTTTCAACGCTTCGTGATCGGAATGAATCACGAACTCTTTTGGCCAAGTAATGCTACCACGTCTCTAGGGCTCGAATGAGCGCATACATTTCTTTGTCATAGCCAGGATAGTTGAGTGTGGCTCCATTAAGCTTCTCACTAAAATAAGCAACAGACCTTCCGTCTTGAGTTAAAATGGCTTCGATCCTAACACCTGATGCATCACATTCAATCTCAAATGTTTTAGTAAAGTCAGGCAAGGCTAATAACGGAGCTTTTGTAAGACAATTCTTAATCTAAATGAAAGACTTCTCTTGCTCATTGGCCCAATAGAAAGATGAGTTCTTCTTGATTACACTCGTCAAAGGCGCGGTTATAGTGCTGAAGTTGCGCGCAAAACGCCTATAGAAGCTAGCCAATACATGGAAGCTTCGAACTTGGCTGATACTCGTAGGTCTTAGCCATTCTCAAATAACTTTTATCTTCTCTTGGTCCACTTCTAAACCTTCTGAGCTAACCACAAAACATAGAAAAATAACCGTCTCAGAACAAAACATACACTTTTTAAGGTTAGCATAAAGGGTTTCCTTACAAAGAACCACCAAAACAGATTTAAGGTGTATCACATGCTCTTCCAAAGATTTGCTATATATAAGAAAATCATCGAAATACTAGGACGATGGAACTGTGCAAGTGTACACAATCGCAACAAGTAATAAAGTGACAAGTAAATGTCGAGTTATCGTACCCACAAGAACTGTGAAAAGAATTATTTATGAATGCTATTTAAAACACTTTGGTGAGGAAAAATATTTTGTTTGAAGAGGGTGGTTAAAAACTAAGATGTTAAACTAAGTAAAATAAATAAATAAATCTCAAATGCACGATTTCAAAATACGATTTAATCAAGATGACATAATTGTGTTGATTTAATTACATTTCTTTAACTTAGAATTATTAAAATCATGCTTATGCTGTTACGAATAATTCACGGCAACCCGGTAATCTACTAACTTATGAACATACTCACTTACACAAATCCATACATCTCTTAACATATCCCTATGTTAATTCAAACGATTAAACAGATTTCAATAAGCAAACATGCTATGGCACATACATACTCATTAAATTGAACTAATCTCTTCCATATTCTTATGTCAATTCAAACGATTAATTAAATCTAATAAGCACATAAAAGACTACGTGAGGTAACAAGGTATCCCTACCTTGAAACAATTAAATCACAAAAATCTTGCAAGTTATGCAAGGCAAGTGTATCGCCAGATACATTGCTAATTTAGCCTTCAGCTACCTTAGAAGAGTAAACATGCACTGATTAAGTATTGTGTCAATTAATTACAATTACAATCCATTTAAATAATTAATTCATTAGTTACCTAACAATTATAATGCAAGAATAACTTAGGCATGATTTTACTTAATCAAGCATTTTACCGAGGCCTATAACAGCATAAACATAATTTTAATAATTTAAGCAGATGAAATGCAATCAAACCAACACGAATTAAATTCAAGCTAAGTTGATTAAATTAACCATTCCAACAACATAAATATTCATAGATATGTTCATCATAACAACAACAAAAATTAAAGAGATAAGGAACAAGAATCAAATTCGATTTTTTTCCGTGGCTTGACTAGGTTACTCCGTTCTTCGTTCTTTATTGTCCTCGCTGCTTCTATGAACACTCAATTTTTGCTTCAAAATGGCTGAAGAAGAACCATTTCCGAAGGGGAGAAATCGGCACAAGAGCAAGGGACTTGGAATGGGAAAATGAGAGGAGAAAGTGAGAGAGGAGAGAAGAGATATAAGTGAATGAGGGATGCCTTGAATGATCAGAAAAAGGGGGTTTTTGTAGCTAAATGTGGCAGCTAAAATTTGATAAAAATAGCAGCCAAAGAGCCACCCCTTGGCTGGCCATCTATGTGGCAAAGTTGATGGCTTCAACTTTGCTAAATATGGCTTGGGGCAAATCCATAAAGCCACCAATTGTGGAGGGGCTTGAATGCAACTTTGACAAGTCTTCAAGGGCTTCTTTGCAAGCTTAATTAATCAGCTAATAAGCTGATTTGGGTCAGCATATTGACGGTTTTGGGCTGCCCAATCCTTGGCCGGTTTAGTTCAATCGGTTCGGTTCAACTGAACCACTTTTTCCATAATTAATTAATAATAATTTAAAGCCCAAATTAAATTGGGTATAAATTAAAATTAATTATATTATGAATTAATACACATAATTGGACCGTCTTAGGCTAGAAATTAATTCGCCTCGATACTTCAAATTGCTACTCAATTTTGTGCTTCAGTAGTGTCTATCGAGCCATTTTTTACCCTTTGTGCAAATCTGTCGAAAATAGCAAAAATTCATCAAAAATAACTATCAAATTAATTAAATTTCAACATGTTCATATTTTAAGTGCAATTTAATTATTTTATAAGAATTAATTATTTTTCGGCAAGAATTTAACCGAATTCGCATGAAATTAAGTTAAGAAGGGTATGAAAAAGTGTGTAAATTTTTGTGTTTCCACACCTTCAAACTTAATTCATTGCTCGTCCCGAGTAATGCAAAAATTTTGAAAAGAATTTCTCGGAAACACCTTTGAAAAATTCCTTCAGAACAACATTTTTCCCAAAATTATGAATTTAATATACTTACGCTCAAAAACAAGAAATTTGATAGTTATGCTACTTAAGTATACATATTGTTCAAATTAATCTCAACAACTATTATGATAGCAAAATTTAGACTAAATGCTTCCTACTAAAGTCATGTTAAACCTTACCAATGTAATTTTACTCCCCTTATTCAAGATTAAGCTGCGATCATTAAGTTTAACTTATGTCTTCATATGTTGTACGTAGCAATTTCTCTCCACTAATGTAGGTAGCATTGGAACTTTTGAATCAATAGGTCTTTAACAAGGTTGTAATGTGGCTGGGCTTAAAGGTAGGTAAAAGATAGTAATTTTAGGCTTTTAAACCCCAGATTCAGCTTGTATCAGACCTTCAAAATAATTACCTTCAATACATCAACTTCCTTCACTTTCACATGCTCTTTTGTACAGTTTATTTTAAGAAATCATGCTCTTTTTTTTACAAGCATTTTACTTTATGTACTAAAATTTTAGAGCATTCGATACTTATTTTCAACTCCCCCAAACTTATTTTTAAAGAATACTTCGAATAGTACTGAGTCTAGTGTTTGGGACCATTTTAAGATAGTTAAGAGAGAAGTGATGGCTAAATTTGCAAGGGTTCAAATAAAATTAGGCCATATAGTCTCAAAGTTGGGTTTCAAAGGATAAAAATTTCATCATGGTTGGCTTGAAAGGCTCAAACGGTCCAAACAAAAGTTGCCTAAATCATTTTCAATGTTCCATGCTTCCTAGGATTTCGCCTCAAGAAACTACTAAGTCAATTCTAAAGACTTAAACTTTCATGCATGCCTAACTTTCATAAGGAACTAAAAATTTATGGTACGATTTGCATGCTTTATCAAAAATACATTCATATCATTATTAAGCTAACATAATAATTTATTGAAACAATATAACTTTATTTATACTGAAGTTTAGCATGCTTAATAAAATTTCAAATTATCGAACAAAATATATCCTAATCATAATTAAAAGAAAAATTTATTCTGAGTGGAAATAATTCAAATTCAATTTTTTGGTCCCCCTTACTTAAGATGAAAAATGTCCTCATTGTATAAAATGAATAGATACTATACATCAGATAGGATTCTAGAAAAGAGGAGGTGAGTCAAATTGACTGCTTAAGTACCAAGCTCTCTCTAGATCCAATCCTAGACATGTATATACCTATTGCCACACTTTATATTTTGCGACTTGTTCATTATTCATGATTTCCATCTCTTGTTTTATTATGCGAAAAATAAAAATTCCTAATTCAACGTAATCCTAAAATGACCTAAGAACAGAAATAAAATAAAGTCAAGATCCCCCATTTTATTTATTTGCAGACCCTTCTGAATTTGACTCATCTTTTGCTCCATCATTATTGCCTTTGCATGAATCGCTACGCTCCTTCTTCGATAATGGACTCTATGGTTCAAATATAAAATCTGGAAATTCGGGCACAAAAATAAATGGGTCAATGTAAATTTTCTTAAGAGCACTTCCAGTAAGCTTGTTGCTGCCATTGCATATGCTGCATTATGTCCATCAACTTTGACAGTTCATCTCAAAGATTTGGGCTAGGCAGTTGAGCTTTAAATATTGAGGTTTCATCATCAGGTTCAACTTCAAGTTCTATTGGTTCCACCTTATCAGGGATTTCAGCCGATTGCATTGGCTCGATCTCTATGGGATCTTCTTTCTTTTCTTCGAGATCCTCACTTTCTTCCACTCGTTGCTATAGAACAGATTCTCCAGCTACTCGGTAGAGGTCCCAATCTGTGATTGTGCCCTGGCTATAGCTTGTCTTCTTTACGTTTGCAAGCATTTTAGCTTTCAAGCACAGAATTGTTATCGTAAATGGAAAATAGGCTGGGCCAGAACGTCTAACAGCACAATTTCACATCTCTCTCAAGATGATTTTTCCCACATCAATGGTCTTTCCAGTTAAAATCGAGTATAATAAGACCATTCGCTCTAATGAAATTGTAGTCCCATGTGAGCTAGGCATGAGGCTAAAACGGATGAAATAGAACCATACCTTCGCAAGTGGTGTCAAGAATTCTCTTCGACAAGTGTGGATTCCTTGCTTTGACACAGTCCACTTAGAACCTGGAACTGTAAGTTCCTTGAGAATTTCTTGCAAATTTTCAGGCTCTATATTACTCATTAAGGAAGAATATTCGTCGTTCTCGAAATCTGACAATTCAAAGAACTTATTAATAGCGTTTGAAGTTAATGGTACCTTGATTCCATGAACTGGAACTTCTGTCAACTCACTTGAGGTTAAATTCGCATACAATTCACGAACTAGTTCCTCATCCACACTAGGTCTCTTCTCACAAAATAATTCCCAATTGAGGGTTTCCACAACTTGACGAATACATGCCATAAAGTCTTTATAGTTGCTCTCTTTCAAAGTAAAGCCTTTCTCTGGATGCTTTTGTTGATTTTTGAAGATACTCTCGTATCTTGCTTTGGCTTCTTCATAATGAAATTTGTTTTGTGTTTCATCAATTTGGGCGTAGGCACGAGTTCTCTTACGAGGCATGATTAACCTGAACAAAAGATGGGAAAATTTATTTTCTCAAAAATTTAATTAAATAAAAATTATAGTGATTCAATAAATTAAAAAATTAAAAAATTAAATAAAATTAAAATTTAAGAGAAAATTCGATCTTACCACCTTTTTGTAAAACTCCTAAAAAAATAAATAGTTGGAAAGCAAAAGAGGTCGAATGGAAGTAGGTTGGAGGATTTGGATAAGGATGGGTGAAAGGGTGGTGTGTCGCTCGGGTGTGTGAGGCAGTAGTGTGCAGCAGGCGTTCGGAGTGAACAGCAACACCCGCAGGCTAGGCTGGATGTGCGGGTAGTGTGCGGATCCTCGTCGAGCAGACCTGGCGTGGGCGCGTGCGGGACCTAGGCGCAAGTAGCAATGCGCGAGATGAAGGCCTGGTGTGGGCAACAAAGACGGCGCGCAATGCGATTAAGCACGCAGGGTAGGGTAGGTGTGCGCAAGGTGGGCTGCGCGCGCATGGGATGGAGTCAGTCACTAGCCGAATGGCTACTTTTTAGCTAGGAGGTTTTGACACTTGAAGGTTTTTGGTGCTTTGGGATTTTGAGTGATGAATGATGAAGAATGTGGTATTTATAATGAAGGGAATAGGACTTAAAGTAGAGTTCTTAGAGAAATTTAATAGCTAAAAACTCTAAGTTCTAATTCTAATCCAAGTTAACAACAATTAATAATTAAATAATAATGATTAATTTTATTAATTTATTTTAAAAAAATGAAATATGATTAAAACTAATCCTAATTCTATGCTAAATTGATAAAAATTAATATATAAATTATAATAGATATACTTTTATATTAAAGATTATCATCTTATTATTTTGAAGAAAACTTATTAGATAAAATATGATTAAATTAACACTAATCCTAACTCTATATAGAGTTGATAATAATTAATATATATTATAATGGATATAATTATATATTAATAATTATCATCTTTTTTATTAAACTAAAAATATTTTTTCTAGAAGCCTTTTGAAAATATTTACAAAAAGAGGCATCTAGTTTTTAATATTTACAAAAAGAGCAACCAAAATTTAAAAATAGTTCAATTAAGTCCCTAGACTTAATGAAATTGAGTTGCCAATTTAAAACGTAGGTCAAAATTGACCTCTTTATTTGAAAAACTAAAAATTTATTTTTCCATTTAGGGAATAATTTCTCGAAAAATTATGTTAAAATCAATTCCCAGGAAAGATTGGAGGGGTCACAAGCGGTCCTGCTTAAGTTCCAATCTCCTAGGCAGAATTTATTTAAACAAACTAATCCTGAAAATATACCCTAAATCATTTATTAAAAATAAAAATTAAACATCCGATAAAATGAACGAAATTTGATTCCGTTCAGTCTTATCTCCCCAGCAATGTTTCAGACGTTGAGCATTAACTTGAAAATTACCTCCCTTACCTTGGAGTTCAACAACTCTGTACGGATAGACGCAATGAATCATAAATGGACCGGACCAACGTGTTACTTGGAAAGAACTTTAACCTGGAATTAAATAACAAGACTTGCTGACCTGCTTCAAATTCTCGATCTCGAATGTGCTTGTCATGCCATTTCTTAAGTCTCTCCTTGAGTAATTTGGCATTTTCGTATGAGAATGTTTGGAATTCTTCTAACTCATTGAGCTGGAGCATCAGTTTCTCTTTAGCAAGCTTGAGATCCAAGTTGAGTTGTCGAAGGGCCCAATAAGCTTTGTGTTCTAACTCCAAAGGTGGATGACAGGCTTTCCCAAAGACCAACCTATAGGGTGACATCCCTAAAGGTGTCTTGTATGCTGTTCTGTAAGCCCATAAAGCATCATCCAGTCTTTTGGACCAATCTCGTCGGTTCGGACAAACTACCTTCTCAAGTATGCCGTTGATCTCTTTGTTTGCCAGTTCAACTTGCCCATTAGTCTGTGGATGGTAAGCTCTAGCGACCTTGTGTTTGACTCCATGTTTTTCAAGTAACCATTTCAACCACTTGTTCACAAAATGAGACCCTTCATCACTAATGATGGCTTGGAGGGTTCCAAATCTTGGGAACACATGCTTCTGCAAAAACTTCATCACAACCTTAGCATCGTTTGTCGGATATGCCTCTGCCTCAACCCACTTAGACACATAGTATATTGCTACTAATATGTACTTGTGACCAAAAGATGGAGGTAAAGGACTAAGAAAATCCATACCCCAAACATCAAACAATTCTACCTCAATGATATTTGTTCAAGGCATCTCATTTCTGCTGGTGACATTTTCGACCCTTTGACATCGATCACAACTCTTTACGTAAGCATATGCACCTTTGCATAGTGTTGGCCAAAAAAATCCAGCTTGCAATACCTTGGCTGCAGTACGAGTACCTCCGAAGTGTCCCCCATTCGGAGCTGAGTGACAATGGTATAAAATCGCATGTACTTCATCTTCTGCCATGCATCTCCTGATCATTTGATCTGCACACTTCTTAAACAAGTATGGTTCTTCCCATAAATAGTACTTCACATCGTGAAGAAACTTTTTCCTTTGATGATACGTCTTATCAATCGGCATCAAACCACAAGCTAAAAAGTTAGCAATATTAGCAAACCAAGGGGTATTATGGACATGATTTACCTTCAGTATGTGTTCATCTGGAAATGTCTCTCGAATTGGTATAAGAGGAGAGTTCCCTTCTTGCGGCTCTAATCTAGACAAGTGGTCTGCTACTTGGTTTTCTACTCCCTTTTGATCTTGAATTTCTAGATCAAACTTTTGAAGTAGAAGTACCCATCGGATCAGTCTCGGCTTAGCATCTTTCTTGGCGAGTAAATACTAAATCGCCGAGTGGTCCGTATAGACAGTCACCTTGGTACCTATAAGATAAGGTCGCAACTTGTCAAAAGCAAACATAATAGAAAGTAACTCTTTTTCTTTTATCGTATAATTCAGTTGAGCTCCTGTCAGAGTTCGGCTTGCGTAGTAGATGGGATGAAAAACTTTGTTCCTTAGCTAACCCATGACAGCTCCTATCGTGAAGTCACTTGCGTCACACATCAATTCAAATGGAAAATCCCAGTTTGGTGTGACGATTATGGGTGCTGTAACTAACTGACTCTTCAAATCCTTGAAAGCCTTTAAGCATTCCTTATCAAATTTGAATGTTGCGTCATTCTCCAATAATTTGCATAAGGGTTTAGCAATTTTAGAGAAGTCCTTGATGAATCCTCGATAGAAATTGGTGTGGCCTGAAAAGCTTCTAACACCCTTTATAGATGTTAGAGGTGGGAGTTTCTCTATCACGTCTACGTTTGCTTTGTCTACTTCACTTCCATGTCTCGTTATTTGATGCCCTAGAATAATACCTTCTCGTACCATGAAATGACACTTTTCCCAGTTAAGTACTAGGTTTGTTTCTTCGCATCGCCTTAGTACCTTGACTAGATTGGCTAGGCAATCATCATACGTATCTCCGAACACTGAAAAAACATCCATAAAAACTTTCAAATACTTCTCAACCATGTCGGTGAAAATAGACATCATACATCTTTGAAATGTAGTAGGTGCATTACATAAACCAAATGGCATGTGTCTAAATGCAAATATACCGTATGGGTAGGTGAATGTTGTTTTGTGCTGATCTTCCGGTGCTATTGTAATCTGATTATACCCCGAGTATCCATCGAGAAAATAGTAATAGTCTCGCCCTGCGAGTCTATCCAGCATCTGGTCAAAAAATGACAAAGGAAAGTGATCTTTACTAGTCGCCTTGTTCAGCTTCTGCTAATCGATGCAAATTCTCCATCCCTTAATCGTTCTAGTCAGTATCAACTCATTATTCTCATTTTCAATGACTGTGATACCTCCTTTCTTCAGTACACACTAGACTGGACTCACCCATGAACTATCTGAGATAGGGTAGATTATACTCGCATCTAACCACTTTATGATTTCTTTCTTTACTACGTCCTTCATGACGAGGTTCAGTCTTCGTTGTCCATCAATCGTCCCTTTCTCACCATCTTCTAGTATGATCTTGTGCATGCATACAAATGGACTAATATCACGGATATCATCTATGGTCTATCCGATAGCCTTCTTGAATTGTTTCAACACCAAGATGAGTTTTTCTTGTTGCTCAGTAGTTAATTCTACTAAAACAATCACAGGTAAAGTAGAAGAGTTACATAAATAAACATGTTTTAGATGTGAAGGTAGTACCTTGAGTTCTAATTTAGGTGGCTCCTCGAGTGACGCTTTCGGTTGAGCATAATCCCTTTTCTCTAACTCCAAAGATTCAAAACGAGATTGCAGATTAAATCCCCTTTGATTAGCTTCTGGTAAAGCTAAGTATTCATCCTCCTCTTCATCATTTGGAGGATCTGATGTCAAAATTTGTTCCAATGGATCCTCAACATAGTTGAGTTCCTTCTCCACTATTAAATCCTCTAAATCGAACAATGTAGAACAATCATCAATTGTGTTAGGAAAGCGCATAGACTTAAAAATATTAAATTTTACCTGATCATCCTGAACACGCATAGTAAGCTCGCCCTTCTACACATCAATAAGGGTCCTTCCGGTTGCTAAGAACAGTCTTCCTAAGATAATTGGCACTTCTTTGTCTGCTTCAAAGTCTACAATGACAAAATCAGTAGGGAAAATAAATTTATCTACATGTTCCAATACGTCCTCGATTTTTCCTTTTGAATGTGCTAAGGATCGATCTGCCAGTTAGGTCTAACTTTACTTATCCCCAACTTCCTAAATATTGACATAGGCATCAAGTTAATACTCGCACCTAAGTCACATAGTGCCTTACCACAATATGTTGCTCCAATGTTGCAAGGTATGGTAAAATATCCAGGACCCTTCAATTTTGGGGGTAGTTTGTCTTGAAGATATGTATTGCATTCCTTCGTCAGAGCTACCGTCTCAAATTCTCCAAGTCTTCATTTTTTGGATAGGATATACTTCATGAATTTGACATAGTTTGGCCTTTTTTCAAGCGCTTTAACCAACGGGATGTTGATATGGAGTTGTTTGAGTACGTCTAGGAACTTCTTGAATTGAATTTCCTACTTCTGCTTTTGAAGTCTTTGAGGGTAGGGTGGTGGTGGTTTCTTCACTGGAATTGGTTGATCCGTCTTTTGTGGTGATTCTACATCTAACAGAGTTGTTAGTTGATTAGAAGTAGCTAGTTCTGAAATTACCTTGTCAAGTTTTGCAGATTCTGGTTCTTGTGAAACTAGAATTTCAGTACTCGGTTGAACTTCCTCTGAATCTTGGGCGTCAGCTTGCTCCTTTTCAGCTTCGATGGTGTTGGGCTCTACTGTCTTTCCACTCCTCAATGTCAACGCTTTGCAATGCTCCTTCCCCAGATTCCTCGGATTCTCCATATCACTAGGTAAAGCACCTTATGGTCAGTTCTTGAGTTCAGTAGCAAGCTGGTCCACTTGATTCTCTAAATTCCTTAGAGTGGCGTCATTTTTCGCCATGTATGCCTTCAATAAATTCTCTAAGCTATTAGATGATTTAGCCTGAGCTGGTTTTTAAACTTGTTAGGGAAAACTAGGCGGCTGGGTTGGTCTAGGTTGGGTGTAAGTGTTACTGGTTCCAGCCCCTTGTTTACTCCAGGAAAAATTCGAGTGATTTCGCCACGATGGGTGATAGAAATTGGATTGCAATCCTTGCCTTCCTCAATTTTGGTTCTGGTTACCTATGTAGTACATGGATTCTGGGTTCGATGGACATTCTTTGAACAAATGCCCTTCCCCACAATAAACACGGGCTATATTTTCAAATTGGTTAGGTGGTTGTGCTGCAAAACTGTTAGACCCATTAGTAGTAAGAGTTTTTAACATTGAGGATATTGATGATACCAGAGATGGGAGTGAAGTAAGAGCGTCTACTTCATGTATTCTAGCAACTCGTCTTCCTGACACTGCTTGGTTGGTTGGCCATTAGTAGTTGTTGCTGGCGATCCTCTCAATGATTTCATAAGCCTCATTATAAGACTTAGAAAGGAGAGCACCATTAGCAGAAGTGGCCACTACCATCCTTGTATGAGCATTGAGACCATTATAAAATGTCTTAAGTTGGATGCAATGTGGGATTCTGTGATGAGGGCACTTTCGTAATAACTCTTTGAACCTTTCCCATGCCTCATACAAAGACTCATCATCCATTTGTTGAAGGTCAGTGATCTTGTTCCTCAACTTAGCATTCTCGCTAGGCGGGAAATACTTCATAAGGAATCTTTCTGCTAACTCTTGCCATGTAGAAATTGAGTTTGGTGGCAATGAGTTCAACCAGGCTCGAGCTCTGTCCCTTAGTGAATATGGGAATAGCTTCAATCGTAATGAATCTTTGGGTACTCTGGCTAACTTGAAAGAACCGCTCACCTCCATAAATAGTCTTAAATGTAGGTGAGGATCTTCGGTAGGCATTCCACTAAATTGCCCACTATCTAAAGCATCTAGAACATGACTAGCTTCAGCTCGAACTATTGTGCCTCAATTTTGGGTCTCCTAATACCCGGATTAAGATCATTAAACACTGGCATGACATACTGTCTTAAAGCTCTATCCCTATCATTAGCAATAAGGATAGGATTTTGAGCAGGGTTTGCTTCGTTTCCTTGATTTAGATTTTCAAAGTTCATTTCTTCGGTCCTTCTCTGACTTGCTTGTCTTCTTCGCTCTCGAAACATTCTTTCTATCTCAGGGTCTACAGGGAGTAGATCAATAATTCGGTCAATACTCATAAACACCTGAAATAATCACAGAAAAATTAATTAAGTAAAATTTAAACAGAAAAATAAACAAAAATGTGAAACTAAAAAATTCACAAATAATTACTTTTTAAAACAGTCCCCGGCAACGACGCCAAAAACTTGGAACGACGAAAATGTGCAAATGTACACAATCGCAACAAGTAATAAAGTAACAAGTAAATGTCGAGTTATCGTACCCACAGGGACTGTGAAAAGAATTATTTATGAATGCTATTTAAAACACTTTGGTGTTTGAAGAGGGTGATTAAAAACTAATATGTTAAACTAAGTAAAACAAATAAATAAATCTCAAATGCACAATTTCAAAATACGATTTAATCAAGATGACATAATTTGTTGATTTAATTACATTTCTTTAACTTAGAATTATTAAAATCATGCTTATGCTGTTACGAATAAATTCACGGCAACCCGGTAATCTACTAACTTATGAACATACTCACTTACACAAATCCATTCATCTCTTAACATATCTCTATGTTAATTCAAACGATTAAATAAATTTTAATAAGAAAACATGTTATGGCACATACATACTCATTAAATTGAACTAATCTCTTTCATATCCCTATGTCAATTCAAACAATTAATTAAATCTAATAAGCACATAAAAGACTATGTGAGGTAACAATGTATCCCTACCTTGAAACAATTTAATCACAAAAATCTTGCAAGTTATGCAAGGCAAGTGTATCGCCAGATACATTGCTAATTTAACCTTCAGCTACCTTAGAAGAGTAAACATGCACTGATTAAGTATTGTGTCAATTAATTACAATTGTAATCCATTTAAATAATTAATTCATTAGTTACCTAACGATTATAATGCAAGAATAACTTAGGCATGATTTTACTTAATCAAGCATTTTACCGAGGCCTATAATAGCATAAACACAATTTTAATAATTTAAGCAGATGAAATGCAATCAAACCAACACAAATTAAATTCCAGCTAAGCTGATTAAATTAACCATTCCAACAACATAAATATTCATAGATATGTTCATCATAACAACAACAAAAATTAAATAGATAAGGAACAAGAATCAAATCCGTTCTTTTTCCGTGGCTTGACTAGGTTGCTCCGTTCTTCATTTTTTATTGTCCTCGTTGCTTCTATGAACACTCAATTTCTAATCCAAAATGGCTGAAGAAGAACCATTTCTGAAGGGGAGAAATCGGCATAAGAGCAAGGGACTTGGAATGGGAAAATGAGAGGAGAAAGTGAGAGAGGAGAGAAGAGATATGAGTGAATGAGGGATGCCTTGAGTGATCAGCCAAGGGGGGTTTTTATAGCTGAATGTGGCAGCTAAAATTTGCTAAAAATAGCAGCAATAGAGCCACCCCTTGTCCGGACGTCTTTGTGGCAAAGTTGATGGCTTCAACTTTGCTAAATATGGCTTGGGGCAAATCCATAAAGCCACCAATTGTGAAGGGGCTTGAGTGCAACTTTGACAAGTCTTCAAGGGCTTCTTTGCAAGCTTAATTAATCAGATAATAAGCTGATTTGGGTCAGCATATGGACAATTTTGGGCTGCCCAATCCTTGGCCGGTTCAGTTTAATCGGTTCGGTTCAACTGGACCACTTTTTCCATAATTAATTGATAATAATTTATTTAGCCCAAATTAAATTGGGTATAAATTAAAATTAATTATATTATGAATTAATACACATAATTGGACCGTCTTAGGCTAGAAATTAATTTGCCTTGATACTTCAAATTGCTACTCAATTTTGTGCTTCTAGTAGTGTCTGTCGAGCCATTTTTCGCCCTTTGTGGAAATCTATCAAAAATAACAAAAATTCATCAAAAGTAGCTATAAAATTAATTAAATTTCAACATGTTCATATTTTAAGTGCACTTTAATTATTTTATAAGAATTAATTATCTTTCGGCAAGAATTTAACTGAAGTCGTATGAAATTAAGTTAAAAAGGGTATGAAAAAGTGTGTAAATTTTTGTGTTTCCAAATACACAACACAAAACTTACTGATAAAATATCTCAGAACATAATTCATTAACCTCATAAAGGTGTTTGGTGCGTTGGTTAGGCCAAATGGCATGACCAACCGCTCGTACAAACCGTGCTTAGTTTTGAAGGCCGTCTTCCATTCGTCGCCTTCTCTCATTCAAATCTGATGGTACCCACTGTTCAAATCGATCTTCGAAAATGGTTTGGCACCACTTAGTTCATCAAGCATGTAATCTAAGTGAGGTATCGGATGTCGATACTTAATAGTAATCTTGTTCACGGCTTGGCAGTCTACACACATTTACCACATTCCGTCTTTCTTCGGCACCAACAAGACGGGTACGACACAAGGGCTAAGGCTTTCGCGATTGTAGCCTTTCTCCATCAACTCATTTACTTGTCGTTTTAGTTCCTTAGTCTCTTTTGAATTTGTTCTATAGGTCAGGCAGTTCGAAATGATAGCTCCAGGAATAAAATCGATTTGATGCTCAATTCTGCAAAGGGGTGGCAACCCACTCGGAGTTTCTTCCGGGAACACATCTTGGAAATCCTGCAAAAGAGACGAGACAAAAGAGGGTAGGTCCTCGGGTAACTCGTTAGTATTAAATAAATTTTCCTTGAACATGAGTACAAGGACTAAATGTTTCAACATCAACACCTTTCGTACATCACTTGCTTTTGTAAACACACTCATTTTCTCACATTCTTTTTCTTTTTTCATTTTATTTTCACTTTCTTTTTTTGTTTTTCCTCTTTCTTTCTCAATTTTCTTTTCTTTTTCTCTCATTTGATCTACAGAAGTTTTCAATTTCATTTGATCCTCATAGACTTGCTTCGATTTCAATGGGGCTAATGTGAAACTCTTTCCTGAATGCTTGAACGTATACCTATTGGTATACCCATCATGGATAACTCTTCGATTGAACTGCCACAGTATTCCAAGTAACAAATGGCCCGCATGCATAGGCACAACATCACAAAGCACTTCATCTGTATATTTTCCAATTAAGAAGGATACAAGCACTTGTTTTCTTACCTTTAACTCACCATCGTTATTGAGCCATTGAAGTTTGTATGGGCTCGAGTACTTGGTGGTTGGCAAACCAAGTTTCTCCACCATGAGAGTACTTGCCGTGTTTGTACAACTTCCACCATCGATGATGACGCTACATACTTTTCGTTGGACTTAGCACTGTGTATGGAAGATGTTTTCTCTTTGTTGCTCATTCTCCACACCTTGGAGACTTAAACTTCGTTTGATGACAAGCAGCTCACCATCAACAGCATACTCTAAGTCCTCCTATTCATCGGATGTTGCTTTAGGCTCATTTTTAACTTCTTCCTCCGACTCGATCTCACCATTCGTGCGCACCGCCATAGTGCTTCGGTTTGGACATTGACTTGCAATATGGCCCCTCCCGAGGCATTTGAAGCACTTGATGTCCCTCGAACAGATGGGAAAGCTTTCGGCGGCCTTGCCTTTGCTTGATTCGGCCATGAGCTTAGTTGAATTTGTTGGCACTGTCGGCTCTTTGGCTCGGCTCGATAGAGGGTTTTTGCTAACGCCTTGGCTCCATTTTAAAGTGTTGGTGGTGGAGTAGCCTCGGACAACACCTTTGCATTTTAGTTGCTTCTCCACTTTGATGGCCATGTGCACCATGTCCACCACCTTGATGTAGTGTTGCAACTCCACAATATTGGTAATGTCTCGGTTGAGACCAGCGGAGAAGCGTGTCATGGTTGCTTCACCATCTTCTTGCACATCTACTCTTATCATCGTGATCTCTATTTCTTTGTAATAATCCTCCACACTCTTTGATCCTTAGGTAAGGCTTTGGAGCTTTTGATAGAGCTCGCGATGGTAATAAGACGGAATGAATCTCTGGCGCATCACTGATTTCATCTTGGCCCATGTGCTAATTGGTTGTTCTCCGTTCTGCCTTCTACTCGTGGTAAGTTGATCCCACCAGATCATCGCATAATCTAAAAACTCGATTGCCGCCACCTTCACTTTCTTGGTCTCAGAGTGATTATAGCACTCGAACACCAATTCTATCCTTTTCTCCCACTCAAGATAAGCTTCTGGATCCAATCGGCCTTGGAATAGTGGAGTTGAAAGTTTAATATTTTTAAGGTCGTCATCGATCCGCCCACGTTCCCTTTGGCCATGGTTTCTTCGCCCCCTCCGTTGATCACTTAGGTTGGACCCTTGGTCACTCTCGGCATCACTAGGGTCGAACAACTCGTCTTCGTGGACTCGTTGCCAGCCTCAATTCCTTGGTGGACTTTGGGGTGTCCTCTCCTATTGGGCTCTTCCCTCGACTTGATCAAGCCTTTCTTGGATAGGCTCAAGCTTCCGATCGAATAAACACTCCACTTCAGGCAATAAGGCTTGAAGGTTTAAACCCGATACATTTTGAACTGGCTGCCTTTTGGATCTTTCTGCCATGTTTCGTTTAGGACTTCTTGACATGGAAAATTATAAACCTCACAACAAAACCTCACGTTCACTCGAAAAGAAAGAATGGATGACACTCACACTCGTGTTTACACTCGTTATATGGCTTTTTCTTCTTTCTATTGTGCTTACTCACTCATGCCTTTTTCCACTCGTTTCTTCTCTCGTGATTTCATAAAAAGAGTCGTTTAGGCTTTATCGTAGTCTAGGGGTCGGCTTCAAATGGATTAACAATGGTAATGATGTTAGGTGCAAGGTTGGCTGCAAGAAACTAATTTGGTTATGAGTGTAGCGTGAAGGTAGATAGTGATAGTAGTAAGAAATTGATGATCGGGAATTACAAAGGTGAATTCAAACTTTTAGCACTTTCGACAGAACTTTGGAAATCAAATAACAAAAGAACTGAACACTTTTTTTTATAATTTCAAATTTTTTTTAATTTATAATATGTTGAATACCTTAAAATACCTTTTGATACATGAACTTTTTTTTCAATTTTTTTTCACGAACCTACTCCAAAATAGCTCCGAACGTCCGTACTTCTCGTTTTAAGTAGCTCTGATACCAAATGATACAATCTCACCTCAGAACAGTGAGTTAAGTCATAGTTGTGCCCGATCGTCGAATGTAGAAGTGTCATTCCAATTTGCAAGCTATGAGGGTATTTGATTAAGTATGAAGATAGGTAATGGAAATAGGTTCAAAATTGGCTAAGTATAAGTTGATTAGGTTCGGCTAACAAGAAAGTAAATCGGATAGTTGATAGTTTAGATGGGATGGTGAAATGAACTTAAGTGTTAAGAACGGACCAACACTAAAGAAGAGTACTGACCCGGGACTTATATTACTTAAGGTGGATAGGTGATGAAAGGAAAAAGGACCTTGACCTATTACCTAGCAAGGTAAGAACTTATACCTGGGTTGAATGCCACACTCGGATTAGAGTGATAAGTTCAAAAAAGACAAAGATTGACGCCACTGACTAACGGATAAGCCAAGCTAAGTCTTTGGACGAAATTTGAGAGAAGTAAATCTTACAAAAATAATAGAATTTCATTCAAAGTTGTAAAAGTCTCTACAAAATAAAAAGAGCTAAATATTTATAGCCATTACATAAGTTAGCCGAATAGTCATTTTCGATGGTTGGATGGACAACAAGCAACTCAATATCCAGCTCACATTCAGCTCAAATGAACCAAGCTTCCAAGAAGTTTCCTAGTAATTTCCTTGAGACTTCCTAATAAGTTGAAAAAAAATTAATATTGAGCTGAATAATCCTTGATAGGTTCGGCCAAGAGAATGCATGGACTTAATTTACTGGTTTTGATTAGCTTAACAGCCTTGGAAAATTAAAATCCAACTTGGGAAGAATAATCAACAACTCTTTTGGCTCTTGGTGTTTCACAAAAAGTCACATGGAGAAGAGAAAATAGTAGCTAGGTTTTTAAATCAATTCATTGTCCATTGAGCTCCACGAATAGGCACATGGAAAAGAGGAATCAACAGCTCCTTTAATGTCGTCCCATGTATGATAAGGAGAAATCAATAGCTCCTTTAATGTCGTCCTATGCATGCTTTCTTTGATACTTTCCTGTGCTATTAAGCTAACTGATTCAGCTGAATTAATTGCCTATAAACAACAAATAAATTTGGTAAAGGCATAATAATACTTGCACATTAAACTCAACAACTTAAATCAGCTTAAGACATATTTAACCAGCAGCAGCTAGGACACAATAAACCTGCACATTAATTCGGCTGGAGCTAAAACACAATAAAATTATGTAATAAGCTAAGACAAATTAATGATATGTATAAACTAAGTGATGTAAGCATGCCCTAAAGGTCACCAAGCTCGAGCAAAGAGCTTATTAAACTGCCCAAAGGTCCTATCACCCGAGCTCGAGCTAAGCTATTTAAAGAAGCTATTTCAGGTTTGGTCACCCAAATTTAGGGTGAAATAAAGCTTAACCCCATTGATGAAGCTCAGTCCAACTTCATGAAGATTTCTTGCACCCTTGTGCAAGTCGACTTTAGCTCTTTTCCAGCTGCCCGAGCTCTATTCAGCTCAAATCAACTCACTTGGGCTTATTTCAGCTTGTTTGAGCTCATTTTAGCTTTTATCCACCTCGTTCATTTTATTACTAAAATAAACTAAGTATTTTCTTTAGTTAGTTTATTCTGTTTCAGCTCATTACTTAATATTTCAGCTCATTACAACTTATTACGTGTTTTCACATCATTTTGAGCTAGCCAAAATTAATGTGTTAGCTAAGTTCATATTATTGTGTTTTAATTTAATTAATATGTTTATTAATATGTCTAGATTATGTCTTACTTTGGTTCAGTCAAACTTATGCTTGATTTAATGTGGTCAATGTGTTTTGTAGTGCAACTGAATGCATGAATGGAAATTAATGCAAGGTGCATGCATGGTTGGGTGAAACGCATGGAAGGACTCATGCATGGTTAGCTACAACAAATAGTGTGCTGATTGTTAGTTTTCTCAAGCACTCATTCGGCCAAGGAGTAGCTGCAAATTAAATTCCCCAGCTGGCCGAACAACTCCCCTAGGCAGCCTTGAAGGTGTTCACACTTGCCGATTTCCCTATTCATACCTTAATTTGACCAATCAGCTTCTATACATTCATGGGTGAAGTCATGAACGTCCAAAGGGGGAATGACACATTAATTCAGCACATTGAATGAATAATGTGCATACACAAAGGGGAGGACGAGTTTACAAGGTACATGATACTATTCATGAACCAGCCCATCATTAAAGCTTCAATTAAGAGGGATGCATGTCCCATGCACCTAGCATTCGGCCAAGGGGGATTAAAGGGATCTTAAATGCTGGACATTTAAGGAATTAAGGATTCTCCATGGCTAAGAATGCATGCACACACAAAGGGGGAAGAAAGTGTCCATTCGGCTAGTGCATGAACCTGCCGAATTCATGAACCATTTTAAATGTATTAGTGTGAACAATTTTTATTATTGTGTGAACACATAGATGCCAAATTTGAGTAGTCATCTTTGTGTCTATAAATAGCTTTCTTGTAAACATTTGAAGGGGAGACTTTTTCCATTTTGAATGAACATAGTGTTCTTTGTGAGGTTTCTTCCTCTCTAATTTCGTTTGAGTCTCATCTTGACTTATCTGCTCGTCAGTGGCGTCAACCTGATTCTCTTTGAACTTGTCACCAATTCGGTGTGGCATTCATCCCTATCTTGATACCTTTGGTTCCTACCTCTTTAGGTAATGGGTCAAGGTTCCATTTCCTTCATCACATTTCCACCTTAAGCAATATAAGTCTCGGGACGACACTCTCTATAGTGCTGGATCATTCTTGATGCTTGAGTTTAATTTCCATTCCACCCACTATCCAAAATTACCTATCTTTATTTATTTGTAACCGAACCTACCTTATTCATACTTAGCCTAACTTTGAACTTATTTTTGATAAGTTAAGCCTCTATTGGGCCAAACACAACTCTTGTTTAAAACCAAACGATACTTTCTCGATGACGATCAGGCAACTAAGAATGACTTGACTCACATCACTGAGCCGATTCATATCACTAAGACATATTAAAAGCATGCATTAAAATAAAACATATTTAACACATAACTAAGATGTCCAGATTTTGACAAAATTAAAAACATAATAACTATTTGAGCTAAACTAACTAATTTAACTAACACATTTAATTTATTCCAGGAACTAATAAAATGCATAAATTAAATCGAGCTGAATTTGAACTCATTGAGCTGATTCGAACTTATGGAGCTAAGGTTGAGTTGAGTTCAAGTTGCAAAAGGTTGCACGGTGAACTCGTAGAGCTAGTCCAAGTTCTCTCAATGTGTCCAGCCAATGTCTCGCCCCACACTTGATGGACTAAGGCCGAAATGACCTCCTTAAATAGCTTGGCTCGAGCTCGTGTGATAGGGCCTTGGGGAAGCTCCAATGGATCCTTACTCGAGCTAGGTGCACTCTGGGGTATGATCGTATCAGAACCAATACTATAGGACAGTATTGACCCTAAACTTATAGCAACACTTAAGGTGGATAGAAAGATAGGTAAACCGTGACCCACTATCTATATGGAGATAGAAACCAATTGGTATAAGGGTGAACGCCATACTCGTTAGAGTGATAAGTTCAAATGAATCAGATTGACACCACAAGAATAACTTGATAAGTCAATTGAGTCACAAAAGAACAAAGGGAGTTGAATAACTCACAATTGGTATAATGTTCATAAAAAGAGTAAAAAGTTGTAACTTTTAAATGTTTAAAAAAACAACTATTTATAGGCTCTAAGATGCCTATTGAAATTCAGCATCTATGGTGTTCACACTTAAATAATAAATTTGGTTCTTGAATGCTTCCTCAAATCCGAATAGACACATTCCTTCCCCAAATCTGTTCATGAATGCTTAGTCAAGAAGAAAGCTTAAATTCCATGAATGATCAGCCCTATATCTTTCTTTATTTGCCTTAGCCATACATGAATGTGAAGGTGCCATGCATGTCCCTTAATTCTTGCATTAATGACATTATAGATGCATAGATGAGTCAATGATTCTTCAAATTCATTCCCCAAGCCAATGCATGAGCATTATTGTTCAATGTGCAGAATTAATGTAGCTTCTCCTCCTTTGGACGTGCATGTATGCTTAGCATGGAAGAAAAATCCATATACCTTGAATGTTCATATGTCTTGCATAGAACATGCACCTTCAATTAATTGGACATATTAATGATGGACTGGTTCATGAATTGCAGCATGTATCTTGTAAATTCATTCCTCCCATTATGCATGCATGTTGTTAATTCAATAAACTGAATTTATGTGCCATTTCCCCCTTTGGACATTCATAAATGTAACACCCCAAACCTAGCCTGGACGTTATGGTCGAATTTACGATGTCACATTGAAGTGCATTTCAAAAAACATCATTTCATTGGAAAAAAAATTGTTTTATATAAAAAACCTCGTTATGATCTTCACAAAACTTTAGGATATCTAGTTCATTGTTAAAACTTAAGTCATTTTTGGAAAATGTTAGTTGATAAACTGTAATTTATACATATTTTTACCCCATGCTTAACATATTTTTATGAATGATTTTCCTTAGATTTGTTGAATTCGATGCTTCTAATGCCTTAATTTCATGTTTTATACTTAGGTAAGCATAGGAGAGCGAAAGGAACGAGAAATGGGCTAAAAACAGAGAAAATAGGCCAAACAACGAAACCAACACGACTTGGACCTCCTTACACGGGCAGCTCACACGACCGTGTCAATTTGGCAGAATCGAAGAATGACTCACACTGGTAGAACACAAGCCCGTGCCAATCTAACAGGCTCGAACATGGCTTGAAGTAATCGCACATGGGTGTATCACACGGGCATGTCCCTGTCGAGCCTAAGTTGAGCCCAATTCAGAAAAGGCCACTTTTGAGGGTTCTTAGGCATTCCAAAGCCTATAAATACACCCTAGAGGAGAAAGAAAAGGGGACAGAGAATAGGGAGTGAGGAATTACTCCAAGAAAGCCAATTGATCCATCTCAGAAGCTGGATTCACCATCAAGACTGAAGATCTCTCCTCAATTTCCCTTTCAGGAGTTTTGGGTTTTCTTTATGTTTTGTATTCTTACTTCTTCTGAGATGTTTTCCTTTTTTTTTATGAACTAAAACCCCTAAATACCTAAGGAGGATAAAACCTAAGACAAATTTTGTTATTATTTTCTGAATCGTATGATAAATATTTGACTTGTTCTTAATTATGTGTTCTTAATTCTTGTTTTGGTATTTCAGGATATCACTTCAAGTTACTACTCTTAGTTAGAGGAGGAATAGACCCTGACTAAGAGTAACTTTGTCATAATTAAGCGGAGTTGATTGCACGCCTAGAGATAGGGTGACAAGATTTTGTCAGATTAGGGTGAAAACTAATAAAGGAATCCATAGATCGAGTTAATGCAACCCTAGGGTGTTAATTAGAGAAAATTCTCGATTTTTCAACCTAGGGATTGGACGTTATTAATCTTGAATAAGGATAATAACATAACTTATGGATTTTTACGGAACAAGTTAAATGAATAAATCGTCCGGTTCGGAGCTAGAATAACAAGTAAAAGTCTAGGTGGATTTTTCCTTAGGTATTGTCCTTAATCAATCGTTTTCCCAGAAGTAATTTCCTAATTCTATTTTCTGCAACTTCTTAGTTTAATTAATCAGTTAGTTAAAACAAACCCATTTATTTCTTAGGCTAGATAATAAAAAGACAGTCATTACTAGTACTTTTAGTCCTTTAGGTTCGACAATCCGGTCTTGCTAAAGCTATACTACTATTCGATAGGTACACTTGCCTACGTCGTGATAATAGTTAGTTTCAAGAATGATTAATTATAAATTTATAAAACTTATCACGGAAAATCATGATCATTGGTCATACTAGATTGTTATTACACTTTAAAACACTGTTTGTTGTAGAAGCTTTTAAAATACTTTGCGTAAAAGTGGTGTTTTGAAAAGCATTTGTCTTTTCCAAAACCGCAGTTCACTACTAACAGATATGGATCAAAGTAAATAAATCCCAAAATGTAAAATAAAAACTTAAAGAGGCCTTATTACAAAAAAAATACCCAAATTGAATTACTTATAAACTAAAGTTAAAAATGGAAGCAAATGCGGTTGTGAAGCCATCTTCGAGTCCCTTGCAACACCGATCCACCTAAGGATTACCTACGCAGAAAAGAAAAAGGGTGAGTTTATGAAAACTCAGTGTGTAATCCCTTATTAAACAAATAGTCAATCATATAATAGGTAATTACAGTCTGGGCCTAAGCCCATTTCAATAACAGTCCAGTATCAATTAGGGCCTTAGCCCATTACATTATAAGAATCAGTGTGGGCCTTATCCTAATTCAATAACGATCACAGTACAGATATGTAATCAGAAATCCTATCCAACCAGCCTCTACACACCACACCGTCCAGCCCTACACACCATGTGGGGATAAAATCAACTCACCCATCCCTACACACCAAAAGTAGCACTGGTTGCGACGCTAAACAGAAATTACAGCAGAGCTGCCAGTACAATACACTTCCTCCAATCATAATAACCCATCCCCATGCAACATATCATAATATCATGCATGTATGCAACGTATATAAAATGGTATGCTCAGTACATTATACATCTCACAAGGGCATAATAGTCATTTACCTCATAGGGGCATAACAGTCATTCATCAATTTTGGGGTCGAGGTATGCTTACCGACCCAACAATAGCTTCGCAGTCGTCTCGAGCGACCCATGCAACCTTAACAGTCAAACAGTGAAAATGGGCCCAAAGCTCATAATGCTGCCCATATAGGCCCACACGCTCGTGTGGCCACAAAGCCCAAAAATGGCCCTGGTTGTGTAAGCTACACAGCCTAGCCCAATAATCTCCACACGTCTGTATGGTTTACCCATGTTAGGCCCACGAGCTCGTAGAGCCCACACGGGCCATTCCAGCCCAATGTGGCCCAAAATAGCCTAAGCCCATGAATTCATTCATGGTGGCCTCTACGAGCAAACACCCATGTTTTACACATTCAGATTACCACACGAGCAAGCGCACGCTCGTGTAGCATCACTAGTCATACTTTTCTAGCTTTTGCCGATCTACGTTTATAGCAGTATGGTTACACACCTTAGATGAAGATGTGCGAGTAGCCCACGAGCCCAAAGCCTACATTCAATCAAAATATTCCATTAATTAATGACAGTAGGGTTCACATCTCTTTCCTATACTTATCGCAATAGTTTCACTAATACTTGCCTTGATTGACTGAATGTATTTAACCCACTTAAACCACTGATAAAGACTGATTCCAAGCTCCTTAGCGCAAATCTTCATTATAACTGAACCAATATTGCTCATACACATCATTTGAAACAAATTCAAACCGCTTACCGAAAACACAAACCAAGATTAAGAGAGTGAAGCAATCGACTTACACCTAACACGGAAGCCGAAAGCCCTCGATGTGACAGGGGCAAAAGATGGAGCACTAACACACTACTCAAAAATTAAAAGTAGAGGGATATGAAAGATTCAACCCAAGTAACCAAATGAGAGGAGGAGGAAACCGTTACCACAAAAAGTATTGAAAAAGGGATATACTTGGTCAAGAGGGAATCGCTTGAGAAAGGGAGAAGAAGAGGATAATCGATTAATAACCAAGGCTAGAAACAGAAAAAGTTTGAGGAGGAAGGAAAAGGTATTCGGCCAAAAAGAGTTTGATTGAAAGAAAAGAGAAAAGAAAAGGCAATCGACTAGCAAGAGAATTAGGGGAGAACAACCTCGAACCAAGCCAAAAGAAGAAAACCCGAAACAGTCTTTGCTACAATCTGCCCCAAAAAGAAAAACAAAAAAACCCGATGCCAAAAAGAGTGACACTACAAGCAAAATTTGACAACCAGATAACAAAAGAAAAAAAAAGACCCAAAATGTTCACAAACCCGAAACAGGGCACTTCAACTTACCAAAGCTGAAATTCTAGAGTGCCACAATTTAAATTCGGCACACTACTCCCTCTCCCCTCACTTTTCATAATTTTCTCCATAATGTCCTCCTAGAATTCAGCTACACATTTCCCCAAATACCTCAAACACTCTAACCGCCCATAAGCATCAGAAACCCACTGACATACATCCTCTTACACAGCACAGTAGCAAAATAAATACTCCTTGCGCGTAGCGAGACTCGAACTCCAGTCTCTTAGTAACAGTAACACGCTATTATCCTCTAGACCGACAGGCTTTTTATGACATGTTTTAACAACATTTATTTAAGAAGCCTACTGACTAGAGACAGGGTTTAATTAAGTAAAAACAAAATTTTGTAAAAACCAAGGCTTGAACTTAGGACTTCTCAGACTCTTCCCAGGACACTTAACCACTGAAGCAAACATGCATTTGTGTCGCATTCTTGCACAACTAAACATTTATGTGTAGTCTCCTAACTGCACCCACTCAAGACCTAATACTTCTAGGCCTAAAATTCAGGGTGTTACAATTCATCCCTCCTTAAAGAAATTTCGTCCCTGAAATTTCTAACTATCAGAACAGTCGCATATACAGACTACACCACTACGCTCCTGCTGCGTACTCTAATTCCAAAACACTACCACATTTAACTTGAATGTTTTTAGTACCACCTGTTTAGTAGCACAATCCAAATTCAGTTGTTGCTTAACCAACCGGTCCATACCCAATATTAGGTCAAATTCTCCAAAAGGGAATTCCATCCAATCTGCCAAGAAGATAACTCCTTGACCTTCCAAAGGTAAATCTGCCTCTAGTGGACTCAGTAACATCACTGGTAGTGCTTTCTACCATTAAACCCAAGGTCTTAGGTACAATACATGTTATATATAGGAATGCGTAGATCCAACATCAATTAGTACAACATAAGGTACATTATGGATAAAAAAACGTACCCATAATAACATTTGGGGCGTCTCCATCCCCTCAGCGACGTGTAGCATAAACCAGTGCTAGCTGCTTTGCCTTAGTATGGCCAGCACCTCTGCCCTTTGCTCCATACCATTTCCACCCTTGGCCTGACCACGGGCTCTCGGTGGCTACTGAATACCTCTCAACGGCTGAACAGTATCCATACCAGTAGCTTGCATCTGATCGGGCCTCCATGGACAATCTCTGATACGGTGCTCTAAAGATCTTCACCTAAAACATGCCCCAATCCTTCTCCAACACTCACTTTGATGGCGCTTCTCACAATCTGCATAGGGCTGTAGTCCAATAATAGCAATAGGGGCCTCAACTCTGATCGGCCCATCAACTCTAAGCTTTTTCTTATGCCTCAGAAATGGACTTGAGGGCTCCAAATCCCTCTTGTTCCAACCCCTTTCCTTTTCACAGTTTTGGCACTCAGCGCGCTTCACATCCTCGGTGATCTTCACCTTATCCACTAAAGCAGCAAAATTTTGCTCCCTCTATGGAGCTATCAAAACTCGTAGACTATCTCTGAGGTTGTCCTCGAAACGAATGCAGTGCTCATATTCAGTTGCCACTATCCCACGCGTATAGCGACTAAGTCATAAAAATTCAGCCTCGTATTCAGCCACAGATTTGTCCCATTGAGTCAAATTTAGAAACTCTCTCCTCTGGGCATCCACATAATTAGCGTCCACATATTTTACTTGAAATGCAGTCTTGAAAAATTCCCAGGTTAACTGGTCGGGCTGAGTACCCTCTTTAACTGTAAGCCACCACTGACAGGCTCCATCTCGTAGCAATGACATTGCACCTTTTAGTTTCTGCTTGGGGGTGTAGTCAAGGTTGTCCATGATTCTCTATGTGGCCTCGATCCAATATTTAGCCACATTAGGGGCAACTCCAGCAATAGCCCTAAAGATCTCAGCTCCATTGGACCGGAGTCATTTCGTAACCGACCCACGGCCCATAATACCAGTATTGGGCCCAGCGACCCTCTCTAAATTTTGCAACATAGCTTGGGACAGTGTGTCGTCCCCATCCGAACGATCGTGAGACCTAGTCTTAGTTCAAGGTGAAGCTGGTGCCTCTCTAGCTTCCACGTTAGGCATGTGGCCCAATGACGAAGACCCGACCCGAGCACCCTCACGGCCTCCGCCGCAGCCTCTTGTACCCCTTCCACGAGCACTTCAGGTGCTCATTATCGAATTACGCTTTATCTATTTTAACGATTTTATTACAGGATGTTTTATGGAAAATTTTGTCAGTAATTTAGAGTTTTATTTTCGCAGATCACAGTATTACTACAGTTTTAAGTTACCCTAAACAGAGTATTTCAGTACAGTCTATTGCCTTCAGTATTCTCAGTGAAAACAAATTTTTTAAAAACCGAGGCTTGAACTCAGGACTTCTCAGACTCTTCCCAGGACACTTAACCACTGAAGCAAACATGCATTTGTGTCACTTTCTTGCACAACTAAACATTTATGTGCAGTCTCCTAACTGCACCCACTCAAGACTTAATACTTTTAGGCCCAAAATTTAGGGCATTAAAATTACTTTATCCTTCCACGTATGGAAGCTGATTGGTCAAATTGAGCTGTGAACATGTGATGTGATCCCAGCTGCATCACGTTTTGAAACAATTTAACAACATCAAGATTGGCCCAAACTCGAAGGGGCCAAGTGCAAAATGAAGCTTTTAATTCCAGTTTGTTAATTTGGTTGCTGGAATAAGGACTTTGATTTATTTATTTTAGTTACTTTAGTTATTATAATATGAGTCTTTAATTACGTCTTGTTTATTAAATGCATCTATAATTAATGTTTTGCATTATTAATCTACATATTTTAATTATGACATGTATTATATGTTTTGCATTTAATAAAGTTATGCATTATGTAACTCCCACGTTAATTAAAGTTTGCATCTTTTAATGAAGTCATGCATTAAGTAATTCATTGTTCATTTAGTTTACATCTTAATTAAACCAAGCATTTAACTATTTTTGTTGTTAAATATGTTTGAGTTTGTTTACATAAGTATGTTATTTAATTTCGCTATTATTTTTTTAATGCTTAAGTTATAGTGTGTTTATTTTTTCTTAAATAAATTGATTGTGTGATTGTTGTAGGAAAGTCCAAAAGGCTGGTCACATAGCTACAAATGGGTTGTTCTTTTGTCAAGAAGAATCAAATGCTGTCACAGTCAATTGGCTGTTTAGTTTTGGCATAAAAGATTGTGCATTTGGTCACTTAATTGTTAATGCATATTTGGAACATTTTTGGTAGATATTGAAGCACTCAAAGCTCATTATGGTGACTTTTCAAATGGACCAAGAGTGACTCTTCAAGTCTAATCAGTTTCATGGACTCAAAGTTAGTTATGGTGCCAATTAAGAGATGAATACACAAGCATTAAGGCATTTGGTTAAGGGGAAAATGACGGGACATCAAGCAGCACATTTAATGGAACATTAAGCCTTTATCAAGTGAAGAGGCATGACTTTTCAGCTATGCATGAATCAAGTGTAAAGACATGACTCTTTGGTTGCCCATTAAGAGTTATAACCAAATTTTAATATTTTGTTAATAGCTTATATGAATATTGAATTTGAATAGTCAGAATAATGCCTATAAATAGTTTGTAAGAAAACATTGTTTTGGTTAGACTATTTTTTGCCCAATTTATGAAATATTTGAAACTTGTGAGAGTTCAAATCTCCTTGTTCTTTTTGGGACTGATCTGACTTATCAAGCTAGGCTTGTGGCGTCTTATCCTTTGTTTTCTAAACTTATCACTTCAACTGTGGCGTTTGTTATACCTTTGGTTCCTATCTCGTTAGATAGTGGGTCAAGGTTTATTTGCTGATTTTACTCTTCATTATCCATCTAAGTGCCTGTAAGTCTTGGTTCGGCAATCTCTATATTGTTGGTTCAGCCTTTGCCTTAGCCAAAATTCCTCTATCCATCTTCCAAACTCTTTGAACCTTTGTTTGAACCTATCTTCTATCCATCTTCAACCTTTTTCTTGTAACAAATCAAACTTACTCAATTTCTCGATTGGGCAACTAATACGACTTGAATCATCACTGAACTGAGTTCATATAAGTTGGTATTAGAGCTAGTGAAATTGAAGTAAGTATCGATGTTTTAAGCATTACGGGATTGTGATTTTAGAAAAAAAAATCGATGTTTTAAGCATTACGGGATTGTGATTTTAGAAAAAAAATCGCCAAAAAATTCAGCATCAATTGAAGTTCAAAGGGTGAAGAACAATTTTTGGGTGTACCAATTCGTTTGATTCATTTTAAAAAAGAAGAAGTTAGCTTGGAAGTTTTTTTTTCTTGCTGCCTGAATTAGTTCAATCACTACTAACTATTTCGGCCACACTTAAATCTTTCCATCTTTGTTTTCTAGCCTACCCTTTTGTCCTAACATCATTTCCTACACAAAATCAAACATCAAAATTGCGAGCTGGTTCCACAATGATTGCTGATTTGTCTAAGTAGTCCATTGAGAACTTAGAGAGGCGAACGTGAGCAGAAAAAGGCGAGAGTGAGTTGTGAGATCATTAGAGTGTTGAAAAGCCAATTTTGAGTGCAAACACGAGTGGAGTGCCATCTTTGTTTTCTTTGTGAGTGAAATGTGAGGTTTGTATTGGTAAGGTACCCATTTTTATCTTTAAACTCTTTTTTTTTCCATCAATAAATCATGTTTTGAGAAGAGTTTTTAGAATTTGAACTTTAAGATTTGATGAAAGAGATGGACCGGTTGTTCGATAGAAAACTAAAACCCCTACAACAATGATTGGATCATGTCAAATAGCGGGGCCAATGAGCATGAGCCCAGTGGGAACAAATTTTTCCAAATTAAAGGATGAAAACAAGATCGTTACAGAGACAAACATCCAAAGACTTTGTGGGAAGAGACTCATATCGAGATTCTTATTCATCAAGGAAGTCAAGTTGGCATGAAGCACACCACGAGTTTGAAACCTTTCGAGGCACCAACGAGAAGGTAGAAATTTCTCTTCAAGTGTCTAAAAGTATTCATCTACGGAAAAGTCCTTACGAAGAAGTGAACGTGTTTCGTATAAGTACTCATCCATGGAGGCTTATTCACAAAGAGATGATCGTGACTTATATGAAGATTCTTCTACTTCTTTCTAATGAAAAGTCTATCGTTCTGATTCTTTTGTATTATCTCCATCTTGTAATGAAAAGTTGAGAGAAAAAGAAATAAAAATAAAGGAGAGACAAGAAATGCTAATAAAATAAAATGAGAGAATATGGAATAAAATTGAGAAAAGAAAAAAAGAAATGAAAGAAAGAAAAATAAATTGACAAAAAAGAGACTGAGAGAAAGCAAAACAAGATTGAGATTGAAAAAGAATGTGAGAACGAAAAGAAAATTGAAAAGAAGAAAGAGATTGGAGAAAGAAAATAAAGAGTGCAAGAAACAAGTGACATTGTTGAAAGTGAAATAAAAAGTGAGAACGAGTCTTCAAAAGAGACGATTGAAAAAAAAAACATCGTGGTCAAGAGAAAGTGAAGAATGTTTTTACTAACCTATATGCGAGTTGTTCTCGTATTACTTCTTCTTTTCAGGTGTCTAAAGACTTGATTGACAAGCTTCAACTTCATTACCTTCCGGTGAAAGATGATTTAATTTGATCGAGAAAGGTAAGGTTGAAAATGAAATCAAACCACAAGCACCTAAAGGTAAGCAAGGTAAAGAGTTTTTAGCCATTGAATCACAACAATCACATTTGAATGTTGTTAAGAAAATTGCTGAAGACTTAGCTTTTGAAAGAACTCATCACCTTGATTTGATTAACTATCATTTTCTAATTGTTAATGATTTTGCTCCAACTAGTGGCATGAAGAGTTTTTCTCATAATTTGTACTGTGTTGGCAAGTCTGTTGGTAAAGTGAGATTAACTCGACGTCCACAAAATTTGATCATGTTTGATAAAGAGTTTTCATGTGAAACGCTCAATTTGTTTGATCGTGATGGTAATGAGAATTATTTAACTCTTAGCGCAAAATATTCGTATATTTGCATGAGATTTGAGAGATTTGATTGTTTGAACATTTGCATGTCTAAATCTTGTTTGCTTGGCATGTATGATTTACTTATTAAAACAAAATTTTTGTTACGTGTTGGAACAAGTGGTCAAAAACCATGTGTTTAAATTGGGAGCAAGTTTTTTTAAATTATTATTAAGCAAAGGTAAGCATCATAAATTTTATGTGAATACAAGTGTGAACAATCTTTGCTTGTTTGATGTTTTATCATTTTGTTTGAAAACAAAACATGTGAATTCTGATGTCTTGCGAAGTCAAAATCAAATATTTGATTCCGGAGGTTGTTCTATATTATGGTTCAAAGGATTTGAACGTGTTTTGCATGGTTATGACTTTCTATTGCTTCGTGTTCCTACCATGTTGCCAGCAATGAAATGTTCAATTCAGATTGAAATGGTAAGGAAAAACTATGTTCTTGATTCCGAAGTTTATCTCTCTAATCTATTGTTCAAGGTGTTTGAGCGATGCACTTTTGATTTCCAAGATTATATCTTCATAGTACTTTGTGGTTCTGGTTTGTTTTCATTGAAGAACATTTTGATTCATTATGAGAAGGGGAGATCAACTTCTATTTTTTATTTTGGTATCGGTTTAAGCATTCCAAGTTTGGATGGGTTGTCAAAAAGTTATTTTCTGTTCAAAATTCAAAGTGTCACTAATTTATTCCATTATTGTATAGGTGACAACTTGGAATGGTTTCCTCCTAAAGAGGGAGGGCATGAAAATAACATGTTTCCTTTTCGAACCATTTGTGGTTCTCAAGTTTTTGGAAACGAATCTGTCAGGTTCATAAACAAAGGTGCTCGTGACGATGAAAAATTTTTCGCAAGCAAGTGGCCTAATTTGAGGACAAATCATTTCCAAGAGGGAGGGTATGATGCTATCCCAGCCGCATCATGTTTTGAAATAATCCAACGACATCAGGATTGGCCCAAACTCGAGGGGCCCAGGTGCAAAATGAAGTTTTTAATTCTAGTTTGTTAATTTGGTTGCTGGAATAAGGACTTTGATTTATTTATTTTAGTTACTTTAGTTATTATAATATGAGTCTTTAATTATGTCTTGTTTATTAAATGCATATATAATTAATGTTTTGCATTATTGATCTACATCTTTTAATTATGACATGCATTATATGTTCTCCATTTAATAAATTCATGCATGATGTAACTCCCATGTTAATTAAAGTTTGCATCTTTTAATAAAGTCATGCATTAAGTAATTCATTGTTCATTTAGTTTACATCTTAATTAAACCAAGCATTTAAGCATCTTAGTTGTTAAATATGTTTGAGTTTGTTTATATAAGTATGTTATTTAATTTGGCTGTTATTTTTTTAAAGCTTAAGTTATAGTGTGTTTAGTTTTTCTTAAATAAATTGATTGTGTGATTGTTGTAGGAAAGTCCAAAAGGCTGGTCAGATAGCTACAAACAGGCTGTTCGTTTGTCAAGAAGAATCAAATGATGTCACATTCAATTGGCTGTCTAGTTTTGGCATAAAAGATTGTGCATTTGGTCACTTAATTGCTGGTGCATATTTGGAACGTTTTTGGTGGATATTGAAGCACTCAAAGCTCATTATGATTACTTTTCAAATGGACCAAGAGTGACTCTTCAAGTCTGATCGGTTTCTTGCACTCAAGATAGTTATGGTGCCAATTAAGAGATGAATACACAAGCATTAAGGCATTTGGTTAAGGAGAGAATGATGGGACATCAAGCAGCACATTTAATGGAACATTAAGCCTTTATCAAGTGAAGAGGCATGACTTTTCAGCTATGCATGAATCAAGTGTAAAGACATGACTCTTTGGCTGCCTATTAAGAGTTATAACCGAATTTTAATTTTTTGTTAATAGCTGATATGAATGTTGATTTTGAATAGTCATAATAATGCCTATAAATAGTTTGTAAGAAAACATTGTTTTGGTTAGACTATTTTTTCCCCAATTTATGAAATATTTGAAACCTGTGAGAGTTCAAATATCCTTATTCTTTTTGGGACAGATCTAACTTATCAGCCTAGGCTTGTAGCGTCTTATCCTTCCTTTGTTTTTTGAACTTATCACCTCAAGTGTGGCATTCATTATACCTTTGGTTCCTATCTCGTTAGATAGTGGATCAATGTTTGTTTGTTGATTTTACTGTTCATTGTCCATCTAAGTGCTTTTATGTCTTGGGTCGACAATCTCTATATTGTTGGTTCAGCCTTTGCCTTAGCTAAAATTCCTCTATCCATCTTCCAAACTCTTTGAACCTTTGTTTGAACCTATCTTCTATCCATCTTTAGCCTTTTTCTTGTAACGAATCAAACTTACTCAATTTCTCGATTGGGCAACTAATATGACTTGAATCATCACCGAACCGAGTTCGTATCAACATAGATTGATTCCACCTTGGGAAGCCAAATGTCCAGCTGACATTTTATTGCTATTACTTGAACAAGCTTGCTATCTAGCCAACCTACAAGACGCATTTAAAGATAGCTTAAATTCACTAATAAGACATGATTTAGCATCATTTAATTTGTCTAAAATTTAGACATAATTTATGATGTCTGAACAAAGACACATTAAAATGCTATACTAAGTAAGACATAATTAATAGACTTAAGACACATTAAAATGCTGTACTAAATAGGACACAATTAGTAAACTTATGACACATTAAAGATGTTTAAATTAATGCATATTTAAACCCAAATTAATTTATGACACAAATTAAAGACTTAAATTATAGTAACTAAAATAAAAAAATAAATGAATCAAAGTCCTTATTTTCCAGCAGCCAAATTAACAAACTGAAATTAAAAGCTTGGGCCAATTCCGATGTCGTCGAATTGTATCATGACATGATGCGGTCGGGATCGCATCACAACTTATATATATATATGCTTTTGTCATGTTTGGTATAAGTGTTAATGTGGTTAATGGATGAATAATTCCTAAGCATAGTAGTGAATGAATTCGTAAAACATGTTGATGTAGGTAGTTACATATGAAAATTAATTATTTCTAGTTTAGAATGTTTGAATATATGTGATAATATAACCATATTAAAGTGAAGAATTTATTGTTTTGAAGATCTTGTTGTGGCTTATAAATATGCAATTTGAGTTGTTTAGGTTGAAAACATGAATGGGTGAGGAAAGAGGCCATAAAATGGCCTATTTTTGTCCGCACGGGCAGAGACATGAGCATGTGTCTCAGCCATGTGTGACACACGGCCTGACACTTGGGCGTGTGGACTGGACATGTGTCCCCTGCACCTTCCACATGGCCTAGCACATAGGCGTGTGGCTTGGTCGTGTGACCTAAGTTAGAGAGTTACACGGGTATGGACACGGGCTAGGACACGGTCGTGTGCCTCACATCGAATACCTACATGGCTGGGTCTCCTGGCCGTGTAAGCTAGACGGCCAGCCACATGGGCATGTGTCCCTTGCACCTAGGAAAAATTTTGAAATTTTGGGAAAAATTCTTTGAGTTTTCGATTTGGTTTCGATTTATTTCTAATGCGTGTTTTAGACCTCGAGAGCCCATATAAGTGACACTGTGAGTGTTTTATGATTGGTTCTTGATATGCATATTAAATGTTGTGAAATGTTCATATTTAATTCGTAAAGTCTGGTAATGCTCTGTAACCCTGTTTCGGTGACGAATAAGGGTTAGGGGTGTTACACCACATCTTTCACCAATTCACACTATTTTCCTTGAATTTACTATTTGATAAATTTAATCTCTAACATTCAAAATCACTAAAAATCACTTAACATAATACTTATACCTAGATACTAACTTTAATAATTCATCAACTAAATTCACAAACACATCAAACTCATTCATGGCAAGTCCCTAAACTTTTAACAGTTTTACAAATTGACCCTCGAGCTAGCTAGATTAAACTAATACGATGTCAAAAACATAAAAATTACTGAAAATAGAATTGAATTGCATACCATGCAATGAGGAATAGCCTTGATCAAAGCTTGGTGTTCTCCTTTAATGGTAGAATCGGTTTAGAAGGAAAAATGATGATGAAGCTAGTGCTTCTTTTCTTTTCTTTCATTAATTAACATATATTATTTTTATTTACTTATATTTTTAACATATAATAATACATATCCTTACCACCAACTAGCCATTAAGTTAAATTAAGGTTTAATTACCTTATTATACCCTAAATTTTAGGAAATATAATAAAATAACACATATAACACCATATCATTTAACTTTTTCACCTTTTATAATTTAGTTATTTTAATTAATTAATTATCTAAACATTAAAATTTCTTAACCAAATTTTAATATGACCCTAATAACACTTTTTAAATATTTAATAAAATATTTACCGGCTCAGTTTATTGAAATGAGGTCATGATACTTCATTTTCTAAAACCACTTAACTTTAGGAACATTCCACTTGAACTTAATTATTCATTCAAATAACATAAATTACTAGATCAAAATTTAATATAATACTATATTTGACTCATAAATATTAAATAATAATATTTACAGGCTCACTCGTCAAATTTGTAGCCCCGAAACCACCATTTCTGACACCATTGAAAAATGGGTTGTTACAGATTAAGTATGCATGGATGGCACAAGGGGGGAGAAGAATGATGAATTTCAACATCAAATTAAGGTTCATGTAATTAAAAGAATTCATTGTACTTAAGAGATTCATGTACGACATAGTTCAAGTACATCATCAATGGCTAAAATTGTCCATTTAGCTACCTAATTAGTTTTCTATAAATAGCTGTCATATTTAAGCTTTTAAATCTAATGAACTTTGTTATATCATTAAGATTTTACCTCTTTGTTCTTTAAGAACTCAACCCGAACTTATCAAGACTTCGTCTTCTGGCATTTATCGAAAACCAATCTTATTACTCCCCTTCTTGTCTATCTCCGGAGCGTGGTGATCACCTTTATACCTATGGTTCCTATCTATTTATAGATAGTGGGTCAAGGTTTTCTTCTTTTCAAACTTCTCGAGTTTAAAACAACCTTATAGGAATCGGGTCACGTTGTTCTATAACATTAGTTCATTTTTGGTTTGTTTTAAGTTCATGAATTATATCCTAATTTTATCTTTTCTCCTTTATTTTCTTTGGAATTTCTAACATAATTCGAGAGACTACTTCTTAAGAACGACCGGGAACTTAAAATTGTGACTTTTTATTTCATTACGTAGCAAGGATCACATCAGTCATGATGAGTTATGTGAATTCTAGTTATTTGCATTCTTCTGACATAAATGCTTTAGTCTTGTAGTCTATTTTGATGGAACCATATGCTTAACCATATTTTTACTTGTTAATCTTGTAATCTAGTGAACTTTTGTGTTTGAACTTAAGAACCATGAGTATTTTGCATATCATGTCAAAGTTATAGGTTTTAGCAAGTACTCTTAGCTTCTATGTATCCAAACTAACTATTTGTATTACGCATGTTCAAGGGATGTCTGTTAGTTGCATGATGAATGTTTGGTTTGCTTGAGAGTTAAGTGTAGGGGAATTTGATCTGCCAAAATTCATTGTGGCTAATTAAGCTCTTTCCACAACTTAATAGGCTTGTGTTCAAGTGATTTTCTATCTATTAATTTTGTTTTTACGATTAATTGGCATTCAAGTTAAGTTTAATAAATTGAGCTTTTAGTGATGTTCTATGACCTTTTAGGCCAATTCGGGCCTAAGGAAGAGTTAACAAGTTGACTAAATGTGCGGGGTAATATGTTTGACCTAGGAATTAGTAGGTTGCCATAGATGTCGCAACATTGAAGCTAGCATCAAAACTTATTCAAATTTCTAACACAAATGATACGGCCACGCCCCGAGTCACACCAAGCTCGAGCAAGGATCCTTTGGAGCTACCACAAGGACCAATCACCCGAGCATGAGCTAAGCAATTCAAAGAGGCCATTTCGGCCTTAGTAAACCAAGTGTGGGGCGAGACATTGGTTGGACACATTGAGAGAGCTTAGACCAGCTCAATGAGACCACCTTGCAACCTCTTGCACGCCGAACTTAGCTCAATTCAGCTCAATTGAGCTCATTTCTATTTTTTTTAATTTAAGCATTTTATTGGTTGCTGGAATAAAACTAAATGTGTTAGTTAAATTAGTTAGTTCAGCTTAAATAATTATTATGTGTTTTAATTTGTCAAAATCTGGACATCTTAATTATGTGTTAAATGTGTTTTATTTTAATGCATGTTTTAAATATGTTCTAGTTAATACATGTTATTAATTTGTCTTAGCCTATTACATAATTTTAATATGTTTTAGCTCCAGCCGAATTAATGTGTCGATTTAATATGTCCTAGTTGCTGCCGAATTTAATATGTCTTAAGACTAACTAATTGCTAAATTAAATTGGTGCAGCTACATACACTGGACGAAATGAATATGGTGTGCTGATGGTTCAGCTCTTCCAAGCACCTCTTCGTGTATGCCAAGGGCCAAAAGAGCTGTTGATTTCTCTTTCTAAGCTGACCATCTAGATGCTTAATTGTTTTCACATTGCTGGAGGTTCTTTTTACATGTCATGGCTATTCAGTTCTATGCATTCACACATGGATGGCCTTTCAAGTTTGGTTTTCACACTTCAAATGCCTTTTGCAATATCCAAGCTGCTCATTAATTTCACTAACCATTCAACTGAACAAGGCATTGCATTTAAGCTTTTTAAAGCACCATAGCCGAACATAGACATGGCCAATCAGCTACCACTCACTCCAAGTTCATTTCAGCTGATTATACATCATCTAGAAGTTGTCCAATTATGTTTTAAAGGCTGAAGAAACCTCTTGGAACTTTCATGAATTATTCTGGAATTTTCAGCTCATTAAAAAGCTAAAACAAAATGACTATTTATCTATTTGTTTGCCTATTCATCTAGCCTTAGGATTTTACTATAAATATTCACCCATTAGCTGGTTGTATAGACTTTTGGCCATTTTTAATGAACTTTGAGTTATTTGTGAGCATTTTCGACTCTCAAATTTCGTCTAAGACTCAGCTTTACTTATCTGTTTAGTCAGTGGCGTCAAACTTTTCTTTTATCTGAACTTATCACTCTCGTAGTGTGGCGTTCACCAAAACTATACCTTTGGTTCTTACCTTCCTAGGTAACAGGTCAAGGTCCTATCCTACCTCCCAAATCTCCTTAAGATTCCTATAAGTCTCAGGTCAACACTCATATATAATGTTGGTTCTTTCTTGACCCTTAAGCCCATTTCGTTCCATCACCACAAACTATTTTCATTTCTTTTGTTTCCCTTATTAGCCAGACCTATATCATCCTATACTTAACTATTTTGAACTTATTTTTGTCACCAAAACTCCATACTTTGTCAAATTTGAAAATATTTAAAAATTAGAACAATACTTCTTCGTTTGACGATCGGGCACAAAAATGACTCGGACATCTCAACGAGGCCGTGGTCGCATCATTTGGTATCAGAGCTTGCAAAAATGAAAAGTACAGATGTACGTAGCTATCCCAGAATAGGTTCGTAAAAAACTAAAAAATTCGTGTTTCAAAAGCATTCATTTGTATTCAGCAATATTGTCTCAAAAAAATTTTAAAGTTAAAAAAAAAGTGTTGAAAGTTTGTATTCATTTCCTAGTATTCCCGATCATCAACTTCCTTGCTAATACCAACATATACCTTCACGTCACACTCAAGACTAAACTTTTTTTTTCTTTTATTTCAGCCAACCTTGCACATTTTCATCAATACGCTTGTAAGCCCATTGAAGTTGACCCCTAGACTAAAGATAAAGTCTAAACGAGTCTTCTATGAAATCATGAGAGAAAAAATGAGTGGAAAAAGGCATGAGTGAACTGAAAGCATAAGTGAGAAGAAAAAGCCATAAAAGAGTGTAAACACGAGTGTGAGTGCCATTAACTCTTTCTTTCCGAGTGAACGCGAGGCTTTGTTGTGAGGTTTTATTTTTTTCTATGTCTAGAGGTCCAGAACATAATATGGCGGAAGGTGGAGGATGACAACCCATTAAAAATGTAGCCCCCGGAGGAGGTGGGGTACCTGACTTAAGCCAACAAGCTCTATTACAAGAGTTCCAACGCATGTTGCAGAATGAGTTTGAGTCATTCAATAAACACTTAGAGAGAGTCGAGGAGAGGGTCCAACAAGAGCGGACTCCCCAAGGTCTACAAAGAGATCAAGGCTGCCCGAAAATCAACCAAGATGACCTCTATGACCCAAGTGATGTCGAGAGTGATCAAGGGTCAAACCAAAGTGAAAGGCAAAGAGGTCCAAAGAACCTAGGCCTTAGAGAACGAGGGTGAGTGGACGATGATTTGAAGAACATCAAACTTTCCATCCCACCATTCCAAGGCAAGTCTGATCCGGAGGCATACATTGAGTGGGAGAAGAAGATTGAATTGGTGTTCGAGTGTCACAACTACTCTAAAGCCAAAAAGGTAAAGTTAGCAGCAATTGAATTTTTCGACTACACAATGATCTGGTAGGATCAATTAACCACAAGCCGAAGATGGAATGGAGAACGACCTATCACAACTTGGGCCGAGATGAAAGTAGTGATGTGGAGGCGATTTATCCCATCCTACTACCATTGGGAACTCTACCAAAAACTACAAAATCTTACTCAAGGATCAAGGAGTGTTGAAGATTATTACAAAAAGATGGAAGTTGCGACGATTTGAGTGGATGTCCAAGAAGACCGCGAGGCAACAATGGCGAGCTTCCTAGCCGGTCTCAACTGAGACATTGCAATATCGTGGAGCTGTAACATTACGTCGAAGTCATGGACATGGTGCACATGGCTATCAACGTGGAGAAACAATTGAAGTGCAAAGGTGTTGTTCGAGGTTATTCGACCACAAACACATCCAAATGGAACCAAGGCATTAGCAAAAATACTCCACCAAGTCGAGCCAAAGAGCCAACGGTGCCAGCCAAAACGAACAAGCCCTTAAGTGAAACGAGCAAAGGCAAGGCTACTAAGAGTTTTCCCAACCATTCGAGGGACATCAAGTGCTTCAAATGCCTCGGGAAAGGGCATATTGCTAGTCAATGCCCAAACCAAAGCACTATGGTGGTGCGAGCGAATGGAGAAATCGAGTCAGAGGAAGAAGACAAAAATGATCCCGAAGCCACATCCGACGAGGAGGAAGACTTGGAGCATGCTGTTGATGGTGAACTCCTTGTCGTTAAGAGGAATATAAGTTTCCAAAGTGTGGAGAATGAACAGCAAAGGGAAAACATTTTCCATACACGGTGCCAAGTCCAAGGGAAAGTATGTAGTGTGATTATTGACGGTGGGAGTTGCACAAACGTGGCGAGCACTCTCATGGTGGAGAAGTTAGGACTATTGACCTCCAAGCATCGAGCCCGTATAAATTCCAATAGCTCAATGATGGTGGCGAGTTAAAGGTAACAAAACAAGTGCTTGTAACCTTCTCTATTGAAAAATATGCTGATGAAGTACTTTGTGACGTTGTGCCCATGCATGCGGGCCATTTGCTACTTGGACACTCGTGGAAATTTGATTGAATATTCATCTACGACGGTAGGTATACATTCAAACATTTGGGCAAGAACGTGACGTTAGCACCATTGACACTGAAGCAAGTTTACGAGGATCAAATGAAATTAAAAAATTCTGTAGAACAAATGAGGGAAAAATAAAAGAGTGAAAATGAAAAAGAAAAGAAAATTGAGAAAAAAGAGAGGAAAAACAACAAAAGAAAGTGAAAAGAAAGCGCGAAAAGAAAAAGATGAGAAAGAAAAAAAATATGAGAAAGTGAATGTTTTCACAAAAGCAAGTGATATACGAAAGGCATTTTTGTTGAGACAATCTGTCCTTGTGCTCATGTACAAGGAAAACTTGTTTAGTACTAACGAATTACTTGAGAACCTAGCCTCTTCTATTGTGTCTATTTTGTAGGATTTCCAAGACATATTTCTGGAAGAAACTCCAAGTGGGCTACCACCCCTTTGTGGAATTGAGCATCAAATCGATTTCATGCCTGGAGTTGTCATTCTGAATCGCCCAACATATAGGACTAATCCTGAAGAGACCAAGGAAATCCAATGGCAAGTCAATGAGCTTATAGAAAAAGGCTACATCCGTGAGAGCCTTAGTCCATGCGCCATGCCTGTTTTGTTGGTGCCGAAGAAGGACGGAACATGGCGCATGTGTGTCGATTGCCGAGCTGTGAACAAAATCACCATCAAATATCGGCATCCAATACTGTTCTTAAACGACATGCTTGACGAATTAAGTGGTGCCAAGTTATTTTCAAAGATTAACCTTAAAAGCGGGTACCATTAAATTCGCATGCAAGAAGGTGACGAATGGAAGACTGCCTTTAAAATGAAACACAGTTTGTATGAATGGTTGGTCATGCCATTTGGCCTAACCAACGCTCCTAGTACTTTTATGAGACTTATGAATTATGTATCAAGATCATTTATCGGTAAGTTTTGTTTGTGTACTTTGATGATATACTCATTTATAACAAATCATTGGAAGAGCGTATAGTACACCTTAAATCTATTTTGGAGGCTCTTCGAAAGGAGACCTTATGTGCTAATTTTAAAAAGTGTACATTTTGTTTTGACAAGGTTGTTTTTCTAGGTTACAATGTTAGCTTGGAGGGACTCGAGGTGGACCAAGAGAAGATCAAAGCTATATAAGAGTGGCCGAGATTGACGAGTATCAGCCAAGTTCGAAGCTTCCACAGCTTGGCTAGCTTCTATAGGTGCTTTGTGCCCAACTTCAGCACTTTAGCCGCGCCGTTGACGTGTGTTATGAAGAAAAACTCAGCCTTCTATTGGGCCGATGAGCAAGAGAAGTCTTTTAATGATATTAAGAACTGCCTTACTAAAGCTCCTTTATTAGCACTTCCTAATTTCTCTAAAACTTTTGAGATTGAATATGATGCCTTATGTGTAGGAATCGAGGCTATGCTCACTCAAGACGGAAGGCCTATTGCTTACCTTAGTGAAAAGCTAAATGGATCAGCACTTAACTATCCCATTTAAAATAAAGAAATGTACGCTCTAATTCAAGCTCTTGACACGTGGCAACATTATCTATGGCCAAAGGAATTTGTGATTCACTCTGATCACGAAGCATTGAAACACATCAAGGGCCAGCACAATTTGAACAAGCGCCATGCGAAGTGGGTCGAGTACCTCGAATCATTTCCCTACGTCTTCAAGTATAAGAAAGGTAAAGATAATATTATGGTTGATGCACTTTCGAGAAGGTATGCTCTATTATCATATCTTGATTCTAAATTGCTTGGATTCTCTTTCTTGAAAGATTTATATACTGATGATGATGACTTTGGTGAACTGTTTGCTGATTGTGAGAATGTCTCTGCTGAAAAGTTTTATAGGTACAAAGGTTTCCTTTTTAAAGAAGGAAGATTGTGTATCCCACAAAGTTCCATTTGGGGCTTGTTGGTTAACGAGGTGCATAGTGAGGGCTCATGGGACACTTCAATGTAGGCAAGACATTGTCGATACTCCAAGAACATTTTTATTGGCCTAGGATGAAAAGGGACGTCGAACGTGTTTGTGAGCATTGTGTGACTTGCAATAAGGCCAAATCAAAGATTCAACCACATGAGCTGTACATGCCACTCCCTATACCCGAAGCTCCTTGGATGGATATATCCATGGACTTTGTCCTTGGATTACCTTAAACAAAAATGGGGAAGGATTCTATGTACATTGTAGTTGATCGATTTTCAAAGATGTCACATTTTATTACATGTACAAAAACTGACGATGCTGTTCATATTGCTAATCTTTTCTTTAGGGAAATCCTTTGACTACATGGAATTCCAATAATGATCGTGTCTGATCGGGACGTAAAGTTTTTGAGTCATTTTTAGAGATCGTTGTGGGGAAGCTCAGAACCAAGTTGCTGTTTTCAACCACTTGTCACCCCCAAACGGATGGACAAACGGAGGTGGTTAATTGAGTGTTGTCTACTTTGTTGCAAGCCATTATCTGGAAAAACTTAAAGTCGTGGGAGGAGAGCTTACCTCATATCAAGTTTGAATATAATCGATCAGTTCATTCGGTGACTAAGTTTTCTACTTTTGAAATTGTTTATAGATTTAATCCTTTAACTCCGTTAGACTTAGTGCCTTTACCTAACGATCAATTTATTCATGTAGATGCGAAGAAAAATGTCGAGTATGTCAAGGAGTTGCATCAAAAGGTTTGAACCAATATCGAAGCAAGAACCGAGAGCTATGTTCAAAAAGCAAATAAAGGCTGAAAGAGAGTTGTGTTTGAATCCGGTGATTGGGTTTGGGTTCATATACGAAAAGAATTCTTTCCAGCCCAACATAGGTCCAAGTTACTACTGCGTGGAGATGGACCCTTTCAAGTCTTGGAACGAATCAACAAGAATTCCTATCGACTTGATTTACCATGTGAGTATAATATAAGTGCGAGCTTTAATGTGTCTAATTTGTCTCCCCTTGATGCAGGCCCCAATTTGAGGACAAATCACTTTGAAGAGGGGGATGATATGGCCACGCCCCGGGTCACACTAAGCTCGAGCAAGGATCCTTTGGGGCTGCCACTAGGACCTATCACCTGAGCAGGAGCTAAGCAATTCAAAGAGGCCATTTCGGCTTTAGTAAACCAAGTGTGGGGTGAGACATTGGCTGGACACATTGAGAGAGCTTGGACCAGCTCAATGAGATCACCTTACAACCTCTTACAAGCTGAACTTAGCTCAATTCAGCTCAATTGAGCTTATTTCTATTTTTTAAAATTTATGCATTTTATTGGTTGCTAGAATAAAACTAAATGTGTTAGTTAAATTAGTTAGTTCACCTCAAATAATTATTATGTGTTTTAATTTTTCAAAATCTGAATATCTTAATTATGTGTTAAATATGTTTTATTTTAATGCATGTTTTAAATATGTCTTAGTTAATACATGTTATTGATTTGTCTTAGGCTATTACATAATTTTAATATGTTTTGAGTCGTATTAGTTGCCTGATCGTAAATTCAAGTAAGAACATGTTGTTTGCAAAATAGGTTTTAAAATAAGGATGACAGGCCGAAACAAAGTGGTTGGGGAATGGTTAAGGTAGCAAAGGAAATGGATTTGGTTAAGGCTAAAGTTTGAACCAACCCAACAGGCTATGTTGACCCAAAACCTATAATAGCACTTAGGTGGTAAGGTGATGAAAATAGTAACGATAAAACAAAGAACCTTAACCTGCTATCTACGAAAGACAGGAACCATAGGTATAGGTAAACACACTTAACAAAGTGATAAGTTCAAAGAAAGACGGGATTGATGCTGCAAGAGTTGTCTCGATAAGTCAGTTCAGTCTAAAGAGAACAATGAGAGTTTGAACACTCACAAAGTAATATGATTTTCATTGAATGATCCAAAGTTTTTTTTTACAATCAGCTAGAAACAAATATTTATAGCTAAACAAGAGGATAGTCGAATGGTCTTTAATCAACTAGAAAGTCAGCTTCTATTCAGCTCAAATGAGCTAAAAATTCTATGAAATTTCCTTGAAGTTTCCTTAAAGTTTCCTAGCCAGCTGGAAGTTAATGTTGAGCTGAATAGTCCTTGATAGATTTAGCCAAAGAAAATGCATGGACTTTAATTTACTGCTTTGGTTAGCTGAACAGCCTTGGAATATTAAAATTTAGCTTGGACACCCCAATAGTCAAGCAACGGTTCAGCCGAATGTAGTGAAAATAGTTGTGGCTGATGGGGTTCACGATGGGTCAGCTTGGGAAGAATAATCAGCACACTTCTTGGCTATTGGTGTTTCACAAAAAGACACATAGAGAAGCTAAAGGCAGCAGCTGGGGCTTTAATTCAGCTCATTATTCATTAAGCTCCATGAATAGTCACATGAAAAAATAGGAATCATCAGCTCCTTCAATGCCATTCCATGCATGTAGCTACACATTAAATTCAACAAATTAAAACAGCTTAAGACATATTAAATCGGCAGCAACTAGGACACATTAAAAACAAGTTTGAGCTAAGACACAATAATACCTACACATTAATTTGGCTAAAACTAAAACAAATTAAAAACATGTACTAAACTAAGACGTATTTAAAGCATGAATTAAAATAAAACACATTTAAAACATAACTAAGATGTGTAGATTTTTGACACATTAAACACATAATAAGTATTTAAGCTAATTTAATTCAACACATTTAATTTATTCCAGTAACTAAAAATGCATAAAATAAAATGGAATAAAGTGATACGATCCACCTCGGGGTGAGTCGAGTCGTATGCGAGTTTACTTGATCGTCTACGAAGAAGTATCGTTCGGTTTGTTCAAAGGATGTTTTAAGTGAATAATGGCAAAAGCTATGTAAAAAGGGTTCAAAGATGGGTTTATGAATATGAAATTTATGTAGGTCCAGTTATAGAAAAATAATAAAAGATGGAGATAAATATAGTAATTGGATAACAAACAACAGATGTGAAGTGAATTGATGGTTCGATTATGATGAAACGAAAGGATGGAATGGAATGGAATGAAAATGATCTCAAAAACAAACACAAACCAATATTAGAAAATATTGACCCAAATGTTTATAAGATTTCAAGGTGGTCAGATAGAGAATATGAGAACCTCGACCCGCTACTTAGCAAAGTAGGAACCTTGGTATGTTTGAACGCCACACTACGAGTAGTGATAAGTTTGATTTTCGACAAAGAAAACGGATGACACAACTAGTACACTAGGTAGCCAACGAATCCTTGAACGAAAATAGAGAAAAGTTTGCCTCACAAATTTGACAGAGTTTTATTAACCAAGAATCAAAAATTGCCTTTACAAAGGCTGATTTCACCTATTTATAGTGCTAGAATAGGCTAGCCGAATAGTCACAACTTTCAACTTAATGTGCCAATTAAAAGCTGAAATTAAACTCAAGTCTTTTCACATTCTTGAGCCAAATAACTCCTTCCTTGAATTCACTTCAATTCAGCTGAATGAATGACTTTAATTGCTTGAAAAATGGCTCTTGATTTAGCCCTTGGTCAGCCAAATGGACACCATCTTCTTAATAAGCTTCTTAATGATATTTGAATGCTTGAAATAACTTTTGAAATGGCAAAAACGGTTGGTAGTGGAAAAAGTTGCTGCCAAAATTAATTTGGATGATATAATGCTCTTTAAACCTCCTTTAAATGATGTCTAAGCCCTCTAATAACAGCCCCCTTGCTTTGTAACTGAAATCTCTTGAAAAGTCACCTTATTGAATGCATAACAGCCTTTAAATGAAATGGATGTGAGCTGAAAAGTCACCTGCAATTAACACATGTAACTGACACATTTATTCAATTATTAAGCTTAAAACAATTTAACAACTAACTTAAATAAATGAACTAACACTTATGCATCATTTATTCCAGCAACTATGTAACTCCCCAAACCCGGCCCAGATGTTACGACCGAATCCGGCGTGTCACATTGAAGCGTTACTAGAAAAGTCATGTTTTATCTAAAGTCTTTCTTAGTGTTTTAAGAATATCTTCGTTATAGATTAAATTGAATGGAAGCTATGCACCAGGTAGGATGCTAGAAAAGAGGAGGTGAGTCAATTAGACTACTTAAGTACCTTGCTCTCCGCTGATCCAATCCTAGACATGCACACAACCATTGCCACACTTTAACTGGGTGATTGTTCATGGAAAACCAATTCTTTTAAAACCATTTAAAAAGGTTATTAATTTTGAAAACATTTTCGTTGCGAAAGCTTTGCTTTGTTATCACGATATTTTGAAATCAAGTAACCTTTTTAAATCGCGCCCTAAAGCTATTCAATTTCAAACGGTTAAAACAAAATCATATCTAAGCTAACAAAACATACTAAAACAATTAAAAATAATTAAAGCGGCCTTATTACAACTTAAAACCCAAAACTATTAAAGTAAATAAAAGCTGATCAAATCACAAGAAGAAAAACTGAATTTGCGGAACATGTGGCCACTCTGAATCCCTCACAGCTCCAAGTCCACTATGGTTGAGGATTACCTGCATCGGTGGAAATAAGGGGTGAGTTTGGAAAACTCAGTGTGTAAAATAACCCAACCATAGTCCAAATCAGTTCAAACCACAAAACTAGATTAAGTTGGGCCTTAGCCCTATACAGAATTCAGAATTAAGCCCATAGGCCCATAACAGAGACAGAACAGATATTTTATTTATGCATAAACCCAACCCATATCCATCCGTATACACCCCCGTACCAACTTTACACCATGTGGGGAGACAACTCGACCCACCCATCCGCTACACGCCACAGAATTTACAGCATGGCTGCCAGAACAGATATTCTGACAGAGCCACCAGATATAGATATTTGTGGTAGAGCCACCAGAAACAGATATTTGTGGCATAGCCACTAGAAATAGATATTTATGGCATAGCCACTAGAACGCTTCCTCCATCAATATAACCCATATCCCATGCAACAGATATACATGTCATGGCATACAACATATAGAATCAGATTATCATGCATTTCAGTCAAAATTAACCCTAGGGGTATAACGATCACTTTGCACCTATGGGTATAATGGTAATTTCCATACTCAGGGGTATTCTAGTAAATTTACTATTTTAGGGTTTTCATGCATATTACAGCCATTAACGTATTAACAGAAACACTTACCGAGCGTTTTTACCGAATTGGGCCCGTTGGCCCATTAACTCGATTTCGGTCCATTAAGCCCAAATAGACTGAAGTGCACGAAATTACGCACTCTGCAATCTTACCGCTTGAGATTACCAGGTTTAAGAAACAAACTATCTCACGAGTGCTAACACGCTCGCAAGTCCACAAAATGCCAGCTCTTTGGCTTTTTGGCTTTTCGGCTTTTTGGCTTTTGCCGATCTAGTCTATAAGTGGGTGTCGTTTACGCACTTGATCTGTAACGATACTTTGGCGAGATCCACACATGAGTTGCCTAAAATCGAGTTACTAAAATGTCAGTCTACATATCAAAACAAACTACGTACTAATCCCCTTACCATATTCAGCCAACATTGCCTTAGACCCTAGAGTTCTTACCTTTCTGCTGAAATATGGACTAGATCTAGATGTCCAACCGAGTTAGCCTTTAAGCCCTTCGTTGTATGCCCTCTTGTCCACACTAGTGCACAAGCAGAAGAAAGAGGCCAAAATGCCCTTAGTCCAAACGTTAGCCACCCTTAAGGGGTTTTGGCTTTTCCTTAAAGCATAAATAACTAACGAAAGTTGTTCGGAAACTTACCAATCGTTGTTTTGCCCAAAAGAGTGTTCCTATCTTATGATATTAACCCCGATCTACCATAGTTACGAGAAGGAATAGGTTCAAGTAGCCAAAGATTCAGCCTCCTATACCATAGGTATGAAGGTTTTGGCTTTTTAAAGAAGAAAAGAAAGAGGTTCGGCTTATAGCAAGATTCGGCCTACTGAGGAACAATGGAGGAAAGAAAATGAGGAAGAGACAAAAGAGATGAGAGTATGGGTTCGGCTATGGGGAAAAAGAAAAGATGAAAGAAAAGAAAGGTGAGAAGGGAAGTAGTATTCGGTTATGGTAAGGGAAAATGACATAGAGAGTTATGAGGTTTCCAAGTTTCAGCTACTAGCAAGAATGAAAGGAAAAAAGAGAGAAACCCTAAGCACAACCCTATTTCGGCAAGCCAAATGAAGAAAGAATTACAAAAAGATGGCACAACACCTCCCTAATGCCAAAATTTCTCCTTCAAAGACCTAGCCGAATTTACTTATACCAGAGACCCTTGGCCAGCCAACTCTTGCACCTCAAGAGTCCAACATTCGGCCAACACCAAGCTCCTTGATCAGCTCCTAAATTTTCTCCCTTATCTCCTCCTTACCCAAACTCCTGAATAGCTCAAACTCTTCCTGGCAGAGTTCCACCTGAGTTCCATCTCATACCCTTTCTGTTCACAAAAATAATACCTTAATTTGCTTACTTTGTGACTCGACCCTTAGCTCCCCCTTGACATGTGACACGCCACCTTTTTAGCACCTCAGTGGCGTCACCCTGCCACTTTACCACAGGTCTTCTTGTGGCCTATTCTATCAATTTAATCTTAAAAGCCCATTACACCAAAACTCCTCCTCCCTCAAAAATTGAAAATTCTGAAATTGCTTCGGGTTAATTTTACTCTTGGGCCTTCTAAATGCCCACTAACATACTCAAACCTACATTATTCAGTCAAAACACAGAAATTCTAAAATTCGTCAAAAATCACAGAAATCCCAAAAATTGGGGCGTTACAACTCTACCCTCCTTAAAGAAATTTCGTCCTCGAAATTTACTTGATTCAAACAGATGAGGGTATTGTTGTCGCATCGCTTCTTCTGGCTCTCAAGTAGCTTCTTCTCTACCATGATTATGCCAGAGTACCTTTACTAATGGAACTGACTTCCTTCTAAGAACCTTAACATCTCGATCCACTATCTGCACAGGCTCTTCTTTGAAAGTCAAATCAGGCTGCACCTCAATCTCTGCAACTGGCACGACACGAGCAGGGTCAGAACGATATCGCCTTAACTTGGAGACGTGAAAAAGATCATGAATCCTGTCTAACTCTGGAGGTAATTCCAATTGGTAAGCCGCTGGACCTACTCGCTTAAGAACCCGATAAGGCCCAATGAACCACGAACTCAACTTGCCCTTCTTACCAAACCTTAATATCTTCTTCCAATGAGAAACCTTCAAGAAGACCATATCACCCACTGAGTACTCAATCTCCTTACGCTTCAAATCTGCATACGACTTTTGCCTATCAGATGCTTCTTTTAACCGATCTTTGATTACTCTGACTTTATCTTCAGTATCCGCTACCAACTCAGGTCCAAGAACCTGTCGCTCTCCCAATTCGGTCTAACAACTAGGTGTACGACACCTACGTCCATACAGCGTTTCATACGGTGCCATTCGGATACTCGCCTGATAACTGTTGTTATACGGAAACTCTGCCAACGGCAAGTAATCCTCCTAACTACCCCAGAAGTCAATAACGCATCCCCTCAACATGTCTTCCAAAATCTGAATAACCCTTTCCGACTGACCATCAGTCTGGGGATGAAAAGCCGTACTAAAGTTCAATCGCGTTCCCAACGCCTCATGCAACTTTTGCCAGAACCGAGATGTGAACCTGGGATTCCGATCAGAAATAATGGAAACTAGGACTCCATAAAGTCGAACGATCTCTACCACATACAATTTGGCTAACTTTTGAAGTGAATAATCAGTGCGAACAGGTATGAAATGAGCAAATTTGGTCAAGCTATCCACAATCACCCAAACCGAGTCCTTCTTCGTTGGTGTCAAGGGTAGCCCACTCACAAAGTCCATGGTTACCCTCTCCCACTTCCAAAGTGGTATTCTCACTGGCTGCAAAAGTCTGGAAGGTAGTTGATGCTCAGCTTTCACTTGCTAGCACGTCAGACATTTCCCCACAACCTTCGTTACTTCTCGTTTAAGCCCAGGCAACCAATACAATTCTTGCAAGTCGTGATACAACTTATTCCCTCCAGGATGCATAGCACAAAGTCCTTCATGAGCTTCTTTCAGTATTGACTGCCTTAAGTCAGAGTCCCTCGAAACGCAAACTCTCCCTCGAAAACATAGAACTCTTTCACTATTCAACCCAAACTCAGAAGTTTCCCCTTTCTTAACTTGCTGGAATCGAGCAACCAAAGACTCATCCCTCAACTGCTTTTCCTTAATCTGATCCACCTAGGTTGGCCTTACTTGTAACTTAGCCAACGAGAAAACATTGCTCTCAGATCAGATACAGCTCTACGGCTTAGGGCATCGGCTACTACATTAGCCTTGCTTAGGTGATACTCAATCGAACAGTCATAATCCTTAATCAACTCTATCCATCTTCGTTGCCTAAGGTTCAACTCCTTCTGAGTCAGCAAGTACTTGAGACTCTTATGGTCCATGTATATGACACACCTTTCTCCGTACAAGTAGTGTCTCCAAATCTTAAGTGCAATGATTACTGCTGCCAATTCTAGGTCGTGAGTAGGATAGTTTACTTTGTAAGGCTTAAGCTGTCGCAATGCATAAGCAACCACCTGACCCTCTTGCATCAACACACAGCCCAAACCCACATGTGATGCGTCACTATACACGGTAAAATCCTTCCCAGACTCTGGCTGAATTAATACAGGTGCCTCAGTCAGAACTTTCTTCAATTTCTCAAAAGCTTCCTGTTGCTTCTTGGTCCAAATAAACGGTGCTCCTTTCCTTATAAGCTCTGTCAATAGTGTTGCCATCACAAAAAAACCTTCCACAAACCTTCTGTAGTATCCTACCAAACCCAGGAAACTCTAAATTTCTGACACTAACCTAGGTGGCTTCCACTCCAAAATCGCTTCAATCTTTCGAGGGTCCACCTTGATCCCCTCAGCAGAGACTACATGACCTAAGAAGGTTACCTCCCTCAACCAGAATTCACACTTACTGAATTTCGCATAAAGTTCCTTCTCCCTCAACACTTGCAACACAATGCGAATATGCTCATCATGCTTCTCTTCAGTTTCAGAATATACCAGAATATCGTCAATAAATACAAATCGATCCAAAAATGGTTGGAATACACGATTCATCAGATCCATGAATGCTACAGGAGCATTCGTCAGTCCAAATGGTATAACCAGAAACTCATAATGACCATACCGAGTCCTGAATGCCGTCTTATGAATGTCTGCCTCTTTGACCCTTAACTAATGCTATCCAGATCGAAGATCGATCTTGGAGAATACAGAAGCTCCTCTAAGGTGGTCAAACAGATCGTCGATTCTTAGCAAAGGGTACTTATTCTTAATCGTCAGTTTATTCAACTGCTGACAATCGATACACATCTGCATCGTCCCATCCTTCTTTTTCACAAACAACACTGGTGCTCCCCACGGAGACACACTCGGCCTAATAAAGCCTCTTCCAACAACTCTTGAATCTGTGCTTTCAGCTCCACTAACTCCTTCGGTGCCATCCTGTATGGTGCGATGGACACTAGTGCCGTTCCAGGCAACAAGTCGATTCCAAGCTCGACTTCTCAGTTCAGAGGCAATCCTGGAAGCTCCTCTTAAAAGACATCTTGGAATTCCTTAACGGTTCTAACCTTATCTACCGTCAGTCCCTCAGCCTCCGACTGACTTACAAATGCCAAATAAGCCTCACAACCCCTACGAATCCACTTTTCAGCTCTCAATGCCGACACCACATTGGTCAAATAATCCCTTCGTTCACCTATCACCATAACCTCCTCACCATGCGTGGTCTTTAACACCATTCGCTTCGCAGCACAATCCAGAGTTGCCCCATGCTTAACAAGCCAGTCCATACCCAGAATAAGGTCGAATTCTCTGAACGATAACTCCATCAAGTCTCCAGAGAAAATCTTACCTTGAGTTTCTAAAAGCACATCTCTATACGGTTTGTCTACCCTAACCAAGTGGCCCAAAGGACTTAGTACCGATACTCCACTCACAGTCTCCTTAGGGTGCACACCCAATGACCTAGATATGGCACATGCAACATATGAATGAGTAGATCCAATATCTATCAAAGTAGTGTACGGCATGCTAGAAATCAAAAAATGTACCAGTTATGACATCGGGTGCATCACCCTCCTCTTGACGATGAGCTACATACACCAACATTGGCTGTCGAGCCTCAGCATTTCTGGCACCCCTTTTAGGTGCTCCTCGGCCCCGACCATTTCCATTACCACCCTTACCTTGTCCACGTCCTCTCGGTGGTTGTGGTCCACCTCTCACTTGTTGAGCAACCCTCTATTCTGCAACTTGAACCTGATCCATTTTCTGAGGACAGTCCTTGACTTTATGCTCCATAGACCCACATCAGAAACAAGCACCAGAACGTTTCCTACACTCACCCAGATGTACCTTACCACAGTCCCTACAACCTTGCAGTCTAACAACATTCATCGAAACTGCTCGAATTGGCTCTTCCACTCTTGCACTTTTAGCATTCTTATTTGCACCACCCGAGGGTCCTGAATCCCTCCAAAAATGGTTTCGATCCTTCTCACGATTCTGTCTTTCAGTATGCTTCACCTCCTCAGCTATCTTAGCTTTTTCCACCAAAGCAGCAAAGACACGCTTCCTCTGCTGAGCAATTAGCACCCTAAGTTCATCTCTAAAACCATCCTCGAAGCACACACTACGTTCATACACTGTACCGACTATCCCAACGGCATACCAGCTCAGCCTTAGAAACTCAGCCTCGTACTCAGCGACCATCTTACCCCCTTGAACCAGATTCAGAAATTCTTTTCCTACGGGCGTCCACATAACTTGCCCCAATATATTTTCTCTTGAAGGCCATCTTAAACAGCTCCCAAGTCACCCTTTCAGCTGGGGTCCCATCTCTCACAGTGAGCCACTACTGATAAGCCTCATCTCGTAGCAATGATATGGCTCTTTTCATCTTCTGCTCTACGGAACAATCCAAATTGTCCATAATCCATTCCGTGGCCTCTAACCAATACTCCGCCACGTTCGGGGCTACACCAGATATGCCCCTAAAGATCTCCACTCCATTAGCCCGAAGTCACTCAGAAATAGATCCTCGAAGCCCGTTGCCCGTACTTGCCTCGGCAACCCTTTTCAATACACGAAGTATTGCCTGAGATAGAGCGTCATCCCCGGCACCTCGATCATGGGACTCCACTTCTGTTACCGGTGGTACCGGTGCATCTACTGCTGGCATATGTCCTGAAGACGAAGATCTAGCTCGTGCACTACCTCAGCTACATCCACGGCCTCTTCCTCGAGCTGCTCTCGTACTCATATCGTTTTATCTGATTACGAATTTTATACATCAATTAAATATTTCAATGTTTATTACTGATGTTTTATGAATAGACAATAATTCAGAGTTTATTTTTCGCGGAATCATAGTCTAGCTATAGTCTCAGTCTACTTATCAAAATTTCCTACAGTTTCAGTACCACCCTAACTAGAGTATCCTAATAGGGTTTCAGTATAGGCAGACAATTCAGAAGCAATCAGAAAAATTTAGAATGATACTTACAGACTTGGGCTGGAGATTCGGGGTGCCACCTTCTCAGAATCCAAATTTTTGAAAACTGGATTTTGCAATCTTTGAAATCATTTATTGTAGAATGTTTTTTAAAACCCATTCCACAGTCGAGTTGTTACAACCGAGATCTGATACCACTAAATGTAACACCCCAAACCTGACCCAGACGTTACGATCGAATCCGGCATGTTACATTAAAGCGTTACTAGAAAAGTCATTTTTTATCTAAGTATTTCTTAGTGTTTTAAGAATATCTTCAGTACAGATTAAAGTGAATAGAAGTTGTGCACCAGGTAGGATGCCAGAAAAGAGGAGGTGAGTCAATTAGACTATTTAAGTACCTAGCTCTCCATGGATCCAATCCTAGACATGCACACAACCATTGCCACACTTTAACTGAGTTATTGTTCATGGAAAACCAATTCTTTTAAAACCATTTGAAAAGGTTATTAATTCTGAAAATATTTCCGTTGCGGAAGCTTTGCTTTGTTATCGTGATATTTTAAAATTAAGTAACCTTTTTAAAACGCACCCTAAAGCTATTCAATTTCAAATAGTTAAAACAAAATCATATCTAAGCTAACAAAACATACTAAAACAATTAAAAATAATTAAAGCGGCCTTATTACAACTTAAAACCCAAAACTATTAAAGTAAATAAAAGCTGATCAAATCACAAGACTGCAGAACATGTGGCCACTCCGAATCCCTCACAGCTCCAAGTCCACTATGGTTGGGGATTACCTGCATGGGTGGAAATAAGGGGTGAGTTTGGAAAACTCAGTGTGTAAAATAACCCAACCATAGTCTAAATGAGCTCAAACCAAAAAAACAGATTAAGTTGGGCCTTAGCCTTATACAGAATTCAGAATGAAGCCTATAGGCCCATAATAGAGACAAAATAGATATTTCATGTATGCAGAAACCCAACCCATATCCATCCGTATACACCCTCGTACGAACCTTACACCATGTGAAGAGACAACTCGACCCACCCATCCACTACACGCCACAGAATTTGCAGCATGGCTGGCAGAACAGATATTCTGACAGAGTCACCAGATACAGATATTTGTGGTAGAGCCACAAGAAACAAATATTTGTGGCATAGCCTCCAAAAACAGATATTTGTGGCATAGCCACTAGAACGCTTCCTCCATCAATATAACCTATATCCCATGCAACAGATATACATGTCACGGCATACAACATACAGAATCAAATTATCATGCATTTCAGTCAAAATTAACCCTAGGGGTATAACGATCACTTTGCACCTAGGGGTATAATGGTAATTTCCATACTTAGGGGTATTCTAGTAAATTTACTATTTTAGGGTTTTCATGCATATTACAGCCATTAACATATTAACAGAAACACTTACCGAGCATTTTTACCGAATTGGGCCCGTTGGCCCATTAACTTGATTTCGGCCCATTAAGCCCAAATAGACTGAAGTGCACGAAATTACGCACTCTGCAATCTTACCGCTTGAGATTACCAAGTTTAACAAACAAACTATCTCACGAGCGCTCGCACACTCGCAAGTCCACAAAATGTCGGGTCTTCGGCTTTTCGGCTTTTCGACTTTTGCCGATCTAGTCTATAAGTGGGTGTCATTTACACATCTGATCTGTAACGATACATTGGTGAGATCCACACATGAGTTGCCTACAATCGAGTTACTAAAACGTCAGTCTACATATCAAAATGAACTACATACTAATCCCCTTACCATATTCGGCCAACATTGCTTTAGACCCTAGAGTTCTTACCTTTCTGCCGAAATATGGACTAGATCTAGATGTCCAACCGAGTTAGCCTTCAAGCCCTTCACTGTATGCCCCCTTTTCCACACTAGCGCACACATAAGCAGAAGAAAGAGGCCAAAATGCCCTTAGTCCAAATGTTAGCCACCCTTAAGGGGTTTCGACTTTTCCTTAAAGCATAAATAACTAACGAAAGTTGTTCGGAAACTTACCAATCATTGTTCTACCCAAAAGAGTGTTCCTATCTTATGATATTAACCCCGATCTACTGTATTTGCGAGAAGGAACAAGTTCAAGTAGCCAAAGATTTAGCCTCCTATACCACAGGTATGAAGGTTTCAGATTTTTAAAGAAGAAAAGAAAAAGGTTCGGGTTATAGCAAGATTCGGCCTACTGAGGAACAATGGAGGAAAGAAAATGAGGGAAGAGACAGAAGAGAGGAGAGTATGGGTTCGACTATGGGGAAAAAAATATGAAATAAAAGAAAGGTGAGAAGGGAAGTAGTATTCGGTTATGGCAAGGGAAAACGGCACAGAAAGTTATGAGGTTTCCAAGTTTCGGCTACTAGCAAGAATGAAAGGGAAAAAGAGAGAAACCCTAAGCACAACCCTATTTTGGCAAGCCAAATGAAGAAAGAATTACAAAGAGATGGCAAAACACCTCCCTAATGCCAAAATTTCTCCTTCAAACACCTAGCCGAATTTACCTATACCAGAGACCCTTGGCCGGCCAACTCTTGCTCCTCAAGAGTCCAACATTCGACCAACACCAAGCTCCTTGATGATCTCGTAAATTTTCTCCCTTATCTCCTCCTTACCCAAACTCCTAAATAGCTCAAACTCTTCCTGGCAGAGTTCCACTTGAGTTCAATCTTATACCCTTTTCTGCTCACAAAATTAATACCTTAATTTTCTTACTTTGTGACTCGACCCTTAGCTCCCCCGTAACATGTGACACGCCACCTTTTTAGCACCTCAGTGGCGTCACCCTGCCACTTTACTACAGGTCTTCTTGTGGCCTATTCTATCAATTTAATCTCAAAAGCCCATTACACCAAAACCCCTTCTCCCTTAAAAATTGAAAATTCTGAAATTGCTTCGGGTTAATTTTACTCTTGGGCCTTCTAAAGGCCCACTAACATACTCAGACCTACATTATTCAGTCAAAACACAGAAATTCTAAAATTCGTCAAAAATCACAGAAATCCTAAAAATTGGGGCGTTACAAACTAGTTTAATTAAAAGAAGCATTATTAAATGAACTTTAACTCATGCATCTATAAATAATCCTAGGAACTAGATTAATTGAGAGCAACACTTATTAAATAAAGTTCAACAAAAACACTTATTAATTAAACTAAGATGAGTTGAATAAATGTCCAGCAACTCATTTATTAAACTAAGATGCTTAAATGCATGGTTTGAAATGCAAACTAAATGAACAAATGAGTACTTAATGCAAGACTTAATTTAATGATGATGACTTATACTAACATGGGAGTTACATAATGCATGGTTTATTAAATGCAGAACACATAATGCATGTCATAATTAAAATATGTAGATCAATAATGCATGACATTAACTAAAGATGCATTTAATTAAACAGGGCATAATTAAAAACTAAAGTATTGAGCTGATTCGAGCTCAAATGAGCTGAATTTGAATTGGTCGAAGCTCGTGGAGCTGGAAACGAACTGGGATCAGCTTGCCAGCTATGCAAGGCTCAACTAAGGAGACTTGACTGACGGGGTTCGCTGGGCGCGCTCACACCATTCCCCCCCTCTTTTAGATGACTTGGCCTCAATTCGAGTTGTTCATCTATTGGAAAATATTTCCTTTCGTTCAACTTTACTCGATCGAACGGAATGGAAGATATCACACAATCCTGGAAATGGTTTATCAATGGACAAGAAAGCACATCACCATCACAGATAAGTAACAGAGGGTTAAGACAACAAAAACCTAAAGATAATCCAAATGCTAAGCAAAAAACTGATTTTATTTTGCCAAAATGACTTATCAATTTTGACAATGACAAGTACAAAGTATTCAAATCCAAATAGCTCTTATAGAATGTAGTCCAAAGATCATATGGCAGTAATCTCAATTGGGTAAAGCAAACATACTTCAATTTATTGAAAAGTTTGTTTATTCCATCAATGCAAACATGTGGATTCAATTGGATAAAAGGGTACTTAGTCATAAATATTTGCAAAAAAGTTAAGCATACTAATCCACATCCAAAACTTTTCAATATGTTTATTCAAAAATAGAAATTCATGTGATTGTACACGCAAAGTGTACTATGGCCAACATCTTTCAATCATTTGCTTATTATCATAATTTGTGTTAACATTATGTCCATTGTCACAATCCAACACCAATGAATCAATACTAGGCTAAAAACTACAATCAAACACATCATGATTCAAATAATTTCCAAACATCCCATCAACAAAATTTTCATCTTCATTTGAATGAAGCAAAGGTATTTGAAAATTTTTAGAGATTTTACCTTGACGGCCTTTAGGAGAAGAAATCTCATGAACAGTTTTACCTTTTTCAGTCAAAACAAATCTTCTCTCCTCGGAAAGGTAATGTAAAACAAACCTTTTACTTCGATCAATTTCAATGGACAATGAGGCACCACGACATCTCATGCTTCTCGAAGGGTGGACTTCACAAGAACGAGAGGGGTTAGTATTAACGAAAACAATGGGCTTAAATGGAAAAGATAAATCATAATTGAAATTTAATTCAAGTCCCATAGCATAAGTCGACCTTACCTTGTCAAAATGAAACAAATCCTTTATGTGTGGCCAAGCAAAATGATTAATGAATAAATCAAAATTGGAAACCAAATCATCGAATTTTATTTCCTTAACAAAAGTTCGAATATCAAGAAAACATAAGTTGAATGCAAAAGATGTAAAATACTTAAATGTTCCATAAAACAAATCTACGTAACATATGCCAGGCTTGAACACACGTACTTGATCATGAATTCCAACAGGCAATATGTTAGAAGAAAATATAATCAACTCACCACATGACTGAAATTCCACTCGAATAATCAAAGAAGTAGTGAACATACAACTTTTCAAATGTCTGAGTCCATCACATGATGCAAACCTTACTCGATCAATCAGGAACATAGAGTTGCCATAACCAGGTAGACCAATAAACAAAGACTTACGCTTTAAGAATCTCAATTGGGAATACAAACCAAGACATGGAGAATTCGCACAAAAATTTAAGGATTTAACTTGAAGATAAAAATCAATTGAATGAAATGTTTCATGCAGAAACCTTTCACAAATCAACTGATCAGATCCAAAAGAATCAACAAAATTGCCATTATAAGACATGTCATAGGAAATGCTTTTCATGGTACTTTTCGAAACAAGGGCATTAACTCCAAAAGATAGATAATGACTAGCCAAATCAAAAGATGCAAGTCTTTCAGGAATTAAGTCATCAAAATCTTTATGAGCAAGTTTGAAATCACACGGCCTTGATTCGATACAAAGGGAATCCTTACCTTCCTTACCTTTGATCTTAGGTATGTGGTTGTCATTCACGTACTTACCTTTCTCGAATAACCTAAAACTCTGTTGGTTTGGAAGGTAGTGAAGTTAGAATTGGTAGCACAAATTTCTAGGAACCTGAAAAATAATACAAGAAGTTCAAACAGATGGGTTAGTGGAAACAATCCTTGTAACATCCCGAAATAGGGCCTAAACGGAACAGTGGTTGTGAAACCATGAATTCGAAATAGAAAAGTTTAGTTTGATTAAATTTTATGATTTACCGAGTGACTAGATGCATGTGTTAGAGTACCGATCAGAAATTTCAGTGATTGCATGTCCGATTTGCATATTAGGGCCTAATTGCAAAAGTTGATAAATATGAGTTCTAAATATTAAAGGATTAAATTGAAGTGCATAATTGAAGTAGAGGTCCTTAAATGGTAATTAAATCATTATATTTTCAGGACAAAAAAGATACACATAGGTGGAAATAAGAAAAAAAAATTAATGAAGGGTATTTTAGTCATATGATAATTAAAAGATTAAAAAAGGGAAAAAGATGGAAAAATATGCTCATCTTCTTCCTTAGGACGAATATCAAGGGGTTCTCCATAGCGAGGGTTTGTTTTAAGCTTCCAAGCTCCATAGTAAGTGATTCCAAGCCTCGTTTTTAATGTTCTTTACATTTTTGGAGTCCCGGTAACTTGCTTAAGCTTATTCTAGCAATAATTTAACTTAGGATTTGTATTTGGAAAAATATACATAGGTGAAATGTGTTTATTGTGATGTTTTATGATAGAATATGAAGCTTGAATTTATGTTAAACAACTTTTGCTAAGCGATTTTAAGCGAAAACAAGTAAAACGACATAATCGGTAAAAATACCTAATGTTCATAAGTACATGTTAGAGTGAGAATTTGATGTTTCCATAGAAAGAAAAAATAATCATCATGTCATGAAACATAAGAAAATAGGATGAAGTTTAATTTTCGAGCCTTGGGGCAAAAGTGTAAATATGTAAAAGTATTGGGGCAAAAGTGTAATTTTGCCAAAGTTTGAGTCAAGGACTTTTTTGATAAATGTGAGTATTAAATAAGCTAAATTTATTATTATAGATCAAGAAGAACGAAATACGGAGGTAGACTGGGGAAAGAAAAAGATAGAGGACTAAATCGATATAGTTAATTGTATTTTGTTTCGAGGTAAGTTTGCGGTAAATAAATACAATTTTCTATTATTTTATGTTACTGTTGTTAATTTTCCAGCATGTGTATATTTATTTCATGAAATTATTCAAAGAAGACTCTAACATGAATTGAAGGAGAAGTAATTTCAGATAGTCCCGGTTGAACCTTAGGAATGTGTAGGATACGAATGTCATGACATTAGGGTTTAAGGATACCATGTAAGCCCGTGCCAAGGCATGGCCATTGGTAAGGTTCTAAGGCAAGGATATCATGTCAAGACATGGCATTAATAAGTTACTATAAGGCAAAGGTCCCATGTAAGACCATGCCAAAGCATGGCATTGGTGAGTTCATAAGGCAAGGATACCACATATGACCATGACAAGTCATGGCAATGGTAAGGTACCCATGTATCCTTAGTGTTCCAAGTGGCTCAACGAGGGAAAATTTAAAGAGAACATCAAGTTAAGGTAAGGTAAGATGAGTTATACATCAAAAGGTAAGATAAGCTAATGATATAAGAACAAAGGTAAGTATATAATGCTCATGTATGTTTGATAAGGAAAAAGATAAGTAAAATAATTCTTATGAAAGTTGTTATTTATTTTCTTGCAAACTTACTAAGCTTAATGCTTACCCCTTTATTTTCCTTCTCTTTTATAGTTTTGACAAGTTATCTCGAGGATCATAAGGCACGTCGGAGATCCAGACACACTATCATCAAGAATTATTTTGGTATAGCTAGACACTTCATTTTGAGTATGGCATGTATAGCATAGCAATCATTTTAAGTGTATAATATTATGATATGGCTTATGGATGGTATGAAAATGCTTGATGATGGTTAGCTATTGGATTGGCTAATCAAAGACATGTTTGGTTTTATGTATGCCTAAATGCTAGTTATTCCATGGAAATCATGAAAAATGGTGAATTTAGCTTTAAAATAGTATTGATTAGTAGCAATGACGTGGATTTGAAAAATCACTAAAAATTGTATAAATGGACTTAGATAGTGAATGAGAGATAGAATTAAAGCTTACTGAGTCTATTTTCATATGGAGGAATCAAAATAGGTAAATGAGTTTTATTTTATGAGATACTTTAGTTTTAGTGAAACAGGGTCAGAGTGATTTCTGAATCCCCTGTTCTAAATTTAGAAATTCACCATAAATTGTACAAAAATAATTAGAAGTCATACTATATATTTATAGATTCCTTATTTAGTTTATTTTTAAGAGAAATAAACAGCATAATCATTGGATTTCTGTATAGGAAGAAATTTGATTTGTAGTGCACAGAAGTCAGATTAGCCAAACCCTAAAATAGGGGAGACTTTAACTAATAAACTGTACTAACTGGCCCTACCAAAAATTCTATAAACAATTAGTAAGTAGATATATGAGTCTAGTTTTAAGGAAAATTTACAGATTTCGATTTTGAGTTTCGTAACTCGAGATATGATTTTTTTAGCAACTTTAACGCAGACGGACAGTTTATTGCGGAAAATAAAATAAATTGTTTGAACTTGATTAAGTTGTAAGGTAAGTTTAGTAACGCCTGGTGCTCGATTCTGGCGACGGTCTCGGGTAAGGAGGCATTACATTTATTGGTATCAGAGCTTAGGTTTAGTCGGTTCTCAGAATATTTAGTATGAGTAAGAGCCTAGCTATACATGCCATACTTGTATGTTGACAGTGTGACGGCTCCTGATGATTTTGAAATTTTTTTTTATATAGGTATGGATCCCGAGCAAGTTGGTGTAGATGAGGTAGAGAGTAACGTGCCTGCTCCCGCAGAAGGGACAGAGCCACCAGATCATAATGAAAGGCTCGCTACAGTTAGTCAGGGAGGAGGGGCTCGAGAAGCCTTCTTCCAAGCTATTAATGAATGGTTTGCCGAGTTCGTTCGTACGAATCTGGCTATTAGACCTCCACCCCCTCATGATCCTCAAACCACCCATGTAGCTTCCCCAGTCACAGGTACGGTTATAAGAGAAAAGCCACCAGTTGATAAACTCAGAAAATAAGGAGTCGAAGAGTTTCGAGCTACAAAAGATGATGATGCGGAAAAGGCAAAATTTTGGCTCGAGAATACTATCAGAGTCTTTGATGAGTTATCCTGCACACCTGAGGAATGTATGAAATGTGTTGTATCACTTCTTAGAGATTCGGCCTACCATTGGTGGAAGACACTTGTATCAGTTATGCCGAAAGAGAGAGTCACTTGGGATTTCTTTCAGGAGGAATTTCGTAAAAAGTGCATTAGTTAGAGATTTGTCAACCAGAAAAGAAAAGAGTTTCTAAAGTTGAAACAGGGTAATATAATAGTGACTGAATATGAACGCGATTTTGTTAGACTCAGAAACTATGCTCGAGAGTGTGTCTACAGAGGCTATTATGTGTAGAAGATTTGAGGATGGGCTTAATGATGATATACGATTGTCGGTTGGTGTTCTGGAAATAAAAGAATTTGTTGTCCCAGTTGAGAGAGCACATAAGGCGCAGAAGTTAATTAAAAAAAGGGCAAAGTTGAAATTGAGACGCAAGACACCAGGAAAAGACCAATGAGCAAGTCATTTCAGTCTACATCCAAGAGGCCTAGAGAGTTCTCTACTAGATCTAATTTTTCAGCTGGATATTCTGGCCGAAACAGAGGCAGAAGATTTATGAGTCTGAGAGCTCTGACCACTTCGATTGCAAGTGTTGGCAGTGTTCAGCCTGATAGACCAGAGTGCCCCCAATATGGTCGACGTCACCCAGGTCAGTGTCGAGCAACTGAGACAGGTTGTTTCCAATGTGGTGCACTAGACCATTTTATTTGAGAATGTCCCGAGATGATTAAAAGAGAAGTGATACCGAGTGAAAGATCAGGTAACGCTCCTGTTAGAGGCAGACCACCGAGAAATCTGGGAGCTGGGGCAAGTAATAGAGGTGCATCTAGAGATTCGGCAGTGAGGCCAGATGTTAGAGCACCTGCGAGAACCTATGCTATTCGTGTACGCGAAGAGGCATCCTCCCCCGATGTGATTACGGGTACATTTTCTCTTCATGATACTAGAGTTGTTTCTTTAATTGATTCGGGTTCAACCCATTCATATGTTTGCATGAAATTGATGCCTAATATGAGTATGCCTATAGAATCTATAGAATTTGTGATCAAAGTATCAAATCCATTAGGCAAGCATGATTAGTACGAGTACACCACCACCATTGGCTATATTTCGTACAAGCCACAAACCACTGCTATCAGAAGCGCTCTTTTCGAGACTTCGTGACATAGTGTTGTAACCTCACCACAAACCTCACCTATTCACTCAAAAGAAAGAAAATAGATGTGTTCTCCACTCGTGTTTCACTCAAAATTTTGGCTTTTTTTGTCTCTCTAATGCTCTCACTGCTCTCTTGCCTTTTTCCACTCGTATTCGCCTCTCTAAGTTCGTAAGTGTTTGCCTTAGACTTAATAACAAATCTTTGTGGGTCGGCTTTAAAAAAGTGTTGTAAAGGGTAGGAGTTGATATAGGGTGTAGGGTAGGTTAAAAGAAAAAAAAGGAGGGTAATTGAAGTATGGACAAATAGATGTAAAGGTAAATTTTGGCTCGGGAAAGCATTCACTTTCAAACTAATTTTTCTCTTATCTTTTTTTTTATATATAAAATTTCTAATTTTCTTTTTTTCTTTTTTCTTTCTCAAATTTTGTACTTCAGATATACTATATATTCTTCTTTTTTCACACGATTTTTTTAAATCTCTACCCCAAAAATACTAGAACGTCAATACTTATTCAATTTTAACCAGCTCTGATACCAAATGATACGATATCGTACTCGTTGGACGAATCAAGCTGCTTATGTTCTCGATCATAAAATTAAGTAGTGTGTGCTGAGTTCTTGAAAAAGGTTGTAGTGGAACAAGTTTGGTTTGAACAAACTGTTGTTTAGTTGGTATGGAGGGTGGTTGATTTAAAGATGGGCTTAAAGGCTGAAGAACGAACCAATATTAAAGGGAATATTGACCCAATTCTTATGTTAGCTCTTAGGTGGAAATAGAACTGATAGCTTGATAACCGTGACCCTCTATCTATAAGAGATAGGAACCAATCAATATATATTGAATGCCAGTTCACAAAGGATTAGATTGACGCCACTAGACTAGCTAGATAAGTCAACTTGAGTCACAAAAGAATAAGGAGAGTTGAATAAATCACAAATAGATATAAAATTCATCAAAGGTTCAAAAGTTCCAGTTACATGTTTTAAGCCTAGTATTTATAGGTTGTACAAAGGTCAAGCCGAATGGACATGATTTAAATTAGCTTAATTGAGCTGAATGGCCATTGAACTATCCAACAAGGCTTTTGAAGACTCCTATGCATGGAAGATGCCAATAGCCATGTCAATTGCAATTCCTTAACAGCCAAACCGTGTGGACTTTAAGTTGAGCTGAATGCTCAAGTAGCTTATCGATTTAGAAGGTGTGAACATGGGTTGATGCCTTTTTGGGAAGCCGAATATGTATTCTTCATTTTAATGTTGTTTGTGGTGCACGATTAGCCTTCAAGTGTGAATAGCCAAAATTAGACAGTCACTTGGTGTGAACTTAGCAACTAGCTGATTAGATAAGTGTGAAAACACTTGTGTCCATTACCTTGCATGAAAAGTTGCTTGGAAGAGAGTAACCAACAATTATGATGCGAGCTCGCCTATGAAGCCTATGGAATTGCCATCGGGGCCAATTACTCGAGCCCGTGCCAAGAGGTTCCAAGAAGCCGTAACAAGTTATATTGCTCGAGTTTGCATGGAGGGAATGGCCGAACATCAAGAGCTTAGCTTGAGTAGCTTGTTATGTAATGTGTTACAAGCTGACTTAGCTCGTGCTAGCTCAAGGGAGCTCAATTCGACAATTAGCTAGCTCATGAGCTGAATGCCTATTTATTTATTTCATGCATTTATTTTTGAATAAGCTTAAATTAGTTGTGTTAGCTAAAATCATCTCAAGTAATTAAATTAAATAAATGTGTTTAAAATCTGGACATAATCAATTAAATATCAAATATGTCTTAGTTCATACATATTAAGATAATTTTAATGTTTTTAGTCTTAGGACAAATTTAGTTAGTTGCTGCCAATTTGACTTAGCCGAATTTATTGCATGATGCAACATTAGTTACAGCCAAATTTAATAGGATTAATGTTGCAACCAAATTCAAGTTTAAGTTGATTAATGAGTTAAAATTAATGTGTAGCAAAACATAAATTAAAAGAGCAGCATGCGTGGGACAGCATTTAAGGGGGTTGCTGAATTCTCTTCCCAAGAAATGGCGGCACAATGAATGAGGGACTCGTGATCAACAAAGCATTTAAGGAGTTGTTGGACTCTTTCATGCAAGGACGGCCTTGATGAAGCTACTGGAGCAATAAAGAAGCTTGTCGCCCGAATTAAATTTGCAGCTATTTCTGCATTAAAGATAAGTTGATGCTTGCTCTTTTCAATGCTGACCGATTATGTTCCCCAAGGAGCATATTGGAGCTTTCACACATAAGGCTTTTCGGTTGCAAGTGTGCCTTGGTCGAACATGTACATCCTCATTAAAGGGTAAGCTGAATCATCTCTTCTTGAGGCCAACCATTGGGATTTTCATAACAAGATCATTCTAGAAAATGATCAAGAAGCTTCATGGGAGTTTTCTCCTTGCTTAACACTTAAGTTGCCATCCCCTTGAATGCCCAAATCACTATTCGGGTAGCTATGAATTAGGCTATAAATATGTAATTCATTTTACTTTGTGGGGTTTAATGAACAAATATATTACAACTTGTTATATTGTGAGGTTGTTTCAAATTTCCTTGTTCTCCAAAGACTTCATTGACTTATCAAAGTTCCTTTGTGGCGTCAATTCTGTCTTTGATATCCTAAACTTATCACTTTGATCCAAAGTGTGGCGTTCAAATTATACTGAGGTTCCTATCATCTTTGATAGCGAGTCGAGGTCTCATTACGTTTACTCCACTATCTTTCCAACACCTTAGACCGACATAAGTGTTCTTATAAGATTTGGGTTAACACATCAACATTGTGTTAGTTCACTCTTGAACCCTTAGCCGAATTCCCTTATCCTTTCCAAACTACCCCAAAATTCCTTTGAACCCTTTTGAACCCGTTTACACCATTCCTCCTTAACCTTATTTTCAAAGGACCAAGTTTATTCAATTTACGATCAGGCAAATATTACGACACCCGTCTTAACCGAGGCGAGTGCCTATCAAGTTGGTATTAGAGCCGGTCAAATTTACGTGAGAAGCAGCGTAAGCGAAATCCTGAAATAGTAAGTTTCAAAAAAATTTTCAAAAAAATCGTACAAATAAAAGAGAAAATATATATATTGAAAGGTAAAAGTTGAAAATAGAAAATAAAAAGAGAAAATATATATATTGAAAGGTAAAAGTCGAAAATAGCAAAAAAAAATTCATTATCGTTTCTTCTGCCAAAAGTTATATATCTACCATAGCCACACTTAACCTTTTCCCTTTTCTTTGATAGCCTGTCTTAATCCCCACATCATTCCTCACCAAACCACATCAATTTTGTAAGCCGACCCCAAATGGTACTGATTTGTCTATTTAGTTTGCAGAGAACTTCGAGAGGCGAAAAAAATTGAACAGTAAAAGGTAAGAGAGATTGGTGAGACTATCTGAGAGAAATAAAAGCCGAAGTGAGTGTCTTTCTTTGTGTGTGACTAGTGAGTTTTTGTTGAGTGTCTAAATTTTCATGTCTAGAAGTCCCGAGAGACATCAAATGGACGGAAGTGGTCTACGATCGGTTAGGAATGTTGCTCAAGGTGGCAGAGTCCCTGATTTGGGCCAACAATCCATGATCTGAGAATTTCAGCGTATATTCTAAGAAATGATAGAACCGATGCAAGAGCAGTTGGATCACTTAAATGAGGAAGTACAACGTGTAAGGGAGCCACAAAACCAACGGTGAAGACGTGGACGTCTTAGGCAAGAACAAGACAATCTATACGAGCCTAGTGAGCACGAAAGTGATCATTCGTCCATTCAAAGTGTTAGGCAACAAGAACGTCACAACCGTGGACAACGAGGTCGAGATCATCTTGATGACAATCTCAAAAATATTAAGATGTCAATTCTGCCGTTTCAAGGCAAAAATGACCAGGAGGCGTACCTAAAGTGGGAAAAGAAGGTAGAACTTGTCTTCGAGTGTCACAATTACTCAGAGATCAAAAAGGTTAAGCTTACAGCTATCAAGTTTTCAGATTATGCCCTTGCATGGTGGGATCAACTAGTGACTAGCCGATGGAGAAATCGTGAAAGGTCTATCTCTACTTGGGCCGCAATGAAGGCTGTCATGCGAAAACGCTTTGTTCCCTCCTACTACCACCAGGTGTTGTATCAACGGCTGCAAAATCTCACTCAAGGCAACCGAAGCGTCGAAGATTATTATAAGGAGATGGAGATCGCTATGATAAGAGCCGACGTGGAGGAATATCGAGAAGCAATGATGGCAAGATTTTTAGCCAGTTTGAATCGAGATATAGCTAATGTTGTGGAACTTCAACACTACGTTGAAGTAATGCATATGGTTCACATGGCGATAAAGGTTGAAAAGCAATTGAAGCGAAAAAGTGTCAACCGAACCTATCCAACGTCTTCTACCAACAAATGGACTCAAGGAACAAGCAAAGCTTCTATTTGGCCTAAGGAGCCATCCGTTGCTGCTAAGCCCAATCAACTAAGTGGTGACACTAGTAAGATAAAAATGAGCCCATTCCTAATCGAGCTCGTGATATAAAGTGTTTAAGTGTCAAGGTCGGGGCCTTATTACTAGTCAATGCCCTAACCGCTGAGTGATGGTGGTGCGATCAAATGGTGAGATCGAGTCTGAAAATAAACAAGAGTACGAACCTGAAGTTCGCTCGGAAGAAGACGATGAACTTGAGATGCCAGTCGAAGGAGAGATACTCGTTGTAAAACAAAGTTTGAATATTCAAGGTGTCGAGAAAGAACAACAACGAGAAAATATTTCTCACACCCGCTGTCACTTTCAAGGCAAGGTGTATAGCTTGATAATCGATGGAGGTAGTTGCACCAACGTCGCGAGTACCATGCTTGTTGAAAGACTTGGTTTGGCCACGATGAAGCATCCAAATCCTTATAAGTTGCAGTGGCTAAACAACAGAGGAGAACTCAAAGTTACTAAGCAAGTAAAAGTGGCACTTTCCATCAGAAAATATCAAGACGAAGTGATATGCAACGTTGTGCCGATGTATATGGGACACCTTCTATTGGGTCGTCCTTGGCAGTTTGACTGTCGGGTAGTCCATGATGGATACACGAATCGTTATTCATTCAAGCACCTCGGGAGGAATGTCACGCTAGCCCCTCTCACACCAAAGCAAGTAAATGAAGATCAAATCAAATTGAGGCAATCCATTGAAAGAGAAAAAGAAAAAGAGCAAAAGAAAAAAAATGAAAAGAAAAAAAGAGAGAAAAAAGAAGAGAGTGAGTCAAAAACACGAGTGATAAAAAAAAAGAAATGAGAGTGAAAATGAAAAAACGAGTGTTTTTGTAAGAAAGCGAGAGATTCAAAAATTGCTGTTAACCTAGCAGCCCATTCTTGTACTTATGTACAAATAATGTTTGATAACTAATGAAATTGAAAATCCTTTTCCTACTCCTATGGTTTCCTTCTTGCAGGAATTTGGAGATGTATTTCCCGATGAAGTGTCGAACAGGTTACCTCCCATCCGAGGCATAGAGCACCAAATCGACTTCATTCCTAGTGCGTCCCTTCCAAATAGACCGGCCTATCAGAGTAATCCCAAGGAAACAAAGGAATTGCAAAGGCAAGTAGCCGAGCTAATGGAAAAAGGCTACATTCGCGAAAGCTTAAGTTCGTGTGCGGTACCGGTGTTGCTAGTGCCCAAAAAGGATGGTTCATGGCGGATGTTCCTGGACTGCCGCGCAATCAAAAAAATAACCGTTAAATATCAACATCCTATTCCCCATCTCGATGACATGCTCGACCAACTTAGCAGAGCTCAACTCTTTTCAAAAATTGCTTTGAAGAGTGGTTACCATCAGATCCGAATGTGGGAGGGAGACGAGTGGAAGACCACTTTTAAAACTAAGCACGGTTTGTACGAATGGTTGGTAATTCCATTCGGTCTTACAAATGAGCCAAGTGCTTTCATGCGTTTAATGAATTATGTTTTACGTGCTTTTATTGGAAAATTCTGTGTTGTGTATTTTGACGATATCTTAATAGATAGCAAAATCCTAGAAGATCATGTTCAGCATTTGCGTGCTGTGCTTGAGGTGTTGTGAAAGGAGGTACTTTATGCTAACAAAAAAAAATGTACCTTTTGCTCTAACGAAGTTGTGTTCTTAGGTTTTGTTATAAGTGCACGTGGCTTGGAGGTTGACCAAGAAAAGGTCAAGGCGATCAACGAATGGCCACACCCAACTAACATCAGCCAAGTAAGGAGTTTTCACGGTTTGGCAAGCTTCTATCGAAGGTTTGTGCCTAATTTTAGCTCTTTAGCCGCCCCCTTAATAGGTATAATAAAGAAAAACTCGCCCTTTGTTTGGACAGATGATCAAGAAAATGCATTTGTTAAAATTAAGGAATGTCTTACTAATGCCCCATTATTATCATTACCTGATTTTAACAAGACATTTGAGGTTGAATGTGATGCTTCAGGAATCGGCATTGGCGCTGTTTTAATGCAAGGCGGATGGCCCGTAGCGTACTTTAGCGAAAAGTTAAACAGGGCCACGTTGAACTATCTAACGTATGACAAGGAGTTGTATGCACTGATTCGAGCCTTAGAGATGTGGCAACACTATCTATGGCCGAAGGAATTTGTAATCCATTCGGATCACGAGGCTTTAAAACACCTCAAATGTCAAACGAAGCTCAATAAACGTCATGCAAAGTGGGTAAAATACTTGCAGTCATTTCCATACGTGATAAAATATAAGAAAGGTAAAAAGAACATTGTAGCTGGTGCATTATCCCGAAGGTATGCACTTGTCAATTTAATGGACTCTAAGTTGTTTGGTTTCTAATTTATGAAAGATCTTTACATGTCTGATTCTGATTTTGGTGAAATCTATAAGAATTGTGTGCATGGGGCGTGTGAAAATTATTTTCAGCATAAAGGCTGTCTTTTCCGTGAAGGCAAACTTTGTGTGCCTCAAGGATCCATACGTGACATACTTGTTAATGAAGCCCATGGTGCTGGGTTAATGGGCCACTTCGGAGTTGCTAAAACCTTAGCAAAATTGCACGAGCACTTCTATTGGCCCAAGATGAAGCGTGATGTTGTAAGGAAGTGTGATCGATGCATTATTTGTAAAAAAGTAAAGTCACTCATAAAACAGAATGGTCTATACACCCCGTTGCCTATTCCCGATGCACCGTGGGTTGATATCTCGATAGACTTTGTTCTAAGTCTCTATAGAACCAAAAGAGGGAAGGATGCAATATTTTTTGTTGTGGATCGTTTTTGGAAAATGGCACATTTCATTCCTTGTAATAAAACTGATGATGCTACTAACGTTGCTAATTTGTTTTTCAAAGAAGTTGTCAGGTTGCACGGAATTCCTCGTACCATCATTTCTGATCGTGACACAAAGTTCCTAAGTCATTTTTGGAGAACGTTGTGGGGTAAGTTAGGAACAAATTTACTATTTTCGACGACATGTCACCCTCAAACGGATGGCCAAATTGAAGTGGTTAATCGAGTACTGTCAACCTTGCTTCAAGCCATTCCACGGAAGAATTTAAAGTTGTGGGACAAGTGTTTATGATGTGATCTGGCTCGGGAGATTGAGTCAAATTCACGTAGTTGCCCGATCATAGACGAGAAGGGTCGTTCGTGGCTCAGTTTTGGAAAATAGAATTGAAAGATTAGGTTGAATTAGCAGAAGGTTTTCAAAAGTTATACAAAAGGGTAGTGATAGGCTCGGCTAAGGAAACAAGAAAGGATATTGAAGGGATGGTTTGGTTTTGAAACAATAAGAAAGAAATGATGTAAGGTGGGGATGGAATAGTAAACTTAACGTCAGGGATGATTCAACACTAAAAAGTGTCACCCCAGTTCCTATATTGTTAAGGTGGAAAGATGGATAGAAGGATAGGTGAATGCCACACCAAGATTGGTGATAAGTTCAAACAAGATTGGTAGACGCCACTAGCACAAACTAGATAAGTCTTCAAAACTTGTACGAGATATGAGAGGAAGCAACCTCACAAGAACAATGTTCATTCAATAATTTGGCAAAATTTTTTTTGCAATGAAATAAACAAACTATTTATAGTCTAACAAGTGATAGCCAAATGGACAAATTAGGTAGCTTAAAGGCTAAGTAATTTAGCTAAGAATGCACTACAATATTCTAGAATAAATTATTAAAGGGGTAAGTCCACATTCGGCTGATTGGAACTTCAATGGGCAGCTTCATGGTTAAGCAAAATTGACTTGGATGAATGTGAATGAATGGCAGCTCAATAGCTTGTCTAAATTCGTCCATGGATTGATTGATGCATTAAAGAAGTGTCTTTTGGCCAAATAGACACCTAGGGAAGTCATTTGGGCAGTAAACGATTCATGTATCAAGAACTAAATGCATTCTCCCATTCGTTGTAGCTTGCTGTCCATGCATCTTCTATTAGGCTTCATTCATGAATTAAATTTAGAAATTAATTGGCAGCTACCCTTTGGCCAAATAAATACTTAGGAACGCCAATGGTTCATCCACATACATTCGGCCATGCATGTAACTATAAGGGGGGCTTGAATCTGGCCGTACATGAGTATTCATTAAATGCTTTCCATTCATGCATGTGTGACGTCCAAGGTGAGTATATCTTCATGTATTCGTTGTATCATCCCAGTGGGAATGAATAGCATTAATCCATATACATGTATCCAAGCCGTCGAAGAACATGAACTTAATTCCTCTAAACATTGAACCGAAATATGCATGAATTTCCCAATGCATTGAACTTGTTCGTACATGCACCTAGCTTTTAATGTACCTCATTAATCGGCTGAACCTACAAAGACATGAACACATTTTGTAACATCCCAGTTTAGACCTTAATCAGAACAATAGTTTCGGGACCACAAATTGGAGTCAAAAAAATATTTTAGTATTATTCTTGGTGTTTACAGTATGTGAATTAATATGTGTGGAATTTTCGTGTGAAAATTTTATCGTTTGTGAGCTCAATTTTATAAAAGGACTTAATTGCGTTAAATGTAAAAGTAGCATGCTATAAGTTAAAAGTGTCTAAAAGCTATGTAACTTAAAAGTTAGGGTCCTTATGTGACAAATGGACCATTAATTAGTTAGTGGAAATGTTGGTTTGGCATTATTGAAATATTGAATTTGAAATAAGGTTATTTGAGTAATTTATGAATATATGTTAATATATTAATAAAATAAAAGTTAAATTATCATCTTTCATGGTTTTTTCAACCGAAAATGAGAAAATAAAAAGGTTCATGGAAGCCATTAGGGTTCGGCAACTTCGAGCTTTAATTAGTAAGTGATTTTGACTCGGTTTTTGATAATTTTTACATTTTTGAGATCGTTGCTTCGAATGCTAGTAAACCCATGCTTCAATTTTCGAAATTTATGTTGATTTTGTGTTTTGCCATTGTTGAAATTTTGATGATTTTTGTGTTTGATGATGAAAAAAAAATATGTATTAATAGATTTTTCATGTTTTGGTTAAATAATGATTCGATTGATGAATGTGTTGTGGCTTAATTAGATAAGCTAAGTGATGAATAAATCATTGCTTGTATAATTAGATTTATTGGTGCATTTACGAAGACAATAATATTCATGAATTATAGTTGATTTGTTAATTATTAAGTTAAGCTGTTCAGTTAATATGACTATTTGGTTATGAAATTGGTATAAAATTTTTTTTTTATATAATTTGCTAGCCGAATAGATGAAAATCAATTTGGTTTTGAAAATGACATTTTAGCATGATTCATAGCATGTGAACTTGACATATTTCAATTCGGCATTGGTACTTAGTAAATGACTATTAATAGTTAAATCAGTGGTGCATGAATTATTTTTAAATACAATAGATATTCGGTCATTTGGTAATGCTCGTATGTACTTGTATAATTTTGTCTAATAATTCGTGTGGAATAACTTGACCATTTAGTAATGGTTGCTAATATTTCATGTTTGGATGTATTAATGTATGTGCATTATATGTGCTGAATCAAGTTGTAAATAAATATATATGTTACAGAATTGAATTGAGCTTTGGAGAATTTGTTCCGAGTGTGAAATAAATTGAATAAATGGGCTACTAAGGCCTAAGGTAAATTCGGTCTAACACGGGTTTGATGAGATTTTGTGTATTTTGTGCTATTTGGAAATAGGGATTAATTTGTGAAAATATGAAATATTAGGGGCTAATGTGCAAATTGCCCTTTTTATGTGTTTTTGGGTGAATTTGAGTATATGTGAGATTAAATAAGTTTAATTTATATTAATTTAGATCAAGAAAAGAGGAAATCAGAATTGGATTGGAAGAAAAAAAAATCTAAATTTTTGGAATAGCCATCCTAGTTCGTTCATCTTCATCCGTGGTAAGTTCATAAGTGAATAAAGGTTGTTTAATTGAAATGTAAATGTATTATATGTGCCGAATTAATTTGTATTTATATGTATACGGCCGAATGGAACTAAGCAATTGATGATTTATTTTGACCATGAGTGGATATAATTATGAGTTGAAAGTCCTATCAAATTTTAGGAGTTGTACAGAATATTGGTGTTATAACAGGTGAGCTTCCGAGATATATGATTTCGTTTAAGACCATGTCTGGGACGTTGGCATCGATATATGTGATTTTTGTGTAAGACCACGTCTGGGACGTTGGCATCGATATATGTGATTTTCATGTAAGACCACGTCTGGGACGTTGGCATCGATATATGTGATTTCGTGTAAGACCACATCTGGGATGTTGGCAGCAATATATGTGATTTTCGTGTAAGACCACATTCGGGATGTTGGCAGCGATATATGTGATTTCGTGTAAGACCACGTCTGGGACATTGGCATCGATTTGTGATTTACGTGTAAGACCATGTCTGGGACAGTGGCATCGATATTTGATTACATGTAAGACCATGTCTGGGACGTTGGCATTGTACGAGCTTCTAGAGATATCCGAGTATCCTCTTTGTTTTCGAATGGTTCAACTGGTATTCTGAGAAGTAAATGAATAAATAAATATGCATCCGATTCAGGTATGTTGCAATGTTTATGAAATTGAGTAATGAAAGTGAATATGATTATGATCTATGGATATATCATTCAGGTACGTGTGTTTCGATTATGAAATTCAGAAATGAAAGGTGATTATGTTTCAAGTGATAATATGTGAAATATATGACACCAAATGATGTAAATGTATAAATAAATGGTGTGGTACATATATGTTTGTTATACGAATTGTGGTCCTATGTTTTGAGCATGGGAATTATGAAATGAGAAACATGGTTTTGGGAAATGGAAAGTAATATATATGTGTAAGATAATATGTGATTTATAAGAAAATGAAATGTGAATATGTGCTCTATATATATATGAAATTGAAATGTAGCCAAATGGATAAGTTATATATGAAGTGGTTAGTGAACCATTACATGTTTTGGTTATTCATGTAATGATTATGTGCAAACTTGATTTATATGATTGAGTTAACAGTTGTCTTTCGAATATGAAAACGTGATATATATATATATATATTCATTGATAAATAAGATAAGAGAAGCTACTTAATGTGGTTATATGAATTTACGAGTACAAGATTGTATAAGTGATTGAGGTTTGTTAAATTTGGTTTAATGATAATGATTTGTAAATATCATTGAAATGATTTATTTGCTTATGACTTACTAAGCTTTCTAAGCTTACTCTGTGTGTTTTTCCTATGTTCATAGAGTTTCAGGGACTTGCTTGGGTTGGAAGTCGTTGGAGACCACATCACACTATCTAGTTATCACTTCGGTAATTAAAAGCTTTAAGTTTTTGGTTATGTGGCATGTATGGGCTAAATTCAATGTGGTTCATTTTGATTTGTATATGTAGCCATGCGAGAATGGCTTGTTAATGATGTTAATGTTTGTGTATATTCAGGCATGGTATAAGCTTATTTTTAGAAATATGTCTTCATGGTATGAATGAATGTGTGAAAATTTTAAATTGTATGCAAGATTTATCTTTTGAATGTGAATGAATATTAAAATATAAGTTCGGTAATGCCTCAAACCCTGTTTCGACTTCGGATACGGGTAAGGGGTGTTACACATTTAATTATATCATTTAATCATAATTAAACAGCAACTAACAACTTAGCTAATTAGGACAAATTAAATTTAAAATTAACTATCTTATTAATTCAGCTAGCTCAAACTAAATGAAAACATTTAATGAACTAATTTGAGCTAGGGAAATCGACATGAGCTATAGGAAATTAAATTATAAACAAAGTTAAAACTTGATTTATTGAAATGAAAAAGAAATGAGCTGAAACGAGCTAAGATCAAGCTCAAACAAGCTGAAACGAGCTCAAGTGAGATGATTGGAGCTAAAGAGAGCTTGGGCAGCAGGAGAGGAGCTAAAATCGGATTGCAAAAGAGTGCAATGAGCCTTCAAGTAGATGTCCATAGCTTCTCCAACGTCTAGGGTCTTGTTCTCTTCCCAAATGCGCTTCACCAAAGTTGATAAAGCGTCTTGAAATTGTTTAGTTCGAGCTCGAGTCATGGGGCCTTTTGGAAGCTCGTTTAGATCTTGGTTTGCATTCGAGGATGCCTCGGGTGTGCTTACATCATTTCCCCCATCTTCAAAGCGACTTGTACTCAAGTTAGAATCTACATCAAAAGGGGATAAATCTAAAACGTTAAAACTAGCACTTATATTGTATTCACCCGGTAAGTCAAGTTTATATGAGTTCTCATTAATGCGTTCAAGCACTTGGAAGGGTCCATCTCCTCGGGGAAGTAGCTTAGAACGTCGCTGGGCTGGAAATCATTCCTTGTGCATATGAACCCAAACCCAATCACCGGGTTCAAATACGACTCTCTTTCATCCATTGTTTGCTTGCTGCACATAAGACTGTCCTCACCTCTATATTAGCTCGCACTTGTTGATGTAGTTTCTTCACGAAATCGGATTTTTTCCCAGCATCAGAATGAATCAATTGATTATTAGGTAGAGGTACTAAGTATAAAGGAGTTACCAGATTAAACCCATAGACCACTTCAAAAGGTGAATGTTTGGTTACTGTATGGACCGATCTATTATAGGCAAACTCAATATGGGGCAAACAATCTTCCCATGATTTCAAATTCTTACGAATGATAGCTCGCAGAATAGTAGAAAGTACTCGGTTGACCACTTCAGTTTTTCCATCCGTTTGAGGTGACAAGTAGTTGAAAATAATAATTTGGTTCTGAGTTTACCCCATAGAGACCTCCAAAAATGGCTAAGGAATTTCGTATCTCGATCTGACACGATAGTCCGCGGCACTCCATGTAAACGAACAATGTCCCTAAAGAAAAGATTAGAAATGTGTACAGCATCGTCAGTTTTTGCACAGGTAATAAAATGTGACATCTTAGAAAAACGATCTACAACTGCAAAGATGGAATCCTTTCCCATTTTTGTTCGGGCCAAACCAAGGATGAAATCCATGGATATATACGTCCAAGGAGTTTCAGGTATAGGCAATGGCATGTAAAGTCCATGAGGTTGAATCTTGGACTTTGCTCGTTTGCATGCCACATATCACTCGCAAACCCACTCCACGTCTCGCCTCATTCTATGCTAATAAAAATGTTCGTTAAGGGTGGCTAACGTCTTGCTAACTCCAAAATGTCCCATGAGTCCTCCACTATGTGCTTCTTGCACAAGCAAGTCTCGAACAGAACTTTGTGGAACACTGAGCTTACCTTCCTTGAACAGAAATCCGTCAAACCTATAAAATTTCTCAAATGCAACATGCTCACAAGCAGAATAGATCTCTCCAAAATTAGCATCGTTAGCATACAATTCTTTTAAGAAAGAAAAACCAAGTAGTTTTGATTCAAGAGTAGAAAGTAACGTGTACCTCCGCGATAGAGCATGAGCTACCACGTTGTCTTTACCTTTCTTGTACTTAATTACATAGGGAAATGATTCAAGGTACTCGACCCACTTAGCGTGCCTCTTGTTCAACTTGTTTTGACCTTTTATATGTTTCAGAGCTTCATAGTCGGAATGAATCACAAACTCTTTTGGCCACAAATAGTGTTGCCACGTTTCAAGAGCCCGAACTAGTGCTTACATTTCTTTATCATAGACCGGATAATTGAGTGGGGCTCCGCTAAGCTTCTCACTAAAATAGGCAATGGGTCGTCCGTCTTGGGTTAAAACAGCTACAATTCCCACGCCAGATGCATCACACTCAAGTTCAAAGGTCTTCGAAAATTTGGCAAAGCAAGTAAAGGTGCGTTAGTAAGATAATTTTTAATCTCAATAAAAGACCTCTCTTGCTCATCTCCCCAATGAAACACAGAGTTCTTTTGGTCATGCTTGTTAAGGGTGCAACCAATGTGCTGAAGTTGGACACATAACGCCGGTAGAAGCTTGCCAATCCATGGAAGCTTCGAACTTGGCTAATGGATGTAGGCCTCGGCCACTCTTGAATTGCCTTTATTTTCTCTTGGTCGACTTCCAAACCTTGTGCACTAACCATAAAACCAAGAAAAATTACTTTATCAGAACAGAAAGTACATTTCTTAAGATTGGCAAAAAGAGTTTCCTTACGTAATGTTTCAAGAACAGACTTGAGATGTACTACATGATCTTCCAAAGTCTTGCTATATATGAGGATATCATCAAAGTAAACAACACAAAACTTACCAATGAAGGATCTCAACACATGGTTCATGAGTCTCATAAAAGTACTAGGAGCGTTGGTTAAGCCAAACGGCATGACCAACCACTCATATCAACCATGTTTCGTTTTGAAGGCAGTTTTCCACTCATCGCCTTCTCGCATACGAATCTGGTGATATCCGCTCTTTAAATCGATCTTGGAAAATAGTTTGGCTCCAATTAGTTTGTCTAGCATGTCGTCTAGTTGAGGAATCGGATGCTGATACTTGATAGTGATTTTATTCATAGCACGACAATCGACACACATTTTCCAAGTACCATCCTTTTTTGGCACCAAGAGGACTGGTACGGCACAGGGGCTAAGACTTTCTCTAATATAGCCTTTTTCCATCAATTCGTTGACTTGCCTTTGTAGTTCTTTAGTTTCTTCGAGATTCGTCCTATAGGCAGGTCGATTTGGAATTACCGCTCTAGGCACAAAATCAATTTGGTGTTCGATTCCTTGAAGAGGTGGTAATCCACTCGGAGTCTCTTCTAGGAAAACGTCTTGGAAATCCTGCAAAAGGCTTAAAATAGAAAATGGAAATTCCTCAGCCAATTTGTTAGTGCTAAAAAAATTTTCCTTGTACAGGAGTACAAGAATGGTTTGTTTTGATAAAAATGCTCTCCGAACTTCTCTTTTTTTTTGCAAACAAACTTTTTTTTCTAATTTCTTTTTCTTACTCTTCTTTTTCTTTTCTCACTTGTTCTTTTTTTTTCTTTTGCTATTTTTGCATTCTTTTTCTCATTTTTCTTTTTTTTTCATTTTCTTTTCTTTTTTCACATCCATTCTTTTCTTGTTCTCTTAGTTGATTTACAACAAACTTCATTCTTATTTGTTCCTCGAAAACTTGCTTTGGTGACAACAGTGCCAAGGTGATATTCTTTCCTTGATACTTGAATGTATACCGGTTGGAATACCCGTCATGGATGACTCCTCGATCATATTGCCACGATCTCTCAAGCAGCAGATGTCTCACATGCATGGGAACAACATCACAACGTACCTCGTCCCCATATCTTCCAATTGAAAAAGAAACAAGTACTTGTTTGGTTACCTTGATTTCGCCACCTTCATTGAGCCATTGGAGTTTGTAGGGACTCAGATGTTTGGTGGTGGTCAAGCCTAATTTCTCCACCATTAAAGTACTTGCCACGTTGGTACAGCTTCCACCATCAATGATCAAACTACAGACTTTTCCTTGAACTTGGCAACGGGAATAGAAGATATTCTCCTGTTGTTGTTCATTTTCAGGACTTTGAATACTAAGGCTTCTTTCAAAAATAAGAAGCTTTTTGGCATGCTCCATGTTAAACAACAAGAATAGTTAGAATCCTCACCACAAACCTCACTATTTCACTCGAAAAGAAAATAATTGATGAACACTCCACTCGTGTTTACACTTGTTTTAGGCTTTTTCAACTCTCGAATGCTCTCACAATCTTTAGCCTTTTACCACTCAAGCTTACTCTCGTAACCTCGTAGTTTGTTTTTTTGACTCATCTTGGTGCTTTGGGGTCAGCTTCAAGATGGTTACAAGGGTAAATTGTATTGGTGTATGGGCAGGCTAAAAGAAAGTTTTTTTTTTCTTCGGTGTAGTGTGGCGTTTTGGAAAAAGAAAGGGGGTGCAAAGTTAATGAAATGGACACTTTTAATGATCGAGTCAATGGTGTAAACAGTAGAGAACAATTTGAGCGCTTCACCTTTTTTTTATAATTTCATATATTCTTTTTTAACTTTTTTTTATGCTTCAAATTAGCACTATTACAATAGTAAAACGAAAATACAACTAGAATTTTTTTCTTTTTTTTAATTCAAATTTTTTTTACAACAAACCTATTTCGATCTTGATACGAATGTCGGCGCCTCCCGTTTTACAAGATTTGATACCAAATGATGTGATCCGGCTCGGGAGATTGAGTCGAATTCACGTAGCTGCCCGATCGTAGACGAGAAGGGTCGTTCGTGCCTCATTTTTGGAAAATAGAATTGAAAGATTAGGTTGAATTAGCGAAAGGTTTTCAAAAGTTATGCAAAAGGGTAGTGATAGGTTCGGCTAAGGAAACAAGAAAGGATATTGAAGGGATGGTTTGGTTTTGAAACAATAAGAAAGAAATGATGTAAGGTGGGGATGGAATAGTAAACTTAATGTCAGGAATGATTCAACACTAAAAAGTGTCACCCCGGTTCCTATATTGTTAAGGTGGAGAGATGGATAGAAGGATAGGTGAACGCCACACCAAGATTGGTGATAAGTTCAAACAAGATCGTAGATGCCACTAGCACAAACTAGATAAGTCTTCAAAACTTGTACGAGATATGAAAGGAAGCAACCTCACAAGAACAATGTTCATTCAATAATTTGGCAAAAGTTCTTTTACAATGAAATAAACAAACTATTTATAGTCTAACAAGTGATAGCCGAATGGACAAATTAGCTAGCTTAAAGGCTAAGTAATTTAGCTAAGAATGCACTAGAATATTCTAGAATAAATCATTAAAGGGTTAAGTCCACATTCGGCTGATTAGAACTTCAATGGGCAGCTTCATGGTTAAGCAAAATTGACTTGGATGAATGTGAATGAATGGCAGCTTAATAGCTTGTCTAAATTCGTCAATGGATTGATTGGTGCATTAAAGAAGTGTCTTTTGGCCGAATAGACACCTAGGGAAGTCATTTGGGCAGCAAACAATTCATGTATCAAGAACTAAATGCATTCTCCCATTCGTTGTAGCTTGCTGTCCATGCATCGTCTCTTAGGCTTCATTCATGAATTGAATTTAGAAATTAATTGGCAGCTACCCTTTTGCCGAATAAACACTTAGGAACGCCAATGGTTCATCCACATACATTCGACCATGCATGTAACTGTAAGGGGGGCTTGAATCTGGCCGTACATGAACATTTATTAAATGCTTTCCATTCATGCATGTGTGACGTCCAAGGTGAGTGTATCTTCATGTATTCGTTGTATCATCCAAGTGGGAATGAATAGAATTAATCTATATACATGTATCCAAGCCGTCCATGAACATGAACTTAATTCCTCCAAACATGAACCGAAACATGCATGAATTTCCCAATGCATTGAACTTGTTCGTACATGCACGTAGCTTTTAATGTACCTCCTTAATCGGCTAAACCTACAAAGACATGAACACATTTAATTATATCATTTAATCATAATTAAACAGCAACTAACAACTTAACTAATTAAGAAAAATTAAATTTGAAATTAACTAGCTTGTTAATTCAGCTAGCTCAAACTAAATGAAAACATTTAATGAACTAATTTGAGCTAGGGAAATCAGCATGTGCTGTAGGAAATTAAATTATAAACAAAGTTAAAACTTGATTTATTGAAATGAAAAAGAAATGAGCTGAAACAAGCTAAGATCAAGCTCAAACGAACTGAAACGAGCTCAAGTGAGCTGATTGGAGCTGAAGGGAGCTTGGGCAGCTGGAGAGGAGCTGAAATCGGATTGCAAAAGAGTGCAATGAGCCTTCAAGGAGCTGTCCATAGCTTCTCCAATGTCCAGGGTCTTGTTCTCTTCTCAAATGCGCTTCACCAAAGCTGATAAAACGTCTTGAAATTATTTAGTTCGAGCTTGAGTCATGGGGCCTTTTGGAAACTCGTTTAGATCTTGGTTTGCATTCGAGGATGCCCCAGGTGTGCTTACATCAGTTTACCTCATGTGGAGTTCGCCTACAACTGGACTGTTCATTCAGCCACAAAACATTCTCCTTTTGAGGTAGTATATGGCTTTAACCCTATTACTCCCCTTGATTTGGTTCCTATGCTTGGTAATGGGCTAGGGCATGTAGATGGCCAAAAGAAAGCTGAATTTATTAAGCAGCTGCACAAGAACGTCAAAGGCAATATCGAGAGGAGAACCGAACAATATGTTCGAGGAGTAAATAAGGGGCTCAAGCGAGTTCTATTAGAACCCGGTGACTAGGTTTGGATCCACATGCGCAAAGACAGATTTTTCGAGAAAAGGAAATCAAAATTTCTACCAAGGGGTGACAGCCTATTCCAAGTAGTGGAGCGAATCAACGATAATGCTTATAAACTCGATTTACCCGATGAGTATGGTGTGAGTGCAAGCTTTAACGTTGCTAACTTTTCTCCCTTTGATGTAGGTGACGATTTGAGGACGAATCGCCTTGAAGAGGGGGAGGATGATGCGAGCTCACCCATGAAGTCTGTGGAATTGCCATCGAGGCCAATTACTCGAACCCATGCCAAGATGTTCCAAGAAGCTGTAACAAGTTACATTGCTCGAGTTTGGATGGAGGGAATGGCCAAACATCAAGAGTCTAGCTTGAGTAGCTCATTGTGCAATGTGATACAAGCTGACTTAGCTCGTGCTAGATCAAGGGAGCTCGATTCAACACTTAGGTAGCTCATTGAGCTGAATGCCCATTTATTTATTTCATGCATTTATTTTTGAATAAGCTTAAATTAGTCGTGTTAGCTAAAATCAGTTCAAGTAATTAAATTAAATAAATGTGTTTAAAATCTGGACATAATCAATTAAATATCAAATATGTCTTAGTTTATACATACTTATTAAGATGATTTTAATGTGTCTAATCTTAGGACAAATTTAGTTAGCTGCTGCCAATTTGACTTAGCCGAATTTATTGCATGTTGCAACATTAGTTACAGCCGAATTTAATAGGATTAATGCTGTAACCGAATTCAAGTTTATGTTGATTAATGAGTTAAAATTAATGTGTAGCAAAACATGCATTAAAGGAGCAGCATGCATGGGACAGCATTTAAGGGGGATGCCGAATTCTCTTCCCAAGCAATGGGCGGTACAATGAATGAGGGACTCGTGATCAGCAAAGCATTTAAGGAGTTTCTGGACTCTTTCATGCATGGACAGCCTTGATGAAGCTGCTGGAGCAATAAAGAAGGCTTGTCGCCTGAATTAAATTTGCAGCTATTTCGGTATTAAAGATAAGTTGATGCTTGCTCTTTTCAATGCTGACCGATTATGTTCCTTAAGGAGCATATTGGAGCTTTCACACCTAAGGTTGTTCGGTTGCAAGTGTGCCTTGGCCGAACATGTACATCCTTATTAAAGGGTCAGCCAAAGCATCTCTTCTTGAGGCCAACCGTTGGGATTTTCATAACAAGATTATTCTAGAAAATGATCAAGAAGCTTCATGGGAGTTTCCTACTTTCTTAGCCCTTAAGTTGCCGTCCCCTTGAATGCCCAAATGACTATTTGGGTAGTTATGACTTAGGCTATAAATATGTAATTCATTTTACTTTGTGGGGGTTAATGAACAAATATATTACAACTTGTTATATTGTGAGGTTGCTTCAAATCTCCTTGTTCTCTAAAGACTTCATTGACTTGTCAAAGTTCCTTTGTGGCATCAATTCCGTCTTTGATATCCCGAACTTATCACTTTGATCCAAAGTGTGGCATTCAAATTATACCGAGGTTCCTATCATCTTTGATAGCGAGTCAAGGTCTCATTACGTTTACTCCACTATCTTTCCAACACCTTAGACAGACCTAAGTGTTCTTATAAGATTTGGGTTAACACATCTACATTGTGTTAGGTCACTCTTAAACCCTTAGCCGAATTCCCTTATCCTTTCCAAACTACCCCATAATTCCTTTAAACCCTTTTGAACCCGTTTACACCATTCATATTTAACCTTATTTTCAAACAACCAAGTTTACTCAATTTACGATCGGGCAAATATTATGACACCCGTCTTAATCGAGGCGAGTGCCTATCAAATTAATGTTAAAATAATGTATTTAAGTTAAAATAAAACCAAATCAAATAGTCATATTCTTTGTGCTTCTTCTCCACCGAATACGAAAGAAGGAAACAGGGTTTAAAGCTTTGGCTGTTAATTGTGGTGGCCTTAAATGGTAATTAAGCCATTTGAAAGATGAGTGGACAATTTTGGACAACCATTATGTGATTTTAATGTTTTATTAGTAAGGTTAATATTATAATTTATAATTAAAAGTTATTAAGTAAAGAAAATAAAATAAAAACATGCATGTTCATCTTTTTCAACCAATTGTTGAATAAAGGAAAGCCATTTTAAAACACTCGGCATTTGGCCATAGTTCAACCTTTTTTGATCCATAGTCCATTTTTTGATCCATTTTTAATGATTTTTTTTGTTTTTGAGATCGTTGCTTCGTATTCTAGCTAGCTCGTACGTTAAATTTTGAAATTGTTAAAGATTTATCATGTTGCCATTGTTGAATGCTTGAGTAATTTGATGAATTTTGATAGATTATGAAGGTTTATTGATAGATTTACTAGTTTTGTAAAGTGATTTTTGACAAAAATGTCAAAAAGGGATTATTTTGTGAAAATGTAAAATTTGTGGGTAAAAGTGTGAATAAATTGAAGATATGGGCTGCTAGTAACATGTAGTATATTCGGCTAGCATGAAACTGTATTAAATTGCATGAATTTTCAATTTTATGTGATAAGGACTAAATTGTAAAAATGTAAAAGTTTAGGGGTAAATGTGTAAAATAACCCTAATGTGTGTTTTGGACTAAATTGAATAAATAGTTGATTAAATAAGCTGATTTTGATAATATTTAGATCAAGAAGCAAGGATTGAATCTAGATCGGGGAAAAGGAAAGGTTGATAATTAGCCAATATTTGTTATCCGAGCGATATGAGGTAAGTCCGTATAATTAGAGTCGAACTTTTAAATACTTGTAATTATTTGAAATGAATGTATGTAATTGAGTAAATGATCTACTTGAAATTCAAATGCCTTATTGATATGGTTTGATGGTTACCGAGCCCGTTTGAACCGTAGGAATTCGTAGGATACGTGTAACATGTCACTGGGGTTATTGTTTAGGTCGAGATCCTGCATGTGTTCAGCTTGTATGAGCTTACCGATATATCAGCTCGTAAGAGCTTACTGTTCTCAGCTCATCAGAGCTTACTGTTTCAGCTCAATAGAGCTTACTGTCCATGTAACACCCCAAACTCGACCTAGATGTTATGGTCGAATCTGGCAATGTCACATTGCAGTGTTTTTCGAAAAAGGGTGATATCGTCGAAAAACCTCTTCCTTATTTACCTTTGTCGTGAGTTCTTAGTGATAATTCTAAAATATTTTATTTAGTTTCCAAAAATGAGTCGTTTTTCAAAGTGTTAGCCTTTTTAAATTGTTATTAATTTTAAAACAATATCTCTTGCGAAAGCTTTTGAAACATGTTGTGTAACCGTGATATTTTGAAAAGCATTTATCTTTTGAAAACCCGTGTCCTACTGCTAGCAGATATAAATCAATATAAATAAAACCCCAAATTAAAGATTTAAAAATTTAAAGAGGCCTTATTACATAAAAATACCCAAATAAAACTACTTATAAATTAAAAGTCAAATATGGAAGCGTAAGCTGTTGTGTGGCCACCTTCGAGTCCCTCGCAACACCGATCTGCCTATGGATTACCTGCGCAAATAAGCATAAGGGTGAGTTTACGAAAACTTAGTGTGTAATCCCTTAATAAACAAATAGTCAGTCATACAGTGCAAATATAGTCTGGGCCTAAGCCTATATTAGTAACAAATCAGTTTCAATTAGGGCCTTAACCCATTTCAATTACAGTAACAGTATGGATATACAATAAGAAATCCTACCCAACTAGCCTCTACACTCCACTCCGTCTAGCCCAACACTCTATGTGGGGCTAAAATCAACCCACCCAACCCTACACTCCAAAATAGCACCAATTGCATCACTAAACAATATTTGCAGTAGAGCCGCCAGTACAGTACACTTCCTCCAATCATAATAAACCCATTCCCATGCAACAAATCATATGTGGAGCTCGGCATGTCTGGAAGCACAGGAGAACGTTCTTTTGCTGATATTATTACGATGATTCGATCTTCGGGTCATTCATAGTATTACTATACCTTCCCTATTCATCGCGGGTTGGTTATTCGTCAAAGACAAAGTTTAGCTTATGATGTGTTTGGAAGCCCTCGTCCAAACGAGTATTTTACTGAGAGCCGACAAGGAATTCCATTAATAATCGGCCGTTTTGATTCTTTGGAACAACTCGATGAATTTAGTAGATCTTTTAGGAGGACCCAATGACCATAGATCGAACCTATCCAATTTTTACAAGGCGATGGTTGGTCGCTCACGGACTAGTCAGTACTCTACCGCTTTTTTTTGGGTCAATATCGCCAATGCAGCTTCATCCAACGATAAACCTAATTCGAATTAATTATAGAGCTATGACACAATCAAACCCGAACGAACAAAATGTTGAATTGAATCGTACTCGGTCTCTCTCAAGGGTTATTACTCATTTTTGTACTTGCTGCTTTATTTTCCAATTATTTCTTCAATTAAGAAAAAAAGAGTAGTAGAATACTAAATAATAGTAGGAATTCTCTTATCCCATTCGGAAGGATTGTATATCATAATTATCTATGATTGTTTATGTCTTTAGCATGACCACTTGATGAAATGCGGAGGAAGCGGGATAAATGGCCGATACTATCTGGAAGGATTCCTCTTTGGATAATAGGTACATGGCTTCGTATTCCTGTGATCGGTTTAATAGGTATTTTCTTTTATGGTTCATATTCTCGATTGGGTTCGTCCTCGTAATATGGAATAATGGATAATGGGACGAACTAAGTTATAGGCATGAAAGTGTAAGAACTCAACGGGGCCGCCTCTTTCTTTGTCCGATTCGCGAGGAAGGGTCCCGTTGAATTCTTAATGATCATGATCATAATATTTTGGTCATATAAATGACAACAAATAGATCACTTTTTCCGATGATTTTTTTGAAAAATGAACTCAATTTCAATTAATTGATTCATAGCATCTGCTCGATAGTATCTATCGATACTTTCAAGGTTAGAAGAAAAAAAGGAATCACTCAATTGGATGACACAATACAATATATATTTAATATGTCTTTTTTTCATCGACCGGATATCAATCAAACCTTTTCTAGACTAGTCTAACCTTACTCGATTTATTTTAGTATTTCATCAAAGTTTGAAATTATTTTATAAGTTTATCGCCTTGATTCTATTTTATCAAAAAAAAATCGTAAAGGATTCTTCTCTTTTTTTGGTTGTCCATTACTTAGTATATTATACTTATTTCGACTTATTTTATACTTATTATATTATCCTTATTACTTATTCTATTATAAGTAAATCAAAAAAATAAAGGGTTCTCAAAAATGGAAAAATCAAAACTAAGAATAGAAATCTTTGACTAACAGGTCCTGAATTGTTATTATTTCGACACAAGAAAAGGAATTTTACACACCCTTTTCTTGTGTCGAAGGCTAGAAAGACGAAGAATACTCCCTGTAATTATTTGTTCCCCTCATTTATCCTTCCTTTCTATTCTCCACTTACTTATCTTATGTTTAGTATCTACTCAAATTGAATTTAGAAAACAAAACCTATTCTGTACCATTTAAATCTGACACTGACAATAGGAATATAATTACACCCCCCCCAATTTAGTCCAATTTAGATTGAAAAAAGAAAAAAAAAGAGGTAAAGACAAATAGTCTTCTTCACAATATACATATTTTGTTTTGAATGCGGTAAAAGCAATTCCTAGAGAAAGAATAGAAACAAGCAAAAGACTTTTCATCCTTTTTTTCATTATACCTAACCTAATTGCCAGGAAGAATTTGTTCTTTTTTACAAATTTGATGTTGATAAATCCACATATCTAGAAATTCATTTCGGACACTTGAACCTTCTCAAACTGTTTCTTTTTAAGAACCAAAAAGATTTGTGCAAAAACAATAGATGCCAAGAAGAACAAAAGACCTTGGACCCGTAGTGGGTCTTGAAGTACTATTTCTGCATCCCCCTGACCAAATCCACCCACATTAGGATTAATTGTTAATGGTTGATCGAGTTTGATAGATTCACCCTCTGAAACAAGAAGTTCTGGTCCTGGGGGGATAATATCAACAACTTGATGTCCATCCAAGGCATCCGTTATGGTTATTTCGTGCACTTCTTTTCTTTTCGTATGATTTTGCTTACTATACCATTGCCGTAGCATTATAAATGATGATTGTTACTTTTGTTCCCGTCGGGATAAATCGCCCCTTCCCCTGCTTTCCGCCACGTATATGGGATATTTTAAGAAATGAACATCCTTATTACTAGCAGTGGTCCTGGGAAAGAATAGGAAATGTGATTTCACTATATTTTTTACTGAGAATGTGGACCTATCACAAGAATATTTTTCTTAGTGGGGCGGTAGTTCGAAAAGACAGATTGCCTATCTTTTCTTTCATCTCTGGCGAAATACGATCAAAGGGGGCTAACTCAAACCCCTCTGTAAAATAAGAACAAGACCCACATTCAAAGCCCCTTTCTTACCATTAGCAAGAACTTGTTTCATTGCATATCATAAGGAATTCTAACAACCGCTTCAAATACAATGATCGTGAAGTACCGCTTGGGAACCTCAATATCCACGGGTTTATTCGCTAAATGGCAATTGGCACATACAATACGCCCATTGCTTCTCGTGGATTTTCATACCCACTGCAAGCAAAAATGGGATATGCATTTGAAATGGAAGCCCCTGTTATTATATAGATCATGAGCGATACGAAATGGATCGAGTAATCTCCTCCTTTATCCAAGAAAAAGTATTTCTAGTTTGCATGATCCAATCATTGATCCCGAAAATTTCTACAATAAAATTAGGTAGGTCACTAGTATAGTTCCTAGCCACGATTCTCGCTATTTACTTTTACTCAAAACGAAAAAAAAATTGATCAAAACAGAGGAGAAATTGTATTCTCCTGATGGGTAGAAAGAGTAAAGTAAGTACGACTTTGCATGCTTTGCTTATCTCAAAAGTAAGAAAGATTATAATTGAATCAGTGAATCATTTTTCACTCATTCATTGAATGATAAATAACTACAAGTGACGGAGATACACGATTTAAATAACGAAAAGATCCAATATTTAAAAATTGTATCTAGAATGACTGGAAAGGTAGAAACAAGACCGTATATAATTTGATCATTATGAGCAAATCCAAAATCTTTGTAGATAGAGCCAATCATTAGTTCCCAACCGTGGGGCGAATGAAATCCTATACATAAATCATTAATAAAAGAATAGAAAAAGCTTTTATTGTGTCGCTTAAATTAGATAGGAATTCTTGAACCCAAGAGTTAAGAATAAGAAGTTCTTCATTCCCAAAATAGAATAACCACTTAGAATAACGAAATGTGCATAGATTGGTCGAGAAGTGCAAAATCGTATGGATATGATCTTCATTGTGCAAATTGATCAATTGGATCGTTTCTTTTTGGATTCCTATACGGCTTTTGTAGATGTGTTTCCGGGTATTCTTTTATCATTTCATCCAACAGAAGAGTTCCTCTACTTCTATGAATTGTTCTAGAATACTCTTTTCTTGAATATCATTCAAAAAGTTTCGGATTGCCTAGTATCCCACCAATTAATAATCCAAGATTTCAGACTTTTATTAAATGAGAGAGAGATCCACCAGGGCAAAAATACTATAGATGCAAGATATAGAAGGGGAGTGAATGCTTTCTTTTTTGCCATTTTTTCATCTGTGAGTTGTTAATGAACCCACCTCATTCGTTGACTTTATGTGATCTAATCTTTCTATCAAGCATGCCTTTCATTATATTATAAAGTAGGGGCCCATGAATCTATTCTCTGTTTTTTTTTTGATTCAGTGTTTAGCCCTTGAATCTAAAAAGAATACAGAATATAGAAAATAAGAATCCACTTTGAATTCGAATGAAATATATATATTATTGTTATATTGATATTGTTTCCAGATATCTCAATTGATCAAATTCAAGCAATTGCCCTCTTTTGATAATCACTCAAAAACCGCTTCAAATAATAAAGATTGTTCTATTCAAATTTTGAGACGAAGGAGCGCCTGCCTATATCAAGATCGCAATCAAATATGTCGAAAATTTTTATGGGTTATCTAAACTATATATAGTCTAGAGTCCAAAGACTAATTGAAAAAAAAAATTAGGAAAAATATTATGCTGATAAAAATGAGTGACAAAAAAGACAGTAAAAGTTATCATTACGTTTATCATTATGTTATAAGAAAGAAATCCACTTGTTTAGTTCTTTAGTTCTTAAGGAGCACAAAAGAAAGGATAAAAGGAGGGGCCCATTGAGAAAAGAAAAGTGGAGAAAATTTACAAGATATGATCTATCTCAGATCTAACGTATCAACTCCAAATATTGAAAATAAAAAGCGAAAGTCTTTATTTCAAATACTTTGATATATGAGATGAATCCAAAGATTTCGATTTCTTGCTTATTTTGTTACCAATTAAGTTGAGCGGTTTTCCATTTCAGACGCATAAAAACTATTTTTGTGGACAAAAACTGCTTTTTTATGTTATGACTCTTCCGTATACGTCCGCTTTGGTTTGAATGGGCATTCAAGAAACTTCACTTTAGTTCTCGCTATAGAAAAAGAGGATTCTTGGATTGAGCTTTTTCTCCCACGAGAAAGCTTTTATTCTCGCAATTCATTTCAAAAGATTTCAATCAGTACACGCAAAAATAGGCCAATTCAGCAGCCTTTTGTTCAATTTCGCGAGTCAAATTCTCATCAAGATGAAGTCAAGGAACGCCCCCGCCTCCGATTTCCATATAAAGGACACGACGAGCGAAATACCCTCTTTAACTTCTATTCGATGGACTGAATATCTTTCATAAGGAATCGTAGAAAGATGCGACGATTTTTTCCAGAAAACCCCAACGAAAATGCATACTATTCCCTCCTTTCTATCGAATCGATCATAACCACCGCCTACATTCCAAAAAAATCGTGCACCACAAATAGGAACTAATAAAGAGGCTCACATCCCATAGAAAGACATCACGATTCCTTGTGGAAAAAAACTATTTGCCGAGACGGAAATAAAGATATCAAATTCCTACCAAGATAACTAGAAGTTCCAACTAATAAAAACCCTAATGAACCAAAAAAAAAGATAAAGGCCCAAAGAGAAATTGCTTGTTTTTCGAGATCCCACTAAAAATTCTATCCATATAGATTCTGATCGCCAACTCATACATACTAGATCCAGCTTGCATTTTATTCGAATTGAGAGAATAACCAAAAAAATTCGACTTTACTTTTTTTTTTCCGAAGTAACTCTCATCAACTAGTACTATTTTGATATGAACTTTTAGAAGGAATTCATCAAATTGCTTCGATCTAAAATCATCCCATCGCCTATACTGGATCTACTAGATATATAGACTTTAATTTCATACATCCGTTCGCATCGATCCACTTGCTATAATTCATTTAACCCTATACCATGTTTACGTATGCATAAGAGGGGCTTTTTCATTTATGTTCGGTTCGGGTAAGCCGGATGTTATACAATATTCTAGTAAATAGGTATCCATGACATCTAAGTCTTGAAAAAAAATAGATAAGATTTGGTCTTGGCCCCATCGAATCTAAAAAATCTTAGTTTTTTGAACATACAAAGATAAAGAAGCCATTGCAATTGCCGGAAATACTAGGCCTACTAAAGGCACAAAAATAGAGGAAAAATCACTGAAAAGTTGTCATAAAATGGGTACCTCAATTTAATATTTGTACTGTTATATTGTTTAGTTAGAAATAGATCTTATAACGATTATATTATAATTCGTATATTATACTAATTATATCGAAATACTAAGTATATCTAAGCTTAGTCTATATATCTAATAGATATCTAATAAGTGCAAGGAATGTAGAATTAAATAAAAGGACTTGCCCATCTTTCTAAATCAAATAAAATAGGTGTATATGATAAGATAATCCACTTTCTTTATTATCTTACTTTATTCTTACTTTTCTTATTATTCTATTGTTCTTGTCTTCTAATTTGAATTTTTGAATTTAATAAAGAAAGAGTTTATTACAAATTGTCGAAAGATTCGATTCGTTAGAATCCGATCCAAGAACAGGATTATTAGTAAAAATAGAATTTTCTGAGATATAGAAAGATGCAAAACTCTATATTTCTATTCTATTTTTTGTCTATTTAAATTATATATACATACGCAATAGAGGAAGATAAAATTCGATTTATTTGTCTCTCCAAATTCGATTTTCATTTCACAAAAGGTAAAATTCGCTTTTTATCTTGTTGCTAGAGGTTTCCTCATTAGTAATATCGGATAATGATAATAATAATTATCCACATAATTTGTTTTTCAAATTCCTTTTTTTGTCACAAAGTCAAAGCCCATTACATGGGCTTTGACTTTGATTCTGATAAACTAACTAACTACCTTTTCACTACAAATAAAAAAATTCACTTAAGACTCTACTTGATTGAATTTTGATTCAAAGGAAAAACCGTGGAGTTGAACTAACTCACTCGTAACACCTTTTAAAGGATTACGTGGTACGATTGGATCGAATAAACCCTTATGGAATAAATATTCAGCCACTCGTGAACCTTCCGGTATTGTTTTATTCAATGTTTGCTCAATTACTCTTTTACCCGCAAATGCAATATAGGCATTGGGTTCAAAGAATAATGATATCCCCAACATACCAAAACTCACATTCACTCCACCAAAGAGTAGGAGATGTAAGAATTGATACATAAAATAACTTTTTATTTGATTGATAATCATATAAAGCGGAAGATATTTTAGCCATTTGCATCAAGCTCAAACTTCCTTCTTGCATGCGTGCTCCTCCTAAGCACACACTAGAATAAGAGGTAAAAATTATTGGTAGCATATTCGATCAAACGGGTGATTTTCTCGCCTACTACGGATCCCATACTCCCCCATAAACCGAAAATCCATAACCCCGATTGCTATAGGAATATCATTTAGTTGACCCGCGCCTATTTGAATAGCCTCGCTTAATCCTCGTCTTTCTTTGATAAAAATCAATACGATCTTTATAAAGCTCTTCTTCAGATCGAAATTCAATGGGATCCAGAGAGATCATGTCTTCATCCATAGGACCCCAAGTGCCTGGATCAATTGAAAGTTCGATTCTATCCAACTCCTCATTTTCAAATGATATCCACATTGTTCACAAATATTCATTTTTGAATTAAGCGATTTCTTATAATTTACTCCATAACAATTTTCGCATTCGCATTGAACCCACAAATCCTTGTATAGATCGAGATCATTAGAACTTTCTTTTAGAGTTAAATCATTACCATTTTCACGAGTTATTATATCGAAATTCTTGCCTTCACTACTATTTCCACCTTCGCCGCAAATGTAATTATAAATATAATTATCATTGGAATTGTCACTACCACTTAAAATGGAACTATCAATACAGATTTGAGAATGAAGATAAGAGTCAATACAACTATTAATGTGATTATTCCAACCATAGTTAGTATCATTATCATACAAGTTAAAATGATAGTGGGGCTCATCATTTTTCGATCCATTATTCATATAACTAGAATTATGATAACTATAAAAAAAACTTTCTAGTTCACTCAAAAAAGAATGATCATTGTTAAGCTCAAAATTTGATTTTCACTATCAAAATATATGGAATAACGATCCCGATTACTATCCCTAATTAAAAGGTGTCATCGTAAATGAAATTCAAATGTCTTTGACGTCAACTAAATGATCAACCTTCATCAGAATAACTAGAGTCATCACTACAATCATGAATGTTTTTATCCGTATCATTTCTAGTCGGGTCTTCGTTCATGATGAGTATTTTCAACAGACCAAGGCGGCTATCCATTGATTTACTTAGCCCACATCCGTATTCTAATTCCCCTAGACAAGATCAAATTGAACCATGATTTTTCCATAGAGCTTTCTTGCCTCTATTTCTATGAAAGTACAAAGAGATGAATAGTCATTCGATGAAAAATCAATTGAATATTTTATTTCCTATCGAATACGCATACTAGATACAATCACTAGGGCTATTAACGAACAATGAGTGAATATTGAAAGAAACGATTCTCTTTTGTGAGAACCTCGAGTAGCAATTCATTATATATGATAGAGTTTTTTTCTTTTGAATTAGAAATATCAATTTTCAATTAGAAATAGTGATTTCCCATGTTGTGTAAAATTACAGACCAAAAAATTGAAAAAAGAAATTTTTCTCCTATCAAGAACCTTTTTCGTAAAATCTCGTCTACTAATACAATAAGTTTCTATTCCAACACGGAGCCAAAAGGACAACATACAGGATGGGTAGAAGAAGTTGTGATGCTTGGCTCGATCCATGATCCGAAACCGTGGTATATAGGATAGAAAAGAATACACCAATCCTAAGGATCCATACATAGGATTAATTATGGACCCAGGAGAAAATTTGAGTTGTGTTTAGTCTTTTATTTTTGTATTTAAGATCTTGTATATCTAGATAAAAATCTATCTATCAAAAATATAGACAATAGAATCGGCTCAATCCTTTTAGTAAAAGATTGGGCCGAGTTTAATTGCAATTCAACAAACCGACAAGAATTATCGGATTACAAAGTATCCATTGCTTCAATTCAAATTTGATTTATGAAGTCGTTTATCTAATTTCTACACTTTATCTAATTTATCCATCATCGTCGAATTCAAATTTGATCGCCTTCCATACTTCACAAGCAGCAGCTAGTTCAGGACTCCATTTGCTAGCCTCGCGGATAATTTCATTACCCTCGCGGGCAAGGTCACGTCCCTCATTACGAGCTTGTACACATGCTTCTAAAGCTACTCGATTAGCTACGGCACCGGCAGCATTTCCCAAAGCGTGTCCTAAAGTTCCTCCACCGAATTGTAGTACGGAATCATCTCCAAAGATCTCGGTCAGCGGGCATATGCCAAACGTGAATACCCCGGCTTACGCGTAACACCGCATAGAAACCCAATCTTGAGTGAAATAAATACCACGGCTTCGATCTTTTCAATAAAATCATCACGTAGTAAATCAACAAAGCCCAAAGTTATGTCCCTTTCTCCTTCAAGTTTACCTACTATCGTACCAGCGTGAATATGATCTCCACCGGACATACGTAAAGCTTTAGCTAGTACACAAAAGTGCATACCATGATTCTTCCGTCTATCAATAATCACGCGTGCATTGCGCGATGGATGTGAAGAAGTAGACCATTATCTCGGCAATAATGAGCCAAGCTAGTATTTGCAAAGTGAACCCACCGTTAAGTAGTCGTGCATTACGATAGGAACTCCCAATTCTCTAGCACACATGGCCCTTTTGATCATTTCTTCACATGTACCGCAGTGAGCATTCAAGTAATGCCCTTTGATTTCACCTGTTTCACCTGTGATTTATAAATTGCTTCGGCACAAAATAAGAAACGGTCTCTCCAAATAGCATAAATGGTTGGGAGTTCACATCCTCATCATCTTTGGTAAAATCAAGCCCGCCACGTAGACATTCATAAACCGCTTCTACCGTAGTTCTTAGCGGATAACCCCAATTTAGGTTTAATAGTACATCCTAATAGGGGCGACCATACTTGTTCAATTTATCTCTTTCAACTTTGGATGCCATGAGGCGGGCCTTGGAAAGTTTTAACATAAGCGTGAGGATTCGCAGATCCTCTAGATGTAGAGCGCAGGCTTTGAACCCAAATACATTACCCACAATGGAAGTAAACATGTTAGTAATAGAACCTTCTTCAAAAAGGTCTAAAGGGTAAGCTACATAACATATATATTGATCTTCTTCTCCGAGAACGGGCTCAATGTGGTAGCATCACCCTTTGTAACGATCAAAGGCCGGTAAGCCCATCGGTCCACACGGTTGTCCATGTACCAAAGAGAAGATTCAGCAGCTATCATGGCCCCTCGCTTCCTCAAAGTGAACTCCGGGTTGAGGAGTTACTCGGAAGGCTGCCAAGATATCGGTATCTTTGACTTCATATTGAGGAGTATAATAAGTCAATTTGTACTCTTTAACACCACTTTTTGAATCCAACACTTGCTTTAGTCTCTGTTTGTGGTGACATAAGTCCTCTCCCTACAACTCATGAATTAAGAATTCTCGCAACAACAAGGTCTACTCGATATAAATGAGGAGTTAATGAAACCTTTTCAAGAAATCTTTCAAAAAATTATCAACGAATCCGAAAGGTTCCTTATTAGACCATGGTATTTGATTCGCCAAATACATCATTATTCTATATTCTTTCATATGTATGGCGCAACCCGATCCGTGTTTTTCAAGTTTCTAATTCCTTACTTTTTTTTGAATCAAAATTATAAATGCAAATGAAATAGAAATAGATAAAAAAATAATATTAATTATTAATATAATATTATAATATATTAGAAATAAAATATATAAATAAATTAATAAAATATATAAATAAATTCTAATACTAATATATATTAGAATATATATATAATAGAATAGATAAATATATAATAGAATTAATATTCTAACATCTAATATAAATTAGATATTATATATTATAAGCTCAATAATAAGAAATAAGAAATTCACCCTTGACAGTAATATATGTTGTATATGTAAATCCTAGATGTGAAAACAGCGAATTGCCCTGAAATGAAAAAAAAAAAGGGAATATAGATGGAAAAAGGGGAGAGGTTGGACGTAAAGTAAAAACAATCGATATGCTAAAATAAAATACGAAATGAAATTGAAACAAGGCTAATGAGATAGAAATAAGGAATCATAAATAGAGTTCGGGTTCGAATTCCATAGATAATATGGATGGTGTTGCCTATAATGATGGACAAATGAAAGACTCTCCCAAAATTTTTATTTATCCACTTCCTATTTTGAAAATAGGTTGGTTGAACTTAAAAATTCCTTCATTGAATAAGGAAACAATCCAATTGCATGCACTTGAATTGATGGGACCAACGAAATCGAGCGCTAACCCCATTTCTTATTGAATTAACCGATCAACCTCCCTGTCAAGATTTATTTTGTATTAGATAATTTTGGAAAAAAATTGACATATTTCACTTTATTATGAAAATAAATCCTACTACTTCTGCTCTGGAGTTTCCACGCTTGAAAAAGAAAATGCAGGGCGTATTTCTCAAATCATCACCCAAAGATCGGATGTAGCCTTTCCCGCAAGATGCCTAATATTTACAACGCCCTAGTAGTTAAGGGTCGAGATACCGCCGGTCAACAAATTAATGTAACTTGTGAGGTACAGCAATTATTAGGAAATAATCGAGTTAGAGTCAGTAGCTATGAGCGCTACTGATGGTCTAACGAGAGGAATGGAAGTGATTGACACGGAGTCGCTCTAAGTGTTCCAATCGTGGGCGACCCTAGGATTTAATTTTTAACGTGCTTGGGGAGCCCGTTGATAATTTAGGTCCTGTAGATACTGCACAACATCCCCTATTCATAAATCCGCGCCCGCTTTCATACAATTAGATACAAAAGTATCTATTTTTGAAACAGGAATTAAAGTAGTCGATCTTTTAGCTCCTTATCGTCGTGGAGGAAAAATCGGACTATTTGGGGGGGCGTCATGTCATAATATCATACATTTATGCAATATATATAAAATGGCATGCTCGATTACAGTCATACATCTCATAAGGGCATAATAGTCATTTTAGCACAAAGGGCATAATAGTTATTTCATCAATTTAGGGATATAGGTATACTTACCAACCCAACAGTAGGTCCATAGTCATCTCGGGCAACTCGTGCAACCTTAACATACAAACTGTGAAAGCGGGCCCACACGCCCGTGTGGCCCACATAGCCCAGAAATGGCCCTGGTCGTGTGAACTACACAGCCTGGCCCAATATTCTCCACACGTCTGTGCGATTTACTAGTGTAGGACCCACACGACCGATTTCAGCCCACCATGGCCCAAATCGGCCTCAGGCCATGAATACGCTCATGGCCGGCCTTAATGATCTTATGCCCACGTTTAGGCGTTCAGATTACCACACGATCAAGCGCACGCTTGTATAGCATCGACGATCACTTATTTTGGCTTTTGCCGATTTATGATTATGGCAGTGTTGTTACACACCTTGTTAATGAATATGTACAAATAGCCCACAAGTGCCAAACCCTACATTTAATCAAGGCATTCCATTAATCACTTAACAATAGGGTTAACAACCTTTCTTAATACAAAACCCAACTTATCATTAACACTTGCCTCGAGTGAACAAATATGGCTTAGCCCACTTAAACCGCTAACCAAGATTGATCACACGCTCTTTGTCGAATATTTGCATTACCAGCGTAATCCATTAATTAAGATTGCTTATACACATGACTTGAATCAACATATACTAACTTAAAGCAACACAAAACCCAAAAGTAGGGGAAGAAGCATTCGGCCAATACCAAGGAATGCAAGCCAACATACCCCAATTGAACACAATAACTACAAATAGAGTTACCTTCGGGTGATGAGGGAAAGATTTCAGTTGCTTCAATATCAAAGTAGAATCCCCTACTCCTTGAGAAGTTCCAGAAACTGAAAAGAGCCCAACAAGCAAGAAGGAGGAGATGAGAATCGGCAATGGAAGAGATTGATGAAGTAAAAGCAATGTTTGGCAACAAGGGGAGGAGGTATTCAGCTACGGAACCCTAACCGATTGAGGGAAGGAGAAGATGAAGTAATCAATCAATGAAGGTCACAAACAAAACAAGAAAACCAAGAGAGCAACTAGACAAAACTGAAAGTATTATGAGGGAAAGAGAGTGAGAGTTCGGCCAAACAATAAGATGCAAAAAAAGGGAAATTGATAGACTCAAAAGAGTTGAGAAAGACAAAAGAGGAGTATTCGGCTAAGAAGAGAAGGGAAAGAAGAGCGATAACGACCAGTAAGGGACTTGAAGAGAAGTGTAATTTCAGAACAAACCACAAAATGAAGGTACCCAAAGATGATATTTTGGCTCACAGAGAAAAAGAACCAAAAGAATGATAGGAAATGAGAGTGATTTTGCTCAGCTGAATTTTATGAGTGCCTACAGTTCAATTTCGGCACAACACCTCCTCTCCCCTCAACTCCCCACGATTTCCTTCCCAAATCTCTCCGCAAACATTCAAACTGATCACCCCTCTGTCCACACCCCATATTTCCTCCTAAAATCACTCCAACCTTCCTATCACTCAGACTTTTAATGAAACACAAACTCTAGCCGTCTAGCACAGTAAAATTTTAATCCCTCTGTGCATGCAAGGATTCGAACCTTAGTCCTCTAGCATAGATAACACGCCACTTACCCCTTAGACCAGCAGGCCCTTTCTGTCATAAAATACCCACGTTTATTTAAAAGCCTACTAACTAGAGACAGGGTTTATTCTATTAAAAAAAATTTGCCCAAGCTAAGGCTTGAACCCAAGACTTCTCAAACACTTCCCAGGACACTTAACCACTGAAGCAGACATGTATTAGTATCACTTTCTTACACAACTAAACATTTATGTGCAACCTCCTAACTGTTCCCATGCTCAAAACCTGATACTTCTAGGCCCAAAATTTGGGGCGTTACAGTCCATCAACTTAGAAAAAGCTTACTAATCACAGCTCAAAAGAGTGAATATGATGATGAATTCATGGATTACCGATTAATTCACCTAGTGTGTAACACCTCTAACCCGTATTTGTTGTTGGAATAGGGTTATGAGGTATTATCGATCAAAACATAACACATATATCATACATTTATCGTCATAAAGCATTCATTCTCATACATCATGTAATACAACCACATTGTCCTTTATAAGGACCTACAAGACCTTAAACAAGCTTTAGAAGTGATCCAGAACTAAACCAATAACATACGAAAATTTTGGGAACTTTAGAAATTTTTCATCTATACAAGGGTCACACGCCTATATGAGCAGGCCGTGTACCTCACACGGCTAGTAGACACGCTCGTGTCTTAGGTGTTGTGAAAACATGTCAAACATACTAACTTGTATCACACGGCCAAGGACATGCCCATGTGCCAAACCGTGTTAAAACTGGAGAGTATACTAACTTGGGTCACACGGCCAACCACACGCCCGTGTGTCTAGCCCGTGAGCCCTTCGAAATGACCACACACGCCTGTGTACTAGGCCGTGTGCCATTTAGGGGGTATATTGACTTATACCATACGGCCAGTCGCACGTAAATGTGTGAGATCATATGAAGCATACTGACTCCAATTCAATTTCAACACCAGGGGACACACGGCAGTGTAACCTAACCGTGTGTTCCACGCGGTTGAGACACACGCCCATGTCTCTGCCCGTGTGGACAAAAATAAGCCATTTGCAAAGCCAATTTGCCACCCTTTTTGCACATACCTAAGTAAACTTAATTGGTACCATTTTAAGTCACAAATATGCAGCCAAAGTTCATCAACCAATACATAATCATACCATATCCATCTCAACTATATTCTATGCTGAAATCCATACCATTTACCTATTCAAATACCAATAAATTTATCTTGCTTTACTAAGCATAATTCACATATATAATTCATCTAACTAAACCAATGCAAATATACATAATCATTTTAACCACATTCATTCAATATAGGTCTATTACCAACCATTAAAATAGAACCATTGCACATTCATAAAACATCATCAAGTTTATCATCTTATGCCAACACAGATGGCCAAAATACACATTCATCAAACAAACCAAATTGACACAATCCTATACATGTCATATACCAAATATAAATAACTTCAAAAGTACCAAAATAGATGATCGATAGTGAGATAAAGTCTTTAACAATTCCCGGATCCGAGCTAGCTATGAGCTTAGTAAGTTCGTATGTGAACATAAAATAATTCTCATCATTCATTAGCAATTCCAAATAGATGACATAAATTACATTAAAGTCTCAATCACTAAATAATTATGAAATTCTCAACTTTCATTAGTTCAATACTCGAATAGTTTTTCGTACATACCTATACCGATACATTTCTAATTCTCATCAATACTTTTATCAAACCAATCCAGTTTACCAATGCTTACGATATAAATTCATCGATTTTCTGATGTCATAGTCCAACTATGGTCTTACACATACATTGCCAAGGCCCTGACGTGGTCTTTCATTCACATGCCATAACCCTATTCTGGTCTTATTATTCGATTGCCATAGCCTAGCTATGGTCTTATTCGACAACTTGCCTTACTCAATCCGGACATTTCATTTAATATCTCCACATTTATCCAATAGAATAAATACTATCTCAATTTTATCCATCAAATAAATAGATACACATTTAAGTTCAATTATACGAACTTAATCAAGCTGAATTCTTTTTTTTCTTGATCTTAATCAAGCTTAATGTGTGTCGAACCCTAATTGTTCTCCCTTAGCTTCTTCCTCCTTAAATTTCGGCAATAAGAAAGATGAATGCAACAATTTTTATGTTTTGTTTTATTATAATTAACTTTAATTATAAAATTACCTATTTAACCTTAATGACAAAACATTAACATCATCATTAATGTCCATTAATGTCCACTTACACATTTAATGGCCTAATTACCATTTAAGGCCATCATATTTAAAAGCCAAAGTCATTTGACACCTTTCACTAATAGAATGCAACTTTTGCATTTTACGCAATTTAGTCATTTTTCTCAAATTGAGCAATGAAATGATAAAATTAGCTCACAAAATTTTCACATACATACAATCATGCTGTAAACATATAAAATAATATTAAAATAATTTTTTGACATTAGATTTGTGGTTCCAGAACTATTGTTTTGATTTAGCTAAAATCGGGCTGTTACAACTCTCCCCCCTTAGGGATTTTCGTCCCCAAAAATCTTACCAATGAATAGGTTAAGGTATTGTTTTCTTATAGCATCCTCAGGTTCCCATGTAGCTTCTTCAACCCTGTGTCGACGCCATAATACTTTCACTAATGCAATTTTCTTATTTCTCAACTATTTGGTCTCATGAGCTAAAATTCGAATCGGTTCTTCAGATATGACATATCAAACTAAATTTCAACCTCGGTCGGGGAAATGACATGTGAAGGGTCGAATCGATATCGTTAAAGCATCGACACATGAAACACATGATGTATTTTCTCTAACTCAGACGGTAAAGATAGTTGATATGCCACTGGCCCAACTCGCTCAATAATCTCATACGGTCCGATAAATCACGGACTCAATTCCCCTTTTCGACTGAATCACAATATCTTTTTCCAGGGCGACACTTTCAAAAACACTTTATCCCTGATCTAAAACTCAATATCTTTTCGTTTCAAATTTTTATACGATTTCTGTCGATCTGAAGCTGCTTTCAAACTATCATGAATTATTTTCAGTTTCTCTTCTGTTTCTCTGATCAAATCAACCTCGTGAATCTTATTCTCACTAAGCTTAGTCCAGTACAATGGTGTTCGACATTTATGACCGTATAGAGCTTCGTACGGCACCATTTTAATACTCGATTGGAAACTATTATTGTAAGCAAATTCAATCGGCTGTAGATACTCCCAGCTACCTTCAAACTTAAGAATACATCATCGCAACATATCCTCAAGTATCTGAATAACTCGCTCAGATTGACTATGTAACACCCCTAACCCGTATCTGTCATCGAATTAGGGTTAAAAGCATTACCATACAATCGAAACATTTAGCATTCATTTCACAAGTTTCCTAGCATCAAAGATCAACCATCAATATAGTGTCCCTTATATAGGTCGACGAGACCTTAATCATGCTTTAGAAAGAGGCCTGGACTAAACCGAGCTCATACAAAAATTTTCAAAACTTAAACAATTTTCAAAGCTGTACAGGTCACTGATACGAACTCGCCTTGGAATGATTTGAGTCGTAATAGTTGCCTAATCGATAAATTGGGTAAGTATTACGACTCAAATCATTTCAAGGCAAGTTCGTATCATTTGGTATCAGAGCTGGTTAAATTGACGTAAGAATCGTTATTTTTTATATTCCAGGGATTGTATTTTAGCAAAAAAATCAAAAAAATTCATGTACAAAAAAGAAGAAAAGAATATATATATTTTGAAGCGTTAAAAAAAATTCAAAATTTGCAAAAAAAAAGGGTTACAAAATTTAAAAAAAAAAGAAAAAAAATAAAGAAGTGAAGTTTATGAGTATACAAGGTATATTCTACCCAATATCATTTCATTCCATTCTAATACCCAAACGGCCACACCTCATCTTTTTATTTTCTAGCCAACCCTTGTCCCAACAACATTTCCAGCCCAAACCGACATCACTTTTGTAAGCCAACTCCACACCGACGACTGCTAAGTCTAAGTATTCTATTGTGAATCGAGAGAAGCAAATAGAGCAGAAAAAGGCACGAGTGTGTGGTGAGATTATTCGAGAGTGTAAAAGCCAAAATTGTGTGAATTTTTTTCTTTTTTTGAGAGAATTTGTAAGGTTCGTGTTGGCAAGCTTTTCATTTTCTGCTTAATCACTTTTCTTGTCCATCCATTCAATCATGAATCAAGAAGTGTTTTTAGAATCCGATTATCAATATTTGATGAATGAGATGTATAGAATCGTGAATTCCAAATTTGACAAGTTGCATGAACGATTGGATCGAATCGAGGAAAGAGACCAACTAAAATAAATTTCTTCAAGTCAAAAGATGGAGTCAAAGTCGTCACGGAGACACGCATCCGATGATCATTCGAGGAGAGACTCATACCAAGATTCATATTCATCAATAAAGCCGAGACAGTATGAATCAAACCACGAATTGGAAACCTTTTGAGGTTACCAACGAAAAGGTATAATTCTTCTTTAAACGCTTCAACGTATCCATATGCGGAGAAATCCTTACGAAAAAGTGAACGTGGTTCATATGCATCCAAGTATTCGCCCACGAAAGATCATTCCCAAAGAGGTTCATATCATGATTCCTATTCGATGAGGAATCCAAGGCGAAGCAAAGCAAACTTCGAGTTTGAAGCCTGTTACGATGATGAACGATAAAGTCTAAGTAATTCTTTGTATACGTAAAGGTATTCATCCACGAAGATCCAATCTTGAAAAGACAACCATATTTCATATATGGATCCTTCATATCTTCCCCAACAAGAGGTTTCTCAATTTGATTCTTTTAAGTTATCTCCCTTTTGTAATAAAATCGACAAAACATGTGAGAAAAAGTGTGAAAGAAAAAAAGAAAGTGAAAAAGAAAAGAGAAGGAAAAAGAAAAAGAGATCGAGAGTGAAAAAGAATGTGAGAAGAAAAGGAAAATTGAAAAAGAAATTGAGTCTGAAGAGAGAAAACATATTGAGAAAGAAACGAGTGTTGTCGATGAAAAAGAAATGAGAAAAAAAGATGCAAGAGAGCAAGAAAAAGTGAGAAGTGTTCCTACTAACCTACACGTGAGATTTCCCCGTGTTGTTCCTTTCAGGTTTCTAAAGATCCAAGCAAAGAATTTCGACTTCAATACCTTTCCAAGGAGAAAAGGTTTACATTGATTGAAAGAGGTAACATTCTCAACGATCCTCATTTGCCTTTGCCAAAAGGTAAGCCAAGTAAGAGTTTTGAAGTTTTTAAAACACATCAGCCTCATTCGATTGTTGACGAAAACTTTGTTAATGTTTTGGGTTTTGCAAAGCACTTGTACCATGGCACGGTTGATTATTCTTTCTTGATTAGTAATGATTTGTTTGTTTCAAGTGTTGATAACAAAAACGTTACTCATAAAGAATGTGTTGTTGATGAGTATGTTGGTGAAGTAATCATTAACCGGCAATCGCAAGGTTTGGTTATGCAAGATAATGAGTTATATAAACCTTTCTGTTTACTTGATTGTGGTGAAAATGTGTGGATGAGATTTGAAACATATGAATTTTTGAAAACATGCATGTCTAATTTGCAAATGATTTGAATGTTTGATAACTTGTTGACGTGTAAAATGCCTAGTTCATTTGATTTTGATGGTGGTTGTTTTATGCTATGGTCCAAGGGATTCGAACATAATTTGCATACTCATAACTTTAGTTTGCTTCATGTTCCTACCATGTTGACAGCCAATAAATATTCAAGTCAACGTGAAATGGTAAGTAAAAACTTCATTTTTGATCCCAGTGATTATTATTCTTTATTGTTGATCAAGGGATTTGATTCAAGGGTTTTTTTATTTTCGAGATTCTAACTGTCAAAAGCTTTGTTACTCTAGATCATTATTAATTGAAATCAAGCCTTCTGAATTTCGTGTGAATGGATGTGTAAACCATTTATCCTTATTTGATGTTTTGTCTTTAAATCTAAACACAAAGTTGTGGATTTGTGAAAAGTTGCAAATGTTAAATCAAATTTTTGGTTTTATATCGTTGTTCAAAGAATTTGAGTTGTGGACTTTTGTTGTTCAAAATTTTTAGTCACGAATGCTTCATAGTTCATGGATCAAGTTTGCTTTCAACAAAGAACAAGTTAAGATCCACTTCTATTTTTGATCCCAGCATTATTTCATTTGCTCAATTCTTGATGAGATTTTAGGAACTTCTTTTGAGCATATAAAACATCATGTTCCTAATTCCTTTCCTTATTGTGTAGGTGACAAATCGAGGTGGTACCCTCCAAAAGGGGAAGGGCGTATAAGTGACCTATTTTCTTTTCAAGAAATGTGTGATTTTCATGTTATCGGGAGCAAAAAAGTGAACTTTATCAACCGATGGTGCTGCGATGGTGAATTTTTTTTCAAATGGCCCGATTTGAAGACAAATCGTCTTCAAGAGGGAGGGAATAATACGGACCCGGTCGTATCATGGTTTGACACAACTCGACAACATCTAGCATGACCTAAATTCGAGGGGCCCAAGTGCAAGATGAAATTAATTTCAACTCAACGAGCTCAATTTTGGTTTTACCCAGCTCAATGGAGCTCAACTCAGCTTGTTTGAGCTCATTTGAACTCGTTTGAGTTCATTTTATTTTTCTAGTTCATTTGATTTTAGTTGTTGGAATAAATTAAATAAGTTAGTTAATTTAGTTAAAGTTAGCTCAAATAATTAGTTCATTTTAATGTGACAAAAATCTGGACATAATTAATTAAAGTTTTAATGTGTCTTTAGTTGGGAACATAATTTTAATGTGTCTAGTATTAGGACAAATTTAGTAGCTGCTGCTAATTAATTTGTCTTAACCGAATTAATATACAGGTATTAATGTGTTTAGTGCTATTTAATTTGTCTTTGTTTTAGCAGAATTAATGTGCAAGTGTTAGTGTGTTTCAGCTCAAACATGATGATAATATGTCTTAAGTTTGCTGCTGGTTTAATGTGTCGAATTTATGAGGTGTAACATCTCGAAATAGGGCCTAAATGGAATAGTGGTTGTGAAACCATAAATATGAGATAGAAAAGTTTATTTTGATTAACTTTTATGATTTACCGAGTGATTAGATGCATGTGTTAGAGTATTGATAAGAAATTTTATAGATTGCATATTTAATTTGCCTATTAGGGCTTATTTGCAGAAGTTGCTGTAACAGCCCAATTTATGGCCTAAACGGAACGATGGTTTTAGAACCACGAATTCAAAGTCAAAAAATTTATTCCGATTAAGTTTTAAGGTTTATTTATTGATTAAAATATTGTGTAAAAATATCGTTAAGAAATTTTACTGATAAAGTGCTTAATTGGACTTTTAGGACTAGATTGCAAAAGTTGCAAAATATGTGTTCTAATTCATAAGTCCTTGATTGAAATGGGGTTTTAAAGAGGAGGTCCTTAAATGTTAATTAGACCATTATATTTTGTTTATATTTTGTTTAGACAAAAATGGGCATGAAAAGGACAAAATTTTAAAGAAAGGCTAAGGGCATTTTAGTCATTTGGTAATTAAAAGAAACAAAAAGGGAAAATAAAGCCAAAATTTACTCATCTTTCTCATGGAGGCCGAAATTAGCATGGGGGAAGTCATGGCTAGGGTTTTCAAGCTTTCCAAGCTCAATAGTAAGTTCGTTCTAGCCCCGTTTTTCAAGTTCTTTACGTTTTTAGAATCTCGGTAACTTGATTAAGCTTATTCTAGCAATAATTTAAGCTAGGGTTCATATTTGGAAAAATACCCATAGGTGAAATGTGTTTATTTTGATGTTTTATGGTAGAATATGAAGGCTTAAATTATGTTAAACAACTTTTGCTAAGCGATTTTAAGCAAAAATGAGTAAAACGGCTTAATCGGTAAAAGTTGTTATTGTTCATAACTATGTGTTAGAGTGAGAATTTGATGTTTCCATAGAAGGGAAAAATGATCAGAATGTCATAAAACATAAGAATAACGGATGAAGTTTAATTCCCGAGCCTAGGGGAAAAAGTGTAAATATGCAAAAGTTTAGGGGCAAAATTGTAATTTTTCCAAAGTTTGAGTTAAGGACTGTTTTGAATAGTACATTAACTAAATAAGTAAAATATGATGTTTTAGATCCCGAAAAACGAGATTTGAACCTAGAATGGGAGAAAAATAAAAAATCGGGAAAGTTAGTAAAATGGCCGTTTTAGTATCGAGGTAAGTTCATATGTATAATAAGCATTAATTTATGCATGTTTCAATGTAAAATTTATATATTTACTATGATTGCCAAGGTGTTGAAAGTGAGTATAATTATGATGATTTAAATGTTCAATATTAATTCGACATGGAAATGAGAAAGTATGTAAGTTTGTACGTAAATAACTCATCGATTCTTTTTACTTTATTATATTTTGTTATCATATAGAATGTGGCTGCCTATAGAATGATTATTTGTTGTAAATTACAAATTGGAAAAAAAAACTATGAATAAATTTGTAACATATTGGAAAGTGAGGAATATCTCGGCTGAGCCTTCGGAATAGGAATGATACGAACAATCTATTGTGAGGTCACGTGTGTAGTACTAAGTGTAGGCTACTACGTGTACCGGATAATTGGTCACATGTGTAGTACTAAGTGCAGGCTATTATGCGTACCCGATAACTTCGATCACGTGTGTAGTACTAAGTACAGGCTACTACGTGTACCGGATAATTGGTCACATGTGTAGTACTATGTGCAGGCTACTATGCGTACCAGATAGCCTTGGCTACAACTGTGAAAATATGTGCAAGCAACCGAGTATCAGTTATTATTCCGAAAAGTTCAACGGGAAAAAGTAAAAATACATGTGAACATGATTATGTGATGAATAAGTGCAGATATATGTTTATGAAAAAAATTATGAGCAATGTGCTCGATATTTGAGCGAACTTCGATAAGACAAAATGGATTAAGTGAAATTATGTAAGAGTGAATTTTAGTAGTAAAACAGTGTTGGACAGCAGCAGTTGCGTGATTTTGAAAATTTACCAAAAATCATGTAAGTTGAATTAAATCTCAAATAAATTATGTAATTAAAGCTTAATGGGTCTATTTTCATATAAAAGAAATAGGCTAAGCAAAAGAGTTCTATATTATGTGATATTTGAATTTTTACGAGACAGTGTCAGAATGAATTCGAGATCCCCTGTTCTGACTTTGAAAAATCATTAAAAATTTTAAAAAAATAATTATGGGATATAATTTGTATGTTTGAAATCCTTAATGAGTATAGTTTCAAATAAAATAAACAATAACATAATATAAGTTCTTTACAAAGATAAAATTTATTTGTAGTGAAGAGTGGTCAGGGCAGTTGAGCAGTAAAACAGGGGTAACTTCAATGAATAAAATGTACTAATTGGATAGATCAAAAATTATGAAAATTTTATGGTACAAATATACATGAATCTAGTTTCAAGGAAAATTAACTTTTTGTAATTTGGAGTTCCGTATCTCCAGAAATAAATAATTTAGCTGCTGGTACTCTGCTAGACAGCTTATTTTGAACCTGTTTATAATTGTAATAGTGAAAATATGTGTGTTTGTGATGGTAATATTCCGGGAACATATTGTGACTTTGTTTAATGTATGATAATTTATTGTTTATTAATATTTACATATTTACTTACTAAGCTATAATGTTTACTCCCTTCATTTCCTTTTTCCTATAGTGTCACAGATGTTAGCTCGAGTTGGAGGTCGCCGGAGGTTAAATCACACTATCAAACTATTGATCCATATATAAAGGTTTTAAAATATTTTTAAGTCTTTGGCATGTGTGGGGACTCATTTAATTGTTATTAAGTTGCTAGGAGTTGGCCTAAAATACTGACCTATGTTATTTGAAGGTCTCTATTGTATAAAGTCATTTAATGTAGATAGTCTTGAATATGTTTGAAAAGTTTAAAATTGATGAAATTTTGTGTGTCGCTTTTAAATGATTACAAGTACTCAAGTCCAGTAATACTTCGTACCCTGTTTCAGCGTCGGATACGGGTAAGGTGTGTTACATGATTCTTAAATTGATTTCATTTTCTTCATGCTGCAGCCGAATTTATGACAACTTGAGCTTAAATTAATTTGCTTCATTAACTTGGTACAGGTACAGGTACAAGCAATGGACGGCACATTAAGTGAGGGATTAGTCCAGTTTTTTTCAAAGCTACTTTTTCGTGAACAGCAGAGGCATTAAAGGAGCTGCTAAGCATGCAAGGAACGACATTAATGGCAGTATGACCGAATTTATTGTGCTAAAACATGGCATGGATGGCATACTTAATGAGCTGATGATTTATCTCATACAAGCATCCCTTTGTGGACCTCAAAAGACAAAGCAAAGGTGCTGATTTTTTATTTCCCAAGCTGGCCGAATAGCTTCCCAAAACAAGCTTAAAAGCTTTCACACTTGCTGCATCTTCTATTCACATTGCTTGCCTTTTTGGTTATGTGTGTTCACACATAAGGAGCTATTTAAATTTGGTTTTCACACTAGTAAAACCATTGACATGCCTCAAGCTGTCCATTAAAGCTAAGGCTATTTAGTTCTAAGAAGCAGCTCATTTAAGGAGCATTTAGCACCTTTGACTGAATGTAGACAAGGTTGTTCAGCTCACTACCTTGTCCATTAATATTCAGCTAAATGGACTCCTTCTAGATGCTTTCCAATGGTGTTTCTCATGCATGGAAACTTCAAGGAAGCTTCCAAGGACGTTCAAGAAGCTTCAAGGAAGGCTCCAGCCCCAATTAGCTTTAAAATTGCCGTCCACTCCACTTCCAATTTAACCATTCGGCTAACTACTTGTTTAGGCTATAAATATGTGATGTTTTTCACTTTGTAAAGGTTACTGAATTTTAGACTTTGTCACTTTTATGAACTTAATTGTTCTAGTGAGAATTCAATTCTCTTTATTCACATTAGGACTGATCTGACTTATCGAGATTTCGTCTCGTGGCGTCAATCTTTCCTTGCTATCCTGAACTTATCACCTTTGTTGGTGTGGGGTTCAAAACTATACCAAGGTTCCTATCATTCTTGATAGTGGGTCAAGGTTCTTCGTTAATTTTTCCCAAACCAATATTACCTAAGTGCCCTTTTAAGATTCGGGTCAACCCTCTCTTATAACGTTGGTTAAATCTTGGCTTTAGCCGATTTTCCCCACCTATCATCAAGTTTCCTTTAACCTTGTTTGATCCCTTTGATAGCCATTTATCCATCCCTCTTTTAGCCTTCTTGAATCAAACCATCAACTTCCTTCCATATCCATTACGAAACTAACCATTCGAACCTATCTTCTTTGTTTTCATCCCCAATTTTGCAAACCATTCAAACTTACCTAATTTATCGATCGAGCAACTATTATGACTCAAATCATTGCGAGGCGAGTTTGTGTCAATCACACACCCGTGTGAACAGGTCGTGTGCCTTACACGGTATTAGACACGCCCATGTGTTGTCTAGGCCATGTCAAAACAAGGCATACATACTGACTTGCACACACGGCCACAAAACACGCCCGTGTGCCTTGGCCGTGGTCGAGACTGACTTGGGTCACACAGCTAGCCACACGCCCATGTGCCTTGGTCGTGCCCAAGACTGACTTAAAATCGTAGGGTACCCCAGGGGACACACGGCCGTGCAACATGACCGTATGTTACACACGGCTGAGACACACGCCCGTGTCTCTGCCCGTGTGGACAAAAATAGGCCATTTGAAAAGCCAATTTGCCACCCAATTTGGGTCAAACCTACAAGCATCATACCAAGCATATTTGCATTATACTTTCAGCCAATTTCAATACCAGAACATACACCAACCATGCCATAACATTATCAACCATCTACATGTTCATATCACATGCCAATTCATGTCATTCCATAAATCAAAAACATACCAAAACATATAATTTCATAGTCTCTAATCTTATGATCAAATCTCATGCCAAAACTTTACCAAATTTCATACTAGACAAATTCCAAAACTTACCAAACTGACCAACTCTCTTGGCCATTCAAAGTACTTCATATAAGCACAATTTGCAACACATATCATATACCAAAATCAAACCATAAGTTCAACCACAAACTATCCATATCACGTGGCATGATATAGACATTACAAAACATATCCAAATACTCCTAGCCTATACATGCCATATTTTAAAATATTCATTTTCAAAAAGGTACCAAAATATAGTTCAATAGTATGGTGACGATCCTTGACAATCCTCGAGCTCCCAATAGCTTCGATATCTATAAAATAGTTGGAAAAACACACAGAGTAAGCTTTCAAAAGCTTTGTAAGCCATATACAAATAAACTTATCATTCAAACATGTAAACATCATCAAATTTCATATACTTTATAGCCAATAATCAAAATAAACCTCTTATTCATATACATATCCATATTTTCAATCATTTGTACATATAGCATATATTTACATGCTTAGATTATGTATCATCATTTGTATATATACCTACCTTTCATTCTCAAACATAGTATACAATTCAAACATACTTGAATAGGATGCACATCTCATATAATCATTCATCTTCTCGGAATGCCCGTTGAACCGTTCGGAATCATAAGGATACGCGGATAGCTCGAAAAGCACATACAATGCCAACTTCCCAGACGTGGTCTAACATGTAACCAAATATTGATACCACTGTCCCAGATAGTGTCTTACACGAAAACAAATACGATGTCAACGTCCCAGATGTGGTCTTACACGTAAATACCAAATTGATGCAAACGTCTCAGACGTGGTCTTACACGATATCGCATATCAAAAATCCTATGTCATGACATATGTATCCTAACTATTCCTAAGGCTCGTACGAGGCTTTTCAGATGTGAAACTTTGTTGATACTTTCTCGGATAACACATATTTAGCTTAAATATTCATTCATCACAGTTCAATATCATATGAATAATAATAATTCAATTCAAACACTTTTATTTGTATATCGACTTACCTCGTACGGATTCAAATGAACAAAGTCGACTATTTAACGACTTTTGACTTTCCCCGATCTAATTTCGTTTTCTTTGGTTCTTGATCTAAACATATTCAAATTTAACTTTTTTATTCACCAAATCATTCAAATCAATCCATATACAAATAATTAGGGCATTTTACAAATTAGCCCTCACATTTTCACATTTTGACACTTTAGTTGTAACACCCCAAACCCGGCCTGGACATTATGGTAGAATCTGGCGATGTCACATTGATGTGTTTTTCGTAAAGTGAGATACTGTTTGAAAACCCGTTCCATATTTAACCTTTTCGTGATCTTAACGATGATTTTAGGATGTCTCGTTCAATTGCAAAATGTAAGTTGTTTGGAAAAAAGTTAATCATACTAAGACATAATTAATTTTTAAAATGTTATTTCTTGCGGAAACTCTTAAAAATGATTGCGTATTCGTGGTATTTTTGAAAAGCATTTATCTTTTTGAAAACCCACGTCTTACCCTACTACTAGCAATTATAAATTAAACCAAATAAAAACCCAATTTAAAGTAAAAATCCATAAATGCCTTATTACAGTAAAAATACCCAAAATAAAATTACTTATAATTTTAAAAATCAAAAAATGAAAGTATGCGCAATTGTGTGGCCACCTTTGAGTCCCTCGCAGCACCGATCCGCCTAAGACTGGGGATTACCTATACAGATAAACAAATGGGTGAGTTATCAAAACCTAGTGTGTAATCTCATACCAAATAGGCAAATAGTGCAAATATAGTCTGGGCCTAAGCCCAATTCAGTAATGGTTCAGTCTCAGTTAGGGCCTTAGCCCATTACAGTATTAGTACAGTACACTTCCTCCAATCATAATAAAACCCCACCCCATGCAACACATCATGCATCATATCATGTCGTGTCATAATATCATATATGTACTCAATATGTCTAAAATGGCATGCTTAACACAATCATACATCACATAGAGGCATAATAGTCATTTGATCAATTAGGAGGTCTAGGTAAACTTACCGACCCAACAGTAGGTCCACAGTCGTCTCGGGCAACCTGTGCAACCTTAACAATCCAACAGTAAAAATGGGCCCACGGCACATATAGCGGGCCCATGTGGGCCCACATAGCCCAAAAATGGCCTTGGCCGTATGGATTACACAGCCTAGCCCCATATTCTCCACACATCCGTGTGGTTTACCCGTGTGAGGCCCACATGTTCGTAGGGCCTACACGGCCCGTTTCGACCCAATATGGCCCAATACGATCTCAGCCATGAAATCACTCATGGCTGGCCTCAACGATCGTACGTCCATGTTTAGTCATATGCACTACCACACAAGCGAACGCATGCTCGTGTAGCGTCATCGTTCACTTATTCCGGTTATTGCCAATTTTCATAGTTGGGTTGTGTTTACACACCTTGGTTAGGAAAATGCGCGAATAGCCCACGAGCACCAAACCCTACATTTGATCAAGACACTTTATTAATCATTTGACAATAGGGTTAAACAACCCTTATTAACACTTATCCAAAATATTACTCATCACTTGCCTTGATCTATCAATTGAGGCTTGCACACTTAAACCGTCGCAAGAGATTAACTACAACCCGTAAAGATTACCTGCATTCCAACTGAACTTCTTAACTATTACCATACACGCAAGTGTTTAAACCAAGTGTACAACAACTTACCGAAAGCGTAAAACTAAGAATGGGAGACAGAAGCAACCGGCCTTCACCCAAAAGCACACGATAAAATCGAGGCGAAAGATGGAACAATCGCACCTCTAGCAGTAATCGGCAGAAAAAGGAAGACGTTAGATGGAAAATTATCACGGTAGAAAGAGAAAGACAAAGAAAGAGAACAACCGTGAGCTTGAACAGAGACGGTGACAGAAGTAGGGTTCGGCTATAAGCCAAGCATTCGATAGTCAGAAGAAAACACCACAATAACAAGGGAAAAATTCCCCAAAACCAAAAAAGTAGAGGGAGAGAGAAGAAAAAGTATTCGACCAAAGCCCAAAGTGCAAGGAGAGGGAATTATTATTATCCGAAAAAATTGCAAAAAGGGTGAGAAAGGTACTCGGCCAAAGCCAAAACTGACTTGAGAGAGGGAGAGAGATAAAGAGAATCAGTCAAAACAACAAGATGTAGAAGAGGGGGAATTGCTAGACCCAAACGAATTGAGAGAGAGGGACAGAGAGCATTTGGCCAAGGAGAAAAGGGAAAGAAGAATGAAATGGCAAGCAATGGACCCAAAATGCAAACCCAAAATTAGTAAAAATGAGAGACACGGTAAAACACCCTCGCACAAATCAGTCTCCAAAGCAAAGAAAAGAACCAAACTCTTGGCAGCAACCGAAAAAGAGTGCTAATACTCACTAAAGCCAAAATTCTTGAGTGCAACAACTCAAATTTGGCATGCCACTCCCTTTCACCTCAACTTCCCATAATTTTCTCCCTACATCACTCCTAAAATCACTCAACCAAAACCCCACTCAACTCTGCAGTATTTCAGTCAACCTCTACTACCCACACGGCAAAGGTAGCAAAATAAAACACTTCAATGCACAAAGCAGGGCTCGAACCTCATACCTCAGGTTACAGTAACATTCCACTTATCCTCTAAACCAGCAGGCTCTTCTTGACATAAAATAACCATATTTATTTAAAAGCCTACTGACTAGAGATAGGGTTTATTGAATTAAAACAAAACTTTTGCCTAAGCCAAGGCTTGAACCAAGACTTCTCAGACTCTCCCCAAGACACTTAACTAATGAAGCAGGCATGCATTTGTATAACACAAACATACAAAAACAAATACTTAGAATTTTTGGGGAGTTACAACTCTACCCCCTAAAAGAAAATTTTGGCCTCAAAATTTTACCTGATCAAAAACAGATGAGGGTATTGTTGTCGCACCGCCTCCTCAGGTTCCCACGTGGCCTCCTCAAAGCTGTGATTATGCCAAAGAACATTAACCAATGGAATAGACTTCCTCCTTAAGACTTTTACATCGCGATCTAATATCTGAACCCGTTCCTCCTCAATAGTCAGATCTGGCCTAACCTTAACCTCCTCAACTGAAATCGTATGCGTGGGATCAGAGCAGTAGCTCCTCAGCATAGAGACGTGAAACACATCGTGAATCATGTCTAACTCTAGAGGTAACTCTAACTGATAAGCAACCAGTCCCACACGTTTCAATATGCGGTAAGGCCCAATAAACCTAGGGCTTAACTTGCCCTTACGTCCAAACCTCAATACCTTCTTCCATGGCGAGACCTTGCGAAAAATGAAGTCCCCCACAGAATACTCAATCTCTTTGCGCTTCAGATCCACATACGACTTCTGTCTGTCTGATGTCGCCTTCAGTCTATCTCGAATTAATTTAACTTTATCCTCGATATCAGAAACTAGCTTAGGGCCCAGAACACGCCCTCGCCTAACTAGTCCAACATGAAGGTGTACGTCACCTACGACCATATAATGCTTCATAAGGTGCCATCTGTATGCTCAACTAATAACTATTGTTATAAGCAAACTCCGCTAGCGGCTAGTAATCCTCCCAACTGCCTCAGAAATCAATCACACAACTCCTTAACATGTCATCCAGTATCTGAATCACCCTCTCTAATTGGCCATCTATCTGATGATGGAACGCAGTACTGAAGCCCAACCTTGTACCCAAAACTTCATGCAACTTCTTTCAGAATCGAGACGTAAAGTGAGGATCCCTATCAGAAATTATCGAAATCGGTACCCCATGCAATCTCACTACCTCAAACACATACGCTTAGCTACTTTCTACAAAGAGTAATCAATACGAACTGGTATGAAATGGGTAGATTTGGTCAACCGATCCACAATGACCCATACTGAATCCTTCTTAGTAGGCATTAAGGGTAGCCCACTGACGAAGTCCATAGTCACTCTCTCCTACTTCCAAAGTGGAATTTTAACTGGCTGAAGCAACCCTGAAGGTAACTGGTATTCAGCCTTAACCTGCTAGTAAGTCAGACATTTACCCACGAAGTCGGTAACTTTACGCTTAAGACCCGGCAACCAATATAACTCACAAAGGTCTCGATACATCTTATTTCCACCAGGATGCATAGCATAAGAGCTACTACGCGCTTCTCGCAGAATAGACTGCCTCAAATCAGTATCCTTTGGTACATAGATTCTCCCACGGAAATAGAGTACCCCTTCGCTATTCAGTCCAAAATCCACAGCATCCCCACTCTTAACCTGTTGAAAATGAAGACTTAGTGACTCATCCTCCAACTGCTTATCCTTAATCCGCTTAATCCACGTCGGTCTAACATAAAGCTCGGCCAACAAACTACCATCATCAAATAAACTGAGGCGAGCAAACATCGCCCTCAAATCGGTCATAGCTCTACGACTCAGCGCATCGGCCACCACATTGGCCTTACTAGGATGGTATTCGATTGTACACTCATAGTCTTTAAGAAGCTCAATCTATTTACGCTACCTAAGATTCAGCTCCTTCTGAGTGAGGAGATATTTAAGAGTCTTGTGATCAGTGTAAATGATACACTTCTCACCGTACATATAATGCCTCCAAATTTTCAGTGTAAATACCACCGCAGCCAACTCTAAATCATGCGTCGGATAATTCACTTCATGAGTCTTAAGCTGATGAGACGCATATGCTACCACCTTACCCTTTTCCATCAACACATATCCCAAACCAACATGTGATGCATCGCTGTAGACAGTGAACTCTTTCCTAGACTCTGGTTGTATCAAGACAGGGCCCTCAGTCAGTACCTTCTTGAGCTTCTCAAAGCTCTCTTGCTGCGTATCAGTCCAGTTAAACGACACACCCTTACATAATAGCTTTGTTAAAGGTGCTACAATCAGTGAAAATCCCTCTACAAATCGTCAATAATACCCTGTCAATCCTAAAAAACTACGGATCTTAGATACAGTCTTAGACGGCTTCCAATCCAAAATAGCCTCAATCTTTCGAGGATCAACCCTAATCCCTTCAGTAGATACCACATGGCCCAGAAATGTTACCTCTCGTAACTAAAACTCACATTTATTGAACTTAGCGTACAGTTGTTTCTCCCTCAGAATCTGCAGAACCACCAGGAGATGTTTATCATGTTCATCTTCAGTCCTCAAATACACCAGGATATCGTCAATAAAAACCACTACGAACTGATCCAGATAGGGCTGGAACACTCGGTTCATCAGATCCATAAAGCTGCTGGTGCATTCGTCAGTCTAAACGGCATCACTAGGAACTCGTAATGACCATAACGAGTCCTAAATATTATCTTATACACATCAGTCTCTTTGACCTTCAGTTGATGGTACCCCCGATTGGAGATCAATATTAGAGAAAATCGAAGCTCCTCGAAACTTGTAACACCCCAAACCAGGCCTAGATGTTACGGCTGAATCTGACGATGTCACATTGAAGTATTTTTCGTAAAGAGAGATGTTGTTGAAAACACTTTCTATATTTAGCCTCTTTGTGAACTTAACAATGATTTTAGGATGTCTCGTTCATTTTCAAAAATTAATCATATTAAAATGTTATCTAGTTTTTAAAATGTTATTTCTTGCGGAAGCTCTTAAAACAGGTTGCGTATTCGTGGTGCTTTTGAAAAGCATTTATCTTTTTGAAGACCTTCGTTTTACCCTACTGCTAGCAGTTATGAATCAAATCAATTAAAAACCCAAATTAAAGTAAAAATTCATAAAGGCCTTGTTATAGTAAAAATACCCAAAATAGAATTACTTATAATTTAAAAACTAACAATGAAAGTATGCGTGGTTGTGTGGCCACCTTTGAGTCCCTCGCAGCACCGATCCACCTAAGACTGAGGATTACATATACAGATAAACAAATGGGTGAGTTACGAAAACTCAGTGTGTAATCCCATATCAAACAGTGAGTATATACAGTCTGGGCCTAAGCCCAATCCAGTGACCAATCAGTATCAATTAAGGCCTTAGCCTATTACGATGTCGATGTCGGTTTGGGTGAGCCCATCTCAAAGGATGTGATCTGATGCGATATGCAATCAAGAGATCCTACCCAACCAGCCTTTACACTCCATCTCCGTCCAACCTTGCACTCTATGTGGGGATATAATCAACCCACCCATCCCAACACTCCAAGTAGTACCGGTTGCGGCACTAAACAGTATTTGCAGCAGAGTTGCCAATACAGTACACTTCCTCCAATCATAATAAAACCCATCCCCAAGCAACATATCATGCATCATGTCATGTCGTGTCATAATATCATACGTGTATTCAATGTGTTTAAAGTGGCATGCTCAAATATAATCATATATCCCATAGGGGCATAGCAGACATTTTATCACACAGGGGCATAATAGTCATTTAATTGATTAGGGGTCCACATACACTTACCGGCCCAACAGTAGGTCCACAGTCGCCTCGGGTGACCCGTGCAACCTTAACAGTTAAATAGTGAAAATGTGCCCAAGGCCCATAATGCGGGCCCATGTGGCCCACATAGCCCAAAAATGGCCTTGGTCATGTGGGTTACACAGTCTGGCCCAATATCCTCCACACGTCTATGTGGTTTACCTGAAATGGGCCCAAATGCCCGTGGACCCACGCGGCCCAGTTCTGCCCTCAATGGCCCACAATAGCCTCGGCCCATGAAATCGTTCATGACAGCCTCGTTGACCATCCGCCCACGTTTAGTCACACGGGCTACCACATGGGTAGCCGCATGCCCATGTGGTGTCGACTAATCGTACTTTTCAGCTTTTTACCAATTTATGATAAAGGGTAGTGTTTTAACACACCTTGTTTGCAAAAATGCGCAACTAGCCCACGAGCACTCCAAACCTATATTCAATCAAGACACTCCATTAATCATTTAATAATAGGATTAAACCACCTCTCACAAAACACCTATCCAAAATATTAGTTATCATTTGCCTTGATCGACAGATTGGGCTTGCACACTTAAATCGTTTGAAGAAGACTGTTCACTAGCTCCTTAGTGCTTACCGAAAGTGTAAACCAAGCGTAGGGGAAAGAAATTATCGGCCTACAACAAAAAGAAGGCCAACAAAATAACACTTTGCCCCCAAAAATGTGCTAGATCAAATACACAAACCAATACCAAAAACTAAACTCACAATAGTTACCTTCACACGTACCAACAGGGTTTCGACACTCCACACGCCAATCAACGATCACCAGTCTATTGAGTAACTCCTACCTTCAACAAAACTCCTCTTAAAAGATATTCCAAAAAGAGAGAATAGAGTTGGCCCTAATCGAAACTTACCAAACCAACAGAAGTTTAGAGTTGAGTGCAAGAGGAAGGAAGAATCGGCCAAAAGTGAAAGAAAGAATAATGGACAGAGGGAGAAGGTTCGGCCACTAAAAGAAAGAAGAGATTGTTTGCCAGAGGGGAAGAGGAATAAAAGATAAAAAAATGGTAAGAGGGAGAAGAGAGAGTATTCGGTCAAATGCAAAAGGGAGGGCACACCAGATATGAGAGTAGAGGAAGAAAAGGGAATCAGCTAACAAGAGAAAAATAGCAGAAAGGGAGAACCAAGTCAAAAAAGTAGAAAAAGAAGATGCCCGAATGAACCCTCAACACTATTCAGCCTCCCAAAAGTTAATAGAACCAAAAATGTTGATAGAGAATGCAATGGGAAGCAAATACCCACCAAAGCCAAATTCTTGAAAAGGAATTCAATTTCAGCACCACTACTCCTCCTTTCCACAACCCACTCGTCAAAACTCTCTTCCAATCCCTTGATCCACTCCTTAAAAATCTCATCCAATCTCTCAACCATCCAATTTGAACTCCCACCAACTCTCTTGGAATTTTGGCTAAACTAGGACACTCCCATAATACTAGCAGCAAAATAAAACTCCCTATTGCGCATACCAGAACTCGATCCTTAGACCTCAGGTTACAGTAACACGCCACTTATCCCCTAGACCAGCAGGCTCTTTTTGACATAGAATACCTACATTTATTTATAAGCCTACTGACTAGAGTTAAGGGGTTATTCATTAAAATGCAAAACACACTTCCTAGAACACTTAACCACTGAAACAAATATAGATTTATGTCACTTTCTTGCACGACTAAACATTTAAGTGCAGCCTCTTAACTGTTCCCATGCTCAAGACCTAATACTTCTAGGCCCAAAATTTGGGGCGTTACAAAAATAATCAAATAGATTATCTATCCTCATTAGGGGGTACTTATTCTTAATGGTTAATTTATTCAATTATCGGTAATCGATGCACATACGCATGGATCCATCCTTTTTTTTCACAAACAAAACTGGTGCTCCCTACGGAGATATACTAGGGCGGATGAACCCATGATCTAATAACTCTTGAATCTGAGCTTTAAGCTCCACAAGCTCTTTCAGTGCCATTCTATAATGAGCAATGGACACTGGAGCTATACCAGATAGGAGCTCAATCCCAAGAAAAAGAAAGATGCTGTATGGGTTATTGTCGACAAATTAACTAAGTCATCCCACTTCGTACCAGTGCGTACTGACTACTCTCTTGAGAAATTAGCTGACTTGTATGTTTTTAAAATTGTGAGGCTTCATGGTGTACCATTGTCAATTGTCTCAGATCGAGACCCGAGATTCACCTCGAGGTTTTGGAAAAAGTTACAAGAGGCCCTAGGAACCAAGTTAAGTTTCAGTACGGCTTTTCATCCACAGACAGATGGATAATCGAAAAGAGCAATACAGATCTTAGAGGACATGCTGAGGTGCTGCGTCCTTGAATTTCAAGGAAGTTGGGAAAAATACTTACCATTGGTTGAATTCGCCTACAACAACAGCTACCAATCAAGTCTGAAAATGGCACCTTATGAGGCTTTGTACGGGTGAAAGTGTCGGACGCCCTTATATTGGACTAAATTAAAAAAGAATCAGATTCACGGGGTTGATTTAGTCAGAGAAGCTGAGGAAAAAGTTAAGGTGATTCAAGAATGCCTAAGAGCTACTTCGGATAGGTAGAAATCCTACGCGGATTTGAAACGAAAGAAGATCGAGTTTGAGGTTGGTGATAGAGTATTCTTGAAAGTTTCCCCTTGGAGGAAAGTCCTCAGATTTGGTAGAAAAGGCAAGTTGAGTCCTCGTTCCATAGGACCTTATGAAATTATCGAGAGAATAAGACCTATTGCCTACAAATTGAATTTACCGCCAGAGTTAGAAAAGATTCACGACGTGTTTCACGTGTCTATGTTACGCTGATACAGATCTAACCCTTCACACGTAATTGCGCCTACTGAAGTTGTGGTTATTCCAGATATGACTTATGGTGAAGAACCAGTCAAGATCTTAGCTTGAGAGGTTAAACAGTTAAGAAATAAGAATATACCACTTGTGAAAGTTTTGTGACATAGTCATGGGGTCGAGGAACCCACATGGTAACCCGAAGAGTCTCTAAGGGAGCAGTAGCCAAACTTATTTATCAGTAAGATTTTCGAGGACGAAAATCCCTAAGGGGGGAGAAATGTAACAGCATGATTTAGGGCCTAGTCGGAATAGTGGTCTCGGAACCACAAATCCAAAGTTATAAAATTATTTTATTATTTTTATGAGGTTATAGTATGATTTTATTAGCACATGAAAAATTTGGTGAGCTAATTTTAATGTTTTCAAGCCCGATTGCGAAAAAGACTAGATCGCATAAAAGGAAAAAGTTGCATTTTAGTACCCAAATGTGTTAAATAGCTAAAGAACTTAAATTTAGGGTCTATAAAGGGAAATTAGACCCTGGTGAATAGCCTAGCCGGCCATTGTGTGAGGGGAGACAAAATTGTCAAAGTTTGGTGATGCTTATGTCACCAATTTTGACTGGTTTCATTTTAAATAAAAGAAAAAGAAAAAAGAAGGAAAAAGCTATCATCTTTCTCCCTTCTTAGCCAAAAATATCAGTAGATATTTGGGGTTTAAGAGCTTGAAATTTTCAGTAACTTAAAGCCCTCACAAGTAAGTGATTCTCACACCCTTTGTTGATGATTTTTGCATTTTTGAAACCCTTGAAGCATGAGCTTTCAAATGAGGGTGATATCTTGCAAAATGGTTAAGAGTTTAAGACTTTTCCATGGATGTTTTTGTGATGTTTATTGAGTCTTTATGGAAGAATATGAGTCCTAGTTGGGTTATAAACAACTTTTGTGAATGGTGTTGCCATGAAAACACCTAAAGGGACTATTTTGTATAAGTTGCAAAATAGATGTTAAGTGTGTGAAATATTGAGAATTTGGGATTACTATAGTAGTAAAAAGAGTTTAGCTAGGCTTGAAATACAAATAAATTCGATAAAAATTGATTTTCGAGCATAGAGGCAAAATGGTCATTTTATCAAAGTCTAAGGGCAAAATGGTCATTTTACCAAATGTGTGAATTTATGATTGCTTAATCCTAATTAGTGACTAAATGAGTGCATATTGTCATTATAGATCAAGATTTACCAAATCTGAACCTAGACTGGGGAAAGGCTAAGCAAACCGACTAAACTGAGTAGTCAAGTACTTTTTGTAAACCGAGGTAAGTTGTATGTAAATAATATAACTACACTATTAATACTTGCTTTCATATTGCCTTTGAATTGATATTGTATGAGTTGCTAAGTTATAAGTTGAGAATGCCTAGTAATATTTGAGATAATAGAGATATCCCGTTGAAACTTTAGGATACAAATTGGATATTTGTGCCAAGGCATTGGGTGAATTGTGCGCCAGTGTAAGACATGTTTGGGACATGCTTCGGCCACATTCTGAGAGCCAGTGTAAGACCATGTCTGGGACATGGCATCGACATCCAGTCGAGGGCTAGTGTAAGACATGTCTGGGACATGCATCAGCCATACAGAGATAGCCAGTGTAAGACGTGTCTGGGACACGCCTGGGCTAAGAGTTGTGCTAGTGTAAGACATGTCTGGGACATACATCAGCACGCATATATGAGTGCCAGTGTAAGACATGTCTGGGACATGCATCGGCCTCGACGGAGATAGCTAGTGTAAGACATGTTTGGGACACGCATCGGCAATATATCCCATGTTAAAGGTTCAGAGAATATCCAGTAGTATTCAAAACGTTTCAATGGTGAGAGTTATAGATCAATCTTAATAAAGAAAGAATAATCATGTTGTGAGTGTTACAGGTACCTATATGATAAGCATGAGTAATGAGCTTAATTTGGAAAATGTGACTCGAGTAGATGACAAAGAGTAAGTTGAGTTATCTTTACATTTGAGCATGGCATCTAGCGGTGAGATTGTTGTTGTATATTTATTTATATGCAACTTACTAAGCTATATGCTTACCCTCTTTCCTTTCCCTCTCTTTCAGCGTTATTTAGCTAGCTCGAGGATCCCTTAAAGTCAGAGATATCGATCACATTATCGTCCGCAGCATTCGGTATAGTTTGATTTATATTTTTGAAGGTGGCATGTATAGGGCTAGACTAGGATGTTACATCATGAGATCTGTTTATATATTTTGGCTTAAGTCAAAAGCCCTTATTTTGTATCAAGCCTAGAATAATGGCTATTATTCATATTGATGAATGCATATGATGCCCTTTCTATGGTTGAATTAATGTCCATTGTGATGAGATAGGTATATTGAAATGATCTTGTGTAGGTTGTGCAAGATGGGTGACAAAAAGGGCTTGGGAAATAGCCCAGTTTGTCCGCACAGGTAAGACACACGGGCGTGTGTCTAGGCCTTGTGTGACACACGGTTCACGCCCACAGGTGTGTGTTATGGTCATGTGTCCCCTGTACTTTAAACTTTAAAGTCATTTTAACACACGGGCGTGTGTCCATGCCATCCCATAAAGTCAATATGTATGCTAGGGGCAAGAGACACGGCCGTGTCTCGGCCATGTGAAGGACACAGTTGCAGGGCACAGGTGTGTGCTTGGGACGTGTTGTTTTGGCAGAATGCCCAGGTTTTCAGACACAAGTTTGGGACATGGGCGTGTCCCAAGCACACGGTCCTGTGCTCTATACCCACACGGGCGTGTAGAATCTTGTTGCATAAAATTTTTCTAAGTTTTAAATGGGTTCTTGATTGGGCTTTAAACCACCTCGGATGTATGTTTTGGGTCTTGTAAGCCCATATTTGGGACAGATTTCTTGAGAAAGGAAAAGTTTTAAATTGTTTGAGGTTTCATGGCCCGGTTTTATATAGTTGATTAAGTTTTAGTCAGGTAATACCTCAAACCCCATCCTGACGTCGGATACGGGCGAGGGGTGTTACACATTTTATTGAAAGACCAAAGTTGTATTTATATAAAAAAAATTATAACAAAAAGATAGCAACAAAATTACAAAAAAAAAATCTATATTAAATTTTGAAAAGAAATCTTGTTGCAACCTTATATTTTTTACTGATTCCTAGTGTCACGGGGCTAGAACTTTAATCTCGCAAACTGTGCGACCTGAGATGATTTTTTTTTTTTTGGAAAAGATTTGGTTCAGAAATGGTTTTCTTGCACAACAAAAATAAAAATTTTGAAAATTGACCCTTTTTGTGATATTTATAGCAACAAACCCTAGACCAAAATCGTACATATGTTTTCGGATAGACGAATCCTTGTCATTCCCATATTTCAACGAAACAAACTTCTCGGCTATTCTTATGCCACAAATTGCTTCGAGTGTAGGTTCAACCAAATCGAATAAAAACATAAAGGTTCTATAAATAGTTTTCTTTTCTTTTGGGTGAAAACAAAAATTCTCTTTTCAAAATAGAAACTAACATAATTGTTATTTCAGAAAAATATATTTAATAGTTGAGAAAAAAATTCTCTCTATTTTTTGATAGAGTAATAATATCTTAAATTTGTGTCAATAGCCTTACCGGTGTCGTCTATTTATAGGGAGAGAATCTAGAACCCTTATTGAATTGTATAAGTTTATTTCAACTAGAAAAACAAAATCCTAGTTCAACTAGGATGTAGGTTGCGGAAACCCTAGTTAATAATACTATGGTTTGCTATCCCACCTTATAACATAAAAGGCTTTTGGGTTTTTTCCACATCGGGTCCAATTACAAGTACTTCTTGAGCTTTTAACCCAATGTGTTATAATTTGATCCAAACCAATATTTGTTCTTCTAGTTCCAAAAATAAACTTCAATATATTTCCAATTAAATAATTTTCTCAACCCAATTCTAATTCTGTTAAAATCATGATGACTTTACCGTAAAAGAATCTATAAGAAAATATATTTAATATTTTCGCATCCAACAGTTCATTATGAACAAATGATTTACTTCCATTTTCAAACTTCATTTAATTTGAAAAACATAAATTCATTTTTCAAGTCATTTTCATTTTCAAGAAAACCACATTCATTTCCAAATGATTCCATTTCTCCGTTATCATTTCCATTTTGGAGAAAATCATAATCATTTTCAAATGTTTCCTATTACTCTATTTCACCATTTCTATACATTTGATTCAACATGCAATTCATTTATGGTTTCAATGGGCTAGAGAAAAGACCGATTGGACATATGTAATTACGGCTCAAATGATTTATAATTAAGTTTCAGCTATTTTCTATTAATTATAAACTCATTTAGTCACGAAGTCATTTCACTATATTATCGTGATTGAGCTCTCCCAATGACATACCATTATAAAAGCATATTGATTAGTGCTCGTCTAATGACCTTGTCATAAGTGTGTTACCCTCATGGGATATCATTAATCTCTTTGGGATAATATTCCTTCTCCCAATATGATTTTATTTTATCTCATGGTAATAATTATATCTTCCTTCATGAAAAGTCAATTACTATCACATAACTCAAGTCATTCATCACAAAGACGAACAATCTATGGCCACGCTTACTTTTCATCAACAATGTAATGCCAATAAGAGGATATCACTTACCCATGTCTTGAACTATGAATTCCACTATTGTGAATGACGCTACATACTGTAGAAGTCGTTCACCCAACACACTAGCTTTCTGTTCATTATTTATTTGAACTCAAGCTTTTACTTACATCAAAGTGTACGAGCCACGTATACATAATCCATCATCCACTTAAGATTTAGGTATGCCACACTATGAACACCACAAGAGAATAAATCTAGAAACAGATTTAGGATCTATTCTTCTTGGGTCCAAGTAGCAACCCGCCCGGCGAAATCTTTGTATCTGGTTAGTGTTTATTTTGTTATGGTAATAAGTGTGGATCTGAGTAAGTAAAGTATTAGTGTTGACTAAGTATAGGATTCTGTGTATGCGTCAGCTGGTGAATTCTATGTTTTGGCAAGATTTGTGGTTTGGCAAACTCTTCTGTTGAGTATACATCACCCCAGATGTATTGGCGAATTCTTCAAGTTTGAAGTTTTATATATTTTTTATTATTTTAGTAAGACAATTTAGTTAGTCAAGTGAGAACTGGTTAGAATGAAACTAAGTTACTATAGTTGATAAGACTTAAATTATGATAAGCTCACTTAATCACGAGAATCAAGGGTGTTAGTGGAATAATTTGATTCTTCCATTAAACCTTATCTCCGTGCTTAAGTATATAAGGACAACAGTGTCTTCACTAATAATCTTTGTGTTTTCTTTGCATTCATCTATCTCCCTGATTTTCTTTGCACTTTTTGAAAAACTTAAGCTTAGAAAACTTGATTTTCTTTGCATTCATCTATCTCACTGTATTTAGCCAACTCCTACGTTTGTTTTAGCTCACTAGTAAATGTTGATGAACCCTAGGTTGTCTTCACAGTTATTTAAGTGTTTTTAGTCCTATATGTATAAATGTTAGATTAGTGTGTAAGGAAGGAAACTTCCTGCTTCTTGGTTAAGTGTTAATGTTTCTTGCATGCATGATTGGATTCAATGAAATGGTGATCTGATAAGCTTAATTGTTCATATTATAGCTTAAGACGTTATTGAAGGTCCACGTGACAAAGGCAAAGGTCCTACTGTATAGACTTTGTTGTATCTCTAGTGAGTTCCTTCTTACTTCCATCCATTGTATTAATTCTTTGTTTTCTAGTTCATGTAAGGTAAGTACTCATACTCTAAAAAAAAAATGAGTGAATGTGATTAAGGGTTGTCAAAAGTTTTCAGTTTGAGTATGTTATATCTATGATAAGGTGTAATAATCATTCTTCATGTTTAAGCCACTACCTTCTACTTCTAATAAGAATGATACAATATTGACTGATTTATAGAAATGATGTTAAGGAGATATATTCATGGTGCAACCTTCGATAGAATGAACATCGAAATGGTAGATCATGATACATAAAAATTATTGTATAGCCTCTGGTAAGGCAATTATATGTTGCGAACTAGATTGACAAATCACGATGAACTATATAAAGCTAAATGAATATGATATATGGAATAAATGGGGAAAATAAATATGACTATGAATTTGGGTACATGGCTAACATGAAGAAGGTTTGTCTATGTTGGGCTATATTGGGATACTGTATTCGCCAATGGTTAAGTGAACTTGCTTATTGTCTGTCCGAGTATTGTACTCGCCATCTGGGTAACTATACGATTGTGCCTAAACCTTTGAAAGGTTTTGCTTGAAGAATAAAAAATTATTTTAAATGTTTTCTCCTAAAACTCACTAAGTTCTTTGAACTTACCCAGTTATCTCTTATTGTCAAGTTTACTGTTGGACTACACTAGAGGACATCTATTGTTGTGAGAAATATGTTTATTTGTACTATGCATGACATGTGGGAGTGATGTCTAATTGTATTTTTGAAAGAAGTTTGTATATAAAACTTATGTTTAACAAACTATGTCTTTAATGAAGGTTCATTTAAGTTGGAATGGTTTTAAAGTGTATATTTTTCTTAATGAGTGTTTTGTTATTATAACTTGAACGTCATTTGGCTTATACTTTACTTCTTTCATCATTTAAAATATTATTTAAAACTACAGTTTTACAAGGTTTACACTAGAAATAATTTTAAAGCTAAATGGCTTCTATGTAGTGACACGAGAGACTTGAATCCTCCTAAAGGATCGAGTTTAGCGTGTTATAGTCCATTTCGATGTACAGTCAATTTACTTAGTTACATCTATGTCTCTATCTTTTGAGTGTCATCCGCTCCGATGCCTAAGACAAAGCATTTCCCCGATTGGACTTGATACATGGCATATTAGTCTTTCATTCGATTTGCTCATTTCTGATTACACTAAAAACATGTTTAGGTTCATATACTAATATAAGTTGTCTTTTTGTATTACAATCTGACTAGGTAATAGTGCTTAGTATTAGTTTAAACATTAGAAAACCAATGAGAAACATTTGCATTTTGTTTTGCATACAAAATCAGGCATTTTTATCAAAATAACCCTTTAATTTTAATTAAGTACCAAAATGACCCACTTTTTTAATTAAACACCAAAATGACCTGAAATCTATAGTAAAAGTTAGTAGAGCCAAATTATATGGCGCCATCAACTTGCCACGTCAGTAGGGAGCATAAAAATTTATTTTTTTGGTGGAGTCATGTAGAATGGCGCCACCTGTATAAATACCAAAGAAATACTGAAATTTTTGAAAACATGGGAGGACTTCAAAAAAATTAACCATTTTTCTGGTGGAGCCAAATTAAATGGCACCACCAGATTCTGCCATGTCAGTCCCTTTTTTTTTTTTTTTTACTTTTTGACTTTTCTTTTGTCTTTTTCTCTTTATTTATTTTATTTATTTATTTATTTTATTTATTATTATTAATTTTAAAAATTTTGAAATATATATTTGAAATATTTTATTAATATATTTTTTGAAATTACTTTTTTAAATTTTAAATATTATTTTTTTAATATTTAAATATTTTAAAATTTCAAATTTATTAATAGTTTTATAATAATTTAAATATTATTTAATTTGTTTTATAATATTTTAAATTATGATTATTAAATTATTTTTAAAGATTTTCAAATCATTTTTAAAATTCTATTTAAAAGTTAAAAATAATATTTTATTTTGAAAAGTGAAATTTAAATTAATAAAAAAATTAAAAAATATTTTTTATTTTCTAGAAATACTGTAAATTTTAGAAAAATGGGGGACTTAAAAATAATTTTCATTTTTTGGTGGAGCCAACTTAAAAGGCACCACCAGACTTCACCACACCATCTTTCACTTCTTCTTTTTTTTACTTATTTATTTTTTTTTAAATTTTTTATTATCTTTTGTCTTTTTCTTTAAATTTTTTTAAGTTTTATATTTTTTCTTATTTTATTTTGTTTATTTATTTATTTATTTATTGTTATTAATTTTAAAAATTTTAAAATGTATATTTGAAATGTTTTATAATATATATATTTTTTAAATTTTAAATATTATTTTAAATTATTTTTTAAATTTTGAATATTATTTTTTTAAACATTAAATATATATTTTTAAAATTTGGTTTTTTTTACTTTTTTTTTAACTTTTATCATTCCTCTGACATTTTTTTATTTTTTTCTTTATCTTTATTTATTTATTTATTTATTTTTATTTTTATTTTATTTTATTTTATTATTATTAATTTTAAAAAGCTTGAAATGTATATTTGAAATGTTTTATAATATATATTTTTTAAATTTTAAATATATATATTTGAAATTATTTTATAAATTTTAAATATTATTTTTAAATCATTTTTAAAAATTTAAAAATTATTTTTAAATATTAAATATATTTTTAATAATATAAAACATTTAAATATTTTAAAGATATGACTTATCAAATTTATTATTAGTTTTATAATATTTTAAATGTATATTTTAATTTGTTTTATAATTTTATAACTATGATTTTTAAATTATTTTAAATTATGGTTTTGAAATTATTTAAAATATATTATTTTTAAAGATATGACATTTCAAATTTATTATTTGTTTTATAATATTTTAAATTTTTTAAAATTTTAAATATAATTTTTTATAAATTATTAATTTTAAAATTAATTTTAAAGATATTCAAACGTTTTTTAAATTAAATTTAAAATTGTAAGAATTAATATTTTATTTGGTGGAGCCATTTAGAATGGCTCCATCACTTTATAGTGTACTTTTTTATATTTTTTTAATATTATAATATAATATTTAATATTTTATTTTGGTGGAGCCATTCTTTATGGCTCCACCTCTCGGTTCTCTACCATATATAGAATGTTGAAATTATTGTGTTCATTAGGAGAGTTAAAAAAATCTATTCAAGATGAATAATGAGGTGTTTTTGGTGTATGTTATTTTTTATGGTGAAATTATAGAAGGTGATGTTGGTTGTATATTTCAAGGTCGGCAAAGAGTTGGTTTGCGATTCAAAAAAAAATGTGGAGCTAGTAGAAATGAAAAGGAAGATCAATGCGAAAATAGTTATTCGTTGTGGAAGGGCGATGTCCAAATTATTTTACAAGTTTCCAGTCTCTACAGATCCGTTCAAATTTTGTGAGATGCAGCTGTTAGATGATGAAGACTTAGGCACTATGATGGAAATATGGTGGCCGACTGGGAGTGAGAACCCACAACCAGTTGAATTATTTACCGAGTTAGAAGACTTAGAGCCTGTTGTGAATGTTAGTCCAGTAAGTTAACATCACGAATTTGACTTTGATCTTAATGTTGGATGGACAGACCAATTAGAATATGAAGGGACATCATAGATGCCCAAAAATTCTAATTATGGTGGGAGTTCGTATAACAACCCTACCCCCGGTCCCCGTTTACAAATACATCTAGAGGTGATAATAAGCACAGAGGCAAATATCAGAGAAATGACCAATAATGGTGAAGATTCTGATCAAGACGTTGAAGATTTTAGTGACCCCGATGTTGATGAGGTCCCGGACGATATCAATGATGAAGGCCCAGAAGAGGTTGAAGATGTTCATGGCCCTTCATTTAGTAACCCAAGTCGTGGCATTATTTTACAAAATGAACCTGGGGGCGACATGTTGAACGTAGATCCAAATGCAACGCATGCACCCGATTTTCCTGAGTACGTTGATATAGTATCTGCTCATAGATTGGTGATAAATTCACAGTTCGAGGAGTTATTCGTTGGGCAACAGTTTGAGAACAAGGCAGACTGTGTGTTTGCCATCAAACAATACAGTATGAAGTTGTCGATTGATTACAAGGTTGTCAAATCTACACCTACATTATATGTTGGGGAATGTTGGAGAGCCGGCGATAGGTGTGGTTGGCGAGTTTGAGCTGCATTTATACAGAGGACTCAACAGTGGCAAATACGAAAATTAGAAGGGTGTCATACATGTAGTGTCGCACGTATGTCTCAAGACCACCAGAAATTGGATGCCAAAAGTATTTGCAACTGCATCATGCCACTAGTGAAAGATAATCCAATCATTCCTGTGTCAACATTGATTGCAGACATGCAAGCTCTATTTCAGTACAGAGTTTCGTATAGGAAAGTATGGTTGGCGAAACAAATGGCTATGCAACAATTGTATGGCGACTGGGATGAGTCATACAATGAACTTCAGGGTTGGATTTCAGTGATGGTGGAGTACATCCCAGGAACTATCGTGGACTTGTAAACGTTGCCTTATAGAGGCCCTAATGGACAATTGGAACTAGGGAAAAGAGTTTTTCGTCGACTGTTCTGGACTTTCGATCCATGTGTTAGAGCCTTCCCCCACTGCAAACCACTAGTGCAAGCTGATGGAACATGGCTTTATGGAAAATACACGCAGATACTTCTGATTGCGGTTGCACAAGACGGTAACGGAAATGTACTGCCAATCACTTTTGCCATCGTGGAGTCTGAGAACTCTGAATCGTAGGCATATTTCATTCAGAAATTACGGAGACATGTTGTCAGGGAAGACAACATTTGCATTATCTCCGACAGATCGAATGGTCTTGTTACTGCGATTCGACAATCTAAGGTTCCATGGAGGTCCGTCTATTGTATTCGTCACATCGTGGTCAACTTCCACAATCAGTACAAGAACAAAGATTAGCGCAAACGAATTGTGAACATAGGTAAAAATATCGTATTTAAATTCATATTTGTAATTATTTTGAGTCCATTTCCCAAATCAAATTGTAACATAACATAAAATTGGAATACATACGTAGGATACGAGCTGGAAGTACACCGTTTTAGACATAAGTTGGCGAGGTTAGAGACTGATATGGCTGGGTCCAATCCTCCTTTCAGACAATGGTTAGGTAGCGTGGAGCTGTGGCAGTGGGCTCAATGTTTTGACGAGGGGTACCAGTATGGTCAAATGACAACTAACCTCGTTGAGGCCATTAACTCTATCTTGAGGCGTTTGCGTCACTTGCCAATTTTAGTAGTTTTTTTAGCCACATTTTATAGGCTAGCAACTTTAATGCCAAAAATGGGGTTGAAACAAGCAAAACAGTTAAAGGCAGGACATGTGTACGTCGAAAAAATTAGGGATGCCATGAAAGAGAAGACTGAGAGGGCTAGGTTGATGAATGCAGAACTATATTCCCGAAATTTGGAAACTTTTTGAGTGACAGAGTATATCGGTCACTGGTCGAGGGTCCCGCCACGATCTTACGGAGTTAATCTCCGAAACAGGCGATGTGAGTGCGGGATGTTCCAAACACTATGTTATCTGTGTGCGCATGTGTTTGCAGTGTGTGCTACCTATAGTTTGAATGCTAAACAATATATCGACGATGTGTACACACTTGAACATACGTTGCATATTTGGGGTAATGAGTTCCCCGTATTAAAGGATGAATCAACATGGGAAGTGCAACCGCCTGCGTTCGAGATGTTGCCAGATCAGCCACTACGTAGGAGAATCAAAGGTAGACCGACAACAACGAGGATCTGGAACGACATGGATATAAGAGAACAAGTCAATTCAAAACGTTGCACCATATGTAGAACAGTTGGCCACAATCGGAACAAATGTCCCCATAGAAATGTCTACACTAGTCAATCTTCACAGTCTGAAAGAAATTAAATGTTGTACCTGATGTTTGCATTTTATGATCTCTTAGAAATAAATTTTGTATTATTTAGTGTTAAGTTTTTACTTAAAATTAACAGTTGCATGCAACACCCCCTTACCCGAGACTGTCGCCGGAGTCGAGCTTGAGGCGTTAACAGACTTAATTTATCACTTAAACAATTTCAAACAATTTATTTCACCTTTCGTAATAAACTACTCATCTGTGTCATAGTCGCTAAAAACATCATATCTCGAGTTACGAAACTCAAAATTTAAATCTGTAAATTTTCCTTGAAACTAGACTCATATATCTATATACTAATTTGTTTCCAGAATTTTTGGTCAGGCCAATTAGTATAGTTTATTAGTTAAATTTTCCCCTGTTTCAGTGTTCAACTACTTTGACCTCTATTCACTACGAATCACTTATCTCTCTATAGAGAATCCAGATGACTATGCCATTTATTTTTCTTAAAAGTAGACTCAATAATAAATACCTACATATAAATTATGACTCGTAATTATTTTTTTACAATTTTTATTGAATTTCTAAAGTCAGAACAGGGGATCCAAAAATTTCTCTGACCCAGTTCCACCAAAACTCAAATATCTTATAAAATACAACTCATTTACCTGTTATGATTCTTCCATATGAAAATAGGCTCGATAAGCTTCAATTTCATATTTTATTAACCATTTAATTCTATCTCTACTATTTTTAGTGATTTTTCAAACTCACGTTATTGCTGCTGTATGATACTATTTTGTAACTTATTCAATTTAGTCCCTAATTTCAAATTAAGCACTTTATGCATAGAATTTCTTCACGAAATTTTCACACAATCATGCAATCATATAAAAAAAGACTAATATATAAGTTGTGGAACCCTAAACGAATACAAGAAATATTACATAACACTTGAAATTTACATAACTTAAAATTGGAAAGAACCCGGAGTGGTATCGTCGTTCGGGGTATCGCAATTCACGGGCCTTCATTGATGGGGTGGACGTTGGGGTGTACTGTACACATCAGGAAGATCGGTAGTTGGATCGAACGTGGCCTGAGGCGGGGTGGAGTACATGTTATTACCAAACATATCAAATGATATCGGTGGTTGCTCTAGGTGAAATGAACCTGAACCGCCTATGTCTGGGTGATATGAACTTGAACCACCTATGTTGGGTGATATGAACTTGAACCAGCAATGTCCGAGTGATATGAACTGCTCTGCGACTCATCACAAAAAGCGTCAACCCATTGGTCCGATGTGTTCAAATGTTGGTCCTCCGAGTTGGTCTCCGCCATATGTTGATCCTCTAGCTCCCCCATAGGTTGATTTCCACGTCTGTAGCCATGACCCGGTATTATCATAAGTTGTCCACCATATAAATAAACACGCCATCGACTCATGTACCACTGTATATATTCAGTCGAGGGACTAAAGTCAAACATGCACGAGTGCATCTCAGGTTGCTTGTCGTACCGGGCATTCCATAGTGCTACAAAATATTGATGTTCCACGCTCCAATCTGTTGTATGTTTCCCCCTCATGGTCTTACCGTGGACTTCATTAAATTATCCTGGCTTGACCGGCATAAATTGTCTACACCTAAATTGTCGCATAACTCGATCACCATTGTACCACTCAACGGTTGAAAAGCTGAGCACCGGTGTGTTAATGCACCACATATGGACTTCAATATGAACCCACTGAGGAATAATGGTTGCAATGTTCAGTGCAGAATACGGCATCCACAAGAACTACACAATATAACATAATGAGTCAAGTCACATCACATACTGCGAGTGGATAAGTTAAATCAACGTTACTTAAACCATATAAATATATATTACTTTCTCTTCGGCATACGCCTCTATCATTTGGCGGTAATGATTAATGTTTGGCTCGCACCAATTCCCGGAGACGTGGCCCATCTGAAATCGAAACAAACACGTTATGTTAAACCCACAATTATGAGTCATTAAATGTTAAGTATAATTTTGTTTTTACCTATTTATAAGTGGCCACGAATATGGTTGGTGCCTAACAGCCGCTAGAAACGACATCCTGTATAAAGCCCAAGATTGTAGCAGAACCAAACAACTAGCCATGTTACTAGCACCATGTTTTGTTGCTCAGCAAAGCTCATAGTACAATACGGCCAGCACTGCCGATCCCCAACTGTAACTACCAACATGAGAAAAATCCTCCAATAGAGGCAAGTACTTTAAGTGGACCCTATTAGACGTGTTGTTTGGCATAAGTACCCCTTCAATCAACTACATAATATAGGCTCGCGCAACACACATCACCTCGTACTCAGTGGCAGTGCTTGATAACTCCTTCAAAATTAGCTCTCAACTATGTCAATGTCAAGCATGTGAAATTCCTTTCCCCATCATTAGGGGACCGTCCAAGCAATCTGTGGCATAGTACTAAAGGTTCCAACAGATTGCTTCGACCTGTGACCATAGCACCGCCAACTCGTAACCCAAGTTGCATAGCGACGTCTTCTAATATGATAGTGTACTCCCCGCACGGCATAATGAAGGTGTGGATCTCCGTACACCACCGCTCAACCAAAGCAGATATTAAGTTCGCCCTCAGGTCAAACCTCCGGATCAATGCAACGTCCCCAAATCCCGCCATCTGTAAGTATGGCATGATTCGATCGTCCGGATCGTACTTGGGAAAATGAAACCGCAACCTCAAAACCCGATAACCATCTTGTATGGTAAATTTTTTATAAAAATATGATAAATCAATTATCTATATAATTTAAACATAAAATTATATATTGAAGACTAAAATTGAAAGGTTGAGAAAACAAAAACATCACACTTATACTATACCAACGTAGCCATTCTAAATATTTTTTATTTAAGTTAAATTAAATAAGTAATAATATATTAATAATAGAATGAAGATTTGTCATAAAATATTAATCATAGTTAAGCATTAAAACTATATAACAACAAAAATTACATGAAATTAATAATAATATCCTAAGAAACTATAGGTTGTATGGGTAAATATAAAAATAAAAAAAAAACTTATTTTTATTAAATTGATATCTATAATAATATATAGAGTTTTACATATAATATAAATTAGGTATATTCAAACTTGAAAATTTATCTTACATACAAGAACTTTTATCTTACGTATAATATATAGACTTATTTTTTTTAATATGTTCAAAGTTTTAATATTTTTAAATATATTCAGTTATTAAAAATTTAAAATTGGTTATACTCATCATTTTCTTTTAACATATTTAAAAATTTAATATATTTAATTTTTTTTACGTTTTTTAAAATTTTATATATATTATAAAACCATTTTCTCTTATATTTTTAAAAAATATATTGAATATATTATAATTTTAACATTGGTTATACTTAACATTTTTAATATATTTAATTTTTTTAAAAATATATTAAATATTTTAAAATTTTAAAATTGGCTATACATAACATTTTTTAATATATTTAATTTCTTTAAGTTTTTAAACATTTTAAATCTATTAAGAAAATCATTTTTTCTTTATCTATTAAAAATATATATTAAGTACATAAATTTATGAATGTGTACTAAAATTAAAAAATTAATATATAAATTTATAAATGTGTACTAAAATTTAAAAATTATAACCAACACATACAGATTAATTTCATGCAAGAAAATAGTTAAAAAGGAATAATAAGGAGTAAATAGAGATCACATTCATGAATCAAAACACGTTGAGCAAAGTACTGCTTAGCAAGAAAAAAAAGAGAAACTAAAACGATTTTTTTATTTAATTCATAATTAATTTTACTGTTTCGTCGATCCTCAATGAAGTATGACCCGCATCTCCAGAAGACATTTTGATATCTGCATAACATAAAAAAACATAAATACAATATAAATAATTATTATATTACAATAACTATAAAATATAAAAAAAATTAACTAACTTAACCCTCTTTTTTTTTCTTTTCTTTCATCTGAAGGGGGGACCAAACCCCCCTTATATAAGATTAATTTTTTTATTTAATATTTAATTTTATGTGTTGTCACATCACTAATATGAGGTGATTTTATAATATATAGTTTTAACTTTTAATTTAAATTTTTACTTTTTAATATATATATATATTTTTAAATAAATTTATTTTTTAACAAATAAATCTTTTTTTAACAAATATTTTTTACTTCCTAATTAATTCAAATTTCACTTTTTAAATTAAAATATTATTTTTGAACTTTTAAATAGAATTTAAAAAATGGTTTGAATATCTTGGCTTTTTTATAAAAATAACACAAAAAATTTAATTCATTATCAAAATAATTGATTTTTTAATTAAACACGAAAGTGACTTGAAATCTACAGTAAAAGTTGGTGGAGCCAAATTAAAAAAACGGGTCATTTTGATAATTAATTAAATTTTTTTGGGTTATTTTTATTAAAAAGCCGAATATCTTTAAAAATAATTTAAAAATCATAATCTAAAATATTATAAAACAAATTAAATAATATTTAAATTATTATAAAACTAATAATAAATTTGAAAGTTTAAAATATTTAAATATTAAAAAAATAATATTTAAAATTTTAAAAAGTAATTTCAAAATATATATTAATAAAATATTTCAAATATATATTTCAAAATTTTTAAAGTTAATAATAATAAATAAAATAAAATAAATAAAGACAAAAAGACAAAAGAAAAGTAAAAAAGTAAAAAAAAAGGACTGACATGGCAGAATCTGGTGGCGCCATTTAATTTGGCTCCACCAGAAAAATGGTTAATTTTTTTGAAGTCCTCCCGTGTTTTCAAAAATTTCAATATTTTCCTGGTATTTATACAGGTGGCGCCATTCTATATAGCTCCACCAAAAAATTAATTTTTTATGCTCCCTGCTGACGTAACAAGTTGGTAGCGCCATATAATTTAGCTCCACCAACTTAGATTTTAGGTCATTTTGGTGTTTAATTAAAAAAGTGGGTCATTTTGGTACTTAATTAAAATTAAAGGGTTATTTTGATAAAAAAAAAAAAAGGCCTACAAAATCAATATGAAGACAATCATAGAAAGTATTATGTAATTCATGAATAATTTTACTAACCAATTTGTTCAAAAATACTACACTTGGGGAACCAGATCCAACATTCTTTACTTTGAATCTGCCTAAGTCAACCTAACTCTCGCAGTAGTTAGAATTCTCACAAAAATTCTCTAAGTCACCAAAATATAGCAAAAGAAAACTCGAAAGAAAAGAGCAATGAAGAACAGAAAAGCCAAAGGAAAACAATACACACTAAGTGCTTGAGTAAATGCTTTCAAATGTATTCACAACTATGAATGGAATGATTACAAATGTACGAGAATGCCTTTATTTATAGTTAAGCTCCCCAAAACTAACGATACAGATTGAATTACACTAATGGTCAAGATTAGAGCCTATCTACAATTGAGAGTCCTAAGAGATTTAAACTTTATACAATCTTATCCCTTTAGGATTTACACTATTTACCCTGGTAACTCTAGTTTTACTAAAGTGTTTCACTAAGCCACCAAGGTTTCAAGTAGATGGGCTTCTTTGTGAGTTCCACAAGTGGGGCCAATTCAATTAGGTTAAATGAGCCTCATTTCATCAATTGACCTCAATGGGACACCCTTTGCGCAATCATCACATACTTTGATCTACAACCCCGTGGCATTCTCCCTCACCCATTCTAGTGATGCCATTGTCGCGTCATTAGGATGAAACTGGTTTGACTCGTTTCAGAACGGTCTCGATGTCTTGACTAATTCCCAACTAGTCCCTCTGTCGGGTAGTTTCACCTCTCGGAACATTTTCCTTAGCTTATGCCTCTAACATCACTTAACTCGACCCGTTTCTCTCTTTTGTACATCTCGATTGGAAAAGACCACTTCTTTTACTTTCCCATATTGTGACTTGTCTCGATCGGGATCCCCTTGATCTACACAATTAAGATTCAACACACTCACATTGAACATCGGGTTAACTGATGGTCGCTAAAATAACTAAAAATTTGACTAAGACAAGCGCACCTATCGAAGAGTAGTATAGTTATGGTGAGGCCGGAAATATCGTATCCACAAGGACTAAGAGTACTAGTAATTACTATCTTATTATTATCTAGCCTAAGACTTAAGAGAGGTTTTAAACTAAGACTAATTATCTAATTAACTAAGATTACGACAGAGATAAAAGTTGAAAAATACTATTAGAAACCGATGGAGAAGACAATACCTAAGGAAGAATTCACCTAGACTTCACTTATTACTTTTGAATTAGACAATTTATTCACTTGACTTAATCCGTAAAAATCCCTAATTTATGTTAATATCCCTCTCGAGATTAAAAACAACTGACTCTAGGTTGATTAATTGAAATCTCTTTCTAATCAAAACCTCTATTGTCGCATTAACTCGATCTATGGATTCCCTTATTAGATTTGACTCTAATCTGGCAAATTTATGTCGTCCTATCTCTAAGATTACATGTAACTCCACTTAATTATGGAACATCTACTCTTAAACAGGGACTTTTGCTCCACTGAATAAGCATATCAAACCTGAATTAATATCCTGGAATATTAAAGCAAGGATTAAAACTCACAATTAAGAATAAGAATAAGTATTTATCATATAATTCAAATAGTAATAAGATCCATCTTAGGTTTTATCTCTCTTAGGTATCTAGGGAGTTTAGTTCATAATAATGGAAAACATCTTAAAATTGGGAAAACAACAAAATATAAAGAAACCCAAAGAACTTCTAAGGAAATTGAATGGAGATCTTCAGTCTTGAAGTAGATCTTGCTTCCTAGCTGATTCTGATGGCTGTCCTTGAGTATTTTCTACCTTCTACCCTCTTTGTCCCTCTTTAGTCCTCTTCTAGGGTGTTTAAATAGACTTTGGAATGCCCAATATAGCTCAAAATTAGCCTTTTTCGAATAGAATTAGACTTGGGTTCGACAAGGACACGGCCGTGTGCCAGACCCGTGTGAGGATGCTTAGGTCGTGTGCAATTCTGACTTGGTTTAATGTTGACACGGCCATGACACACGAGCGTGTAGTTTACCCGTGTGTCACACACGATCGTGTGGATTACCCGTGTAGAAGTGCCTAGGCCGTGTAAAACACTGAATTAGGCCCATTTTATCCATTTCTGGCCCATTTCTTGCTCTTTTCGCCTTCTTATGCTCACCTAAATATAAAACATGAATTTAAAGGATTAGGAGCATCAAATTCACTAAAGCTTGTGATAAATTATCCAAAAATAAGACAAGTATGGGATAAAAATATGAATATATTATGGTTTATCATTAACCTTGAGTCTCACTGCTAAGTCTGGCTTGTAAACCCCTTGGCCTACCCACTTTAGAACTCTGAAAGGGCCCCTATGCCATTGTTAAGCCAACAAATAAGAATGAGAAACACTACCAAAGCGTTTGAGATGTACCTCACTCGTTGCATTTACTTGTTTCAGCTGCCCAGTTTGCATCGCCACTTTTCCCCTAAAGTTTGATGCGCAACCCACACTTCCCTTAAGGGTAGCCCCACTAATAACTGAACAAGCTTCATATCAATTTGTTGCCCCTCTATAATTTTCAATGGGGTTTTCATAGCACTAATCCAATCTACCAAGTCAATGTCCTTTCTCTCATGAACATCCTCAGCTAGTTGGATTGTCAATAATGCCTTTGTCTTTCATGTCTTAACTCCCTAGCACAATGCATTATTATTTTTGAGTATCCAATATACATATACAGTCAGCAAAAGGAACCAAAAGAGCATTAATCTCTTCAAGGAAATTTAAACCATGAACAAAGTCTAAATCATCCAAGTGAATTACCTCGAAGTCTTTCTTGCCTTTTCATTGATCGATCTTTAGCTCAACTCCTTGTGCTACCCCTACAGTTAGAACTTCTGTAAAATTAACAGTTTTGATATTCTTAGTTGATTCACTAACTAAGAGACCAAGTTTACCCACGACTTTTTTTATATGAATAGGCCTAATGCCCCCGTATCAATAAGATAACTCTGCCTCTTGCCTGCGATGTTAATGTCCATATACATCAACCTTTTCTTTTTGCGATCCATCTTCACTTTTGTAGAATTGAGTATCATTGGCCGAAGCTTCAAGGCCTCACCTTTTGGCTCCTCTTCCACTTCTTTACTGATCACTGAAGTCTTAGATCATTCTGGGCAGTCTCGCATCCTATGCAGACCACAACACAAGAAGTACTTTACTAGCTTCTCCTTACTCTCTTTATCCCTGTTAGCTTTAATCCCACGTACAATCGTACCAAGTCTCATTGGTGCTTTTTTTAGCTCATCATTCTCTTTGATGGTAGAAAACACAGACCATTTCGGATAATCCCTTACCATGTGCGAACCTTCACAAAGAAAGCATTTTAATGGCCCTTCGATTTACTATTGGGCTTCATCTTCCTATTTTGTGGTTTCTCATTGCCAACACTATCATTGCAATTCTTAACTTGTCCTTCTTTATCTTCCTTACCATTGGCCTTCTTCTTGGGCTTGGAAAACTCAAACTTGTCTTTCCTCGGAACAAGCTAGATTAAGGACTCTACCATGATCATAGCTTTGGATAGTTCTTGGACCCTTCAATATTCCAATTCCCGCTTAACCTACAGCTTTAACCCATCCATGAAATAGAAGAATGCCTCCTTCTCGCTCAGATCTATAATTTGAAGCATCAATTCACTAAACTCCTTCACACACTCTCGAATTGTACCTTAATGTGAAAACCAATGCAACTCAGCCCGTGCCTCTTTCTTGACATATTGAGGGTAAAAATGCTCCTTAAACTCTTTCTGGAACTTCTCTCAATTCCCAATTTTGGTTTGACCACGTATTTCACCTATGGACCTATGCCACCACTATAAAAGAGAAAAACCAGTAAAATATCAAGCAACAGTATTCACCTTAGCATCATCATCCTTGATGCTCATGACACGGAAGTATTGCTCCATTTTTCACAAGAAGTTGTCCACTTCCCTCGCAGAAATTTCCCCCTTAAACTTCTTCGGTTTGAGGACATCAATCTCTTTATTCAGTGTTACACTCAACACCCCTTTACCCACGATGGTTTGACATAAAACAATCTCACCCTCGAGCTTTTCAATTGTTGTTCTCAAAGCCCTTGTCGTGGCCTCAGTTTCATCCTTCAAAGCCATCACTGTGGCTTCGTTTTCTTCCTTCATAATTGTCATCTCAGATTAAAGAGCACCATTCTTTTTTTTCAACTTGCCTGCATCAATATTAAGGAGCACTTGCAATGCATCCATATTCAAATTAAGGGTCTCTGTCACATATTCCTTGAACTGCTCCCCTTGGTCTAACTCATTAGTGCGTGTCTCCACTACCTCGAGTGTTTCATTCACTTCACTCATGGATTCCTCGAGATGGACCACATGACTTTCCAAAGTCAACAACATATCATTTTATCTACTATGTTCCCTACCTCTCCTAACATGGTCTCCGTCGGGATATTCTGCACATCTGCTCTTTTCAACATCTCAACGGTGCCTTCGAACCTTAGCTGTAATATCAACTGTCACAAGGTTAGAACTTTAGACTTGCAAATCGCATGGCCTTAGACAATTTCTTTGCTCCAAATCTGCCTAAGTTAACCTAACTCTTACAAAAGTGAGAATTCTTGCAAAAATTCTCTAAGGCACCAAAATATAGTGGAAGCAAACTCGAAACGAAAGAGCAATGAAAAACAGAAAAGCCAAAGGAAAACAACATACACCAAGTGTTTAAGTAAATGCTCTCAAGTATGTTCACAACTATGAATGGAATGATTACAAATGTACGGGAATGCCTTTGTTTATAGTTGAGTTCCCGCAAAACTAGCGGTACAAATTGAGTTATATTGACGATCAAGATTAGAACCTATCTACAATTGAGGGTCCTAAGGGATTTAAACTCTATACAATCCTATCCCTTTAGGATTTACACTATTTACCCTAGTAACTTTAGTTTTACTGGAGGTTTTCACTAGGCCACCAAGGCTTCAAGTAGATGGATTTATTCATTGGTTCCACAAGTCGGATCAGTTCTATAAGGTTAAATGAACCCCCATTTCATCAATTGGCCTCTGTGGGACACTCTTTACGCAATCGTTACGGGCTTTAATCTGCGGCCTGTGACACTAGCATATTCTTAGGCATAACTTTTAACATTTTTAAACTAACATCTGTATTCTAAGCACGAAATTTTCACATGCATATGTGTGTGATAGAATTTTCAGTATTGATTGAGTTGGTGCTATAAACTCCACACCAACTCAAGATTGATGGCAACACCATGATAAGCAATAATAATGCATTTAGTATTCTTAATATTATTTATTTATGTCGTTTTACTCACACTTTAATCTAATTGTTTTCATTTTAATACAGTACATATTTCATGTGTTATTATTAATTAGTTTTAAACTATACGTTCTATTATTTATTGTATATTATTTTTAAACACATTTATATTCTAAATACGTAGTTTTTACAAACATATACATGTAATAAAATTTCTAGTAATATTTAAGCGTTTGTAATTATAATATATTTATTTAGTTATTATAAATCTGAATAGAATTTTTTTATTATTTAAGTGTCAATATTTATTTATAAATTTGGCCTTAAGCCTTGGAGGCCATTATCATATATTGATGCAGCGATTCAAGGAATTGGGGAATTCCATGTGCACTTAATATGGATCATATGTTTTAGGTTAGCTGGGAAATTGCAGACACATTTCCTTTTTCCGGATGTGTTACCAAAGGTAAGAAGATGTTTTGGTATCCATTTTTTATAACCTCTTCCACCATCGTTAGTTGAATGATTAGTAGTATAATACGGAATAATAAATTAATAAAAAAATCCCTTTTGATTTTCTTTTATAAAATAATTAATAAACAAATTTAGAGCCTTCCCACCTGCTTCTTATCAGCTTTAATCATTTGTTTGTTTGGCTGGCTGTCAGGCATGTTTTTTACCACATTTTCAATTATCTGATTTTTTTTCCAGCAGGATTATTGGCCGATAAAAGTATCTAGAATTCTGTATTAGAAATTAAATTATATTGTATTTTTTTTCTATTCAAAAATTAGATAAATTAATTTCTATATATTAGATTAAAAAGTAAATTGGTCGTGTTAAAAGTTTCATTTATTTCTTCTATTAAAAATTTATCTGTGCACATCAGTATGAGATACACATTACAGGTTAAGCATCACTATCTTGTTATTTTGTTAATCATTCTAGTTTTTAACAATACAAATGAATAAAATTTTTAACAATAACTAATTTACTCTTTAATTTAAGGTACAGAAACCAAATTACAGATTTTTTAATAGAGATAATAAAATGAAATTTGATTCTTAATACAAAAGCATTTATGATATTTTTATATTGAGTCATAGATATTATATAATTCTCCGAAGACGTTTCGAATGCATAATAACATCTTAGTTACAATAGCAAGTAAAAAAGGCTTTAGAATATCAACTTAGAATTTGACGCTCCAATTGCCAGGATGATAGAAAAACTTTGGACTTTATTTTTCAGAAAAAAGAAAGAAAAGAAAAGGTTGGATTTGAGTTCCACTCTTTACAGCCAAACAGATGGACCATAGAAAGACCAATTAAAGATGAGATTATCTTTTGCAGAAACACGTTTTGCCTTCTTCACTCCTCGTTTTCAGTGGTAAAAGCTTTAGGATTACATTCTTGCAAAGTAACCAAATAATTCTGAGAGAAAAATAAATAAATATGAATTCCTAGAGAAAAAAATAAACCACTTTTTAGATGTTATAATAGCTCAAATGGTTCAGGCAGAGACTCGAATCCATTATCAAAGATGGATCCTTGATCTAATTTATCATCAATGCTATGCAACCAATTCGTATTCTTCAAGTCCTCTTTTAGAAATATTGCATCATAACGGGAACTCTCATAGATGTCCACCTCACTTAATTTGGCCGAGTATCTTCCATCATGGGAATCACTTCCGGTCTCTGCAGCTCCAATTGTACTATTTCCATTCTCAGAGTAGTCTCCATTTTTCATGCTACAAGAGCTTCCATTGCTATTCACAGAGTCTGAAGTGCTTAAGGAACGAAGAGTGTGGGTTTTTACAGATGCAGATCGGATGCTCTGAGGAAAAAGCGTTGTGCCTGAAAGAGAACGAACACTCCCTGTGCCATTTCTTATGTCCTACATCACAGATTATAAGTGGCATTAGGATTATCCTGCACGATACAATTCATATATCCCAGAGATGTGGGAACACTTTTTTGTCAGTAACTTAACATGATGCTGTCTCTTACCGCCACAGAGCATCTAAGGGAAAAATCACATCAAATTCCAACTTTTGAACATGCCATTGCAACTCTAAGCTCTTATTTAGAAATCCAAGTTTAATACCTGAGACCCTGAAAATTTCTGCTACAACTTCTGGATAATGGTGATGTTCTATTTATGATGATAATAAAGACTTAAGAATATCGAAGTTGAAAGTGCAATTGTAATCTATAATTATACTCTCTACTTCAATGACACTATTCCTAGGCCTGAGCAGATGATCAAGAAGAGGAATTGGTTTTCATTTGCAACAAGCAGAGTTCCACATAGGAATTAACAATCTATTCAATAAAAAGTAGAGGGTAAGCATACCATATGCCTAATAGCCATATCCAGTGATTTCTTTGAGATAGTCCTTCCAAATCCTGTGCCATCTGCGGTGGTTGTTGAAGATTTTACAGGTTTCCGCATAGCCAAATCGGAGACATGTGAGATCTTCCGTGACTCGTGTATGTCAGATGGATGCCCATTGGAATGGACCCGAGTCCTTCCAGGAGGTTCGGTGAGCCTTCCCCTCGGGACAATAGGTGAAGAATGTCTTCTTGGCATATTTATAGAGCTGGTAGTATCTTGGTTTGTCTTTGTGGTAACAGAAGCACTGGGCCTGGACCTACCGGCAGAGATTGGCCTATCAGGCAAAGTTGTTCTAAGGTTTGGTGGTGTGTCAAGGGGAAAATCAGGGGGTACAACTGGCTGTTGCAGGGGGCGGACTCGTGGACCTGGGGAGCTTGGTCGAGATGCTGGAGCTGCAGTGCGACCATTTGAAACAGTGCGCCCATTAGAAGAAGGTGAAGGACTAACTGGTGAAGACAAAGAAGCAGCTGGATTCCGACGCGTGGGAGTTGATGGGCGAGAATTCGAACGAACAGCTGTTGAGTTCAAGTTTGCAGGGACTTGTGGCCTAGAAGTTGGAGACGACGGTCTTGAACTTTGTGAGGGCCTACTCTTGTCAAGGTAAGAGCTTGTTGGAGATTGACGGACTTTCGAAGGAGTTGAGGGCCGCAATGATGTTGACCGTGAAGATGGGGTTGAAGGTCTTGCTGTAGATAATGAGCGGGTGATAGGTGAGGATGGTCTAATATAAGATGACACAGAAGCTGAGCTTGTATTGAGAATTGAACTGCCCCTGTTTGATGAATAGTTATTGTATGAAGAAGAGAGAGAAGGTCGAGTGACTGAACTGCTTCTAGCGGGTCTCGAGGAAGGATTATTTTCAGAATGTGAAACTGAAAGCTGAAACAGAGAAAAAAAAAAAACTCATGGTTGAACTTTGAGTGGACAATAACAATCATATGCTAACCAGAAAATAAAGCAACCACTAATTTTGACAGAAAAGCAAAATAAGTCTAAAATTAAGGACATGCATACCCTTGAAGCCTTTGTGGTTGAAACTGATCTAACTTTGGAATTGCTTCTTGGAGCTGACTGAGATTCTGATCCCTCAGATGAAGGAAAGACTGGAGTTCCAGGAGGAGTTAGAAGCCTAATAATGGAAAAGTAGTTAATATTATAAACTGAGAGAGACAAGGATTTCCAAACTGAGTCTAAATTCAAGTCTCAATTAAGCGAGCAAGGTAATATATTACCCAAAAATGGTTGTCAAATCGGTTATTTGATCACTAAAGCAATCAATTTTTACCTCTCAAAGCTTAGGGCAAAAAGTTTCACCCAGAATTCTGTTCACTTGAGTAAGTCAACAACTCAACGTTATAGCATAACATTATTATAAACAATACCAGAGATTGCTATCTTCTCAACCATTTTCGAATTGGTACACACGAAACCAATCAAGGTGCATTCGTGATCCAATTCAGTAAAATTATTAATTAAAACAAACAAGTCACAAACTTCAGAATTTATTTATTTAAAATTGTGTTCATATGAACACAAAATCTAATTTCAAAAAAAAAAAAAATCACATTCCAATAAAATTGAAACAGCGAAATGAGTTTTAGTTTTAGTTGACAGATCTGGATTCCAGTTAACATTGACTTGAAACAATGGAAAAAGTGAAGATTCACAAGAAGAAAAGGTTCGTTCATTTAGATGGTTGTCTTTTCCATTCAAAGATTTTCCATATATATGAAAAAAGCTTTAAAAAATTTGAACATTATGGAAGGAAACCAGATCCGAAAGAGAAAATGATGCAAATGATTAGTTTAATTAAATTTGGAAAGGAGAGAGATGCGATTTACCAGTAATCTATTATTATAGTAATAAAATAGCAATGATTTACCAGTCATAATCATGCTTCACTCCATCTGTAGAAGAAAGTAGATCATCTGATCCATGTGATGTTCTTCCCTGCTTTACTGACACTACAAAATCAAAATCAAAATCAAAATCAAAACTTATTTTAGCTATCATTGCCCTAAAAACGACATCGTTGTCTTTTCAGGCTATATTTGCATCCAAAACCATCAGTCATTTTCTAATTTATGGGAGAAAGAAAAATAGAAATGGAAAAGAATAGAGACGAAGCTTAGCTAACTGCTCCCTTTGAAACAGACAAACTAATCTGAAAATAATAGCATCAAAGTAAGAAAAGGAAGCGTAGAAGAGGAGAAGTTTGTACCATCGGAGGAGGCGACGGAGAGGCTGCGGCGACTCTTTGAGAAAAGATCCAAATTCTCGTCTGAATCCCTGGGGAACAATCCAGCGTTAAAAATTTTGCCACGGCGGTGATGAAGGGAGGCCGCCGGAATGTTATTACTGTTATTCCTCCCTCCGCCGTTCACCAGCGATTCCCTTAGGTTCCTATTCATCATCTTAATCGGTTGCTGCTGCTCCCTGCCTCATCGCTCTGTCTTTCTTGCTTGGTTGCTTAAGTTTTTATTTTCTTCCCGTGTGAGGTTAAATGGCAGCTTTGTTTTCTCAGAGAGGTTGAGACATCTTGATATGTACCTCAAAAGATAAAATGCAATGCAATGCTACTTCTGCCATTGCGAAATGCAAAGCAAAAAACAGTTGGTCACCGGGCTGTCACTTTATCTGCCCTTTTATTATATTTTTCTTTATAATATTAATGAAGTGGGATGTGGGGGAGTGAAGGGGTGTTCAGACCTCTTCTGCTCACTGCTAAATGCTTCTTTTGTAGCTTTAAAATCAGATCTGTGCTTTTGTTTACGGAGACAGGCAACACAGCTTTTCCTTTTCTTAAATAAACTAATACTTTTGTTGTAATAATTAATTTATAATGCTAATATTTTATCTCTCTTCACCATTGTTATTTGTACCTTAAATTTATGTTTTTTTTTTAAAAAATACTTTTATTATAAGTGTCCATTCAAATATTTCTAAATCTTGGGGAATAAATACTAATTTTGAAAAATAAAGGTAGTCAAGACATTTAAAATTATTAATATAAAAATTAAATATTACTAATGGTACAAAATTTTAATATTATGACTTCAAATACTATGTATTTTTCTTATTTGGATGTAAGAAACCAAAAGTACTATATTTTATAATTGAATCTGAATCTCGGTTAAAATTGGTTTTAATTTAATTTTTTATAAAAAAATATCGATGCACTCTTTAAAAATTCTTAATTAAACTATCAAGTAAACCGTTCATTATTTAGAAAAAAAAAAAAAAAAAAACCATATACTCCATTACTATTAAAATATGAAATTTATATGAAATATTACATTTCATGAGTATGATAAATATTAATATAATAAAATTAAGAAATTTAATTTTTTTACATTGATATTAGTGCAAATATTTAAATTTGATAAAAATATTAGTAGAAGAAACAATCTAAATTTTATTTGGACCAATAGAGAGTTATTTCACTTTATTTATCACAAAATTGATATTAAATCATGTTTTGTCACCAAAAATTAGAAATAAAATGAATAAAAAAATTTATTTTCATATTTAAGCTATGATTGATTTGATTTTATAAGTTAACCCGTCACCAATTATATTAGAGAATTACTAAAATGTTCTTTTATATTTTAAATGAGTTATATTACTAGAGAATATTTTAATTTTTTTAAAAAATTAATAAAAATATGCACATAGAAAAATTTGAACTATGTCAATTAAATTGATAAAACTTTAAATGTATCACTTAATTAAAATTTTGTTTTAATAATTTTATTTTTATTATGCATAGTACCTTTTTTAATTGTATATCTATATTATTTCAATATAATACATATTTTACGTATTATTAATTAATTTTAAATTATATTTATGTTTTAAATAGGTGAAAGGAAGTGATGGATAGGTAGGGTACTTGAAATTTTTGCCCCAAACTAGCCCTTTAAAGAAAAATAACTTTATTTTTTTAATGAATCAAATGTGTTAATTTGACGTCAACAAAAATTAAAAAAGTGGATGAATGATTGATTTACGAAAGGCTAGGTGTCTAACTCCTCCCACCATATTCAATAAAAGCCCCAACTACATTATTTATGCTTATATGTTTAATTTTTAATTATTATTTTGTTATAAAAGTAGTGTCACAAACGAAATTATGTTTTCTGAAAACAGTTGGAACTTTTTTTTTCCAACAATTTGGGAATTTTTTCTTCCTTTTTCCGTTTTTGAAAACAAATACATGTTTTCTTTTTCTTGTTTTCAGAAAAAATTTAAAACGACACCAAATAACCCTTTAATTATATATATATATATATATATATATATATATATATATATTTCAGTAAATTTTAAAAAAAAGGCAGTCATAACTTTGTCTAAAACATGACGTTGCTTTAATTTAATTTTGTACACACAATAAATCAAAATTAAATTAGTGATAGATGAGATGTTACTTTCATTAAACAAAGCACTATTTAAATTCCACTTTTTCAAATTATAATTTCTTTTAAAGATTTGTTAAATGTTGAATTATTCCTCAAAATCTTATGAATAATTGTTCGAGTTTAGATAAAAAAATATTAAGTTTAAAAATCGAGTTTGGATAAAAAGAATGAGACTTATTCATATAATGATACAACAAGGGAGGAGTATGGAGAAAAGTGTGGTGATGATAATGGAGGCTGATTCATTTAGTCGGGGCGGAGAGCCGAGAATTACAAAGAGTGTAGGTGGAGAGAGCTTGGAGGTTAAGTGCTAGAAGTAAGTTAGTGACCATGCCTTAGTGTACGTACACAGAGCAGAGAAAATTGCAAGAAAATAAGATAAAAATGTGGTGTTCTGCGAGTGTCACAAGTCTAATTGTAATAATTTGTGTTTCAATGAAATATTAAATATTCCAAGGATTGAACCCAAAAAAAATTGGGTGATACGAAGAATTACAAAAATAACACATGCAAATTAACAAGTCTAGCTAGCTATTCTTCAAAACGTATAGTACAACAAACCATAAATTTGTAGAACAAACTAACGTAATAACTAAAAGACTGAATTGTTAAAGTTCCAAAATTATAGTAGTAATAATTAGAGACAAATGTAGGAGTTGATTCATATCCGTGTTAATAATTAATTCTCTGATTAGGGAACTAAATTGATTAATTTTCTAATTGGTTTAATTTTTACCTCTCAATGAATAATTTACCCAATTAATGATTTAGTCCAATTAATCTCTCGATATCACTTAGACTAAATGGGGAAAATTGAATACATACTCGATAAGGTCTCCTTTCAGTCTCACTTATCTATTTATTCACCTCGAGTCGTTAATTCCAAAATTTTAAGTTTATTCAATTTAGTCCAAATTATTTCAATTCGCTCCTGTTAGGATCGACCCAATTAAGCAACGAACAAGAAAAATAGCGAAAAAATTGAGAAATTGAACACACAAATTTAACGTGGAAAAACCCCTCCAAAGAGGATAAAAAACCACGGGCAAAGATAATTTTACTATAATGAAAAAAGAACAAAGAGTACAAAAGATGGAGATAAAAACTAAACCCCGAAAACCCGAAAATAAAGAACCCACAAAACGTAAACACAAAATGCTCTAAATTTGTTATGAGTTCTAATCTCTAATGGGTGTATTTTTCTAAGGTTGTAAAAAAGCCTATTTATAGGCTAAATTCATAAGTCAAATAATAATAAAATAATCTAAACTAATCAGTGTTTGATTGAAACAAGTAAACAAAGTTTAACTGAAAGATTATTTTTCAAATTTGACTGAAAATATGAGTCATATTTAACAAATCTCCACCTTGACTCATATTAACTGAACTATGCAGGGAATCAACTGAGTCAAATTTGTGCTTAAAAACTGGAAGGCTTCTAGCCTTCAACTTGTACACTGTCAAATCAAAACTAACCTGGGTCTGATTTTCACGAACACAGTGCCCTAACTTTTCAAAACCTGCATCCAAAAGAGAACCTCTCTTCAACGAAACGATCATACCTTTTTCTCTCCTATGACCAAGTTGCCTCCGCTCCAAACGAGTTGACTTCAACACCATAACGGACGAGGGACGTCCGATTTCACCGATCACTGTAGAACCTTCTAGAATATAAAGACTGCCGGTTCTTTTACCTTTTAACAAAATGAGAGCTCCACGAGATACTTTAATGCCGCTCGACTCGATGTTAATTCTGCATCCTTTCAAGTCTAAAATACTCAAGGAGATGACATTCTTTTGTAAATCAGGTACATACCTGACATCTGAGAGTGTCTTAATCGTTCTATCATGCATCTTAATTTTAATAGTACCAATACCAATTACCTTACTAGATGAATCATTTCCCATGTGCACAACTCCACCTTCAACTGAACTGTATGTGGAGAACTATTCTCTATTGAGACACATGTGGAAAGAACATCCTGAACCTAGGATCCACTCAGACGTGAGCTTGGAGTTATCACTTGTTGACACTAACAAGAAATCATCACCATTTTCATCGGCCAAATTAGCACCAGCTACATATTCCTCGTTACTCTCAACAGCTCTTTTATTTCGCAGTTTATAACAATCTGCTTTGATGTGATCTAACTTTTTACAATAGCGACACCTTTTATCTCATTTCTTTGATGCTACCAAAACGGAAGTTTGCCTATCTGTCTTGCTATCCAAATGAAGCTCATTGTCGAGTTTGTCTCTACTTAACAAATAACCTTTCACATCTTCAAACGAGAGTTTATCTCTGCCATAAATCAGGGCCTCCCTGAAAGACTTGTATGAATGAGGTAAAGAGCACAATAATAGCATAGCTTGATCTTCATCATCAATATGAACCTCAGCGTTCTTTAATCATTTAAAAGAGTAATGAATTGACTAATGTGATCTCTAATAAGCTCACCTTCGTTCATGCGAAACGTAAATAGACGTTGTTTCAACACTAAACGGTTAGCCAGAGACTTAGTTGCATAAAGAGTTTCTAACCTTTTTCACAAGGCAGATGTGGTCTTCTCCATCAATACCTCCTACAATACCGTATTCGAGAGGCACAATTGGATTGCAGACAAAGCCTTTTCATCAAGCTCTTCCCATTCTGTTTTATTTAGATTCTCAGGCTTTTTCCCGGTAATAACCTTTTTCAAACTGGATTGAACTAGAATTGCCATCATCCGAACTTGCCACAGATTAAAATTTGTCTTACCATCGAACTTCTCTATTTCAAACCTTGTTGTTGCTATCTCTGAATGAGCTGATCTATGAAAATTGAACTAGCTCTGATATCACTTGTTAGGATTGACCCGATTAAGCAACGAACAAGAAAAATAGCGAAAAAATTGAGAAATTGAACACACAAATTTAACGTGAAAAAACCCCTCCAAAGAGGATAAAAAACCACGGGCAAAGATAGTTTTACTATAATGGCAAAAGAACAAAGAGTACAAAAAATGGAGATAAAAACTAAACCCTGAAAACCCAAAAACAAAGAACCCACAAAACGTAAACACAAAATTCTCTAAATGTGTTTTGAGTTCTAATCTCTAATGGGTGTATTTTTCTAAGGTTGTAAAAGAGGCTATTTATAGGCTAAATTCATAGGTCAAATAATAATAAAATAATCTAAACTAATCAGTATTTGATTGAAACAAGTAAACAGAGTTTAACTAAAAGATTATTTTTCAAATTTGACTGAAAATAAGAGTCATAGTTAACAACTCCCTAACCTTAAAATTAATTAATTAACATTTCAATTAATCAAATACCTTAGAAAATCAGTTCATGCCCATATTCAACAACAAAACCCAATCATTTTTATATTCGTTTAAATAAATCACACAAAAATTGATAGAGTTTAGAAATGCTTAGAATTTATGATGAAGTCCTCGATTTGATTGTTAAAATGATGCGTAAACATGAGAATCCATAACCTCAATTATAAAATTATAACTAGGTTTTAGAAAGCAAACTAAAATCTATTGAAAATTTATGGAAAACCCAAAGATACAAAAAAAAAATGTCTTTGTACCTTTGAGTGTAAAAAGATGAAAATCGTACAAAATTCTTTAAAAACCAGTAGCTACTAAAACCTAAGAATTAATCTAATAAAAAAGCTCTCAAAAAATATTTTAAAAGTGACTTATATATTTATGACAAAGTTGACCTAAAATGGACAACAATGTCCCCCCTTAATAGGTGATTTAGCTTGATTTGACTGAAAAATGCCATTGCAAAATTTACCTCATCAAGCTTCGATGTCGTGACACCCAGACTTTGGTGCCACGACATCCCCAACAGCCTACTCCTAAGGATGTTTGGTAGCCTCAGTGTTGCAACTCTAGTCCTTGGTGTCATGACTCATACCCTTGAATGACTTGGATTCCTCAACCTTGGTGATTGCCCACGATGTCACGACCTTAGAAGCTCCATGTTGCAAACTTAGAGCTTGATGTCATGACCCACTCCTCTTGATCTCACGACTTCATCAACAATCCATCTATAGTGTGATGTTTGTTGAAATTTAAGTTACTATGGTGATGGAAAGCTTTGATGCCACGTGTAATGCCCCAAAAATCTCGAAACCCAAAAAATCCAGAAATCATGAATTTTTATTTTTGTGCTTAGCAATCTCGATTAAGTGTTAATTACGCGTTGGTAGGTCTTGGTCAAGGTTTGAGTTCGAATATAGGGGTATAAGAAATTAAAGTTTAATAATTAAAAGGGACTTATTAGCAAGTAGTTGGGCGTTTAAATAAAGTTAAGGGAAAATGGCATCAAAAAGCCTTGTGGTGGAGTGGCTAAGTGACGCCACTTAGAGAGTAGGAAGGTGGCCTTAGTGGCTAGCAAGGAGATCCTAGGTTCGAATCCTAGCTTAGTATTTTTAGGAGTTTAATTTTGGCCTTCTAGAAGGTTGGAAGTGGCGTGAAGATGGACTCTAAGGGGAGTGTTCAAGAGAGAAAATTAAAGAAAGGATCAAGGGGTTATCAGGGAGAAAAACGAGGAGATGAAAAGGGGGAAGTGATAGAGCCAAATGAGGAACTGAGGGCCAGGTAATTCGGCTATAAGGGCTATAAATAAGTGCCAAATGCAGGGTTGCCAGGCTAGTGCCGAATTTCCTTCACCCTGTTACCGAAAACCCTTTTCCCTAAAAGTCGAAAACCCTTTTGTTTTCTTCCTTTTCTTTCTGCCGATTTCTCCAAAAGCCAAAAACCCTTGTTCTTTTTTTTATTTTTCTTGTGCCGATTTCCTTGTTTCACTTTTAGGTTTAGCCAATTCTTCTTCCTCTCTCCTTTGGTGCCAAATCAGCAATTGTGCCATTCAGATCTTTTGAGCCGAATACTCTTTGACCGAATCTAGTGTAAGTGCTACTCTTCCAATCGGTTTTCTTTGCTAAGTATCAAATATTGTCCCTCACTCTTTCTAATCGACTATGGTAGGGAATTAGTATCGGATCTCGGATCTTAGCTCTCTGTCGAAACTGCTCTTTAGGTGTTCGCGATCTTGGTAAGTATTCCTCTCCCATTGGCTAAGGTGGCTGATTGTTCATAGTTAAGGTAAGGGGACTTGTGTTGGATACGTGTCACCTATTATTCTGTTTTAATAGTTAAGATTGGTACAGATCTGAGAGTTGATCGTGGTTAGGGATTTAAGAAGGGGTTGTTATACTTATCGAGCAAGGTTTGGGGCTAAAGAGATTGCATCACGCTTGCTTACCAGGTGTGTACATACACTGCACACATACTATGAATCGACAAAAGCCGAAATGCCGAAATGCCGAAATGCCGAAAAGCCGAAAGTGTGGCTACGGTAGTCTTGTGAGTGCGCAAATACTCGTAAAAGGGAGGCCGATAGGTTGACTGAAGCCCATGGGCGATTCCATGGACTTGGGTTGTGAATAGGCCAAGTGGGCCGAAATGGGCTAAATGAGCCCGAAGGGCTGTTGGGCCCATAATAGGCAAAATTTGATAAGCGATACTATGTGATAGGAAATTTGTATGTGAGCATAAATATAATGTGAGTTAGGCCGGATGGGCCATATAAATGAGATTGGGCCGAATGGGCCATATGAACGTGAATTGGGCCTGATGGGCTATATGATTGTGAATTCGGCCTAATGGGCCATATGTATGAGATTAGGCCAAGAGGGCCACATGCATGTATGTAGGGGTTTTGGGTCTAGTATATGATAACCACATAAAACTTAATTAATATATTGCGACCGTGGACAAGTCATAGAGTTAAGGTGTGGCAATGGGTATATGCATATCTAGGATTGGATCTCGGGAGAGCTTGGTACTTAAGCAGTTTTAATGACTCACATCTTCTTATCTGGAATCCTACTTGGTGCATAGTTTTCGTTCATCTTAGCTCACGGGATTTGTTAACGGGCCAAGGTAAGTAAAAACCCGTAATAAAGGAAAATTACTGAAATGCCTCTAAGGGCGAAAATGACTAAAATACCCCTAAGTGTTGTGTGCAAGATTTATGATTGCTACATGCATTCATATGTATTCATGTGATATCCTGTTTAGGTTGCATATAGGTTGGGAATTACGGAACGAAGGGAGTATATGAGGGTCGCATGGTTGCTTGACAACCGTGGATCCACCGGCGGCTTTTAAGCCCAATATGTGATTGGCAGCTTGCTGCAACTTGGGTAGTTCCGCAACTGGGCTACCATTGATGTGTATCGGTTGGGTGGGTCGACATTTATATCCCCACAGGTTGTGAAAAGGAGGACGGAGCAGAAGTGTACCGGTTGGATTATTGGGGTGGGTTGCACTGCATTGCATTGCATGTTTGATGTATGATAACTTTTGAATGCTTGTTTTCGTCGAGGTTTTTACACACTGAGTTTGCGAAAACTCACCCCCTCTTTTATTTTATTTTCGGTGATGCTCAGTGAAGGTTCGATGTTTGGAGGACTCGGGTGGCCACTAGCAAGATAATTTGGACTTGTTTTTCTTTTTAAAGCTTATCAGTTTCTATGTTATTAAGTACTTTTCAAATCGGATTGTAATAGGGCTTCCACTTTATTATTATTTGGATTATTATTATTTTTATGTGATGTAATCATAAAATGTTGAACACGATTTCTTAAACTATAGTATGACTTTTCTACGTTTCCGCTGCTACATTTTAAACTGACATGTTTTCATAAAATCATATATTTTAAACAAGTGATTGAAAGGAGTTTTTTTTAAGGATAGTTAAGGTTTCTTTTATTTTAAGAAGGGTTTTCAATGAAAACACGGTTTTCGCCAAAACACTTCAATATATGCGCTAGATTCAGCCATAACGTCCAGGCCGGGTTTGGGGTGTTGCACCGCGACACCAAGGATCTGGGTCACGACCATGGGCATAGTGGCAAGACTTGTAACACCTATTATCCGGGCCAGTCGCCGAACTCGAGTAAAAAGATGCTATAGTAACATTCAACAATCGATAACTACTTTACTAAACAATACTTAATTATTGATAATTGAAATCCTATAATAACGAAACATATTATAATTTAAACTCTACAAGTACCTAATTGTGAAATCCAAGCACATGATAAGATATATTTACAAAATTCCCAAAGTTTTAAACAAAATAATGAAAACTATAGTTGGTATCGTTACTGAAACAATACCTTTCTGAAAATTGATACCAAAATTGAATATTGTTTTCTTTACAAAAAAAGGATATCAATAATTAATTTAGGGTATTGATATTTTATGAAAAAGTATTGATACTCAAATAAAAATCGATACCAATTTGGCATTCTATTTGTTTTAAGACTATATATATGGTTAAGTATCGATACCAAATGCCAAAGTATCGATACATAGGTTCAAATTGGTAAAATCTCACCTTTAAAAGTTCACTTCATACCAAAATTTTCTATCATACAAAAGACATTATTGTTATCTACCTAATTGACACTACAATTCAATATCTAAATCAAAATCACATTTCATACCAGTTTAGATTTCAATCAAAGTTATCAAATATTTATAATATCTCATGCCAAATCCACCCATATCATTCATACCATTCATAACCATTATATCATATTTCAATTACTTCTTTGAGACTTATGTCAAATAGTGATACGGCCACGCCCCGGGCACACCTTTGGACCAGCTCACCAAGAGAGACTTGCCATCTTTTGCAAGCTGGCCTAGCTCAAATCTAGCTCGTTGAGCTCAATTCAGCTCAATTCTAGCTCATCGAGCACATTTTCATCCTTTTATTTTATGCTTCCTAAACTTGCTGGAATAAAACAAATTATTTAATTAAGTTAGTCAACTTAGTTTCAGCTTATAAATGTGTTTTATTTTAATACATGTCTTTAATTTGTCATAGTTCAGTACATGTCATTAATTTGTCCTAATCTAATACCTGTTTTAATATGCTTTAGCTACAGTTAAATTTATTTGCTTTTAATGTATCCAAAGCTTAGACAAACTAAATGATGTTGGATTATGTTTTGTTCTTAAAATTAAAACGGGTTTTAATGTGTTTGTAGGAGCTGATCAGCAAGTAAAATTCAATGGACAACAAGCATGTGCAATGAACGGCGTTGAAGGTGAAGACATGCACTTGGAAGTGCATTAAAAGGAGGTGGAGCTGCTGATTGTTTCTTCCATGCAGCGTTCATGTCTATAGACGTTTCGGAAGCTTAATGTGGCCATTGGGCTACAATTCTTGCATGTCCTACAAGCATGCACGTCCAAGGGAGGAGAAGATAAAATTAATTCAGCACATTGAACAACAATGTTCATGCATCAACTTGCTCCAAGAAGGCTGTTCGTTTTTACAAAAGAAATTCAAGTGTTTTGACACCTAACCACTCAGCTAGAAACTGAGTTCACACCAAGTGTCCAACCAAATTCATATGTTCACATTGAGGGCTGTTCCTGAGCTACAACAATATTAAAAATGGCTGCTGCCCATTCGGCTATCCAAGGGGAGTTAAATCATATTCACATCTTATTTGGCTGATCAATTACTTCATACATGGGAGAATTCATGTATAATATTTAAGGGATTCAAGCCTCATTAATTCAGCCAATGTACCAGCATATTCATGCATCAAGAATGAGGGATAAACCAATTAAATACAAGCTGCCATTCATTGGATCAAGACGCCATAAATATCTCAATTAGCGGAGATGCATGTTTCATGCACCTAGCATTCATCCAAGAGGGAATGAAGGTAGATTAAGGGCTGCACATCCATGGAACATAAAGAATGCTTCTTGACTAAGAATACATGCATGCACCAAGAGGGAGGAATGTGACTATTCGGCTGAATCATGAATCTGCCAATTCATGAATCGAAATTTATTATTAAGTGTGAACATTTTAAAGGTCGTGTGAACACATTAGTAGCCGAATTTCAATAGGCATTTTAGGGCTTATAAATAGTTGTTTTTGTAATCATTTGCTGGTTAGACAATTTAGATAAAATACCTCTTATCTTTTTATGCATGTTTATAACATTGTGAGTTTAATTCAACTCTCTTTGTTCTTTTAAGACTCAGCTTGACTTATCTAGCTTAGCTAGTGGCGTCACCCTGTTTCTTTGAACTCATCACTCCTAAACCAAGTGTGGCATTCACCCTTATACCTTTGGTTCTTATCTCCTTATAGATAGTGGGTCAATGTTCTATCATTTGTTCTATCATTTGCCATCTCAAGTGTTTTTATAAGTCTCGGGTCAATACTGTATATAGTATTGATTCATTCTTCAACCTTGAGCCTTTCTATTCCATCCACATTCATCGACTTAAATATAACCTTATTGTTTGTTAGACCAAACCTTATATCTTTCACCCTTTATACCTATTCGAAACCCTTTGTTTAAAGCCTAATCTTAACTAATTTCAACTTACTTCAATTGGAACGGAACTTCTTGATTTTACGATCGGGCAACTAATACGACTCGAATCATCACCAAGGCGAGATGGCATCAAATAGCCACAATCAAGTTCACAAGAACTTATTTACACAAAAAAGAAGAAGAAGAAGAAGTAAATATACAAGCAAATTAAAACAACTTTATATTAAGCTAAATATGGTATATGAGGTAAATATCTAAACATATATAAATACACCTATTACATGCCATATAACCCAAAAGCAAACATCTAAAAACTACCAAAAGATCTTTGGATAGTGTGATTTCTTTGAGTTGATCTGACCCCCCAATTTCCACAAACTGTAATCTACAAGAAAACAGAAGAAATAATATGAGTAAGCTTTACTAGAGCTTAGTAAGTTCAACGGTCAAAAACGATAAACTTACCGTATAAATTTTTATATAATTCACACATTATCATTTTATACACTATGATCTTATCAATCACAACTATTCAATAGGCGAGTCTTAATAGCAATACATTTAATGAATAACCTATTTAATAATATTAGATCATTCAATATCATCTCAAGTTAATCAATCAAAAAATCATATAATCATTTAAAAATTTGCCCGATAAACCATTTAATGGATCTATATACACGGTTAACCATCCAAAACATAGCAGAATGCTCAAGTGAGCTTAACCAGCTGAGAACACACCTGAGCACCAAGTACCATGCCTGAAGGCTTTACATCCACCCCTGGTAACATACCAGAATCACTCTAATATAACTCAAAAGTCCGCAACAAATGTTGGAGTTCAGTATATTCAGTGAACATTAATGAATCAATAATCATTCTCTGAACACAATCAAACATATACAATGAGCATTAAAACCTATTGGCATGCCAATTGTATTCTATCCTACGTTCATCGACTCAGTATGATATTGAATAATAATGTTCAAGTTAATTAATTTCTCAACATACATCAAATTATTTCAATTCAATTATATCAAAATATTCAATTCATAGTTAATATAACATTTAATTTAATACGCAGCTAAACCGTACGAACTTACTGGGCTAAACTACAAAGACAATGAAGGTTTAGGGACTACTCAACAACTTTTCCTTTTCCTCGGTTATCTACTTGTTCTTGATCTATAAAATGGTTTTTTTTTTTAAATTTATTAGCTTCAATTTCATGTAACATTCAATTTAGTGCACATGATTTTCCTATTTACAAAATTTTCACATTTGCCCCAAACTTTTACATTTAATTCAATTTAGTATTCAATATTAAAACGAGCCTATTTTCACAATTAGTCCTTAAACACCATGTGTCGAATTCATTTACATCATTAAACATTCCACACATGCTAAAAATTTTCAAGAAAACCATGCTTATTTTAATTTGTTTTCAATTAAATCCCTAAACTTAAAAATCATACAAAATCACTTAACAAAATATTCCTATTTAACACTCAAACCTCATATTGTACCATTAAACTTCAAAAACACACCAACTTCATCAATGACATCTTCTAAAACATTTAACAGTTTTACAAATTAACCCTAGGTTAGCTAGATAAAGCTAAAACGATTCCAAAAACATAAAATTCATGAAAAACAGGTGGAAAATGGACTTACATGCAATGTGAATGCTTGGCCTAACCTAAGAGATCCCTTCAATGGTGATTTCGATTGATGAAACTAAAATTGGTAAAATGATAGATAATTTTCTTAATTTGTTTATGCTTTTATTTATTTATTTTATCATTTTACCCTTATAACTACATGAAAATTTAACTAAATCAACATATATAAACCGTCCACTCATTTTAAACGATGATTATTTACCAGTTAAAACCATCCTTTCTTGTGGCGTTCACCAACCCGATCTTATCACTTTGTTCTCCATCCCAAAGTGTGGTTATCAACCTTATCCACCTAAACTTTTGAGTGTTAACAACAATATAGACAACAAATTGCGTTGTTATACAGCGTTGGGTTTTTTCTGGTTGTCTACATTCGCAAGTTATATCCAAGTTTATCCTTTGTTTATTTATTTCATCATATTTCTATTATAAACCAAGCAAGTACCTATTTAGACGATCGGGACACTTAAATCGTGAATTAACTCATATTTGAATTCACGAAACAATTAATAAGGTTTATCTACGAAGATGATGATATATATTAGAATTTATCACTTCAATGATCTTTTAAAGAAATAGTGATATTTAAATTTCACATATAAAATTTTTATTTTATAGATAGTGATATTGAAAATATTTGTGTAGTTCTTTTAAGAAATAAAAAAATCTGGATTTCTTTTATTGATTAGAAGGATAATGCACTTCAGCACACTTGAACCCACGTCCTTCTACATTAGCAACAATTTCCATGCGAATTGAGCTAAGACTCAATCAACGAAATTATATATTTAAAACATAGGATGCATTTGAAAATAACATATAATAAATAATAAAACGTATGATTTGAAATTAATTAAAAATAACACATTCAATATGTACGATATTAAAATAAAAAATTAGACTTGGTTAACGCATGACACCAACTCAATTAGGAGAATAAATAATAATATAGATACACGATGTGAGAGAGAAAAATTTTATGCGAATTTATTTTTAAATTTACTCAATTTAAAATTCGTGATTTAAGTTGAGAAATTACTAATTTATCCTTACATATTTCTAAAAAAGGTTTTATTCTTACAAGGGTACTTTTGTCTTTTTAAATTTTAATAAAACCAATATAACATTTGCATATGTTGATATTTGAATCCATACCACCAAAAAATATTTTCTTTACTACTTCAACCAAAAAATTATATTGATATTTTTTATACATTTCAATAGTATTACAAAGATTGTTTCACCCCATTTCTTGTGTATCTATACTACTATTTAAATTCTTGACAAAGTTGTTATCACCGTCAACCGGGTCTCAATTTGATTAAGGGAAGTATGAAAATACCCTTCTATGTATAAATCAATCATATCCTTATGAGGGTACTTTTGTCGTTTTATATTTAAAATAAAACCAAATTTTTTTTTGCATATAATGAACCCATGCTACTAACATCTTTAAAATCTTTTCTTTACTATTTCATCCAAAGCTTTATTTTGATTTTTTATACATTACAATGTTATTCAGTTGATCTCATAAGTACACTTACACTAATTCAAGATAAATAATTAGAGGACATTTAATATTGTTAATCTAGTTGGAACTTTGATACTTACAGTAGATACAAAATATCATATCAAAGAGGATATCTAAACGATGAAGGTGGGATTGCAAAAATATTAACAAGTTCAGTGCAACGGGAATTTGTTCATCGCTAAAATTGCAAATTTCTTTTGAATAAAATGAAATTATAAGGAAAGCAACATAGAAAGAATTGTTGAAAATCAATTTAATGCAACATATATACATTTTACAACACCCTAACATGATAGTATTTTCAATTTTAATATGGGAGTGCAATTAATTTTCATTATCATTTCGTTACAATTTTAATTTACTGTAGTAATTTCCACACATGCGTGTGATATATAATTAATTTTGATAGCTGTTATTATACATGAGATGGATGTAGTTATCATAAAATCAAACTTTAAAACTTTTTTTAAAGGTACAATTACGATTTGCACTTCATGTAATATCAATCATAACCAATCACTACAATGTACACTTAAATTATAATTACTATTAATACATTCTTATAACTACAATTAAAATCAGCTATAACAAAATACAAAATGAGAAGACATAAAATCATAATATATCCATGTTGGGGACAATCCCGATTAACAACGAACAAATAAAATAACAAAGAAATTGAAAAAAATCAAACACAAGTATTTTACATAGAAAAATCCCTACAAAGAGGATAAAAAACTACGAGTAAAGATAAATTCACTATAACGACAAAAAAATAGTACAAAAATGGAGATAAAACTAAACCTTGAAACCCAAAAATAAAAACCCCCAAAACTTAAACACACAATTCTATGGAAGTTTGTAAAAGCTAATACCTAAATGTGTTATGGGTTATTTTTTTAGGGTGGAAAAAGGCCTATTTATAGGCTAAATTCATTGGTCAAATCATATTAAAATAACCTACACTAATCAGAGTTCGATTGGGACTAATAATCAAAGTTTAACTGGTAGAGAAAAACTGAGAAAATTGCATGACACATCGCCACGTCGTGACGTGGATTTCGTGTCATCCGGACGAGGTCACGTCGCGTTGTCGGGACGACGATCTTCTTCTCGTTGTGACATCGACAGCTCGTCGGGATGAGAAAATCCTCCCCGTTGCGATTTCACTCTTTGTTTGTGTTCTAATTTGACCAAAATACGAGACATACTCCATAAATCTCCACCTTGACTCAAATTTCCACAACCCATTCTTTGCCGAAACCCGCAATGGACCTATCTCAAACTATGCAAAATATTAACTGAGTTGAAGTTGTCTTAGAAACTAGAAGACTTCTAGTCTTCGACTTGTACATTGCTAAATCAAAACTGACCCAGGTCTAAATTCCATGAACGTAGTGCCTTATCTTTTCAAAACCTGTATGCAAAAGAGAACATTTCTTATACAAAACAGTCATACCTTTTTCCCTCCTATGACCAAGTTGTCTCAGCTTCAAACAAGTCGACTTCGACTCCTTAATAGACGAGGGATGTCCTGTTTCACCAATCACTGTTGATCCTTCCAAAGCATAAAGACTGTCAATCTTTTTACCTTTCATCAGAATGAGAGCCCCACGAGATACCTTAATGTTGTTTGACTCGATATTAATTCTACAACCCTTCTAGTCTAAAATTCCCAAAGAGATGAGATTTTTCTTTAAGTCAGGCACATGTCTGACATCTGACAATGTCCTTACCTTCAACTGAACTGTATGTGGAGAACCAGTCCCTAATACGACACATGCGTAAAGAACACCTCGAATCCAGGATCCAATCGGACATGTTATGAAGATAAAACTAAACCCCGAAAATAAGAACCTTAAAAACTTAAACACAAAATTCTCTAGAAGTTTGTAAAAACTAATACCTAAACGTGTTATGGGTTATTTTTAGGGTGGAAAAAGGCCTATTTATAGGCTAAATTCGTAAGTTAAATAATAATAAAATAACCTGCACTAATTAGAGTTTGATTGGGACTAATAATTAAAGTTTAACTGGAAGAGGAAAATAGAGAAAATTGTATGACATGTCGCCATGTTGTGACGTAGATTTCGTGTCATCGGGAAGAGGTGGCGTTGTGTCATCGGGACGACGATCTTCTTCTCGCCGTGACATCAGCTACTTGTTGGGATAAGGAGCTCCTCCTTGCTGCGACGTCACTATCTGTTTGTGTCGTAATTTAACTAAAATACGAGGCATACTCCACAATCCAAACCTACATCAAATAAATCTAAACAAGGTCCACATGTAATGGAACTTAAATGCAAAATAAAATTTGTACGAAAAACTCATACATACATGATAAAAATTAATCTTGAAAAAAATCACATAACCTCATTCTTTATTAGGGGTGTTCAAATTTCGATTAAAATGGAATTAACCAACCAAACCAATCTAATTCGGTTAATCGGTCAGTTAATCGATCTAATTCAGTCGGAAGTTAGTTAATGATTTTCTAAAAATTCGTTTATCAATTAATTCATTTGGAATCAAATAATTAATCAAATTAACAGAATTTAATAATTAATAATACAAATTATAGGTAGAAAACTTCCATTTAAAACATCTAGTGTTAGGTTGTTATTCCAAGAAAAGAAAATTTATAAATGGCAAAAGCAGTTGTGCTAGATAGCATGTTAATTAATGGTTTTCTTGACTTGGATGGAAGTTTTAAATGGCTTAGAAACAATCCAAGTTTTCTACAAATTAAGGAATCTATTCTGCAAGTGTTTTTGTAATTAGTATCAATGAAACTTCTAATTATTTATTTCATCTTTCTCATATTTTTATGATTTTATTACTTTCTAATGTCTCATTCAATGTAAATTTAATTATATTAATAATATTTAAAAATAATTGTTAAAATTTCAAAATAAATTTATAAAACGTTTTCCATATATATCAAATAAATAATAAAATCGATTGCTTCGTATAATATAAACAACATACAACATAATATTTAAAAAAATCATAATGTTATATTATTTTACTATCAGTTAAAATAATCTTTTTTTTTTCGATGCCATTGTAATATGAATATGATTCAATATTGTCTCTTTGAAGAATTATTGTTTTTATTTTATATATATAATTCTAATTTATTAATTTATAATTTTTATTAATTGTTACTTAATCAAATATGCCTAACTATTGAATGTTGTTTATAAAGTTAAACTTAAATTTTAATTGGTATATAACTCTAATATTAATTAAGTGATAATTAAAAAGCTTAGAATTATATTCAAGTTGTAACGCCCCCTTACCCGAGACCATCGCCGGAGTCGAGCACGAGGCATTACTAAACTTATTTGAGCACTTAAATAAATTCAGACAATTTATATCACCTTTTCCAGATAAGCTGTCCAACTGCATTACAGTCGCTAAAAAAATCATATCTCGAGTTACAAAACTCAAAATCAAAATCCGTAAATTTTACCCGAATCTAGACTCATATATCTACTTACTAATTTTTTTATAGAATTTTTGGTTGGGCCAATTAGTACAGTTTATTAGTTAAAGTCTCCCCTGTTTCAGAGTTCGACTACTCTGACCCCTGTGTACTACGAACCAAATTTCTCCCTGTACAGAATTCAAATAACTATGCAGTTTGTTTCTCTTAAAAATAGACTCAATAAGGAATCCATACATATATAGTATGACTCCTAAATATTTTTTTCAAATTTTTAATGATTTTTACAAATCAGAATAGGGGAGCTCGAAATCACTCTGACCTTATCTCACAAAAGTTATTGTATCTCATGATTTACGATTCCATTGCTTACATACTTTCTTTTATAAGAAACTAGACTCAATAAGCTTTAATTTCATATTTTACAAAACCCCTAATTAGATTTTCATAATATATGGTGAATTTTCAAAGTCAAACTACTGCTACTAACTAAAAACTGTTTTAGTACAAAATATTGTTAACTAGTTTATAACATCTTTACTTCAATTAATTTAAACTCTATACATGCCATATAAATCTTTAAACATAAAACAAAAGCTACCGGAATTGATCTGGATAGTGTGCCTTGTTGTGTTGATCCGATCTACCAACTTCACTTTAATTCAATCTACATAAAAATATCAAACACACACAAGTAAGCTTATTGAAGCTTAGTAAGTTCATAGGTTTAAAAGTAATGATTACCAAACATAATATTTCCAAACAATACCAAAATATTTACTAAAGTTTCCTGCCATTCACAACCACTGTTATAATAATTCACATAGTTGAGCTCAACAGTAACAACTACTCAATCTCTTTCATTTGGTTCACTTCTCTTGTATTTCTTATTATCAAATTAGGAAACGGCTTACGAAATTGAGTACGTTGTTGTTCAATGCCACGATTCACAACTCAGTATGGTTTTCCTAATTGAAATACCATACCTACATTTTACAACTCGGTATGGGAAATGTCATACCTACGTTTCTTAACTCAGTATGGATAATACCATACCTACGTTTCACAACTCAGTATGGTTAATACCATACCTACATTTCTCAACTCAGTATGGATGATACCATACCTACATTTCACAACCTTGCCATGGATCAACCATGGTCTTATCCATCAATTCATCACATGTCACGATACGAACGTACTCAATCCTGCGTTTTTCTTAATTTGCATTTCCACATTTATTCTTTCATTAACAAAATTTACACAATTCCACAACAAATTCATATATAATAACACATTATATACTTCAATCATTCACAAATAAACATCTAAATTCAACCATATGAACTTACCCGGCTAATTTGTAGAAGATATTGAAATTTAGGGACTATTCCGCAACTTTTTCTTTTCCTCGTTCTTCTTTGGATTCTTGATATGATGTAAAAATATGAAAAACCAGCTTTCTCCAGACCTTCTATGGCGTTTTGGCTGAGAAAATATGAAGAGATCTCTAGATTTTTCAATTTTGTCCTTATTTTATATGTTAAAATTATTAAATTTCCAATTTTACCCTTATTTCCCTTATTTTTCTACTGATTTCTTGCCCTTGCCGTCCAACCTATTCACTTTTAGGCTTAATTGCTCTTTAAATCCTCTTTCTTTTAACACTTGAGCTATTTAATCCTTCTAGCAAATTTTATTTTTATTACAATTTAGTCCTTTTTATTTAATTGACTACCCATACGTTAAAATTTCTCAACCAAACTTTAATACTAACTAAATGGCACTCCATAAATATTTATAAAAATATTTATAGCTCGATTTTCAAATTTGAAGCCTCGATAACTCGTTTTTGACCCGTTTGACCTTATAAATTCTTTTAATTCACCAATTCAAAAATTCTTCTAAATTCTTACTTGACTCATAAATATTAAATTACTATCTTGTTCAATCTTACTTATCAGATTTAGTGATCTCAAATCACTATTTTCGACACCACTGAAAATTAGGCCTTTACACAAGTAATAACTTTATTTTACATTAATGAAATTAACACAACGTTTATTTTCAAATAAAATTAGCACAATTTTTTTTATGTGAAAAGTTTCTTAACTAATATTTTTAATTTATATTTATAATTATAATTATCATAACATTTTTCTTATATTTTATACTTACACTACATTTGGTTCATTGTAATGTAATAGAGGTGTAATGGAATAGAGCTGTAATCAGTAATTTAACTGTTTGGTTGAATAGAACGGAATAGAACTGTAATAATATTCTTGTGCTTGGCTAAATGAAATGATTTTCTAATAACATAAGGAAAAAAAATAAAATGACCAGAGTACCCTTAACATAAATTTTTTTAGATAAATGATTATTGTTATTGTAATTAAATTTTAATACGATTATTATTAAAAATAATTTATTAAAAAATTAATAACTTAATCATATTTTAATATCATTAAATATAATTTAATAATATAATTTTTTTATATTAAAATTTTTAAAATGTTTTATTTTAAATTATATTTTGAAATTAAATAATTTTTATTAAATTATATTAAAATTTACAAATATTTTATTTTTATATTTTCTAAGTCCAAGTTTTAAAGGACTAATCTGGAAATTAATTTATTTTTGTTATTCAATGTTGCATAGAATAATCATTCTTTGGTGATACCAAAGAATAGTTTTTACGGGAAGGCAAGTAATAGAGAAGCAATAGTCATTCTATTGAATGAATATTACGTTCAATCAAACAAAGGAATGGACTACTATTCAATGAATAAGGGGGAATGCTATTCCATTCCCCCTAACCAAACATAGTGTTATAGTTCTATTCAACTAATAACTCTATTTTAAAATTAGCACAATTTTTTTGACTAATAGTTTTTAATTAAATTATAGTTATTTTTAAATGTATAATTATCACAACTTATATATATATTATAGATTAATAAATTAACCTTTAAATTATATCTTTTTCTCATGTTAATATTTATATTTTTTTAGATAAATACACTGATGATCACCTAATTATTAGATTATTTCTTTTTTTTTGTCAACAAACTACAAAAAAAAAAAATCCAATTTCGTCGCTAAAATTTTTTACATTTGATATTTTGGTCATTCCTCTATTAAATTATTATTATTATTTTGATGAAACAAGAAACTTACAAAACTAAGTTACATGGTTAGAAATTGGAATATAAAAGTTCTCTTTATCTGCTTTGATGAGTGCTGAAATTGCTTTTGGGGGGGTTTCAAGTAGTTGAAGGTCTTCCTTTTCTCCGAAGGCCAATTTGGCTATAAAGTCGGCACTTTGATTTCTCCCTAGGAATGTGGCGTAAGATCCAATTGCTTTCTTGGGATAGGATGCGTTGTATCCTTCTGATAAGAGTAGAGTGTGAGTTCTTCAGGACGCTTCCACAAATAGCTTTGACTGCCTCCAAACTGTCAGACTGGATTACAACCTTGACCTCTATTAAATTATTAATGGATTGGAATTGAAATTTATTTTAAAAATAACTTTTACATTATTTTTTAAAATTATAAAAAAAAATATAATTACTAGAAATAAACATTCGGAATGAACTTGGACAAAAGATTCATTTGAATTTAGACAATTATTTGTTTAGATTCATGTGGAATTAAAAAAAATAACATTCCTGTTTTAAAAAAAATGTTTTTATTATTGTTTAAGACACATGTCAACATTCTATTGGCTACCATCCTCAAAATCTAACGGATTAGTCAAATACCAATAAAAAGTATAAATTTAACTAATGTTTTCCAAATTTAAGAACGGATTAGGTTAAAAAAAATATATATCAAATAAGTATAACTTGTTAAATTTAGGGGCACATTATATATTAACCCTTAAAAAAAAGAATTTATTTAAATAGAATGAATACAAAATTGAAGGATTGATCTCTACTCAAAAGCATGCATTAAGTGAAGACATACATATGGGTTTAGAGGTCGCTTTTGAATGTATGGAAGGTGGTAGGAATTTTTTTTTTGGTTTGATTGATGAATAGTTAGCAAAGTTTGGTGGGTTTACCATATGATGGCCCATGCGCTCTTCTTCATCCATCACTTTCTGAAATATCATCAAGAGACTATACATTATACATTATACATATGAAATGGTCCACCAAGCAATTTCTGATATGGCTATCCACTGATGAGGATTGAGGAAGGACTTAAGGATGATATGATTGTGATGTTCCATCCTTTGTATAATTCAAGTCACATGCCAACGCCATCAATTTCACTTGCAAAACACAGCCTACTGATATGTTAATATAATCTATAAAAGAAAAGGAAGATTCAAAATACCTTTATACTGTTCACATGTGCCACCTCAATGTTTTTTTCTAATTCCAGTTTTGGTCTTTTTATTATGTTTAAATTTGTCATTTACCCTCTATACTTTAATTGTTTAACGTAATTTAATTTTTATATTTTTATAATGTTATTAATTTTCCTAAAATTAATTAAAATATTACGAGGTTATATATAATTTGAATATTTTAAGAGTCTTTAAGACTGACATGTGGTTTAAATTTCAATTTTGGTTCTTATATTATGTTGAAACTTGAGGGCTGATCTATATGCTTTAATTTTTTTATATAATTTGATTCCTTTCTTTTATAATGTCATTAATTAGTCTAAATAGTTAATATTTTAATCATTTCAATCACAATGTTAAAGTCAATTTTCTTTAAAAGCACAAAAAAGAGAAAATACAATCATGATAAATTCGAATGGATATTTTTAAGAAAAATCCTAATCAATATTCTCAACATTACTTTTATGGTAATTTCAAAATAATAGTCTTTAGATTATGAAGCTCTTCTCTCAAACTAGTTCTTTATGGTAGTTTCTTTAATTCATAAAAAGAATTACAAACAATCTTTCATTCCAGGTTTCTTAAATTACAATTCAGTATGAATCCCATGTGGTAATTTGATGGTTAAGGATATTTATTGCCCTAAGTGTAATTTAGGTTCGAGTCGCGCTAGTCGCGTTGGTTGTTCGGGCTTTTTTGTAATTCAAAAAAAAAAAATACAATTCAATATTTTCTTACCCAACTAACTAAACAATAATGCATGATAATGATGATGCTTATAATTATTCTTAAAGACTGATTTAAGTTAATCTTTTACTGATTTAAGTTAATCTTTTCTAATATTTTATTAATATCATCGCATGTATAAACTTTTTTTTTTTTTTATAAATTATAAAACTTATATCTATTCTTAAAATTACTACTTTCTAATATCATGTGTTTACATGCTTTTACACGTTCATTTTCAGTAAAAAAATCACTGGATTGCTTTTAATTTTGATATTGAAAAAAATAAATTTTCTCAAAGCAAATGGAGTAATTTTATCATTGTCTTTTTTAAAAGTGAACAATTAAAATTAATTAAATAATGAAAAACAAAAAGATAAGTTGACGGAAAATATTAGTGTTATAAATAATTAATTTTTAATTGCTCACTTTGAAACGGATTAAATTAAATTATTTAATTTTTTAGAGGGACCAATTTCCTCAATATTAAAATTAACTTGTCTTTTATCTTTAATTTATTAATAATCCATTTTTAAAATCCAAAAATTTATTTATTTTACTAAATGAGGATTAGTCTAAAACTATAGTACGCTTTTCTTATTAATTGATTGTGTTAAGAACTTCAATTGTCGGTTCCATATATTTATCCCAATCCTCGTTTGAACAACAATGAAAATTATAAATTGGGACAGCCAAAGCGTTTATATTTTTGTTAGCATTTTTTACTTGTATAATTTATATAATTATTTTTCAGCTGTTCTTAATTAATAACGAGAGCTAGGTAAGATAGTAAGGGTCCCTCTTACTTTAACTAGTGATTGAGGGTTCAATTCTTATCTTGAGTAAGGAACAAGTTTAAAACTCATGACTAGTTTCTATCCCCTTAATCTTATCTTTTGGATTAGCCTTATCTTTTAAGGATTAGGTTAGCTTTAAATTGCTTGGAGATGAAGCTCTATTTTGAAGATTAACAAAGATATATTTTGAAGATCAAATAATTAGCTTATTTATAGGTGTTATATTTCACTTAGGAATATGATCAATTGAGGCTTATAAATCAACACACAAGAAGGTGTGCTTTTAGAGTGCTTTCTAGTCAATTAGTTTTTGATCTTTGCTTTGTATTATTTCACTCTCGTGTTAGACATTCTTTGGAGAGTTGACACAAATTGTGAGGTTATTTGGGAGAGTGATTGTAACAATTTGGATTTGACTTTGGAGGTGCAATTATCTTTTGTGACAGGTAGGTTGAATATAAGCCAATAGTTGTGTCAGGTTAATTGTTGAGTAAAATCATTCTTTGAGCGAGGCTCAACAAAAGTAGGATTGGTGAATCCAAACCGTGTTAATAAATTTCACGTGTTGATCTTTATCCTCTCCGTACTTTTCTCCTTGCTGCACTTTGTTATAAATTGTTTTGTTCCAACTATACGTTAAAACCTTTGTTCTAACAACAATTTACGCATTAAGTAGGAACAACTACAAATTGAGGCTCTTTCAATTGGTATCAAAGTAGGCTTCAAACACATATTAAGGATATTTGAGTTTGATTTCTCATCATGCTATCCATGAAGCAAGGTCATTTGATTACTTGAGCCTCATTGATACTTGTTCGAAAAACTATGCATATTGTGTAACGCCTCAAATTTTTTATATAGTAAACTATATGATTTCGAAACCCGATACAATAGAATTTTGAAGAAATTCAAAAGCAAGTTAAATAAATGAAGTCATAAAGAATTGTTTTTGACTTGTAGAAAAGAAATTTTGAGAGAATGATTGTGAATATGAGGTTTTGGCATTAAGAGACTAAATCATAAATTTTGAGAAGTTAGAGGATGAAATGCAATTTGACCAAATTGAGGAAATAAGAGTTATTAAGGATTGCTAGACATAAGGATGATTTGGAATATGTGTTGTTATGATGGAAGTCACTTTTGGGCTACATTGCAGAATTTGAAAACTATAAGGACTTAAAGTGTAAATTTCCCAACAATGAAAAAATGAGTTGAAAAGCATTAATAAAGTGCCATATGATCAAAGAAATGAGTTAATGTGAAGAAACGTGGATTTTTGGACTAAATTGAATGAGAATAAATATTTAGGGGCTAAGTTGTAAATTTTTTAATTTATTGAGACGGTCCTAAATACAAATTTATGCTTGTATTATTAATGGTTATGGATGATAAGTATAAATTTTTGAAATTTTGAGGTATTACGTGCCTTGAATGGAATAAAGAAAAGTAGTGAGACAAAAAGGGACTAAAGTGCAATTTTACTACATAAGGGGCATTTTGGTTATTTTACATGGAACCTATATTGAAAATATTAAATTACAAGATGTTAAAGCATTGGAAATGATTTAGATCCTTTAGACTAGATTTTAACATGGGGATGAATTGTGGACCACACATTTGAATGTTTTAGACTTGCTGACTTTGACCCTATTTTGGTGCTGCAAATAAAAAAAGGGTAAAGATGAGATATTTTTCTCATCTTTCTCTTCTATTTTTGGCGGACACTTGAGAGAGGAGGAGAACCTCTCTACCCATGGCTTTTCTTCCTCTTTTCTCTCTCAAATGAAAATCCCCTAAACACCTAGGTTTTCTTCCATTAAATCTTATTAGAAAACAACCTTGTACTTGATTTCCACCATCATCTTCTTCATTTGAGTATGGGGCTTCAAGTGGGCCAGCGAGAGAAAGTTATGGCTAGAGAGAGAAATCTCCAAGAAAGGTAATAAAATAATCTCTCTCCATCTCCACCTTTACTATTTGAGAGTTTTAGCATGAAATAGACATTAGAGTACATTGTAATGTTTTGTATATATGTTTCTGTATTAAGAGAGGGAGATTGGTGGAAGAGATGGCTATAAGGTATTTTGGAGTGGTTTCAAGTGTTTGTTATTAATAAAGTAAGTACCATGGATTCTGTTAACTTCCCCAACTAAATGATATAATAACAAAGCATGTGAGAAAATAATATATCTCATATAAAGTATATGAGAAATTGCTAAAATGGTAGATAAAATATATGATGACGATGAATATCTCAGATAAAATTAATAATACCTATATGAGAAAATAATATCTTAGTGAGTTCTGATAATTGGAAGAAATAATGTGGAAATAATGAATTTGGCTTAATGACACTAAAATGGATTAGAGAAGTGACAAAGCATTATTGTTATACCATAATGTGGTTGTAATACCCTCATTTCGATTCGGTTTGCTGAATTCGAGTCTTGGGTATTACCACACTAATACGTAAAAAAGAAAAGAAAAACTAAACTTACTAATATAATTTACAATTAAGTATAACTTGAATACACATTGATTCAAACTAAATTACATGTGTATGTACAATAGGTAAATACAACTTCAATACTTGGAGATTAATTTACAATAATATCCAAATTAGAATCCTAATATAAAACAATTATCTCAAAATGTGCATTTCTAAGTGACATTTTAGACTTTGAATGCGCCTTCCAACTTGCTATGTATGTATAATAACCCGATACGCCCCTTCAATTGGCGTAGTCCTGGCCTCGTCCCTCCTGGCGCTATCTCGCAGTGTTTCACCTGTGACACATCATACACAAGGTAAGTTCACAAGAACATAGTGAGAGAAACATTTTTTACCTGTGTAATTAATGAATCGTAAGGATGATCTTATCGTTCTTAACTTTTAATTTCGCTTGTGACGAGTGCTTCCTTAATTTCTATTCTCACTTCCTCGTCAAATACCATAGCTTACTCTGAATTCTTTCCTTTTCATCGATGTGTTTGATACATTCCTTACTTCTTTCTATCCAATCAATCCATACAACCTAATCAACAATTCTTTTGACGTACCCAAGTATGGACCAATGTACCAATACGATTCATGAAAAAGTTCATATATGAAAAAAAAATATTTCCTTCGAACGTACAGACGTAAATATCATTGTTTAGAATACAATTTCTATACCAGCTTGTTATTTCTCTATATCTCTTCAATTTATTATATTCGGTCGATTCACAGCCTTATTGTACTTTACCAGATAATCTATAATCACCTTATTTCTAATTGACTTCACTGATTTCACTTAAGAGCCATACCAAACACGCCCAAGCAACTTGATACAGGATCTGCCACAAAGAACATTTCTTTAAGGTACGCCACTGAGAGCCTTATTATAATGCCTCACAAGGGAATTTCTTTCAAAATTCCCCATAAGAGTCGTTCCTTCAGAGTACACCACAAAGGCTATCATGTCAAGATTTGCCACAAAGACTATTCTTTCATGATGTGTTTATGATATAGATTTTCCTAAACTCATGTCATGGGAGGTTTGCCCATCATCGTCCTAGGATACGCAGAGAACCCCATTGGGTAGTCATTGTATTTTAATTCCTTTTGGAAGATGCCATGTTGATAACTCTTGAAAATAGTTATATTTAATGCCTCTAAACTAAAGTATTTGCTTGTAATTAAGAAAATATGTTTGCATTTTAGACTTATTACTAGTGCATTACATACTAAAGATTTCATTTTAACTGTAAATTTATGTTACTTTTAATTGCTGGAAAGAGGTTTTGTAGTCTTTGGTAGTAGGTGCAGGTAGTGTAACACCCCTCGCCCGTATCCAACGCCGGGATGGGGTTCGGGGTATTACCTGACTAAAACTTAATCAACTTTATTAAATCAGGCCATGAAATCTCAAACAATTTAAAACTTTTCCTTTCTCAAAAAATCCGTCCCAAATATAGGCTTACAAGACCCAAAACATACATCTGAGGTGGTTCAAAGCCCAATCAAGAACCCGTTTAAAACTTAGAAAAATTTCATGCAACAAGGTTTTACACGCCTGTGTGGGTATAGAGCACACGACCGTGTGCTTGGGACACGCCCATGTCCCGAGCCCATATCTGAAAACCTGGGCATTCTGCCAAAACAACACAGCCCAAGCACACACCCATTGCCCTGTAACCGTGTCCTTCACACGGCCGAGACACATGGTTGTGTCTCTTGCCCGTGTGTTACTAGCATACATACTGACTTTATGGCACGGCATGGACACACGCCCGTGTGGCCTGCCTGTGTACTAAAATGACTTTAAATTTTAAGTGCAGGGGACACACGACCATAAAACACACCCGTGGGCGTGAACCGTGTGTCACACACGGCCTAGACACACGCCTGTGTGTCTTACCCTTGTGGACAAACTAGGCCATTTCCCAAGCCTTTTTTGTCACCCATCTTGCACAACCTACACAAGATCATTTCAATATACCCATCTTATCACAATGGACATTAATTCAACCATAGAAAAGGGCATCATATGCATTCATCAATATAAATAATAGCCATTATTCTAGGCTTGGTACAAAAAAAGGGCTTTTGACTTAAGCCAAAATAGATAAACAGATCTCATGATGTCACATCCTAGTCTAACCCTATACATGTCACCTTTAAAAATATAAATCAAACTATACCGAATGCTGCGGACGATAGTGTGATCGATATCTCTGACTTTAAGGGATCCTCGAGCTAGCTAAATAATGCTGAAAGAAGAGGGAAAGGAAAGAGGGTAAGCATATAGCTTAGTAAGTTGCATATAAATAAATATACAACAACAATCTCACCACTAAATGTCATGCTCAAATGTAAACATAACTCAACTTACTCTTTGTCATCTACTCGAGTCACATTTTCTAAATTAAGCTCATTACTCATACTTATCATATAGGTACCTGTAACACTCACAACATGATTATTCTTTCTTTATCAAGATTGATCTATAACTCTCACCATTGAAACGTTTGGAATACTACTGGATATCCTCTGAACCTTTAACATGAGATATATTGCCGATGCATGTCCCAGACACGTCTTACACTGGCTATCTCTGTCGAGGCAGACGTATGTCCCAGACATGTCTTACACTGGCGCACAATTCACCCAATGCCTTGGCACGAATATCCAGTTTGTATCCTAAAGTTTCAACGGGATATCTCTATTATTTCAAATATTACTAGGCATTCTCAACTTATAACTTAGCAACTCATACAATGTCAATTCAAAGGCAATATGAATGCAAGTATTAACAGTGTAGTTGTATTATTTACATACAACTTACCTCGGTTTACAAAAAGTACTTGACTACTAGGTTTAGTCGGTTTGCTTGGCCTTCCCCCGGTCTAGGTTCAGATTTGGTAAATCTTGATCTATAATGACAATATGCACTCATCTAGTCACTAATTAGGATTAAGCAATCATAAATTCACACCTTTGGTAAAATGACCATTTTGCCTCTATGCTCAAAAATTAATTTTTATCTAATTTCTTTATATTTCAAACCTAGATAAACTATTTTTACTGCTATAGCAATCCCGAATTCTCTATATTTCACACACTTAACGTCTATTTTGCAACTTATGCAAAATAGTCCCTTTAGGTGTTTTCATGGTAACACCTTTCACCAAAAGTTATTTATAACCCAACTAGGACTCATATTCTTCCATAAAGACTCAATAAACATCTCAAAAACATCCATGGCAAAATCTTAAACTCTTAACCATTTTGTAAGATATCACCCTAATTTGAAAGCTCATGCTTTAAGGGTCTCAAAAATGCAAAAATCATCAACAAAGGGTGCGAGAATCACTTACTTGTGAGGGCTTTAAGTTTCTAAAAATTTCAAGCTCTTAAACCCCAAATATTTGCTGATATTTTCGACTAAGAAGGGAGAAATATAATAGCTTTTTCCTTCTTTTTTCTTTTTCTTTTATTTAAAATGAAACTAGATAAAATTGGTGACATAAGAATCACCAAACTTTGACAATTTTGTCTCCCCTCACACCATGGCCGGCTAGGCTATTCAGAAGGGTCTAATTGCCCTTTAAAGACCTTAAATTTAAATTCTCTAGCTATTTAACACATTTGGGTACTAAAATGCAACTTTTGCCTTTTATGCGATCTAGTCCTTTTTCGCAATCGGGCTTTAAAACATTAAAATTAGCTCACCAAATTTTTCATGTACTAATAAAACCATACTATAACCTCATCAAAATAATAAAATAATTTTTCTAAATTCGAATTTGTGGTCCCGAGACCACTATTCTGACTAGGCCCTAAATCGGGCTGTTACAGGTAGGATGAAAAAGGCAAGGAGAAGGAAAAGAGGAAGAGGAAAAGAGAAAAAATAAGGTGAAACATTGCCATGGAAAATGGTGGGATAGATTGCCAATAGAAATATCATGGAAATTCCAGAAAGATGACGTAACACTCAATCTACGTCACTTTAAGCCAGCTGTACGTGTGCTAGATAAATTACCCTAAAAAAGAGTAGCAAAATATGTGTGCTGAGAGAAACATATTTACAGTATAAAAGGAGGATGGAGAAGAGAAGGACACGGATTGTGAGAAGAAAAAAAAAAGAGAGCAGTTTCTCTCACTGCAACAGAATCTTATGGAGAAATTGCATAGAAAATTCAGAAGAGAAGAAAAGGGTAGCAACTAAAAATAAGAGATCATAGAGGCGAATAAGGGGAAGAGAATTCTGCCTTGGGTTTTTCGTAAAATCTTAAGAAGAAGCTAGAGTGTAGTGAGAACTTCCTGCAATTCTGCCTTTGTTCTGTTTTTCTTGGTTTTAATTTATATGATTTATAAAACTTGAAGACTGTTGATGAATGATTTAATTTTGGATTTCATTGCCCAATCCATGAGCTAATTAACTTTGGGTTGGAGTTATTTGGGTGAATATTGAATTATCTGTAATGGTATGATATGATTTTGATTAAAATTATTGTTTCATTCGATTTATGCTTATTTTGAATGCATGCATGCAAGTTCTAGACATAGTTGAATGTATGTTATGTTCTTAGATGAATTTGAGTATGAAAGGATTAAATATATCAGATTATTAATCAATCAATACAGGCGAGCATTCGAAAGAACAATTGCAGCACTTTAGACATAGAAGTTGCGATCTGTATAGGTGAAGAACGTTAGTGTGGTTATCATTCATGAGTCTTGTAGACATACACAGACTTAGGATAATAACTAAAGTCTGACTTTCAAAAGAAATAGGCTGTAGTTGTAATTCTCTAGGCAGTAGTTAGTCAAAATTTTGCCATGGCATTATTATGTTATGAAAATATGTTATGAAAATATTCTCTGAGTAATTCCAACCTTTATCATTTACCAGTAGAAATACTCTCTACTTATTCTTTGTGAATTTCCACAAAATTTAGATTGCTTTGTCATTTTTTCAATTATAATTGATATTATTAGTTCATTCATTAATTCCCTTCATCAATTTATAATATGTTTCTTTTGCATAGTTTAATTAGTTAAATCTATAGTAATACTTTACCAATGGTAATCAATTTTCGATCCCTGTAGAGACGATACTTACTCATCATTATATTATTTGAATTGACTTGTACCTTGTACATTTGCATTACATATTTACATGTAACAAGTTTTTGGTGTCGTTGCTGGGGATTGACAACATTGGTGAGAATTGGTTTGTTGTTATCTGTTTAATTTCTGTTAGTTTAGTTTAATTAGTTGTTTTGTTTTTTCTTTTTCAGGTCTGTGCTACTGCATGCATAGAAATACTCTAGAGAATACAGAGTACTATTTTGATCTAGATATTGAGAGAACCTTAAGGAGAAGGAGAAAAGAGTTGTGAGAAATGGAAAGAATTAGAAATGATCTCAGTAGAGAAGATCCAGTACCTCAGAATGAAAGGGATGCTGATATTCCTAGAATTGTAGATGACAGAGACAAACCCATCAGAGAACATGTAGTGCCAATCCTAGATGATTTGAATCCAGGAATTGTTATGCCAGACATTCAGGCTCAACAATTTGAATTAAAGCCGATGATGTTTCAAATGTTGCAAACTGTAGGGCATTTTAGTGGATTGCCTACAGAAGATCCACGACTCCACTTACAACTTTTCCTTGAAGTCTGTGATTCATTCAGGCAACAAGGTGTTCTTGGAGATGCCTTGCGAATGAAGTTATTCCCTTACTCATTTCAAGATCGTGCTAAAGCATGGTTAAATGCATTGTTGTCAAGTATGGTGGCATCGTGGAATGAACTGTTTCAGAGGTTTCTGCTAAGATATAATCCTCCTAACATGAATGCCAAGTTGAGGAACAACATTACATCGTTTAGATAATTAGAGGATGAAACATTATATGAAGCATGGGAGCAATTCAATGAGCTACTGAGGGAACGCCTGATGCATGGTTTCCAGCATTGGACACAAATGGAAATGTTTTACAATGGATTGAATGCTCATACAAGAATGGTTGTTGATGCATCTACCAATGAGACTTTACTCAATAAATCATACAACGAGGCTTATGAAATTCTAGAAAGGATAGCAAATAACAATTATCAATACCCTACTACTAGAGTTGGAACTGGTAGAAGAGTTGCAAGAGCAATGGAGCTTGATGCAATTACATCTCTAATAGCTCAAGTATCATCTTTAACAAATATGATTAAAACACTGGAAAGGCTATCTACAGTGCAGGAAATGAAAGCAACAAAGTTAGAAGGTTTTTACTGTGGAGAAGATCATGTTTTTGATGAATGTTCATCGAGCCTAGCCTCAATTTATTACATGGGGAATTTTAATCACAACAATAACAACTCATACTCCAACACATACAATCTGGAGTGGAAACAACATCCTAATTTTAGTTGGAGTAATCAAGGGGTGGGAAATGCCTATAATGCCATTTAATAGAATCTGCGAGTTTACCACCTGGGTACAATCAATCTTTGCCACGACAAAATGCACAGAAAAATTCAACATTATCTTCATCATCTATGGAAGCTCTATTGAAGGAATATGTGGCTAAGAATAAGGCCATAATCCATAGTCAAGCCGCGTCTCTATGAGCTCTTGAGAATCAAGTGGGGTAGATAGAAAATGCTTTAAATTCAAGATCATAAGGAGCTTTACCAAGTGATACTTAGAATTTGAGATCACAAGGAAAAGAGAATTGCAAAGTAATCACTTTCAGAAGTGGAACTTAGTTGAATGATGTTGTTAAAGATACCACGACAGAAGAGGATAACTCAAGACTCGATCATGAAAGATCTCAGAACCAACTGAAAAGCATGCAATAGCTGAAAATGGTCAGCAAAAAAATGTAGTGGCAGAATTAGATCATGCTGCCAACAAAAATGCCACAACAAAACAATATCAGCAACCTAAAGGACGACTACCTCCACCATTTACTCAGCTAATTTATATGTAGAAAGGCAAACCGACTATGAAGGTGAATGATCAACAGGTTACATTTAACATATTCGATGCCCTGAAATGTGTTGATGAGAGTGAAGATTGCCAGGCTATTAGTTTGCTAGAAACAGTAGTGGAAGAAACATTTACAAGACGTTTGCCTCAACAATATCTTCTATCTCCAATAGTCTATTTGAACAGCAAATGCTTAACTCACTCGGTCAGTTGCAGAAGCAACTCAACCTTTTTGAGACTTAGTAACTCCAAATTGCTGTGGAATTGGAAAAAGCGTAAAAAAAATTTTCTATCTTTCTTTTCTTTAATTGCTTTACTTTAATTTTTTTCTTATTATTTTTATCTTTAATTACTTAACATTATTTTCATTTCTGATTTATTGCCTTATTAATGAAATCACGGAGTCTGATAAAGAAGGCGAGGGTTTGCACCCAATAAAAAAAGATACTATCGGATGAAAATGAAAGGGACGAGAATGAAGCTGAAGCTGAAGCTGATGAGTCTGGAACTACTACACACACTACCATTAAGGAGAAGGAACAAAAAGGACCAGAGGGAGATGAAGAGAAGACGAAATCGATGAATATTGAATCTGACTAGGAAAGAGAAGAAGTGAACCATATTCCTACACCATCTACCACTATCAACATACCAAGATCAAAAGCACCTATGACCACACAAGAACGTGTAGTTCATCAACTGATTGATGAACTCATGAAATCAGATTCTAATGATGAAGAAGAGGTGCCTATTAATCAGCTTGAAAGGAAGCGTTACAATACAACTACTGGAAAAGCAGTTCAAGCTGTTAGTGGTGAAATAGAGAGGTAGTAGCATTACACACGTGCAACCAAGAAGGCAACCAAACCAAATTAAGAGTAAGAAATATTCTATCCAAACTTTTATTTCTAATTCACGCATTCATTTTTTGTCTGTCATTGCATTTCCATATTTGTAAATATGTGTTTTATTTTCTAAAATTTTTATTTTTTTATGCATTGAGGACAATGCATCCCTTAGGTTTGGGGGTGTATTGTGCATATAGGTTGCATTAGATATGTATGTTAATATTTGTTGTTTTTTCATTTATTTTTCCATGACATATAATTGCCAAATAATATCCAGACTTTGCTAAGTATATTTTTGTCTATGATATTCAATGAGGATAATAACTCTTTGATAAATTTAGAAAATTGTTCGAGTAATTAGGTCTATTTAGCTTAGGATAGTTGCTTGAAAATTGATCCTTAAGAGTAGAATGTCCTACTTATAAGTGCAATTAGTTTTGGAATCTAAATTCAGTAAGCTGGTAGGAACAAATAATGTTTATCATGGTAAAATACATTGAACACTCCAATGTTTGGGATCTGTTGAGTAGGTCTAATGTTTTCTTTGCTCCATTACATTACTGATTGGAAAAATAGTTTCAAATAAGAGTGATTAAAAAAAAGTATGGACACTCCATTTTAGTGTTAGGCTGAGTAGTTAAGGAGGTAGTTGTTTGCTCCATCCATCTTTTTAGTTAAAAGCCTTAGCTTAATGAGTGAATTCCATTCAAATTGTGGCATGATGTAAAATCTGGCAATCTAGTGTTTTGTTCATTGAGGTTATCAAGTACAGTAATCATGTTTTTGTTAATATGCAGAGAATAGAATTTGTTATAAATAAGAATTTGTTATAAATAGAGAAACTGACTTTAGAGGATAGTTATACTAAGTATGTGAAGAGATGCTTGCTATGATCAGAATTGCATAAAATTTTTAGGATTTTTTATTTCTTTTGGTAATATTTTCTGCACCTCACTTGTGAAACATGCCTATAAAATTTGAACCAATTTTCTGAATACAAGATTACTGAGAATGGATGTATAAAATATATTTTAGATAGTCCAGTGATATATCAGGTAATTGTAATGTTTTGGAAAACTTATGCATACCTGAATTCATGCATACTCATAAATATTTGCTCGAGGACAAGCAATAATGCAGGTTTGGGGGTGTGATAACTATAATTGCCCGTTTTCAGTGAAATCAGAACAGTGGTTTTGGGACCACAAATCTGAAGTTGGAAAATTTATTTTATTATTATTATATTGCCTACAATATGATAGAAATATCGTATAAAATTTTGCTAAGAAATTTTACCGTTTACATGTTCAATTTGATAAAAAGGACTAAATTGCGTAAAGTGCAAAAATTGAGTTCTATTAGCTAAAGGTATTAAATAGCTATAGAAATTTAAAGTGGAGGTTCTTATATGGTAATTGACCCAATAATAGTGATAGTGGATGTACAAGGCTTGGTATAAGCGTAATTATTAATGTTTTAATAGGTTAAATAGGTAATTATGTAATTAAGGTTATAATAATTAAAACCAAATTAAAATATCATTTGGTATCATCTTCCTCAACTGATTGTTAAGCAAAAGGAAGCCATTTTTCATCCTTCACATTCGACCAAGCTTGTGTGTGCAATTGATAAGTGATTTTTATCCCATTTTTAATGATTTCTATGATTCTGGGATCATTGTAGCTTAATCTAGCTAAGCTCGAGTACTAATTTGTGAAATTGTTAAAGTATTTGAGTTTTGCCATTGATGAATATGTTAGGTTTTTGAAGTTTAATGGTAGAAAATGAATGGTTTTTGTTAGATAAACAATTTTTGTAAAGGAATTTTTGATAAAATTATCAATTAGGGATTAAATTGAAAAATATGATAAATTGTGTAGTAAAAGTGTGAATTTGTGAAATATATGGGCTGTTATAAGCATGTATATAATTCAGCTATGATGGGTTGTAATGAAATTGTGCAAATTTCCATTTTTATGAGATAATGACTAAATTGCAAAGAATTAAAAGTATAGGGGAAAAATGGTAATTTTGCCAAAAATGTGGGTTGGACTAAATTGAATATGATTATATTGAATTGAGTTAAATTCATTCGTATGGATCCAGTTAGACCTCGTACGGAGTTAGATCGAGGTAAAGAAAAAATCTCGAATTAGTCGCCTCCGTATCTACGTACACTCGTCGAGGTAAGTTCGTGTAATTAAATTGTGTAATTATATGCTTTGATTGAATTAGATGTATGTTATTTGCATTATCATCATCTATGAATATCGATCGCATACCCAACAACGTATGACGATTACCGAGCCCCATTTGAACCTTAGAAATTCGTAGGATACAAATGACATGTCATTAGGGTTACCAATTTTAGCTCTTATGAGCTTGCCGATACTCATCTCGTATGAGCTTACCATTATTCAACTCGGAGGATCTTACTGTTTACAGCTCGTATGAGCATACATGTACATGAATTGACAAATTACAGTTCAGTACAGACTACCTGCGTATCCAACGATATTCTAAATGGTTCAACGGGCACAGTTCTATTATGAGTTTATATGAGTTCAATACGAGCTAGTACAGGTATTTACATGAAGTATATGGAAATGGTTTGTATATGATATATGGATACATGTATATAGAGTTTGAATAGTCGTTGAACTCATACATGATTCTCTGTTTTTATATGAATTACATGGCTAACATGGTTGATGAATATGTGTTAGGCTTTTGGCCAAATTCAGTTGAGATATTCTTTGGTTTACTTACCTTAAATGTGATTGAAATGGTAAGTTAAATTCTCTATTATGCGAACTTACTAAGCTTAAAAAGCTTACTCTGTGTTATTTTCTGTGTTTTATTGTAATTTGGAAGCTCATTTGAGTTGGAAGCTTGTCGGAGCTATAGCACACAATCCATCTGCTCTTTTAGTACTTTCAGTTATTTAATTTCAGTTATAAGGGCATGTATGGGTTAATTTGGCCAATGTTGGCATATAAGTGTTTTGTTGAGATTAGTCACTTTTATGGCTTGTGTTTGGTATATTTTGATGTGTATATATATGTGGCCTTATCATATTTGATGTGTGTTTGATATGGTAGAATGATGGAAAGTAAAATGTGGTTTGAATATGCATATAGGATATGTTATATACCTTGGTGTGATTTAGTGCTTTGTTATGGAAAACTTATAGGTATATTGATGTTACTTAGAATGGTATATTTGGTACCATTTGGAAATATTGGTATGTTTTGGTAAGTAAGTTAAGTGGCATGAAATGATGCAAAATGATTAACCTTTTGAATTGGTATTTTGGGTACCAAATGGGTGAGCTTGATATGTGACATACATGATAGGTTTTGGTACAATTATGCATATATGTATTTGGTCACTTAGATAAATTTGAATACATGGTTGACATGTAACACCTTGATTTTGGGCCTCGTCGGAACCATTAATCCGAGGTTGGAGAAATTATTTTTTTATTATTTTATGTGTTATAGCATGATTATATGTGTATGAAAAATTTGGTGAATTAATTTTAACGATTTCGTGCTTAATTGCGAAAAAAGACTAAATCGCATAAAGTACAAAAGATTTGTTCTACAAGCTAATGTTGTTAAATAACTATGGAATAATAAACTAGAGGTCCTTAGTGAGCAAATAGACCAATAAAAATTAGTGGCTGAACATGGAGACAAAGAAATTGAAAAGTCAAAGTTTGGTGGGCATTAGGTGACTTATTTGGCAATAAAATAAAACAAAAAGGAAAAAAGGTTGTCATCTTTTCATCTTTCTTCTTCATCCACCGAAAATGGCAGCAAACATGGGGCTTTTGAGAGCCCAAACTTTCAGCCACTTAGTTCTTTTTCAAATCAAGAAAATCGAGATTGAGGCTAAAATCGAGAAAGTACGTGGTTAAGAACAAAAAGGAAATAATTAGCCATTTTTGTATTCGAGGTAAGTTCGTGTGATAATAATAATGCAATGTCTTATTTGAATTGAAATGCCTAATTATTATTATATAATTTGTATGATTTGTTACGGATATACTCGACGGGCAATTGACAAACGAGTCGTATGATAAAATTGGTAAGCCAATAATGTTATTGTGATTGAAATCTGAATTGATATGATAATTCAGATGCGTTGAATTATATGTTTGTAGTATTATGTACGTGATGGTGTTATGCTTCACGAAATTATATTGTATGCTATGTATATGCAATAACCTAAAACATATGTCTATGATGTTTGATGACATTGTAATGAATGGTAACTTGGTGTTAAAGAGTGATATTACACGGAATATGCATGACGAGATTTGATGTGGTAAAACTCCTAGTTGAACCTTAGGAATAGATCGGATATCCATGCCATGATACTAGGGTTATGTGAGCCAGTGTAAGACCATGTTTAGGACATGACATCGGCCTTAATATGCAAGCTAGTGTAAGACCATATTTGGAACATGGCATCGGCATTGTTATGTGAGCCAGTGTAAGACCATGTCTGGGACATGGCATCGGCCTTAATATGCGAGCCAGTGTAAGACCATGTTTGGAACATGGCATCGGCATTGCTATGTGAACCAGTGTAAGACCATGTATGAGACATGGCATCGACATTTTACCCTTTTGTATGAGGCTTATTGGGTATCTTTTAGTATTCCAACTAGTTCAACGGATGATTTAAAGATTGTGTCATGATTGAGAAAAGTTATGATTATGTTGCAAGTGGTACAGGTATGTGTGCAAAACTCATGAGAAATGATTTCGATTTATGATGCACCTTTGGTAACGATGCAAAGAAGTAAGTCATGCCCATGAGAATGATTTTGTGATGACCTTATGATTATGAGTCTATGCTTATGATGTATAAATATGTATTTTTACCATGATAGTTGAAATGATTTGTAAAGGTGTTATAAACTTAGTTATCATAATTTTACACTAAAACAGTTTTGGACAGAAGCAGTAGTCCTACTTTGAAAATCCACCAAAAATTGTGAAAATTGAGTTAGAGGTTGAATAAAATATAAAATTAAGTATTATCGAGTCTAGTTTCATGTAGAAGAAACGGTGTAAGAAAAAGAGTTTCATGATATGAGATATTTGGATTTCTGTAAGACGGGGCTAGAGTGATTTCAGGTTCCCTTGTCTTAACTTTGGAAAATTATTAAAAATTGTATGAAAATAATTATGGGTTATAATTCATATGAATAAATCTTTAATGAGTATATTTTCAAGAAAAATAGACAGGACATTATCTAAATTCCGTACTGTGAGAAAATTAATTTTTAGTGAAGAAGGGTTGAAACTATCAAACAGCAGAACAAGGGAGAATTTAAAGAATAAATTGTACTTATTGGATAGACCAAAAATTATGAAAATTTTATGGTAAGAAGATATATGAGTCTAGTTTTAGGGAAAATTAGCGGATCTTAATTTGGAGTTCCGTAGCTCAAGATATAAATAAATTAGTGACTATGACTAGAGTAGACAGCTTGAGATGAACAAGAGTAAATAGTAGAATTTTGTGCAATTATGATTGTATTAACTTGTGAACATGTTGTGAGAATTGTTAAAAACATGTTAATAAATTTCTTATTATTTTCATATGGACTTACTAAGCTATATAGCTTACCCCCTTCCTTTCCTTTCTCTCATAGTGTCACAGATGCTAGCCCAGGTTGGAGGTCGTCGGAGATTCTATCACACTCTCAAGCTATTGAAGGGTATAAATGATTCCAAGCATTTCAAGTTTACGACATGTATAGGGACTTAGTCAATTGTGTATGTGTCATTTTATTTGGCTAAATACATTGGCTCATAATGGTAATATGATTCATTTTGTATATGGCCATGAGATTTGGCTCATAATGGTTGTATGTGTTTGGTATGGACGGATTGTGAATGTGTGTAATAGCCCAAAATTGGGTCTAGTTGGAACAGAGGTTTCGGGACCACAAAATCAGAGATAGAAATAATTATTTTATGATTATTCTGAGGTCTATGATATGATTGTATGATTCTGTGAAAATTTCGTGAAGAAATTCTATGCATAAAGTGCTCAATTTGAAGTTAGGGGCTAAATCGAATAATTTGCAAAATTTGCATTCTAGAAGTTTCTAGTATGAAATTGCTTTGAAATATTAATTAGGAGGTCTTAAATAGAAATTTGACCAATTTCTAAGTTATGGACAAAAATTGGACATGGATGGAATTTTTGAACGTTTAGTAAGGAAGGGCATTTTGGTCATTTGGTAATTAAAAGAAATAAAAAGGGAAAATAAAGCCAAAATTTACTCATCTTCTTCATGGAGGCCGAAATTAGCATGGGGGAAGCCATGGCTAGGGTTTTCAAGCTTTCCAAGCTCAATAGTAAGTCCGTTCTAGCCCCGTTTTTCAAGTTCTTTACGTTTTTGGAATCTCGGTAATTTGATTAAACTTATTCTAGCAATAATTTAAGCTAGGGTTCATATTTGGAAAAATACCCATAGGTGAAATGTGTTTATTTTGATGTTTTATGATAGAATATGAGGTTTTAAATTATGTTAAACAACTTGTGCTACTCGGTTTTGAGTGAAAATGAGTAAAAGGGCTTAATCTCCAGAAAAATACCTAATAGTTATAAGTATATGTTAGAGTGAGAATTTGATGTTTTCATAGAAGGGAAAAGTGATCAGCATGTCATAAAACATAAGAATAAAGGATGAAGTTTAATTCCCGAGCCTAGGGGCAAAAGTGTAAATATGCAAAAGTTTAGGGGCAAAATTGTAATTTTTCCAAAGTTTGAGTTAAGGACTGTTTTGAATAGTACATTAGTTAAATAAGTAAAATATGATGTTTTAGATCCCGAAAATGAGATTTGAACCTAGAATGAGAGAAAAATTAAAAATTGAGAAAGTTGGTAAAATGGCCGCTTTTAGTATCGAGGTAAGTTAATATGTATAATAAGCATTAATTTATGCATGTTTCAATGTAAAATTGATATATTTAGTATGATATCCGAGGTGTTGAAAGTATGTAAGTTGGTATGATAATAATAAAGCAATAATGCTGTAATTTATATTTGAAAGTTAAATTTAGTGAATTAATTGAATTATGTTAAATTAAATGATTATGGTGCCAAGTTTATGAATTGATTTAAAAATATGTCTATGGTACATGAAGTGCATTGAATTATCATACATAAATGTGATTTCTATGATTATGGATATTATGCGAAATTGTAAGTTCATATGATTTTTAATAAGGCAATGTGTAATTTAATGTTATTGCCTTGATATTAAATGAGATGTAAGTTTATATGTAAGTAATACATCAATATTACTTGTATTATGATATTTTATAATAATATTGGAAATATGTTTGTGGATAATTATTTGATTGGTGAAATTGTTGGAAAAGAGAGAGAAATCCCTGTTGAACCTTCGGAAAGATTGGATGATACAGATGGTATGTAGCTAGGTCACATGTATGGTGCTGAGTGCACATCATGTGTACAAGAGAGCTACGAGACATTATGATGTAGCTGGGTCACATGGGTGATACTATGTGTACACCATGTAGACAAGAGAGCTACGGGATATATGTAGCTAGGTCGCATGCGTGGTTCTAGGTGAAGGACACCATGTAGACAAGAGAGCTACGAGATAAACTGGCTAGGTCACATCGGTGGTACTAAGTGTTCACCATGTGTACAAGAGAGCCGAACTTTATGATGGGTGGAGCTATGTGCTGAAACCACCAAGTATCGAGGATTGATCCGAAGTGTTCAACGGGAGACTTACTATGTACTGCTTTGTGAGTTTTGTGATGAAATAGTGTAGGTATATGCTTATGAAAATTAAGAGCAATGTGCTCGATAGTTTGGTGAACTTTGATAAGACAAAACGGATTAAGTGGAATTATGTAAGAATGAATTTTAGTAGTAAAATAGTGTTGGACAGCAGCAGTTGCGTGACTTTTAAAATTCACTAAAAATTGTGGAAGTTGAATAAAAATGCAAATGATACATGAAAATAAAGCTTAATGAGTCTATTTTCACATGAAAGAAACAGGGGAAGCAAAAGAATTCTTTATTGTGTGATATTTGAATTCTTGTGAAACAGGGTCTGAATGAATTCGAGATCCCCTATTCTGACTTTATAAATTCACCATAAATTGTACAAAAATTATTAAGAATCATACCTTACATGCATGGATTCCTTAATGAGTCTATTTTTAAGGGAAATAAATGGAATGGTCGTTGGAATTCTGTACAGGGAGAAATTTGGTTCGTAGTACACAGAGGTCAGAGTAGTCGTACTCTGAAACAGGAGAGGCTTTAACTAATAAACTGTACTAATTGGCTAAACTAAAAATAATGAAAATTTTATGGTGGAAATATATATGAGTCTAGTTTCAGAGAAAATTTACGGATCTTAATTTCGAGCTCTGTAGCTCGAATTATAAATAAGTAAGTGACTATGACTCGTGTGGACAGTTTGATGTGAGCATTTATTAATAAATTGTGAAATCGTACTTACAAGAATGCTCTATACATTAAGGATGTGGAATGGAGAGGAGGAGGAGGAAAATAAATATATGTGGAATACATGGAAACTATGGTATATGAAATATTGATATAATGAAATAAATGACATGTATATATATATATAAATATATGACTAGTCTTAATGTAATGCTTGTTGGGTATGGAGTTGAATTGAAATGTTTCAGTGAACATGTTATTCTCATGCATCCTGAATTGTGGTATTTTATAAAGATATGATCTAGCTTTAAATATGAATGCTTGATGATTAAGCTGAAGTGGTAAGATGATAATCCCGTGTAAATGTATAAGTGGTACTATAATAGACAAGGTAAAATAACTATGAGAGACACATGTATGATGACATACAAATGCTATGTTTGTGGTTTAAATTGAGATTGTTTAATCATTAAATGAATACCATGTTATATGATTTTGATTTTGTATAAGTGGGTAAGAGATTAAGGTTGACCAAAGCTTGGAAAATAGCCTAGGTATATTCCACACAGGCGGACACGACCTTGTGTCTCAGCCGTGTATGGAACACGACTTGGGACACGGGCATGTGGAGCCTTAAAGCATGAAATTTCCAAGATTTTCGTAAGTTCCTGGTTTAGTCCTGAACCCTTTCTAAAGTATGTTTTGGGCCTCGTAGGTTTGTATTAGGGACCTTATGATTAAATGCAAAAAGTTTGAATTTGATACAAATTTTATGGCCCGTAGTTTAGTTTAATGTTTTTATCTTTGTCCCAGTAATGCCTCGTACCTTATCCCGGCCTGCAGTGCAGGTAAGGGGTGTTACATTTAGTGGTATCGAGAGCAGGTTTAGTCGATTCTCGGACTAACATAGCAAGTGTGAGAGTTTAGTTATACATGCCACAAATATGTGATAATGTGATGTCTCCTGACACTAATGAGGACCATTTTGTTGAAAACAAAGTATTCTCCAACCGAGCTACATCTGACCATTTGATAGCGATATTGAAGTATTTGAATAAAGTGTAGCTATGATGTGTTAAACTCGGAAAGGTATGAATAAGAATTAAGTGATATATGTATATGTGATAATATGTGAGATGAAAGTTTATATAGTGATATATTTATTCATATTTGTTTGGCCTTCATATGTTGTTGCATGCTTGACTAAATTAATGAGTAAATGTGATAACTAAAGTTATTCAAAATTCATAGAATGTATGAGTGAGTGCACTTGTTTAAAATGAGATAATTGGAAATTTTATGTAAGATGATATGAATAATAAATTGTTTGAAGTGGATAGTATGATTATAATGATATATGTGGATAATGGAAAAAAAAAAAAAAAGAATGTGTCATATAGATATATGTCGAATCGAGTTAGAGACTATACGACCTCACCCCCTTACCGATGAGTCAGTAAATAACGGAAATTCATGAGAATTATGTTGACTAAGTTCCTAAGTGTGGAATCAAAGAGTTCGATGATAAAATAATTATAGATATGACCAGAGACCGAGAATGGTTGACAAGTGAAGGACAGAGTTAGAGAAATATCGAGTTGGATCGAGTTATCTTGGGATTCAAATTGATGACACAGTGTTTCTGAAAGTATCGTCTTGAAAAAAATTAGTTAGTAATGCTGGAAATTATGAGAAAGATACTAAACCTCACTCCAGAAAGATTTTCGAGGACGAAAATCTCTAAAGGGGGGTAGAGTTGTAATAACCCAAAATTGGGTCTAGTTGGAACAGAGGTTTCGGGACCACAAAATCAGAGATAGAAATAATTATTTTATGATTATTCTGAGGTCTATGATATGATTGTATGATTCTGTGAAAATTTCGTGAAGAAATTCTATGCATAAAGTGCTCAATTTGAAGTTAGGGACTAAATCAAATAATTTGCAAAATTTGCATTCTAGAAGTTTCTAGTATGAAATTGCTTTGAAATATTAATTAGGAGGTCTTAAATAGAAATTTGACCAATTTCTAAGTTATGGACAAAAATTGGACATGGATGGAATTTTTGAAAGTTTAGTAAGGAAGGGCATTTTGGTCATTTGGTAATTAAAAGAAATAAAAAGGAAAATAAAGCCAAAATTTACTCATCTTCTTCATGGAGGCCGAAATTAGCATGGGGAAGCCATGGCTAGGGTTTTCAAGCTTTCCAAGCTCAATAGTAAGTCCGTTCTAGCCCCGTTTTTCAAGTTCTTTACGTTTTTGGAATCCCGGTAATTTGATTAAGCTTATTCTAGCAATAATTTAAGCTAGGGTTCATATTTGGAAAAATACCCATAGGTGAAATGTGTTTATTTTGATGTTTTATGATAGAATATGAGGTTTTAAATTATGTTAAACAACTTGTGCTACTCGGTTTTGAGTGAAAATGAGTAAAGGGCTTAATTCAGTAAAATACCTAATAGTTATAAGTATATGTTAGAGTGAGAATTTGATGTTTCCATAGAAGGGAAAAGTGATCAGCATGTCATAAAACATAAGAATAAAGGATGAAGTTTAATTCCCGAGCCTAGGGGCAAAAGTGTAAATATGCAAAAGTTTAGGGGCAAAATTGTAATTTTTGCAAAGTTTGAGTTAAGGACTGTTTTGAATAGTACATTAGTTAAATAAGTAAAATATGATGTTTTAGATCCCGGAAAATGAGATTTGAACCTAGAATGAGAGAAAAATTAAAAATTGAGAAAGTTGGTAAAATGGCCATTTTAGTATCGAGGTAAGTTAATATGTATAATAAGCGTTAATTTATGCATGTTTCAATGTAAAATTGATATATTTAGTATGATATCCGAGGTGTTGAAAGTATGTAAGTTGGTATGATAATAATAAAGCAATAATGGTGTAATTTATATTTGAAAGTTAAATTTAGTGAATTAATTGAATTATGTTAAATTAAATGATTATGGTGCCAAGTTTATGAATTGATTTAAAAATATGTCTATGGTACATGAAGTGCATTGAATTATCATACATAAATGTGATTTCTATGATTATGGATATTATGCGAAATTGTAAGTTCATATGATTTTTAATAAGGCAATGTGTAATTTAATGTTATTGCCTTGATATTAAATGAGATGTAAGTTTATATGTAAGTAATACATCAATATTACTTGTATTATGATATTTTATAATAATATTGGAAATATGTTTGTGGATAATTATTTGATTGGTGAAATTGTTGGAAAAGAGAGAGAAATCCTTGTTGAACATTCGGAAAGATTGGATGATACAGATGGTATGTAGCTAGGTCACATGTATGGTGCTGAGTGCACATCATGTGTACAAGAGAGCTACGAGACATTATGATGTAGCTAGGTCACATGGGTGATACTATGTGTACACCATGTAGATAAGAGAGCTACGGGATATATGTAGCTAGGTCGCATGTGTGGTTCCAGGTGAAGGACACCATGTAGACAAGAGAGCTACGAGATAAACTGGCTAGGTCACATCGGTGGTACTAAGTGTTCACCATGTGTACAAGAGAGCCGAACTTTATGATGGGTGGAGCTATGTGCTGAAACTACCAAGTATCGAGGATTGATCGGAAGTGTTCAACGGGAGACTTACTATGTACTGCTTTGTGAGTTTTGTGATGAAATAGTGTAGGTATATGCTTATGAAAATTATGAGCAATGTGCTCGATAGTTTGGTGAACTTTGATAAGACAAAACGGATTAAGTGGAATTATGTAAGAATGAATTTTAGTAGTAAAATAGTGTTGGACAGCAGCAGTTGCGTGACTTTTAAAATTCACTAAAAATTGTGGAAGTTGAATAAAAATGCAAATGATATATGACAATAAAGCTTAATGAGTCTATTTTCACATGAAAGAAACAAGGGAAGCAAAAGAATTCTATATTGTGTGATATTTGAATTCTTGTGAAACAGGGTCTGAATGAATTCGAGATCCCCTATTCTGACTTTATAAATTCACCATAAATTGTACAAAAATTATTAAGAGTCATACCTTACATGCATGGATTCCTTATTTAGTCTATTTTTAAGGGAAATAAATGGAATGGTCGTTGGAATTCTGTACAGGGAGAAATTTGGTTCGTAGTACACAGAGGTCAGAGTAGTCGAACTCTAAAACAGGGGAGGCTTTAACTAATAAACTGTACTAATTGGCTAAACTAAAAATAATGAAAATTTTATGGTGGAAATATATGTGAGTCTAGTTTCAGAGAAAATTTACGGATCTTAATTTCGAGTTCTGTAGCTCGAATTATAAATAAGTAAGTGACTATGACTCGTGTGGACAGTTTAATGTGAGCATTTATTAGTAAATTGTGAAATCGTACTTACAAGAATGCTCTATACATTAAGGATGTGGAATGGAGAGGAGGAGGAGGAAAATAAATATATGTGGAATACATGGAAACTATGGTATATGAAATATTGATATAATGAAATAAATGACATGTATATATATATATATAAATATATGACTAGTCTTAATGTAATGCTTGTTGGGTATGGAGTTGAATTGAAATGTTTCAGGCGAACATGTTATTCTGCGCATCTGAATTGTGGTATTTTATAAAGATATGATCTAGCTTTAAATATGAATGCTTGATGATTAAGCTGAAGTGGTAAGATGATAATCCTGGTGTAAATGTATAAGTGGTACTATAATAGACAAGGTAAAATAACTATGAGAGACACATGTATGATGACATACAAATGCTATGTTTGTGGTTTAAATTGAGATTGTTTAATCATTAAATGAATACCATGTTATATGCTTTTGATTTTGTATAAGTGGGTAAGAGATTAAGGTTGACCAAAGCTTGGAAAATAGCCTAGGTATATTCCACACAGGCAGACACGACCTTGTGTCTCAGCCGTGTATGGAACACGACTTGGGACACGGGCATGTGGAGCCTTAAAGCATGAAATTTCCAAGATTTTCGTAAGTTCCTGGTTTAGTCCTGAACCCTTTCTAAAGTATGTTTTGGGCCTCGTAGGTTTGTATTAGGGACCTTATGATTAAATGCAAAAAGTTTGAATTTGATACAAATTTTATGGCCCGTAGTTTAGTTTAATGTTTTTATCTTTGTCCGGTAATGCCTCGTACCTTATCCCGGCCTCAGGTACGGGTAAGGGGTGTTACAATGTGCCCTAAATTACTTGATGATTTTAAATTGACTAAATTATGCCATGAAAAGTGCCACTGAAGTGATGTTTAATTATGTGCAAATAAGGGTGCCAAATGGCTTGGTAAATAGCCATTTTCTTGGCCACATGGGCAGAGAAACGACCATGTGACTCAACCGTATGGAGGACACGACCTAGCACACGGGCGTGCGACTTGGCCATGTGACTCTATTTTATTGCTGACTTCAAAAATAGAGAGTTACACAGGTTGAGGACACGGGCGTGCCCAAGCTACACAGGCGTGTGTGATCACACGGCCTAACCCCACGGGCGTGTGACTCACCAAACATGGAAAATTTCCTAAGTGTTGTAAAATTTCTAGAAGTTGTCAGTTTAGTCCCGAACCACCCCTGATATATGTTTTGGGCCTCGTGAGCCCATATAAGAGACATTATGAACATGAATGAATGTTTTTATTTGAACGAAATTTTATGACCTGGTTTTACATGTACGTTTGTTTTTATTTGAACGAAATTTTATGACCTGGTTTTACATGTATGTTTGGTTGAATTTAAGTTATGTAATGCCTTGTATCCTATCCCGGCCTCGGACATGGGTAAGGGGTGTTACATGACATGTTTGCATATTGTCATTTGAGGTGCCTAAGGGCACATTGGTTGTATGTGATCATTTTACATTTTAAGGCTTGATTTTGACTTGTTTTGGATGCCTAATTATGACTTTTGTATATGCAAAATGTTGAGTGTAGGTGGATGCCAAATTGGGTGAGAAATGTGGCTTATAAAATGACCTATTTTCGTCCACATGGCCAAGTGACACGACCGTGTGTCCCCTGTATCTTTTAAAGAGTGCAAGTCAATATGCTCACACAGCCTAGCACATGGGTGTGTGGCTTGGCCATATGGCACAAGCCAATGAGTTGCACTGGCACGGACACGGGCTGGGACATAGACATGTGTCCCTATTTTGAATGCCCACACGACCTAAGACACAGGCGTGTCTCTTGGCCGTGTGACCCCGCAGCTTTGAAAATTTTAAATGTTTCCGTAATATTTTCTGAGTTTCTAATTAGTCCCGATTTGTTTCTAAAGTGTATTTTGGGCCTCAAGGGCTTGTATTAGGAACAATATGTATGATTATGATTGGTTTCTGACATGAATGTTATATATATTATGAAATGTTTGAATTTACTGTCTGTTTAAATTGTAAACTTCTGTAATAATCTGTAACCCTATTCTGGCAACAGATTTGGGTTAGGGATGTTACAATAACTCTTGAAAAGTGTTATATTTCAGGCCTCTAAACTGAAGTATTAGCTTATAATTAAGAAAATATGCTTGCATTTTAGGCTTATTACTAGAGCATTACATACTAAAGCTTGGATTGTGTAACTATAAATTTATGTTAATTTTAATTGTTGGAAAGAGGTTTGGTAGTCTTTGGTAGTAGGTACAGCTAGGATGAAAGAGGCAAGGAGAAGGAAAAAAAGGAAGAGTAAAAGAGAGTGAAGGAGGTGAAACATTTCCATGGAAAATGATGGGATAGATTGCCAACAGAAATGTCATGGCAATTCTAGGAAGATGACGTAGCACTCAATCCACGTCACTCTCAACCAAATATACGTGTACTAGATAAATCATCCTAAAAAAGAGGAGCAAAATATGTGTGCTGAGAGGGACATATCCGCCCTATAAAAGGAGGAGAGAGAAGAGAAGAAGGACACACAGATTGTGAGGAGAAAAGAAAAGAAAGAGAGTGGTTTCTCTCTCTACAACAGAATCCTATGGAGAAATTGCATGAAAAATTCATAAGAGAACAAGAGGGTAGCAGTTAAAAAGAGATCACATATGCGATGAAGAAGAAGAGAAATATGCCCTGGGTTTTCCGTAAAATCTTAAGAAGCAGTTGGAGTGTAGCAAGAACTTCTTGCAGTTCTACCTTTGTTCTGTTTTTCTTGGTTTTAATTTCAGTGATTCGTAAATCTTGAAGAATGTTTATGAATGGTTTAAATTTGGATTTCATTATGCAACCCATGAGCTAATTATCTTTGGGTTAGAATTATTTGGGTGAATATTGAATTTTCTGTAATGCCCATGATATGATTTTGATTACAATTACTGTTTCATTCGATTTATGCTTATTTTGGATACATGCATGCAAGCTCTAGACATATTTGACTGTATGTTATGTTCTTAGATGGATTTGAATATGAAAAGATTAAATACATCAGATTATTAATCGATTGATACATGCGGGTATTCAAAAGAATAATTGCAGCACTCTAGACATAGAAGTTACGATCTGTACAAGTGAAGAACGTTAGTGTGGTTATCATTCATGAGTCTTGTTGACATACATAGACTTAAGATAATAACTAAAGTCTGACTTTCGAAATAAGTAGACTATAGTAGTAAAAATCTAGGTAGTAGTTAGTCAAAATTTTGCCATTGCATTATTATGTTATGAAAATATTCCCTGAGTAATTCCAACCTTTATCATTTAACAACAGAAATACTCTCTACTTATTCTTTGTGAATTGCCATGACATTTAGATTGTTTTGTCATTTTTCTAGTTATAATTGATATTATTAGTTCATTTATTAATTCTCTTCATCAATTTATACTCTGTTTCTTTTGCATAGTTTAATTAGTTAAATCTATGATAATACTTTACCAATTGTAATCAATTTTCGATCTCCATGAAGACCATACTCACTCATCATCATATTACTTGAATTGAGATGTACACTTGCACATTTGCATTACATATTTACATGCAACATATGGCCATGGACTTTTCCTTTCAGAATTTGTGTTTAAAGTCCTAACGGACCCCTTTTTGATTGCATTGCAGTGAACCGACACAGACTCACTTAACAAACCCTTTATGCATTGACCTCACTCAAGACTTGAAACTTTAATTCATTATCATACGCCCAATATAACACTTATCTCATAACATGTATTCCATACAAATCATGCATGTTAACCATAGTAAACATTCATATAATAGCATAGCCATCTTGCTTTGTTTTCCTTGTTTCGATTCCGTAGTTTGATCAATTTCCACAGTAATACCTCATATGAATAGTATTCATGCAAGAGTCAACTTAGAGACTCATCTGACTACTACGGATATCAACTTGAACTAAATATCTAAAATCCAACATGAACTACAGCAACCACTGCTTATAAGACACATGAACACTATTAAAACTCCTTCGTATAACCTTTACCACCAGCTCAAACCCAAAGAAACCTAAAACAAAGCCTCACTTTTTCATCTTACTTTTCACATACAATAAAATCAGACTTACTATTTTAGAATTCAATATGCAAGACTATAATACTTACCCAAGATATGAACCAACCTTTTGCGCGAACTCTGATCCTTAGATTTAACTTAATAAGAGAGATCTATTCTCAGCTCCAAGGAAAATCAACCATAGCACCTTGAATGAGAAAAAAAAGAAAAACCCCTCCTTCAAACTCATATCAGTATATATATGACGCATGTTCTCATAGTGGGATTTGACACGTGTCACAAACTTTTAAAACTGCATTATAAATGGCTTACAATTGTAGAGAAACGTATACGAGAATCTAACATCTTTATATATATTTGATTCATCCCTTTTTATTTCATTCCTAACGACTTCGTTAGCACAAAACTAGCATAGTAACTAAACAAACTTGGCCTACAATACCTTTGGAAATAACCCAAAAATCCTCAATACTCTTACCAACCTCCTCTATATGACTCAACACATTCTAAGAATACTTCTTACATTATTCTAATGTCTACTATGTGCTCGATCCATAAGCCAAAAGTATTAATTGGGAAAATAGAACCACGCCACTTAGATTACTCTCAGAGTACTAGCCAAACTCAGGTCTCGCCTAAACTGGGTGTTACAGTGGTGAACTTTGAATTATTGCTAAAATGAGCTAAGATTTGTGAATGATAAATGGTAACTTGGTTAGCTTAATAATAACTGGAATTATGAAAAGCACAAAAAGTGCAATGAGTACTAGAAAACCATGTTGGGAGCATTAAGTGCTCAAATACTTTAATAAGTGAATCTGTTATTTGAATTGAACAAAATAAGAAGTTGAATGGATGCAAAGAGATATAATGATGTGACTTGGAAATCTACCTCATATCATAAAACATGATGTATCTCTATGTGTATGTGAACATGAGAACTATATGGAAGTGCTAATGTGATTATATCATGTAATTCCCTCGTAAACTTAGTGATTAGTGAGGATACAATTGCATGCCATAGGGGTCATTACCGTGAGTATGCTAGAACATGCAGTTTTGGCCATGTTTAAAGCCTTAAGGCATAACACTTTTGTTCGTTGTGGATCCAATTTCTATTGTCTTCAGATGTAAGCACTTTTAACGTGTCATTCTTAGTGTGCTTGATTACGATCTTGCATATCTAAATTTTATCTTACTAAGGTTTAATAATGGATAAATGAATTAAAAGTTTGGTAATAAGATTTGAATACGAATGTAAATTGTAGTAAATGAAATTGAGTAACATAAGCTAAGGGTACAACTAATAAGAAAGACAGTGAAAATTGATCAAAATGCTTAAAAGACTTGGCTAATGGGATGATGAAACTTCATACTTGACCTGCCCGTATATGCTTACTCTAAAAAAATACAAATATAATCAACAATGTAAGCACCACATAGCTTTTAGCATGACGGTGTCAAATTGTAATATAGTTGTTATAATGAAACAATTTAGCAAGTATTTCAATGATCGTTCTTTCGTAGGGATTGATATAGGAACTATGCAATAATCGAATAACTTACTGATCAAGCAATTACTAATCTATTCAATGCAAGAATAATTAGTTCAAATAAATTAACACATCATAAAATAACTAACCTAACTTATTGCACAAGTAATGTAAGCTATGTAACACTTGTTGCCCGGCCTGATCACTGAGTTCGAGTTACAGGATGCTACAATTATTATCAAAACAACTAATGTCAAATACACCATAAATAAATCATTCAAACATTCCATCATGTCTTAAACACATTCATAATATGATATACAATTAAATTCGAGCCTTAATCGTGTTTACAAAAGCTCTTTTATAGACCTGAGCAGGAAATAGAACCAAAATTTAAAGTTTTAAAAATTCAGGGTCTGTATTGTAACGTCACCTTCTCCAAGTCGTAAGGTTGCTAAATAGTTTGCCACACCATGAAGTCAGGCCACTTGACACTGCAACGTTACATAATATCAATTGGTATTGCTACGAGGAAATGTGATCATCGTGCAACACCCAAAAAAAAGGCCTAAGAGTTTTAGGGGTATTTTAGGGATTATAGCTTTAGGGTGTTCAGAATTTTATGACATGATACATCATTGATGTTTTCAAAAATGAATCTTAGAAAATTAAATCAATTTTTGAAAAAGTGTTTTAACGACCGTTAATTTTAGAAAAAGGATTAATTTTTAACAGGGTCAAAATTGAGAGTGTTTATGTTGTAGTTAGATCAAAATTTAAAATTGAACCTACTATCGCCCTCATCAACAGTTTTCACGTTAGTTTTCCTCCTTTACTTGGTTTGTGCCATCTCTTATTTCTCCAAACACATTCCATTCAATTTTTTATTGCCAATCTATATTACTTTGATTTCTATCAACACCCAAGCCTTAAAACTCCATAGATTTCTAGAAAGACACTAAAAATCACCATAGTTTTCTTCATTATCAAGTTGTGGGTTTTTCGGGTTTTTGACAAAACCTCTATTTTTCTTCCACCAAAGGTAACAATTCATTTCCCTATTAGTTTTAGTGTTATTGGATCCTTAAAATTGAGTACTTAACCATTAAATTGTGAAATTTGAATAAAAGTAGAAAATGGGGTCATTAATGGCGAATTTTGAGCTTTTGAGTAAAACTATGATTTTAAAGTGCTTTTCAATTAATTTTGATGTAATTAGAAGGTTTCTAAACTTAATTTGAAGTTTCGTTAAGGAATTCTTGAGTTTTAATGAATTTTCATTAAAATAGTTATAACTTGTCGAAAAATGTAGATACCATGAATTTAGGGGTTTTATGTAGTTTAATGGTTAGGAATTAGTCGTAGGTGAATGGAATTTGTTTCATGTAAAAATATTAACTATAAACCAAGATATTCGAGTTTTAAGTTTTCTAAGTAGAAGGTTTCTTTTACAAGAAAACTTAGCTTAGGCTTATGTTTTTTTTACTATTTGAGGTAAGTTATTGGTTGATTGTTGGTTGTGTGATTGCGTTGTTAAAGCATAAGAGTCGATAGGACCTTCAACAAGTAGAGACAAGGGCAAGGAAAGGCTTGTTTGAGCTTTCGACTTCTTGGTAAAAGTATTTTTGGTGAGTGTTTTGGAATCGCTGCTCGTAGATGATTCATTGTGTTAATTGGGAGTATAGAGGTAGCCTAAACCCATACTCTAAATTACGAATGTAAGTGTTCTCTCACCTATGTTTATTATGTGATAAATGTGCTTATGTGGATGTAATAATGAGAAATAAAATGTAATGCTATGACATGTGTAATATGTTTATGATTAATGTTGTGAAAGTGAATATGTGGGCATGTTATTCATGCCATGTAACAGTGAACATATTGTGTAACAGCCCTAACCCGTATCCGTCGTCAGAATAGGGTTACGGAGTGTTACCCAAGTATACATTTTAAAACTATCAAAAATTTTAAAACATTGTATTCATATCATCAGTCACAACAAAACCAATCAATAGCATACATATTGTCACTTATACGAGCCCTCGAGGCCATAAAAACACATTAGAAGCAAATCGGGACTAATTCAGAAACATATAAAAATTTCAGGGAAAAGATGAAAATTTACCAACTGTAAGGGTCACACAGCCGTGTGGCCAGGCCGTGTAACGCATACGGCCAAGAAACACACTCGTGTCTTAGGCCGTGTAGGCACTCGAAATAGGGACACATAGCCGTGTCCTAGCCAGTGTCCGTACCCGTGTAACTCACTAACTTAGGTCACACGGCCAAACCACACGCCCGTGTGCTAGGCTGTGTAAAACCTGACTTGCAACCCTTTGAAAACTACTGGGGACACACGGCTGTACTACCTGGCCATGTGTCACACACGGCTGAGACACACGCCCGTGCCTCTGCCCGTGTGGACGAAAATAGGCTAGTTTACAAGCTATTTTTCTTACCCTTTTCAACATGTACATATAATCTCTTTTGCACATATACATAAGCCCTCAAAAGGCACCAAAATCATGCATAATCAAGCCAAACACATATGGTATAATAATATCCAACCAATATGCCTAAAGGCACCTCAAATGACAGCATTAAAACATGAATAACCATGTACTCAATTTGGCCAAAATAATAGATTAACTTTTAACTAAGTTTGCATCATTACACAACATGTAAATCACTTACCAAAACTTACCATTTGGTTCCAACTGAACCACATAATCATTAGCATCAAATACATATATGCTTACTATGGCAAAACACCAATTCACAACAAGTTATATGTCATATCTAATATGCACATTCAACTACTTTTCTATCTACCATAATTGAACCATAACAAGTCATATATCAACCATTAAAAAGCTACTTATATACACCTTATAATATATATCATTTTTCCAACACAAGACCGAAATGCAAACTAACCAAATGGTCATTTCCACAACCAAAACACATAGGCTAACATTTTCCAAAATACCTATACATGCCATTATAACCTTAACCAAGACATCAACATCTACCAATATAATTGCTAGATAGTGTGATAAATCTCCGACGAGCTTCTAACCCGATCGAGCTTTCAATAGTCTGAAAAGTAAAGAAAAATAACTACGTAAGCAATGAATGCTCAGTAAGCTCGTATAAACTTTAATCATATCTATCCATTTCAAATATGAAATTTATACAATTCAAGAATAATCATATACCGATACCACACGATTCATGAAGCAAAATTCAACAATTCACAATTTGAATAATTCCACAACGTCACTTATACCTATCATCCCTAACAAAGTAGGATTTTATAAAAACTTTAAGTCTCTTTCAATTTTCTTCCATTCATTTGCATGTCATTACTTTCCATTACATTTACGTTCTTTAGCTTAAGTAACATCATCAATTTAACTCATCATTCCCTTTTTCATCACTCATTTCATATGCATAATACACAAGACACAAGCATATCATCAACCATAGCCACATGCTAATGCATTTAAACATAACTCTTTTAGAATTAATCACATGATAAACCATTTCATAATTTAAACCTTACCACTTTTTTCATGAGTACAAACATATTTTCATTTGAGCACTTACCATTTCAATACGACTTAGAAGTAAACATAATACCATTCAACAAACAGCTTGGCACTTGCCTAAGCATCAAAAAGCAACACATGTTAGTGTACTTGAATATATTTCATATAAATTCAACATTGATAACCTTATTTTCTCAACATGTCACACTTGAGTTCATTACTCGTCTCAACTTACATAATTACTATGTATCAACATATCAAGGATATTCATATATACATACATGTCATGATACATATCATTATCTTACCATTTCATCATATAAATATATCATCCATTTCAATATGTCAATATATCATGTACCATCATTTCCATGTATTTCATGTATATACCTGTATTAGTTCGTATCGAACTCATATCATCCCGTAACAACACATTTCCTATTGAACCACTTAGAATAATATCGAATATGCGGGAGTCTCTCATACTATGTGCCAACACATGGTTGAAACCATCTCTATCTCATATCTCATATAGATGCTCACTCTCAAGCTATCACTGTGTCTACTCACACAAGCTGACGGTCATGACGTAACTACACGGTGCTATTCACACAAGCTAACGAGTAATAGCAACACATGCCAAAAAACTCAGCCACCGGTAGAACGTACGGGAGCAACAGCCAAAACATGGTAACCCCTAATGACATGTCATTTGTATCCTAAATATTCCTAGGGTTCAAACGGGACTCGATAGTCGTCGAGTGTTGTTGAATTTCCCTCGTTTCATTATAAGCCAAATTGTATAATAACATATATATATATATATATATATATATATATATATATATATAGATTCATTTTCAATAAAATTTCACATGATAACATTCAATTTAATCAACAATATACATAGTATAGTTCATACTAACTTACCTGGCTAAATTGCAGAAATACCAAAGTTTAGGGGCATTTTGGTAATTTTTCATTTTCCTCAATTTTCCACCCGATCTTGATCTAAATTAATAATTTCATTCAATATATTAATTTAGATAATAAATTAATTCATTTCACACAATTTCATTATTTTTGACATTTTTACAAAATTACCCCTAAAGATTTACTTTTATTCAATTTAGTCCATGAACCCAAAACATGCAAATTAACCATTTTCATACAAAATTGAGATTAGATGAATGTTCATGGTATCCAAAACAGCCCATTCATGCAACAATTTCACATTAAATCCTTGTACTTTATGAATTTAACAAATTAGTCCTTAATTGAAAAATTCATCAAAATCACTTAACAAAATACTTTTGAATATAAATAAACATTCCAAATTTATCATATAACATAAAAAATCACAAGATTCATCAATGGAAACATTCAAAATCGAAGGTACGAGCTAGCTGGACCTAGTTGCAACGATCTCAAAAGCATAAAAATTATTGAAAATGGTTAAGAATATCACCTGCAGGCAACATTTGAAGGTTGGTCAAATGCCCTTCCTCCAAAAATGGAGTTCTCACGGTTGAAGAAGAAAGACATAAGCAAAATAGGGTTTTTCTTTTCTTTTTATTAATTTATTACTTATTAACCTTTTTTATTTATTATTTTCATAACATAATAACATATAAAACTTTAAATTAAAAGAAATTAAAGCATCCAAAGTCCCACTATTTTAAGGATGGTTTATTTATCCATTAAGGCCATCCAATTATCATTCTTTAACCAATTTAACACCTTTAAACTAATAGCGATTGACTTTTTTCAACTTTTATAATTTAGTCCTTTTTAATTAATTAACTATCGAAATGTTAAAATTTCTGAACGAAACTTTAATACAACCTTAATAAAACTTCGTAAATATTTATAAAAATATTTATAGCTTGATTTATAGAAACAAGGTCCCGATACCTCATTTTCTAAAACCAGTTCACTTTCGGATCTTACCACTTGAACTTAATAAATCGCTTATAAAATAAAAATCACAATATCAAAAACCTTTTTAAAATCACAAGTAACTTGTAAATATTAAATATAATATTTACAAACTTTCTTGTCAGATTTGGTGGCCCCGAAACCACTATTTCTGACATCACTGAAAAACGGGTTGTTACATATTGAACTTGTGATATGAATATACAGTGAATATGTGTTAAAAATTGGTAAGTAAACATGTGATAATATTGTGGATATTTTGGTCTTCTAACCTTATGAGACCCTTGGATATAGTTGGCATGCCATAGGATTGTGAATCTTTACCTTTGTGTTGTGTTTTGGGCATTAAGGCCCTGGGGCAGGTTAGAGAGATAAGGGAATGTGAGCTAAGCTGTATTCAATAGGACAAGTTTTGTGTGTTGGAGAGTGTTAGCTTTATGCTTCACTTTTTGGGATATATTTGACTCTATGAGTCATTCGGTGCGTTAGAGATCTGTGTATCCGGTGTGTGGTGATAGAATCCACTTTTACATTTAATAGCTCAAGTGCCGAATTATCATAAATTATGACTAATGTCTATTTTGATATATGCTTAAATGTAATGTGGCTATTATGTAAATGAACCCATGAAATATGTTTGAATGAATGTAATATGACATTAAAGTTAGAAGTCTTGCAAATGTGCTATATGACTGTTTCGTTAATGCATAATGACTTGTTTGCGTTGTAGTTGTTCTGAGCATCCCCTGATATTGTTAAGCTCACTCACTCCTTTTTCAACCAATACAGATTAGTTGCATTTCATGTATGAGCAGTGTAGTTTCGAGGGGTTATCTAAACAAGTCCATTTTCGCTTTTTCGTAGATGTCTATTATTTATTTAATTATGTTTCGGGAATAAGGCAATGTGGTAGACTATATACTAGTTTTTGATATGATCTTTAAGTTGTTTAATTGATTATTATGTTTTAGAATTTATAGACTTTAACCATGATTTATTGGTTTCTTGCTCAATCATGGTTATGATGTTTTGGACGACCATTTCAAACATTTTGATTCTTGTTTGATTATGTGAATGATGCATGTTGATTAGACTTAAGTTGGCTTGGACTATATGTTAGAAATTGTTGAATTTTTTATGTTTGTAGTAGGGGTATCGATATTCGGGTTTTAATATTGATACCTCCTTGATTTTTGAATGTGCAAGAAGTTAGTAATATAAATTGGTATCGATACCTTGTCACAAGTATCGATACTCAAGGTAAATAATCGATACTTTTTGAAAGGTATCAATAATTTTTGAGATTTTGGTTTTTATACGAGAAGCATTAAGTAATTTTTGTAAGGATTTTCCAAGCGGTATTGATACCCCTTGAGAGAATTATTGATACCTCACCTTTAGTATCGATACCTACGTAACAGTTTTGAAATTTTTGATAAATGGTCCCAATATATGTTTTGTTGTTACTTAAGGTACATTTGAAGTATGTTTAACTTGTTTTAAATGATGACTAACATATGGATGACTTAGAATTCGAATAAAAACTAAATATAAGATGGTTGTTTACTAATGTATCGACTCATGATGTGTATGATATGAGACGATGGTGTAGCACCTTGTACTTAGGCTCAGCAACCGGGCCATGTATATGGTGTTACATTTGGTGGTATCAAAGTCTAGGTTCATTAATACTCAAACCTAGGTGATTGTTGTGTTAATTAGGGTTTTATAACCTATGGATTTAAGAATCTAAATGCTTAAATTATGCTAATTGCTTGAATTGTTTGAAGTAATTCTGTTTGAATTGCGTGAAAATGTTTGAAATGTTTGGATTGAATTGCATATGGGGTAGGAATGAGAACACATTTCCTTTAATTATAAAGTTTGTTACATGAATGTAGCTTGAATCATCTCCTTATCACTCACATATTTGTCTTTCGTTTGTTTATGGGTTAGATTATTAGATATGCCTCTTAGATATGTTAATGTTAAAGCTAATGCTCAATAGGATGGTACATCCTCTACAACTCTTGTGTCACCACGTAGAGTGAACATACTTGATGAGGGTGTAAGCTCTCTGATGGAAGCTATGATTGGAGAGTTTTAGCGGATTGCTGGTGCTAACTCTACTTCTACACTTGCAAATCTTGCACCTGTTAGTTGAGGTTTTTCGCTTGAACGTTTACGGGCGTTGGGTGGTAAAGTGTTTTCTAGGGTAAAAGGTACTGATCCGACGATAGCTAATTTCTTGTTAGAAGGAGTTGAAAGGATCCTCGAGCAGATGTCCGATTCTGACGAGGAGAATTTGGGTTGTGTTGTGTCTTTACTAGATGGTGAGGCTCATTGTTGGTGGAATACTATTAAGAGAGGTACTACTACTAATTGTTTGACTTGGGGATAATTTCCTAAGGTATTTAAGAGGAAGTTTATGGAGGCTCGTAAGCGTAAGTTATTGGATTTGGTTCAAGGAGATTTGTTAGTGGCTGACTATGAGGTAAAGTTCGTGCAACTTAGTCAATATGCTCCTGAGATGATTCTTTTTGAGATGGACCATTGTAAGAGGTTCTGATTTGGGCTTAATCATGAGATTCAAGTTTATTTTGTAGCTTAGAACATGGAGATGTTTGATGAGTTAGTTGAGAGAGCTAAAACAGTTGAAGAGACTTTAGCTGAGCAAACTCGTTTTATGGTTACTGAGTATGGTAAGAGGACTTTTGATGGTGCTTCTAGTTAACCACCTAAGAGAGGGCATGATAGTCATTATTATGGCAGGGTTGCGAGATGTGGGTCTCGACCGAGTCTATCTAGACAACATAGTAGTGTTGTGGTTAGTACTAGTGGTTCGACAGGTGGTTTTGGATGGCCATTTTATGCATATTGAGAGCATAGACATCCTGGTGAGTTTTGTAAAATGACAAATGGTTGTTTTAAATGTGGTTTGAAGGAACATTTTCTAAGGTATTTCCCTAGTAAAGTAGAGGTTTCACAGACCCAGAGTTCGACACTTGCTCAAGGCTGTAGTCATGGTAGAGGTAATGGGAGACTAGTTGGGCAGTGGATTGTTTGTCATATTTTTGTTTCACAGGTTAAGTCTGGAGATCCAGCTCGGGTTTATGCTATTAGGGAACCAAAGGATCAGGATTCGACTAATGTTATCGCAGGTACTTTTTCTTTGTAGTCTACTCCATTATTTTCTTCGGTTGATTCTGGTTCTACTCATTTGTATATCTTGAGTGAATTGGCTTGTAAGTTAGGGATTCCTGTTGAGACTATTGATTTGGGTATGATGTTATTAGTTCTTTTAGTGATAGTGTGGTAGTGAAAAAATTTTATCGTAGATGCCCCTTTATGATTTAAGGGCATGTTTTCTTGGTTGACCTTATGGAATTGCCTTTCTACGATTTTGATGTCATTCTTGGTATGGACTGCTTAACTGAACATAAGGCTAAGGTAGATTTTGAGATAAAGCTGATTATTTTGAGGAATAGTGATGGTTAAAAATTATTGTTATTGGTGGAAGACCATGATTTATGTCTAATATGGTTTTGACTATGAAGGCTGAGAAGATGTTAGGAAAAGGTTGTAAGGCTTATTTAGCTTATGTGATGATTTTAGTTAGTAAAGAGTTGAGAGTTTAAGATATTCGCACTGTTAAGGATTTTCTTGACATGTTTCCTGAAGAATTACCATGTTTGCCACCGGAATGTGAATTGGAGTTTGGTATTAAGCTCTATCCTGATATTGCACCGGTGTCGATTGCGCCCTATCGCATGGCACCAAAAGAGGTTAATGAGTTAAAGATTCAATTACAAGAGTTGCTTGATAGAGGGTTTATTCGACTGAGTGTATCACTTTGGGGTGCACTGGTTTTGTTTGTGAAGAATAAGGATTGTACGATAAGGATGTGTATTGACTATAAGTAGTTGAACAAGTTGACTATCAAGAACAAGTATCCTTTACCTTTAATTGACGACATGTGTGATCAGTTTCGAGGTGCAACAATGTTTTCAAACATTGATCTAAGATTTAGGGTATTATCAGTTGAGGATGAAGTAGTTTGACATATTGAAAACTGCGTTTAGGACTCGGTATGGGCATTATGAGTTTTTGGTCATGTTGTTTGGCTTAACTAATGCCCATGTTGTGTTTATGGATTTGATTAACTGAGTATTCTATTTGTACTTGAATCAATTTGTGGTTGTCTTTATATATGATATTTTGGTGTATTCTCATTCTGAAGAGGATCACAATGCGTATTTAATGATTGGTTTGCAGATTCTACAAGATAAGCAGTTGTATGCGAAGTTATGCAACTGTGAATTTTTTTCTTAAGGAAGTTTCATTTTTAGGCCATGTGGTGTCAGCAGAAGGGATTCGAGTGGATCCAAAGAAGATTGAGGCAATCTTAAAGTGGAACTACTTAGGAATCTTATAGAAGTTTAGAGTTTCCTAGGTTTGACTGGCTATTATCGTAGATTCGTTGAAGGGTTTTACCTTATTGTTGCACTATTAACGAAACTCCACCAAAAAGATGTGGTGTTTGAATGAACTAATGAAAGGCAGAAGAGTTTTGAACAACTTAATGCAGTTCTAACTAAGGCATCTGTGTTGGTTTAACTAGAGCCTGGAAAAGATTTTGTGGTTTATAGTGACGCTTTGCATTTGGAACTTGGTTATGTGTTGATGCAAGAGGGAAAAATTGTGGCTTATGCTTTGAGACGGTTGAAGACATATGAGCGCAATTATCCAACTCATGATTTGGAGTTAACTGTTGTGGTTTTAGCACATAAAATTTGGTGCCATTACTTGTATGGAGAGAAGTGTGTGATTTATACGGAACGTAAAAGCCTGAAGTACCTTCTTACCCAAAAGGAGTTGAATTTAAGGCAAAGGCATTTGATTAAAGTTTTAAATGATTATGATTGTCTGATAGAGTATCATCCTGGTAAGGTGAATGTTGTTGCAGACACTTTGACTAGAAATTCGATGATAGAATTGAGAGCTATGTTTACGCGTTTGAATTTAGCTAGTGATGGTGGTTTGCCAATTGAACTTTAAGTGAGGCCAACTTTGTCGCAATAGATTAAGGAGAACCAGTCTCTAGATGGAGTGCTATTAAAGTGGTTTCGACAGGTTGAGCAAGGTGTTAAGAGAGATTTTGATATTGACGGTGATGATATATTGAACTTTTGAGGTAGATTGTGTGTGCCGCATGATGTGGATCTAAGGCAATCAATTCTTATTGAGGCGCATAGTAGCCCTTACACTATGCACTCTAGTAGTGGTAAAATGTACCATGATCTTCGAGAGATTTTTTTGTGGCTTGGTTTGAAGTGTGATGTTACGGATTTTGTGGCTCGACGTTTGGTTTTTCAAAAGGTGAAAGGTAAACATCAATTTTTTTCAGGTTTGTTGCAACCGATTACGATCCCTGAATGAAACTGGGAAAGGATTACCGTGGACTTTGTTTCAGGTTTGTCATTGACTCCATCGAAGAAGGATTCAATGTGGGTAATAGTTGATTGGTTTTTGAAGAGTGCACATTTCTTAGCGGTGCATACTAACTATTCTTTGCACAAGTTGGCAGAATTGTATATTTTTGAAATTATTCATTTTCATAGGGTCCCAGTTTCAATTATTTCTGAAAGGGATCCGCGGTTTACGTCGAGGTTTTAGAAGATTTTGCAAGAGGCTTTAGGGTTGAAGGTTAGTTTCAGTATGGCTTATCACCCCTAACCTGATGGTTAGTTACAGAGGATAATTAAAGTTTTAGAAGATTTGTTGTGAAGTTGTGTGATCGAGTTTAGTGGTAGTTGGGAGAGATATCTACCCTTAAAAGAGTTTGCTTACAATAATAATTTCCAAGTGAGTATTCACATGGCATCGTTTGAGGCATTGTATCATAGGAAGTGTAGGACTCCTTTGCGTTGGACAAAATTGGATGAGAAGCGAGTTGTTGGACATGATTTAGTTCATGAGACTAAAGAGAAGGTAAAGTTGATTTGTGGTCATCTAAAAGCAACGTCTGATAAGTAGAAATCTTATGCAAATTTGAAACTTCAGGATATCGTGTTACAAGTTGGAGATAAGGTGTTCTTGAAGGTTTCACCTTGGAAGAAGGTTTTGAGATTTGGTAGGAAGGGTAAATTGAGCCCGAGGTATGTTGGACCTTATTAGATTGTTGAGAGGATTGGTTCGGTAGCTTATCGACCCAATTTGCCATCGAAACTTGAGCAAATTCACAATGTTTTCAATGTGTCTATGTTGTGAAAGTATCGTCCAGTTCCTTCGCATATTGTGCCAATGGAGGAGATTGGAGTTCGAACTGATTTCAATTATGAGGAAGAATTGATTGAGATTTTAGCTCATAAAGAGAAGGTTTTGTGAAATAAGAGAGTTTCTTTGGTTAAGGTTTTGTGGCGAAACCACAAGACTAAAGAGGCTACTTGGGAAGCCAAAAACGTGATGAGAAAACAATATCCGTATCTGTTTAGCTCAGGTAATTTTAAGGACAAAATTCTTTTTAGAGGGGGAGAATTGTAACACCCCAAAATAGGGCCTAAGAGTTTTAGGGGCATTTTAGGGATTTTAGCTTTAGAGTGTTTGGAATTTTGTGACATGGTACACTGTTGATGTTTTCGACAAACAATTTTAGAAAATTAGATCAATATTTGAAAAAGTTTTCGAATGACCTTTAATTTTAGAAAAAAGAACTAATTTGTAACATGATCAAAATTGAGAGTGTTTATGTTGTAGTTAGACCAAATTTTAAAATTGAGCCTAATATAACCCCCCATCAACAATTTTCATGTTATTTTTCCTCCTTTACTTGGTTTGTGCCATCTCTTGTTTCTCCAAACACATTCCATTCAATTTTTTTACTTCCAAACTATATTACTTTGATTTCTATCAAGACCCAAGCCTTAAACTTCCATAGATTTCGAGAAAGACACTAAAAATCACTATAATTTTTCCATTATCAAGTTGTGGGTTTTTTGAGTTTTCGACAAAACCTCCATTTTTCTTCCACCGAACGTAACCATTCATTTCCCTATTAAGTTTTAGTGTTATTAGATCCTTAAAACTGATTTTTAACCATTAAATCATGAATTTTGAATAAAAGTAAAAAATTGGGTCGTTAATGGTGAATTTCGGGTTTTTGAGTAAAAATATGTTTTTAAAGTGCTTTTCAATTAGTTTTGATGTAGTTAGAAAGTTTCTAAACTTACTTTGAAGTTTCGTTAAAGAATTCTTGAGTTTTAATAAATTTTCATTAAAATAGTTATAACTTGTCGAAAAATGTTGATACCATAAATTAAGGGATTTTGTGTAGTTTAAAGGTTGGGAATTAGTCATAGATGAATATGTAGATTAATGGGATTCGGTTCATGCAAAAAAAACTAAGTGTAGATCGAGATATTCGAGTTTTAAGATTTCTAAGTTAAAGGTTTCGGTTACAAGAGAAGTTAGCGTAGGCTTATGTTTTTTATTGTTTGAGGTAAGTTATTTGCTGATTATTGGTGTTGTGTTTGTGTGCGTTTTCTTGTTGAAGTGTCAAAATCGATAGGAGCTTCAACGAGTAGAGACAACGGTAAGGAAATGCTTGTTTGAGCTTTCAGCTTCTTGTCGGAAGTATTTTTGGTGAGTGTTTTGGAATTACTGCTTGTAGATGATTCATTGTGTTAATTGGGAGTTTAGAGGTAGCGTAAATGTCACACCCCAAAATAGGCCTTAGAAGTTTCGAGGGTATTTTATTAATTTTGGCTTATATGTGCTCAAAATTTTTTAAGGTTGGTAACCGATAATGTTTTCGACAATGACTATTGGGAAATTAAACCAATTTTTTAGAATGAGTTTTAAATACCTTTAATTTTAAGAAGAGGATTGATTTGTAACAGGGTCAAAACTGTGAGCATTTATGTTGTAGTTTAGCCAATTTTTAAAATTCAACCAAAAGAACCCCTACCTATAGTTTTGTTTCACGATCGTTTCTTCCTATTTCATTGTTGTGTCGTCCCTTGCTCCCCAAGCTCCTTTCCTTTACTTTTTATGCTTCAAACCTTAAGTCCATTGCTTCATTTCATTCTCATAGCATCAATCTTCATAAATTTTCAAGAAAACGTCGTAAAATCCCATTAATTTCATCATCTTCTTCAAGAGTGGGTTTTCTCGAATTAGTGTCAAAGTCCATTTTTCTTCCATTGAAGGTAACCATTTGTCTTTCTATTATTTTTAAATGATATCTACACTTTTAAATCGAATTTATAGCCATTAAAAAACATGTTTTAAATTAAAGTAAAAAATTAGGTTGTTAATGGTGGATTAAAACATGGTTTCACAGTGTTTTCCAACTTATTTTAACATGATTAGAAGGTTTCTAAAGTTACTTTGAATTTTTCGTTAAGAATTTTTTGAGTTTTAATGATTTTTCATCATAATGGCCAACACTTGTTGAAAAATGTCGATACTTTGAAATGTGTAGTTTTGTGTAGTTTAAAGGTTGGGAATTAGTCGTAGCTGAATATGTAGATGAATGGAATTCGTTTCATGTGAAAATATTAAGCGTAGGCCGAGATATTTGAATTTAAAGTTTCTATGTCGAAGGTTTCGATTAAAAGAGAACGTAGTTTAGGCTATTGTTTTTTACTGTTTAAGGAGAGTTAATGATTGATTGTTGAGTGTGTATTTGTGTGGTTTGTCTTTTTGAATTTTTGAAGTCAATAGGACCTTCAACATGTAGAGAGAAAGGCAAAGAAAAGCTTATCTGAGCTTTCGACTTTCTGGGGAAAGTGTATTTTTTGTGAGTGTTTTGGAATCGTTGCTCGTAGATGATTCATTGTGTAATTGGGAATTTAGAGGTAGCCTAAACCCCTACTATAAATTCTGAGAGTAAGTGTTCTCATGCCTACAATTAAATGTGATTATGTATGCTTGTGCAATTGTGAAAATATGAACATATAGGAGATGCTATGACATGTGCTATAAGCTTGTGATGACTGTTGTGAAAGAGAATATGTGGGTATGTTATTCATGCCATGTGATAGTAAAAATGTGGGTATGTTTTCATACCATGTGATAATGATTATAATGTGCTAATGATGTAAATATGTGTAAAAAATCGGTAAGTAAATATGTGATAATAATATGGATATTTTGGCCTTGTGATTTTATGAGACCGTTGGATATAGTTTGCATGCCATAGGATTGTGAGTACTCACCTCTGTGATGTGATTTTTGAGGAGTTTAGGCACAGGGACAATTTTCGAAGAGATAAGGGAATGTGAGCTAAGCTCCATTCACCAGGATATGTGTGTTTGGTGTGTTGGAGAATGTTAGCTATATACTTCACTTATGGGACTTGTTCAACTCTACGAGTTATTTTGGTGTTTTGAAGATCCGTGTATCCGATGAGTGCTAGTAGAGTCCACTTTATGTTTCATAACCTTAAGAGCCAAAGTATCATAAAATGTGACTAAATGTGATTTATATGTGCTGTAACCCGTGCTTAAATATTCATGTGATTAATGTGTAAAAGAATTCATGCAAGATGATCAAACTTGTAAATGTGACATAAGAGTTGAAGATTTTATGAATATGTTGCATGTATGTTTCATTGTTTCATAATGACTTGTTTACGTAGTGGTTATTCTGAGCATTCACTGAGCTTGTTAAGCTCACCCACTCCTTTTTAACCATTGTAGATAAGTAGTGCCAGTATGAGCGGTGTGGACTCGAGGGGTAATCCAAGCCAAATATTTTAGTTGCTAAAAGTAGGTGTTATTTGTTTATTTATGTTTTGGGAATAAAAGGCAATATAGTAGATGTTATATTGGTTTTGCTATGATTTTTAGTTGTTTCCATGCCTATTATGCTTAAGAACGTTGTGGACTTTAAATATGATGTTTGAGACTATTATTTGAGACCTTTCGGTGTTTATTTTATGAGACAATTGATGCATGATATTTAGAACCTATTTGGAATGATTTATATGATAATAGATGTTGAGTTTTTAAGGTTTGGAACAGATGTATTGATATTCATGCTTTAAAAATGATACCTTTAAAAATTTTGAAGTGGAGGACGTCAATTTTGCTAGTCGGTATCGATATTTTATCTCGAGTATCGATACTCGGGGTGAAATTATCAATACTTTGTCAGTGGTACCAATATTTTTTTGGAAGTTGGGTTTATAAGATGAGAAATAGTAAGCTAATTTGGTATCGATTTTCCAAGTGGTATCAATACCACTTTAGAAAATTATTGATACCAACATAATAGTTTTGGGAAATTTTACTAAATGGTTCTAATACATGTTTTTTATGAATATTCTATGGATGTTTATCATGATTCAACCTCCTTAAAGTTTGTATGACTTACGTTTCATGTGAATGCTATAATAATAAAAGAAAAAAAAAGGATGCACATGTAATATTATGATGATTTATGATGAATACGAAAGGAAGTAGTGGTGTAGCATCCTAGTATTCAAGCTCGGTGATCAGGCTGGGTATAGGGTGTTACACTTGGTGGATCAGAGCCCAGGTTCATTAACACTCAGATCTAGGTGATTGTTGTTGATATGCTAATTAGGGTTTCGTAACCTACGGGTTTAAAAATCCAAGTGATTAAATTATTCTAATTTCTTGAATTGCATAAGATATCTCTTGTTCGTAATGCATGTGGGGTAAGAATGGGAGCACATTGCCTTTTAATACTAAAGTTTTCTTGCAGGAACCAGACTTGGATCATTTCCTCCACCACTCACACCTCTTTTATTTGTTTGTGTATGTTAGACTAGTTCAATATGCCTCATAGAAGTGTGAATGTGAGAGTTAGTGCTCAAGAGGATGGTACATCCTCTGCACCTCATGTGCTGCCACGTAGAGTGAACATACCTGATGAGGGTGTAGGCCCTCTGATGGAAGTGATATTTGGAGCATTTTAGTAGATTAATAGTGCTAACCCTACTCTTGCACCTATAAACCGTGCACCTGTGAATCATAAGTTACTATTTGAACGTCTTCAGGTGTTGGGTGGTAAAGATTTTTCTAATTTGAAAAGGACTGATTCGACCATAGCTAAGAACTGGTTAGAGGGAGTTGAAAGGATCCTTGAGCAGATGTCATGTTCTAACAAGGAGAAATTGGGTTGCATAGTATCCTTACTTGGCGGTGAAGCTCATCATTGGTGGAATACTATCAAGAGAGGTACAACTGCTGATCATTTGACTTGGGATTACGTCTTTGAGGTATTTAGGAGAAAGTTCATGGGCGAGAAGTATATGAAAGCTCGGAAGCGGGAATTTATGGACGTTGTGTAAGGTGGTTTGCCTGTGGCTGACTATGAGGTAAAGTTTGTGCTCCTTAGTCAATATGCTCCTGAAATGGTTTTGATTGAGAAGAACCATTGTAGGAGGTTTCTTTTTGGACTTAATCGCGAGATTCAAGTCTACTTGGTGGCCCAAAATATAGAGTTGTTTGATGAGCTTGTGGAGAAAGCCAAAGTTGTTAAGGAAACTTTGGCTGAGCCAGCTCGTTCTGTGGTGGCTGAGACTGGTAAGAGGGCTTCTGATGGTGCTTTTAGATGATCGCCCAAGAAAGGGTGGGATGGTTACAGTTCTGGTAGGGATGCGAGACGTGGGTCTCAATCGAGTTAGTCTAAATAGCAAAGTAACATTGTAACTAACATTGGTGGTTCGACTAGTGGTTCTGAATGGTCGCTTTGTGTGTATTGTGATCGTAGGCATTTTGGAGAGTGTCGTAAGTTGATAGGTGGTTGTTATAAGTATGGTTTGAAAGAACATTTTCTAAAGGATTGCCTGAATAGAGTCGAGGTTTCACAAACTCAAAGATCGGCACCTGTTTCTACACTTACTAGGGGTTGAGATCGTGGTAAAGGTAATGAGAGACCGATTAGACAACGAATTGTTGTTCACATTGTTGCTTCGCAAGTTGAGTTTAGAGGTCCAGGTCAGGTTTATGCTATTAGGGAACCTAAGGATTAAGATCCGAGTGATGTTATTGCAGGTACTTTCACTTTGCAATCTATTCCATTGTTTTCCTTAGTTGATTCTAGTTCTACACATTCGTATATTTTGAGTAAATTAGCTTATAAGTTAGAGATTTCTGTAGAGACTATTTAGTTAGGTATGACTTTAATTAGTTCCTTTGGAGATAGTGTCATTATGAATAAAGTTTATCGTAGATGCCACCTTATGATACAAGGGCATGTTTTCTCTATGAATTTCATAGAATTACCATTTTATGGTTTTGATGTTATTCTGGCTAGAAACTGGTTGACTGAGCATATGGCTAAGGAAGAGTTTGAAACGAAGCAAATTACTTTGAGGAATATTGATGGGTTGGAAATTGTTGCTGTTGGTGACAGACTAGGATTTCTGTCTAATGTGGTTTTAGCTATGAAGGTTGAAAAGATGATAGGGAAAGGTTGTAAAGCTTACTTAGCTTATGTGATGAATTTGGTTAGTAAAAAGTTGAGAGTTCAAGATATTTGAACCGTTAGGATTTTCTTGATGTGTTTCTTGAAGAGTTGCCTAGCTTACCGCTAGAACGAGAAGCGGAGTTTGGAATTGATCTTTATCCTAGTATTGCATTGGTCTCCATTGCACCCTATCGCATGGCACCAACAGAGCTCAAGGAGTTAAAGATTCAGTTCCAAAATTTTTTGGATAGAGGGTTCATTCGACCGAGTGTATCTTCATGGAGTGCACCAATTTTATTTGTGAAGAAGGATGGTACGATGATGATGTGTATTGACTATATGCAATTTAATAAGTTGACCATCAAGAATAAATATCCCTTGCCTTGAATAGATAATTTTTTTGATCAGTTCCGAGGCGCAACAGTGTTTTCAAAGATTGATTTAAGATCTGGGTATTATCTGTTCAAGGTGAAGGAGTCTGATGTGTTGAAAACTGCTTTTAGGACTCGATATGGGCATTATGAGTTCTTGATGATGCCGTTTGGTTTAACAAATGCTCTTACCACGTTCATGGATTTGATGAAATGAATATTCCATTCATACATGGATCAATTTGCGGTTGTCTTTATAGACGACATTTTGGTGTATTCTCATTCTGAGAAGGATCATGATGAGCACATGAGGGTTTTTTTTCAGATTTTGAAGGATAAACATTTGTTTCCTAAGTTAAGTAAGTGTGAATTTTGGCTTAAAGAAGTTGTATTTTTAGGACATATGGTATCGACAGCAAGGATTCGAGTGGATCTTAAGAAGATTGAGGCAATCTTGGAATGGAAGCTGCCTAGGAGTGTTACCAAAGTGTGGAGTTTCTTGGGTTTGGTTGGTTATTATCATAGATTTGTTGAAGGGTTTTCCCTTATTGCTACACCCTTAATGTCACTACTTTAGAAAGATGTAGTGTTTGAATAGACTGATGAAAGGCAAAAGAGTTTTTAACAGCTTAAGGTAGTTTTGACTAAGGCACTAGTGTTGATTCAACCAAAACCTGGAAAAGATTTTGTAGTTTATAGTGATGCTTCGTATTTAGGTCTTGGTTGTGTATTGATGCAAGAGGGTAAGGTTGTGACATATGCTTCAAGACAGTGGAAGATGCATGAATGCAACTATCCCACCCATGATTTGGAATTAGCTGTTGTGGCATTTGCGCTTAAGGTTTGGCTTAATTATTTATATGGGGAAAAGTGCGTTATTCACACGGATTGTAAGAGCCTTAAGTACCTCTTTACCCAAAAGGAGTTGAATTTAAGACAAATGCATTGGATTGAGTTTTTGAAGGATTATAACTGTGTGATTACATATCACCAGGGCAAGGCAAATGCTGTTGTTGATGCTTTAAGTAAGAAATTGATGTTGGAGTTGAGAGTTATGTTTGCGCGCTTGAGTTTGGCTAGTGATGGTGGTTTGTTAGTTGAACTTCAAGTGAGTCCAACTTTGGCTCAACAAATTAAGGAGAAACAACCATTAGATGGAGATTTTTTTAGGAGGATTCGTCAAGTTGAGCAAGGTGTTAAGATAGACTTTGATGTTGATGCCAAGGTATTTTGAATTTCTGAGGTAGATTGTGCATGCCGCAAGATGTGGATTTAAGACAAGCGATCCTTATCGAGGCACATAGTATCCCTTATGCTATGCATCCCGATAGTGGTAAAATGTATCATGATCTCCATAAGGTTTATTGATGGCCTGGGTTGAAGCGTGATGTTACGGATTTTGTGGCTCGATGCGATTATTGAATAGAAGTGGGAAAGGATCACTATGGATTTTGTTTCGGGTTTGCCTTTGACGCCATCAAAGAAGGATTCGGTTTGGGTTATAGTTGATCAATTTTCAAAGAGTGCACATTTCTTGGTAGTGCGTATCAATTATTTTTTGCAAAAGTTGGCAAAGTTGTACATTGCGAAGATTATGAATATATAGTGAATATGTGCTAAAAATCAGTAAGTAAACATGTGAAAATATTGTAGATATTTTAGCCTTTTGACTTATGATACCGTTGGATATAGCTGGTATGCCATAAGATTGTGAGTACTCACCTTTGTGTTGTGTTTTGGGTATTGAGGCCCTGGGACAGGTTGGAGGGATAAGGGAATGTGAGCTAAGCTCTATTCAATGGGACAAGTTTGGTGTGTTGAAAATGTTAGCTTTGTGCTTCACTTTTTGGGATATATTCGACTCTATGAGTTATTTGGTGTGTTGGAGATCCGTGTATGCGATTTGTGGTGGTAGAACTCACTTTTACATTTCATAGCTTAAGTGCCAAATTATCATAAATTATGACTAATGTGTAATGTGATATATGTTTAAATGTTTTGTGGCAATTATTGTAACACCCTAAATCTGACTTAGACATTATGACCGAATCTGGCGGTGTCACATTGGAGTGCTTTTCGTAATCTTGCTCTTGTTGATGAAAACCCGTTTGGAAATTTAAAGCCTCTTTGTTAAAACTCAAATCATTCTAGCCATTTGTTATTCATTTTAAGTTGTCATTACTTTTAAAACATTATTTGTTGCGGAAGCATTTCAAAAGTGTTGCGAAATCGTAGTGTTTTAAAAACAGTTATCGTTTTTGAAAAACCGCGTTCTACTCTTAGCAGATATAAAAATAATAAACAAAAAGTCCCAAATTAAAAGCTAGAAAATTAGATAGGCCTTATTACATAAATTAAAACCCAAAGTAGAATCTAATAGCAAATAAAAGAAAATAGGAGCAGTAGTATGGCCATCTCCGAGTCCCTCGCAGCACTGATTCGCCTAAGGATTACCTGTACAGTTAAAACAGTGGGGTGAGTTTACGAAAACTCAGTGTGTAATCCCCATAATAAGCAAACAGTAAACAACAAGTCTGGGCCTAAGCCCATATCAGTAATAGTTCAAAACAACAATGCAACCCATCCCAATCCTGCCAACACACCACTCCGTACCACCATCACACCATGTGGGACCCACCCAACCAACACACCAATAACGCAGCCAAGCTGCTAGTAATAATATCGCAACAAAGCTACCAGTAATAGTAACGCAGCAAAGTTGTCGGTATCAGTATATGGCACAAAGCCATGAGTAGCGGCACGAAGCCATCAATAGTGGCACAAAGCCATCAATAGCGGCACAAAGCCCTCAATAGCGGTACAAAGCCATCAATAGTGGCACAAAGCCCTCAATAGTGGCACAGAGCCAGCAATAGTGGCACAAAGCCATCAGTAGAGTATAATAGGCTTAAAGCCACCAGTAGGTCCACAGTCGTCTTGTGTGACCCGTGCAACCTTAGGTCCACAGTCGTCTTGTGCGACCCGTGCAACTCATGCGACCATATCAGTACACTTCCTCCATAACAGTATCCCAACCCCGTGCACAATGTCATGTCATAAATCATATGTGTATGCAGAATGTCATACTCAGAAGGAATAGTTATACCAGAGCACAATCAGTCATTTACCCTCGAGGGTTAAAATAGTCATTTTACCCTATAGGGGTATTTTGGTCATGTTACCTGCTTTGGGGTCTAGGTACTCTTATCGACCTATCAGAAGGTCCAGAACCATCTCGAGTGACTCGTGTAACCTCAACATACATAACAAAACGAATGGGCTCACAGCCCATTATGCGGCCCATGTGGGCCCACACGCTCGTGTGGCCTATTAAAGCCCAAAAATGACCATTGCCATACGATCTACACAGCCTAGTCTAGTATTTACCACGTAACATGAATTTATCCATGTAGGGCCTATAAGCCCATTGGGCCCACACGACCCATTTCGACCCATCGAGGCCCAGAATAGCTCGAACCCATGGGAACGCCCATGGTGGCCTCTATAGTCTTACGCCCATGCTTCGTGGGCTTGGTTTACCACAAGTGCGTTTGCACACCCATGTGGCCAAAAGGCCATTCTTTCGGCTTTTCGGCATTTCGATTTTTTCCATTCTACAGTCTATTCAGTATGAATACACACCTACTACGAAACGTACGCCTAGCCCAAGAGTTTCCCAAACCTACATTCCATCGCGATAATCCATTAGTCGATAAGAACTAGGGTTAATCACCCTTCTCTAATTCCCAGTTAAAGATAACATTCGATACCTACCTTCAATGCAAGAGTGAATAACCCTGCTTAGAACCGTTGGTGAAAGGTGGGTTTACTCTCCTAATCGAATAGCTGCACTGACCATAAAACCCATTAATGTTGAACACAAAGATACAAGACATGAGACTAAGATATAGCTTACTGAAACTGAATCCAAGGATAAGAGGAAATAGGCAATCGGCCAACCCCTCCCCAAACTAGTCATGCACCTGTTGAACACCATAACAGTGAGTAGGATTACCTTGGTCGAGTAAAGTGGAAGAGGTTCGACTGCCTAATTCTCACAAGCGTCACCTTCACTCTTCAAGAGACTCTAGAACCCAAAAGAACCCTACGTTTAGGAAAACAGAGCGTAAGAATCGACAAGAAGAGAATAAATATTCGGCTCTTAAATAGTGATAGATTATTTACCGTATTGTTAATAAAACAACACCAACCATAACCAAAAAGGGATAACGTAATCGGTCTCAATAGCAAGATGAACAGGAATGAACTTTGATGAGCTCAAGAATCAAAAGGGAAGATGGCATAATCGGTCAAGTGAGAAGAAGAGAAGGAGGGTGAAAGATGACAGTGTATTCGACCAAGAGGAATAATGCTGAAGAGAGGAAGAGGAAGAAAGGGAATATTCGGCCAAGTGCTTTCAACCAAAAAGAAGAGAAGTAAGGGCAATATCAGTGACCAAAACGACAAATAGAATAAGAACTATTTTCAGCACTTTAGAGTTCAACAAATCGGCAAAGTAAATGGAAAATTCCCAAAACTAATGCCCAAAACTGAACCAAATGAGAGAAAAACACCCCTGGCGAACTCCTCCTGTCCATTCGGCACAATCCCTCCAACACTTCAAAATCTTTCTTTTCCTCCACAAATCTCTCCCTAAAAATCCTCCTTCATCACCTCCTTGATTTACTCTACCGTCCTCTCTTTGACCAAATCAAATTCTACCTTGCAAAGTTTCAGTCGGCTTCTGCTTCTCACATGGCAAGAGAGCAAAATAAATACTCTTTTTACCTTTCCATGACTTGAACCCTAGACCTCAAGAGAAACATCCACACACCATATCCATTAGATCAATAGGCTCTTTGTGTCATACCTTACCAAATTTTATTTATAACCTTATTGACCAAAGAAAGGGGTTTTATCCTTAAAAAACAAATATTTTTAAAAGCCAGGACTTGAACCCATGACTTCCCAGACACTTCCAGAGCACACAACCACTAAGCCAAACACACAATTGTGTTACTTTCCTGCATAATTAAATTTTTATGTGTAGTCTCCTAACTGCACCCCTGGTCAAAACCTTATACTTTTAGGCCCAAATTCGGGGTGTTACAATTCACCCCTCCTTAAAAAAAAAATTTTCCTCAAAATTTCCATCTATCAAAATAGTTGCACAACGCAAACTACACCACTATGCTCTTGCTGCGCACTCCGATCCCAATAACACTTACACACTTTAACTTGAACTTGAAACCTCTTACACATACCCAAAACATCTAACCATTGGAGCAGATAGATATCACCCACTTACAATTTCTATATCCTAATCGTCACACCCACATAAAACATACCTGACTTAAAAGTGACTTGGCAATCTTGAACCTGATGCTCCTTCGATCCGCATCTGAGACATGCTCCTGACTTCCTCTGGCATTCACCCGAATGATACCCTTTACAATGCTTGCAAGCCAGCAAGTTTAGATGCATTTTAACACGTTTCACAAAGTGAAGCTTCAGCCCTAGAGAACCGTGATCTCTCTTCCTCTTACAATCCAAGCATCTAGCCTGAAGCGTTTCACCAATCTCCTTAACTCTGGCCTCAAACACTTCCTCTAGCACCTCCCTTACTAACTGAGTCAGTGCCTCAGTACCAATCTTCGGGTTATCACCACCCGAAGTTGGCGATCTTACCTTGACCTCTGTCTCCTGAACAATCTCATGATCTGGTGAAGTAGGCAGCCCCTTGCGACTTTGATTACCTTAAGAATCCATATCAGTACTGTCGCTAACTTAAAAATCTACATTTCTAGAACACACACAGAATAAATACAAAATCTAAATTCCACTGTTTCAGTTTATTTTAACTAGAGTGTTTCAATACAGTCAATACCTAAAGGAATCACAATATTTCTATTTACTGTATTTCGGTGCAAACAAACAACAATTTCAGAATGACTTATAGAATCGGCACAGAGACTCGGTGTACCATACATTCAGTATAACTTTTCAAAACAGTTTGAATCATTGTAAAACAGTTCTTTTAGAATTTTAAAGTTCTGGAAGAAACCCAAATCCACAGTCGAGTTTTGCAACTTGGCTTTGATACCACTAAATGTGACACCGCCAGATTCAGCCATAACGTTTAGATCGGGTTTGGGGTGTTATGACATGAGACTAAGATATGGCTTACTGAAACTCAATCCGAGGATAAGAGGAAATAGGAAACCGGCCAACCCCTCCCCAAACCAGTCATGCACCTGTTGAACACCATAACAGTGAGTAGGATTACCTTGGTCGAGTAAAGTAAAGAAGTTCCACTGCCCAATTCTCACAAGTGTCAACTTCACTCTTCAAGAGACTCTAGAACCCAAAAGAACCCCACGCCTAGGAGAAAGGAGGGTAAGAATCGGCAAAAAGAGAATAAATATTCGGCTCCTAAGTAGTGACAGAGTACTTACCGTCTTGTTAATAAAACAACACCAACCGTAACCAGAAAAGGATAGCGTAATCGGTCTCAATAGCCAGATGAACAGGAATTTGATGAACTCAAGAATCGAAAGTGCAGATGGCGTAATCGGTCAAGTGAGAAGAAGAGAAGGAGGGTGAAAGATGACAGCATATTCGACCAAGAGGAATAATGCTGAAGAGAGGAAGAGGAAGAAAGGGAATATTCGCCCAAGTGCTTTCAACCAAAAAGAAGAGAAGTAAGGGCAATATCAGTGACCAAAACGACAAACATAATAAGAACTATTTCTGGCACTTTAGAGTTCAACAAATCGGCAAAGTAAATGGAAAATTCCCAAAACTAATGCCCAAAACCGAACCAAATGAGAGAAAAACACCCCTAGTCGAACTCTTCCTCTCCATTCGGCACAATCCCTCCAACACTTCAAACTCCTTCTTTTCCTCCAGAAATATCTCCCTAAAAATCCTTCTTCATCACCTCCTTGATTTACTCTACCCTCCTCTCTTTGACCAAATCAAATTTTACCTTGCAAAGTTTCAGTCGGCTTCTGCTTCTCACATGGCAAGAGAGCAAAATAAATACTCTTTTTACCTTGCCATGACTTGAACCCTAGACCTCAAGAGAAACATCCATACACCATATCCATTAGATCAATAGGCTCTTTGTGGCATACCTTACCAAATTTTATTTATAACCTTATTGACCAAAGAAAGGGGTTTTATCCTTAAAAACCAAAAATTTGTGAAAGCCAGGACTTGAACCCATGACTTCCCAGACACTTCCAGAGCACACAACCACTAAGCCAAACACACAATTGTGTCACTTTCCTGCATAATTAAATTTTTATGTGTAGTCTCCTAACTGCACCCCTGGTCAAGACCTAATATTTCTAGGCCCAAATTCGGGGCGTTACAATTATGTAAATGAACCCATGAAAGATGTTTTAATAAATGTAATTTGACACTAAAGTTGGAAATATTGTAAATGTGCTATACGACTATTCCGTTAATGCATAATGACTTGTTTGCATTATGGTTGTTTTGAGCATTCACTAAGCTTGTTAAGCTCACCCACTCCTTTTTGAACCAATGCAGTTTAGTTGTATTTCCTGTATGAGCGGTGTGGTTTCGAGGGGTGATTCCAACAAGTCCATTTTTAATTTTTCATAGGTGTCTATTATTTATTTAATTATGTTTCGAGAATAAGGCAATGTGGTAGACTATATACTGGTTTTTGTTGTGATCTTTAAGTTGTTTACTTGATTATTATGTTTTAAAATTTATGGACTTTAAGCATGATTTATTGGTTTCTTGCTTAATCATGGTTATAATGTTTTGGACGGCCATTTCAAACATTTTGATGCTCATTTGATGATGTGAATGATGCATGTTGATTAGACTTAAGTTGGCTTGGACTATATACTTGAAATTACTGAATTTTTTATGTCTATAGTAGGGGTATCGATATTCGAGTTTTAATATCGATACCTCTATAATTATTGAATGTGCAAGAAGTCAGTAATGTAAATTGGTATCTATACCTTGTCATGAGTATCGAGATTTTGGTTTTTATACGAGAAATAATAAGTAGTTTTGGTATTAATTTTCCAAGTGGTATCGATACTACTTGAGAGAATTATCGATACCTCACGTTCAGTATTGATACCTACATAACAGTTTTGGAAGTTTTGCTAAATGGTCCCAATGCATGTTTAGTTATTTCTTAAGATACATTTGAAGTATGCTTAGCATGCTTTAAATGATGACTGACATTTGAATGACTTGGAATTCAAATAAATAATAAATACAAAAGGGCTACTTACCAATGTATCAACTCATGATGTGTATGATGTGAGACGGTGGTGTATCGACCTGTTATTCAGGCTTGGCGACCGGGCCGGGTATAAGGTGTTACATTTGATGTTATTAGAGCCTAGGTTCACTAATACTTGGACCAAGGTGGTTGTTGTATGAATTGGGGTTTCATAACTAATGGATTTAGGAACCCAAGTGCTTAAATTATGATGATTGCTTGAATTGTTTGAAGTATTCTTATTTGAATTGCGTGAAAATTTTTGAAATGTTCGGATTGAATTATATGTGGGGTAGTAACAGGAACACATTTCCTTTAATCCTAAATTTTGTTGTAGAAATGTAACTTGGATCATCTCCCAGCCACTCACACCTCTGTCTATTTTTTGTTTGTGTGTTAGATTATTAGATATGCCTCATAGACGTGTTAATGTGAGAGATAATTCTTAAGAGGATTATACATATTTTGCACCTCCTATGCTGCTACATAGAGTGAACATACCTGATAAGGGTGTAGGCCCTTTGATGGAGGCTATGATTGGAGCATTTTAGTGGATTACTATTGCTACACCTACTCTCCACCTGCCAATCCTATGCCTGTTAGTTGAGGTTTGCCGCTTGAACGTTTGCGGGCGTTGGGTGGTAAAGAGTTTTCTAGGGTAAAATGTATTGATCCTACGGTAGCTCAGTACTAGTTGGAAGGAGTTGAAAGGATCTTCGAGTAGATATCAGGTTCTGACGAGGTGAAGTTGGTTGTGCTATGTCCTTACTCGATGGTGAGGCTCATCATTGGTGGAATACTACTAGGAGATGACTACTACTGATCGTAGGAATTGGGGACATTTTCTTGAGGTCTTTAAGAGAAAGTTTATAGGTGAGCAATATATGGAGGCTCGTAAGTGTCAATTTTTGGATTTGGTTCAAGAAAATTTGTCAGTGGCTGACTATGAGGCAGAGTTCATGCGATTTAGTCAGTTTGCTCTTAAGGTGATTCTTTCTGTGAGAGACCATTATAAGAGGTAAGAGGTTCAGATTTGGGCTTAATCATGAGATTCAGTTTTATTTGGTAGCTCAGAACATGGAGATGTTTGATGAGTTAGTTGAGAAGGCTAAAGCAGTTAAGGAGACTTTAGCTAAGCTGACTTGTTTTATGGTTTTTGAGTCTTGTAAGAGGACTTCTGATGGTTCCTCTGGTTGACCGCCTAAGAGAGGGCATGATATTCATAATTCTAGTAGGGATAGGAGATGTGGGCCTTGACCGAGCTGGTCTAGACAATAGAGTAGTGTTGTGGTTGGTAGTGGTGGTTCGACGGGTGGTTTTGAATGGCCACTTTGTGCACATTGCGAGTGTTGGCATTCTGGTGAGTGCCATAAGATGACAGGTGGTTGTTTTAAATATGTTTCAAAAGAAAATTTTCTAAGGGATTGCCCAAATAGAGTTGAGGTGTCACAGACTCAGAGTTTGGCACCTATTTCTGCGCTTGCTAAAGGCCGTGGTTGTGGTAGAGGTAATGGGAGACCGGTTGGGCAATGGATTGTTTCTCATACTATTGCTTCACAGGTTGAATCTAGAGATCCAGCTAAGGTTTATGCTGTTAGGGAACTGAAGGGTCAGGATTTGACTGATTTTATCGCAGGTACTTTGTCTTTATAGTCTACTCCCTTGTTTTCTTTGGTTGATTCTAGTTCTACGCATTTGTATATCTTACGTGAATTGGCTTACAAGTTAAAGATTCCTGTTGAGACTATTAATTTGGGTATGACTATTATTAGTTGTTTGGGTGATAGTGTGTTAGTGAACAAATTTTTCGTAGATTCTCCCTTATGATTCAAGGGCATGTTTTCTCTTTTGACCTTATGAAATTGAATTTTTATAGTTTTGATGTTATTCTTAGTATGGACTGGTTGACTAAACATAAGGCTAAGGTAGATTTTGAGACAAAGCAGATTATTTTGAGGAATAGTGATGAGTTGGAAATTATTGTTGTTGGTGAAAGATCTAGATTTATGTCCAATGTGGTTTCGGCTATGAAGTCTAAGAAGATGTTGGGAAAAGGTTTGTGAGGCTTATTTAGCTTATGTGATGAATTTAGTTTGTAAAGAATTCAGAGTTTAGGATATTCGCACTGTTAAATATTTTCCTGATGTGTTTCCTAAAGAGTTGCCGGGTTTGCCACAAGAATGTGAAATGGAGTTTGGTATTGAGCTCTATCCTAGTACTACACCGGTGTTCATTACGCCCTATCACATGGCACCAAAAGAAGTCAAGGAGTTGAAGATTCAGTTACAAGAGTTGCTTGATAGAAGGTTTATTCAACTGAGTGTATCGCCTTGGGGTGTACTAGTTTTGTTTGTAAAGAAGAAGAATGGTATGATAAGGATGTGTATTGACTATAGGCAACTTAACTAACCAAATAATAAAAAAATCTAAACATAAACAAACTTAATGAGTTTGCCCAAAGCATCTGGGGTGGCGGATACTTAACAGAAGAGTCCTCCAAACCACAACTCTCACCAAAGCTAAGAGTTTGACAAATGGCGAATACACAAAATTTCTATACTTAGCCAAGACAAATACTTTACTTACTCTTATCTACCCTTATTTTACCAACTCTATGCCAAATAGTAATCAGATGCAAAGACTTCGTCGAGCGAGGTATTACAATTCTCCCCCACTTAGGAAATTTTGTTCTCAAAATTCATACATGTGAAAAGCTGAGGATACTTCTCTTTTATTAAAATTTTACCTTCCCAGTAGACTCGAGCACGCCATTTGACTTCCTCTATATGCATTACAGCCCAGCGTGTCACTTTCTTGGCGTAGCCTTGGCATCGTCTCTCGATGCTTATTCCTTTATATACCTTAAAACAGAAACAACTTCTGTAAGTTCGTAAGAACTTAGTGAGAGAAACCTTAGAATAAACTTTTCAATCGTTCTACACTGTACATGGTATAGTGAACATCCTTGGGTATTTCTTGACCTTTCTTCCTTCTTTGGCGGGTACAATACTGAGACTACCATCTTTCTTTCTTTCATCAGAACCATCTTTCCTTCTCTTAGGCATACTATATTTAACATATCTTTACCTTCTGTATCCTTTCTTAATTTTTATCTTTACATAATCCTTAACCTCTTCACTTACCTTGTTATCAGGCTTAATAACTTATTCCATACTCACTAGTCTTATTAATATCTTCAAGCAGGGTAGACTTCGCCCAATACTTATCTCAAAATTTGCTATATATTCCTTACTTTAGCACACTTTCTATTCTTATTCTTAACTTGTATATTTACTTTACCACGTCCTTCGGTGCACACTAATCTTTCTATTCATCCCTTATAACTATAAGGAGTTCATCATTCATTCAATGCCCATCTAAAGGCATTGTCTTCATATGGTCATTATTAATACCGTTCTTTAGATTCCGCCATGAAGGCATTCCTCTTTAGTAGTGTTTTCCACCAAACATTCCTTTAACAGAGATAGCTACTAAGGCATCCTTTCAGAGATAGCCACAAAGGCATCCTTTTGATAGAGTCCACAACGACATCTTTATAACAGAGATCCCACAAAGGCTTTCTTATAATAGAAATCACCACAAAGACTTTCTTATAACAGAGATCGCCACAAAGGCTTTCTTATAGAAACTGCCACAAAGGCACTTCTTTAATAGAGATAGCCATAAAGGCTCACTTTTAACTGAGATAACTACAAAGGCATCTTTTTAGAGATAGCCAAGAAGGTTCACTTTTAACTGAGGTAGCCACAAAGGCTCACTTATACTGTAATTAGTGTTTTTGATAATAGAGATTCACCTATACTCACCGTTGTAAGGTTTGCCCCTCATCATTGGTAGTCACCTAACCGTCCTTTACATATTCCATATGATGTTGTGGCCCAGCCAGTGTCTTACAATATATCATCTTTAGAGTGTCATGGATTTTTCCTTTTAGAGATTCATTTTTTTAGTCCCGACAGACCCCTTTAGATGACTCTAGAGACAGACTCATACACTTCATGCAATCCCATGCTTGAAAGACTTATTCCTTTCAGACATTTTCATAACAAAGCATTCATGCTTATAGACATGCAACGCATTCTCTTAAACTCATAACACTCTTTCACAATAGACTTGTTCATGTCATCAGAACACACATATACACACTTTACTTATTCAGATACATTAACCATTTTCCATATGAATCATTCATGCAAGTTCCTCAGACATACATTTCACACAGAATCATCACATCAAACATTATAGCTTAATTTCACAAAAGTTCTAACATGCATAATACATTTGCATGAGTCATCTTAGAGACTCACCTTATAACCTTAAAGACAACTTAAACTTCATATATAGCCCTTTCTTAAAACCAACTGCTTGAGCCCCAAACCTTTCATTCAACCAGATGTTATGGCTTACTCGCCTCATCAGATAAAGATACTTTGTTAGGGTTCATTTAAGTAACCTTTCACTTCTAATTTAACTTAAACACATCACTAAGCCTTACTTGTTCAAGCATACTTACAGATCTGTGCTTCTTTAGCAGACATAGTTGTGAAACGTACCTTGTTGAAAGGGAAATCAGTAGCAAAAATTAGGGTTTCAAACTCATCTGTTGCAAGGAAACCTTCATCTGTTCAAGGCCCTCATCCTTGAGAAGGGAGACAACCCCTTTAACTTAACATGAGTATCCTTTTATCTTAACTTAAATTTTCATGGGGACTTGGTAAAGGTCACATCCAAATTGAGTGGCTTATCAAAATCTGCCACGTCTAATAGGCTTACCTGATACTCCTTTCAACCCTTGAATCTTTTGATTCACATTTGGTTAGTTCCCAACCAGCTTTCCTTACAAATAGATGGGTACAAGACCACTTTGGTCATTGGAGGTATTATGCCTTCTGGCATGACCTCATACCTTACAATCATCCTTTTCATTTCACTTATCATCCTAACCTCTAGGAATCTTTGTCTACTTATTTTCATACCAAAGCTTGCTCATTCTATATACATATACCTTTAACACTATTCCTGATTCATCATACTTAGTTTTCCCAAAGGTTAACCATAGGCTTCATTCCTTAAGAATCTGCCAGACCAGAATGTCATTTGCGTACTCAAAAAGTAACTTATTACTTAATTCAATCCTAACGTTGGACACTTAACTATCCTCTTAAGCCTTATTCCTATAGACTATATATCAAACTTTCAGGACTTCACCCAAAGGTATACTCAAAGGGTTCTTATACTTAGTTTAGTTCTAACACTATACCCATTTGAAACTTATCTTATCCGCCTTATTTACCGAAACAATATCCAAACACTAAGGTTTCGTTGGGCAGGGTGTTATATTCTACCTCTAATTCTTCAATCTACACAACATGATCTAGATTTGATCTATATCTTCTCAGCATAGATACATGAAACACATTATTAATCTTTGACAATTCTAGAGGTAAAGCCAATATATAAGCTACTACTCCAGCGTGCTCTAAAACTTCATAAGACCCTACAAATCGTGGACTCAACTTTCCTTTTTGACCAAATCTTATAATTTTCTTCCAATCAGAGACATTTAAAAACACTTTATCACCCACTTCAAAAGAAATTTCTTTTCTCTTCATATCATCATAGGCATTCTAAAGATATTGAGTAGCTTTTAAATGATTACGAATAATAGAGACTTATTATTCTGTTCCACGCACTAACTTAGGACCCACTAATTTTCTTTCACTGAGCTCTATCCACCATGTGGGTGTTCTATATCTTCTACCATATAAAGCTTCAAATGAGACATTTTTAGACTGGCATGATAGTTGTTATATGCAAATTGAACTAGAGGAAGCTACCTTTCCCAGTTTAGCTCGAAATCAATTACACATTGGAAACACGAAAATATACACACTTTTTCATGTTTTTTTAACTCAAATTCATGCAGTTTAGGTAAAATTCTTGTCGAAAAATATATAATTATTATAAAATAATTAAATTGTACTTAAATTATTAACATGTTTAATTTTACTTAATTTTATAATAAATTTTGATTAATTTTGATAATTTTTGACAAATTCGCACAAAAGGCAAAAAACAGCTCAGTAGAAACTAATAGAAGCGCAAAACCAAGAAGCAATTTTGAAGCATCAAGGTGAATTAATTTTTCAGCCTAAAATGGTCCAAATTATTTGTATCAATTCATAATAAAATTAATTTTAATTTTAATCCAATTTAATTTGGGTTAAATAAATTATTGTTAATTAATTATGAAAAGGGGGCCCAGTTGAGCTGAATCGAGAAAACCAATCCAACAAGGCATTGGGCAGCCCAAAACCGTCCCACTTGCTGACCCAATAAGCTTGTTTGGCTGATTATTTGACTTTCAAAATGGCCCTTGAAGACTTCTTCAATTTTCATTCAAACCCCTCCACTATTCATGCATTTCAAGATTTGCCCCTACCTAAAAATAGCATGATTGAAATCTTCAAACATGGCACATGTGTGGCCGGCCATGGAGGGAGTCTTTGGCTGCTGATTTTTGCTATTTTTAGCAGCCTTATCAACCTATAAATACCCCCCTTGGCTGCTCACTTCAAACACACCTCAACTTTTTCATCTCTTCTCTTCTCTTTCAATTTTCTCTCTTCATTTCCCATCCATTTTTCTTTATTCTTTTGCCGATTTCACCTCTTGAAAAAGAGTCATTCATCCACCATTTAAATGGATTGAAATTGTAATTAATTGACACGATACTTAATCAATGCATGTTTAATCATCTAAGGTAGCTAAGGGTTAAATTAGCAACGGTATCGAACAATACATTAGCCTTGCATAACTTGCAAGATTATTGTGATTAAACTGTTTCAAGGTAGAAATACATTGTTACCTCACAAAATATTTTATATGCTTATGAGATTGAATTAATTGTTTGAATTGGCATTGAGATATGTACAAGAGATTATTTTAATTTCATAAGTATGTATGTGCATTAACACATTTGCTTACTAAATTTTGTTTAATTGGTTGAATTGACGTAGAGATATAGTTAGGAGATAAATGGATTTTGGTAGGTAAGTATGTTCATAGGTTAGCAAATTACCGAGTTGCCATGAATTTATTCGTAACAACATAAACATGAGTTTAATAATTCTAAGTTAAGAAATGTAATTAATCTAGCACAATTATTTCATCTTGATTGAAAACATCTTTTGAAATCGTGCATTAGAACTTTTATTTTATTTTTGTTTATTTTACTTTGTTAAAAATTTGAGTTTTTAATCACCTCCTCAAATAAAAATTTGTTAAAAATCTGAGTTTTTAATCACCTCCTCAAATAAAAATATTTTTCTTCACCAAAGTGTTTTTAATTGCATTGATAAATAATTCTTTTCACAGTCCCTGTGGATACGATAACTCGACATTTACTTGTCACTTTATTACTTGTTGCGATTGTGTACACTTGCTCATTTTGGTCGCTCTGTGTTTTTAAGCGTTGTTGAGGACTGCTTTTTTAAAAGACATTATTTTTGAAATTGTTAATTTTGCATTTTGGTCTCTTTTTTTCTATTAAATTTTAATTCCATTTTTTTTGTTTATTTTAGGTGTTTATGAGTATTGATCAAATTATTGACTTATTTCCTGTAAACCCTAAAATTGAAAGGACTTTTTGATAAAGGAGAAGACAAGCGAACCAAAGAAGGATCGAATATATGAATTTCGAAAATCTAGGAGGAACATTCGCTTATAATACTCACAATCCGATCATTGTTGCTGATGATAGAAACTGTGACATTCAACAATATGTCATTCCTCTATTCAACGAGCTCAATCCGAGTATTAGGAGACCCGAAATTGAGGCACAATAATTCAAGCTGAAGCCGGTCATGTTCCACATGTTGCAAAATATGGGTCAATTTAGTGGGATTCCTACTGAAGATCCATATCTTCATCTTCGGCTATTCATGGGAGTGAGTGACTCATTTAAACTAGTCAGGGTAACTGAGGACACCTTGAGACTGAGATTATTTTCATACTCCTTAAGAGATAGAGCATGAGCGTGGTTGAACTCCCTACCGTCTAGTTCCAAAATTACATGGCAAAAGTTGGTTGAACGTTTCTTAATGAAATATTTCCCTCCATCTTTAACCGCCAAGATCCGAAATGAAATCACTTCATTTCAGCAACTTGATGAAAAATCTTTATATGAGGCATGGGAGCGGTTTAAGGAGTTATTATAAAAGTGCCCTTACCACGGCATTTCTTGCTGCATTCAAATAGAGACTTTTTATATTGGTCTCAATATTCATACTAGAATGATGGTCGATAAGTCGGAAAATGGAACCCTTCTTTCTAAGTCTTATAATGATGTTTACGAGATTATTGAAAGAATTTCTAGCAATAACTATCAGTGGCCAACTGGAACGACGGAAATGTGCAAGTGTACACAATTGCAACAAGTAATAAAGTGACAAGTAAATGTTGAGTTATCGTACCCATAGGGACTGTGAAAAGAATTATTTATGAATGTAATTTAAAACACTTTGGTGAGGAAAATATTTTGTTTTGAAAAGGGTGATTAAGAAATATAAAATTTAAAACTAAATAAAAATAAAATTCTAATACATGATTTCAAAATATGATTTAATCAAGATGACCTAATTGTGTTGGATTAATTACATTTCTTTAACTTAGAATTATTAAACTCATGCTTATGTTGTTACGAATAAATTCACGGCAACTCGGTAGTTTGCTAACTTATGAACATATTCACCTACACAAATCCATTCATCTCTTAACATATCCCTATGTTAATTCAAACGATTAAACAAATTTTAACAAGCAAACATGTTATTGCACATACATACTCATTAAATTGAACTAATCTCTTGCATATCCCTATGTCAATTCAAACGATTAATTAAATCTAATAAGCACATAAAAGACTACGTGAGGTAACAAGGTATCCTTACCTTGGAACAGTTTAATCACAATAATCTTGCAAGTTATGCAAGGCAAGTGTATCGCCGGATACATTGCTAATTTAACCTTCAGCTACCTTAGAAGAATAAACATGCACTGATTAAGTATTGTGTCAATTAATTACAATTGCAATCCGTTTAAATAATTAATTCATTAGTTACCTAACAATTATAATGCAAGAATAACTTAGGCATGATTTTACTTAATCAAGCATTTTACCGAGGCCTATAACAACATAAACACAATTTTAATAATTTAAGAGGATGAAATGCAATCAACCCAACACAAATTAAATTCAAGCTAAGCTGATTAAATTAACCATTCTAACAACATAAATATTCATAGATATGTTCATCACAAAAACAACAAAATTAAAGAGATAAGGAACAAGAATCAAATCCGGTGTTTTTTCGTGGCTTGACTAGGTTGCTCCGTTCTTCCTTCTTTGTGGTCCTTGCTGATCAAGGCTGCTATGAACACTCAATTGTTGCTCTCTTTTCCTAGGGAAGAAATCGACAAGAGAGCAAGGGACTTTGAATGGGAAAATGAGAGGAGAAAATGAGAGAAGAAAGGAGAATTGTGAGTGAATGAGGGATGTGTTAAATGATCAGCCAAGGGGGGTTTTCATAGCTGAATGTGGTAGCTAAAATTTGCTAAAAATAGCAGCCAAAGAGCCACCCCTTGGCCGGCCTCCTATGTGGCAAAGTGATGGCTTCAACTTTGCTAAATATGGCTTGGGGCAAATCTACAAAGCCACCAATTGTGGAGGGGTTTAATTGCAATTTGAACAAGTCTTCAAAGGCTTCTTTGCAGCTTAAACAATCAGCTAATGAGCTGAACTGGGTTAGCACTTGGACGGTTTTGGGCTATCCTTTTCTTGGCCAGTTTTCCGGTTTACTCGGTAAGGTTCAATCGGACCACTTTTTCATAATTAATTAATTAATCATAATTTGTTAACCCAAATTAAATTGGATATAAATTAAAATTAATTATATTATGAATAAATTCATATAAATTTGGACCGTATTAGGCTGAAATTTAGTTCACCTTGATACTTCAAATTGCTTCTCGGTTTTGTGCTTCTAGTAGTGTCTGCCGAGCCATTTTTCGCCCTTTGCGCAAATCTGTCGAAAATAACCAAAATTCATCAAAAATAATTATGAAATTAACTAAAATTCAACATGTTCATATTTTAAGTGAACTTTAATTATTTTATAAAAGTTAATTATTTTTAGACAAGAATTTAACCGAATTCGCATGAATTTAAGTTAAAAAGGGTATGAAAAAGTGTGTAAATTTTTGTGTTTCCACCAACCAACCCAGCAGCCTCAGAAAGACAAGCAGCAGGAGTACATGAAGCGGACAAACTTGCTTCTTTAGCAGCCCAGGTATCCTCTATGTCTTCTATGCTTAAAAACATAATTGTTAATGATTTCAATGGTAATCTGTCATGTTAGTAGCCGAACTAGTTCAAGAATATTTCTTGTGAATACTGTAGATATGGCCATTTCTTTGAAAATTGCCCATCGAATCAAGAGTCAAATTATTACATGGGAAATTAGAATTGGAATGGTCCGCAATCAAATTTTTACAACTCTTTATGGCAGAATCATCCAATTTCTGGATGGAGTAATCAATGGGCGGACCATAGCAACTCTATTATGCCATTTCGACCAAATTATCCGTCGGAATATTCTTAACAAGTGCAACAACCCCCACCAACTAAATCTTCAAGTGATCTTGAGAATCTGCTGAAGGCATACATAGCGAAAAATGATACCAATTTAAGAAATCTGGAGAATCAAATAGGTCAGCTAAACAATGAACTTTGAAATAAACCTCATGGTATTTGGCCAAGCAACACAGAAAATCCAAAAATTTTGGGCAAAAAACATTGCAAAGTAGTCTCTTTGCCAAGTGGAAAGACATTGGAGCCCAAGGTGGTTGAGGTTCAAAATGAGCCTATTGTAACTCAAGAAAAAGAGGAAGTTCAACTTAGTGTTGAAACTCCTGTATCACAGAAGTCAGATTCAGTGATCCTTGATGAGGTAAACTCTAAACCAGTTAGTTTTAATTATCTAACACCCTTGTCAGATGCAAAAAATTTTCCATAGAAGAGTTGTCCGATTAAAGCTAAGATTCTACCATTGCCATACCCTTAATGATTCTAGAAGCAGCAACGTGATACTTAGTTGAAAGAAATTTTTTATGACAAGGTGACTTTTAATAACTTCGATGCTGCTAAATCCTTAGATGTAGTTGAAGACTGTTTTGCTATTTCCAAGATGGAATCGTTGGCTTTTACAAAGCTGGAGCTTAATTCTATAGATGATCCGTTAGAATGTATTCTGCTAGCAGATTCGCCAAGTGATGGTGAAGAAGAGGAATGTTTGGCTTTGTTAGAAGCTAAAACGAAGGGATTCACTCAAGAAGTTCCACAGGAATCATTAGAGTTATTATCTCGGGAGTACACACAACCAAATGTGTTGATTGAAGAGCCAGTCTAATTGGAACTGAAGACTTTTCCTCTTCATTTGAAATATGATTATTTGGGTTTATCTCCATTTTTACCTATCATGATTTTAGTTGAGTTCACCAAGAATGAAGAAGAAGAGTCATTTGTTGTTTTGGAAAAGCACAAGAAGGGTGTCAGATGAATTATTGCAGATATTCAAGTCACAGGTTGGATGATTTGTAGGAATTACAGGAAGTTAAACAAGGTTACTAGGAAAGATCATTCCTGGTTTTCTTTCCCTAATAAGATGTTGGACAGATTTGATGGGAAAAAATATGATTTCTTCTTAGATGCTTATGGTTGGTATGACAAATGGCCATTTGACACCACCATGGTCAATGACAATCCTGAATAAAATGGAGGGAGTTCTCTTCACTTTTTCTATCATTATTTTATATTTTTAGTTTTTTTCTCATTTGAATAAAATGGTAGACTTAGATAAAATTTTCTTTCGTTCATTACATTAATTAAACTCTGTCTAGGAGATTGGGACTTAAGCGGGACCATCCGTGACCCCTCTAGTCTTTCCTGAGAGTTTAATTTAATGTAATTTTTCAAAAAAATATTTTTCTAAGTAACTCAAAGAATTTAAGTATTTGTTTTGTTAAATAAATGGTCAACTTTTAACCAAAGCACTAATTTCTTTGAGTTTTTTTTTTAGTTTATTTTCAGTATAGGAGCTTAGGATACAAAAAGGAGCTACCATTGGGCTTAAGACACTACTAAGAAGGGAAATATTCAACCTTTCTCCGCACAAACCTATAGCCCTTACCTTGCTCCACCACCACTCTCAAGTAGCCCAAAAGTGCATCTTACTTAACCCCTTAATGTTGCAGCCCTTAACTCCCTGAATCACCACCCCAAACACCTTCATTCGAAGTCACCAACTACCACACCTGAACTATCCTTAAAACTGCCACCATCTTCAACTCTAAACCTTACCCTCAGCTACTCACCCATTTGCCCAAAACTGAAACCACCCTTAAAAGATTTCCTAAGTTCGACGCTGAGAGTCCCTTTATCTAGCACCATTCCACGAAGTGAACAGTTTGGTATAATGGCTATGCTGCAACACATGTAGTTGCAGCAACAAGATTACTAGAGATACTAAAAAATATGGGATGACTTAATCAAATATGCATTTAAAATATATATTTCATAACTCGTTTATTTTTGTGCCTGAATTTCTGGACTTTATACTTGAACCATGGACTCCAATGTCGAGGAAGGAAAAAGATGAGTCAGATTTTGAGGGATCTACAAATAAATAAAAGGGGGATCTTTACTTTATTTCATTTTCTTTCCTAAGTTATTTAATGTTTTAGGATTAGGTTCTGGTAGGATTTTTATTTTTCGCATAATAAAACAAGAGGTGGAAATCATAAATAAAAATGAACAAGTTGCAAAGTACAAAGTGTGGCAATGGATATATACATGTCTAGGATTGGATCTAGAGAGAGCTGGGTACTTAAGCAGTCAAATTGACTCACCTCCTCTTTTCTAGAATCCTACCTGGTATATAGTATCTATTCACTTCTAACAATGAGGACATTGTTTATTTTAAGTAGGGAGCCAAAAAATTGAAATTATTTCCTCTCAGAATAAAATTTTCTTTTAATTATGATTAAGGTATATTTTGTTCAAAATTTTAAAATTTTGTTAAGTATGCTAAACTTTAGTATGAATAAAATTCTATTATTTCAATAATTACTTTGTTAGCTGAATTATGACATAAATGTACTCTTAATAAAGCATGCGAACCATACCATAAAATTTTTGGTTCCTTAAGAAAGTTAGGTATGCATGAAAGTTTAGGTCTCTAGAATTGGCTTAGTAGTTTCTTGAGGTGAAATCCTAGGAAGCATGGAGTGTTGAAAATGATTTAGGCAACTTTTGTTTGGACTGTTCGAGCCTTTCAAGCCAACCTTGATGAAATTTTATCCCTTGAAACCCAACTTTGAGACTATATGGCCTAATTTTATTTGAGCCCTTGCAATATTTAGCCATCACTTTTCTCTTAATTATCTTGAAATTGTCCCAAACACTAGACTCAGTACTATTCAAAACATTCTTTGAAAATAAGTTTGGGGGAGTTGAAAAGAAGCATCAAATGCTCAAAAAAATTATAGTGCATACAGTAAAATGCTTCTGAAAAGAAAAGAAAAAGATAAAAAAGAGCACATGTACTTGAATAAAATAGATGTACAAAAGAGTATGTGAAAGTAAATTAAGTTGGTGTATTGAAGGTAACTATTCCAAACATTCAATTGAAGTTGAGTCTAGGGTTTTTAGCCTAAATTTATCTATCTTTTACCTACCCCTAGCCTAGCCACGTTACAAGCTTTTTAAAGATCTATTGATTCAAGTTTCTATGCTACCTACATTAATGGAGAGAAATTGCTATTATAATAGCCCGATTTTGGGGTTAGTCAGAATAGTGGTTTTAGGACCACTAACCTGAGATTGAAAATTATTTTTAATATTATTTTATGTATTGTAGCATGATTAGATAAGCACATGAAAATTTTGGTGACTTAATTTTAGCGATTTCTTGCTTAATTGTGAAAAAGGACTAGATCACATAAAGTGTAAAAGTCTTAAATTGATAGCTAAGGGTGTTAAATTGCCATGAAACTTAATTTTGGGGTCTTTAAAGGGCAATTAGACCCTTTCATAAGAGCTTGGCCGGCCATAGGAGACAAAAAGGGTTGAAAAGTCAACATTAGGTATGTGATGTCATAATATGTGTTATAATAATACCCTAAGAGTTTAGCCTTCATCTTTTTCATTTTATTCTTTCCTTCTTGACTGAAAATACCAGCCATAGTAGGGTGTTGAAGCTTGAAATTTTTCAGCAACTTATCATCTTTAAAGTAAGTGATTTTCATACCTTTTGTTGAAGATTTTTGTATTTTTAGAACCCTTATAGCATGAGCTTTTAAATGAGGGGACTATTTTGCAAAATGGTTGAAAGTCTAGGGTTTTTTCATGAGAGCATTTAGGGTGTTTTCTAAAACTTTATGGAAGAAAATGGGTCTTGGTTGTTGAATAAACAACTTTTGTAAAGGGATTTCTCATGAAAACCCTATTAGGGACTATTTTGTATAAGTTGAAAAAATAAATGATAAATGTGTGAAATAGTGGAAATATTGGATTGCTATAAGAGTAAAAAGGGTTCGGCTAGGCTTATAATATGAAAATTTTTTATAAAAATCGATTTTCGAGCATAGGGGTAAAATGGTCATTTTGTGAAAGTCTAGGGGTAAAATAGTCATTTTGCCCAAATATGAATTTTTAAGTGTTTAAATCGATGTGCGGATGAAACAAATGGATTTTATTAATTTAGATCAAGAGAAACATGATTCGGGTCTTGATCAGGGTAAGAACAAAGTTTACGAGGATTAAGCTCGTCTTCATCATTTTGTATCGAGGTAAGTACATATGTAAATAATGTGTTAACAAAGCTTACTTTAAAATACTTTGATAAAATACATGTGCAATTGGCTTATTGTTTTTATGTTTTTAAGGTCTACTTCTTGCCATGAATATGTAAATGACATGTTACGTTGCGAGCAAATGCGATGCTATTCGGTTAGATATGAAATCCCATTGAACCTTCGATATAGCATAGGATATGAAGGGGCATGTTATGAAAATTATGTGGTCTGAACTCATGAGATTGAGTCTGAGTTCATGAGACGATTGTTATAGGTAACGTGGGTCCGAGTACTAACTTTGTGTACAGACCCGTAAGTGGCTCAATGAGCGAACGTTACATGATAGCCATGGGGTCTGGGTCCTTACTTGATAAAAAGGCCCGTGAGTAGCTCAAATGTGTGAGTTTCATAGCACGAGGTAGCCCTAACTATTTATATGGAAGTTAGACGAAAATTCCCCACGTATCCCTATGTATTCCGAGCGTTCATCGGGTAACGCCAAGATTGAGTTGGTGAAAATTTGATGAGGTACGTAGAATGAACTCATGGATAGGGTCTGAGTCGGTGATGAGATGCCTTTAAGCATACATGAATGAAAGGAAGAACAAAATCGAGAAGTTTAAGTGGTTTACACCTTTTATGCATGTCAATTTATCGTTTGACAAATGTGTTTTCTTTTAGTTACACTTTATTTGCATATTTGTACTTACTAAGCTCCCATGCTTACCCTCTTTTCTTTCTTTCCTTATAGTGCCTCCAAGCTAGCATCGGGGATCCAGTAACGTCAAAAGCTTTGATCACACTATCATTTAAGACCTTGGTATAGCTAGTTTAATTGTTTTGTTTACTGGAATGTATAGGAACTCGAGTCTTTTGTTTAGTGTTTTGTCAAGTAACCATAATGTGTTGGCAAATATGTGAATTATGATACTCATTTTGTATAGGCCTTGAATGTTGGCTAATGCTAAATATTATTTAATGCAATGATGCAAATTTCTAATGGTTATGGTTGTTTTGGTTATGCATATTATGTTGATATTGGACTTGGTTGATCTTATATAAATAGGTGTTTGTAAGGGTGGCAAAGAGGCTTGGTAAATAGCCTTATTTTGTCCACACGGGTAGACACACAGACGTGTGTCTAGGCCATGTGTGACACACGGTCAGCCCCATGGGCGTGTTGTTTAGCCATGTGTCCCCTGCACGTAAACATTTCAAGTCAGTATGCATGGTAGTAAACACATGGGCAGAGACACGGCCGGTTGTCTCAGCTGTGTGAAAGGCACGGCCTAGCACAAGAGCGTGTGCCTTGGCCGTGTGGTCCTTAAGGATTGCTGACGTCAGAAACAGAATTTCTAGGTTTTTGCACACGGGCTAGCACACAGACGTGTCATGGCTACGTGAAGGATACAGGCTAGGGATACGGCCGTGTGCCGGGCCGTGTGAAAACAGGTGTGCATTTAGAATTAATTTCACATGGGTATAGGACATGGACGTGTCCCTGTATTGCTTAGGCTGTGTGAACCACATGGGCTAATAACACGACCATGTTCAAATGTCACACGGGCGTGTTGCCAGTCCCACAAGGGCATGTGCCCCTGTGTTAAGTGTTATTTTCAGAGTTCGTTTAAGGACCCGGATTGATTCCGAATGGGTTTCAATGGACGTTTTAAGCTCCGTAGGCTTTTATTAAGGAGTTTATAAATAAAATTGAAAAAATTTTTAATTTGACCATGCTTTAGTGTTATGAAAATGTTTATATACATAAGTTTAAGTTAAGTAATGCCTCATATTCCAACCCGGCGTAGGCATGGGTGTGGGGTGTTATAGCTATGTTCAACATATGAAGGCATAAGTTAAACTTAATGATTGCAGCTTAATCTTGAATAAGGGAATAAAATCAAATTGGTAGGGATTTAACATGTCTTTATTAGGAAGCATTTAGTCTATTTTTTCTATCATTAGAATAATTGAGATTAATTTGAATGATATGTATACTTAAGTAGCATAAATCTCAATTCTTGCTCTTGACCATAAGTATACCAAATTCATAATTTTTGGAAGAACATCGTTTTGAAGGAAATTTTAAAAGGTGTTTTTAAAAAAATTCTTTTCAATTTGTGCATTACTCGGGATGAAAATATACACATTTTTTCATGCCCTTTTTAACTCAAATTCATGCAGTTTAGGTAAAATTCTTGTCGAAAAATATATAATTATTATAAGATAATTAAATTGTACTTAAATTATTAAAATTTTAAATTTTACTTAATTTTATAATAAATTTTGATTATTTTTGACAAATTCGCACAAAGGGTGAAAAATGGCTCGGCAGACACTGCTAGAAACGCAAAACCGAGAAGCAATTTTGAAGCATCAAGGTGAATTAATTTTTCAGCCTAAGATGATCTAAATTTTGTGTATCAATTCATAATATAATTAATTTTAATTTTAATCCAATTTAATTTGGATTAAATAAATTATTGTAAGTTAATTATGAAAAGGGGGCCCAGTTAAGCTGAACCGAGAAAACTGATCCAACCAGGCACTGGGCAGCCCAAAACCGTCCCACATGCTGACCCAATCGGATATTTTGGCTGATTATTTAGCTTACAAAATGGCCCTTGAATACTCCTTCAATTTGCATTCAAACCCCTCTATTGTTCATGCATTTCAAGATTTGTCCCTACCTAAAAATAACATGTTTAAAATCTTCAAACATGCCACATGTGTGGCCAGCCATGGGGGGAGTCTTTGGCTGCAGATTTTCGCTATTTTTAGCAGCCTTCTCAACCTATAAATACCCCCATTGGCTGTTCACTTCAAACACACCTCAACTTTCTCATCTCTTCTCTTCTCTCTCAATTTTCTCTATTCGTTTCCCATCCATTTTTCTTTATTCTTTTGTTGATCTCACCTCTTTAAAAAGAGCCATTCATCCACCATTTGAAGCAGCATTAAAGTGTTCGTACAGCCTCGGTTAACAAGCGGAGAAGGAAGAGTGGAGCAAACCAGTCAAGCCATAGAGAAACACCAGATTTGATTCTTGTTCCCTATCCTTTTAATTTTTGTTGTTGTTATGATGAACATGTCTATGAATATTTGTGTTGTTGAAATGTTTAATTTAATTGATATGGCTTAAATTTAATTCATGTTAGGTTGATTGCATTTCGTCTACTTAATTTATTAAAATTGTGTTTGTGTTGTTATAGGCCTCGGTAAGATGTTTGATTAAGTAAAATCATGACTAAGTTATTCTTGCATTACAGTTGTAAGGTAACTAAAGAATTAATTATTTAAACGGATTGAAATTGTAATTAATTGACACGATACTTAATCAACGCATGTTTAATCATCTAAGGTAACTGAGGGTTAAATTAGCAACAGTATCTAACGATACATTAGCCTTGCATAACTTGCAAGATTATTGTGATTAAACTGTTTCAAGGTAGAAATACATTGTTACCTCACGTAATCTTTTATGTGCTTATGAGATTGAATTAATTGTTTGAATTGGCATTGAGATATGTACAAGAGATTATTTTAATTTCATAAGTATGTATGTGCATTAACACATTTGCTTATTATAATTTGTTTAATCGGTTGAATTGACGTAGAAATATAGTCAAGAGATAAATGGATTTTGATAGGTAAGTATGTTCATAAGTTAGCAAATTACCGAGTTGCTGTGAATTTATTCGTAACAACATAAACACGAGTTTAATAATTCTAAGTTAAGAAATGTAATTAATCTAGTACAATTATGTCATCTTGATTAAAAACATCTTTTGAAATTGTGCATTGGAACTTTTATTTTATTTTTATTTATTTTACTTAGTTAAAAATCTGGGTTTTTAATCACCTCCTCAGATCAAAATATTTTTCTTCACCAATGTGTTTTTAATTGCATTCATAAATAATTTTTTTTACAGTCCCTGTGGGTACGATAACTCGACATTTACTTGTCACTTTATTACTTGTTGCGATTGTGTACACTTGCACATTTTGGTCATTCCACACATCTTCTTAACATATCTTCCAGGACTTGTATGACTCCTTTAGACTAACCAACTGTTTGGGGATAAAATGAAGTACTGAATTTTAACTTAGTTCCCAATGATTCCTGTAGTTGCTTCTAGAATCTTGAGCTAAAGCTTGGATCTGTGTTTGAAATTATAGAAGATGGAATTTCATACAGGCACAGTATCTCATAAATATAGAGCTCGACTAACTTTTCCAGTGAATAAATAGTGTGCACTGGTAGAAAATGAGCAGACTTAGTAAGCCGATCCACTATTACCCAAACTGAATTCTTTTTTGGAAGGACTAAGAGGTAGCCTTGACACAAAATCCATGGTAATTCAATCCCATTTTCATTCTGGTATCTCCAAATGATACAACTTACTCAAGGGAACTTGATGTTCTACTTTAACTCTTTAATAAGTCAGACAAGTTGAAACATATTCTGAAATTTCTCTTTTCATCCCAAACCATTAGTATGAACTTTTCAAATCTCTATACATCTTGATACCTCTTGGACGGAGTGAGAAAGGTCCTTGATGAGCTTCTCTTAACTATTCTTTTCTTAAGTCATTCCCAGCTAGTACATACATTCTTCAATTCACCATCTTTACCCAAATTGAAGTTTGTTGTTTTACCAGACATCATCTGCTATTTATACAAATCACACAGTGCATCATTCATCTGTTTTTCTAGAATCTGAGAAAGAAAAGTTGGCTTAACAGTTAACTCTGCCAACAATGACCTATCATCAACCATACTTACTTTTGCTCGAAGAGAAGCTAGTGCTACCATCGTCTTACTACTTAGAGCATCAGCCACAACATTTGCCTTTCTTGGATGGTATTCAATAGTTAGATCATAATCTTTCAGCAGTTCCAACCATTGTCTTTGGCGCTAATTCAGATCCCTTTAAGTCATCAAATACATCAAACTTTTGTGATCAGAAAACACATGGCACTTTAGTCCATACAAATAATGTCTCCCAAGTTTTAATTCCAAAACTACAGTTGTCAATTCCAAATAATGCGTTGGATAGTTCTTTTCGCGAGGCTTAAGTTGGCACGATGTATAAACTATAACCTTACCCTTCTACATTAAAACACATCCCAACCCATTTAGAGATGCATCAATATAAACAATATATTCAACACTAGACTCTGGCTTCGCTAAAACTGGAGCTTCAGTCCATACAAACCTTTCTTTCTTTTTCAACAGTCAAGTAAGAGGAATTGCCAACATTGAAAAGCCTTTCACAAACCTTCAGTAATAGCATGCTAGACCCAAAAAGCAGGTGGGGCTCAAGCCTTGAATGTTTAAGCCCAGGCCTGTCCCATATTTTAAACAGGCCTTTTTTTTTTTTTTATCTAAGCTCATTTTTTCAGTCTAAATTTTTGGTCCAAACCCTCTCAAATTTTTTTACAATTCTTCGAATTTAAATAGATAACCCGACCATTAACAATTATATTAGCTCGTTTTTCAGGATGAAGATCTTATAGTTGATGCTTTAGGTTAAATTGTTTGTTTTGTTTGTTAAGGATTCATAATCTTAGATGAAATTATTATTGATTTTAAAGTTTTGTCTATATTTCTGCTATTTTAAAATTTCAAAGAAAACTTATATCGTCATGAAAATCACGTAAGTAATCATTTACCTTTTTCTAAAAATTTTGAGAATTTTTAAATTTTTATTTTAAATTATTTATATAACTTTTTAAAATTTTAAGAATTTTTAGATAATTTTTTTAGAATCAAATCAACTTGATTTGATGTGTAAATTTTGAGGATTAAATTTTTTTATTTTTTTAGAATCAAGACCAAATTAACAGAATGCGTAAATATTGAAAGCTAAATTTGTTATTTTATCAATCAAAAGTAGGATAAATTGATCGAAAGTGAATACTTTGATTAATTATTTTTAGTTATTCACTTTATATTTTTAGAGGGATCAATTTACTCAATATTGAATTGATAAGGATAGAAGAGGTCTTTTTACCAAAATATTTATAGAAATAAAACCTCTCCAATTAATCGAAGGTTCAAACCAAATTATCATTGAAAAATATTTAATAAGCAAATTGACCCTTAAAATATCTATTTTCTCACATTAGTACTTAACTTTTGGTTAAAAAGTATACCTAAACTATCAATTTTGTTGCATTTTACTTCAAAAATGTACGATTCCGCTAAGACTCTCATTGTTATAATATGGCTTAATTCTTTTTAGATTTTTTACACCAAGATTATATTTACCAGATTTACTATTTATAATTAAAAATATTTAAAATTAATCTACAAATATTATGTGTAATGATAAGACACATTTTACTAAGTTGGAACCTCAGCAACCATAAAATAAACATAGAAAATAAAAAAAATTAATTAGCTTAGATATTATGATTTAATTTAATTGATGGAAAGGGTTTTTTAGCATTTGAGTCATTTCAATCCGAATGAATAATAAACTAAGGAAATTTATATTACCTTTAATCTATCTTATATTTTATATTTAAAACCAACCGGAAAGAGACCTATGTTTTGATAAGTGGCAACATAAAATTTCATCACGCGACATATTATGCATGATTTCTTTCTGTAAAATGTTCAATATTATATTATTTAAAAATCAATATTTATTAAGTTTAATTCATTATATATTAAATTGAGATAAAAAATTCAAATATCAAATGTAGTGAGTTTTCTTTAATGTGCTCTGAATAAAATCAAAAGAGAGGGAGAGAGAGAATCCTTATCCGACAGTGTCATGTGCCATCAATTATTGGTCGCAAGAGTTGGATCTAGAGCTTAAGAGGATCCTGAATTTTCACTGCCGACCTTGCTTAATTTATGTGCATGCAAAATTTTGTAAATTTAAGATTTTCCAGGTTGGACTTCAATTGATTAGGGACCAACCTCACCTAGACTAATATAAATATGGAGATGGATTGGGAAGCAGGTACCAGATCTGAGATGATCTCTTCGAAGCAAAGTCATTGGTACAAATTAATTAATGTCAAGTGTTCAGATGAGATGTGACAGCTTAGTTTTATATAAAAAAGCCTAGGTGATTTCATCCATCAGTTGGACCTTCATGTGTGTTCTACTTTCTAGCTCAATTTACAACTGCATCACATGAAAATTTATTAACATAAACGACACTTACCCAAATGTGAGCTCCATGTGGTGGTGAAAATGTCTATTCTGGGATTTTCAATTTTAATATATCTATATATATAAATTTAACCTTTTTACGTAACCTAACCTGCATTAATGCATTTCTTTTTAGGCAATGTTATTAAAATATAAGTCAAATATTTTAAAAGTTATATTTGTATAATATTTTAAAAAAAAGAACATGTTGTACAGCAATATGTTCTCTTTTATTCCACAGACAACTTCAAAAAATTATCATGTATTTTATTTTATTTAAAATATATATTTCTAATATTGTAATATATTTTTACAGGACAGTTATCAAACCTGAAACATATAATTTAATTTTAGAAAATTAATTTAATCTTGTAATTGTACTAATATAGTTACCAAAATCTGTAATTTTGGCAACTTCACTCCAAAAGTTCCCTCATGGTTGCCTCTCTAGCAAATACATGGATGGTCCCCGTCGTAATGTGGTGATAAGTTAGGCATAAATTCATTATTAAGTAGAGCTGGGTGTTCAAATTATAACTATTTAAACGAAATCATAAAAAGAACACACTTGGATGGTTGTTTCATTTTAAGGTTTTATATCTAGTTTTCAATGAATTTGTTTTTATTTTGAGACATAGAAAAAGAAAAAAAAAAGGATTGGCGTATGTAATTAACTTGGAGTCAAACATTCTTGAAAATGATTTCACCATAATATTTCAAAAAATTCAAAACCTGAAAATAGTTTGTTTTGGTATATTCGTATAGGTTATCCATCTCAAACCTTTTTGAAAATAGATCTCCTCAATACATAGAGGCCAACATTCTTGACCCTTTGGAAAATAACTAATCATACATTCTAAATGGAACCTATTAGTACAACAAATTATCATATTCTTTTATGATATTCAAATATTAATAACAAACTTTTACTACAACATATCCATATGTGAAGATTTCAACTAAAACATCCGACCATAGAGCAGGGACCTCATTATACCAAATTTATATCTCAAAAACGAAGCCTTGCGTGGGGGTTCAGTCTGGACAAAACCAGAATTATTAAGGACCCTGTTTCATATATTATGCACTCTTGAAGGATCAAACTAAATAAAATCAAGGGACTCTTTTTTTTAGTATAACGATGTTTCGAACCCTGGCTATTTTTGCGATACATGAAGATCCGGTTAATAAACCACAACTTAATATTTAAAATTAAAAGATTTAATTTACTTAAATTAAGAACTGAATCAAGGACCAATTTATACAAGGGACAAAGATGGAGGGATTTATGTTTACAAATGCCCCTTAAAGCCCTTTATGCGGCTTCTTTATAACGCTTAATTTTTTAATGGTTTAAAAACCTTATTCATTTTTCCCGACAAAACCTATTTATTGGTAAGGTTTCTATAATTGAATCGATGGTTAAATAAGTCAGTTTATCAATTTGTTGATTAAAGTGGTTGGTTCATTCGGTTTGATTAAATAAATAATTAAAAAATTCATAAAAAATAAGAAATATTAAAAGTTCAATTCAACCGGTTCAACTAGTTTTTTGCCCAATTCAATTGTTCTACACTGGTTCTTAGGTCAAACGATTTAATACCCTTCTCCGAACTAATACTTTGACTGATTCTTAATCAGATCTGATTTGATTCAAGCAACAATAGAGCAAAAGATGTTGGGTTTTAAAAATTCTTTAGGCTCCAACCTAAGTTCAACTCATTTAATTTATCTATTTTATTTAAATTTAATTACAAAATATATAAATATTGAAATGAAATTGTTTTTATATGATTTACTATTTTGAAACAGTAAAACAAGTTGGACCAAGTTAATAGAGCTAAACAATTTAGACTAAGCCCAACCTAAAACAGGTTGAGTCGATTAGGCTAGATCAGCCACTCAACCCACATATACCTCTGCTCCTGATGCTAAACTTTCTCCCTTTTCCTATTTTCTCTCAAACACTTGATCATTTCCTATCCTCATCATGAAAACCACTCACGAAACATGCAAGCACAAATTTTCTCTCCCTATCTTTCAATTCAAAATCTCACCACAATATCTAAAGAAAAGAAAACGAAGTTTCCTTTAAGTTTCTCCCATACTTAAGACTAAAAAAAATCATATTCCATCTATTTCGATTTCAACTATGGTTATTCTTAAGATTCACTGCTTTTGTCGAGTAAGATTTTACGAATCGACGAAGCTAGTAGTTAAAAGCTTTTTTCATTTTATTTTCAAGCTCTACAGCTTTGGGGTTTTTCTTTTAAAACATTTTTCTTTCATGTCAATAAAAAAAACATTCATGTAAAAAAATGCTATCTGAAATAAGGTTACCTTTGATTTTCTACTTACGTTTTAACTTATCTGCACACCATTTCATTAACCAGTTATTTGAATATGAAAAAACAGTTAATAATTAATTTTGATGTAATTGTTTATAAATACACACATTTGACATGTTTCGGTAATCATTATAATTGGCCGATCTCATTCAATTGAGTGTAATTAGAACACTATGGCTTTTCAAATACACATACATTATTTAATTAATTTCTTATACAAGTTAATAAATAAAAAATTTAATTTTAGGACATATATTTTATTCTTTTTCAAAATATAAATATATACTTAAGACCTCAAACCCAACCCGATCAACTTCGCTAATCCAGACACCTCTCCTCTCAGTCCTTGATCAACTTCGCTAATCCTGAGAACATTACACAAGCCTAGTAAGTTCAAAAGAACTTAACGAGTTCCTACATTGCATCATAATTTAACCCTATCATACAAGGGTAACAAATGTAAAGTAAATTAAACATAAACCACTCATTGCTTGCACATGGCAAGTTTACTTTACCAAGGTGATGGACTCCACCCAATTCTTTGAGCTACTCGACTCACCTTAAGATTTTCCTCTAGTCAGACTCTCCTCTTGTCCGCAATCCAAACATTTCACCATATCCGCAAGTCCTATCCTTACATTCTCGTTCAGGTTATTCGTCATCCTTTATCTTTTTTGGCTATATGCCCGTCTACCATATTGATGTGAGTCTCAAAGCCTAATTTTAGACCCATGAATGTGATGGGCTCACACTACCTCAAGGCCCAAAAACAATGTCAAAGGCCAATCAAATCAAACTAATATTTGATCAAAGACAATATTTGAGGAAAAATCTTTTCGAGGAAAGGGGGAATGATACATGCATGGATGGGGTGAAACTTATTAAATTCCATTCACCGAAGCTACTAATTTTCAAGCTTGGGAAATAAGCAGACTTGCAATGACTTTTTGGATGGGATACTGGAATTTTTGGTTTGAGATATCTTAATAGAGTTCAAATATCTATCTTTTAGCTTCAAAACGCACTTTGAATCACTCGATTTTGAGTTTGGGAGCTCAAGTTATGATCATTTTAGTGAAAACTGTGCAAGCAAAATTTCTAGACAGCATTATGACGAGAATTACGAGTTTTTGGCTTTTATTTCGAGTTTAAATCATATTAGGTTTGGGTTTTAAGCTTAATTTTTATTATATAAGAGCCCAATATTGTACTTATCAACTCTTATTATTTTATTATTCTGAATTTGTTAATAATTATTAAGTAGTTTAAGTTATTTAGTAGTTTTATGTCAACAAGAAAGTTTAGTTTAAAACTACTTCTTGTTTAGATTAAATTAGAGTTCTAGTATACTTAAGAGTTTTATTTAGATTTATTTAGTTAGTGTGAAAAGTAAAATAAAATAAAATAAAGAACACACAAATTTTACGTGGAAACCCTTTCGGGAAAAAACCACGGGCAGAGGAGAAAAAAATTCACTATGTTGAATTCGAATTAGTTACAAGAGGAATAGACTATATCTATTTATAGGCTTGTAAAGCCATATTCTAGTAAGACTCAAACACCTTATTCTAATAAATATCGAATATATGGAATTTAATAAGGTTTAAAAAACCTTATTCTAAAATAAAATAAAAGAAGTTTAATTCTATATGGAATTTTCTTTTATTTTATTTTACTGCTGTATTTTATTTAAATAAGGATTCGGGTCACTTAATTCTAACAATCTCCACCTTGACACGAATTCTCAATGAACAAGTTCTTCGTAGCGAACTCTCAACGAACAAGTTATTCACCTCTTCCATAAAACCCCTTAAGGGTTTAACTTCAACAATGAACACCAACCAAGTCTAAGCAATGCTCAAACTTGGTTATAGGAAGTGACTTAGTTATCATATCTGCAGGATTTTCATGAGTACTAATTTTTCTCAGAACAATATCACTAGGAGCAATAATATCACGAACAAAATGATACCAAACATCAATGTATTTTGTTCTCTCATGAAACATTTGATCTTTTGTAAGAAAGATGGCACTGACTGTTGTCACAAAATATCATCTTTGATTTGAAGGTCTTCATTGAGTTCACTAAAGAGTCCCTTCAAACAAATAGCTTCTTTACAAGCTTCAGTAATCTCCATGTACTCAGCTTCAGTTGTAGACAAAGCGACTGTAGTTTGCAAAGTAGCTTTCCAACTTATTGGACAACCTCCGATTGTAAAGACATAACCTGTGAGAGATCTTCTTCTATCAAGGTCTCCAGCAAAATCAGCATCAACATACCCAATAACTCCATCTCTAGTTCTTCCAAATTGTAAGCAAACATCAGTAGTACCTCGTAAGTATCTTAAAATCCATTGAACTTCTTTCCAATGTTCTTTACCAGGATTCTCCATATATCTGCTAACTGCACTAACTGCATATGATAAATCTGGACGTGAACAAACCATAGCATACATGAGAGATCCCACTGCACTAGAGTATGGAACATGTGACATGTACTCAATCTTATCATCTGATTGTGGAGACAAAGCTGATGAAAGTCTGAAATGGGCTACTAAAGGAGTACTAACAGGCTTAGCGATGCATATATTGAACTCAAGAAGAACTTTCTCAATGTACCCCTTCTGACTTAGGTACAATTTACTTGCTTTTCTATCTCTAAGAATCTCAATACCAAGTATCTTCTTTGCTGATCCCAAATCTTTCATCTCAAATTCTTCACTTAGTTGGGCTTTGACATTTCTTATCTCTCTTTTATCTTTTGCTGCTATCAACAAGTCACTAACGCAAAGAAGTAGATACAAAAAAGAACCATCACTGTTTTTCTTAAAGTAAACACAACTATCAAAACTACTTCTTTTGAAATCATGAGAAGTCATAAAGGAATCAAACCTCTTGTACCACTGCCTTGGTGACTGTTTCAAATCGTAAAGGGACTTTTTCAGCAAGCAAACATAGTCCTCTTTTTCTGAGACTGTAAAACCCTCTGGTTGTTGCATATAAATATTCTCCTCAAGTTCTCCATGCAAAAATGCAGTTTTTACATCTAACTGCTCAAGCTCCAAATCATGCATGGCCACAATGCCAAGCAAAGCTCGAATTGAACTATGCTTCACAACTGGGGAGAACATATCTGTGAAGTCCACTCTTGGAATTTGACTGTAACCCTTTACAAAAAGCCTTGCTTTATATCTGGGTTCTTCAACTCCTGAAGTCCCTTCTTTCTTTTTAAACACCCATTTACAACGAACAGTCTTCTTACCTTTAGGAAGTTTCACAAGATCCCATGTTTTGTTTTTGTGGAGTGATTTCATCTCCTCTTGCATAGCAAACATCCATTTTTTCGAGGCTTCACAGCTAATCGCCTCAGAATAATTAGATGGCTCTTGATTCGTATATCTATCTTCAGCCACACTTAAAGCATAAGCAACTAGATCAGCCTTAGCATACTTCTTTGGAGGTTTAATTTCTCTTCTAGTTCTATTTTGGGCGATAGAGTATTGCGGCGAAGAAGCAACTCTATTCTTAATTTTTGTACTGGCTTGAGGAATCGACTCTGTATTAATCTGATGCTCTACCTACTTTTGATTTTCTTTATTGGAAGAGCCTTTAAGAGATAAGTTAGGTAGCATAGTAGTTTCATTAAAAACAACATATCTGCTAATCACAACTTTTCTATTTTCAGGACACCATAACTTATACCCTTTTACACCAGCTTTATAACCAAGAAAAACACATTTAATGGATCTCGGTTCCAATTTTCTATTATCAACATGAGCATACGCAGGACACCCAAAGATCTTTAAATTAGAATAATTAGCAGGATTACCAGACCATACCTCTTGTGGAGTCTTTTTCTCAATGGCAACGATGGAGATCGATTGATCAAAAAACATGCAGTAGAGGCTACTTCTGCCCAAAATGACTTCGGTAAGTTAACATTTGACAACATACATCGAACCTTCTCCATGATCGTTCTGTTCATTCATTCTGCAAAGCCGTTTTGCTGTGGAGTATGACGAACTGTCAAGTGTCTCATGATCCCTTCTAACTTGCACAATCTATTAAACTCATCAGAACAGAACTCTAAGCCATTATCTGTGCGGAGGTATTTTATTTGTTTTCCTATCTGTTTTTCAATCATAATTTTCCAAGACTTAAATGCATAAAACACATCGCTTTTCTGCTTAAGGAAGAATGCCTAAACTTTTCTGGAAAAATCATCAATAAATGTTAGTATATAATTAGCTCCACCTCTCGAAGCACTCTGGATGACCCCCACAGATCAGAATGAATATACTCCAACGTTCCCTTCGTGTTATGGATTCCTCAGGTGAATCGAACTCTCTTTTGCTTTCCAAAAACACAATACTCACAGAAATTTAGTTTTCAAATTCCTTACCTATCAAGAAGTACTCTTTTGCTCAATTCTACCATTCCATTCTCACTCATATGCCCTAGGCGCATATGCCAAAGTTTAGTAATATCATCATCTGATAAGGAAGAGGAAGCGATAGCTGCATCACCAGTAACAGTAGAACCTTGCAAAATATATAACTTGGCAGTCTTTTTTTGCCCTTTCATCACAACAAGGGAACCTTTGGAAATCTTTAAAACCCCACTTTTAGCTGTGTATCTGTACCCTTTTGAATTAAGAGTACTCAATGAAATTAAATTTCTTTTTAATTCTGGAACATGTCGCAAATCACTAAGTGTTCTGACAACTCCATCAAACATCTTAACTTTAATTGTTCCAACACCTGTGATTTTACACGAAGCATTATTTCCCATCAAAACAACACCTTCAGATACTGTTTCGTAAGTTGTAAACCAATTCCGATTGGGACTCATGTAGAAGGTGCAGCCTGAATCAAGTATCCATTCTTCGCTTACTTTAGAATCATTGACAGAAGCGACTAGAAGTTCACCATCGCTGTAGTCTTCTACAACATCAGCTTCACCAGAATTTTCTGGTTGTTTTTCCTTTTGATTCGCAGCCTCTCTTTTAATCTTGTTCTGTAGCGTATAGCACTCAGATTTAATGTGCCCTTTCTTCTTGCAAAATTTACAAGTTTTACCTCTGTTTGAAGACTTCGATCTACCCTTAGATTTACCGCGAGGATTTCGTTCCTGTGTCCCTCCACGATCATTATTAGCATTCTGATCTTGTCTCCCACGAGCAATGAGACTCTTTCCCTGAAAGTCGGGTTTAACCACAAGATGCTTCATCTTATCATACGAGGTCAAAGAATCATAAACCTCATCAACTGTGAGAGACTCGCGCCTATATAAAATCGTGTCTCTAAAGGTTGACTAAGACGGAGGCAACGAACAAAGTAGAATCAACCCTAGATCTTCCTTATCATACTGAACCTCCATGGCCTCCAAGTTTGAGATAATTTCTTTAAACACTGTTAAGTGTTCGTGTACAGATGCACCTTCCTCCAAACGATGAGCATAAAGACACTACTTCATATGCAGCTTGCTTGTTAGAGTTTTCGACATACATATTTGTTCTAACCTCTTCCATAATGTAGCGGCGATCTTCTCTTTCATCACATCCTGCAAAATTTTGTTGGACAAATGCAGATGTAATTGTGTTAACGCCTTTCGATCCTTATGCTTCTTCTCTTCATCTGTTAATGTCGAAGGCATCTTATCTATCCCTAGCAGAGCATCCTCTAGATCCATCTGCGCAAGAACTGCTTGCATCTTAATCTGCCACAACGCAAATCTGGTGTTGTGATCCAACAGCGGAATTTCATACTTTAAAGACGCATTACTATGATCGAGATGAACAACCCGGAAGCTCTGATACCAATTTGTAAAAAATAAAATAAAATAAAATAAAGAACATACAAATTTTACGTGGAAACCCTTTCGGGAAAAAAACCACGGGTAGAAGAGAAGAAAATTCTCTATGTTGAATTCGAATTAATTACAAGAGGAATAGATTATGTCTATTTATAGGCTTGTAAAGCCATATTCTAGTAAGACTCAAACACCTTATTCTAATCAATATCAAATAGATGAGATTTAATAAGGTTTAAAAAAACTTATTCTAAAATAAAATAAAAGAAGTGTAAATCTATATGGATTCTTCTTTTATTTTATTTTACTACTGTATTTTATTTAAATAAGATTCGGGTTACTTAATTCTAACAGTTAGCATATATATATGCCTTTGCATTGTACACAAATGAACATAATTCATTATTATTCAACTTATCAATTCTCTTTATGTTTTACTTTTTAAGAATTTCTCTTAAGTTTCTTTTAGAATCTGTTTTAACAATCTTTTAGGTTGTGGGAATCATTTTCAAATATTTTCTTGCCAATATCTCTTTCTTGGAGGGGAATTAGATCCATTGAATGGTGTTGTGAATTCTTAATGTTTCCAAGGCTTCTTAGGATGTTATCTTCTCTATTCTATCCTTAGTTGATCGTTTCTTGTTTATTTTAATTTTGTCCTTAATGTTTTAGTTTAATGATTTTATTGATTTTCATATTAAGTTGAAATTACTTTAAGAGAGACGTTCTCCTATCTTGTTCTATCAAGAAACACCAATTTTATCAGCTTTAATCTTTTCTTTCTGCTTCAAATATTCTTGCACAAAATAGTTAGCTTTTGTCTTTAAAATCACTTCTAATAAATTTATTTTGTGTTTTTTTTTTCTAGATTTGGTTGGGGCATTTTACTACAACATATCCATATGTGAAGATTTCAACTAAAACATCCGACTATAGAGTAGGGACCTCATTAAACCAAATTTAAAATGCAAATTTAAATATAAAAAAGAAGCCTTGCGTGAGGGTTCAGTGTGGACAAAACCAGAATTATTAAGGATCGAGTTTCATATATTATGCACTCTTGAAGGATCAAACTGAATAAAATCAAGGAACTCTTTTTTTAGTATAACGATGTTTCGAACCTAGGTTATTTTTGAGATACTACAACTTAAGATCTAAAATTAAGAGATTTAATTGACTTGAATTAAGAACTGAACCAAGGACCTATTTATACATGGGACAAAGATGTAGGGATTTATGTTGACAAATGCCCCTTAAAGCTCTTTATGCAGCTTCTTTATAACCTTTAATTTTTTTAATGGTTTTAAAAACCTTATTCATTTTTCCCAACAAGATGTATTTATTGGTAAAGTTTACAGGATTGAATCAATGGTCAAATCACTCAGTTTATCGATTTGTTGATTACAGTGGTTCAATTGGTTCGTTCGGTTTGATTAAATAAATAATTAAAAAAATTCATAAAAATAAAAAAATATATTAAAATTTCAATTCAACCGGTTCAACTGGTTTTTTCCCAGTTCAATTGGTCTATACTGGTTCTTGGGTCAATCGATTCAATACCTTTCTCCAAATTGATACTTTAGCTAACTTTTGATCAGATCCAATCAGTTCGATTGAACAATCCAATCTGATTCAAGCAACCTTAGAGCAAAAGATGTTGCATTTTAAAAAATTCTTTAGGCTCCAACCTAAGTTCAACTCATTCAAATTACCTAATTTATTTAAACTTAATTACAAAATGTATAAATATTGAAATGAAATTGTTTTTATATGATTTACTCTTTTGAAACAATAAAACAAGTTGGACCAAGTTAATAAAGCTAAACAACCTAAGTTGACCCCAACCTAAAACAGGTTGAGTCAATTAGGCTGGATCAACCACTCAACCCACAAATACCTCTACTCCTAGTGCTAAACTTTCTCCTTTTTCCTATTTTCTCTCAAACACTTGATCATTTCCTATCCTCATCATGAAAACCACTCACGAAACATGCAAGCACAAATTTTCTCTCCCTATCTTTCAATTCAAAATCTCACCACAATATCTAAAGAAAAGAAAACGAAGTTTCCTTTAAGTTTCTCCCATACTTAAGACTAAAAAAAATCATATTCCATCTATTTCGATTTCAACTATGGTTATTCTTGGCATTTACTACTTCACTGAGCAAGATTTTTACGAACCGACAAAGCCAGTCATTAAAAGTCTTTTTTATTTTATTTTTAGGCTCTACAGCTTTGGGGTTTTTCTTTTAAAACTTTTTGCTTTCATGTAGATAAAAAAAAATTCATGTAAAAAAATGCAATTGTTTATAAATACACACATTTGACATGTTTCAGTAATCATTATAATTGGCAGGTTTCATTCAATTGAGTGTAATTGGAACACTATGGCTTTTCAAATATACATACATTATTTAATTAATTTCTTATACAAGTTAATAAATAAAAAAAATTAATTTTAGGACATATATTTTATTCTTTTTCAAAATATAATTATATACTTAATACCTCAAACCTGACCCGATCACAAGGCCCAAGCTACAGGATGTCACATTCGTTGTCGAAGCAACTACAATCAACTATATTCAATGTAACACCCCACGCACAACCCGTTTGTCGGATCCGGGTATGGAGCATCACAATTGGACCTATACTTAATAATTTATATATAACAGTCTAAAAATAAAAAAATATCTAATAATGAAATTTAAAATGATAATTCTTACAAGTAAGGCCCTAAGCCATTAAGTGTTGGGTCCCTCAATATTTGTATACAAAGAAACTCTAAACATTTAACTAAGGACTATTTGTCCTGAAGCCTAGATTCTAAGTATACTATTTGGCTTCATTGTTATTGATCATGTGGTGAAGCCTTCAATGGTACCCCATTCATATGTGTATGACTTGACTGCACGTGACCCCCTGATCTCATCACTGCCTGGCTTTGTCCCTCCTCTTAGTCCTCAATCAACTTCGCTTATCGTGCGAACATTATGCAAGCCTAGTAAGTTCAAAAGAACTTAGTAAGTTTTTATGTTACATCATAATTTAATCCTATCACACGAAGGTAAAAAATGTGAAGTAAATTAAACATAAAACATTCAAGGCTTACTCATGGCAAGTTTACTTCGTCAAGGTGATGGACTCCACCTAGTTCTTTGAGCTACTCGGCTCACCGTGAGATTTTCCTCTAGTCAGATTCTCTTCTTGTCTGCAATCCAGACACCTTGCAATATCCACGGGTCCTATCCTCACCTATCATCTTTCCTTCCTTTCATACACCCACATTTAGGGTATTCGTCATCCTTTATCTTATTTGGCTATATGCCCGTCTAACATATTGTATCTCTATACTAGCTTTCTTACCTTTCTGCCCAAAGGTTCTTAAAATGTACTTTCCTTGGCAGACTTTCATGGTCGACCAGTCCTTGGCAGACTCCCTCTTACCTTTTGCTAGTCTCGAAGGGCTTGTCGTCATTTCCGTGTTATGTTAACTTCCAGCAGACCTCGCCACTCAGTCGAACCCATTCTCAGTCCACTTTATTATTCATAATGGGGGATTGCTTCCAGTAATTTGCCCCTCATACTAGCTCTTACTTGGGTACTCTTCTGCCCCATCAGTGAAGGGTAGTCTAACTTGCTGAACTAACAAGTTGGCATCCATGCAGCTATACAACTTGCCATCCACTTGCTCGCCTCCTTCCTACAGGCTATTATCATGGCAGCATATCCGCAGTAGACTTTCTTCAAAGAGGAATAATCTTGAAAGACATTCTATCCCCTGGACAGAATCCTTCTGTTGTGAGGGCACTCCTCCTTTCTCTTACGAGATTTACTTCTCGCATACCACTTTTTTAAGCTCTTTCTAGTGACTTTTTGTTTTGGATCCTTGCTTGCGATCCTCAAAGGATATTCCCTTCTTGCTTTTCCATAGTTAGGCTTGCTTCTACATGACCTATCTTTCTCTAATTATGGCGGTTTCATCCAAATCTGTTTACCACTACTTACGTTTTTTTTTTTTTACTTTTCTTCCACCTGCATGGTTTCTCATGCTTGGTGCACAGGCCTACACCTCACATTTGAAGTCCCAACGGACTTTCCACATTTGCTCTCTAACTGACTCTACGAGATGCCATAACCAAACTATGGTCTTACACCCTTCTTATATCTTTCTCACGTCCCAGAGGACCCACCCATTTTTATTGTCCCAACGGACTATCACTTTTTTGTGTTTATTGTCCCAATGTACTATTTATGTTTTGTGTTTACTATCCCTGTGGACTATCTCTGTTCTATGTTTACTATCCCAACTGACTATCTCTATGGATGCTATGGAGTCTTTCATCCATGGTTTTACACCTATTCGCTATCCCAGTGTACTATCAATTGATGTCATAGAGTCTTTCATCCATGGTATTACTCATTGTACCTGGTTGCCATAGTATCTTTCATTTATGGTCTTACACTGATTACCTTATACCTTGTCACCATAGTTTCTTTCATCCATGGTCTTATGCTATATAAATTTATTGTGTACTATGTTGCCATGGCATCTTTTATCCATGGTCTTACGCTACATACCTCATACCAAACTACCATAGCGTCTTTCATCTATGGTTTTACGATATATACCGTTATCATAGTGTCACCCCGAAGGACCAATCGATATCGTCATCACGGTAAATACCATTTCATTGTTTCATTTCCCAAATCCTCCTATCATTACCTCCAATACACCACCTAACATTAATGCTCAAACATCGCAGTGTTCCCTCCACAAGGCCCAAAGCTTCGCCTAAGGCAGTCACTAATGGGTTCTCTCCCTATTCCCATCCTAGCTTCCTCTATTCCCTTAGGGTTTATCCACAACTATGCAATGCATGCACATATCATCATATCTCATGTTCATGCAACCATGGCATGCTTAAACAACGTAGACCAAAACAATAGGTTTGGAGTCTGAAACTCACCTAAATCCTTATCGTTTTCATAACTTATTCTTTCTCTTGAGCACCAAAGCTTCCATTCTCCAGGCAATAGCTTACAACCAAAACCTACTGGTTAAACTTACGCTACATCTCAAAAACTTAAACTTTCATGACATGCACAACCTTTAAAATATTTCTGAAGTTCCATAACTTCATTCAACGTACATAGAAAGGTTAAGAACCTTACAAGCTTACTGGTTTCCCCACTATTCCATCTTCATCTTCATTAAGTCTACTTCATGCAGAACCTTCCATGACTACTCCTTCTTCAAGCTACCAAAAAAGATAAAGAACAGGAGAAATTTGGACAAGGTCGAGAAGAAAATAATCCTTGTGAGCCATTTCCCAGCTATTTATAACCCTTCCTGAGCTAATTCTAATCCTATGAGAGTCATCCATGGCTAATTAGTATGTCTCCCACTAAGGAATTGGTGAGTTCCATCCTAATCAAACCAAAATTGGGTCTCAACCATGTCCAATTCAATTTTTAACTTTCTTGTTTCTTTCAACAGAGGCCACAAACTTACAATCTTTTACAATTTAGTCCTCCAATTATCTTTAATTTTAAGATAATTAGGAATTTGGGTGTTACATTCGAATTCCATTATTAAACTCTTAGATATGAGTATTACATGCTTAAAACACGATTTATGATTATTTTTGGGTCATACACAAGCTTACAAAAGTTTAATACTATCTAAGGGTTGAACTAGGACTAAACTACAATGTTTTCAAAACTTCCCTGGCTAGTGTCACGACTTCCATGGTTTGGTGTCATGACATTGAAGGTAGTAATAAGCTTCCCAATCTAAGGACTAATTTGTAAAGTTTTTAAAATAAAACAGAGCCAACATTGCAACATCAAACAAGGGACATCACAATGAGAAAGGCTAGTGTTGCAACATTCAAGGTGTGAAGCCGCAACATCCTTAACAGTCCACTAGCTCCAAATTTTATTGATTCCCAAACTAACATATGACAATCATGGTTGCTTTCAAGACCTGAATACAATTTCCAAAACATGATTATTTGTAAGTCTATTTGTGAGCTAGTTTGGTTACGATATATGTGAAACATGATAATTTGTAATGTTTGCATGAAATATTTTAATTTTAAAAGTGTTTTCAAATGTTATGTTTTCTATTATCTGTTTTGACATCTTATAGCTCGGGTCTAACAATCAGACCGGGTTAGGAGTGTTACATTTAGTGGTATCAAAACTATGATTTAGTCAATTTTAGGATTGAACGTAGCATGTATAGAATCTAGAAAATACATGCCACAATAACCTATGATAGTGTTATGCTATTTGATATGATTTGACTTTGTTTTCTTATAGATGTAAACATCGTTGAATAAAACCTTCTTGTCACTGATGAAGCTGATAGCAACATTTTGGCTTCCAATCAGAGAGCGAGTCATAGATTCTTGTTATAAAAATGTTTGAAAATGAGGCTAAAAATGCCTTCTTTAGTATGATTGGTCAGTGGTTTTTCGAGTTTATGTGAACCAACCCTATGTATTTGCAACCTCTGCCCTTTATTGTGCCTTCAATAGCACCCCCATGTCCTCAGAATACCGAAATCTCATGTTGTCTCTCTATTGAGAAAATTAGGAAATACATAACAAGTCTTTAGTGAAATGGCTTGTACACCGATGATTGTTTAAGATGTGTAGTGTCTCTGTTGAAAGACAAGACCTATTAGTGGTGGTCCTCATTGTTAGCCATCATATTGAAAGATAGAATTGATTGGAACTTTTTCCTAATTGAATTCTAAAAGAAGTATATCAACAGGTTGTATCTGGAAAAGAAAAGGAAAGAACTTCTTGAGTTGAAACAGGGAAGTAGATTCGTGGTTGAATATGAACGAAAGTTTGTATGACTTAGCAAATATGACTAAGAAATTGTACTACTAAGACTGAGATTTGTATTCATTTTGAAAGTGGTTTGAATGATGAGATTCGCAAGTTAGTTGGGGCACTGAAATTGCGGGAATTTATGGTTTTATTTGAATGAGCGTAGAAATGAAAGACATTTGCATTGAGAAGAAACAAGATGATATGATATTGTGAGAATCTGGAAAGAGAAATATGTCAAGATTGTTTCAAACTCCTCCATCCAAGAAGTTGAGAAATTCCACAGTCATTTCACTTTATAGTTAAGGTATCTTAGAAGAGGTAAACCGAGACCAAGTAATCTAAGGTTCCAAAATTTGCCAGTCGTTATCGATGGCAATGTCTGTAACATAGATATACTTAATTGTGATCATTTTGGGAAGCCTCATAGAGGTGTATCCGAATTAAAGCTGGAGCTTGTTTTCGATACAGATCTACTAAACAATTTTTAAAAGAATGCCCTAAGAAATCGAACAATAAGGATGATCAGATAGATAGACCGATATCTATTTCACAAAGGAATAAATGGCCAATATAGAATAGTACCACGGAAGCCACTCTAAGGATATGTCAATCAAATCTAAATTTCAGGCTCCTGCCAGAGCCTATGCTATTCGAGCTATGGAAGAAACTTTTACTCCAGATTTCATTACTAGTACATTTTCTCTCTTTATGCTACTGCATAAGCACTGATTGACCTTGGTTCAACTCATTCTTACATTTTCACTATTTTAGTATATAAAAATAGTATACTGGTAGAATAGATTGAATTTGATGTTAGAGTAACAAATTCGTTGAGTCAATGTTTCTTAGTCAATTTGATTTGTAGAAAGTGTCCACTAAGAATTCAGGGTTATAACTTTCCTACTAATTTGATGTTACTACCGTTCCATGATTTTTACATTATACTGGGTATGGACTAGTTAACTCTATATGATAATATGGTAATTTGTAAACTGAAAGGGATATATCTTAGATGTCATAGTGGCGAGCTAATTATTGTTAAGTCTAACAAACCAAATGTGTTTCTCAAGCCATATCAACGATTTTTGCTCAGAAATTGGTTAGAAAAAGGTGTGAAGCATTTCTAGCTACATCTTAGATAGGAGAAATCAGAATCGAAAATTGATCAGCTATCAACAATCAGTGAATTTACTAATGTGTTTCAAGAGGAATTACCTAGGTTACCACTAGAATGAGAAATTGAATTTGCTATTGAGTTAATGCCTGGAACTACTCCGATGTCAATTGCCCAGTACGGAATGGCTTCTACAGAATTAAAAGAATTGAAAGCACAGTTGCAAGAGTTGATTGATAGAGGTTTCATACGGTCGAGCATGTCGCCGTAGGTTGCCCCAGTCTTATTTGTGAAAAAGAAAGATGGGTCGAGGAGATTGTGTATTGATTATAAGCATCTAAACAGTTACCATAAAGAATAAATATCCACTATCCCGCATTAATGATTTTCTTGTTGAAAGGAGTTATAGTACTAAAAACTACATTCAGAACTCGTTACGACCATTATGATTTTCTTGTGATGCCATTTGGTTTGACCAACGCTCCTATCGCATTTATGCACATGATGAATCAGGTATTTCAGTCGTATCTGGATAGATTTGTTATGGTATTTATTGATGGCATTCTAATTTATTCAAAGAATGAAACTGAACATATCCAACATTTAAGTATTGTAGTGCAGACTCTATGAGACAAACAGTTATATGCTAAATTCAATAAATGTGAATTATGGCTCAGAGAAGTTGGATTTCTTGGTCAGGTGATTTCAACGAAAGGGATTCGAGTAGATCCAAGCAAGATATCTGAAATTTTGAATTGAAAAATGTCAAGAAATGTTTTAGAGGTACGTATTTTTCTAGGTTTGACAAGATATTTATAACACCCCTAACCTGTATCTGTCACCGGAACAGGGTTATGAAGCATTACATGAACATTTAGAACATTTACAAATGATTCACTTAATTACTATTAATTTACCGAAATTATTCATAAGTGTCCCTTAAATGGACCCTCGAGGCCCAAATCGAGTATTAGATTTGAGTTGGGACTTAATCGGGAACTCCAAGAATTTTTCGCAAAATTTTCTAAAATTTCCTAGGTGCAGGGCTCACACGCCCGTGTGACCCTAAGACATGTACGTGCTATAGGCCGTGTTCGACCCCATGTAACTCTCTGACTTGTGCCACACGCCCGTGTGAGTAGGCCGTGTGATCAATTTAATTTTCAAAAATTAGGTGCCGGGTTCACACGGCCAAGACAAACGCCCGTGTTCTAGGCCGTGTAGCACGCAAGAGTGAGACACATGCCCGTGTCTCTGCCTGTGTGTTCAATTCTGAGCATTTTGTTTCTTGAATTTAAGATGCAGGGCACACACGGCCTAACTACACGCCTATGTACCAAGCCGTGTGTCACACACGGTCTAAACACACGCCCGTATGTCTGCCCGTGTGGACAAAATAAAACCATTTCTAGCTTCATTTTTCACCCAAAATTTTACCAATATCCTGTACCAAAACTTACATCCAAATGCCAACCAATCCAAGCATTATTTCAAGACCAATTCAAGCATTTGATTCAAGCAAATTTTAACATCTAAATATGGTATAACATAACATACACATATGTTTATAATCTTACCTTGGTTTAACCTAGGCATTAACATCATTTGAGCACATACACTTAACATAACACATGTGTGTTTATCATAATAACTTACTTTATAATACCAAAATAAACCATTACTAGCCATTCCAATGGCTAGGTTACAAACATCATTTTCAAGCCACTAATGGCCAAGTATCCTACACATGCCATTATATCAAAATGATTTTTACTATTATACCCAAAATAAGCTAGTGGATAGTGTGATGATGCTCCAACTGATTTCCAACCTTCGCGAGCTTCCGAGCACTATAAAATAGGGAAAATAAAACTAATTAAGAATTACAAGCTTAGTAAGTTCGTATAACAGGAATTAAAGCTTACCAATTTACATTTATTAACATTAAGCATTCAATAACATGCTTTTTCATCAATTTGGCAAATTTACCTATACACATACACTCAATCAAACAAGTTAGTTACATAAATGTTCACATAAACATCAAGTAAGCATAGATAAGCTCATCATACTATATTCTTTCAAGACATCATTCATTTCGTCTCATAATTCTTATATTATGTCAAGTATTTTATCTGTTGAATCATTGAAATTCTGATGGATATTCAAAAAGTACACTCAATGTGTACAATTTAACAACCTACCTATTCATATTCAGGAGTACCCATTAGGGCACTAAATCGAAAAGCACACTTTCGAGCCTCATAACATATAACATGATTACCAGTCCAGGCTAAATCCTTTTTGTAATATATGCTCAAAAGAGCTCAATTAGGATTACCAATCCAGGCTAAATCCTAATTGTAACATATGCTCGAGAGGGATTATATCAAGATTACCAGTCCAGGCTAAATCCTGTCAGCAACAATGCAGGACCTCATTCAGTAAGGAAATTTCTTTTATCCATCGAAATCCAATATTCAAATGGAATTTAACCCTTTTTAAACAATCTCAAGCATGTAATCATTTCTGTAACACCCATTACCAGTATTCAACACCAGAACAGGATACGAGGCATTACCGGACTTACAAAGTGAGCAGACATGCAATTCTGGGTCATAAATTTTCATCCAAATTAAAACCATTTGCATTCAACCATAAAGTCCCTAATACAAGCCTACGAGGCCCGAAACATGAGTTGGAAGTGGTTCGGGACTAAATCGAGCACTTAAGAATTTTTTACAAAACTTAGAAAATTTTTGTTATGAACAGGGGTCATACGCCCGTGTGGGCAGGCCGTGTGGTCACAGATGCCCGTGTCCCTATCCCGTGGAACTCTCTGTTTTGCAATGCATGAACAAATTGAGATCAGACGGCCAAGTCACACGCCCGCGTGCTAGGGTGTGTGGTTAATTTAACTTTCATAAAATAGGTGTAGACTTTACACGGTCAGGACACACGCCCGTGCTTGAGGCCGTGTCCTTTACACGGCTAAGACATACGCTCGTGTCTCTGTCTGTGTGCTCAATTCTAAGCATTCTATTTCTCAAAATTAAGATGCAAGGAACACACGACCAGAACACATGCCCATGGGGTAGACCGTGTGTCACACATGACCTAGACACACGCCCGTGTGTCTACCCGTGTGGACAAAATGAAGGCTATTTACCAAGCCATTTGTCACCCTCTTTTACACCTATACACACAAGTTCAATGGCATAATCCATGGCATGTTTAAGCAACCAAAACATCCATGATAAGGTTAAATCATATCATTCATTACCAAAACTTAATATATTTACTATTGCATAATTTTACCAAATCAATTCATACCAAACTCACATTCACAAGTATCAACATGAATACTTCCATCATGCATAATTCAACTTAGATTTTCTAGCACACCAAAGGACCCATCTCATCCATTTCACAACAAGTTATTTAACCATAATAAGCACATAGCAACCCATTGTAAAACACAAAAACAAGAAAGCTTTAACACATTTACTTATATAAATGGGCTTACAATCATTTTAGCCAAAATAAGCCAATTACATGGCTAAATACCAAATCACCTTAAACAAATTTAAGCCAATAAATTTGGCCAAATCAACTGACACATATAAGAAAATAACCAAGTCCCTATACATGCCATACTCTCAAAATGTTTTAAAATCATCAGTACCCAAAAGACAGTTTGATAGTGTGATGCGACTTTCGACTATCTCTAATCCTGAGCTAGCTTGATGACACTATAAAAAGTTGAAAATAAAACGGAGTAAGCTATATAGCTTAGTAAGCTCGTATGAAGAAATAAGCAACCTTACCATACATTAATCATGCAAGTAATATAATATAAGGTGACATGATTTACCATATTCTCATGGTCATAATTCACTTCCATCACAACTTACCTTAAAATCGTCATTTCACGAATTAATAATCCTAAGCTTCGAGTACATACTTATACCATCTCGTAACGAATTTACACTTATTCTCATTTTTGACATACCCGTGAACCACTTTAAATAAAAATGTCGGATACTTGGGGATCTTGCACAGTAAGTGCCATATATGTAGCCAATGCTACCTCAATCTCATATCTCATAATTGCTCTCTCTCGAGCTAAGCAACGGGCCTGCTCACACTAGCTGTCAGTTAGGACGGAGCTACTCAGTACTGCTCACACAAGCTATCAAGTAATCTTAACATATGCCCGTATACTCAGCCACCGGTAGGACATACGAGACTAGCACCCGGATCACATAATCTCATAACACATGGTAACCCTAGTGACATGTCACTTGTATCCTAATCTATTCCTAAGGTTCAAATGAGATTTCTTGCTTATCGAACCGTCGTCGAACTCATCCGTAGAGTTAAAATCGTCCACACAATCCATCATATAGTTCATGCAATATTAAAGCATTTAAATACAATTATATTAAAGCTTATTTAACACACAAACTTACCTCGGTTTCAAAAACGGCTATTAGCTCGATTAAGTCCACAACCTTGTTATTTCCCTAGTCTAAACTCGAACTTTGTTTTTCTTGATCTATAATATCAAATTTAACTTATTTAATCATCACATTATTCAATTCAGCCCAAAAAAATACTATGGAAAAAATTACATTTTTGCCCCTAACCTTTTGACAATTTTACAATTTAGTCCCTAGGCTTGTAAAATGAATTTCTTTCAATTTCCTCACAACCTATGCCTAGCCAAAACTTTTTCATGCTCATGACAACCCACATTTTCATTTATTCACATTTTTCTACTCATTTTATAGACTTTTACAAATAAGTCACTATTTGTCATTTTTACCGAAAATTACTTTACAAAAGTCATTTAATAAACAACAAGCATGCATTTTCTACCATCAAACATCAAAATACATACATGTTCAACATGGGTAAAATTTTAAACTTCACCTTTCTTTCAAATTAGTCCTTGAAATAGCTAAATCAAGTTACAACGATCTTAAAAATATAAAAATTGTTAAAAACAGGACAAAGATGGACTTACAATCGAGCTTGGAAGTTGGCCAAACTCTAGCTATGGCTTCTCTTTTTAAAATTCAGCTAGGGGGACTAAATTGAAGAAGATGACATCTTTTATTTGTTAAATTTTGTCTTTATTTACCAAATGACTAAAACGCCCTTAATGAAAAACTTCAGAATTTCACCTAACCATGTCCATTTTTGTCCCCCAGAGTATAATGGTCTAATTACCATTTAAGGAACTCTAATTTAAGGATTCATAGCAATTATACACTTTTAACATAAAGAACTCAAGTTTTCCACCTATTTTAATGTAGTCCTTCTAGTCAAATTGGACACCCAATTGATAAAATTTCTTAACGAAATTTTCACACAATCATTCAATCATATTGTAGACCTTAAAATAATAACAAAATAAATATTTCTACTTCAAATTTGTGGTCCCAAAACCATTATTTTAATTTGACCCAAAAATGGACTGTTACAACTCTCCCCCCTTTAGGGATTTTCGTCCCTAAAAATCTTACCAGAAAAGAGGTTAGGGTGCTATTTTCTCATATCTTCTTCAGGTTCCATCGTAGCCTCTTCGACCCCATGTAGTTGCCACAAAACTTTCACTAGAGTTATGCTTTTATTTCTCAACTGTTTAACTTCCCGAGCTAAAATCTTGATCAGTTCTTCACCATAAGTCATATCGGGTTAAATCTCAATCTCTATCGGTGAGATTATGTGTGAAGGATCTGATCGATAACGGTGCAACATCGATACATGAAACACATGTGAATCCTTTCCAATCCTGATGACAAAGCTAATCGATATGCCACTGGCCTTATTCTTTCAATAATCTCATACAGCCCAATCAATCGTGAACTTAACTTGCCTTTACGCCAAATCTAAGAATTTTTTTCCACGATGATACTTTCAGAAACACTTTATCACCAACCTGAAATTCAATATCCTTTCATTTCAAATCCGCATATGATTTCTATTGACCCGAAGCTACTTTCAAACAATCACAAATTACTTTCACCTTTTCTTCGATTTCTCTAACCAAATCAACCCCGTGAATCTGTTTCTCATTAAGCTCAGTCTAGTACAATGGAGTTTGGCATTTACGGTGATACAATGCTTCAAACAATGCCATCTTTATACTCGATTGATAACTGTTGTTATAAGAAAATTCGACCAACAGCAAGTATTTCTCCCAACTACCTTCAAATTTTAAAACGCAACAGCGAAGCATATCTTCGAGAATTTGAATCACTCTCTCAAAAAATCTGTTTGCGGATGGAACGCAGTACTAAAACTCAACTTCATACCCAACACTTCTTGCAATTTCTTCCAAATCGCGATGTAAACTTCGGATCTCTATCCGAAATAATAGAAGTAGGCACCCTGTGCAATCTAAAAATCTCAGCAATGTACAATTCAGCCAGTTTATCAAGTAAATAATCAGTACATACAGGAATAAAATGAGCCGATTTCGTTAATCTATCAATAATGACCCAAACAACATCTTTTTTCTTTGGAGTCAGAGGTAATCCAGTTCTGAAATCCATCGTGATTCTGTTCCATTTCCACTAGGGAATCATCACAGGCTGAAGTAAACCTGAAGGTACTTGATGTTTCACCTTTACTTGTTGACAAATCAAACATCTCGATACGAATTCAGAAATATCTCGTTTCATACCTGACCACCAATACAATTTCTTCAAATCATTATACATCTTCATACTTCCTAGATGAACAAACAGGCAACCACTGTGTGCCTCATGAAGAATTTTCTGAATCAACTCAGTATCTTTCGGTACACAAATCCTACCTCGAAACATCAAACAATCATCGGCCCCAATCTGAAAGTCTGAATCACTATTCGGTTCGCACTAAACTCTCTTAGCTTGTAATTCACTATCACATTTCCAAGCTTCGTAAATTTGCTAAAGAAATACCAGCCTAGCTTTTAACTCGGCTAGAATCGATCCATCATTAGACAAAGTTAGTCGCGTATTCATTTCTCTCAAAGAAAACAAAGATTTTCTACTCAAAGTATCCGCGACTAGATTTGCCTTTCCAGGATGATAATCGATTACCAACTCATAGTCTTTCAACAACTCGAGCCATCTACGTTGTCAAAAATTCAAATCTTTCTGAGTCATCAAATACTTTAAACTCTTGTGATCAGTAAAGATGTGACATTTCTCATCGAACAAATAGTGTCACCAAAATTTTAAAGCAAATACAATGGCAGCCAATTCCAAGTCCAGTGTCGGATAATTCCTTTCGTGCGATTTCAACTGTCTTGAGGCATAAGCTATCACTTTAACCTCTTACATCAACACATAACCAAGACCGTTCAAAGATGTGTCACTGAAAATCACAAAATCTTTTCCCGACTCAGGTTGCACTAACACCGGTGCCTCAGTCAACAATGCTTTCAACTGATAAAAACTCTTTTGAAATTTCTCAGACCACTCGAATTTCACATCTTTTTGTAACAATCTAGTCATAGGTGTAGCAATCATCGAAAATCCCTTAACAAAACGTCGATAATAACCAGCCAAACCCAAAAAGCTTCTAACTTCGGATACATTTCTCAGAGGTTTCCAATCGTCAACTACCGAAATCTTACTCGGATCAACCCATATACCTTCCGCTAAAACAATATGTCCCAAAAACCTGACCTCTCGGAGCCAAAACTCACTTTTTTTGAATTTAGCAAATAATTTCTTATCTCTCAAAGTCTGCAATACAATTCTTAAATGTTTGGCATGCTCAGACTCATCTCGTGAATAAATCAAAAAGTCGTCAATAAAAATAACCACAAACTTATCTAAATACGGTCTGAAGATTCAATTCATCAAGTCCATAAAAACTGCAGGAGCATTAGTTAATCCAAAAGGCATAACAAGATATTCATAATGCTCGTACCTAGTTTTGAACGCAGTCTTTGGCACATCCGAATCTTTAACTCTCAACTGATAGTAGCCTGATCTCAAGTCTATCTTCGAGAACACTGTTGCCCCTTTCAACTGGTCAAACAAATCATCAATTCTCAGTAAGGGATACTTGTTCTTTATCGTAGCCTTGTTAAACTCACGATAATCAATACAAAGTCTCATGGATCCGTCTTTCTTCTTGATGAATAACACTGGTGCACCCCAGGGCGAAAAACTTGGTCTCGCAAAACCCTTATCCGTCAACTCTTGCAATTAAGACTTCAATTATTTCAATTCAGTTGGAGCCATTCTATATGGAGCTATCGATATCGGTGAAGTTCCGGTACTAGATCAATAGTAAACTCAATCTCTCTAATCGATGGTAATCCAAGCAACTCCACTAGGAATACATCCAGATATTCACAAACTACCGGCACAGATTCAATCTTCAATTTAGACTCTTTCGTATTCAGTACGTACGCAAGATAAGCTTCACATCCTTTTTCTTACATACCTCTGAGCCGACATCGACGAAATCACAATAGGCAACTCAACCGACTCATCCAATTCAATCTGAAGAATTTCATTATTTTGACATTTCAATTCAATAATCTTTCGTCTACAATTCACTACGACATCATGTAGAGTCAGCCAATCCATTCCAAAAATTACATCGAACTCATCAAAAGGTAAAAGCATCAGGTCAGCCAGAAAACAGTGAGCCCGAATCATAAAAGGACAACTCTTGCAAACTTTATCAACTAGAACATATTTGCCTAAGGGGTTCGACACTTTAATCACATACTCAGTAGACTCAACAGGCAAATTCTTACTAGATACCAAATTCATGCAAATATAAGAATGAGTCGATTCAGGATCAATCAATGCAACTACATTAGTATCATAGAAAGAAAATGTACCAGTAATAACATCAGGGGATGACGCATCTTCGCGAGCGCGAATAGCGTAAGTTCTAGCAGTTGCTCTGACCTCTGATCTTGCAGTTAACTCTTTCGTCACACCTCTGCTACTGTTCCCACTCCTAGCATTTCTCGGTGGCCTTCCTCTAGTGGCAGTGTTACTTGGCCTTGCATTCTAAAAATTATTATTCTCAGCTATTTCAGGGCAATCTCAAATGAAGTGATCTGGGGAGCCACATTTAAAGCAAGCCTAGTTATTCATCCTACATTCACCGGGATGTCGTCTACCACAGTGTTGATATTCAGGTCTATTAGACCTAGCATTACCAACACTTGCTATTGACATAGTTTGGGCCTTAGAACCCGAATACTGCTTCCCACGATCTCTGTTGGGATACCTAGCTGAAGCATTAGAACGAGTATACAAATCCCTTGACTTCATTGACGGAGGTAAAAATGACTTATTTATCAGTCTTTTTCGTGAGTCTCTAGCCTCAAACTCAGCCTTTCTCTTTTCTTTGCTGAACTCTTCGGCTTTGTAGGCTCGATTGACCGGCACGATAAATTTCTTCAACTCTAAAATCTCAACTAACAGTCTGATATCCTCATTCAGCCCATCTTTGAATCTCTTGCACATGATAGCCTCAATAGAAACACATTCTTGAGCATACTTACTGAGCCTAACAAACTCTCGCTCGTATTCAGTTACAGACATAAGGCACTGTTTTAGCTCTAGGAACTCTTTGCGTTTCTGATCAATGAACCACTGACTGATATATTTCTTTCTGAACTCATCTTGAAATAATTCCCATGTAACTCTTTCCCTCGGTACTACGGATACAAGAGCATTCCAGCACTGATACGCTATGTCTCTCAAAAGCGATATAGCACATTTCAAGCACTCATCTGGTGTGCAAGTAAGCTCATCAAATACCCTGATAGAGTTCTCAAGCCAAAACTCTACTCTCTCGGGATCATCGTCAATATTAGCTCTAAATTCTTTGGCCCATTGCTTTCGAATCTTATCAATTGGAGGCTTGTTCAGTCTTACCAATTCCACACCTTGGGGAGCTACAAGAACTGGTTGGGGGTTAGGTTAGGGTGGAGGATGTTGGGCAGCCAGATTTGTTCGAACAAACTCGACAAACCACTCATTCATCTTTTGGAAGAAGGCTTCTCTAGCTTCTCCTCCTTGACTAACTGTTACTTGTCTACTTTCAGATGGCGTTGCCCCTTCGGTGGGAGCCGACGCATTACTTTCAACATCGTTAGCTACCTCTCGGTTGTGATCCATTTACTAGAGGAAAACACAATTTAAATTGTCAGGAGTTGTCACACTATCACAAATTAAATATGACATGTATAGCTAAACTCTCACACACGCTATGTTAGTCCGAGAATCCACTAACCCATAACTTTGATACCACTAAATGTAACACCCATTACCGGTATTCAATGCTGGAATAGGATATGAGGCATTACCGAACTTACAAAGCGAGCAGACACACAATTCCGGGTCATAAATTTTCATCAAAATTAAAACCATTCACCTTCAATCATAAAGTCCCTAATACGAGCCTACGAGGCCCAAAACATGCTTTGGGAGTGGTTCGGGACTAAATCGAGCACTTAGAAAATTTTTACAAAACTTAGAAAATTTTTGCCATGAATAAGGGTCACACGCCCATGTGGGCAGGTCGTGTGGTCACAGACGCCCGTGTCTCTAGCCTATATAACTATCTATTTCACAATGCATGAAAAAATTGAGATTACACGGCCAAGTCACACGCCCCTGTGCTAGGCTATGTGGTTAATTTAACTTTCATACAATAGGTGCAGACTTCACACGGTTAGAACACACGCCCGTGCCTAAGGCCATGTCCCTCGCACGGCTGAGACACACGCCTATGTGCTTAATTCTGAGCATTCTGTTTCTCAAAATTAAAGTGCAGGGGACACACGGCCAGAACACATGACCATGGGGCAAACCGTGTGTCACACACGGCCTAGACACACGCCCTTGGTCTACCCATATTGACAAAATAAAGACTATTTACCAAGCCATTTGTCACCCTCTTTTACACCTACACACACAAGTTCAATGGTATAAACTATGGCATGTTTAAGCAACCAAAACATCCATGATAAGGTTAAATCATATCATTCATTACCAACACTTAACATATTTACTATAGCATAATTTTACCAAATCAATTCATACCAAACTCACATTCACAAGTATCAACATGAATACTTTCATCATGCATAATTCAACTTAGATTTTCTAGCACACCCAAGGACCCATCCCATCCATTTCACAAAAACTCATTTAACCATAAGAAACACATAGCAACCCATTGCAAAACACAAAAACAAGAAGGCTTTAACACATACTTATATAAATGGGCTAATAATCATTTTAGCAAAAATAAGCCAATTACATGGCTAAATACCAAATCACCTTAAACAAATTTGAGCCAATACATTTGGCCAAATCAAATGACACATATAACAAAATGACCAAGTCCCTATACATGCCATATTCTCAAAATGTTTTAAAATCATCGGTACCCAAAAGACAGTTTAATAGTGTGATGCGACTTCTGACGATCTCCTATCCCGAGCTAGCTTGGTGACACTATAAAATATTGAAAATAAAACGGAGTAAGCTATATAGCTTAGCTGAAGAAATAAGCAACCTTACCATACATTAATCCCGCAAGTAATATAAAATAAGGTGACATGATTTACCATATTCTCATGATCATAATTCACTTCCATCACAACTTACCATAAAATCGTCATTTCACGAATTAGTAATCCTAAGCTTCAAGTACATATCTGTACCATCTTGTAACGAATTTACAATTATTCTCATCTTTGACATACCTGTGAACCACTCGGAATAATAATGTCGGATACTTAGGGATCTTGCACACTAAGTGCCACTGATAAGTTGTAATTTATAAATATTTTTATCCCATGCTTAGCACATTTTTGGATGAAATATCATTAGATTTGTGGAATTTGATGCTCCTAATCCTTTAATTTCATATCTTATACTTAGATGAGCATAGGAAAGTAAAAAGAGCGAGAAACGGACCAAAAACGGATAAAATAGGCCAAAGTGAAAAATCAACACGGCCTAGACTTCCTCACACGGGTAGACCACACGCCCATGTCTATTTAACAGTCTTGAACACGGTTTGAAGCCCTTGCACACGGGCGTGGCGCACGACCATGTCCCTGACGAGCCCAAGTCTAATTCTTTTCAAAAAAGGGCAATTTTGAGGGTTTGGAAGCATTCTAAAGCCTATTTAAAACACCCTAGAGGAGGATTAAAAAGAAATAGAGTAAGAAGCAAGGAATTACTCGAAGAAAGCTAATTGATCCATCTCAGAAATTGGATTCTCCTTCAAGACTGAAGATCTCCCTTCAATTTCCTTCAGGAGTTTTTGGGTTTTATTTATGTTTTGTCACTATTATTCTTCTGAGATGTTTTCTTTTATAATTATGAACTAAACCCCCTAAATTCCTAAGGGGGATGAAACTTAAGACTGATCTTGTTAATATTTTCTGAATTATATGATAAATACTTGATTTGTTCTTAATTATGTTCTTAACTCTTGTTTTAATATTCCAGGATATTGATTCAAGTATTGATGTGCTTATTCAGAGGAGCAAAGGTCTCTATCTAAGAGTAGATCATTCATAATTAAGCGGAGTTGCATGCAATCCTTGAGATAGGACGACATAAATCTGCCGGATTAGAGTCAAATCTAATAAAGGAATCCATAGATCGAGTTAATGCAACACTAGGGGTTTTAATTAGAAAGAGATTTCAATTAATCATCCTAGGGTTAGACGTTGTTAGTTTCGAGAGGGATAATAATATAAATTAGGGATTTTTATGGATCAAGTCAAGTGAATAAATCGTCTAGTTCAGAGTCGAATAACAAGTGAAGTCTAGGTGGATTCTTCCTTGGGTATTGTCTAAATTAATCAGTTTTCCCAAAAGTTTTTCCCAATTTACTTTCTATGCATACTTAGTTTAATTAATTAGTTTAGATAAAACAAACCCCCTTATTTGTAGGCTAGATAATAAAAAAGAAGGGTACTACTAGTACTTTTAGTTCCTGTGGGTTCGACATTCGGTCTTGCTATAAACTATACTACTCTTCGATAGGTACGCTTGCCTTCATCGTGATAATAGTTAGTTTTCAAGTACGATCAATCATAAATATTAAAACTTATCGTGAGTGCAATCAAGTTTTTGGCGCCATTACCAGGAAACTAAGATATTAGGAACACTTAATTTTTATTATTTTAGCCATTATTTTTTATTTTTATTTAATTTTGTTTTTATTTTTTTATTTTTACTAAATTCTCTTTTATTTTCTTCTGATAGATTTTCATAGTTTGACTAGAAGAAACCCATCGGGACCTTTACTTTTTGATAGTGAGGTCGAAAGTACAACTCGTAGAAACCGAAAAGAAATAAGGAGAAGCCTACAATACATAGAGGAAGGGCAAGAGAACGATATTCACACTACAACCGAGGAGATGGCTGACAATTAGAATGATCCGCTACCTCCTGTGGTTGCTGCAAATCTAGTAAATCAGGATCCTGCTCCTCTTACTATGTATGATTATGCTAAACCTACTTTAACAGGAACTGAATCGAGTATAGTTAGGCCTGCTATTGCTGCAAATAATTTTAAACTGAAACCTAACATGATTCAAATGATACAACAGTTTGTTTAGTTTGATGGTTTGCAGGACAGGATCCGAACACTCATCTAGCGAATTTTCTGGAGCTCTGCGACACATTTAAGATCAATGGCATTTCTGATGATGCCATTCGCCTTCGGTTATTTCCCTTTTCGTTAAGGAATAAGGCTAAACAGTGGTTGAACTCGTTATCACGAAGGTCAATCACTAATTGGGAACAAATGACTAAAAAGTTTTTACTTAAATATTTTTCCCCGGCTAAAACGGCTAAATTGAGAAATGATATATCTTCTTTTGTGCAAATGGATTTAGAAACACTCTACGATGCATGGGAGAGATATAAGGACCTACTGAGAAGGTGCCCTCACCATGGGTTACCTCTATGGCTGCAGGTTCAAACATTTTACAATGGTGTGAACCCCTCGACAAGACAAATGATTGATGCAGCTGCTGGTGGAACCATCAACAACAAAACACCTGAAGAGGCTTATGAATTTATTGAAGAAATGTCACTGAATAACTATCAAAGCAGCAGCTAAATTGGGAGGGACTAAGCCGACCAAAGCAGCAGGCATTTATAACGTCGACTCAGTTACTATGCTATCAAATCAGGTAGAACTTTTGAATAAAAAGATTGATAGTTTACTTGGTTCCACACAGGGACATCCAGTGATGAGGTGTGATTTAACTAGAGGAGGAGTACACATAGAATATCAATCCTTCAACCCTATCACCGAAGAGGAACAAGTCCATTATATGGGTAATAACTCTAGACCTTAAAATAACCCATATTGTAACACTTATAATGCAGGTTGGAGGAACCATCCCAATTTCTCGTGGGGTGGCCAAGGAAATCAAAGGCCACAAAATCCTCTAGGTTTTCAACAACCACCTTACTAGCAGGAAAAGAAGCCGAACCTTGAGGAGATTCTAACGAAGTTTATCTCAGTGCCAGAAACTCATTTTTAGAATACCGAGACAGCACTTAAGAATCAACAAATATCGATCCAAGGGCTCAAAAATCAGATAAGCCAGCTTCCCAAATTGATTTCTGGACGACCACAAGGTAGCTTACCGAGTAATACTGAATCTAACCCAAGGGAACAGCTCAATGCGATTAACGTTCAAGATGAAGAAGGGTTAGTTGAACCTAAACCAGAACCGAGGCAAGGAATTATTGTAAGTAAAGGTAAGGATGAGGTGGACCACAGTGAGCGAAAATCAGTAAATAAAGAGCACAAACCTCGAGTACCATACCCCAATGCGACAAGGAAAGACCGCATTGACGAACAATTTGGTAAATTCCTTAAAATACTAAAGAAATTACACATTAACTTACCATTTATTAAAGCTCTTTCGCAGATGCCAAACGTAGTGAAATTTTTAAAGGAGTTTTTAGCAAATAAGCGGAAGTTCGATGAGACGCCGCATGTGGAGTTGAATGCAGTTTGCTCAGCCATTCTACAGAATAAGCTACCCAACAAGTTGAAAGATCCAGGAAGTTTTACAATTCCTTGTTTAATTGGTAGTTTAAACGTTAAAAATGCTTTGGCTGATTTAGGGGCTAGTATTAATGTCATGCCCTATAAAATGTTTAAACAAATAGGTCTTGGGAAACCCAAACAAACTAGGATAAGCATTCAATTGGCAGATAAAACCATTAGATTTCCTAGGGGTATCATTGAAGATGTACTTGTAAAAATTGATAAATTTATATTCCCAATTGATTTTGTTGTTCTAGACAAAGAAGAGGACAGTGATGTGCCTTTAATTTTAGGAAGGCCCTTTTTAGCAACTGCTAAAACCATTATTGATGTTGCTATAAGTGAACTCACACTTCGTGTGGGTGATGAAACAATCACTCTTCAAACTCGTAATTCGAATAACACATCGAATGTCGAGGGTGGTTGTATGAATCATGCTACTGATACTGATCATGTGGTGTAACCTTCTTTACAGGAAACACGTTCGAAGATCATAAATGAGCCATGTTTACGTAACAATAAAGGACCCATCTATGAAGAACGAAGGCTATAGATCGAGGAACTAGATGAATGGCGGACACAGAAATTGAGAACACATGATAAACCAAAACCACGCCATGACGGACTCGATTTTTCACCAAATCAACTTAAGGTTGGAGAAAAGGTACTATTAGATGCAACAGACCCTCGTATTGCCACTTCTGAACTGAATGGAGCAATCCCTTTTATGGTACTTAAAATCTTCCCATACGGTACAGTCGAGGTAACTCATTCCAAATTCGGCACTTTTAAGGTAAATAGTACTTATCTAAAACCTTATTTTGATAAAACTGATAGCAAAAATGAGGAGTGTAAACTCCTCGCATCACCATGACCACGCAAAATTGAGGTAAGTTGAGCTTAGACTGTAAATAAGTACTTCTCGGGAAGTAACCCAAGCACTAACAGTATTAATTTCTTTAAATTTTAGTGTTTAACATCTAAATCACTAATTGAGTCCTTGAACACAGGCAAAGAACACGGGCGTGGGCTGAATTTTAGACACGCCCAAATTTGAAAATCACGAAAAACACGGGCTGAAATAAGGGCAACGGGCGTGTCCCACGACCGTATACCCCAATATCTATATAAACCCCTTACTATTCATCATCCCCTTCCCTAAAAACCTAACCCTAGCCGTTGCACATCCTTTTTCCCCATAGACCAGCCACCCTTAAGCACCCCAAATCTTCTTCCTTCTTCCCTTTTCTTCCTTCCTTTACCTCCTTTTCCATCTCTTTTCACTTTCCCACTCTTTTCTCTTCTCTTTCCCTTCTCTTTTTCTCTTTTTCTTCTTTCCCATACCCTCTTTCCCTTATTCCCTTTCTTTCCCCTTCTTTTTCCCCTTCCACCTCCACCGCACGGCTCACCCTCATACCCGTGGTCAGCCCGAACAACACGCCCTCAGGCCGCCGCCGTCGCCCCCAGCCAACTAACCACCACCCATCATCAGTTCCCCTCTGTTTCTCCATTTTTACTTAGTTATTTTCATGTTTATGAGTAAAAATTGATTTTTATTACTATCTATTTCATATTCTACTTGTTTATTGATTATTATTGCTTAGTTGAACTTGGTTTTGTTCAAATGTTGATCATTCCATATCTATGCTCCATTTAGTATTGAACATTGGCATAATTTTGCATTGATTTTTAGGGTCATAGTTTTCTCTTAGTCATACTCTGCTTAACCATTATTTATATATATATATATATATATATATATTTAGTAGGCATTTACATTCTACTTGTTTCGTTGCTTGATTGAGCCTAACTTGGATGTTCGTTCTTACTTATTTACCTATTGTATTAATTCTTCCATCTGAATTTTAGGATTGTTTTCGCAGGCACATTATGACCAACTCACGAGGCAAAATGACTACGGTTCCCGCATCCAAAAAATGAAAAGGAGCAGCATCCTCCTCGGGCCCTACTTCAGAGATCCGACACCCATTCCTCCAATTCCCACCAGGAAATCAGGAGGAACTATTCCAGATATTACGGGTCTGACCCTTAGGTGTGGGCCGATGTATTGATTGGGCCGCACTAGAACAGATACAGCTCGCTGACGCAGCCTGGGCCCTCCTGACTACTGACCCATGGGAGCTCTTCTTCAAGATTGTCGAGCTGCTATATCTCGAGCTCACATTGAAACTCTGCTCGACCTTCTACCTCCAAACCGTTATGACAAATTTCGATGATCTTGGAATGGTCCAGTTATGTCTCGGTGGTCTAGTGCGCCAGTTAAGCGTCCCTGAGTTCGGTGTTGCGTTAGGGCTATATACGGAGGAGTTCATGGACGAAAACAACCTCAACACTCTCCACCGCCACATCTACTATTCTTATTCCAGGTGTCGGAATGCCTTAGTCCCTGCCTCGGCCACTTATGACCCTAGCCGCTCCAAAGCATCGGCTCTCGTCCCATCCCTGCGATACTTACACGCCATCCAAGCACACACCCTGATAGGAAGGCGAGAAAGTACCGGCGTCGTCAACACTACCAACGCCTATTTTTTTGGAGCATGGTGCATGGGCACATCTTCGACCTCACTTATTTCATTGCCCTAGCCATTCGCCATCAGATAGAGCGGCATAAGAAGGGGATCATTTCCATCGGCCTTTATGTGACTCACCTGGCTCGGTACTTCGGTCTCCTCAACACGGCGGTGCAATCATCCTCCCTCACCCTTATCGGTCAGATGTCCCCACAGGGCAACTCAAGTATGCTTCATATGAGGATGATCGAGTGACAATGTGGCTTTGACCCTCCTGATTACCGCCCCGTCCAGTTAGCCGAGTAGGAGAACCCAAAGGACATTACTGATGATGTCCCTCCACCCCACGAGGATCCACCATCTCAGCCACCACCTATTCACTGTCCAGTTCATGCGGCTACTTCACTCTTAGACATCTCTGAGCGTCTCACTCAATTTGAGCAACAATGTTTTTAGCATTTTGATCACATTGATGCAACTCTACATCAGATTTGTCAGCACCTTCACATCTCATCGCCACCCCCACCTCGCGAACCATCTGGCGATGACGATTTTTAAAGACTTTTTATTTATTATTTTTATTGTTATCTTTATTTACTTTTAAAAGTACTTTTAATTTTATTTCTCTTTCAGACTAGTTTTATTTCATCTTTAAGTTTTACAAGTTATATTAAGTAATTTGTGTTTTTGGCTATCTTTATATGAGTAATCATACTTCTTTATATTTCCTAAAGAATTATTGATTCTATCGCAGTTATAAAGAGCTCCAAAGCTCACTATTACTTAGGAAATTGCTACTCCACTGGAAAAGGGTCCTCCACGACTGCCATGTCTGCCCGACCAGCACGATAACCTCTTCGCTGGTCAATGTGGTTGTGGAACCCAACCTCTACCACCACCGGAGTATCCTCCTCCTTGTCTTAGCCGATTACTTTCCATAACTACAATTCAAGGAATCCATTTAACATTCAGGAAGTTTCACTTCTCTCCCTATCTTATGATCTTATATCTATATTTTCCAGTACATCTATCTTTGTACATTGAGGACAATGTACATCTTAAGTATAGGGGGTATTTATATCACTATCAGAAAAATCCCTGAATTTTGTCTTATTCTCATTTGACTCACTCATATCACTATTAGAATGAATTGTGATTAATTTATGATTTTTATTGATATGTCTTGAATTAAAACATAGGTATTTATGCATTGATGGTTTAAACTTTAAGTAATTGGACAATCAAGCATGATAAGTTGATTTTTGAGTTTTAAAATTTTAGGTTATTTCCTCAAATTTAGGTATTATCTTGGAATTGAAATTCACAGGGTTAACATCAAAAAGCCATAATTTTTGTGAGATCTTGAGCCTTTAGAGCATGTATTATTTCTTTCATGCTCACTCTTATTGTTGCTTTGCGTAAGTCAATATTGATTTGTTATTCTAGAACTTGCTTCGATTATGCATGTCAAGACCACACCATTGATTTGATATGTCAAGATGATAAAGGCACTTAGGTTTAACCCACTCACTCCATAAAAGACTACCTTTATAATTAACCCTTAGTAAACCCCCTTGAGCCTAACAAGCCATTCATTGATTTACCCCTAATATTAACCCATAGCCCATTATTTTTGAAATCCCTTAAATTAATTTGATCCTTATTTTTGTCGAGATTTGATTTGAATAAATTGCTTAGCTATGTTTTATTTTTTATAGTTGGCAAAGTTCTATGTTACTTGATTTGTTCTTAAAAAAATGATGTAATTGAGATTTTTCGTCTAGCATACTACAAAATTATGTAATGCTTTGGTTAAAACGATGTTATCCATGAAGAAAAGCTCAATTCTAGGTCTTCTAATTAGGAATGTAATTTGTCAGTTTTTAGTATTTTTCTAGTTAGGTAATTTTTCAATTCAATCTCTATTCTAACCTTCTTTTTCAGCTTGTTACCACACCCCCTAACCAAAGCCACGTTACAACCCTCTAAAGACCTTTTGATTGATATATCATTTCAATATATAGTGGTGGAGATTTGATTTTCATGCAAGCCTATGGTAATAATTTTTCATATTGACTGTTGAGTGCTAAATTTATTGTCCTTAAACACCTTGAGTGATTTGAGTGAATCCTTAGTGGGGATGTTAAGTTCTGTGATATTTTGAATCAAAGCTGATTACTTAGATGAGGGGAGACACCTATGTTTTTCGTGATAAAATATTCAACTTGGAATGTTTGAAACTTTAATGTTCTTCTAGTTGACTTCTCAATGTATGATTACTTATGGATTATTTTGAGATATTATTGATAGGAATTATAAGTTGAGAAAAATGATTTCTTAATTGTGAATTGAGGATTTTGCTTGAGGACAAGCAAACGCTTAAATCTGGGGGTATTTAATAAGTCGTAATTTATACATATTTTTATCCCATGCTTAGCACATTTTTGGGTGAAATATCATTAGAATTGTGGAATTTGATGCTCCTAATCCTTTAATTTCATATATTATACTTAGGTGCGCATAAGAAAGTAAAAAGAGAAAGAAACGGGCCAAAAATGGAGAAAATGGGCCAAATTGAAAAATTAACACAGCCTGGACTTCCTCACACGGGTAGACCACATGCCCGTGTCTATTTAACAGTCTTGAACACGGTTTGAAGCACTTGCACACAGGCGTGGCGCACGGCCGTGTCCCTGATGAGCCCAAGTCTATTTCTATTCGAAAAAGGGCAATTTTGAGGGTTTGGAAGCATTCTAAAGCCTATTTAAAACACCCTAGAGGAGGATTAAAAAGAAACAGAGTAGGAAGCAAGGAATTACTTGAAGAAAGCTGATTGATCCATATCAGAAGTCGATTCTCCTTCAAGACTGCAGATCTCCCTTCAATTTCCTTTAGGAGTTTTTGGGTTTTCTTTATGTTTTGTTATTATTATTCTTCTGAGATGTTTTCTTTTATGATTATGAACTAAATCCCCTAAATACCTAAGAGGGATGAAACCTAAGATGGATCTTGTTAATATTTTCTGAATTATATGATAAATACTTGATTTGTTCTTAATTATGTTCTTAACTCTTGTTTTAATATTCCAGGACATTGATCCAAGTATTAATGTGCTTATTTGAGGAAAAAAAGTCTCTGTCTAAGAGTAGATCATTCATAATTAAGCGGAGTTGCATGCAATCCTAGAGATAGGATGACATAAATCTGCCGGATTAGAATCAAATCTAATAATGGAATCCATAGATCGAGTTAATGTAACACTAGGGGTTTTAATTAGAAAGAGATTTCAATTAATCAACCTAGGGTTAGACGTTGTTAGCCTCTAGAGGGATAATAATATAAATTAGGGATTTCTACGGATCAAGTCAAGTGAATAAATCGTCTAGTTCAGAGTCGAATAACAAGTGAAGTCTAGGTGGATTCTTCCTTGAGTATTATCTAAATCAATCAGTTTTCCCAAAAGTTTTTCCCAATTTACTTTCTGTGCATACTTAGATTAATTGATTAGTTTAGATAAAACAAACCCCCTTATTTGTAGGCTAGATAATAAAAAGAAGGTTACTACTAGTACTTTTAGTTCTTATGGGTTCGACATCTAATCTTGCTATAAACTATACTACTATTCGATAGGTACACTTGCCTTCATCGTGATAATAGTTAGTTTTCAAGTACGATCAATCATAAATATTAAAACTTCGCGAGTGCAATCAGCCACATATGTAGCTAATGCTACCTCAATCTCATATCTCATAATTGCTCGCTCTCGAGCTAATCAACGGGCCTGCTCACACAAGCTGTTAGTCAGGATGTAGCTACTCGGTGCTGCTCACACAAGCTGTCAAGTAACCGCAACATATGCCGGTATACTCAACCGTTGGTAAGATGTACGAGACTAGCACCCGGATCACATAATCTCATAACACATGGTAACCCTAGTGACATGTCACTTGTATCCTAATCTATTCCTAAGGTTCAAACGAGATTTCTTATTTATCGAACCGTCGTCGAACTCGTCCGTAGATTTAAACTCGTCCACACAATCCCTTATACAATTCATGCAATATTAAATCATTTAAATACAATTATATTAAATCTTATTTAACATATGAACTTATCTCGGTTACAAAAACGGCTATTAGTTCGATTTAGTCCACAACCTTGTTCTTTCCCCGGTCTAAACTCGAACTTCGTTTTTCTTGATCTATAATATCAAATTTCACTTATTCAATCATCACATTATTCAATTCAGCCCAAAAACATACAATGGCAAAAATTACATTTTTGCCCCTAACCTTTTGACATTTTTACAATTTAGTCCCTAGGCTCGTAAAATGAATTTCTTTCAATTTCCTCACAACCCAAGCCTAGCCAAAACTTTTTCATGCTCATGACAGCACACATTTTTCATTTATTCACATTTTTCTACTCATTTAATAGACTTTTACAAATAAGTCCCTATTTGTCATTTTTACCGAAAATAACTTTACAAAAGCCGTTTAACAAACAACAAACATGCATTTTCTACCATCAAACATCAAAATACATACATGTTCAACATGGTTAAAATTTTAAACTTCACCTTTCGTTCAAATTATTCCTTGAAATAGCTAAATTAAGTTACAACGATCTCAAAAATATAAACATCGTTAAAAATGGGACAAAGACGGACTTACAATTGAGCTTGGAAGTTGGCCAAACCCTAGAAATGGCTTCTCCTTGTAAAATTCGACTAGGGGGACTAAATTGAAGAAGATGACATCTTTTATTTGTTAAAGTTTGTCTTTATTTACCAAATGACTAAAATGCCCTTAATGAAAAAATTCAAAATTTCACCTAACCAGGTCCATTTTTGTCCACCCTAGAGTAAAATGGTCTAATTACCATTTAAGGACCTCTAATTTAAGGATTCATAGCAATTAGACACTTTTAACATAGAGAACTCAAGTTTTGCACCTATTGCAATTTAGTCCTTCTAGTCAAATTGGACACCCAATCGATAAAAATTTCTTAACAAAAATTTCACACAATCATTCAATCATACTGTAAACCTTAAAATAATAACAAGAATAATATTTCTAGTTCAGATTTGTGGTCCTGAAACCACTATTTTGATTTGACCCAAAAACGGGCTATTACAATTTCTTATGTTATAACATTCAAATTATCTCACATAAATATAAAACACAATCTATACAATACAACATTCAATTTATCATATTTACAAGGTCAATTAAGTTACACGAACTTACCTCGACACTTGTTCGCGTATATAAATCTACTAATCCGAAACTTTCTCTTTTCCTCGATCTAGCTTCAAATTTGTGTTATCTGGATCTATATAAATGAATTTATTCATCAATTTATCACATTTCACATTCAAGTGGACTCAATTTACATCCTAGGCAAAATTACCATTTTCCCCCCAACTTTTCCATAAATTCCAATTTCGTCCTTAGGCTCGAAAAGAATGAAATTTATGCAATTTACTCCCTATTCCAAGCCTAACCAAAATTTCACTATAAAATTTACAACACATACATTCTATAAAATTTAGAATTTTTCTTCAAATTTCACAACTTTACATTTTAGTTCCAAATCATGTTTTCATCAAAAATCACTTTGTAAAAATTATTTATCTATCAACAACCTTTCATTTTCTACCATAAATTTCAAATTTTCAGCATATTCATCCATGACCTAATTTTCATACTTTGATAACTTTTCAAATTGATCCCCCAAATAGATAGATTAAGCTATCTCAGTTTCAAAAATATCAAAATTACTAAAATCAGGATAAGAAAACTTACCCAATTAAGCTAAGAAAGTTTCTTCTCTCTCTCAAAGGTTTCCATGTATTTTGGGGATGAATATGACATAAAATAAAATGATATTTCTTTTATCATCTTTTAATTAATTAAATTATGATGAAAGCGAGAAGGTAAATATATGAGCATGTTGAAAAGGTACAGGTATATATTTGAAGCTCAAATGCTATTACGAACATGAAACGATGCACCTTTAGTAAGGATATAAATAAGTAAGTTATGCCTATAAAAATGAAATTGTGATGACCTTGTGATTATGGTTTTATGTTTATGATATACAAATATGTATTCTTACCATGATGGTTGAAATGTGATTGATGATTTTGTGTGAGGCTTTAAGGCCGCATTAAATTGAGACATGAAAAGTATATTTCTTTACTTGGTGGCCTAATGAACATGAAAGGAGAAATGGATTGGCATAACTGCCCATTTAAAAATGATCATGAAAGAGTGAAATGTAGTAATAAAATAGTTTCAGACAGCAGTAGTAGTCTGACTTTGGAAATCCACCATAAATTGTGGAAATTGAGTTAGGGACTGAATAAAATATGAAAATAAAGCTTAATGAGTCTTGTTTCACATAGAGGAAGTTATTGGAGTATAGAAATCGAACGATTGTGTTAGGTAGTGAGGTTGCTATTGGAGTATAGCAATCGAACGATGTGTTAAGCCTGTTGTTTGCACAGGATGTTAGCAACCTCACTACCTAACAACATCCTGTGCAAACAACAAGCTTAACACAATCGTTCGGCTGTTATACTCCAGTAGCTTCCTCTATGTGAAACTAGACTCATTAAGCTTTAATTTCATATTTTATTCAGTCCCTAACTCAATTTTCACAATTTATGGTGGATTTCCAAAGTTGAACTATTGCTGCTGTCCGAAACTGTTTTATTACTACATTTCACTCTTTCATGATCATTTTTAAATAGGCAGTTATGCCAATCCATTTCTCCTTTCATGTTCATTAGGCCACCAAGTAAAGAAATATACTTTTCATGTCTCAATTTAATGCGGCCTTAAAGCCTCACACAAAATCATCAATCACATTTCAACCATCATGGTAAGAATACATATTTGTATATCATAAACATAAAACCATAATCACAAGGTCATCACAATTTCATTTTTATAGGCATAACTTACTTATTTATATCCTTACCAAAGGTGCATCGTTTCATGTTTGTAATATCATTTGAGCTTCAAATATATATATGTACCTTTTCAACATGCTCATATATTTACCTTCTCGCTTTCATCATAAGCTTTGAACTATCCGTTGAACCACATGGAATACCAAGGGATAATCGGGAAATCTTACACATATCGATGTCAATGCCATATCCCAGATATGGTCTTACACTGGCTCTCATATATCGAGGCCGATGCCATGTCCCAGACATGGTCTTACACTGGCTCTCATCCGTTTAAGTGCGATGCCATGTCCCGCATATGGTCTTACACTCGACACATATCAAGCCGATGCCATGTCCCAGACATGGTCTTACACTAGCTTTCATATCTCGAGGCCGATGCATATCCCAGACATGTCTTACACTGGCTCACATAACAGCAGTGTCTCAATGCTCGTACCCTAGGTATTTCTAAAGGTCCAACTGGGATTTCTCAAGGATCACGTCGTAGCCAAGCTCGTTTGAAGAATTGATCACACAATTCACAAGATTCATCACCACAAGAACTTTCATTTCATTTTATCGTTCTATAATTTACTCATCTCAACAAGATATCATATTTCATCGAATTTCCAATATTTCATAAATACACAAAATGAAATCGACGTATTAAGCTTTCGATTATTTCATAAGGTATAATATTTTCTCATACACCCTAGCACTAACACATAATTCAACACAATAATAATAAGGATATTTTCAAGTATAATAATAATAACATTAATAACATGCTTATTAAATCACACGGACTTACCTCAAATGAAATTTCGGCTAATTATTCTCTTTTTGTCTTTAACCACGCACTTTCTCGATTTAAGCTCAAATCTCAATTTTCTTGATCTAACATGATGAAATTCGCTCATTAATTAATGTACTAATCATTTCAGACCTAAAACATATTTTGGCAAAATTCACATTTTTTCCCCTAAACTTTTGCATAATTATGAATTTACCCCAAGGCTCGGAAAATGAAATTTATTAGATTTCTATTAGATTTAAGACATGCTGAACATTTTTCTCTTCTATGGCAACCTCAAATTCTCACTATTTCATGTTTTTATAAACATTAACAACTTTTACTAATTAAATTGTTTTAACCATTTTCAATGACAATCACTAACAAAAATCATTCTTCAAACCTCAAGCATCCTTATTCTACTATTAAACATCAAAATGCACAATTATCTAGAATGGGTCAATTTTTTAAACTTCCTTTTTCATGCAAATAAATGGTAGAAATAGAAAGGTTAAGCTTTTAGGATCTTAAAAATACGAAGAACATTAGCTCAAATGCACTTATAATTGATCTTTGAAAAGCTTGAAACCCTAGCCATGGAGTCATGTAAATTTCAGCAGCCATATGAGGAAGATGAGCAGATTTTTGGGCTTTTATTTTGTCTTTTATGCCTTAAAACACCCAAATGACCAAAATGCCCTTTTTACTAACCTTTCAATTTTTACCCTTCCATGTCTAGTTTTGTCCATACCAAAATATGATAGTCTATTTCCCATTTAAAGACCTCTAGTTTAAACCCCCATTTCAAACAAGTACTTATATTCTAGAACTCATATTTTGCAATTAATGTTATTTAATCCCAATAATAAAATTGGGCACTTTATCAATAAAATTTACATAACAAAATTTGCACACAATCACTCAAACATATCATGGACTCTGAAATAGTCATAAAATAAATATTTCTACTTCAAATTTGTGGTCTCATAACCATTGTTCCGACTAGGCCCTATTTCAGGCTGTTACATGACATGGATTCAATTTGGTCTCTGTGGGACTTGTCAAAGGCCTTCTATTATTTGCACTTGCACACAACTAACATCTAGCTCATCTATTGCTCTCAAAACCCTGTTTTCTTGTAATTCCACCATAAAATAAAAAGTGTAATTCTTAATTCTAACAAATCAAAAATAAACTAAGATACAATATCTACAAATTAATTAAATTCGATGGGTTACGAGTCTAAACAATTAGTTTCATTATCACACAAAGAAAAAGGAAATAATCAGAGACGCACAACATCTTCGGATACTCTGTTGTACTTGAAGGTGTCACAGAGTCATAAGAACTGCTTCAAATGCTAGTTTGGGTCTTCTACCATGTTTCCTTTGAGTTGCAGCATGATCTGGATCATCTGAATAGTGGTTATCTTTATCTTAAAACTATTGGCGTTAATAGTTGGACTTTTGATACTGCCTCGTACTGCACCAAGTGTTGGTAAAATGTATTTACGCAATGTCCTTTGATCCATCGGGACTTCTATACGGATGTTCTCTTGTTGCTATTGTAGATCTTCGAACAACGGGTTCTACCAAGGTCAATTAACTACCACGGGTGGATCAATGTTCATCAATTGACAATGGCGTCTAATAATCTGTTTAGGATTGGGATATGGTTCGATAGGGGTGCTTCACCTTCAGGTCATAAATAAACTGAAAAAATTAAAATGAAATTAAAAAAATAAACAAAAATTCCGTATATAAACCCAAACACAGGGAAGTATTCTGAGGATCGTACCCAAGGGAGGTTGGATTAAATCCATTGAAAATCTCTTCACAACAATAAGTCTAAATAGTAGTGGTTAAGTTCTATATTACAATAGATCATAAAAGGGTTGAATATTAGGAATCAAATAACTAAAATGAATAAACAAACGACTAAACCAATAAAACCAATTAGGAATATTAACTCATTTCAAGGGCTGCAATTAACTTTGGATTAGGGTTTTAGGGTGGATTAGCTATTAACTAACCAATCATTACCTCTTGGCCTCTAACTGATTAGTTAATTGGTTGATACTCACTTACCTCCCGACCTCACTTTCTCAACCAGGATAAATTACATTTTATTCGGCAAAACTTATCTCCCAACCTTATTTAACCTATGATTACTTCCTAAGGTTGTCAAGCCTATGGTTTAAGAAAGCGTAATTTAAACCAACTAATCTTATCAAGAAACCCTAAATCCTCCATTAGTCATATCCCCATCCACTGATTAATCCCTCCTAAGGGATTTAGCCACTCATGGTATTCATGATCTTAATCTCAATTGAAGTAATAATGTAAAAAAAACACGAATAAATTGGAAGAGAGAAGAGATTAAAATAATCTTGACTTGATGTCGATTGGAGCACAGAGTAATGAATCTCTTAATTGGAATAACATGAATCTTGTTGCTTCTGAAAGAGAATAAACTAAATAACTTCAATATTATAAAAGAAATCTTGGATCGAGATCAATTCCAAGAGTGAAGAACAAAGCATTTATGAAAAGCAAATGAAAACTTAATCTAAATCCTGCTATAACATCCCAAACCTGGCCTAGACGTTATGGCCAAATTTTGGAAGCCACATTAAAACTGTTGAAAACATTTACTTGTTAAAAACAATTAGGTTTCAGTTGATTTTACAAAAACTCTAAATTTTAAATATGGATTAATTTTGTTTTTAAAAAATACTTATTAAAATATGAATATTTGAAAAGTTCATTATTATATCAAGATATTGTCTCAAATCATTTAAGCAAAGGTTTTGTAACATTCTTACTTATTTCTTCAAAATGATTTTTTGGTAAAAATCTTTCGCAACGGGCTTTTGAAAATACTTAGAAAAATCACAAAGTTTTAAATTTATTTAAAATCAAGTAAAAATCATAAATAATTTAAATAAACTCAGTAATTCAAAATATTTATAAATTCATCAAACATGCATGCATGGCAATTTATAGTTATAAAGTAAAGAAACAACCCAATAAAATGTCCAATGTCCAAATTCCAAAATAACATCCCAAATAGTTTATAAACCATTTATTAATAATCCATCCAAGATGTAACAGTCCGGTTTAGACCCTAGTCAGAATAGTGGTTTCGGGACCACAAATCTAAGTCTGAAAAATATTTTAATATTATTTTTTGTGTCTGTGATATGCGAATTTATATCTGCGAAGTTTCTGTGATTTAATTTGTCTGTTTCTGTGCTTAATTATGAAAAAGGACTTAATCGCGTAAAATGCAAAAACTACATGCTAATTGTTAAAGTGCCTATTTGGTTTTTCTTTATAAATGAGAGGTCCTTATGATGCAATTGGACCATTGTACTAATGCATGGACAAGTATAGACATTAGTAGGTGGATTTTTTATACGTTAATATTAAGGGCAAAGTTGGAAAATGGCATATAATGTATAATAAAATAAAACAAAGCATGAAAATAAGCCATTACCATGTGTTATTGTCGAAATTTGAAGAACAAATAAAAGAAAAAGGGCTTTAGGGTTTTAGCTAGTGCAAGGCTTGATTAATGTATGAATTTTCGTCTATTTTTGATAATTTTTACGTTTCTTTGATCGTTGCTTCGTGTTCTTCAAAGCCCATGTCTGAATTTCTATTTCTGTTAAAGATTTCATGAAATTCCATTGTTGATATCATGAGTTTTGTGATGTTTTTGTATGAATTATGAAGGCTTGGTAGATGATTTATAAGTTTTGTCTTTGAATTTTGATTAAATAGAGCTATTTGGGCTAATTTGTGAAAATGAGGTTTTGAAGTACTAAATTGTGAATTAAATATGTTATTTGGGCTTGTATGGAAGCTATGTATATTCAGCCAAGCTATAGCCTTGGTGAATTTTTCATATTTATGATTTTGTGAAAAATGGACTAAATTGTCAAAGTGTGAAAATATAAGGGCTAAAGTGCAAAGTGCCCTAAATATGTGTTCATGGATTATTTTGAATGAAATGAATGGTTGAATGGTTGAATTTGAATTGTATTTGATCAAGAACAAAGAAAATCAGACTTAGACCGAGGGAAGTCCAAAATAATTGAATAGTTGACTCGTTCCGTCCGAAATCCGTACGAGGTAAGTCAAATTCAATTACATGTTAAATTGAATAATTCTATGTATATAAACTGTAATCTGTATTGGACGGCCTTGAGAGCCTGATGAATAAATTTTGAATAAACTCCAATAACATGTTGGTGTCTGAAAAGCTCTGTACGTTCCTCAACGAATGTTGACATTGATCTGAGATATCGTGTAAGACCATGTCTGGGACACAAGCCTCGATTTGAGATTTCGTGTAAGACCCTGTCTAGGACAGAGGCATCGATAGCAAATTACATATAAGACTACGTCTAGGACGTCAGCATTGTATCTGTATATGAATATCTATTTTGTATTTGAACTATCTGATGACAAAGTACGAGATATGGAAATCAGTATATGAAATGTATAATTTATACAGGCACGTTTGTATCGTACTAGATTTCTGAATAGAAAATACTCTATTTCTGTGAAATAATGAAATATTCCGTGAGACGGTTGTAAATTCTGGCTATTGACTTTTACTTTATATGCTATATTAGCTAGGATAATCGTATTTGGCTTACTAAGCTCTTTGTAGTTTACTCTGTGTAATTTCTATTATTTTATAGTTATCGTAGCTATTGAAGGCTCAGGGATAGTCGAGGATTGTCACCATACTATCGAACTCATTTTGGTACTTTTGAAAGTGTAAATATTTCTAAGTATGGCATGCATAGGCTAGAATGTTTATGTATTCAAGTTTTGGTATATGTATATGCTATGCCATGAAAGATGGCTAGCAAATGGTATGTTTGTGCTTAGTTTTGGTAAATGGTTTGTAATGCTAAGTTGAAGAAATGGTAAGCTTACATGAGTCATAAGGTGCCATAATTGAGCTATGAAATGAACATTTTAGCATGTTGATACAAAGAGATTCTTAAAGTGTTTTGGTAGGGTTTTGAATAGGTTATTGAATGATAATGATTTAGTTATAATGAAGCATGTTTTGAGTATTCTATTGGCTAAAAATTGTGGCATGAATGTTGTTTAATATTGCTTGTAGGAATAACCTACAAAGGGGTGGTAAATTGGCTTAAACCAAGCCTGCTTTGTGCCACACAGTCAGGGGCCACGGGCGTGTCATATGGCCATGGGCTTAAGTCAATAGCTAGCTAATTACCATACGACCATGGCACACGGCCGTGTCTGTTGGCCGTGTGAAAAAAGTTAGTATATGTACTATGTTTTGGCATGGCTGGATCCGTGTGCTTGGTGCCCGTGTGTGTCACACGGCCTGGTTACACGAGTGTGTGACCTCAATAGAATTGAAAGATTTTGCTAAGTTCTAAAAATTCTGAATGTGTTCAGTTTAGTTTTGACCTTTTCTAAATGTATGTTTTAGGTCTCGTAGACCATCATAAAGGATGAATTGTTGATGATTGCCTATGTATTAATGTTATATGATATCTGTGATTCTGTATTGATCTGTAATGTTCTGTTTGTCTGGTAATGCCCCTTACCCTTTTTTGGTGAAAGTTACAAGATAGGGTCTTACATTTTATTGGTATCAGAGCTATGGTTTGGTCAGTTCTAAGACTACTATAGTGTATGTGAGTCTAGCTATACATGCCATATATCTGAAAACTGCGATAGTATGATGAATCCTGACATTGAAATGTGCTTTTATATAGAAATAGATCCTAATAGAGCTGTAGCTGACGGTGTTGAAAGTAATGCGCCTGCTCCCGCGCAAGGGACAGTACAAGATGATTCTCGATCAGCTACGAGTAGCCGTGATAGCGAGGCTAAGCAAGCCTTCTATCAGATGATGAATGATTGGTTCACTCAGTATATTAGAACCAATCCGACTATACAACAACATCCACCCCTAATTAATTCTTCTCAAATTTCGATTATGCCCTTAGTGAACCAAGTTCAATTAAGCAGACCACCAGTTGATAAGATTAGAAAGTATGGGGCTGAAGAGTTTCGAGCTACAACGAATGATGATGCTAAAAAAGCCAAATTCTGGTTAGAGAATACAATACGAGTGTTTGATGAAATGTCTCTGGATCCTGAGGAATGTGTAAAATGTGTTGTTTCACTTCTGAGAGATACGGCGTACTATTGGTGGAAAACTTTAATATCTGCGGTTCTGAGTGAGTGGGTTACTTGGGATTTCTTCTAAGCAGAATTTTGAAAGAAATACATTAATCAGAGATTCATTGATCAGAAACGTAAAGAGTTTCTCGAGCTTAAACAAAGCCGTATGCCTGTTACTGAATATGCCCAAGAATGTGTATCAAATGAGGCAATAATGTGTAAAAGGTTTGAAGATGGACTAAATGAAGATATCTGTCTGTTAGTTGGGATATTAAAGATTAAAGAAATGGTAGTGCTCGTTGAGCAAGCTTGTAAAGCTGAAGAATTAAGTAAAGAGAAAAGAAAAGTTGATTCTAAAGCTAGAGATGTTAGAAAGAGATCTTCGGGTATATCATTTCAATCTGAGTCAAAGAAATTCTGAGATGATCGTAGCCGTTCAAAAACTGATGTAAGACATTCAAACCGAGATCGATCTAGATCGCATTCAAATTCCAGAGCTCCTGCTACTTCTGTTGCAATTGTTGGGAATGTCTGATCTGAGAAACCTGAATGTAAACACTATGGTAAAAGACATCTGGGAAATTATAGATTGAATGACCGAGCCTATTTCCAATGTGGATCTCTGGACCATTTTGTAAGAGATTGTTTTGAACCTGGTGAGTAAGAGAATGTACAGAATCCGAGATCGAGTAACACCTCAACTAGAGGTAGACCTTCCAGAAATACGAAAAATGCAAGTGGTGGTCAAAGAGCTATTAGGGATACTGTTGTTAGATCTGAGGCCAGAGCACCTGTCAGATCTTATGCTATCTGAGCTCGTGAGGAAGCCTTGCCACCAAACGTGATTACTGGTACTTTTACTCTTTATGATACTTTTGTGATTGCATTGATAGACCCTGGATCAACACATTCTTATATCTGTATGAATTTAATACATAGTAAGACTTTGCCTGTAAAGTATACTGAATTCGTAATTAAAGTATCGAACCCCTTAGGCAAAAGTGTCTTGATTGATAAAGTCTACAAGAATTGCCCGTTATTGATTCGAGATATCTGTTTTCCTGTTGATCTGATGCTTTTGCCTTTTAACGAATTTGATATAATTCTGGGAATGGTTTATTTAACTTTGCACGATGCTATTGTGAATTGCAAATGAAAAGTGATTGATTTAAGGTGTAAGAATGATGAGATAATTCGAATTGAGTCTAGTGATCTGAATGGACTACTAGCTGTGATATCTGTAATGAAAGCACGAAAATATGTGAAGAAAGGCTGTGAAGCCTACTTAGCTTATGTGTTGGACTCAAAAGTGAATGATAAGAAAGTTGAATCAGTGTCTGTTGTTTGTGAATTCTCTGATGTGTTTCTCGAAGAACTTTCGAGATTACCTCCAGTTAGAGAGGTAGAATTTGGCATTGAATTAGTACCTGGTTTAACTCCGATTTTGATAGCTCCATACAGAATGGCTCCGACCGAACTAAAAGAATTGAAGTCTCAGTTGCAAGAATGAACCGATCGAGGATTTACTAGACCAAGCATTTCACCTTGGGGTGCTCCTGTTCTGTTTGTGAAACTGAAAGATGGCATAATGAGAATGTGTATTGATTACCGTCAGCTTAACAAAGTGACTATAAAGAACAAATATCCTCTGCCTAGAATTGATGACTGATTCGATTAGTTGAAAGGTGTTATTGTGTTTTAGAAGATAGATCTGAGATCGGGTTACTACCAGTTGCGAGTAAAGGATTTTGACATTCCGAAAACTGCTTTTAGAACGAGGTACGGGCATTATGAATTTTTAGTTATGTCTTTTGGATTAACGAATGGACCTGCTATCTTTATGGATTTGATGAATAGAGTTTTCAGACCGTATTTAGATCAATTTGTTGTGGTATTCATTGATGACATATTGATTTATTCACGTGATGAATCTGAACATGCCGATCATTTTAGAATAGTGCTACAGACACTACGAGATAAACAGTTGTATGCAAAGTTTAGTAAACATGAATTTTGGTTGCAAGAAGTTGGTTTTCTGGGTCATATTGTATCAGCCTCGGGTATCCGAGTTGATCCGAGCAAAATTTTAGCTATTATGGATTGGAAACCTTCAAGAAATGTATCTGAAGTTCATAGTTTTCTAGGACTTGCTGGTTACTATAGAAGATTCGTAAAAGGTTTCTCGATGATTGCGACTCCATAGACAAAATTGCTCCAAAAGGATGTGAATTTTGAGTGGTCTGAGAAGTGTCAGAACAGTTTTGACCAATTGAAAGCTTTGTTGACTGCATCTCTGGTATTAGTACAACCTGAATCGGGCAAAAAATATGTAATTTACAGTGATGCTTTGTTGATTGGTCTGGGATGTGTTCTAATGCAAGAAGGAAAAGTCATTGCTTATGCTTCGAGACAGTTAAAGCCGCATGAAAAGAATTATCTGACACACGATCTTGAGTTAGCTACTATTGTGTTTGCCTTGAAAACCTGGCGTCACTATCTGTTTGGTGAGAAATGTCATGTGTTTTCTTATCATAAAAGTCTGAAGTATTTAATGACGCAAAAAGATTTGAATCTGCGACAGAGAAAATGGTTAGAATTGTTAAAAGATTACGAGCTAGTTATTGATTATCATCCGGGCAAAGCAAATGTAGTAGCGGATGCTCTGAGTCAGAAATCATTTTCTGCATTGCACGCAATGAATGCTCATTTAGCACTGTCTGATGATACCTTGTTTTGTGCCGAACTGAAAGCAAAACCCTTGTTTATACAACAGATCTGCGAGGCTCAAAAATCTGACAATGATATAATAGCAAAACGAGATCAGTGTAATTCTGAATTTCGATTTTATGTTAATGATTGTTTGAGATTCAGAAATAAACTTTGTGTTCTAAAAAATCCAGAGTTAATTCAGATGATTTTGAGTGAAGCTCACCATAGTAGATTTTCTGTACATTCGCCGAGTACGAAAATGTATAACGATTTAAAACAACTATACTGGTGGCCAAGAATGAAAAGAGATATCTCTGATTTTTTTTCTAAATGTTTAATCTGTCAGCAAGTTAAAGCAGAGCATCAGGTGCCATCTGGTTTGTTACAACCGATTATGATTCCAGAGTGGAAATAGGATCGAGTGACTATGGATTTTGTCTCGGGTTTGCCCTTGTCTTCGAGAAAGAAAGATGCAATTTGGGTCGTAGTTGATCAGTTGACAAAATTAGCTCATTTTATTTCGATTCAATTTGATTACTCACTCAATAAATTAGCTGAGTTATATATTTCTGATATAGTGAGACTGCATGGTGTACCATGGACGATAGTATCAGATAGAGACACAAGATTTACATCGCGATTCTAGAGGAAATTGCAAGATGCTCTGGGTACTAAATTGCATTTTAGCACTGCTTTTCATCCGCAAACAGATGGCTAATCTGAGCGGATTATTCATATACTCGAAGATATGTTGAGATGTTGTATTCTTGAGTATGAAGGTACGTGGGAACAATATTTACCTTTGATTGAATTCGCTTATAATAATAGTTTTCAATTGAGCATTAAAATGGCACCATACGAAGCTTTATACGGTAGAAAGTGTAGAACTCCGTTATATTGGTCTGAGCTCGGTAAGAATAAGATTTACGGTTTTGATCTGATAAAAGAAATAGAACAGAAAGTAAAAGTAATCCGAGGTAGTCTGAAAGCTGCCTCTAATCGTCAGAAATCTTATGCAGATTTAAAACGAAAATATATCAAATTTGAGATCGGTGATAAAGTGTTTCTGAAAGTCTCTCTGTGGAAGCAACTGTTCTGATTTGGTAAAAAGGGCAAGCTGAGTCCGAGGTTCATCGGGCCGTATGAAATCATTAAGCGAGTTGGGTCGGTTGCTTATAGATTAAGGCTACCATTTGAGTTAGAAAAGATTTATAATGTACTTCACGTATCGATGCTTCAACGATACAGATCTGATCCTTCAAATGTAATTTCTTTGTCTGATACTGAAATTCATTCTGATATGACTTATAAAGAAAAGTAGATTCGTATTCTGTCTCGTGAGATTAAAGAATTGCATAATAAGAGAAATCCGTTAGTCAAAGTCCTGTGGCATCGACACGGTCTTGAAGAGGCCACGTGGGAGCCTGAACATGCTATGAGACAACAATATCCGAATCGGTTTAACGGTAAGATTTTTAGGAACGAAAATCCCTAAGGGGGAGAATTATAACAGTCCGGTTTAGACCCTAGTCGAAATAGTGGTTTCGGGACCACAAATCTGAGTCTGAAAAATATTTTAATATTATTTTTTGTGTCTGTGATATGTGAATTTATATTTGCGAAGTTTTTGTGATTTAATTTGTCTGTTTCTGTGCTTAATTATGAAAAAGGACTTAATCGCGTAAAATGCAAAAATTACATGCTAATTGTTAAAGTGCCTATTTGGTTTGGCTTTATAATTGAGAGGTCCTTATGATGCAATTGGACCATTGTACTAATGCATGGACAAGTATAGACATTAGTAGGTGGATTTTTTATATGTTAATATTAAGGGCAAAGTTGGAAAATGGTATATAATGTATAATAAAATAAAACAAGGCATGAAAATAAGCCATTACCTTGTGTTATTGCCGAAATTTGAAGAACAAAATAAAAGAAAAAATTCTTTAGGGTTTCGGCTAGTGCAAGGCTTGATTAAGGTATGAATTTTCGTCTGTTTTTGATAATTTCTACATTTCTTTGATCGTTGCTTCGTGTCCTTCAAAGCCCATGTCTGAATTTCTATTTCTGTTAAAGATTTCATGAAATGCCATTGTTGATATCATGAGTTTTGTGATGTTTTTGGATGAATTATGAAGGCTTGGTAGATGATTTATAAGTTTTGTCTTTGAATTTTGATGAAATAGAGCTATTTGGGCTAATTTGTGAAAATGAGGTTTTGAAGGACTAAATTGTGAATTAAATGTGTTATTTAGGCTTGTATGGAATCTATGTATATTCGGCCAAGCTATAGTCTTGGTGAATTTTTCATATTTGTGATTTTGTGAAAAATGGACTAAATTGTCAAAGTGTGAAAATATAAAGCTAAAGTGCAAAGTGCCCTAAATATGATTTCGTGGATTATTTTGAATGAAATGAATGATTGAATGGTTGAATTTGAATTGTATTAGATCAAGAACAAAGAAAATCAAACTTAGATCGAGGGAAGTCCAAAATAGTTGAATAGTTGACTCGTTCCGTCTGAAATCCATACGGGGTAAGTCAAATTCAATTACATGTTAAATTGAATAATTCTGCGCATATAAACTATAATCTGTATTGGACGACCTTGAGAGCATGATGAATAAATTTTGAATAAACTCTGATAACATGTTGGTGTCTGAAAATCTCCGTACGTTCCTGAACGAATGTTGACATTGACCTGAGATATCGTGTAAGACCGTGTCTGGGACACAGGCCACGATTTGAGATTTCGTGTAAGACCCTATCTGGGACAGAGGCATCGATACTGAATTACATGTAAGACCACGTCTGGACTTCGACATTGTACTTGTCTATGACTATCTATTTTGTTTCTGAACTGTCTGATGATAAAGTACGAGATATGGAAATCAGTATATGAAATGTATAATTTATACAGGTACGTTTGTATTGTACTAGATTTTTGAATAGGAAAGACTCTATTTCTGTGAAATAATGAAATATTCCGTGAGACAGTTGTGAATTCTGGCTATTGACTTTTACTTTATATGCTATATTAGCTAGGATAATCGTATTTGGCTTACTAAGATTTTTGTAGCTTACTCTGTGTAATTTCTGTCTGTTTTACAGTTATCGTAGCTACGAAGGCTTGGGGATATTTGAAGATTTTCACCATACTATCGAACTCATTTTGGTACTTTTAAAAGTGTAACTATGTCTAAGTATGGCATGTATAGGCTAGAATGTTTATGTATTCAAGTTTTGGTATATGTATATGTTATGCCATGAGAGATGGCTAGCAAATAGTATGTTTGTCCTTAGTTTTGGTAAATGGTTTGTAATGCTAAGTTGAAGAAATGGTAAGCTTAAGCATGAGTCATAAGGTGCCATAATTGAGCTATGAAATGAGCATTTTAGCATGTTGATACAAAGAGATTCTTAAAGTGTTTTGGTAGGGATTTGAATAAGTTATTGAATGATAATGATTTAGCTATAATGAAGCATGTTTTGAGCATTATATTGGCTAAAAATTATGGCATGAATTTTGTTTAATATTCTTATAGGAATGACCTACAAAGGGGTGGCAAATTGGCTTAAACCAAGCCTGCCTTGTGCCACACGGTCAGGGGCCACGGACGTGCCATATGGCCGTGGGCTTAAGTCAATAGCTAGCTAATTACCACATGGCCAAGGCACACGGCCGTGTCTGTTGGCTGTGTGAAAAAGTCAGTATATGTACTCTGTTTTGGCACGGCTAGATCACATGGGTGTGCTTGGTGCCCGTGTGTGTCACACGGCCTGGTTACGCAGGCATGTGACCTTAATAGAATTAAAAGATTTTGCTAAGTTCTGAAAATTCTGAATGTGTTCGGTTTAGTTTCGGCCTTTTCTAAATGTATGTTTTAGGTCTCATAGACCATCATAAGGGATGAATTGTTGATGATTGCCTATGCATTAATGTTATATGATATATGTGATTCTTTATTGATCTGTAATGTTCTGTTTGTTTAGTAATGCCCCTTACCCTTTTTTGGAGACGGTTACGGGATAGGGGTGTTACACAAGAAGCTCCTTCAAATGTCAAATCCAAGCCCTAAGTCTGTAAATCACCTGAAAGGTTATGAAACTAAAGGGGTGAGCTTTTAAAGCCCAGTCTGAGTCTTATAACAAATGAAATAACAATAAACATATACTTATCATACAAAATAACCAATTTTCTTTATGCACATGATCATGGCAATGATATTTTTATAAAACAGTTATGCAAATTTATTTTAAAACATCCTACCCATCACCGTTACACTTCGAAATCGAGTTCCCCAGAACTCATCCATCTAAACACTCCAATTTGCGGACAAGCCATAAGTAATGCAAACAAGTTGTTAGTAATGTGGACAACCCAATAGTATTGGAGATAAATTGCCAGTAATGCAGATGAGCTACCAGTATTATGGAAAAGCCACCAACAATGCAAATAAACTATTAGTACTTCCTCCTTACACATGTCCGAACCCCATGCAAGTGATATGGCCATAATGAACACATTTTTACTTTATTACAGAAAATCACTTTAGGCATGTGAATCATGCTCGTCGAATCATTTAACATATAGTATCATATAGGCATGTTTTGACATGCAATTCACGTATTGTCTCGATGTATCAAAACATCACATTTTAAAATTCATGTAAATTCAATTATGCCATAATATCACATAAAATGAGAATGAGAACAGCATACTTTTCAAATTAGTGATAAACATAACCACACCAAATACTTTTCACAAGCTAGTTGGTTGGGAGTCACTTACTTGGCAGGATACATATTAATGGGTTTAGTCTCCTTTTTTGGAATACTTTAAGTATTTGAATAATGCATAATCCAATAATAACATTTCTTTAAAAATTAGAATTCATGTGTATCAATTTTTACTTAGATTGACCCACACCTAATAGTAGATCCAAAGCAAATCACCACTCTAAGAATGCCCATACTTGGATCTAATCAATAGGTTACCTACTTATTAACAAAGGTGATATTTTATTAAGGAGGTCGTTTTAAACATTTAATGAGTTAAGTCAATTTAACAAAAACTCTCATCCACACTTACTCTTACAATAATCAAACAAAAATTGTGATCACATTTCCAACATTAAGGGTTTTCTGGAATGGTACCAATCAACCCTTCATCAAATGTAGAATACGATTTTAATTCTTGAAGGAAAAAAACCATCATGATTTCTTATACACATTCGGCCTAAGGTAAATAGTAATGAAGGAATAGCGCTTTTCACTCAACCACTTACACTTACTCTATCCTGATTGAATCGAAAGGATCGATGGATCACCGGGGTCTTGAATCAGAGAAGAGGAAACAAATCTGGAGAAAATAATCACTTGAAAAAGTCAGTCACTTAGTATAATATTTAAGAATAAAAATTAAAACTAATTAAAATATGTGATATAGGATTTTCAATTGCTATAAGAATGATGGAGATCCGAAAAGATGAAAAGAGGAGGAAAAATCACTAATGTTAGTAAAGGCGTAGAGGCGCGACAGTGGCGACGGCGGCAGTTTGAAAGGAACCCAACCAAGGGGGGAAGAAGGGTGTTGTAGCACTAGAGGGTAGAAGGAGAAAATTAAAAGGGGAAATAGAAAAGTGGGGAGAAAGAAGACAAGTATTATCTATGGTGGAGCAAGGTGGAGGCCACAGTGGTGAATGGTGGTGCAAGGGCGACGATGTACAATACGAGTGGGAGATGTTGTGTAACAGTCTATTTTTCAGTGGTGTCAGAAACAGTAGTTTCGGGGCCAAAAATTCCAATGAGTAAGTTTGTAATTATTATGATTTAATATTTACGAGTCAAATATAGTATTAAAATAAATATTGAATTGGCAATTTATGCTATTTGAATGAATAATTAGGTTCAAGTGATATGACCCTAGAGTCAAGTGTTTTTAAAAAATAAGGTGTCGGGACCTCATTTCTATAAACCGAGTCATAAATATTTTATTAAATATTTACGGAGTGTTCTTAAGGTCCTATTAAAATTTCGTTAAGAAATTTTAATATTTAGATAGTTAATTAAATAAAAAGGACTAAATCGTAAAGGTTGCAAAAGTGGATTTCTATTGGCTAAAAAGGTTAAATGGTTATGGAATCTATAAATAATGGACTCAAATGGTAATTAAACCATTCATATTGATAATGGACAATTATGGGTATGTTTTTAATAATTTATAAGTTTATAACATAAGGATAAAATGGTAGATTTAGGCAGTCATGTAACATCCCGATTTTGGGCTTAGTCAGAATAGTGATTTTGAGACCACAAATTTGAGGTTTTAAAATTATTTAAATATTATTTTTAGTGTTTATATCATGTGAATATGTATGTGTGAAAATCTCGTGATCTAATTTTACCGTTTGAATGCTTAATTTGTGAAAAAGGACTAAATCGCATAAAGTATAAAACTTTTTTTCTATTAGCTAAAGGTGTTAATTAGCTATAGAACTTAAAATTTAAGGTCCTTAAGGAGTAATTTGCCCATTACACGTATGTATGGCTGTACATGAAATGTAATAAATGAAAAGTCAAAAAGTCAAAGTTGGTATGGGTTGGTATTTGATGACAAAAGCAAATACTAATATAATAAAACAAGTGGCCATCTTTTTCACCCATCTTTTTTTTCATTCTTTGCCAAAATATTGAAGGAGAAACCTCCATGGAAGCTTGAAATTTTCAGCAACATACAACCCTTACTAGTAAGTCATTTTGATGGTCATTTTTGTTGATTTTTGTGTTTTTGGAACCCTTATAGCTTAATCTAGCTAATGAGGGGACTATTTTGCACTATGGTTGAAAGTATAGGGTTTTTCCCTGACAGAATTAATTTTTTTGCTGAATTTTAATGGAATAAAATGAATCTTGGTTGTTAAATAAACAACTTTTGTTAAGTGATTTTTCATGAAAACACCTTAAAGGTCTTGTTTGTAAAACATGTAAAAATAGGTGTTAAAAATGTGATTTGATGACAAATGTGGGCTGTTACAAGAGGGAACATGAATCGGCTAGGCTTGGGTAACCACAAAAATGGACACATTTCATTTTACGAGCCTAGGGGCTAAATTGTAATTATGTGAAAGTTTAAGGGTAAAATTATAATTTTTCCAAAATATATTTTATGGACTGTTTTGAATAATGTGGTAACTAAATAAGTGAAATTTTCTATTATAGATCAAGAAAAACGGAGTCCGGGCCTAGACCGGGGAAAGAGTAAAATCTTGGAGTAAATTGAATTGATTGTCCATATTTTTGTACCGAGGTAAGTTTGCGTGTAACTGATATGGCATTTTATTATGTATTTGGCAATTAATGTTGCATGAATTGTATATTTTTCCTTGTGAATATTATTGATGTTGTCCGAGAAAGAATTGAGGTGATGAAAGCCAGTTGAACCTTAGGAATATTTTTATTGATGATGTCATAGTCAGAGAGTTACACGGGCTGAGAACCCGAGCGTGTCCCAAGCCACATGGGCATGTGTGACCTACACGGCCTACCCATACGAGCGTGTGACTCTCTAAAACATGAAAATTTTTTAAGAGTCGTAAAAGTTTGAAAAGTTTTCGGTTTAGTGTCAAACCACCCTTATTGTATGTTTTAGGCCTCGTAGGCCAATATAAGGGATCTTTTGCATAAGTATGAATGAATTTGTTTTAAATAAAATTTTATGGCCCAGCTTTTGTTTGAATGTGTATGTTTAAGTCCAGTAACGCCTTAAATCCTGTTTCGGCGTTGGATACGAGTAAGAGGTGTTAAATATAGTGGTATCAGAGCTATAGTTTAGTCGATTCTCAGACTAACGTAGCGTGTGTACGAATCTAGCTATACATGCCATAAATATGTTGTGATAGTGTGACGACTCCTGACCTTTTTAATTATGTTTTTATATAGTAATGGATCCCAATCGAGCTGAAGCTGACGACGTAGAAAGTAACGCGCCTGCTCTCGCTGAAAGGACAGTGCCGCAAGAGAGTAGACCTCCCACAGTTAGTCAGGGAGGAGGAGGAGGGGCTCGAGAAGCCTTTCTCTATATGATGGATACTTAATACACAGAGTTCGTTCGAGAGAACCCAAATGCTCAACCCTCTTCACCCCCACCTATTCCTCAACCTGTCCCTATAGCACCCCAAGGTATGGATTTTGTGAGGTTGAATAGACCTCCAGTGGATAAGATTCGAAAGCAAGGAGGTGAGGAGTTCCGCGCTAACATTTATGATGATCCGAAACGAGCTGAGTTTTGGCTCGATAACATCATCCGGGTTTTTGAGGAATTGTCATCAACACCGGAAGAGTGCATGAAATGTGTTGTATCACTGCTTAGAGATTCGACTTACCACTGGTGGAAGACGCTTGTCTCAATAGTACCGAGGGAGAGGGTGACATGGGAATTTTTCCAAGAAAAGTTTTAGAAAAAGTATATCAGTTAGAGATTTATGGATCAAAAGAGGAAAGAGTTTCTTGAGTTGAAGCAAGGTAGAATGATTGTAACTAAATACAAGCGTGAGGTTGTGAGGCTCAGCAAATACGCTCGGGAATGTGTGTCGACCGAAGCTATTATGTGCAAGAGGTTTGAGGACGGATTAAACAAGGACATTAAGATGTTTTTCAGTATGCTTGAGTTGAAGGAGTTCGTTATACTCGTTGAAAGAGCTTGTAAGGCCGAGGAATTGGCCAAAGAGAAGAGAAAGGCCAAGTCTGAGGCTAGGGATTCAAAGAAAAGATCTATGGGCAAGTCATTTCAGTCCGCATCGAAGAAATCGAGGGACTTCCATCCTCGTTCCAATGCTTCTGTTGAGTTTTCAAATAAAAATAGAGGTAAATAGTATTCGGGTACTAAGGCCCAGACCACCTCAATTCTAGTGTTGGTAATGCTCGACCAAGTAGACCAGAATGTCCCCAATGCGGTAGACGTCACTCTGGTGAGTGTCGAGGGAGTGACAGAACTTGCTTTAAGTGTGGCTCCCTAGACCACTTTATTAGAGAGTGCCTCAAGATGGCAGAAAAGGAGAGATTCCAAAGTGCAATATCGGGTAACACTTCTAGTCGAGGTAACCATAGAAAAATTCAGGTAGTGGAACGACCAGTAAGAATGCCCCCAAAGAGTCTGCTGTAAGACCTGGGGGCAGGGCTCCTGCAAGGACATACGCCATTCGCGCTCGCGAAGAGGCTTCATCCCCGGATGTGATTACGGGTACATTTTCTATCTATGATGCTACTATTATTGCTTTGATTGATCCAGGATCTACCCATTCCTATATTTGTATGAAATTAGTGTCTAGTATGAGAATGCTTGTTGAATCAACTGAATTTGTGATAAAATTGTCAAACACGTTAGGCAAATGCGTGTTTGTTGATAAAGTATGAAAGAATTGTCCTTTTGATGATTAGAGGTCACTGTTTTCAGGCTAACCTTTTGCTTTTGTCATTTGATGAGTTTGACGTAATTCTTGGTATGGATTGGTTAACTGCTCATGATATAGTAGAAAATTGTGGTAGAAAATTTATTGAACTGAAATGTGAAAAGGTGATATTCTCTAGGTTGAATCAGATGAGTCGAATAGCTCACCTGTAGTGATTTCTTCTATGACCGCTCAAAAGTGTGTAAGGAAGGGTTACGAAGCTTATCTTGCTTTTGTATGGAATACAAAAGAGTCAGAGTTAAGGATTGAGTCAGTACCGGTAGTATATGAGTATCCGGACGTTTTTCTGGAAGAGTTACCTGGATTGCCTCTGATTAGGGAGGTAGAATTAAGTATTGACCTAGTTCTGGGTACGACACCCATTTCTATTGCTCCTTATAGGATGGCTCTGACTGAGTTAAAGGATTTGAAAACCCAATTGCAAGAATTAACAGATAAAGGTTTTGTGAGACCTAGTTATTCTCCGTAGGGTGCTCCGATTTTGTTTGTGAAAAAGAAAGATGGTTCGATGAGACTATGCATTGACTACTGATAACTCAATATGGTGATGATAAAGAATAAGTACCATTTGCCGAGGATTGATGTTTTATTTGACCAATTGAAGGGAGCTACAGTATTCTCCAAGATAAACTTAAGTTCTGGATACTATCAATTGAGAGTTAAAGACTCGGATGTGCCGAAAACTGCATTTTGGACGAGGTATGGTCATTATGAATTTTTAGTAATACCTTTTGGCCTAACGAATGCTCCTATGGTTTTCATGGATTTAATGAATCAAACTTTTCGTCCTTACTTGGATAAATTTGTTGTGGTGTTTATCGATGATATCTTGATTTATTATCGGGACGAATCTAAACATACCAATCATTTGAGAATTATTTTGCAGACTTTGAGAGATAAGTAGTTGTATGCTAAGTTTAGCAAAAGTGAGTTTCGACTTAGAGAAGTCAGATTTTTTGGGGCATATTGTATAAGGTGATGGGATCCGAGTTGATCCTAGTAAGATTTCGGCCATTTTTTATTGGGAACCTCCGAGGAATGTATCCAAGGTTAGAAGCTTTTTGGGATTGGCTGGCAATTACCGAAGGTTTGTTAAGGGATTTTCCATGATTGCTACTTCGATGACGAGGTTGTTCTAGAAGGATGTCAAATTCGAATGGTTAGAAAAGTGCCAACAGAGTTTTGAGAAATTAAAGACATTGTTGACCGAGGCCCCAGTTTTAGTTCAACTTGAACTAGGCAAGGAATTTGTAATTTATAGTGACGCATCGTTGAATGGTCTCAGATGCGTGTTAATGCAAGAAGGAGGTAATAGCTTATGCCTCGAGGCAGCTGAAACCACATGAGAAAAATTATCCGACACATCATTTGGAGCTAGCCACCATTATGTTTGCATTAAAGATTTAGAGACATCATTTGTATGGTGAAAGGTGTTGGGTATTCACCGATCACAAGAGTCTAAAGTACTTGATGACCCAAAAAGATTTGAATTTACGGCAACGGAGGTGGTTAGAGTTGATAAAAGATTATGAGTTGGTGATTGACAATCACCCAGGTAAGGCGGACGTGGTTGCCGATGCCCTGAGTAGAAAATCCTTATTTGTCTTGAGAGCTATGAATACTTAGTTGACTGTTTCCGATGATAGTTAGATACTAGCAGAGTTGAGAGCTAGATCGATGTTTCTCCAAGAGATCTGTGAAGTTTAGAAAGGTAACAGTGATTTGCAAACCAAGAGAGCTCAATGTGAGTCAAGTGTTGAATCAGATTTTTGAATTGGTTCTGATGGTTGTTTGATATTCCAGGATAGGGTCTGTGTACCTAGAGATGACGAGCTTATTGGTAAAATTCTTCACGAGGCACATAGTAGTTGTATGTCAATCCGCCTGGGTAGTACCAAGATGTATAATGACTTGAAGAGATTGTATTGGTGGTCGGGCATGAAAAGAGACATTTCAGAGTTTGTATCGAGATGTTTGATATGTCAGCAAGTGAAAGTCGAGCACCAAGTACCTTTAGGTTTGCTTCAGCCTATGATAGTTCCCGAGTGGAAATGGGACCGAATTACTATGGATTTCATAACGGGATTACCATTGACCTCTAGAAAGAAAGATGTTGTTTGGGTTGTAGTTGATCAATTGACAAAATCAGCTCACTTTATTCAAGTATGCACCGACTATTCACGGCGGTTCTTGGAAAAGCTCCAAGAAGCTTTAGGAATAAATTTGAATTTTAGTACCGCTTTCCACACACAAACCGATGGTCAGTCAGAGAGAGTAATACAGATAATGGAAGACATGCTCCGGTGTTGCGTTCTTAAATTTCAGGGCAGTTGGGAAAGTACTTGTCGTTGGTAGAATTTGCCTATAATAACAGTTTTCAGTCGAGCTTGAAAATGGCGCCTTATGAGGCATTGTATGGGCGTAAGTGCCGAACACCATTATATTGGACTGAACTTAGAGAGTTTTAGATTCATGGGGTCGACTTAGTTAAAGAAACCTAAGAGAAAGTTAAGGTGATTCGAGATTGTTTGAAAGTGACTTCGGATAGGCAGAAATCCCACGCAGATTTAAAACGAAAGGAAATTGAGTTTCAAGTCGGTGATAAGGTATTTCTAAAAGTGTCCTCGTGGAAAAAAGTTCTCAAGTTTGGTCGGAAAGGCAAGTTGAGTCTGCGTTTTATCGGACCATATGACGTGACTGAAAGAATAGGACCGGTAGCTTATCAGTTAACCTTAGCACCCAAGTTGGAAAAGATTCACAATGTGTTTCATGTATCTATGTTGCGCCAATACCATTCTGACCCTTCACACTTGATTTCACCTATAGAGGTGGAGATATGACCAGATATGACTTATGGTGAGAAACCAGTTAAAATCTTAGCTCGGGAGGTCGAGCAATTAAGAAATAAAAGTATTGCTCTTGTAAAAGTGTTATGGAAATGACATGGGGTTGAAGAGGCCACATGGGAACCCGAGGAAACAATGAGAAGCCAATACCCAACTCTTTTTACCAATAAGATTTTCGAGGACGAAAATCCCTAAGATGGGAGAGTTGTAACATCTCGATTTTGGGCTTAGTTGGAACAATGGTTCTGGGACCACAAATTCAAGGTTGTAAAATTATTTTAATATTATTTTTAATGTTTATAGCATGTGAATATGTATGTGTGAAAATTTCGTGAGCTAATTCTACCGTTTGAATGCTTAATTTGTGAAAAAAGACTAAATCGTACAAAGTATAAAAGTTGAGGTCCTTAAGGAGTAATTTGCCCATTACATGTGTGTATGGCTGTACATGAAATGTAATAAATGAAAAGTCAAAAAGTCAAAGTTGGTATGGGTTGGTATTTAATTACAAAACCAAATACTAATATAATAAAACAAGTGGCCATCTTTTTCACCCATCTTTTTTTTCATTCTCTGTCGAAATATTGAAAGAGAAACTTCCATGGAAGCTTGAAATTTTTAGCAACTTGCAACCCTTACTAGTAAGTCATTTTGATGGTCATTTTTGTTGATTTTTTGTGTTTTTGGACCCTTATAGCTTAATCTAGCTAATGAGGGGACTATTTTGCACTATGGTTGAAAGTCTAGTGTTTTTCCATGAGAGCATTAATGTTGTTTGCTGAATTTTTATGGAATAAAATGAATCTTGGTTGTTAAATAAACAACTTTTGTTAAGTGATTTTTCATGGAAACACCTAAAAGGACTTGTTTGTAAAACATGTAAAAATAGGGGTTAAAAATGTGATTTGATGAAAAATACGGGCTGTTATAAGAGGGAATATGAATTAGCTAGGCTTGGGTAACCACGAAAATGGACACATTTCATTTTATGAGCTTAGAGGCTAAATTGTAATTATGTGAAAGTTTAGGGGCAAAACTGTAATGTTTCCAAAATATATTTTCTGGACTGTTTTGAATAATGTGGTAACTAAATAAGTGAAATTTGCTATTATAGATCAAGAAAAACAGAATCCAGGCCTAGACCGGGGAAAGAGCAAAATCTTGGACTAAATTGAATTGATTGTCCATATTTTTGTACCGAGGTAAGTTTGTGTGTAATTGATATAGCATTTGATTATGTATTTGGTAATTAATGTTGCATGAATTGTATATTTTTCCTTGTGAATATTATTGATGTTGTCCGACAATGAATTGAGGTGATGAAAGCCAGTTAAACCTTAGAAAGATTTTGGGTACAATTATCACGACATGTGGGTTGATGAGATCTCGTATAAGACCATATCTGGGATATGGCATCGGCATCGGTATGTGTTATCATGTAAGACCATATCTGGGATATGGTGTTGATATGAAATCCCATGTAAGACCATGTCCGGGACATGGCATTGGCATCGAGTTGTGATCCCATGTAAGACCATATCTGGGATATGGCATTGGTATCTTACCATGTTGAAAGGGTACAGCAAGCTCGTAGTTATTGAGATTATGAAATGATAGGACTTCGGTAAGATGAGAATGAAGGAATTATGATCTTGAGTTCCATTAAACATTATGTAAATTAAATGAGATAGAATATAACTCTAATGATTATTGAAAATGAGATGACTTGGGTTATGTTATGTATGTGTACGAAATTGCATATTTTTATTGCTTATTAATTTCATACAAGCTTACTAAGCTTTATGCTTACTCCCTCTCTTTTCTATTTTCTTATAGTATCACCAAGCTAGCTCGAGAATCAAAGGATGTCGGAGGCTCGTTCACACTATTAATTGGATTTTTTGGGTATAGTTAGTCTTAACATTTTGAGTATGGCATGTATAGGGACTTGATCTTTTTGTTATATGTCATATTGGTCTAGTCAAATGTGTTGGCTTATAATGATGGTTGATTCATTTTGTGTATGGCCATGAGATATGGCTCATAATAATTATTGAGTTGTAAATCTATTCATCTATGTATGTATGTGCCAATTCTATTATGATATGGCCTATGGTTATTGATGATCGGATGTTGATGAATGTCATGTGTGTGTATAAGATGGTATGAAAATGTAGGCATGCAAACCTAAAAATTATTGCTTATTCGTATGCACGTGTTGGTAAGATCAATTTGTTATAGTAGGGGGTTTTAAACAAGTATAATGTGAGAGAAAGTTGTCATGCATAAGCTATGTTTATGAGTGTTATGGTATCATTGATGCCATATATGTGTTTGTATAAATAAGGGTGGCAATTGGCTTGGAAAATAGCCTTAAAGTTGTCCACACAGGTAGACACACGGGCATGTGTCTAGACCGTGTGTGAGACACAGCTTGCTCCATGGGCGTGTGGTCCGGCCATGTGTCCTCTGCACCCTAATTAATGCAAAATAGAATGCCCAGTAGTAAACACACGGGCAGAGACACGATCGTGTGTCTCGGTCATGTGAGAGACACGGCCTAAGAACCTGGGCGTGTGCCCAGGCCGTGTGAAGTCTGCACCTGATTTTGGAATTTAATTCGTCACACGGCCTAAGGACACGAGCGTGTACCTTGGCCGTGTGACCTTATTTTGGTTGATGATGTCATAGTCAGAAAGTTACACGGGCTGAGCACCCGCGCGTGTCCCAAGCCACATGGGCTTGTGTGACCCACACGGCCTACCCCCATCGGCGTGACTCTCCAAAACATGAAAATTTTCTAAGTGTCATAAAAGTTTGGAAAGTTTCCAATTTAGTCTGGAACCACCCTCAATGTATGTTTTGGGCCTCGTAGGCCCATATAAGGGATGTTTTGCACATGTTTGGATGAATTTGTTTTAAATAAAAATTTTATGGCCCGACTTTTGTTTGAATGTGTATGTTTAAGTCCAGTAATGCCTCGAACCCTGTTCCGGCGTTGGATACGAGTAAGGGGTTTTACAGGTCATCTTCTTCAAATTGGTTTTTAACAGCTGAAAACCATTTTTGGAGATGGTAAGCTTTCAGCCACATTTTTTTTACATGCATGGTAGGTGTTTTGATCCCGTTTTTAATTATTTTTATTTTTTAGGTTCGTATTAGATTAATCTAGCTAACCTGGGGGTCAATTTGTTAAATTTTTAAATGTTTATAATTTTACCATGGATGAATTTGTGATGTTCTTGAAATTTTATGGTTGAATCTTAAGCTTGGTTGTTAAATATAAGTATTTTGTTAAGTAAATTTTTATGATTTTCAAGTTTAGGGACTTATTTATGAAAATTATAAAATTAAGGAAAATATTTCAAATTGATGATAAATATGGCTATTATAAAATTAGGTAAATTTTGGTTAGCATGAATTTTAACTAAAAATGATGAAATTGCAAGTTTCGGGTTTAGTGACTAAATTGCAAAAAGGGTAAAGTTTGAGAGTAATTTTGTAATTTTTCATTATTATGGGTTATAAGCTAAACTAATTATTTTAAATGCTGGAATGGGTTTAATTGAATAAAAATATTTCTCTAGATCAATAAACGACTCAAACAGACACTAATCGCAGGAAAACAAAAATAGCAGATTAGTTATTGGATCACGTTAGGGCATAATTTCGATATAGGTAAGTTCGTATGAACTTTAATCACTTAAATGTTGTTTAAATTGAATGTTTATTATGTTGTTTTGATTTAAATGAATCAAAATATAAATGTATCAAAGCTATGATGAATTTACGGATATCGAGTTCCGGTTGAACCTTAGGAATTCTTAGGATACAAATGACATGTCATTAGGGATTTCATATTTCTAGTGTTGGTCTTGAATGTCCTACTGATGTCTGAGGTCCTGCATTTTTTACAGATTCTCCATAGCTCGTGTGAGCAGCATCGTATAGCTTACATTCTGACCCATAGCTCATGTGAGCAGGCCCATTTCACAGCTCGTGTGAGCATTGATGTAAAGGAAAGGTTATAGTTATTTGTAAAGGCACAATTCATGTGAGCTTTCCCGAGTATCCGATGTAATTCTAGATGGTTCAATGGGTAAGAAAAGGAATGGATCGATAAATGACTTAATGGAAAGGTTCATGACTATATGAAAGGGTTTATGCTTATGTAATGTATCTTATGAAATTCTATTTATGATGTAAATGAGTTTACATGTGTTGTTGATGAACCTATTAACATGTGAGTTCGATGATGTTTGAATAGGATTATACTAAACTCATGGTATTGGTAATGGTTTATGTTTAATATCTGAATTGTAATATTGGAATTAGTAAGTAAGCAAATGGAGCGAATCATGATCGTATGGTAACAATGATGAAGTAAACGTTATGTTTATACATGGTTGACTTCATATGTTTCATGAACAAGTATAATAACTTGTGAGTTTCATGGTGTTATATAGGCTTTATATTAAGCTTATAGCATTGGTAGAGGTTTGTACTTTTTTTATAAATTTCATTTTTGAAATAGTAAGTATGTTTTAAGTTTATTCGAGCTTACTAAGCATTCATTGCTTACGTAGTTATTTTTCTTTGTCTTATGGATTTTTGAAAGCTCGGCCGGTTAGAAGCTCATCAAAGACCTATCATCCTATTCAGTACACAATTCGGTAGTTTTTGAGTATTTTGGCTAAGGTTTATAATGGCATGTATAGGGTGATTTTTAATGGTATTATGGTGTATATGTTAATAGTGTTTTGGCATGTATAAGCTTTGAAAAGCTAGGTTGGTTTGGTACATTTTGATGCCTTACCAAGTTATGTGATTTTGGTTACTTTAAAGTGCTTGTTTTTAAGGTTATCGTGGCATGTTGATGACGACTTGAAAATGATTACTTGTGATATGTTTTAGTTCATATATGAGCTAGGTTATCATGTATGGAAATGGTAGTATTATCATGTATAGGTCTATTGCGTTTATGGCTCATGGATGTATTAATGGTTGATTTAGTATGCGTGTCTCAGAAGTTTATGTTATATGATGGACTTGTAATGCTTGTTAAGTAAGGTCATCTTAACCACATTTAGTTGTTGACAAGTATAGTCTTTTGGTAGGCTTGTAATGGTTGAGAATGGTCAATTTGAGGTATGTTTTGGTAAGTAATTGAGCTAGATTATGGTGGTCAAAATAAGGTAATGTTGACTTGTGTTGGCATGTTATGTTTTGGTATGTATTTGGTGCCTTTGAATGGCATAATGGTTAGGTAAACTAGGATGCTTTAAATGGTATGTTTATGCAAGTTTGATTGGTGTTTGAACCCTTTGATTGTGTACACAAATGGTTTATATAGTTATGCATGAAATGGATTTTAAATGGCATGATTTAGGTAAAATTTGGGTTCACACGGCTTGGAACATAAGCGTGTGATATAGCTGCGTAAGGCACATGGCCTGGCGACAATGCCATGTGTCATCTAATGATTTTCTTAGGGTTCAAGTCAATGAGTTACATAGCCTGACACACGGGCGTGTGGAGCAACTCAGAGAGTTACACGGCCTAGCACACTGGTGTGTGACACGACTGTGTGACCCTACTCAGAGAGTTACACGAGTGAGGACATGGGCTGGGACATGGCCGTGTGTCCCTAGTTCAAAAGTTACATGGCCTAGAATTATGTCACGCGGCCTAGCCACGTGACCGTGTGACCCCTGTTTTGTAAATTTTTCATCTTTTTCCTAAACTTTCTGATTGGTTTCAAATTGATCCCGAATTGCTTCTAAGCTATTTTTAGGGCCTCGAGGGCTTGATTTAGGGACAGTATGCATGTGTATGAACAGTTTATGATGTGATTAAATTATTAAATGATAAAATGGTCAAATGTTTTCAGTTGTAAGGTAATGCTCCGTAACCCTAATCAGGCAACGAAGATGAGTTAGGGGTGTTACAAGCTGTGGCAAAGAGGAGGTCCAACGATGGTAACGGTGGTAGTACAGTTGGCTAAGAAGTGGTGGAGGTGAGGAAGAGAAATGGAGTAAAAGTAATGGTAGGGTGGCTAAAATGTGAGAAAAGGTGGAGAGAAGGGAGGAGCATGGTGGAAGGGCGGCAAAAAGAGAGTGGTGAGAGAAAAATACAAATAAAAGGTGTATTTCACCTTGTCGATTCAATGAACATCACACAAGGTAAGGGTGAAGAAAAAGGCATGTTGAGGGAATAAGGAAGCAAAAAAGGGATCAAGGTTTGTAACTATGGCATATTGACTTGTCAATAAAGGAAAGAATCTTTCCCTATACATGGCAACTAGTTGGATGAAAATGGGGTGTTGTCCATGCTAAAATTGGAAAAAAAATAAGAAGTTTGAGAATGTAAAGACTTGAACCTAGGACCCTTAGGAAACTAATTAAACTCTAAACCACTAAGCTAACTTTTTAGCTTGTTCATAAACTAAAACATTTATTTTAAAAACATTGTGTGACCTTTGCTATGGATGAAGCAATTTTGCACGACATAGAAAATAATGAGAGGGAAGAAATTCGAACACAGATCATCAAGGACTTCTCTACCACTACTTGATCACTAGAGTTGATACTTATTTATTATCAATGAGAAAAAGTCATAAAAAAAAAATTTGGGCGTAACCACTTTCAGTTCATTAATGTAACACCCCTTACCCGTATCCAAGGCCGAAATGGAGTACGAGGCATTACCAGACTTAACAATACACATAGACGAAAACCGGGCCATAAAATTTTATTTAATTCAAAACTTTTCAAACACATGCATAACAAACAAAGCTAACTATATCATTACATCAAAACATAGGACATAGCACGATTAATTAAACTTATAAACCATAATGGATAAGGACCACATCTCATAATCATATACGATAACTCAATGCAGACTGATACGTATGGTCAAAATCATAATAAAAATACATATCACAAACCAACTTCCTATACATGCCACTCACTTGATATTCTAATATTTGAATTAATTCTCCCAAAAATGATAGTTTGATAGTGTGATTTTGCCTCCGACGATCTCCAACCCTGAGCCGACCTGCCAATACTAAAGAAATGGAGAGGATAGGTAAGCTTTACGCTTAGTAAGTTCATATGAAAATAATAAGCAATTACTACCATGCTTTTCAAGATAAAACACTATAATTGTACGATTACACATATTCAGGTTAAACGGTGTTATCGAGTTACAGTTACTAAATCATTCATATCTGAAGCTACAAAACTCCAAATTTAGTTTTGTTAATTTTCCTTGAAACTAGATTCATATATATTTCTCCCATAAAATTTCCAGAATTTTTGGTTTAGCCAGTTAGTACATTTTATTAGTTAAATTATCCCCTGTTTCAGAGTACGATTACTCTGGCCTCTGTGCACTACGAACCAAATTTCTCCCTGTACAGAATTCCAACGACCATGCCGTTTGTTTCCCTTAAAAATATACTCAATAAGGAATCCATTCATGTAAAATATGACTCTTAATAATTTTTGTAAAATTTATGGTGAATTTCTAAAGTCAGAATAGGGGACCTCGAATTCATTCAGACCCTTTTTCACAAGAATTCAAATATCACACAATATAGAACTCTTTTGCTTCCCTTGTTTCTTTCATGTGAAAATAGACTCATTAATATTTATTTTCATATATCATTTGCATTTTTATTCAACTTCCACAATTTTTAGTGAATTTTCAAAGTCACGTCACTGCTGCTGTCCAAAACAATTTTATTGCTAATTCACTCTTTCACACTTTCTTTGTATTAACCTCATTTTAACATACATATCACAAATCATTTTCACCACATTTCATACATCACAAGTATAGGCCCATGATTACAAGGTCACCATAAAATCATCCTCATGTATAACTTACTTGTTTATAACCTTACCACATCCCGGTCACTTAATGAACACATTATTCACATAAGCAAATTCCTACACTTATTCATCACAAAACTCACAAAGCAATACATAGTAAGTCTCTCGTTGAACACTTCGGATCAATCCTCGATACTTGGTGGTTTCAGAACATAGCTCCACCCATCATAAAGTTCGGCTCTCTTGTACACATGGTGAACACTTAGTATCACCCATGTGACCTAGCCAGTTTATCTCGTAGCTTTCTGGTCTACATGGTGTCCTTCACCTGAAACCACGCATGCGACCTAGCTACATATATCCCATAGCTCTCTTGTCTACATGGTGTACACATAGTATCACCCATGTGACCTAGCTACATCATAATGTCTCGTAGCTCTCTTGTACACATGATGTGCACTCAGCAACATACATGTGACCTAGCTACATACCATCTGTATGATCCAATCTTTCCGAAGGTTCAACCGGGATTTCTCTATTTTCCAACAATTTCACCAATCAAGTAATTATCAACAAACATATTTCCAATATTATTATAAAATATCATAATACAAGTAAAATTGATATATTACTTACATCTCATTTAATATCAAGGCAATAACATTAAATTACACATTGCATTATTAAAAATCATATGAACTTACAATTGCTCATAAAATCCATAATCATAGAAATCACATTTATGTATGATAATTCAATGCACTTCATGTACCATAGACATATTTTTAAATCAATTCATAAACTTAGCACCATAACATTTAATTTAACATAATTCAATTAATTCACTAAATTTAACTTTCAAATATAAATTACAACATTATTGCAGTATTATTATCATACCAACTTACCTCGATCCAGAAACGGCAATTTACTATTTTAGTCTATAACCTTCTATTTTCCCGATTTAAGTCTGAATCTCGATTTCCTTCATCTATAATATCACATTTAGCCTAATAATTAAACACACTATTCATATGGGTCTAAAAATCATATTTTTACAAATTTGCATTTTGACCCCTAAACTTTTGTATATTTGCACTTTTGTCCCAAGACTCGGAAATTAAACTTCATCCTATTTTCTTATGTTTTATGACATGCTGATCATTTTTCCCTTCTATGGAAACATCAAATTCTCACTCTACCATGTACTTATGACTATTAGGTATTTTTACCGATTAAGCCCTTTTACTAGTTTTCACTTAAAACCGAGTAGCACAAGTTGTTTAACATAATTTAAAACCTCATATTCTATCATAGAACACAAAAATATACAAATTTCACCGATGGGTATTTTTCCAAATACGAACCCTAGGTTAAATTATTGCTAGCATAAGCTTAATCAAGTTACCGGGATTCCAAAAACGTAAAGAACTTGAAAAAATGGGGTTAGAACGGACTTACTATTGAGCTTGGAAAGCTTTAAAACCCTAGTCAATTTTAGCTTTATTTTCCCTTTTTATTTCTTTTAATTACCAAATGACTAAAATGCCCTTACTACTAAACTTTCCAAAAATTCCATCCATGTCCAATTTTTGTCCATAGACTTAGAAATTGGTCAAATTGCTGTTTAAGACCTCCTCATTAATATTCCAAAGCAATTTCATACTAAAAACTTCTAGAATGCAAGTTTTGCAAATTATTCGATTTAGTCCCTAATTTCAATTTAAGCACTTTATGCATAAAATTTCTTCACGAAATTTTCACACAATCATGAAATCATGTCATAGACCTCAAAATAATCATAAAATAATTATTTCTATCTTAGATTTGTGGTCACGAAACCACTATTTTGATTAGGCCCTTATTCGGGATATTACAATTAACCCAATTTCTACTAACCTGGTTTTTGGGATGTGACACTTACTCCTAAACTAAGAAGGTTTATGGATGTGTCTAAGATGACTTAGATACATCAAACTCTTAAGGTTTTGTTTATAGGAGTGTTGGCAGCCCAAATTAGGTATTTGGCACGTCTTAGGTCTTCGTATAAAGTTGATTGTGCAAACGAAAATAGCCCGGAATGCTTGGGCACCACCTCGATGCTATATCTGTAAGCACCCGTATCCCGTCTCCGTTACCAGATTTAAGAATCAGGGTGTTACAGAACTAAACGGAACAAGTTATCTTAATTTAGAACAAATGTCCAGTTAATTTATAAACATATATTAAATAATAAAATAAATATTCACATGGGCCTTAATTTGAGTTTACAAGACCTTAAAATTAATTTGAAAGCAATCGTGAATCAAAACATAAATTTTAGGAAAAACTTGAAAATTGGAAAACAAGGGTCACGCAGTCGTGTGGCCAGAATGTGTTTGCATTTGAAGTAGGGACACACAGCAGTGTCCCAACCTGTGTCTCAAACCATGCAACTCTTAACTTGGCTTACATGACTATGTTGCAAGCCGTGTGCTAGCCCGTGTAACTCATTGACTTGAGACAAACGACCGTGTCTCAGACCGTGTAAAACTTGCACTAAAACTAACAAATCACACACAGTCGTGTGAAATGACCATGTATGGCACACGGCCGTGTGCTTCCAAATTAACTCCTTAAACAAGCTAAAATGAAGCCAAAACTTTCCCAATAAGGTACACCTAAAACACAAACAATCCCATGACTAAACCAATCAAAACATACATGTAAATCATATCAAAGTTAATAACCTAACCTTCTAAACAATGTACCATTCATAGGCACCTCAATCATAGTCAAACATTTCACAAAACTTTATCCATTAACATACCACAATTCAACTGTCACAATCAACCATACTATTATCATCCAAACATACTAATAAAGTTTACCATTCAATATCACAAAACATAATCACAAATATTAAATAACTTTTCATATCTTACAAACTTTTAAAATTAAATTTCTACAAGAAAACCTATATACATGCCACAACCTAAAAAGGGATATAAAAGCTACCAAAAGTAATTGGATAGTGTGAGCTTGGATGTCGATCCTTCGAGCCGTTTGTAACCATGAACTACAAAAAGACATGAGAGAAATCATTAAGCTTAAATGGCTTAATGAGATCATTGTATAAGTTCTACTTGACTTGCTTTTAGTAAAAGAAATCACTTAAAAATTATAACATGAACTAAAAATTCTCAATTGCTTTGTCTATAAGTTTTCAAGAATTCATCATAATTAGATTATGAAAACTTCATGTAATTCTTCATATCATTTACTCAAGTTTAACATTACCCGGTTCACATACTCAAACCTCACTCATTTTTAGAGGCATCATAGATACAAAACAAGGGCACCAAAGTGCACTTAAGAGCACAAGTGTGCAATCAGGGACACTGGAGTGCATTTAGGGGCACGAATGTGCTATCAGAGGCATCGAAGTTCATTCAAGGGCAAGAATGTGCTGTCAAGGGCAATAAGGTGCAATGAAGGCACTTCAACATTTCCATATGCATATTTGAACTCATTAAAGTCCCTTACCATTCATATTATATATAAGAAATACCACTAATAATCACTTCTAAATTTCATATACACACATGTAATATTTGCATTTCTAATAATTATATTCACATGTACATACAAAGAGATTAACTAACAAGATAATAACCAAATAAATTACAATTGTAACACATTAAATAACAATAACTATGAACTTACTATTCACTTACGGTTAAAACACAAGGACAACTTCGCAATTTTCCCTTTTCCACGGTTAGTCTTTACCACTTGTTTCTTGATCTATATAACAATTCAATACAATTCATAAGTTTCTCATTCACTTTAAATTCAATTCAATGTATAAGACCTTCAATGTTTCTTTAATTACACATTTTCCCCACACTTTTATATTCTTTACAATTAAGTCTCTATCCTCAAATTTTCAAAATTATCAAAATAATAAACTACCATAAGTTAGTCGAATTTTCACTCTAACATATTTAGCCCACATATATTAAAAATCACATAAATTCTTTATTAATTCTAACTTTTAATCAATATAGTCCTTTAACCTAAACTAACAAAAATTACTTTACAATTTCAAAATAAACAACAACCAACACTTTAAATCAAAGCTTCAACATCATAAACAACAAGGGTTCATCAATGGCAACATTTAAAAACTTTAAAAGTTTTGAAAACGAAGGTACAGATTAGCTGGACCTAAATGCAACAATCTCAAAAACATAAAATTTACTAAAAACGCTTAACAAATACATACCAAGCACTCAACAACAAGCTTAACCAAAGCAAAAAGTTTAACAATGGTGTTTCTTCTAATTTTAGGTGGAGAGCAAGATAATTTTAGAAGATGATTATTATTTTACTTAAGCTTAATTATTAATTTACCTTTTTATCCTTTAATAAAACATGCATTTAAGCTTATTCAATACCCATTACCGTCCATTAACTTATTACATGGCATAATTTCCATATAAATCCCCCCTCAATTTATAATTAAGCCATCTAATCATTATAACCCAATTGTGACTAATTTTACATCTTTTAAAATTTGGTCATTTTTCTTAATTAACTAGGTAAACATTAAAATTTCATCACCAAAATTTTATACGACTCTAATGTAACTCTGTAAACAATAACTAAATAATAAAACACGATCTCATGCATCGAAATTGTGGTCTTGTAACCATTATTTTCGTCGTCGCTGAAAAACAGGATATTACAATGTCGCACCATAAGCCTTGCATGGTGCAACACGACATGCGTTTTGTGCCTTCTTTGGTTAGTGCCGTGCTTTAGTGGCTCGAGAAGCTTGTGCATCACTTGACCCATGATCCTACATCCATTGGGCCAATAATTCATCATTCTAGACACTCAATTACACAAATTAGAACTACCTAAGGCCCCTGTCAGCCTAATAGTGTAACGCCCTAAAAATCTCGAAACCCAAAAATCTCGAAGTCTTAAAATTTTCTTTTATAGCTTAGCAATTCAGATTAAGTGTTAGTTACGCAATGGTAGGTCTTGGTCAAGGGTTGAGTTCGAATCTAGGGGTAGAAGAAATTAAAGTTTAATAATTAAAAGGACCTTGTTGTCAAGTAGTTGGGCTTTTAAATAAAGATAAGGGAAAATGCCATCAAAAAACCTTGTGGTGGAGTGGCTAAGGGACGCCACTTAGAGTGTAGGGAGGTGGCGTTAGTGGCTAGCAAGGAGATCCTAGGTTCGAATCCTAGCTTAGTGTTTTTAGGAGCTTAATTTTGGCCTTCTAGAAGGTTGGAAGTGGCATGAAGATGAACTCTAAGGGGAGTGTTCAGGAGAGAAAATTAAGGAAAGGATCAAGGGGTTATCAGGGAGTGTCCAGAACACACACCCATGTGAATATCAACTAAAAATCCCCAAATCAGCCTCACGGCCGTGTGGCACCAAAATTGGCCCTAAAACCCTAATTTCCAATTCCACACGGTTGTGTGAACCACCCATGTGGAGCACAAGCCCGTGTGGCCACTCGTTTGGTCATGAAACCACACTGAAACAGACTGTACAGTGTGCCTTTCTTCCCCGAAGGGTATTCCTAGTAACAGTAACTCTAAAACCTACCCTGAAATTGATTAAAAAAACATGCAACCATCATAAAAAATGATTCCTATCCACTTTAATCCCAGAAACATACGGTTGAATTCCAGTAACCTACAAGAAATAACTAAACTCCATATAATCCAACATTGAAACTAAACAATTCAGAAACACACCCTTAATTTTCAAATTTCACGTAAAAAAATCAGAATTCAATAATGGAAAGGAAAATTTTCTGAACCCACACCTTAATTCGCGATTAAAACGCCCAAAATAATCGACACCTTAAATCCACCGATTCTGGAGCCCCTCGACAAAATTGAAAAACAAAAAAAAAAGGAAATGAAGTAGAATCAAAGGAACAGAGTTCCAATTGAGAAAGAGAAAAAAAAAAGAACATGCTATAGAGAATATGGGAGAAGAAGAAACGAAGAAAACGTGTGGAATAGGAAGAAGAGAACGTGAAAATGAATTTAACTTCTTTCAAAATAAAATTAAAATTAAAAATAATAAATATTTAAACTTTTAAAACAAAACAAAACAAAATCAAAAATAGTCCCTTAAAATGCACCTAGAGACTCGAACTTGGGAACCCATGCTAAACTAATGCACAACCAACCACTAGACCAACAGACCCATTCTGACATTAAAACACAACAACAAACCCAATTGTCCGATCTATCCACTAACCCTACCTATCAATCTCAAAACTTCTAACCCCAGAAACTAAAGTGTTACAAAATTGGTTAAACATATTTTTAACGACATTCATTTTCCTACAAAATAAAGGGTTTTCAAAAAAACTATGTTTTCAAAAATTTAACGTTCTAAAGATTTCTGCTGCAAACCTATATGTCTTGGAAAGTGTAAACTAAAAATGTTCTCAATTAATTAGTTAAGTATTATATACTTTCAAATAAACTTGATATTTGTGTAATAAGAGATTATATGCATTTTCAAAATAAACGAATTCAGAATTTTCAATCGATTTACAGTAACATCTCCAGTTTTGGCCATAACTTCTAGGCCGAGTATGGGGTGTTACATCTCCCTTTCAAAACAACTAATTCAAAATTTCCACAATTTGGTATTTTCCAAGCAGCTAACCAATATGCCTCAATAGGCACCAAAACATACCAAAATCACTTATTCAAACTTAGTCTATACTTTCACTTTCAAACCATTCTATATCAACATATACCATAATTTAAATATTATCCAAGTGCAAACCAAACTATGCAACCAAGGTAAACATATTTAAGTACACCTATGCACATGCCACAAAATTGATATTTAAACAATAGAAAGACTATTGAATCAATATCGGGATTGTGTGAGTTTCTCGAGGATTTTTCTCACACGTTCTGCAAGTTAACCATCTATAGGGAAAAGGGAAACAAGGGAGTAAGCATTACTAATGCTTTATAAGTTCATAAGTATTAAAATCAAGTAACTTACCTCAAGTTATGATTATACACTACATGCTACTTAGCTTGGTAAAGTTTCTTTATCATGGAAAATCACATTAAAAAAGGTGAGTTCAACATTTATCATACTATATATATATATATATATATATATATATATATATATATACTCAATCATAAGACATTTCAATTCCCTTATTTCAACATTTAATAACCATTCATAAAACAAACAATCATTTAATCAATTCACTATTTTAATCATATCATACAATCTATTTACCCGTAATACATCTCATTTCAAATTTATGTCAAACATTATTTTTCATTTAATAATTTGAATTCTCAATCAATTTCATATTAAATCATATAAACTTCATTCTCATTTCATATCAATTCATCTTGATACCAATTATATATATCAATTTCCAATTTAATATCAATGATTACTTCATTTCATAATATGAATTACGAATCACATTCCATCTTAATTTCCAATCTCATGGATTCATTGAACATAATCAATCAATGTTTCCAACTCATTCCACAAATTTCATATTCCATTTTACATCATTTGTCATTTCAAATATCAGATATTTCGTTTTTACCATTTATTTTCCCTATTAACACGACTCAGACTCGGATGGATTCACGGATTCAACCAACACACCAGTTTGGCACCCAGTGCCTCATTAGATAAATTCAAAGAAAATAGTTACCCAACGCTTATCAAATAGTTTGACACTCAATGCCCCATCGGTATAACTACAACAATGTGGTGCCTAGTGCCTCATTAACTCGTAGTCGAAATAACCCTGAATTGTTCCTATCCTATGCCATGTCAACTATATCTGGTTTCCTAAACTGTTAATAGGGTATCCATTACTCAATTTATTATCAATCAACATCTCAATTCACATATATTTTCATTATTAAATCATTCATCCATACTAATTGATAGCATCAATTATATCTATATTCATTCAATTACACATATATATAGGCATACACAATTTCCATATATATATATTCAATTTAGTCCTTATCACTATTAACCAATCTAAATCAAATCAAGTCCGTTCATTTCATCAAATCATCATGTAACATATCATATTTCAGCCCAATTTTAGGTCAATTCCATAACTATTTCAATTTGCATTTTATCGCATTCAACTTATTTCTCTAACTCACCTTTTTGTACCGAATTGTAAACAATTAAAATTTTAATTAAACATCATTACAATTATAATTCTAAATGTATAAGAACTTAACATGAACATACCATATGAACTTACCTAGTCAAGACAACAAACATGTAACAGCCCAATTTTTAGTGGTGTTGAAAATAGTGATTCGATATCACTAAATCCGATGAGTGAGTTTGAAAATCTAATAAATTAATATTTATGAGTCAAGTGTGATTTTAGAAATATTCTTGAATTAATGAATTTTGTGATTTAAAAGAATTTATTAGGTAAATTAGGTCAAAAACGAGGTACCGAGACTTTGATTTCATACATCGAGTCATAAATATTTATAAAAATATTTACAGAGTGTTAGTGAGTTAGTATTAAAGTTTCGTTAGAAAATTTTAACATTTTGATAGTTAATTAATTAAAAAGGACTAAATTGAAAAAGATGAAAATTTTGTTAAATTGATTAAATAGCTTAAGTGGTGAATAAGAAAGAACCAAAAAGGTGATTAGACCCCAATTAAAAGGCTGAAATGGCATGTGCAGGAAAAAAAATTAGGAAATTAGATGAAATAAGGGCAAAATTGGAAATTTTACAAATTAACTAAATAAAGCAATGACTAAAATGAAATTTCTAGATATCTCTTCACTTTTCTTCAGCCAAAAAACAAAAACTCCATAGGAGAAGGTTTTAAGTTGGTTTATTTATTTTACTCCATGTAAGTTCAATTCTTGTTCTTTTCTTGAAATTTTTATTTTTAAGACTTTTACAACTAAGTCCAACTATATGTTTCATTTGTTTTTTATTTCATGGGTAGTTTTGAAAGTTATCATTGATGAATTAACATGGATTTAGAGTTTTAATATTATTATATGATGATTTTCTCAAGTGATTTTAATAGAAATTGATTTTTAGGACTAAATTGTAAAAAGGTTATGAACTAGGGTTTGCTGTTGAAATTCTAAATGTCAAAAGCTGTGAAATATCCTATAGTATTTAGATAAAGTGTTAATTGAGAAAAATTAGCTCAATTGATGGGTTAATTGATCAAGGATTAAATTGTAAAAATTATAAAATTTGAGGTAAATGTGTAATTTCAAAATTTGAAGGGCATAAATGGTGAAGTGAATTAGAATTGAATTAGTTGCTGATGAATGAAAAATTTTATATTATAGATCAAGAACCCGAAGATAAACGTGGAAAAGAGAAATTTATGGATTAGTTCCTGAACTTCTACAACTTCCACAATCTACCCCAGGTAAGTTCATATGGTTGAACTTTCATGTTAAATTGTTAATTTAGGAAGGATTAAATGTATAATTTCATATATTTTTTATTGATTTATGATTATTTTAATAGTATGAAAATCAAATTGAATGTCCAAATTAAATGGAATGCAGGATTGAGTATGATCGTTCTGTGACACAGGATGAATTGACGGATAAGACCATGGTTGGACCATAGCAATATTTAAATGTAAGACCACAGCTGGGCTATGGCATTTCAATGAAAAGACCATAACTAGGTTATGGCACCGTGAACGTAAGGCCATGGTTGGACCATGGCAGTATATGTATATGTGTAAGACCATAGCTGGGCTATGGCATCCTAATGATAAGACCGTAACTAGGTTATGGCAGTACGAGTGTAAGACCATGGCAGGGCCATGGCAATATTTGTGTAAGACCATAGTTAGACTATGGCATCAAGAAAATGATGTACTCAATTTCGTAAGACGTTCTCTAATTTGAAAATGATTGGTAAGTGTCATATGGATTAAAGTGATAGAATTTAAGTAGTTATTTATATTGAGCTCAATCAAGCAAATTTACCATTTGAAATTGTGATTGGCAGGAAGTGTTAGTGAAATTGCATGTTTTATGATTTGTTATAGTAGGTTGGGTAAGATTTAACTTTAAAACCAATGAACTTACTAAGCTTCATTAAGCTTACTTGTGTTGTTAATGTTTCTTGTAGATTAATGTGAGATTGGAGGATCAGATCAACACATCAGGCCACACTGTCCAAATTTCTCCTGTAAATATTGTAATACAACTTATGGTTTATATGGCATGTATAAGGTTGGTTTGGAAAAAGGTTAAACTTGAAACATGGTTGTGAATGATACATATGTTTATGGTTGTATGCATATATTTAGTAGTAGTTTTTAGTATTCAATGAATGGAGTTTTTATGGTAAGTTTATATAAATGAGTCTTACAATGACATACTATGTTTAAAACATGGTATTTGGCTTGTGATTATTGCTTGATTGGGGGCTATTTGAGATATTGAATTGATGTTTATAGGTTAATATCGAAAAGGGTGAGAAACGTGGCCTTAAAATGGACTATTTTTGTCCACAAGGGCAGAGACATGAGCGTGGATCTTAGCCGTGTGTGACACACGACCTGGTACATAGGCGTGTAGTATGGCCGTGTGTCCCCTGCACCTTGAAATTTCAAAATAAAATGCCCAGGTTTTTGCACACGGCCTAGCACACGGGCGTGTGGTTGGCCGTGTGACCCAAGTTAGTAGCTACCCTAATTTGGACACGGCCTAAGACACAAGTGTGTCTCCTGGCCGTGTAAGCCACACAGTTGGCTACACGGCGTGTGTCCCCTATTTCTAAGAAAAATTTTGAGATTTTGGGAAAATTTTCTTGAGTGTTCTGTTTAGTCTTGATTCACTTCTAAAGTGTATATTGGGCCTCAAGGGCCTATCTAATAGACAATATTAAGGATTTATGATTAATTCTTAATTTGTATAATAAAGTTAATGAAATATTCAAAATTAGTCCATAAAGTTCGGTAATGCTCCATAACCCTGTTTCGACGATAGATAAGGGTTAGGGGTGTTGCATTTATTAGTATCAAAGCTTTGGTTTAGCCGTTTCTCAGAACGAATGTAACGTGTAAAGTGTTTAGAAATACATGCCATATAAAGCTGTGATAGTGTGATGTGTATGATCCAATCTAATCTTTGTTTTTCTTATAGATTGTAAAGATGTCAAATAAGTCCAAACATGCTGAACGTAATGAAGCTAATAGCAGAGTACAAACATCTGAACACTGGACAAGTAGTAGTGTCACAATTTCACCAATACAACTGTAAGAACTTAAAAAATATGTTTTATGGATTTATGAACCAATGGTTTAATGAGATGATGTAAAAAAGAAATCAGGCTCAGCAACCTCCTCCCCCTACTGCACCATCTGTAGCACCGCACCACCGGTTATAACTGAATCAAGTAAGCGTACTCCAGTAGAAAAACTCAGCAAATTTGGGGCCGAAAAATTTAGGGGCAGGTTAGATGATGACCCAGTCAAAGCTGAGTATTGGCTTCAAAATACAGTGTGAGTTTTTGAAGAAATGGCTTGTCCTCTAGATGATTATTTGAGATGTGTTGTTTCTTTACTGAAAAAGGAAGTATATAATTGGTGGATGACTATTGTAGCTGTAGCGCCGAAAGAGAAAATTTCCTGGGAAATTTTCCAAAGTGAATTTAAAAAAAAATATGTCAGTAAGATGTATCTGGATAAAAAGAAGAGGGAATTTCATGACTTACGACAAGGAAATTGAACAATAGCTGAATATGAGAGGGAATTTGTATACCTCAGTAGATATGCTTGAGAAATTGTATCAGCCGAAGAAGAAATGTGTATTCGGTTTGAGGAAGGGTTAAATGATGAAACCAGAATGATGATTGGGGGCACAGAAATACAGGAATTTTTTGTTCTATCAGATCATGCTCAGAAAATGGAAGAGGTGTACAATAGAAAAATGCAACGGGAAAAAAGGAATAAAGAATCCTAAAAGAGAAGCTCCTCCAAATCATTTTCAGCATTTCTGACTAAAAAGTTTAGAGATGATTCCAGTCGATCTACCTCAATGCCGGAACGATCGAGTAAGAACAAGTTGACTCAACAGGATTTCGGGGTAACTATTAAACCTGCAGCTAGTGTTGGTAGTGTACAGAATATTCTCAGGCCTAGATGTAAATACTGTGGAAAACCTCACTCTAGTGAATGTAGAGACAAGACAGGAGCTTGTTACAAGTGCGAGGCTACTAGCCATTTTATTCGAGATTGTCCTCAACTGCTAAAAGAAGAAGGAGAACAAAAAGAAAAGTAATTAGCCACTTCTCAAAGAAGTAAACGTTTGGGTCAAAGCAGTGCTATTGGGACTGATCATTTTGGTATGAGAGATTCGGCTCCTCGGTCAGAGCCTAGGGCACCTGCGCGTACATATGTTATCCGAGCTAGAGAGGAAGCAACAGCTCCAGATGTAAGTGCTGGTACTTTCTATCTTTTTTATGTTACTATGTATGCATTGATTGACCTCAAGTCTACATATTCTTCTGTTTGCACTACATTAGCATCAAAAAAGAAATTGTTTGTTGAACCTACTGATTATGATGTTTAAGTCACTAATCCATTAGGTCAAAGTGTGATAGTTAATCTAGTGTGTCGTGACTATCCACTGAAAATTAAAGGCTGTGAATTCCCTGCTAATTTGATGCTACTACCTTTTCGGGAATTTGATGGAATGGATTGGTTGACAAAGTATGATGCTGTAGTAAATTGTAGAGAAAAATGGATTGATCTGAAATGTCAGACAGGTGAAATATTATTGTTGAGTCTGAAAATCCGAAAGGAACTGTTAGAATTATTTTAGCTTTTTCAGCTTAGAGGTTAATGCGGAAAGGTAATGAGGCATTTTTAGCCTATATTCTTGATAGGGGTTCTAAATTGAAGTTAGAACAGTTACCGATTGTTAATGAGTTTACTGATGTGTTTCCTGAGGAATTGTCGGGTTTACCACCTGATCATGAATTTGAGTTTGTGATTAATGTGATTTAGGGAATAGCTCTGATATCAATAACACCGTACAGAATGGAACCCGCCAAGTTAAAGGAATTAAAGATACAGTTACAAGAGTTAGTAGAAAAAGGGTTCATCAAACCGAGTATGTCTCCTTGGGGTGCAATTATTTTATTTGTGAAAAAGAAAGACGGATCTTTGAGATTGTGCATAGATTACAGACAGCTGAACAATGTCACAATCAAGAATAAATATCCTTTACCTCGTATTGATGATATGCTTGATCAGCTAAAAGGTGATGTAGTATTTTCAAAGATAGATCTTAGATCTGGGTATTATCAGTTGAAAGTTAAAGAATGTAAAGACCGCTTTTAGAACTCGATATGGTCATTAGGAGTTTTTGGTAATGCCTTTTGGTTTGACTAATGCTCCTGCTGCTTTCATGGATTTGATGAATCGAATTTTCCAACCTTATTTGGATAGAGTTGTAGTTATGTTTATTGATGATATACTAATCTATTCCAAGACAAAATCTGAGCATGCACAACATTTGAGGATTGTGTTACAAATCTTGAAAGAAAAACAGTTGTATGCAAAGTTCAGTAAATGTGAATTTTGGCTTCATGAGGTCGAATTTTTGGGTCCTATTGTATCAGCTGAAGGAATTCAAGTGGACCCAAGCAAAGTATCTGCAGTGGTGAATTGGAAAATTCCAAACAATATAACAGAAGTGCAAAGTTTTCTGGGATTAGCAGGATACTACCGCCATTTTGTTAAGAATTTCTCGATGATTGCTTCACCGATGACCCGGTTACTATAGAAGAATGTTGAATTTGTATGGTCTGATGAATGTTAGCAGAGCTTTAATCAGTTAAAGAAAATGTTAACAGAAGCTCCAGTTTTGACTCAACCAGAACCAGGTGTTCCGTATGTTGTATATAGTGATACGTCTCTAAATGGTTTGGGTTGTATCTTAATGCAATCAGGAAAAGTAGTGGTTTATGCTTCTCAGCAGTTAAAACCACATGAGAGGAATTATCCTACACATGATCTTAAGTTGGCTGCAATTGTGTTTGCTTTGAAAATTTGGAGACATTATTTATACGGTGAAAAATTTTATGTGTACACAGATCATAAAAGTCTGAAGTATTTGATGACTCAAAAGGAATTGAATTTGAGACAGAGACGGTGACTAAAACTACTAAAATATTATGACTTAGTTATTGATTACGAAATGGGAAAAGAAAATGTGCTTGTTGATGCACTCAGTTGAAAGTCGTCTTTGTTTGCACTTCGAGCGATGAATACTCATTTGTCTCTAAATGAAGATGGTTCTGTAATAGCAGAGTTGAGAACAAAACCTTTGTTCCTTCAACAGATTCAAAAGTTACAAGATGATGATCGGAAATTGGTGTTGAAAAGACAGATGGTTCGGGACAATTTGAGTTCAGAATATATTATTGATGATAGCGGTATGTTATATTATTCAGATTTGAAACATGATATTCTTTCTGAAGCTCACAATAGCATGTATTCTATTCATCCAGGTAGTACGAAAATGTATTGTGATTTGAAAAGAATGTATTGGTGGCCGTGTATGAAACGAAAAATTTGTGAATTTATAGCAAAGTGTTTGATTTGTCAACAAGTTAAGGCTGAACATCAAGTACCAACGGGTTTGTTACAACCTGTTATGATTCCTGAATGGAAATGGGAACATGTCACAATGGATTTTGTATATAGATTACCTATGACTCCGAGAAAAAAAGATTTGATATGGGTGACTGTGGATAGATTGACTAAGTCAGCACATTTTATCCCAGTCAGAACAGACTTTTCACTTGAGAAATTAGCAGAATTATATATGTTTGATATCGTAAGATTACAATGGGTTCCAACATCCATTATTTCGGATCAAGATCTGAGGTTTACATCAAGATTTTGGAGTAAATTACAAGAAGCCCTGGGTACTAAGCTAAATTTCAGCACATCATTTCATCATTAGACTGAAGATTCTGGACGACATGTTGAGGTATTGTATACTTGAGTTTAGAGATAGCTAGGAAAGGTATTTACCTTTGGCTAAATTTGCTTACAATAATAGTTATCAATCTAGTATAAAAATGGCACCATTTGAAGCTCTATATGGTAGAAAATGTAAAACTCCATTGTTTTGGTCCGAATTGAGTGAATCCAAGTTAGTGGGAGTCGATTTGATCCGGGAAACAGAAGAAAAAGTTTGAATCATTCGGGACAGTTTGACAGCTGCTTCAGGCCGTCAGAAATCGTATGCATATTTGAAAAGAAGAGATATAGAATTTGCGGTTGGCGATCGAGTGTTCTTAAAAGTTTCACCATGGAAGAAAGTGTTACTATTTGGCAAAAAAGGGAAACTGAGTCCAAGATTTATTGGACCGTATGAGATAATTGAAAAAGTTGGCGTTATAGCTTATCGAGTAACTTTACCTCTAGAACTTGAGAAAATTCATAATGTGCTCCATGTATCCATGTTGAGACGGTATAAATCAGATCTTTCAAATGTGATTTCTCATAATGAAATTGAGATACGACAAGATATTACGTATTCAGAAGAACCAGTGAAGATTTTAACTTGGGAAATTAAAGAATTTTGAAATAAACGGGTACCACTAGTTAAAGTGTTTTGGCATCGTCATGGTTTGGAGGAGGCAACCTGGGAAACTGAGGAATCAATGAGATCACAGTATCCGAACTTATTCTTAGGCAATTTCGAGATTGAAATTTCCTAAAAAGGGAGAGTTGTAACAGCCTAATTTTCAGTAGTGTCAGAAATAGTGATTCGAGATCACTAAATCTGACGAGTTAGTCTGAAAATCTAATAAATTAATATTTATGAGTCAAGTGTGATTTTAGAAATATTTTTGAATTAGTGAATTTTATGATTTAAAAGAATTTATTAGGTAAATTGGGTCGAAAATGAGGTACTGAGACCTCAATTTTATAAATCGAGCCATAAATATTTTTATAAATATTTACGGAGTGTTAGTGAGTTAGTATTAATGTTTCGTTAGAAAATTTTAACGTTTTGATAGTTAATTAATTAAAAAGGACTAAATTGAAAAAGGCGCAAAATTTGTTAAAGTGATTAAATAGCTTAAGTGATGAATAAGAAAGGACCAAAAAGGCAATTAGAACCCTATTAAAAGGCTGAAACGTCATGTGAAGGAAAAAAAATTAGGAAATTGGGTGAAATAAGGGCAAAATTGGAAATTTTGTAAATTAACTAAATAAAACAATAACCAAATTGAAGTTTCTAGATATCCCTTCACTTTTCTTCAGCCAAAAAAAAAAAAAAAGAAAACTCCATAGGAGAAGGTTTTAAGTTGTTTTATTTATTTTACTCCATGTAAGTTCAATTCTTGTTCTTTTCTTGAAATTTTTATGTTTTTGAGACTTTTACAACTAAGTCCAACTATATATTTCATTTGTTTTTGATTTCATGGGTAATTTTGAAAGTTACCATTGATGAGTGTTGGAAGTTTATGATGAGTTAATATGAATTTGAAGCTTTAATTTTATTATATGATCATTTTATCAACTGATTTTAGTAAAAATTGATTTTTAAGACTAAATCGTGAAAAGGTTATGAACTAGGGTTTGATATTGAAATTCTGAATTTCAAAGGCTGTGAAATAGCCTATAATATTTAGATAAAGTGTTAATTGAGAAAAATTAGCTCAATTGATGGGTTAATTGATTAGGGACTAAATTGTAAAAACTGTAAAATTTGAAGTAAATGTGTAATTTTGAAATTTGAAGGGCATAAATTGTGAAGTGAATTAGAATTGAATTAGACGTTGATGAATGAATAATTTTATATTATAGATCAAGAACCTGAAGATAAAAGTGGAAAAGAGAAATTAATAGATTAGTCCTTAAATTTCTACAACTTCTACAATCTACCCCAAGTAAGTTCATATGGTTGAAGTTTCATGTTAAATTTTTAATTTAGGAACGATATAATGTATTATTTCATATCTTTGTTATTGTTTTATGATTATTGTAATAGTATGAAAATCGAATTGAATGTTCAAATTAAGTGGAACGTAGGATTGAGTATAATCGTTCCGTGACACAAGATGAATTGACGGATAAGACAATGGTTGGACCATAGCAATATTTAAATGTAAGACCACAGCTAGGCTATGGCATTTCAGTGAAAAGACCATAACTGGGTTATGGCACCGTGAACGTAAGGCCATGGTTGGACCATGGCAGTATATGTATATGTGTAAGACCATAGCTGGGCTATGGCATCCTAATGATAAGACCATAATTGGGTTATGGCAGTACGAGTGTAAGACTATGGTAGGGCCATGGCAATATATGTGTAAGACAATAGTTGGACTATGGCATCAAGAAAACGATATACTCAATTCCGTAAGACATTCTCTAATTTGACAATGATTGATAAGTGTCATATGGATTAAAGTGATAGAATTTAAGTAGTTATTTATATTGAGCTCAATCAAGTGAATTCACCATTTGAAATTGTGATTGGCAGGAAGTGTTAGTGAAATTGCATGTTTTTTGATTTACTATAGTAAGTTCGATAGGATTTAACTTTAAAACAAATGAACTTACTAAGCTTCATTAAGCTTACTTGTGTTGTTAATGTTCTTGTAGATTAATGTGAGATTGGAGGATCGGATCAACACATCAAGCCACCCTGTACAGATTTCTCCGGTAGATTTTGTAATCCAACTTATGGTTTATATGGCATGTATAAGGTTGGTTTAGAAAAGAGTTAAACTTGAAACATGGTTGTGAATGATACATATGTTTATGGTCGTATGCATATATTTAGTAATAGTTTTTAGTATTCAATGAATAGAGTTTTTATGGTAAGTTTATATAAATGAGTCTTACAATGATATAATATGCTTAAAACATGGTATTTGGCTTGTGATTATTGCTTGATTGGGAGCTATTTGAGATATTGAATTGATGTTTATAGGTTAATATCGAAAAGGGTGAGAAATGTGGCCTTAAAATGGCCTATTTTTGTCTACACGGGCAGAGACACAAGAGTGTGTCTCAGCCGTGTGTGACACACGGCCTGGTACATGGGCATATAGTCTGGCCGTGTGTCCCCTGCACCTTAAAATTTCAAAACAGAATGCCCAAGTTTTTGCACACGGCCCAGCACAAGGGCGTGTGACTTGGCCGTGTGACCCCTGCACTTCAAACACGGCCTAGCACACGGCATGTGGTTGGCCGTGTGACCCAAGTCAGTAGCTACCCTAATTTGGACATGGCCTAAGACATGGGCATGTCTCCTGGCTGTGTGAACCACACGGTTGGCTACATGGGCGTGTGTCCCTTGTTTCTAAGAAAAATTTTGAGATTTTGGGAAAATTTTCTTGAGTGTTCGGTTTAGTCCCGATTCACTTCTAAAGTGTATATTGGGTCTGGAGGGCCCATCTAAGGGACAATATTAATGATTTATGTTTAATTCTTAATTTGTATAATAAAGGTAATGAAATATTCAAAATTAGCCCGTAAATTTTGGTAATGCTCCGTAACCCTGTTCCGATGACAAATAAGGCTTAAGGGCGTTACAAAACAAACAACTCTCTAAGGGCTAATCAACAAATTTTGTCATTTCTTTGATTTTCTTCAATTTGGTCCAATTTTTGATCTATTCAATAATTTAATTCAATTTATCAATTCCAAACATCTTATGTCATCCTATTATAAGTATATATCAGTTTAATTTTTTATTCAAATGCCCCTAAACTTTTACATTTTATTCAATTTAGTCTCTAAAACCGAACTTATCATATCTTCCAAATTTGAACTCCAAATTTTAAACCCACTTCAATTAGTCCATATACAGCCTGCTATTATCACAATTAATAAAAATTTCATACCAATTTCAATATATTCACAATTTATCCCCTAGATTCAAAACTAACAAAATTTACTTAATAAATTAATCCTATTTCATTTCTAAGCTTCAAAATCTACCATAAACATTCAAAAAAATTTCCAATAACATCAATGGAAAATTTTTAAATCTTTGGCAATTTTAAAAACGGAAGTACAAGTTAATTGGATCTAGTTGTAACGATCTCAAAAACATAAAAATTACGAAAAAACGGACATCAATTAAACCTCTATGCAAGCAAAACACTTTTGTCGAACCTTGAGCTCTTTCAATGACCTTTTCAGTTCTTAATATTTGGTGGTGATAAGCAAAAATGATGATGATTAATTTTGTTTTATAATTTTAACATTTATTATATTATTTTAACTTTATTTGATTAAATTTTCAATTATAAAATTTCAAACAAACTATATACTAATCAACCACTAGCTATAAATAGGTTAAATTGCAATTTAAAACCCTTAACATTAATTAATTTAGATTTTAACAAATTAAAATCAATACTGAATAACTTTTACTAATTTTACGATTTAGTCCTTTTTCCTTAATTAACTATCAAATTATCAAAATTTTTGGATCAAACTTCAATTTACCTATATAACAGCTTCACAAATATTTGATAAGAATATTCGCAGGCTCAATTTATAGAAACCACTTGGATTTCGGTACGCACCACTTGTACCTTGACTAACCAATTAATAAAATCTATTAAATCGCGATTCAATATTACATTATATTTAACTCATAAATATTAACTAAATATATCTATGGACTCTCTCGCCGGAATTATGATCCTGAAATCACTATTTTCGATACCACTAAAAAACGGGTTGTTACAAAATGTTTATAACCAATCACAGCAATCAAACTTACATAGCCATTACCATCAATATTTCATGATCACCTATGCAATTTCCACTAGCATTCAATGCAATCAACCTAGATCCAAAATCAATTCAACCTATACCATGACATTCAAACATGCTATCCAAATATATCATCATTCAAACTTTATACCATCATAAAACCATATCAAGCCAAACTACTTGCTAATGCATATACATAGTTGATAAAAAATCACCTATCATTCACCTAATTGGTCATGAAATCAACCATGTTATACCATCCATTCCAAACACAGTCATAAAACTAGCTTAGCATATTATCACTTGCACACTTATCATTTTAGCAATCCCAACTCTCTCTATATATATATTCTTATATATATATATAGCCACAAAGACTTAACCAAGTTCATATAACAAGTAAGACACCTATATACATGCCACATAACCAGATGTAGAACGTTTAAAAGGCTACCAACTTAATGATTGGATGTGTGAACTCTGACATGATTTGAACAATAAGATTTCGTAAATGGACAACTATAGAAAAGAAAACAACAACAAAGTAAGCATTTCGAATGCTTAGTAAGTTCATAATCATAAAACGATAAACTTACCTCATTTAATACTATATGTGATAACATAAATAATCCAACATTTAGGCCTAACATGCCAATTCAATTCCACAAGGTGAGTTCTCATTTGCATTCCATACCATAAGCCAACTTATATATACATTTATCATTAAATAATATTTCGATATAAAGCATATAACTAATCCGATACTAAATCTCATCCATATCAAACTCATACCATATCAATATTGTTACTCAATTCGTATTAGTCATTTAGCCCAATGAAGTTTAGTAAATAAATTTGGATACACGGGTACTACACCACACCAGAGAACACCATTGTAATGCCCTGATTAATTTTACTTTGTTTCTGTCAGTTCTGTCATAAATGAGTATCTACTTCAGTGGTTAAGTGACTTGCATGTGTGCTTGAGGTCTTGGGTTCAAGTCTCACTTTTAGGAAATAAGTTATTTTTTATCCTAACCTTTTCCTTGGCAGTTCGGCTTATATTTTATTTCTGGCCAAACCATATCAAAATGACTTGCTAGTTCAAGTGGTAAGGTGTTAGCTTGCCCTAAGGTCTCGTATTTGAATCCCTATGTGAGCGGAGATGATAATTTTTGCTTTGATTGTCTTATAGAGGTTCGATGGAGTTGAAATTCTAAGGTAGTTGGATATGGATAAAGGTGCCGCATTTGGTGGAATTGTGTTGGTTAGAGGGTTAGTGGGGAGTTAGGATTTTAGTAGGATTTTATTTTGAATTAAATAAATTTTATTTTATTTTATTTTATTTTTGTTTTCCCAAAAATCCCTTTGCTTCTGACGTTCTTCTCTTTCCCAAAAATCCTCACTTTTGACGTTATCTTTTTCTGTTCACTAACAAAAAAATTATTTTCCCCGCTTTTTGATTTTGTCACAAATTCTTGTTCTCGTGCGTTTCAAATCCTCAGTTTCTTTGTGTAGTTGGTAAGTGGGGTTGTTGTTTTTTTTTTTCCTTTAGCTTTTTATTTTTGTTTTCCTTTGGAATGGTACTGGGGTGTAGTTCAGGAATTCAAATTCTGTAAACGTGTTGTGTAGGAGAAGGCTATAAAGCAGTGGATTTCGCTCTAACGACCTAAACCGTATCAGTGGTTATTTTTCGTCGGTGGTAAGTTTGTGTACATTATTCAGATTATCATTGTCGAGTTAGTAATTATTGGCTAAATGGTGTTTAGGTTGCTGCTTTTAGATTCTAGTTGTCTCGAAATTATTCTCGCGTAAAAAATGAATCAGGTGTGTAACGAAAACACGAGTAAACGAGGTTCGACAAAAGTCGAAAAAGTGGCCTGTCGACACCACATGGGCTTGTGCCCAGCCGTGTGGTCGACCGTGTGCGACATGCGATTGTGTGAACAGTGAGTGTGTGGTCATGTGGGTCACACGGCCAGGGGCAATTTGAGCGTGTGGGCTCACACGGGCATGTAGGCCCAAAAATCTAAAATTTTCCTTAGGGTCGCACACGTCTATTCCGATTGACTGTGGGCCTTTTGTAAGGTCGGTAAGGGCCAACCAAACCTTAATACATGAGATCTGTTATTCTGATTTTTTGTATTGAGTACTGAGAAAACCAATATATATAATTGGACTGTTTTGTATAAATATGTATGATATCTGTATATGAGCATGCGAGACATGTTAACTCTATTATATCTGTTTATTTGTTATATGTATCTGTATATAGGGTGGGATTTGTATATGTGGAGGAAGTATTCTGTGAGGCGACATTTCACCGATATACTAGCAGCTTGGCTACAAACTATTCTGATAAGTGTCGTATAGACACTATGAGGTGTATAGAGATGGGTGGGTGTTTTATTCCCCACATGATGTGTTGGGATGGTCAAAGTTGGTGTGTAGAGGATAGGGGTGAGAATTTGCATACCTGTATGACTATGTTCTTATCTGATTCTACTAAGAACTTATGTCCGTATCTGATCTTCTACATGAGAAATCAGAGTTATGTGTATGTATGTCTCTATTAAGTTACACACTGAGTTTTGAAAACTCATATCTGTTTGTCTGTTCTGTTCAGGTAATCCTCAGGCTTAGGCGGGTCGGTGCGAAGGAGGCTTACAGGTGTCCACCTGACCGTAAACTTAGATTATTTAAAAGTTTACTTAAATTCTGATTTATTTTGAGAGTTTTGTAATTTTGGGACTCTCTGGACTATTTGTTTTAAATTTTGATTTTGGATGTGTTTTTTACTTTTATACTACGATGTTTGACAAAATCACGGTTTTACGCAAACAAATGTTTTTTTTTTAAATACAAACTTGGTTTTCAAAATATAATGGCTTTAAGATTTCTGCTACAGATCATGTTTTGCTAAATGAACAAACTAACAACGGTTTCAGTGATGAATACGATAATAAATATGTTTTATAAAATATGAACTCCTTTTAGCAATGAGTTATACGAGGTTTGTAATGTGATAAGATTAAATTCGAAACCCTTCTTGGTAACATTCCCAGATTCGACCATAACGTCTAGATCAGGTTTGGGGTGTTACAACCATAGTGATATACAAAGGCACTAAAGTGCAAGCAGAAGCATTGAAGTGGAAACAGAGGCACCAAAGTGTAAACCCATACAAGCGCATAACTAACCCTATTAACATACCAACTGTATCCTATTCTTTACTACGTTCACCTGAACATTAACATTTGTTTTCAATTCAATTCAAATCTCACCCTTTTGTAAATAATTCAAAACATGATAAACATACATACATTCACATAACAAGATTTTATCAATTAAATACACTTACACATATCATACAAACTTACCAAATGAAATCAACAACTACGAAATATTGAGGACTGATATACTAATTTGCCTTTTTCGCGATTATTTACGGTTTGGTCCAAATTTCGATCTATACAATTATTCAATTCAATTTATCAATTTCAAACATCTTATGGCAGCTTACTAAATGCATGTATCAATTCAAATTCAATTTTTGGATGCTCCTTAAATTTTTACATTTTATTCAATTTAGTCCATAAAATCGAAATTGTCATAACTTTCAAATTTGAGTTTCGATTTTGAAATTGATCTCAATTTCATCCTTCAATAGCCCTCCAATATCAAAACTTAAAGAAATTTTATACCAAATCCAAAATTATTGCATTTTAGTCCCTAAATTCAAAACTAACAATTTTCACTTTACAAATTAGTCCTTTTACACATCTAAGCTTAAAATCTATTTAACAGTAAAACTTCAAGTATTCATCAATGACAACATTTAGAAACTTTAACAGTTTTGCAAAATAATACCTAAATTAGCTAAATCAAGCTCCCAAAATATCAAAAACATAAAATTTACGAAAATCAGATTCAAATACACTTACTATGCAATAGGCGAACCTTTCTTGAAGCTTAGAAATCGTTTGTCAAGTTTTCTTTTTGTGCTAAACAATGGAGGAGAATAAATAAAACAAAGATGATAATTGTATTTATGTTTTTAACATATTTTAAACATAATTTAACATTATTTTAATTTATTTTTCTCTAATTAAAGAGCACTAACCATCCCTCGCCATTTAAAATGGTCTAATTGCCACATAAATCCTTGATCTTTTACCAATTAAGCCTTTTATCAAAAAAATAATCTATAACGATTAACTTTTTTTACTAATTTTACAATTTAATCCTTATACATTAATTAACTATCCACTCAATAAAATTATTAGACTGAAAATCCATATAACACTATAATACGAACTCGATCATTTGAAAATGGGATTCGAAAACCATAGTTTCTGATACCAATTGTTACGTATATATTTTTCTTTCCATTGTCAAACTCAAAACAAGGTTTGGGTGGATGCCCCTTGACACTAGACTATCTCCTATTTTTCTTGACTTCTTCAAATATATATATATATATATTCATTTTTTAACTTAAATTTTTTTATTTCATCACTCAAGTCTCAAACTTTTTTGTTTTTAATGTATTGTTTGTTATGATGATTTTAAATTAGAGTTGTTGTGTTATTTGTTGTTTTTGCTTCTTCTTTACTAATTAGAAGTAAAAAAAAAAAAAGAAAGAAAGATTGCAACAATATTTATTTTTATTTTAAACTTATTTAAACAAAAAAAACATATAAAAATTTGAGTAACTCAATCGAATTAACTGAAATTAATTGAGTAGATTAAAATTTATAAAAGAATTTCTCCTCCATTAACAATTAAAATTTTTATAATTTTAATTAATTCGAGCCATGTTTGAAGACTCGTAATATGTGGTGTCTGTGACTCTAACTATGAGAATGTCGACTCGACCAGCCAGACCGGAAAGGAAAACCAGAAAGTAAACTAAACCGTCCTATAGCTAGCTATCCATAACCAAAACACACAAACCAAAAGATATGCTTACTCACAACGTGGCTGCGCCGTCTTCTCTGTAAGAACTCTCTTTAATAAGTTGTCAATTGAAAAAAAAATTAATGGGGTTTCAATTGCTTTTGCAGATGCCCAATTCTTTCCAATGACTGGCATTTCCATGTATCTGATCAGCTTATATTTCCTCAAAATCTAAACCCAAATCTATTTTGGAGAGGTATTTACTTCTACCCCATGTCTGTTTTCCTTTTCCCTTTCTCTTTTGGTTCCACAGGTTTTTGAAGCTCCTTGTTTCGTTAGATTCATATTTCTGAAAGTTATTCTTTTTCTATTGTTGTTCTTGTGGGTTACACTTGTGTTTTATTTTTGCAGCAAGCAGAAAGATTAAGGGATGCCGACTCAAGGCTAGCTTTTGGGAGTCCATCAGATCTGGGTACTCTCATTTATTTGTTGTTATGAACCCTGGACTTTAGCATGCTGAGATTGGTAATCTTAGATTGTTGTGCTTCTCTCTGTTTCTCTCAACTGTCTGTTAAATGTTACGTATTTAGGTTTTAGTCTTATTTAAAATTGCTTCCAGGCAGCCATTGAGGCCTCGGGCCTTGGGGCACCCAAGATTTTGATCCCAAATCTAATCTTTTGTTTAATTTTTCCTCAATTTACCAGCTGACATGATTTTAAGCCGTAGTACCAGGAGAACCAACACCATTTGCTTCATTTCTCAGGAGCAAATCACCTTGAAATATGGCACTATCATAAGTGTATAGGGTTCAGTATGAAGATTACACTTATAAGTGGTGGACTGTGCTGTGATTGGACAATTGTATGATTGTTGTAAAAAGAGTTGTAGGTGAAATGCTCCTTCATTTCTCTAGTCTCATTGGAGAAAGCTCCTGCTTTGCTTCTTGTCCCCAGGATTTTGAAGAACAACACAACACAAATCGTTGAACCACCCTCTACACTTGAAGAAGAGGAAGAACCCTTGCCTGATGAATTTGTGCTTGTTGAAAAGTCTCAACCAGATGGTGAAGTTGAACAAATAATATTCTCTTCTGGAGGAGATGTGGATGTCTACGAGCTTCAAGCCCTATGTGATAAGGTAAGGATCTTTTGCTGCATGCTTCCAGATAACGTCAGATGGCCCATGTTTGTTGCTTTTGAGTTATGCTGTACACGGCACACGCATTATAGAATTTGGATTTATTAACTTGCTTTTTAATAGGTTGGCTGGCCGAGGAGACCATTGTCAAAACTAGCAGCGGCTTTAAAAAATAGTTACATGGTTGCAGCATTGCATTCCGTTAAGAAATTGCCTGGTTCAGGTATGCGGTTAATGTACAAATGACTGCTGTTGTTTTTGTTGGAAATGAATTTGACCATATTTCTATTCCTAAAGCTATTGATAAACATCTTAGTGTACTTGGGGAAGTTATTTGACAGAAGGGAATGAGCAAAAGAGGCTAATTGGAATGGCTCGTGCTACATCTGACCATGCATTCAATGCTACAATCTGGGATGTTCTTGTTGATCCTAGCTATCAGGTACTTGGGAGTAGGCAAAGAAAGGAGGGAAACAAACTTTGTGAAGTTACATAATTATTTCATGCAATCATCAATGTTGTTTTCTTATGTTATGCATGCAATGCAGGGCCAAGGCCTTGGTAAGGCCATGGTTGAAAAGATGATAAGGACCCTTCTACAGAGAGATATTGGTAATATAACACTTTTTGCGGACAGTCAAGGTATGACGGCCTTTAAAAGTAACTTGGATGCCATGAAATTGAACTCCAATAAAGTAGTTGACTTGATTAAAGTAATTGGTTGCAGTTGTGGAGTTCTATCGGAACTTGGGTTTTGAACCCGATCCTGAGGGCATTAAGGGTATGTTTTGGTATCCAAGGTATTGATTGCCGTTTCAATTACGAGAAGAACCACTTGTTACTTCAACTCCAAGAAGTAGTTTGATCATGTTGGTTCGGCTCTCAGAGCTCGGATGGGGGGCTTGGATTGGGACATTAATCATGCATTTGACATTACAAATCATGTTGGGAAGGGGTATTTTATATAGTATCTTATCACTCACAATTAGACCACTCAATGCATGTGGGGTGGTTTTCGTTTTAAATGCTGAAAATGCATAAGTATATATTCTTCTTTACTGGTTTGAATGTATGATACTTATAACTCACGGCATATATTCTTCTTGGTCACTGATTATTACCGATATAACCTTTGAGATATAATCTAGTTAAATTGAGTCAAAGTTGTAAGAAATTGAAGGTTTGATATGAGTTAGGATCTAAGTTGTAGTTTGAATGTTTTGTGTTTATTTCAGAAAAAAAACAACATATATTAAATTGTTCTAATCGGTTAGTTTATCAAGTAAAAATTGAGTTCAATTTTTTTTCTTGATTTTAAGTTCAATTATATGTGTTTAAATTGCACACCTTTATACTAAATAAAAGTAATATATATTAAATATAGAAAAAGCTTCATTAAATTTGTAAACTACTCGTAAAAGTATCATGAAGGCCCTTGTATTAAGAATTAAATTGCATTTTAGTCCTTCAAAAAATGGATAAATTAGTTTCTATACGTTAGATTAAATAACAAATTGATATTTTTATTAAAAATTTCATCTATTTTTATTGTTAAAAATTGATTATTGTACATCAATATGAGATACATGTGACATGCTAAGCGTCATTGTTTGATTATTCTGTCGGTCATATTAGTTTTTAATAGTAAAAAGAAATAAAATTTTTAATAGAAATGATCAATTTATTCTTTGGTTTAACATACATAGACTAATTTACCCATTTTTTTAGTAAAGAGGGCAAAGTACAATCTAACTCCTAATACAATGATCTTGATTGTACTAAGTCAAATTTTTAGTTTTTTTTTCATCAAACTCAAATAAAAGTTTAAATATCTCGTGTGCATGTTAAATAATCAAGATTCCACACATTGAAATAGTTGCTCATGAGTTGGGTTGGGGTTCCGTTTTGGACAAATTTCATGCCAAGATTATTTTTGAGCTGGCCTAACTTATCCAAAAAGTTAATTTTACTATTAAAAAATTAATAAAATATTTTTAATTGGTATTTTATATATTTAAATATTAAAAATATTTTTTATTATTTAAATTGAAATCAAGTCTGGTCGGCCCAAGGGTACAAAAACTTTTGTCCAAATTTGATTCAAGTCGGGTCGGACGGGGTACCCGATCCTTGGAAAGGTCTATTGTGAAGATAATTTTTATTTTAATTGAAAATATACTTTTTGGCAAAATTATGCAAATATGTTGGAAAAATAATAATGAGAAACTATGCCTTTTTTTTAAAAAAATTTACCGATCTACGTTGTTTTTGGAGAGAGAAAAGAAAGCGCACCCTATAAGACGTGTTTTCTGTCCAATGGTAACATTTTCTAACGGAAAAAATTCCAACAGCTAGAGTCCCAATGATTATTGGACTCCAGCAACCATATTTTTTCCTATATAAAATCCTCTAACTCTCATTCTTTTCAACTCTTAACTCTTAACTCTGAATTTTCACAATTTGATTCTCAATTTTTTGTTCTTGATTTGTTATTCTCAATTGTCAATTCTTGATTTTTTATTCTAAATTCTCAATTCCAATTTTTTTTAAAAAATTGTCTAAACCCTTTGATTTTATTTTATTCATTCTTCGATGTCAAATCAGCTTATTCGTTTGGATGACAAGCACATCTCTAGCATTCAATTACAAATGGTAATAAAATATTATTAAATTATTTAATATTAACGAGTTAATTATTATGATGTTAAGAAAAAAATATTTAATTATTTAATTTTAAGTAGTTAATTATTATGTTGTTTAGATTATTAATTTTTTATGCTTATATACTCAGCCGAAGATCGAACTTTGGAGACATACATAAACAAATTAAACAAAGGTCCACCGGAGGTCATTCATGGACACTTGCAATATGCAGGCGTTTTATACGCGGCTCACATACTCGGGAGGACTAAATTGGATCCCCCACTCATCAGTGCTTTGGCCAAGAGATGGAGACTAGAGGCACACACGTTCCATCTTACATGCGACGAGTGTACAATTACACTCGAGGACAGCAGTTTACAACTTGGTCTACCGGTCGACGGGGATGACATTACAAGGCCAGTTGTTAGTGCCAATTGGAGTGCAATATGTGAGCAACTACTAGGGAAGGTGTCGAATAGGTTTAGGGGTAGCCAGATCGAGATGAGATGGTTGGAAGACAACTTCCAAACTATCGAGACTTCAACGAGCTACGTTAAAAAGGAACAATTCGCACACGCATTCATTTTAAGGTTGATTGGGGGTCTGCTAATGCCAGATAAATCTCGCAATTTGGTTTATTTAAGGTTTCTAATACTACTAGCCGACTTGAAAGAAGCAGGACAACTTAGTTGTGGATCAGTGGTGCTGGCGATATTGTACCAAGAAATGTGTCGAGCGACGATACCAGAAAAAGCTAAAATAGGCAGTTGCATGCTCCTTCTTCAATCGTGGGCATGATATTGACTACCATTTTTACACCCCCGAGTATAAGTCCCTTATGTATTCCCATTTGTAACATGGTAAAATTTATTTGATAATATTTTTACCATATCGGAATTTTCATTGTTGTGATTTTGAAATAACATATTTTTTGAATAGGCGGAACAACCCTGCGAGACACAGCAGTATATTGACCTAGCTCAATGACATTCGACTAACTTTAGATCAACAAATAGAAGAGGAGGTTAGTTTATGAATTTCAAAGTTATCGGTTTTTTATTCTAGCATTTGAAATTAAATATTAGGCACGTGTTGAAATTTATAAATCAGATCATGATTCAGTATGGATCTTTATAACGACCCGTTTTCTAAAAATCGAATGCAGTGATTTCGGGACCACAAATTTGATTCCGAAAAGAAAAATTATTTTAATATCATTTTATGATCTACAATATGATAATAATGTAGTATGAAAATTTCATAAAGAAATTTTACTGATTATATGTTTAATTTGATAAAGGACCAAATTGCACAAAGTGTAAAAGTTGAGTTCTAATAGCTAAATGGATTAAATAGCTATGGAATTCAAAATTTGAGGTACTTAAATGGTAAATAGACCATTAAAAAAATATTAGTTGTTAAGGATGATGATTCATCCATGGAAAATCAAATAAAGAAAAGAATGAAATTGGAAAGTGAAATAATAAAAGATGATAAATGATAAAAAAAATGAAAATATCATCAATTTTATCATCTTCTTCCCCAAAAATACATGGAAACCCTAGGAAAGATAAAGCAAGATTTATTGGCTTAATTTGGCAAGTAATCTTATCACATTTTTAGTAATTTTTATATCTCCGAGATCAGAATAGCTTAATCTATCTATTTTGGGGATTAATTTGTAAAGATATCAAAGTATAAAAATTTTTCCATGGATGTAAATGTTGAAATTTTGAAATTTATGGTAGAAAATGAAAGGTTGTTGATAGATAAACAAATTTTGGAAAGTGAATTTTGATGAAATTATGATTTTAGGACTAAATTATAAAGTCGTAAAATTCAAGGAAAAATTTTGAATTTTATGAAATACATGGGATGTAAATTTTATATGTAAAATTCCGCTAGGCTTGGAATAAGGATTAAATTGCATGATTCATTTTCCGAGCATAGGGACGAAATCGTCATTAATTAAAAGTTTAGGGGCAAAATGGTAATTTTGCCTAAGATGTGAATTGGACTGAATTGAGTATGAATTGTATTAAATTGATGTTAAATTTACTCGTATAGATCCGGATGGACCAAATTCGGAGTTAGAGTGAGGAAAAGAGAAAGTGTCGAATTAGTAAATTTTACGTACACAAACATTTATTGAGGTAAGTTCGTGTAACTAAATTGTGTTTATTTTTATGCTTGAATTGAGTATGGTATGTTTTTATATGAATTATATAAATGTTATAAATGTATGAAATAATCGCATGCCTGTTAATGTTTAGAAAATGATCAGTTTCATTTGAATAATGAAATTCGATGGATACATGATTTCCCGTATTGAATGTGGTCCTGCATATGTTGCTGATAGGATATAGCTCAGACAAAAAACCATGTTATAAGCTCTCTCGAGCATCCTGTTATATAGTTCCTGCGAGCATCCTGATCGGTAATGATTCTGCATATGTTGCGCACGACCGTAGCTCTTTGTGAGCATCCTGTTACATGATTCGATCGGTTGTGATCTAGCATTTATTGCGAACACAAATGCAGCTCTTCGTGAGCATCCTGATATAAGCTCTTATGAGCTTCCTGACATGGCTCGCTTGACCTTCCTGTTATGCTATCCGGAGCTCCTATTACATGGCTCTTTGTGAGCTTCCTAATAGGCTCTTCGTGAGTTTCCTGATTAAAAGTTCTTTGTGAACTTCCTATTATAGACTCTTATGAGTTTCTTAGCCTAGCCCGGATAAAGTTCTTGTTATATGGCTCACATGAGCATCCTGATATATGGCTCGAGAGTGTGCTTCCTAATTATGTGCCCTTATGGGTACCCCCTGAATATGAATTGACGGTTTCTGATTTATACACTTTAAGTGTACTACATGTGTATCCATCGATATTTTAAATAAATTCAAGAGGCAAAATCCTGACATGAGAAAATATGAACACGAAATGAATTATTACATGTATCTGCCTGAAATACATGAAAATGATGATACATGATATATGGAAGTATAAGATGGTGATATATGAACATGGAACTTGTTTGATGAATATGTTCATTTAAGATTATAAATTTGTACACTTTGAGTGTATTTTCTCGGGTTGCTATTGATATTTTAATTGATTTAATAAGAAAAATCCTGACATGAAATAATCTGAACTTGAGACAAAATATTATGAAAATGTACTTGAAATACATGGGTATGAATTATATATATTATTTGAATTCATGATGTGGAAAGTATATGTATATGGGAATTTTGTTGTTATTGAGCCAATACATGTTTCTTGATGTTTATATGAGATAGTATGACTTAGAAACGAACTATTACCAGTATGTACATGAAGTACATGGAAATGACATTACCTGATATAATGATGCATGAATTGGTTGTTACATGAATGTGGATCATGCCTGATGACTTTGTTCATCCATGATTAAGGACTATTATATGTGATTACTTGGCTAACATGATGAGGATATGTGTTTAGGGCTTGTGATAAAAGTGGTTGATAGTGCCTTACATGTTTATTTTGAACATAAATATATGGTAAGTTATTTACCATGTTATGCGAACTTATATGCGAACTTACTAAGTATTTCATGCTTATTCTATTTTATTTTCCCTTATTCTATAGTAATTTGAAAGCTCGTTGGATTGAAAGCAACGGTGGAGATCACTCACACTATCCATCGGCCTATCTTGGTATATATGGTAAATTAATTATGGTTATAATGGCATGTATAGGTTAATTAGCCAATATTGTTATGTAAATGTTTGGGTTATAACCATTGGAATGGCTTGTGATAAACATGTTTTGATATATATAAATGAGGCTATAACATGTTTGATGTGTGCTTAAATGATTGATTGATAGAAATCATGTTGGCATATTGAAAATTAATTCTAACATATTCGATAAAATATGCATATAGGTCAATTCGATAAGTTAAGTAAATTTGTATATTTAATTGCATGATGGTAAAGTGTCATTTGAGGTGTTGAAGAGCACATTAGCTGTATGTGATGATATGTCATGCATGAGACTTGGTTTTGACTTGAATTAATTGTTTTAAAATGGCTTGTAAATATGTTTAAGTATTGGTGTGAGAGGAAGACCAATTAGGTGAGAAATGTGGCTTAGAAAATAGCCTATTTTTGTCCACACAGACGTGTGTCTCAGCCGTGTGTCCTTTACATCTTTAAAATGTCAAAACAAAATGTTCAGAATTGATCACACGGCCTAGCACACCGGCGTGTGGATTGGCCGTGTGACCCCCGCACCCACACACGACCTTGCACATAGGCGTGTGGATTGGTCGTGCGACCTAAGTTAGAAAGTTACACGGGTGTTACTCACACGATCTGGCCACACGGGCGTGTCACCCTTGCATCTAAGAAAAATTTTGAGATTTTCCGAAAATTTTTCTGAGTACCCGGTTTAGTCCTGACTCGTTTCTAATGCATGTTTTGGACCTCGAGGGTTCATATAAGGGACTTTATGATTGATTTCAGACATGAATACTGTATGGTGTAGAATATCGTTTATTTAATCTGTAAGTTCTGGTAATACTCTGTAACCTTATTTCGGCGATGGTTTTGGGTTAGAGGTGTTACATTTATTGGTATCAGAGCTACGGTTTAGTCAGTTCTTGGACTAAACGTAGTATATGTAAAGTTTAGAAATACATGCCATTATATAACCTGTGATAGTGTGATATCTCCCGACTCTGATGAGAATTATTTTATTAATAGACAGAGATGCTTTCTAACCGAGCTAATTTCTATAATGCTAAAAGCAATATAAATGTTTTATAATGAACATGTTGATGGAAAATGTTATGTTGTATTATATATTTATAAAAGTTAAATTTTGAGGCTTTATGACCTCCACCCCCTCACCAATACAGTTTTATATGATGAAATTCATAAGATTTATATTGATTAAGTTCACAAGTGTTAAACTGAAGAGTTCAGTGGCTGAATGATTGATAATGCAGCCAGAGCTGAGAATGGGTTAGTAAGTAGAGACGATTTTAAAAGAGATATCAGATTTTTCTGAAGATTATTTGGGATACGCAATATCACTATTAAGGAAGAAGTTATTCATGAGTAATCGACTTATTCAGGTATGGTATCTACAGAACTGATTAACCAAAATTTTTTTCTGAATTGGTTCCTTTAGTGAACTGAATAATATAAGATTGTTGATGACTTTATTAGTCAGTGGAATAGTGATGAAATTGCAAAGATATCTGAATGTAGTTGTTATAATTCGATATTTCATAGCAATTTCCTTTGGGTATTATATATATATTCTTTGATGTTCAGAAATATATGTAACTGTTCATTTTCAGATGTGATTCTTATCACATAGAAAGGTTGGGTAATCATGATATTAGACAGAATTATTGTAAGTCTGGTTGATTCATGAGCGGTATTTCTCTAACTTTCTTCGATTTTCTAATCAATTATATTTGAGAGAAGACTTGATGATAAGATTCATATGATATTATTTTCTACTTCAACTGGTTAAAACCCTGAATTGCAAATATGCAATTTACACTATCTCTATCACGATTGTTTTTAGTATGTATGAACAACATTATTCTTCTAGACTTTCTATGGGAAATTATCGATCTCTTTATCATTCAATATAGGTTGTATTTTCAGAAATTCTATATAGCTTTGCATTATGGATTTTATTATCTCGGTATTTTTATCATTCTTATGGTCTAATCTTATCTATCAAACATGGTTTATCTGTAAAAGATATTCATTGGCCAGAGGTAATTACATTTATTACTGTTATAAACTCCAACTCGATTTTGGGAGCTCGGTGATATGGATCTCAGATTATAGAAATTGTATTATGACCCTGGTTGTTATTGGGACTACTATTGAAACGTTGGCCTTATTGTAGCACTATGGTTCTTAATTTATCTGATGGTTGTGGCCTCGGAATAATTCAAAGCTTCGGTGTTGAAAATTGAAATAGCTTTATTATATGATTCCTTTTTAATTTTCGTGGAAGGGTTTTCTATGATAGCTATACCAATGACACGGTTATTACAGAAAGAAGTAAGATTTGAATATTCTGGTAAATGTCAACAAAATTATGATCAGTTGAAAGCTCAGTGGACCAAAGCATCAATTCTGGTTCAGCCTGAATCGGGTAAAGAATTTGTGAATTATAGTGATACACCATTAAATGGTTTAGATTTTGTTTTGATGCATAAAGGCAAAGTAATAGCCTATACTACCAGACAGTTAAAAACCGTATGAAAAGAATTACTCGATACATGATTTAGAATTGACAACTATTGTATTTGCACTGAAAATTTGGCGACATTATCAGCTGGAGAAAAATGCTATATATTTACTGATCATAAAAGTTTAAATTATTTGATGTCGTAAAAAAGGTTTGAATCTAAAATAGTATGGATAACTAGAACTGCTGAAAGATTATAATTTGATAATTGACTTTCATTTGGGAAAAGCAAATGTAATTGTTGATGTTTTAAGTAGAAAATCTTAGTTTGCCTTATAAACAATGAGTACCCGATTATTATTGCCTGATTATGGCTCAATTTTTAGTTGAGTTTAAAGTTAAACCAATGTTTCTACAACAGAGCAGTGAAGCTCAGAAAAAGTGATAATGAGTTACAAGTTAAACGGTTACAGAGTAAGTCAACTTCTGACTTAGAATTTTAGAATGGATCTAAAAATTGTCTGTTATTTAGAGGCAGAGCCTATGTATTGAAGGATTCAGAGCTTGTAAAGAAAATTTTACACGATTGCTCACAGTGGTACTATGTCTGTTCATCCGGGGAAATAATAAAATGCATAACGATTTAAAACAGATATACTGGTAGTCCAAAATGAAAGTCTTTCTGAAATTGTATTTAAATGTTTAATATGTCAGCAAGATAAAGCGGAACATCAAGTACTAATATCTTCAAAACTGTTACAGCCAATTATGATACCGAAATAGAAACGATATAAAGTTACTATGGATTTTATATCGAGATGGCAAAATTGCAAAAAAAAGCCCTCAACCTTTAGGGGCATTAGGATATATTCCCCTAACCTTTTTATTTTTTGAAATCGACCCTTAACATAACGGATTTTTCAGACATCAACCCAGTTCAAATGGTAACTGTCAACTGACCTTTAGTCAACAGCCGGTCAAAAAAATTGGTCTATATGGCATTCCAGTTGACTGACGACGTGGCAGACATTAAAATAAAAATGCTGATGTGGCAAAAAAATTAAACAAATTTAATAAACATAAAATAAAAAACCCTAAATCCCTAAATTTAATAAACCCTCAAATCCATAACCTTTGAAATCTTTATTGAATCCCCAAATCCCCAAATCGTGAATTCCCAACTTTTTTTTCTCATTCTCAAGCTGCTTAAGGATTAAAACAATTTGAATTTGTTTATGTTGTTTTATCTATTTGGGATTTTGGGTTTTTTTCTTTGTTCTTCGTTTCCTCCCTTTGTTCATAGCTGTAAGTTGTCTCATGCTCTTCTTTTTTCTTTTAAATTTCTTTTCCTTCTTTTAGTAAGCGTTTGATTTTCTTACTGGGTTTTTTTTTCTTTCTTTTTCACCCCATTTTTTTTCTGCTATTTTTATATAGCTGTGGATAGTTTATTTTTATAAATTTCTCTTATTGGATTTGATAAAATATTAAATTTTTGAATACTGGAAGAAACTCTAATTAGATCCAATCTTAAAGGTTTAGAAAGCTCATATCTTCTTCCAACAGCTACAGTTATCAACAGAATGATCTATTTTTATTGTTCACTATCGTCTTCTTCTTCTTTTATTATTATTTTTATTATTCTTCCTTACATTCGTTTAATACTATGATTTTCACTAAGATATTATGTTATATGATGTTAAAATAATGAATATGTTTGGCCATTGCAGGGTTTTTGAATAGGTTGTTGTAGAAGAAAAAGGGAAGTGTGGAGATTTTCATTGAAGAAAGAACAGTATGCGGTGGTGGTTTTTGTAGGGATAGTTTTTGTAGTGACATTTGAGTTTTTGATTGAACTAGATTGTGGATTTTGGTGCGTGCGTGCGTGAGATTCTTGTAGATGAAATGAGCGAACCATATGTTTTGAAGAAGAAATATGTTTTGAAGAAAAAAATGGTGTTTGGCAAGAGAGAAAATGAGAGAAAAAAAGGCAGCAATCATGTGTTTTGAAGAAAAATGGTGGTGTTTGGCAAGAGAGAAAATGAAAGAAAAATTTTGTTAAATAGATGACGTCATCTATGATGTCATGCGCTTATTTGGCATGCCACATGGGCTGTTATGTTGACTTGCAGTTTTATTAACGATCAACTCACGTTGACTGTTAAAACTGGATTGATTTATGAAAAAATCGTAACGTTAAGGGTGTCAATCAAAAAATAAAAAGGTTAGGGGCATATATCCAAATGCCCCCAAAGGTTGAGGGTTTTTTTTGCAATTATGCCTATCGAGATTACCCTTATCTCTGAAAAAGAAAGATGCTACTTGGGTAATCATCAACTGTTGTGTTTAAGTCTACATATTTATTCATAGTATGAATGGATTTCTCACTTAATGGATTGTCTGAATTATCTGTTTCTAAGATTGTCAGATTTCATGGTATGCCAGTTTCCATTATTTCTGATTGAGATTCACAATTCATATCCCTATTCTCGAATAAGTTACAAGAAGCTCTGGGTATGTGATTACATTTTAGTACCACATTTCATCCTCAGATGGATGGTCAATCTGAATGTGTGATTTAGATTTTGAAGATATGTTTCGATACTGTATTTTAGAAGTTAAAGGCAATTGGAAAAGAAATAATTGTCGTTAGTCGAATTCACATATAATAACAGTTTCCAGTCAAGTATTAAATGGTACCATATGAAACTCTATATGATCACGAATATAAAACTCCATCATATTGAACTGAGCTTAGTGAGAAAAAGAATACATGGAGTTGATCTGATCTGTGAAATCGAAAAAAAAGTGAAAGTGATCCGAGATAGTTTAAATGCAACTTCTGATCCTCAGAGAATCTTATGCGGATCTTAAATGAAAAGAAATAGAGTTCTAAGTTAGCGACAAAATGTTCTTGAAAATTTCGTCATGGAAGAAAGTTCTCCGGTTTGGCCGTAAAGACAAATTAAGTCTGCAGTTTATCAGGCCATATGAGATCATTGAAAAGAATCGGACTTGTTACGTAAGATTGGCATTATTGTCAGAGCTTGAAATGTTATTTATGTGTATATACTACGATGGTATCTATCAGATCTGTCACATGTTATTTCTCTTATAGATATTGGAATTCAGCTTGACATGACTCACAGTGAGGGACTGATTGTAATTCTGGTATGTGAAGTGAAAGAATTAAGAAATAAGAAGGTAGCTTTAGTAAAAATTTTCTGGTAATGATATGATATAGAAGAAGAAATATCTGAACCCCACTACTGGTAAGATTTTCGAGGATGAAAATTTTTAAGGGGGAGAGTTGTAATAGCCCATTTTCAGTAAAATCAAAACAGTGGTTTTGGGACCACAAATCCTATTCCGGAAAGAAAATTTATTTTAATATTATTTTATAATATATAGTATGATAATAATGTCATATGAAAATTTCATAAATAAATTTTACTGGTTATATGTTTAATTTGATAAAGGACCAAATTGCACAAAGTGTAAAAGTTGAGTTCTAATAGCTAAAGGGATTAAATTGTAACAACCCGTTTTTCAGTGAAATCGGAACAGTGGTTTCAGGACCACAAATCCGATCCGAAAATAAAGTTTATTTTTATTTTATAATATGGTTCGTATTTTGATAGACATGTCGTGTGAAAATTTTGATACGAAAATTTTATCGATTAAGTGTTTAATTACGAGAAGGACTAAATCGTATAAAATGCTAAAGTTGAATTCTAGTAGCTATAAGGATTAAATAGCTACAAAATTCAAAACTAGAGGTTCTTATATGGTAATTGGACCATTAAAGAAAAGTATGTAGATTTTTGGTGACTCATCTATGGAAAAATTAGAAAAGAGTATGGACTAAATTGGAAATTAAAATAATTTAATTAATTAAAAGATGAATAGAAAGAAATATCATCTTATTTTGTCATCTTCAACCCCAAAATTATATGGAAACCCTAGAAGAGAGAGAAGAAACTTTCAACGCTTAATTGGATCCGGACAACACAAATTCGAGGTTAGACCGAAGAAAAGAAAAGGTTTCAGATTAGTAGATTTTATACACAAACAAGTGTCGAGGTAAGTTTGTGTAACTTAATCGAGCATGTAATTATGTTAATTGAATGATGTGTTTGTATGTAATGTGACTTATATTGAGATGTATTACTTGAATGCTATAATGGAAAATTTTAATACATGCTTGAAATGGTGAAAAAGGGTTAAGTCCCGATTGAATATTGAATTTAGATGAATATATGTGCTTTCTCGAAATGGATGAGGTCCTGCATTTGTTACGGGTGAGATTTAGCTCGGACGAGTAATCCTATTGACCTCAATATAGAAAGGATTTAGCCCGGACGGGTAATCCTAATACAATACCTCTCGAGTATACGTTATGATTAGGGTTTAGCCTGGACTGGTGATCCTAATTGAGCCCTTTTGAGCATAGTTATATAAAGGATTTAGCTTGGACTGATAATCCTGTTATACAATATGTGGCTCGAGAGTGTGTTCCTTGATTTAGTGCCCTAATGGGTACCCTTGAATTAGAATTGACGGATTATTTAATCGCACGCCTCGAGTGTACTACTTGAGCATCCATTAAAAATTCCAATGATTCAACGGACACAACTCTTGACATGGTATGAGAATTATGAGATGAAATGATAATGACTTAAAAGAATATTGCATGATGAGCTCATCTATGTTTACTTGATTGATATGAAGATTTTGGTGACTAACATGTTTGATTGAATGCATGTATTTAGGCAACTTTGCTAATGGATGGAAAAATATGATATTGTATGCTTAGATTTAATAAACAGGATTGGTAAGTTTAGTTTCTGTTATACGAACTTACTAACCATGTAATGCTTACTCCATTTTATTTTCCCTGTTTTATAGTGCTCGAAAGCTTACGAAGGTTGGAGATCATTGGAGCATCGTCACACTATCAACTAGTTATTTTGGGGTATACATATAGTAGAATCATTTTGGTATAATGGCATGTATAGGACAACTTGACCATTAGTGGCTTGAAAATGATGTTTGTAATCTAGCCATTGGAATGACTAGTAATAGTTGTTTTGATATACTTGTACTGTCATGCTATGGTAGCTAAATATATGTTAAGTGGTTATTCAAATTATGCCTAACATATGAAATATACCAAGGTAAGATTATAAATATATATATGCATGTAATGATATGCCTTGTTGAATGATGGAATTTGATTAATTTGAATGCTTGAATTGGTTGGTATTTGGATGTGTGTTTTAGTGTAGGGAAATGGTAAATTTGGGTGACAAATGAGGCTAGGAAATGGCTTTATTTTGTCCACACAGGCAGACACACGGGCGTGTGTCTAGACCGTGTGTGACATACGGCCTGGTAACATGGGTGTGTAGTTAGGCCGTGTGTCCCCTGCAAATTAATTTTGAGAAACAGAATGCTCAGAATTGAGCACATGGGCAGAGACACGGGCGTGTGTTTCAGCCGTGTGTGCTGCACAGCCTAGAACACGAGCGTGTGTCTTGGCCATGTGAAACCTGCACCTAATTTTGAATTAAATTAATTAACCACACAACCTAGCATATGTGCAAGTGGCACGGTCGTGTGTACAAGTCAGAGAGTTACACGGGGTCGAACACGGCCTGTAGCACGGGCATGTCCAAGGGTCACATGGGCGTGCCCCTTGGACTACACGGGAGTGTGAGCCCTGCACCTTGGAAAATTTTTTTAATTTCGCGAAAAATTCTTAGAGCACCCGATTAAGTCCTGACTCGATTCTAATGCTCGTACTGGGCCTCGACGGTCCAATTAAAGTACGTTTTGTATGAGCTCGGTTAATGAATAGTAATTTACAAAGATTATTGTAAAATGTTCTAAAAGTTCTGGTAATACTCCGAAAACATGTTCCGATGACGGATACGGGTTAGGGGTGTTACATAAATAGCTGTGGAATTCAAAATTTGAGGTCTTTAAATGGTAAATAGACCATTAAAAACGCTTAGTTGTTAAGGATGATGATTCATCCATGGAAAATAAAATAAAGAGAAGGATGAAATTGGAAACTGAAATAATAAAAGATGATAAATGATAAAAAAATGATAATATCATCAATTTTATCATCTTCTTCCCCAAAAATACATGGAAACCCTAAGAAAGAGAAAGAAAGCTTTCTTGGCTTAATTGGGTAAGTAATTTTGTCTCATTTTTAGTAACTTTTATATTTCCGAGATTGGAATAGCTTAATCTATCTATTTTGGGGATTAATTTGTAAATACATCAAAGTATAGAAATTTTACCATGGATGTAAATGCTGAAATTTTGAAATTTATGGTAGAAAATGAAAGGTTTTTGTTGATAGATAAACAACTTTTGTAAAGTGAATTATGATGAAATTATGATTTTAAGACTAAATTATAAAGTTGTAAAATTTAAGGAAAAATTTTGAATTTTATGAAATATATGAGCTGTAAATTTTATATGTGAAATTCAGCTAGGCTTGGAATAAGGATTAAATTGCATGAATTTGATTTTCCGAGCATAGAGACAAAATCTTCATTAATTAAAAGTTTAGGGGCAAAATGGTAATTTTGTCTAAGATGTAAATTGGACTAAATTGAGTATGAATTGTATTAAATTGATGTTAAATTTACTCGTATAGATCCGGATGGACCAAATTTAGAGTTAGAGCTAGGAAAAGAAAGTTTCGAATTAGTAAATTTTACATACACGAACATTTATTGAGGTAAGTTCGTGTAACTAAATTGTGTTTATTTTTATGCTTGAATTGAGTGTGGTATGTGTTTATATGAATTATATAAATGTTATAAATGTATGAAATAATCGCATGCCCATTAATGTTCTGAAAATGATAATTTCCATTTGAATAATGAAATTCGATGGATACATGATTTCCCGTATTGAATGTGGTCCTGCATATGTTGCAGACAGAATATAGCTCAGATGAGCAATCTTGTTATAAGCCCTCTCGAGCATCCTGTTATATAGTTCCTGCGAACATTTTGATCGGCAGTGGTTCTGCATGTGTTGCGCACTACCGCAGCTCTTTATGAGCGTCCTGTTACATGATTCGATCGGTTGTGATCCAGCATTTATAGCGGACACAAACGAAGCTCTTCGTGAGCGTCCTGATATAGGCTCTTATAAGCTTCCTGACATGGCTCGCTTGAACTTCCTGTTATGCTATCCGGAGCTCATGTTACATGGCTCTTTGTAAGCTTCCTGATAGGCTCTTCGTGAGTTTTCTAATTAAAAGTTCTTTGTGAACTTCCTGTTATAGACTCTTACGAGTTTCCTGGTATAGCACAGATAAGCTTCCAACTACATGGCTCACATGAGCATCCTGATATATGGCTCGAGAGTGTGCTTCCTAATTATGTGCCCTTATGGGTATCCCTGAATATGAATTGACGGTTTCTGATTTGTACACTTCGAGTGTACTACATGTATATCCATCGATATTTCAGATAAATTCAACAGGCAAAATCCTGACATGAGAAAATATGAACATGAAATGAATTATTACATTTATATGCCTGAAATACATGAAAATGATGATACATGATATATGGAAGTATGATATGGAGATATATGAACATAGAACTTGTTTGATGAATATATTCATCTAAAATTATAGATTTGTACACTTCGAGTGTATTTTCCCAGGTTTTTATTGATATTTTAATTGATTTAATGAGCAAAATCTTGACATGAAATAATCTGAACTTGAGACAAAATATTATGAAAATGTACTTGAAATACATGGGTATGAATTATATATATTATTTGAATTCATGATGTGGAAAGTATATGTATATGGGAATCTGGTTGTTATTGAGCCCATACATGTTTCTTGATGTTTATATGAGATTGTATGACTTAGAAACGAACTATTACCCGTATTTACATGAAGTATATGGAAATAACATTACCTGATATAATGATGCATGAATTGATTGTTACATGAATGTGGATCATGCTTAATGACTTTGTTCATCCATGATTAAGACTATTATATGTGATTACTTGGCTAACATGATGAGGATATGTGTTTAGGGCTTGTGATAAAATTGGTTGATAGTGTCTTACATGTTTATTTTGAACATAAATATATGGTAAGTTATTTACCATGTTATACGAACTTTGTAACACCCTGAAAATTTTTACAGTAAGATATTACTCTTAATATAGTAAAATAAGGAAATAAAGTGACAAGAAAAGGAAAATTGAGTTATGTCAATGGGAAGTATATTATGACATACGGATTCAAGAAAGGACTAAATTGTAAAAGTGAGAAAAGTTTTGTGGCCCAAGAGTAAATACTTAAAATTTAAGGGATTAAAGTGTAAATATGAAAAAGTTGAAGGACTAATAGTGCAAATATTTTAAGAGTGGAAGGATCTAGAAACCAAGGAAAAATTGATGAATTAAGACCAAATTGAATAGGTGAAGAATTATGAGGGACTAAATTGTAATTTTACCAAAATTAAGTGATGAATCAAGAATGGAATTTTAAAAGATCACAAAGGGCAAAATGGTCAATTGGAAGAGAGAGAAATCTAGAAAGTAATGATGATGTTGGAGATGTTTTAGATTAATTAATTAAATAAATATTAGTTATTAATATTTTAATTTGATTTTTTTATATGATATTTTATTATTTTATTATTATTTTATTAGTATATATAAAGAAAGAAAGATGAGGAAATTCTCATCCATTTTCCATGCATTCACGTTAGGAAGAAGAGAAGAGAAGAAAGAAACTTTTCATTCTTTACAATTTAGTCCTTCTACCAAAAATTCACCATTTTCACCTAGAAATCAAAAGAATTTCCATAGCTACCAAGAGAGAAAAATGTTAAGGAGACTATGGGGAGTTAGAATATCAAATTGGATTCAAGGAATAGAAGCTGGAGGAGAGAGAAAATCAAATTAAAGATTGGAATCAATAGAACAAGGTAAGTACATCAAGATTTTAATATATTTTTAAGTTTGTTATTATTGAGAAAACATGAAAATAATGTTATAGTAGAGTTTTCTTATATAAGGTTCTATGATCTTGATGAGTTAGTGAAGGGAAATAGGAGAAAGTGATGGGAAATATTGTAGAGAAAGGGAATAAGGGAGTTATAAATATGGTAAATAATATCTTGCACTAAAACAGTTTTGGACAGCAGCAGTAGACTAACTTTGAAAAAATCACCAAAAATTGTGGAATTTGAATTAGAGGTTGAATAAAACATGAAATTAAATATTATTGAGTCTAGTTTCTTTTAGAAACAATGGTGTAAGCAATGGAACTGTAAATCATGAAATATGATAAATTTTGTGAGACAAGGTCAGAATGATTTTGGGTTCCCCTGTTCTAACTTTGGAAAATCATAAAAAATTGGAGAAAAATAATTAGGGGCTTAAATTTATATTTTTAGAATCCTAAATGACTCTATTTTCAATAGAAAGAAACGGGAACATCATTTGAATCTTGTACGAGAAGATAATTAATTTTAGTAAAGAAGGGTCAGAACTGTCAAACAGCAGAATAGAAGTTATCTTAAAAAATAAACTGTACTTATTGGCTAAGCCAAAAAATTCTGAAAATTTTATGGTAAGAATCAGGAAAAATTAATGGATCTTAATTTGGAATTCTTTAGCTCAAGATATAAATAAGTTAGTGACTATGACTCAAATGGACAGCTTTGAATATACATATAAGTAAATAGTAAAATTATAGATAATATTACTTATAAGCATATTATATAAATTAAGGATGTGGAATGGAGAGGAGGAAGAGGAAAATATGTATGAATATTCAGCTAGCATAGCTAATTTGCATGTTTTAGGCTCAGGGACTAAATTGAGTAAAAGTAAAACTTTATGGGTAATTTCGTAAAAATGTTAGAAATGACCAATTTGCATGAAGTGGATTATTTTATTATTTAAAATTGCAAAATTGAATAAAATTATTAATTTAGTTCAAGATCGGGGAAAAACATGTTTTAAGGATTAAATTGAAAAGTGTTCAAATTATAAAAAAATTCTGATATTTTATAGAATTCATGGGTTGTTATCAATTTGTATGAGAATAACGGCTGGAAATAAAGATTAAATTGCAAGAATTTTATTTTTAAATGCATGAAATATCGATATAATGAATTACCTGATTTTATGTTTATGAAGAAATGGCAAGAGAATGATATTTATCATGATATGTCAATATCTGATTATCTTTGATACGTTGATACAAGGAAATTAAGTATATTGAGACGAGTAAAAAATTCAAGTAAAACATGTCGAGAAAAATAAGTATGTTTAAAGGACAATATGATTGATTTTAATTGGTTCCAAATATGAACGTTAGATGAAATAAAATATCTAATAAATAAATCGGTAACTTTGGTAATGCTCCGTAACTCTATTCCGGTGATGGATTCGGGTTAGGGGCGTTACAAACTTACTAAGCATTTCATGCTTACTCTGTTTTATTTTCCCTTGTTCTATAGTAATTCGGAAGCTCATTGGATTGAAAGCATCGGTGGAGATCACTCACACTATCCATCAGCCCATCTTGGTATATATAGTAAATTAATTACGGTTATAATGGCATGTATAGGTTAATTAGCCAATGTTGACATGTAAATGTTTGGGTTATAACTAGCCATTGAAATGACTTGTGATTTGTAATAGCCCGATTTTAGCTAAATAGGAACAGTGGTTTCGGAACCACAAATTCGAGATCGTAAAATTACTTTAATATTATTTTATATGTTTACAGCATGTGAATATGAATGAGTGAAAGTTTCGTGAAATACTTTTAGTGTTTGAGTGCTTAATTTGACAAAAGGACTAAATCGTGTAAAATACAAAAGTGTTATTCTATTAGCTAAAGGTGTCTAATAGCTATAGAACTTTAATGTTAAGGTCCTTATGTTGTAAATGGACCATTAAAAGTGTGAGTGGAAAAAGATGGCCATCCATCATGTGTTTATTAGTGTTTATACCAAGGGTATTTTAGTAAACTAGTAATTAAGTTATAATTTAACAAAATCAAACCAAATTCATTTTCATTCATCTTTGTTAAGAACCAAAATTTTAAAATGAAAAAGGAGCTAATCTAGGGTTTTCATTCGGCTAGAAAAATTCAAGCATTAAGGTACGATTTTAGCTCAGTTTTTGATGATTTCTATGTTTTTGTGATCCTTACTTTAAGTATTAGCTAGCCCATGCTTCAATTTTTGAAAGTGTTGATGATTTTCAAAGTTGCCATTGATGAATTCATGTGTTCTTGAATGTTTGATGATGAATAATGAGTATTTGTTGGTAGATTATCATGTTTTGTAAAGTGATTTTTAGTTAAATTGCATAAAAGGTACTAATTTGTGAAAAGATGAAAATGTGTGGTTAAATTGTGAAATATTGATAAATATGGGTTGTTATGGAGCCTATAGAAATTCTGCTAGCATGTATTTGAAAGAAATTGTGTAATTTTGTGTATTTGTGAAATAAGGACTAAATTGTAAGAAATGTGAAAGTTTAGGGCCAATTGGCTTAAATATGTGTTTTTGGATGAAATTGAATGTGTTGGTGAATAAAAGAGTTAATTTTGAATGTGTTTAGATCAAGAACAAAAGAAATCGGATTTAGATCGGGGGAAATCAAAAGTTATCGAAAGTCAACCCCGTCAATTTATTCCGACTACGAGGTAAGTTCATATGCAAATAAATGTCTTTAAATTGAATTATATATGTTTTATTATCATTGAATTGCTGTGAATGTTGAACGAGCAAATACGAGCATGAATCGACGAAGTTACGACATCTAAAAGTCTCGTATGAACCTTAGGAATAGTATAGGATATGAATGCCATGACATTAGGTTATTAAGATGTGATTACATGTCAGACCATGCCTGGGACATTGGCATCATTAATCGATTTCGTGTAAGACCCTGTCCTAGATAGTGGCATTGATATGTAATAACATGTAAGACCATATCTGGGATATGGCATTGTACGAGCTTATGTGATTTCCGAGTATCCTTAACAATTCTGAGTGGTTCAACAGGCAAAGACAATTCAAGAAAGAATGTGTTAATAAGTTAAATTACTCAGGTACGTATAAGATTCATACGAGTATTGGAAAGTGAAATAATTGATGAGTTTACATGAGAAAACGAATATGTATTCATTAAGAAAGGTTTGTGTATCTATATGTGTTTATTTGTACTTGGCTTATTGATAAAAATGTTGTGATTTATATGATAGCTTTATTTGTATATGGCTTACTAAGCTTTTAAAGCTTACTTTGTGTGTTCTTTCCATGTTTTATAGATTATCGAAGCTAGCTCAGACTCGGGGATCGTCGAGAAACATCATCACACTATCGATCATCTCATTGGAATTTATGAAGCTTTGTATATATGGTATATGGCATGTATAGGTTAGTGTCATCTTGGTATGTTATGAGTTATGATATTAGCCATGAGATTTGGCTTGTAAATGTTGGTATGTATGGTCATTTAAGTTGGCTTGAATTATATGTTGAATAAATGTATATGTGATGTTTATAATGTCCTAAGTGTTGGCTTGTTTGGAATGGTTGTATGGATGTTCTTTTGGTTAGTTATTAGTTAATACATTAATGCTTGAGAAATGGTATGATTTATAGATGATGAATTGGTATGTTGAGGAACATGTTTTGGTTCATAGAAAGATGATTAAATGCGTTTAGAGGATAAGCAAATTCGGTCATTTTGGCATATTGGTAGGTATGTCTTGGTTGTGGAATTGAGTAGTTGAAATGGTTGAGAGTAGATAGCATGAAATGTGTACGGAATAGCATGTTTTGGATTTTTATATATGTGTTGAAATGGTACTATTTTGGTTTCTGAGTGTGCTTGTGGAAAGGGTGGCAAATTGGCTTTGCAAATGACCTATTTTTGTCTACACGAGTAGAGACACAGGCGTGTGTCTCAGCCGTATGGGACACACGGTCATGTTACACGGCCGTGTGTCCCCTGGGGTACCCTTTTGAATTAAGGTAGAATACCCTACAGTTTTGACACGGCCTAGACACACATGCGTATCTATTGGCCGTGTGTGACACATGGGCTGGCACATGGGCGTGTGTCGGCCGTGTGACCCAAGTCAGTAACCCCCTTAGATTTCACAAGGCCTAGCACAAGGGCGTGTCCTCGGCCGTGTGGTATAAGTCAGTATGTATGCCTTATTTTCACACGGCCTGTGACACGAGCGTGTCTGGTGATCGTGTGAGGTACACGGCCTGTTCACACGGGCGTGTGATCCTTATATGTTTGAAAATTTTCTAAGTTTCCTAAAGTTTGTAAATGTTATCAGTTTAGTCTGGGACCCCTTTTAAGCATGTTTTAAGGTCTCGTAGGACCTTAGAAGGGGCAATATGATTTATATGAATGGATTTTGATATTGAATGCATATATGTATATAAATGTTGTGTATTGATCGATAATGCCTCGTAACCCTATTTTCACGGTGAATACGAGTTAGGAATGTTACATTTAATTCGTATCAGAGCTACGGTTTAGTTGATTCTAGGACTAACGTAGCGTGTGAGAGTCTAGCTATACATGCCATATATATAAATTGCGATAGTGTGATGATTCCTGACAGTTAAAATGTGTTTTCATATAGTAAATAGATCATGATCGAGCCGTAGCTGACGATGTTAATAGTAATGCACCCGCTCCTACTCAAGGGGCAGTGCAATCTGATTCTAGACTTGTTACTAGTAGTCATGAGGGAGAGGTTAAACAAGCTTTTTTCCAAATGATGAATGAGTGGTTCACAGAAATCGTTCAAATGAATCTGGCTGCTCAAAACCTCCACCCCCACATGTTCCTCCACAAGTTCTAGTTGTGCCATAAGTGATAGATCCGATCCGATTGAGTAAGCCACCAGTTGATAAGATTTAGAAACACGCGGTTGAGGAGTTTCGGGCTACAGTTGATGATGACGCTAAGCGAGCTGAGTTCTGGCTTAAGAACACTATCCAAATATTCGATGAATTATCTTGTACTCCTGATGAATGTATCAAATGTGTGGTATATTTTCTAAGAGACAATGCGTACCATTGGTGGAAAATGTTGATATTAGTAATTCTGAGGGAATGTGTCACCTGAGAGTTCTTTCAATCCGAGTTTTGAAAGAAATATATAAGCCAACGATTTCTCGATCAGAAACATAAAGAGTTTCTAGAATTAAAATAAGGACGAATGATTGTCGCTGAATATGAAAGAGAGTCCGTACGTTTAAGTAAATATGCTTGGGATTATGTCTCCACTGAAGAGATCATGTGTAAAAGATTTGTTGACGGGTTGAATGAAGATATAAAACTTCTGGTTGGGATTTTGGACATTAAAGAATTTGTTGTGTTAGTTGAAAGGACTTGTAAAGCCCAGGATCTCAGCAAAGAAAAGAGAAAAGTTAATTTTGAAGCAAAAGATTCGAGAAAGAATCAACAAGTAAATCTTATCAGTCTGCATCGAAGAAATTTTGAGACTCATTTAATCGTTCTACTGCATCGGTGGGATATTCAAATAGAGATCGAGTAAGACAACAGTCGAGCTTCAAAGCTCCAGCTACTTCGATAGCTAGTGTTGGAAGTGTGTGACCTAACCGACTTGAATGTAAACATTGTAGTAAAAGGTATCCCAGTGATTGTAGATTGAATGATCGGGCCTATTTTAAATGTGGATCATTGGATCATTTTATCCATGATTGTCTGGAGTTGGATGAACAAAATACAGTACAGAATGTGAGGCCGAATAACACTTTAACTAGAGGTAGACCACCTAGAAACACAGGAAATGTGAGTGGTAGGAAGAGAACAACTAAAGACCCTGCTGTGAGATCAGAGGCGAGAGCACCTGCTCAAGCTTATGCTATTCGTGCATGGGAGGAAGCATCCTCGCCAGATGTTATAACCAATACTTTTACTCTCAATGATACTAAAGTTATTGCATTGGTAGATCCAGGATCAACCCATTCATATATATGTGTAAATTTAGTGTCCGGTAAAACTTTGCCTGTAGAGCCTACTGAATTTGTATTTAAAGTATCGAACCCTTTAGAGAAGTGTGTGTTGGTTGATAAAGTGTGCAAAAACTATCCATTGATGATTCGGGATATTTGTTTTCTGGCTGATTTGATGTTGTTACCATTTGACGAATTTGATATAATTCTGGGTATGGATTAGTTAACGCTGCATGATGCTGTTGTGAATTGCAAACATAAGATGATTGATTTGAGATGTTAGAATAATGAGATTATCTTAATTGAGCTAGATGATCTGAATGGCTTCCAGCAGTGATATCATCGATGTTAGCTCAGAAATATGTGAGAAAGGGTTGCGAAGCTTACTTAGCTTATGTACTTGATACGAAACTGACTGAAAAGAAGATTGAATCAATGCCAGTTGTATGTGAATACTCAGATGTGTTTCCTGAAGAGTTACCAGGTTTACCATCGATCCAAGAGGTTGAGTTTGGCATTGAATTAATGCCGGGTACAACGCTGATATTAATAGCTCCGCATAGAATGGCTCCGACAGAGTTAAAAGAATTGAAATCTCAGTTGCAAGAGTTGACCGACAAAGGGTTTACAAAACTGAGTTTCTCTCCTTGTGGTGCTCCTATATTGTTTGTGAAAAAGAAAGATAGCACGATGAGAATGTGTATAGACTACCGACAGCTTAACAAAGTAACGATCAAGAACAAATATCCTTTACAGCGGATTGATGATTTGTTTGATCAATTGAAAGGTGCTATAGTGTTTTCAAAGATAGATTTGAGATCGGGTTATTATCAATTGCGAGTTAAAGACTCCGATGTGCCAAAGACTGCTTTTAAAACGAGGTACGGGCATTATGAATTCCTTGTTATGCCTTTCGGACTAACGAATGCACCTGCAGTCTTTAAGGATTTAATGAATAGGATTTTCAGACCGTACCTAGATCGATTTTTCGTTGTATTCATTGATGACAATTTGATTTATTCACGTGATGAAACTGAGCATGTCGAGCATTTGAGAATTGTATTACAAACCCTGCGTGATAAGTAATTATATGCAAAGTTTAATAAATGTGAATTTTGGTTGCGTGAGGTTAGTTTTCTGGGGCATATTGTGTCAACACCGGGTATTCGAGTCGACCCGAGCAAGATTTCTGCAATAATGGATTGGAAGCCTCCGAGAAATGTATCTGAAGTTCGTAGTTTTCTAGGACTAGCTATCTATTATAGACGATTTGTAAAAGGTTTTTCGATGATTACGACTCCATTGATAAGATTGCTTCAGAAAGATAAAAAGTTTGAATGGTCCAAGAAATGTCAGAAAAGTTTTGATCAGCTGAAAGTTCTTTTGAGTGAAGCTCTAGTGTTAGTACAGCCAGGATCGGATAAAGAATTTGTGATCTATAATGATGCATCATTGAATGGTTTGGGTTGTGTGTTGATGCAAGAAAGAAAAGTCATAGCTTATGCCTCGAGACAGTTGAAGCCGCATGAAAAGAATTATTCGACGCACGATTTAGAGTTAGCAGCTATTGTGTTTGCGTTGAAGATTTGGCGTCATTATCTCTTGGGTGAAAAATGCCATGTTTATTCATATCACAAGAGTTTAAAATATCTGATGACTCAGAAAGATTTGAATTTGCGACAACAGAGATGGTTAGAATTGCTAAAAGATTACGAGTTAGTGATTGACTATTATCCGAGAAAAGCAAATGTTATTGCTGATGCATTAAGTCGAAAAACTTTATTCGCTCTACATGCAATGAATACTCAGTTGGCTCTATATGATGATGGCTCGATTGTAACTGAGTTGAAAGCGAGACCGTTGTTTTTACAGTAGATTTGCGAAGCTCAGAAAGTTGATAATGAAATGTTAGCAAAACGAGCTCAGTGTGATTCGAACCCTGATTTAGAGTTTCAAGTTTATTCAGATAACTGTTTAAGATTCAGAGGTTGAATATGTGTTCCAAGAAATTCAGAATTGATTCGGATAATTTTGAACGAAGCGCATAGTAGTCGTTTATCTGTTCATTCGGGAATCACAAAAATGTATAATGACTTGAAATAGCTCTATTGGTGGCATGGAATGAAACATGTTATTTTAGAGTTTGGTTCTAAATGTTTGATTTGTTAGTAAGTTAAAGCTGAACATTAGATACCGTCTGGTTTCTTGCACCTATTATGATTCCTGAGTGGAAATGGGATAGAGTAACTATGGATTTTGTTTCAGGTTTACCCCTATCTCCAAGTAAGAAAGACGCAATCTAGGTTGTAGTTGACAGATTGACAAAGTCAGCTCATTTCATTCCAGTACGAACAGATTATTCACTTGAAAAATTAGCTAAATTGTATATCTTCGAGGTTGTAAAATTACACGAAGTACCTATTTCTATTATTTCGAATAGAGATCTGAGGTTCACATCGCGATTTTGGAAGAAATTGCAAGATGCATTGGGTACAAAGCTACATTTTAGTATGCATTTCACCCACAGACGGATGGTCAATCCAAATGGTTTATACAAATACTCGAGGATATTTTGAGATATTGCATTCTTGAGTTCAAAGGTACATGGGAACGATACTTGCCATTGATTGAATTTACGTATAATAATAGCTTTCAATCGAGTATCAAAATGGCACCGTACCAAGCTCTATACGGTCATAAATGTAGAACACCATTGTACTGGACTGAGCTAAGCAAGAATAAGATTCACGGGGTGGATCTAATTAGAGAGACAGAAGAAAAAGTAAAAGTGATTCGTGATAGTCTGAAAGCAGCTTCGGATCGTTAGAAATCTTACGCAGACTTGAAACGGAAAGATATTGAGTTCCGAATCGAGGATAAAGTATTTTTAAAAGTATCTCCGTGGAAGAAAATACTTCGATTCGGTCGTAAAGGTAAATTGAGTCCGAGATTCATCGGGCCATATGAGATTATCGAGCGAGTTGGACCAGTGGCTTATCGACTATCATTCTCGTCTGAGCTAGAAAAGATTCATAATGTGTTTCATATATCAATGCTTCGATAATATCGATCTGATCTTTCGAATATTATTTCCCTGACCGAAGTTAAAATTCAGTCAGATTTATCATATAGTGAAGAACCGATCTGAATTCTAGTTCGTGAGATTAAAAAGCTGAGAAATAAAAGAATAGCATTAGTAAAAGTATTATGGCATCGACACGGGGTTGAAGAAGCTACGTGGGAACTCGAGGATGCTATGAGAAAGCAATATCCAAACCTATTCACTGGTAAGATTTTCGGGGACGAAATTCCCTAAAGGGAGAGAGTTGTAACAACCCGGTTTTAGCTAAATCAGAATAGTGGTTCCAGAACCACAAATCCAAGGTCATAAAATTATTTTATTATTATTTTATGTGTTTACAGCATGTGAATATTAATGAGTGAAAGTTTCGTGAAATAATTTTAGTGTTTGAGTGATTAATTTGACAAAAGGACTAAATCGTATAAAATGCAAAAGTGTTATTCTATTAACTAAAGGTGTCTAATAGCTATATAACTTTAATGTTAAGGTCCTTATGTTGTAAATGGGCCATTAAAAGGGTGAGTGGACAAAGATGGTCATCCATCATGTGTTTATTAATGTTTATAACCAAGGGTATTTTAGTAAACTAGTAATTAAGTTATAATTTAACTAAACCAAACCAAATCCATTTTCATTCATCTTTGTTAACAACCAAAAATTTAAAATGAAAAAGGAGCTAAGCTAGGGTTTTCATTCAGCTAGACAAATCTAAGCATTAAGGTACAGTTTAGATCAGTTTTTAATGATTTCTATGTTTTTGTGATCCTTGCTTTGAGTATTAGCTAGCCCATGCTTCAATTTTTGAAAGTGTTGATGATTTTGAAAGTTTCCATTGATGAATTCATGTGTTCTTGAATGTTTGATGATGAATAATGAGTATTTGTTGGTAGATTATCATGTTTTGTAAAGTGATTTTTAGTGAAATTGCATACAAGTTACTAATTTGTGAAAAGATGAAAATGTGTAGTTAAATGTATGAAATATTGATAAATATGAGCTGTTATAGAGCCTATAAAACTTCGGCTAGCATGTATTTGAAAGAAATTGTGTAATTTTGTATATTTGTGAAATAAGGACTAAATTGTAAGAAATGTGAAAGTTTAGGGCCAATTGGCTTAAATATGTGTTTGTGGATGAAATTGAATGTGTTGATTAATAAATGAGTTACTTTTGAATGTGCTTAGATCAAGAACAAAAGAAATTGGATTTAGATCGGGGGAAATCAAAAGTTATAGAATAGTCGACCCCGTTCGTTTATTCCGACTACGAGGTAAGTTCATATGCAAATAAATATCTTTGAATTGAATTATATATGTTTTATTATCACTGAATTTCTATGAATTTCGAACGAGCAAATACGAGCATGAATCGATGAAGTTACGACATCCGAAAGTCCCAAACGAACCTTAGGAATAGTATAGGATACGAATGTCATCACATTAGGTTATCGAGATGTGATTACATGTAAGACCATGTCTAGGAAATTGGCATTGTATTGAGATTATGTGTAAGACCATGTTTGGGACATTGACATCGTTAATTAATTTCGTGTAAGACCTTGTCCAGGACAGTGGCATCGATATGTAATAACATGTAAGACCATATCTGGGATATGGCATTGTACGAGCTTATGTGATTTCCGAGTATCCTTAACAATTTTGGGTGGTTCAATGGGCAAAGACAATTCAAGAAAGAATGTGTTAATGAGTTAAATGACTCAGGTACCTACGAAATTCATACGAGTATTCGAAAGTGAAATAATTGATGAGTTTACATGAGAAAATGAATATGTATTCATTGAGAAAGGTTTGTGTATCTATATGTGTTTACTTGTACTTGGTTTATTGATAGAAATGTTGTGATTTATATGATAACTTTATTTGTATATGGCTTACTAAGCTTTTAAAGCTTATTTTGTGTGTTCTTTTCATGTTTTATAGATTATCGAAGCTAGCTCAGACTCGAGGATCGTCGGGAAACGTCATCACACTATCGATCATCTCATTGGTATTTTTGAGGCTTTGTATATATGGTATATGGCATGTATAGGCTAGTGTCATCTTGGTATGTTATGAGTTATGATATTAGCCATGAGATTTGGCTTGTAAATGTTGGTATGTATGGCCATTTAAGGTGGCTTGAATTATATGTTGAATAAATGATATATGTGATGTTTATAATGTCCTAAGTGTTGGCTTGTTTGGAATGGTTGTATGGATTCTCTTTTGGTTAGTTATTAGTTAATACATTAATGCTTGAGAAATGGTATGATTTATAGATGATGAATTGGTATGTTGAGGAACATGTTTTAGTTGGTAGAAAGATGAGTAAATGCGTTTAGAAGATAAGCAAATTTGGTGATTTTGGCATATTGGTATGGTATGTCTTGGTTGTGGAATTGAGTAGTTGAAATGGTTAAGATGGAGATAGCATGAAATGTGCATGGAATAGCATGTTTTGGATGCTTATATATGTGTTGAAATGGTACTATTTTGGTTTCTAAGTGTGCTTGTGGAAAGGGTGGCAAATTGGCTTTACAAATAACCTATTTTTGTCTACACGGGTAGAGACACAGGCGTTTGTCTCAGCCGTGTGCGACACACGGTCATGTTACACGGCCGTGTGTCCCTTGGGGTGCCCTTTCGAATTAAGGCAATATACCCTACAGTTTTGACACGGCCTAGACACACGGGCATGTCTATTGGCCTTGTGTGTCACACGGGTCGGCATTTGGGCGTGTGGCCGGCCGTGTGACCCAAGTCAGTAACCCCCTTTAGATTTCACAAGGCCTGGCAGAAGGGCGTGTCCTCGGCTGTGTGGTACAAGTCAGTATGTATGTCCTGTTTTCACACAGCCTGTGACAGGGCGTGTGACCCTTAAATGTTTGAAAATTTTCTAAGTTTCCTAAAGTTTGTAAATGTTATCGGTTTAGTCCCAGACCTCTTTTAAGCATGTTTTAAGGTCTCGTAGGACCTTGGAAGGGATAATATGATTTATATGAATGGATTTTGATATTGAATGCATATATGTATGTGAAGGTTGTGTATTGATTGGTAATTCCTCGTAACCCTATTTTGACGACGGATACGGGTTAAGGGTGTTACATGATGAACATGTTTTGATATGTATAAATGAGGCTATAACATGTTTAGTGTATGCTTAAATGATTGATTGATAGAAATCATGTTGGCATATTGAAAATTAATTCTAACATATTTGATAAAATATGCATATAGGTGAATTCGATAAGTTAAGTAAGTTTGTATATTTAATTTCATGATGGCAAAGTGTCATTTGAGATGTTTAAGGGCACATTAGTTGTATGTGATAATATGTCATGCATGAGACTTGGTTTTGGCTTGAAAAATAGCCTATTTTTGTCCACACGGGCGTGTGTCTCAGCCGTGTGTGACACACGGCCTATCACATGGGCGTGTGATCTAGCCATGTGTCCTTTGCCTCTTTAAAATGTTAAAATAGTCTAAGAATTGATCATACGGCCTAGCACATGGGCGTGTGGATTGGCCGTGTGACCCCTGCACCCACACACGACCTTGCACACGGGCGAATGGATTGGCCGTGCGACCCAAGTCAGAGAGTTACACGACCTGAGACACGGGTGTGACCCTAGCCGTGTGAGTCACACGGCCTGACCATACAGACGTGTGACCCTTGCGTCTAGGAAAAATTTTGAGATTTTGCGAAAAATTTTCTAAGTACCCGATTTAATCTTGACTTGTTTTTAATGCATGTTTTGGACCTCAAGGGTTCAAATAATGGACTTTATGATTGATTTCAGACATGAATACTGTATGGTGTAGAATATCTGTTTATTTAATCTGTAAATTCTGGTAATGCTCTGTAACCCTATTTCAGCGATGGTTTCGGGTTGGGGGTGTTACAGATGCCCTACGTGGATTCAAGAATGCATCTCAGGCAAATTTTTAGCCAACCACAACATCTAGCACGTGAAAGTGTCATTAATCATTTTTGCAATGGTCGAGATGCACGAATCCGGTCAAGTGATGCGACAGATCTGGTGTACAAAACATATTCTGTCGCAAATTCAAGAGCTCGATGACCTACACAAGATCGACATGCGGGGGAGACTCGAGGAAGATTGGACAACATTCCACAAGAAGTATATCGAGTTTTGGCAAAGGTACGATTACTTTCCAACGCGTGAATCATTTCTCACACCGGAGTTAGCAACATTTTTGGATCACATGGATTGGTTCAGGCATCACGAGAAGCCATATCTAATGTCGACTTCAAAAAAGAGTAGGCAACATCGTCGTAGGAGGCCAAGATGAGGACCCATCAATCCTAGGTCGAGTGGAGATGTCGCAGAGGGATCGACATCTACTCCACATGCACACAAGGACTCGATTGTCGTGTAACCTCTCGGTCAATATGGTTCATTTATTCGTATCACTGCTTGACTACAAGTTGTATGTTGTATCGCTTGACTACGGCCATAAAAGCATCTTTGAAGTTAAACTCCATCCCAATAACAAGATCGAGCGTACGCATGTGGGGTAGGGTTCATACGCCTTGAAACCCAGGTCATCCCATCGAGTGATGTCCACCATCTTCCAGTTCAATAGGAATGGGATTCGATTTTGAAATTACTGCAATTTTAGCACCATTTGGTATGGCCTTCTCTACCATGTCATTATTTGTCATGCAATCACCTTCGACCTCTTCATTATCAACCCTATCTGCAAATCCAAGGCCGGATATGCCCTCGCCAGTTGAAGTTGTCAGGACTAGACCATCTATTCTTGTAAAGTTGATGTCAACCCCAAAATCACTTTTGTTTGGCCCACCCAGTAACTTGATGATGTACCCATGTGAGTATTACTAGTGTTGAACACCAACATGTCAAAGTTGAAATCAAACGTACTGACAGAATCTAGTTCGGATGTGTCATAGGCCCGACCAAATACACCTGATTGTCCCCCAAAATTGGCATCGAGGGGCAAAACCGATAAATGCCTCTCCATTGATGATGATTACTACAGGTCTTGGTATAAGCTCTGTAGCAATGATGTGAATCCACCGCACAATCGTGTGGTAAGACTTTCAGTTTCTTAATCCAATGTAGAATTTGGCGGACATGGTGCTATCAAGTTCAGGCCACATTCATCCTCTTCGACAAAGTTAGCATATAACTCTAGTACAATATTCCTACTAGAACAATGGGATTTGGTCACCTATTCTAGATCGTTGTCCCTCCTGATCTCAAAGATGACATATCTAACGGGGTCATATAACAAGAGATATCTACATTTGAAGCTCGAAATTCTTCTCTGGATCCCCACTTTGCGCCTAATCTTTATCTGAAGCCCTTTCAATGTTAGGCTACAGTTGAATGCCAAATCTTCAGATTGCGCTGATACAAAAATGAGGCCAATTTTGGTCTCACAAATTTGACCATTGTAATGGATAAAAACTCTAACTCATCTGCTCATCTTCGACAAAATCGTTTATCCCACATGTTTAAAACCGAAGAAATAGTAAAAAATATAGTTCTCATCATCCAAAACCATAAACCTACACGTAACTTAATGAATTAATTTTGCTTCGATAACAACGTAAGAATGAAATTCAAGCTTACACAATAATGCCAAGTATCCTTCAACAACCTGCTTCAAATTTTGGTATAGAAAACTAAATATTTGTATTACGCTCTTTCTATAGAGCTCTTACATAGACGAACATGAAATTTGTGGGGTGGAAATACTCCTCCATAGGTGCATTTTTCAAGAATCGTGAATTTTATCTCGGGTTGATGAAACCTCTAGAGAGAAAACACCCCTTACAGGAGGCATTTTCCATTGACATGTCAGACATGCAGTGAAAATGCTTCCTGCTATAAGCATTTTCTAGTTAGACATGTAGAGAGAAAATGCCCCCTACTGAAAGCTTTTTCACTATAATTTCAGTCAAAAACGCCTGTTGCAGGAGGTGTTTTGTCTCTAGGGGTTTCAACCCCCAACCATGCTTAACTGCTAGTGCATTTAAGACCCTCCAACTCGGGATTTTCGGAGTAAATTTAATACATTACAACCCAAGATTCCCGAGATTAAAAAATTTTCCCTTTTACCCTGCCCATTCCCTATATAAATGCACTAATGCTAAACCTACTCACCCACATCTCTAAATTGGTTTTTCTTACTCTTGAGTGTTGAAATTTTCAGGTTTAAAGATTTATTTCTCTCGCTTTAAGAGAGACATCATCTTAGTTTTAAGTTATGTTTGGGTTCAAGGTGATGTTGTGGAGTCGGGTGACCTACAAATTTCACTTGCTATGTGAGCATAGAGCCATCATTCGAGAAACCTAGATCGCATTACAACTCGAGGTTCAACTGGACGGTGATTATATCATCTCGGGTTCAAATGTAACTAAGGCTTCAAGTTTACAAAGTTTATGTTGCCAAAGGATAGAGCATAACTTTGGCCCTAGTTGATGGTGGTTATCCAAGCACGACAATGATTTTTTCCATCATCAAAGGATGATGCTATATACCACCAGAATAGAAGTGCGAGGGAGGAAAACGTAGTGGCATTTTAGTAAAATCAAGTAATTTGTGGACATGGATAAAACAAATTACTTGTTTATATTAAAAGGCCACTGCATTTTTCTTCCTCATAGTTCTATTTTAGTGGTTTATAGCATCCTCCCCTGATGATGAGAAACTTGTTGCTGTGCCCGCATAACCACTATCAAATGAGGCCCCATTTATGCTCCATCCATTGATAGCATAGCATTTGTAAAATTGAAGCCCTAGTTACATTTCAACCGAAGACCGTATACTCATATTCAACTGGGACCTTGAGTTGCAATGCGATCCAGCTTTTCGGGTGATGGATCCATGCTCCCATGCCAGATGAAATTCATAGGTAACCCATGTAACACCCCTAACCCGTAACCGTCGCCGGAATAGGTTAAGAGGCATTATCAGACTCGTAACTCAGATCAGAACAATTAAATATCAATTATCATCTCATTTCAATAAATACAAGTCATTCATATTCAATATGAACTTAAAGCGAGCATACAAAGTCTAAATCATGCTTTCAGGACCAAATCGATAACATATGAAAGTTTCAGAACTTAGAAAAATTTTCAACTTTTCAAAGGTCACACGCCCGTGTGCACAGGCCGTGTGCCTCACACGGCGTTAGACACGCCCGTGTGTCTGAGCCGTGGCGAAACAGGGCATACATACTGGCTTGTCCATACGACCACAAGACACGCCCGTGTGCCAGGCCGTGTGAAAATTAGGGAGGCTACTGACTTGGCCACACGGCCGACCACATGCCCGTGTGCCACACACGACCAATAGACATGCCTGTGTGTCTAGGCCGTGTCAAAACTGGAGGGTATACTGACTTTAATTCGTAGGGTACCCCATAGAACACACAGCCGTGTAACGTGACCGTGTGTCGCACATGGCTGAGACACACGCCCGTGTCTCTGCTCGTGTAGACAAAAATAGGCCATTTGAATAACCAACTTGCCACCCCAAATGAGTCAATCCTACAAGAAATAAAACAAGCATATTTGCACACCCAATATCAGCCAATCTCAATACCAAAACATATATTATTCATGACTTAACATAATCAACAAATTCCAATCTCAATTCATCAATCAATTCATACCAAAACTTAAACCAAAATCATACCTAAACATATGTTCAATACATCATTCAATCTCATGCTCAAAACTTACCAAAACTTCTCCACATTGACCATTTCTTTTGGTCATTCAAAACATACCATAATAATTCATAATAACACACATATCATATAATCTTTCCAACCATAAGTTCAAACATAAGTTAGCCATATCACATGGCATAATATAACATTACAAAACCTAACCAAAACACTTATAGCCTATACATGTCATACTTTACTATATACATTTTCAAAAGGTACCAAAATGAGTTTTGATAGTGTAGTGACGATCCTCGACGATCCCCGAGCTCACAGTAGCTTCGATATCTATAAAACAATGCAACATACACAGAGTAAGCTTTCAAAAGCTTAGTAAGCCATAAACAAATAAACTTATCAACATAAGCATATAAACATCAAGAATACATGTAGTTTATGACCAAGATACTAACATATATCACATAGTTCACCTATAATTCATATGTTCTCAAAGATACATGTACTTACCTTTCATTCTCAACATAATGTAAAATTCAAACGTACCTGAATCGAATATGCATTTCACAAAGTCATTCATTTCTAGGATTGCCCGTTTTAACCATTCAGAAACGTAAGGATACGCGAAAAGCTCGAAAAGCATATACAATGCCAACGTCCCAGACGTGGTCTTACATGTAATCAAACATCGATGCCACTGTTCCAGACAAAGTCTTACACGAAATCAGATACGATGTCAATGTCCCAGACATGGTCTTACACGTAAAACAGGAGTCGATGCCAACGTCCCAGATGTGGTCTTACATGATAACACATATCGAAATCCTGTGTCATGACATATGTATCCTAACTATTCCTAAAGTTCGTACAAGGCTTTTCGGACGTCGGAACTTTGTTTATATTTTCTCGGATGTCTTATTTTTTCTCAACTCATATATTCATTCATCATATTTCAATGGCAATAAGCATAAATAAACCATTTCAAGTACATTTATTTGTATATAGACTTACCTCGTACGGATTTGAACGAACGGAGTCGACTACTCAACGACTTTCGACTTCCCCCGATCTAATTCCGTTTTCTTTTTTTCTTGATCTATATAAATTCAAATTTGACTTATTCAGTCACAAATTCATTCAAAACAATCCATAGATACATATTTAGGGTAATTTACAAACTAGCCCTCACATTTTCATATTTTGACATTTTAGTCCCTAATTCATAAAATCACAAAATACACCAAATTTCCATACACACTTGCTTAGCCGAATATACATGGTGTTCATATAAGCCCACATGTTTCATTTATTTCACATTTTAGTCCCTCAAAAACTCATTTTTACAATTTAGCCTAAATTACTCAAATTCATCAAAAATTCAAAGACGAAACATGTTAACCCAAAACCAAGCTTCTATATTCTAACATCAAACTTCATAAAATTCATAATTTCATCCATGGTTCAACTCAAAATCATCAACAATTTCCAAAATTCAGACATGGGCTTGATAGAACACTAAGTAACGATCACAAAAACGTAAAAATCATCAAAAACTGAGTAAAACACATACCGAAATTAAGCTTTCAAAGTGTCGAAGCCCTAAATAGCCATGAACTCTTTTCTTTCTTCCTTATTTCGGCAAAGATGAAGAAATAAGGAACTAATTTCATGCTTGTTTTATTAATATTAACATAAATTATCAAATAGCATTTTTAACCTTAATATAATTCATTAAAATTCCACCAACTAATGCCCTTTTATGTCATTTAATTCATTCAATGGTCAAATAACCTCATAAGGACCTCACATTCATAAAGCCAAATCAAATAAGCGCTTTTAACAAATAGCATACAACTTTTACATTTTACGCAATAGGTCCTTTTATCAAAATTAAGCACACAAACATTCAAATTTCCATACCAGACTTTCACACATGCTCATTCACATATCATAAATACGGAAAATAATATTTAAATATTTTTTAACTCGGATATGTGGTCCCAAAATTACTATTCCGACTAGGGTCTAAACCAGACTATTACAACCCAGCTTTACAACACCATCGTAAATTCAAATATAGCTTTAAACTATAATAATTTCTGTCTCAACCATGCCAAAAGATAAATATACAAACTTTTAAGTTCAAACTGTAAGAAAAAAAAAAAGAAAAAAAAATAGCAAAGTGAAAAAGCATTTTCTTTTCAGTTTCCAAAGACAGCGTAAGTCATACTTTCTTAATTGATTTTTTTATTGTATCCATTATGCGCACATGAATAAAATTGTAGGCGCTCGAAATCAAAGCGTTGGTTTTCAAAGGTTGACAAATTCCCACCAAACTCTACTTGTAATTGTTGATCGGACTGGCATTAGCATAGCAGCAGGTAAGAGAAAAAAGCGAAGTTGTCGACTTTATTTTATTCCCACCAAACTCTACTTGTAAATGTTCGTTGGAAGCCGTTGATGACTGATTTGATTTCTGAAAATATGGATGAGCTGATTCAGTCAACAGCCATTCCTTTTTCCCACTTTCCTCTTTCCCTCTTCTCATCAATAATTTGATTGAAATTTGTTTTTGAAGTTGTGTGTCAACTTGGAGATGATTTGGAGGGGATACATATTGGCCCTCAGCTTCTGCTGTTGTTTTCTCCTGCTCCTTGCTGCACCTTCACCTGCACCTGCTCCCATTACCCATCCTTCCGAAGGTTTGAATTCCATATATCATTCTCGTTTCCACTTCTAATTAACACTACTAATCTGAACCCACATCTTTACCATTTGCTGGATGAAGTATCTAACAATGATAGAAATGACTGGATTAGTAATATGAACTTTATTTCTTATTTAGAATTCAGGATATTATTATTGGATAAGGGTGATGCATACTGCTTCTGCATCTACGCATGTTTTGGCGTGAAAAACATGATTTCGCATTTTTGAAGCCCTATTTATCAATTTTCTTTATGGGTTGAAGTCAGAATATTTTTATATATAATTGCAGTTAGCGCATTACTAGCAGTGAAGAAGCAATTGGTTGATCCAAAGAACAATCTCAGAAATTGGGACAAAGGGGATCCTTGCACATCCAACTGGACTGGAATTCTATGTTTTCATAATCTTGGGAAGGATGGATATTTGCATGTTCAGGAACTGTACGTTTTCTCTTACCACTCTTTGCATTCTCTACATCGACTTGTGATAGGGTTGCTGCTCCACTTTTCAATCGTTTTTCATTTTGTTGATTCTGGAAAATTTTGCTGCTTGTCCTTAATGCTGTCTGCTATATATAATTGTTGCAGTCAGCTACTAAATATGAATCTCTCTGGAACTTTAGCGCCTGAACTTGGCCAACTTTCTCACCTCAAAATACTGTGAGTTAGGTATATCTTAAATGTTCTTGACACATAATTTCCAGTAGAGCTAACTCCTTTTCTCTTTCTGTTTGTGGAAGAGATTTCATGTGGAATGAATTGACTGGTAGTATACCGAAGGAGATAGGACATATCTCTACCTTAAGACTCCTGTAAGTTGGATTTTTCTTGTTCCTTCTTCTTCTTCAATAAAGAAATATGAGGTAATAATAAGTTTCGCAGCCTAAGATCAATTTTATATGGTGCAAAGATCCATTTAAAGTTGTTAAAATATATAAATGAAAGGCTCTTTGAGTTTGAAGATGAAGTGGTTGTCCAAAAATAAAGAGAAAAACGTGATATTTGTTAGTTTTAACTTTCTATATGCCATTCTTTATGCAGACTCTTGAACGGAAACAAATTATATGGTTCTTTGCCAGATGAACTTGGGTACCTCTCAAATCTGAATAGACTTCAACTAGATCAGAACAACATTTCTGGTCAAATACCGAAAACCTTTGCTAACATGAGCTGTGTGAGACACCTGTAAGTGAACCTGCAAGCTAAATGCCATTTCTACTTGACATGGACATAAACATTTAAATGTGTTTCAGCTTGTTAATATTCACCATATGGATGAATAAAGTTGTACAAAGATGAGAGAAATTCAAAGAAAAGAATTCTATACATTCTTAGTTAATTATCTCTAAGCTATATTATATATAGGCATAACTAACTTAGCTGTTTAACTCATTTATAACTAACTAAACTAACTTGTATATTTCTACACAGCTTAAGTAGGAGACAAACAATTTTCTACTTGTTTTACATGCTGGTTTGTAATGTGCAGCCACCTCAACAACAACTCCCTTGCAGGCCAAATTCCTCCAGAGTTATCTCAGATATTCACTTTGCTTCACTTGTAAGTTCATATAACATACGTTCTCATTCATATGCGTTTTTCTTTTCTTTTGCATTGTTATCCATATTTAATTATTTGTTTTTGTAATCTGGTGAGTTATTGGTTATATAAAATTTTGATTGTTTGCAGGCTTTTGGATAATAATAACTTATCTGGATATCTTCCTCCAGAATTCTCGAACTTGCCAGACTTGCGCATTCTGTATTTTTCTTCCCTACAATCATCTTCCTCATTATGTGCTTTAGTTATTGACATTATCTTCCAGGTTTAATTTGTTTCTTTATTGATGTTATACCTTTTTCGTACCAAGCTAAGTGTTTGTCACCAAAATCTTAAGTGGCAAACTTTGATAAGGCATACATATTTCATTTTCTTATGTATCTGTTAGTTGTACTGGCATTAACTGTTTTCTTCATTTCTGCAGTCAGCTCGATAACAACGACTTCAGTGGATCTGTTATTCCAGCTTCTTACAGGAACTTTTCTAGATTAGTGAAATTGTGAGTGTTAGTAAACCTTTTACTTAATCCTAGTGAGGTATAAACGTTTAAGCTTATAAAGGTAGTGATTGTTATGTCACTAATTAACTAAAAGGGTCATAAAGACCATGGAGTTGCCATTGAGATAGATACATCAATCCCAGTGTTGAATATAATGTATACCTAATTAACTCTTCAATGTTTAACTCTGTCTAGATTTTGTATTTGATACCATGGAATAAACTGTACAAGCAATATGTTTTGGCACCAATCTGCTGAAGACTACTGATGCTTTTTTTTATCTTTCTTCGTGTCTTTCAGAAGTCTCAGAAATTGCGGTTTGCAGGGAGCAGTTCCTGATCTTAGCAGGATCCCAAGCCTTACCTATCTGTATGTCTGGGTTACTCTTTGAATTATTGTGTGTATTTAATATTTACCTTCATGGGCATGGCTGCTCTTTATGCAATAAAGCAAATTTTCATCTCATTGCAGCCACCAGACATAACTCCTGTTCTTGTATCTGCATTCATGTGGCAGGGATCTCAGCCGGAACCATCTTGCTGGACCCATACCAGAAAATAAGCTTTCAGAGAATATGACAACCATGTAAATGAAGTGCTAATTTAAACTTATCAAGCGTTCTGTTTCAATAAATAAATAAACTCCTATAAAATTTTACCTGTTCCGATATGGATAATCTAATTGCCTCGTGGTTAAACTGAATGATAAATTGATCTGTTGAAATTTGTACTATTACCTTCTGTTGATTATTCAATAAAAATGCAGTGAAGACCAATTCCCAGTAAGAGATGACTTCTTCGTATTGCAGTGATCTTTCAGATAACCAGCTAAAAGGATCTATCCCTGGAAGTTTCTCAGACCTTCCTTCACTTCAGACACTGTGAGAATCTATATCTAATATTTCCTGTTGTTGAATGTTGCTTAAAATATCTATTACGATGCTCTTGGATTTCATGGATGAATCTATTTGCTTAGTCTAGAATCTGAATGATGGTTTATTGCAGATCACTCAAGAATAATTTTCTGACAGGTCCTGTTCCTACCAACATTTGGCAGAACATGTCCTTCAGTACTAGTGCTAGACTTAAGCTGTAAGATCTGAAAGTAGTGAACTCACTTTTTATAAACCATTTGTCTTTGAAAAGCTTTGTTTTCCTACACATTTAAGCACTGCTCTTATGAAATAGAATGCATTGGTAATAGTTTCCCTTTGTCTGCACCTCCAAAATGCAGAGATCTTAGAAACAATTCATTCTCAAGCATTCAAGGACATCTAAATCCTCCGGTGAATGTTACCATGAGGTAAACTTCTTATTTTTTTGTTTCATGCATTAGCCTTGGTCAGCAACTCGATTCAGAAAATTAACACTTAATGGTTATCATGCCCTTGGTTCAAGGAAGGATAGAGGGAGGGGGCAATGACCTCTTTTCCTTTCCAAAATTATTTATTAGACCATAAACTTTTCTTCAATTTTCTTATTAACATTTTTGAACTCTTTGATTAATCTTTGAGTGCATTCCAGTTATTTTACCACCTACATGCATAAATCTTCTGTGCAAATTCTGAATCATATTGTTGTGTATTCTACTAATCAATTTACACGCTATATACATATACATAACGTGCCTAAACTATGAACAATAAATGAATCAAAATCCCGAAGAATATGCCTAAGAATATGTCATTACAGTGCTTTCACTTCGTCAACAATTAGCTATCACTGAATCATAGTCAACATCTACCGAGACACGAAGTTACCTCCAAGAAAAAACAATATCCAAGTGGTACATCTCAAATGAGGAACCACCAAATCTGCATTGGGATTAACCTAACTAGATGATTACGATGTCAATAAAGTAGGCCATGTTTTGGAGCACCTCTGAGTTATCTTTAAGATAGTACAATAGCATCCTTAATACATTCTTCAAGATTCCAAAAGTTAAACAAACACACACACTGCAAAAGAACTTTCTTTACTCCATGTCAAATACAACCTACACAATAAATGGCTCATAGTTGAAAATGACAGGATCTGTCACTGCTTTTCCCACTTATGCGTCTAAAAGATTTCACTTCTTTTCTTATTTCTTGTTCTTACCTTTTGTTTGTAATGAACTTATTGGCACATTAATAGAGGATCCTTGTTCATGGCTTTTTTTTTTTAAAAAAATTATTATCAAAATCCTTACTATTTTAGCAGTTTTTCTTTAGGCTTGAAGGCAATTCTGTCTGCAAAAATGCGAACTTATTGAATGTAAACCTGTTCTGTGGATCTGAACCTGGAGAGGATAAGATGCTTACAAACTTAAATGACTCAACAGCAAATTGCCCAATTCAAGCATGCCCCACAGACAATTTCTATGAATATGTCCCAGCATCTCCTCTGCCGTGTTTCTGTGCAGCACCTCTCAGAATTGGATATCGTCTGAAGAGCCCTAGTTTTTCTTATTTTCCTCCATACATCCAGCCTTTGGAGGTGTATTTGACTAGTTCATTGAAATTAAGCCGATATCAATTGTCAATTGATACATATTCTTGGGAGAAAGGACCACGTCTAAGGATGTACTTGAAGCTTTTTCCTAGCATCAATGCTAACCACTCCAGTACTTTTAATGTGAGCGAAGTTCAGAGAATCAGACACTTATATACATCATGGACTTTTCCTGGTAGTACCTTGTTTGGACCCTATGAGTTGCTCAATTTCACTCTACTTGGACCTTATGCAGATAGTATGTACTTCATCTTGCAGTTCTTCTGGCACTAATGGAATAATGTTTTCTTATTTATGTTGACATGGTTGAAGTAGTACTTTGGAAGCTATTTTTTAGTAACCTGAAATAAATAAATTCCGCCAAATTTATTCATTCTTATTCTTGAAACTTTTATGGCAGAACTTTCTAGTTATATAGAAGTTAAATTATCATAAAGATTGTTAGAACATCCTTATGTATAAAACAAGACAGTCAGTCTGGGCAAAATCCAGTTTCCTTGAGAGAAGCAACACTGTGGGAATGCAACTAGGAAACTGGTGGATGCATATCGTTATATTCCAAGAATAACTAAGGCTAGTTGATAGTTTAAGTATCTGCATTATATTTCTTTAACATGCTTGTCTTTTATTCTTAATTTATTATTGTTAATAATGCCTTGTTTGATTTGTTATTTGCTTCAGTGAAGTTTGAGAAAGAAAATCGAGGTATTAGTAAGGGTATTTTGGTAGCCGTTGCAGTCGGGGGTGTTGCCTGTGCAGTTGCAATGTCTGTTATAATAACAATTCTAATAACAAGAAGATACGCAGGAAACCAGCATGCAATGTCAAGAAAACGTTTGTGTAAGCTCCTTGATATGCTATTTGAATTATTTTCCCAATAATATAGTCTCCAACTATCACCACAAAAGGAGTCTAGTCCAAATATCTTATTATGCTTTGCAGCTACAAAGGTTTCTACGAGACTTGGTGGGGTGAAATACTTTACATTTAAAGAAATGGCACTTGCTACTGACAACTTTAACAGCTCAAGTCAAGTTGGTCAAGGAGGGTATGGAAAAGTGTATAAAGGCACTTTACCGGACAAAACAGTTGTTGCCATAAAACATGCAGAAGAAGGATCTTTGCAGGGGCAAAAAGAATTTTTTACAGAGATAAAGCTGTTGTCAAGGCTGCATCACCGAAATCTAGTTTCCTTGGTTGGATATTGTGACGAAGAAGGGGAACAGGTATATTTTTTGTGGTTCTGATCACTATATACCTGTATTAAGTCAACAACATGAGTGGGTTGGGCTGTGCATGTGGCATTTCTTTGTGTCCTTATGGTGTGGATTTTAAGTCTCCAAGCAGTGTATTAGTTAGTTTTTAGGTACATAAGGTGTGAGTTAGATATAAAATTCATATCCTTGTGTTGTTGGCCCATTTGCAGATGTTGGTATATGAGTTCCTGCCCAATGGCACCTTGAGGGACTGGCTTTCTGGTACTTAATTTTCAGTAGTCCTTGCTTTTCAAGTTTTATCATGTGCATGCTTATCACTTCTTTCATTTTCGTCGTAGTTCTGGGAAAAGAAAAAGGAGAGAAGAAATACTGTTGAAACTTTTGGTGTTAGTGTATAAAAGATTGCACTTAGGACTTTGGTCATTATTGGCTTGGAGCAGATTTTTGAAATGTTTGCTTATTTGAACCAAATTGTTTGCATCTGCTATTTTTACTTTCTGTTATTGGTAATTGTAACAAATCTTATCATCAGCTTTTAAATCCTAAAGTGTTTGGATGGGCTATAAGTTCAGCATTATTAGTGTAGTGTCACCATGGTTGATGCCATTAATTGGCTACTTAGCTTGTAAACAGTTGGAATATATATTATGGCGCTATATATGTTATGATGATACTTGATATGCTTTCAAAATGTCTTCTTAGCTTATAAATTAATGTAAAACATGATATGCAGCTAAATCTAAAAGAAGCCTAAATTTTGGAACGAGATTACGTATTGCACTGGGTTCGGCCAAGGGAATTCTTTACCTCCATACTGAAGCACATCCTCCGGTATTCCACCGGGATATCAAAGCTAGCAACATTCTTCTTGACTCCAAACTTAATGCAAAAGTTGCTGATTTTGGTCTCTCACGTTTAGCTCCAGCCCTGGAAGACGAGGGAGCTGTGCCAGATCATGTGTCCACACTTGTGCGGGGAACACCAGTAAGCTTGCTATGACTAAAAGGCATTCCGTTATGTTTTATATACTTAAGACTCGTAGTATGAAACGCGAAATTTGTCAGATTAATCAGGTATGAGAAAATTATTGAATATATGGTGTGATAAACTCAGAAGTGGAATTTACATTTTTCTTCTTGGAGAGGTTTCACCATTTCAGTTGCACGCATCAAATGGATAGGATCCAATTCTTTTAGACATAAACTCGTAGATGTTAGTGACCACAGTGCTATTGATTGCTCTCTGGTGTGCAGGGCTACCTTGATCCAGAATACTTTTTGACCCATAAATTGACTGACAGAAGTGATGTTTATAGCCTTGGAGTTGTTTTCCTGGAGATGTTGACGGGTATGCGACCAATATCACATGGCAGAAACATTGTCCGTGAGGTACTCTCTTACACAGTGCGCTCTCTCTCTGTATCCCTAGAAAAATCCTGTCTGAAAGCTCCAAGATTTTACAAATTTGGTGAATGTAAATGTTGATGCAGATGTTACAGCTACTTATTAAGTTAATCTGAAATCTGTGTTAAGGTGAATACGGCTCATCAGTCCGGCATGATGATGTCAATAATAGATGGTAGAATGGGGTGTTATCCCTCTGAATGTATCGAGAGATTTGCAGGGCTAGCTCTGAGTTGTTGCCACAACAAGCCAGAGAAGCGTCCATCAATGTTGGATGTGGTAAAGCAACTAGAGTACATACTGACAATGATGCCAGAAACTGAATCGGTTTCATCAGATTCGGTTTCCTCGTATCCGAATTCAGGCAAGTTGCTATCATCAGCATCATCTTCCGCCTCCTATGTTTCAACATTGAATGTTTCAGGGAGTGATCTTATCAGTGGCGTTATTCCTTCTATCAAACCTCGCTGAGCTGACAGACTAAATCCATATGCGCATCATCTAGTATTCTCTCCAGTATGTTTTCCTTCATTCTTGCCTACTGTTTGTTTGTTTTTGGTAGGAGGGAGCGGGTGAGAAAATGAGATTAGAGGACCTTAATGAAAATTGTGGTGTGATTTAGTGACATGTAATGTAAAGTAAATATTATACAAGACTTTCATCTGTAAAAACAATTTCCGTAACCATTTGAAATCCTCTCACCTTTCTTCTTTCTCAAATAATTTAGAGGCAAAATGGTATAAAGAGGCGTTCAACAACAACAATAAATCAATTAAATTCCTATTGTTGTTTGTCAGATTAAATTCCTATCGTTGGTTTCTTTTGTTTCCTCAAATTATTATAAAAGATAAAATCAAATAAATTGCATTCTCAATTTCAAATTGGTACCATATGCTCCTCTTTAGTGAAATTTCTGATTTCTATAACTCATTTCCGTGCCTTTCTTCCTCAAATCTTCATCTCGTGATTTAAATAAAAAAATGTTTTACACCAAAATTATAACTTTTTTTAATGTACTTATTTTTTGAAAAAATAGTTGCAAAATATTTAGGAAAATGTAATATATCTTGTAAAAAGCCTTTAAACTTAAAAAAAAAAAAAAAAAAAGCAATTGAGTCCTTATTCTTTTTTTCTGTCTTTCCTTTTTTTTTTTATACTCAATTAGGTACTTAAACTTTCAATACATTAAAAAGACTCTCAAACATTTTCAAAAAAAAAACAATTAAGCTCATTCTTTTTGTTTGCACTTAATTGGGTACTTGAACTTTCAAAATGCATTAAAAAAATCTTTAAAATTTTTCAAAAAAGCAATTAAACACTTGATTTTTTTGTTCTCAATTAGATACTTTAACTGTAAAATGCATTAAAAAGGTTTTTTGACTGTTAAAGTTAATTGCCCCTAATTTTTTTAGTTAAAGTCACCCGTGTCACAGTCATGGCGTGACACGTAATAAAAAATTATAGAAAATAAAAATCAATAAAATTATAAAAATTATTAAATTTTATTAAAAAATATAAACATTAGAAAAAAAATAAATTATAGAAATCGTAAAAAATTTATAAATTATTGTAAAATTTTATAAATTAAAAAAAAACTATAAGATGCATCAAAAAGACCCTTTAACACTTTAATAGTTAACTGTTAAAGTTAAACGAACCTCAGTTTTTTTCAGTTAAAGCTATCATGTGTTACAACACAATTTGACATGGCGAAAAATGATAAAGAAATAAAAATAAATAAAAGTTATAGAAAAATTATAAAATGCTTCTTTTAGTACGCTAATTTTTATACTTTTTTTACGAATTTTATATTTCTTTACATTTTTTATAATTTTTTTCTATATTTCTATATATTTTATAAATTTTCTTTTACTATTTTTATATAATTTTACAATCTTTTATAATTTTTTTATGATTTTTATAATTTTTTCCTAATTTTTAATAAATTTTAAATACTTTTTATTTTTTTATTAAAATTTAATCATTTTTATCATTTTATTGATTTTTTTATCATTTTTTACCACATGTCACATTGTGGTTGTGACATGTGGTGACTAACTGAAAATAAATTAGGGATTGCTCAAGTACCCAATTGAGTGAAAAAAAAAAAAGCAAGACTTAATTGCTTTTTTGAAAAAGTTTGAGGACCTTTTTGATGCATTTTGAAAGTTCAAGTACCTAATTGAGTGTAAAAAAAAACGCAAAGGCTTAATTGCTTTTTTTGAAAAAAAATTGATGATCTTTTTGATGCATTGTGAAAGTTCAAGTATCCAAATGAGTGAAAAAAACAAATGCTTAATTTTTTTTTATTTTTTTCTAAAAAAAATTTAAGGGCTGCTTACACCCTTAAGTCTATTTTTTACGAAACATGAAATCGGACTGACATTCAAACGTGGTATCTCAAATGTGGTATCTCAATGTGAAATAAATAGCATTTTTGATACCAAAGAGGCATCCTTTTGGAAAATATTGCATAAGCGTAATTTAATTTTTAGAAAAATTTGTTTTTGTTGAATGAAATATATGACCATTTTACCAAGAAAGGCTCATTTCCTACTTTATTTATGAAAATGAGCCACTTTATTTATTATTTATCGGAATGGGCCAAAAATACTAAAACGCGTCCACGGAGGAGCATTTTCAGAGGAAATTCCAGCAAAACGCGTCCCTAAGGAAGCGCTTTTTCCATGTCAATAAAAAACGCGCTGACGTGGACGCGCTTTGCTGACATGGCAAAAGCGCGCCCTCAAGGACATGTTTTAGCCCATGTTTTTCTAGTGTTAAGGTTATTTGCATTTTAGTGCCTAAGGTCTATGGGTTTAGGGTTTTAGTGGTTTAGATTTAGGGTTTTGTTAAAATAATTTAAGAATTTATTTGTTTAGGTTTTTGGTATTTTAAAAATTAAATCAAGGTTTAAAATTTTTAAAAAATTTTAATTAAATTAGGTTTTAGGGGTTTTAAGTAAATTAGTTAAATTAGGGTTTAGGGTTTTTAAGAAAATTAATTAAATTAAAGTTTAGGGTTTTTTAAAAATAATTTTATGTTTAGCTTTTAGGGTTTTTGTAAAAGGGTTTAGGGTTGAGTCTTGAAAAAATTATATTGACAAGAAGGATTTTTTTTTTTTACAGTAGTTTCTGAAAAATTAATTTTGAGAAGACGGTTCTAAAAAAAATAGTGACAAAAACGCTTCAAGCAGGATACACTGTCAGCAAAAGTACTGAAAAAAGATTCCATGTGGACGTTCTTTTTCTACAGTAGTTTCTGAAAAAATAATGTCAAAAACAATTCAAGCAGTATGCACTGTCAGCAAAAGAACTGAAAAAAGCTCTCATGTGGACGTTCTTTTTCTACAATAGTACCTAAAAAAATAATTTTGAGAAGACGGTTCGGAAAAAATAGTGTCAAAAACGCTTCAAGTAGGATGCACTGTCAGCAAAATTATTGAAAAAAGCTCCCACGTAGACACTCTTTTTCTACAGTAGTTCCTGCTTGGCCGTAGGCTATAAATGAGCTAAATTTCATTCTCATGTTGCATAAGTTACAGCAAGAAAAATTAGAAAGGCTAAGTAGAATAGAAATTGAAGATGAGTAAACGTATTAGTGTTGTTATTTACTATGATGGTGAGGTCCGTGACATCGAGAAAAATGTTATTTTTTTATCGAAGAATATGGCGCGATTGGTTTTTATCCAGAACATAGATTTGACAGAACTTCGTAAAAGAATTAGGCACAAAATCTTCGGAACGACGCCAATAAGATTTTTGTCTATTAAGTATCAATTTTGTGCTTCAGTTAATCCCGTGACATATGACTCATTTGATATCAAAGGTGGTCGTAGCTTGAAGGCGATGGTGCAGACTCATCTCGCTAGTGGATCACCCTATCCTAAGCTATATGTACGATTTTCATCGCCAAATGAAGCATTTGCGACTTCAACATCTACTGTTGTTCGATAAGAATACACGACCCCTACCTGACACTCCTTTAGTGAGAAGCAGAACACGAAAACGCCCGTGCTTGGTGGCAGTATAGAATACACAACCGCTGCATGACTTAGTGGTTGAGACATGCACCTCGGTGGGTCAATGTTCGATGCTGGAAATACTTACTTGGGAATGACATCAACTTCTAGTGGTTGGCAATCCATATCTGATTAGGGATGTTATGAAATGTCCACAAGAAAGGATGATTTACTCCCTACGACGTCTACTGGCGAGGGGACCTCGTACGTTGCAGATAATGATGGGTTGGATGATAAGTCTGATGTAGATCCATTTCGAGGGCCTGGCCCCGATGGTGCAAAAGTTGTATTATTTTCTGAACCAGAGCCTGTTCCAACCAAACTTGAAGACGATGAAAGGGGTTTGGATGAAGAAGAAGAAGATTCGTGATTCACGGCATACTCGCCTCCAGCCCATATGCATAATGTTGATTTATCGACAGATAATGCGTTGGAGTTTCTAGATCTACCACACAGAAGGCATAACCATACAAGTTTGTCATTGGATTCGGGTGAATTGGAAGTTGGTAAGGAGTTTTCTAGAAAGGATGGTTTTCTTGGTGCATTGAAATAATATAGCATCATGAACGGGGTTAACTACCACGTGGTTAAATCCAAATCTAAGAAGTTAAGGCCAAGTGTGCAGTGCAAGACGATAGATGTTCATGGAAAACCATAGCTTCATTTAGGAAAAAGATAGGGTTATAGGGGATAAAGAAAGAAATCCTAGTCGTCACTTGACTTCCCCGGTGTTATTACAGATACAATTGGAAGGATTTTTTCACTGTCATCCTGTGCCACAGCTAGCAATAGCCGATAGGTATATTTACCATACATAAAGGTACCGTCAATTTGTACTAATGACTTATAGTACACAAATGCGTCCTAACATTACTTAAAGCTCCAGAAATGATGCTTGAACACTTGGCATCCATGGAGTAAGTGGTCATTGTAGTACGCAGGGCTTGTTTCAAGGTCTGTTACATAACCTAAGACGTACCTCTCCAACACTTGACACTACTATCACACCTCATTATATGAAGCGTCTCACCCACTATGCATATTTTCCAACTCCTTCTGCTTAGCTATCCAGGCCTTGTGGTAAGAAGACATGTACCTCAATTGGCTACGAATATTGATAATTAAAACCGACACAGAAATTCTGAGCTTCGCCTTCACCATCGGTAGTATTAAGCCAGCTATCATATCTGAATCCATCTTGGGATAATCTTGTGAAACACCTATCAGAGTACTAAAATACTAGTCGCAATTAGATGATAGAAAAGCCTATGGGATCACACACGCCATCGGTATTGTCTAAGGCACGTTGCGTCCAACTACTACGGGCAATATTGGTCTACCACTGAACGACGAAAAGTAACCAATATGGGTATTTAATCTCCACTAATATAATTTTGTTTGTAATAGTCAATTTATTCTGAATGGAAGAGTGGTATGTAATTTTCACTATCAACTTATATTGATAGGGTACGAGATCAATAAAGACCATTTTTATGAGATGCTTACGATTTTGCAGTCAGTTAACGATCAAGGCGCAAACTACCTCTGTAAAATACCTTTCGATTGGTGGACACAAGCATACGACAACGGCCAATGATATGGTCATATGACCTCAAACTTGGCTAAATGCATAAATTTTATTCTAAAAAGAACGCGTCATTTACCGATAACCTCAGTTTTGCGAGAGATATATTTTCGTTTGGCGGCATTATTTCCAAAGCTAGCAGCGAGTTATAAAGGCCAAATGCAGAGAGGTCATGTATGGTGCTGGAAGGTATTGCAAGAAATTAACAAGGCGAATGCGCGTGCCAACACCATGCACATAGTGTATCATGATCACGACAACATATGGTTTCGTGTGACGAAGTTTGACAGAGCAAATCAGGGTATTACCGATGGGCAATATCATGTACACCTGAGAAATAAGACTTGCGACTGTGGGACGTTTGATGCACTTCATTATCCATGCACTCGTGCAATTGGACCTTGTTAGAATCTCTGTTTGGATCCCATGAGCTATGTCGACAAAGTGTACAAAATAGAATACATGTACAACGTGTGAAGACACGTATTCCCACCAGTCCCTGATGAACGTAAGTGGACATTTGTATTACTTACTCCGTTTAAATTGTTACCTGATAGAGAATTGCATCACAAACCAAAAGGTCGACCTTGCTCGAGTAGAATACGTGATAATATGGATATCTGGGAAAGAACGAACCAACAGAAGTTGTGCGGATAGTGTAGGAACTCAAGTCATATAATTCAAACATGTCCAAATCGAAATAGTTGATAATTGCTTAAATAAAACTATATTGCATTATTTCTATTGCTTTATTCAAAAGAAGTTCTATTTTATTAAATAGGATAAAATATAAAAATAATTGACTATTAAAATATTCAAAAAAATATTTTATTAAATGAAACAATATAAAAATAGTTTGTACAAATATATTTAAAAAAATCAATGTATGTGCCATTGGAATTAGTGTCAGATGGGGGTGGTCAATGATTATGCGCTAGATTCCTTCTTGGTTTAACTTCCAGCAAGGGTTGTGGTTGCTCCAACGAGGGTTGTAGTTGTTCTGGTTGTAGGCATTGGGAGGATGACCCACCTTGATAGAACAAAGAATGTGGAGGTGTTTGCATCACCCACTTTGAATCCCATAAGGCAATGAAGATTGGAAATAAGTTGAGCTCCCTGACGGTGCCTCGTTTGATCCTTCCTACGACGATGACCTATATATCGTCGATTGAGTTAGAGTCATCGGGAAAGGAGATACACTGGGCCATCCATTCCAACCTAGCATAGGATTGGGAAAAGGAAACATATAAGGGTTAGGATACATATAAGAGCTAGGATACACACCTAGCATAATCTGAAGGGCTTGTGGTGTAAGCGTATTGGCTTGAGGCGTTAGGGTCGGTGATTGTGTGGGTGCTGTTGATAGGTCGCCCAGTCATCTCTTCTCTTTGGATTTAAAGGGCCCCGTCTTCCCTTTTGACACGGATTTGCCGACGCCTCTGTTCTTTCGAGAGTAAATATGGCTTACCATAGATCCTAAATCATGGCATGTAATCTGACGCGCACGCTAACTCTGGAACAATGATCGGTTCGCGAGTAGGTATATAATCATATCGATTTTCCCATATTTCGATATATTCCGAGAAGAATAGTGGTCAATGCGTATTCGATTGCCGTAAGTCAATTTTGTGCTCATCATCGAACACCTCAGGTGTCACAGAAATTGGTTGTTGGAATCTAAATTTTTGCAACACTCTATCCATCTGGTGCATCTCGACAATAGCGTAGTTGATCAGTAGGACCTTAACATGTCAAATGTTCGGATTCTGAAAGAATTCATCCAAAATTACTGCCTAAACTGTTAGGTCATTGCATAGTGTCCATTGAAACTATATAAGCGTGATAAAAATATTAGTTATATACATAATACTAAATACTACATACGAAATGACTATTTTATGTATATATATTTCATTTAATACTTACATGCGCTTCCGATCGTTGGTCTAATAGAAGCCGTATATCTTCAAGAGTGGTTGGTATTCCGACATAACTCGCCGAATAGTTCCACCTAATTAAATAAATTTTTAGCATAAAATTATATTTTAAATCTATGTAATAATTGTAAAATCTAATATATATTTTACCTTGTTATAAGTGGGAATGTATATGGGTGGTTCACTCGAGGATGTAAAAATGGAAAGCGAAACCGAGCTCATGATTGTAGTAGTGATAGGCAACTTCCAATTTTGGCTTTATTTGGTTTCGTCACCCCACACATCTCTCAGTACAATGTTACCAACACGGTAGATCCCCAACTAAATTCGTTAGCTGCTCTAAAATCAACGAGTTTCAGCAGGCACCTCAGATATATGAGGTTTCGTGACAAGTCCTGCATCATATAATCTCCAATAATTTCAAGGATGTATGACCAAGCATATCGTATTCTTTATTCTTCAGTCGAATCATCCTTCGGCTCCAGGAATGTGTCTCATAACCAGCCCATCTCGATCCGACCTCTGTAAATATTATCCAGAATCGCACCCAAAAGATCGTAGCATATGGCTCCCCAATCAGTAGATTGAGCGGACTCGGTAAGTACGGACCCATCTACCAGCAATCCTAATTGTAACTGCATGACCTCCAAAGTGAAGGTACAATCCCTGCATGGAAGATGGAATGTGTGCGTCTTGGGTCTCCACCTCTTTATGAACGCGCTGATGAGTTTCGGGTCGAACTTGCACCCCCGGCCTATATTGGCCACGTGCCAAAAACCTATTTCCCTTAAGTAATTTTCTATCAATGGTGATAGAGGACTAGACATATTACGAATATAACATTATAACACCCGATCTACAGATTGCTATAAAAAATTATAAAATAAAAAATTAATTAAAATTACATAAATGAAAAAAAATTAAATAATATTCAAAAATTGAAATTAACTCTTACCATTTTTATTTGTTCGACAGAGATATGTTTATGATCGAGACGACTTAATTCTTCGACCATTGCTAACACAATCAAATATCTTAGAAATTATAAAAAAAATAATACTAATTTAGAAAAAAAAATTAAAAGAAATAGTTAATTAAAGAGAGCTTTGAGAAATTTAGGAAGAAATTTGAAAGTTTTTTTAGAGTTTTGGAAGAAATATTTATGTGAAACAAATAGGATGGGGGTTTATAGTTTTTTTTTTTTTTTTTACCGTTGGACCCCCTAATGGTCAAAATTTTAAATAACTGTTGGGGGTCAAAAACACGGGCTAAAATGCGTCCCTAAGGTAACGCTTTTGCCATGTCAGCAAGGTGCGTCCACGTCAACATGTTTTTTACTGACATGGCAAAAGCACTCTTACGTTGACGTGTTTTAGTGTTTTCGGTCCATTCCGATAAATTGTAAATAAAGTGACCCATTTTTGTAAATAAAAAAAAAAGAAATGGGCCTTTCTTAGTAATTCATAATTTTTAAAATCTGTAAACAGAATTGACTAGAGTTCTTTTAGATAATATTATATATTTTTGTTAAGTATAAATATTGTGTTTACAAAATAATTTTTTTTATAAAAAATAAAAAAATATGATTTATTTTGTTTTCAAAATTTATCCGTTTGAAAAAGAGTTGAAAATATAACTTTTATATAAAAATAAAGTAATTTTTAAAAAATATCATCATCAGGTGTTAGGAGCACATAAAAAAATAATATTATTATAGAAAACTTAACGCGATTTGAAAGAAAGAAAAAAAAAGAATATTAAAGGTAAATATAAGAGTGAATTTAGTTGAGTAGGGATTTAATTGGGTGGAAAGAAAAACATGAATATTGTAATGTAATGACAAAGTTGTCCAACTTCATGCTCCTTACAAGCTACCAAAACCCTGGGGAAAGATTCCCAACGGCTCCTCTTCTCTGTGGTGGTTCCAGATATGTTACCGTTGGTGGTCCCTTCCCTTTTTAAACTTTCAACGCTACAAATTCTCTATAATATAACCGTTGCTCCCTTTTTCTAACGTTTCAAAACTACTTAAAAGTTTGGTTTTGCTTTTTCTTCACATTCTATTTCTTTTTTCATTTTCTTCTTCGGGTTTTGTTTCAGCTCCCAGTTTACACCATCCATGGCGGTTGAGGATTCTATCGCTCAAGAACAGCCCAGCAAGGTTGCTCAAGAGAATGGGAAAGTGTTTCTCAGCGAGCCAACGGCTGTTGAGAAGAGCTCTTCATACAGGGAAGAAAGCGATTTTCTTTCTGATCTCAAAGACTTTGAGAAGAAGGCTCTGTTTGAACTCAAATCCCAGCTCGAAGAAGCCATTCTTGGAAACTGCTTGTTAAAGAAAGAAGATCAACCCGAAAAGAATGATGGGAATGTGATGAAAGCTGAAAAAGGTGATGAGGAAGCTCAACCAGAAGATGCTGGTGAGGAGAAAGCAACCCAACAATGCGAAGAGAAGAAATTTGAAGAAATAAATAATATCCTTTGCCTTTGGGGAGTCCCTCTTTTGCCTAGCAAAGGTGGAGAGGCTACTGATGTAATCTTGTTGAAGTTCTTGAGAGCTAGGGAGTTCAAGGTCAACGATGCGTTTGAGATGCTTAAGAATACTTTGCAGTGGAGGAAGGATGGCAACATTGATTCAGTGTTGGAGGAGGAGTTTGGGGCTGAGCTAGGGTCCGCCGCTTACATGAATGGGATTGATAAGGAAGGCCATCCCGTCTGTTACAACATCTATGGAGTGTTTGCGGATGAAGAGCTTTATAAGAAGACATTCGGGACGGACGAGAATCGCAGGCACTTTTTAAGATGGAGATTTCAGTTGATGGAAAAGGGTATTCAAAAGCTTGACTTGAGGCCCGGTGGTGTCACTTCTTTGCTTCAAATCAATGATCTCAAGAACTCTCCTGGACCCTCAAGGAAAGAACTAAGGATTGCCATGAAACAAGCTGTGGGAGCCTTACAAGACAATTATCCTGAATATGTAGCAAGAAATGTAAGTTTCTCATTCAATTTACATATCTGATTTGCGAGTTTAAACTGTACTTGATATCTGGGAACTCTTGTTATAGATCTTCATAAACGTTCCATTCTGGTTCTACGCCCTCAATGCACTGTTATCTCCTTTCCTAACGCAAAGATCTAAGAGCAAGTTCGTGGTGGCTCGCCCAGCAAAGGTCACTGACACCCTTCTGAAGTAAGTATGATAAATCTTTAATCCTTGGTTATCACTCAGCTGATGTTGAGTTGGAAGACTGATGGCAATTTGATTCTTGAAGGTACATTCCTGCTGAAGAAGTCCCAGTGCAGTACGGTGGCTTCAAGGGAGAAAATGATTTTGAGTTCAGTGACCAAGATGCTGCTGTTTCAGAAATTAGTATCAAGGCAGGATCAACCGTGACCATTGAGATACCTGCCGAAGAGGTGCTTCACTAACGTTACAATCAAATCAATTCTTTTGTATTGTATGCCTAAATGATTGAGTGTGACTGACAGGTTGGAAGCACATCGATCTGGGAACTGATGGTTTTGAATTGGGAAGTAAACTACAAGGCGGAATTTGTACCATTTGACCAGGGGTCATACACCATTATAGTCCAGAAGAGCAAGAAGATGGTGTCACAGTCTCTAGAAGCAGGTCCCATCCGCAACACCTTCATCAATAATGAATCTGGCAAGCTAGTTCTCACTATTGACAACACTTCCAGCAAGAAGAAGAGGCTTCTTTACCGCTACAAGACCAAAAAGAGTTCATCTTTCTAAGACACAAAATCACAAATATTATATACAACTTTTTTTCTTCCTTAGTTTCTATTGGGTTGGAGATGGAGTTGAGCATAGAGAAACTAAAGCTTCATTCTTTATGCAGGATGAATGTCATCTTGTTCTTTTCATGTGCTGTATCTATCGAGAATACATATATTTTCTTTGTTGATATTTGAGGTTGCTAAGGTTTCCTATCACGGTTAGAGTCAACACTTTACTAAAAGATTATTGGACCGGGAGTAAATATATAGACTTTCAAGCTAAATTTGAATCGGTTAAAAAATGACGCCCCATACATATTTCTTCTCTCAATCTATTTTCTTATTATTTATCAACGTGCTCTTTTTACACATTGATGTCGAGTTTTTAATGGGCACTCAGTGATTTCTCGTATCGCGATCGATCATTCTTAACGGATACATAACAATATATCATATGTGTAAGCTTTTCCTGCAAGATGTGGTCGTCTGTGATAAAGGAATCTTAAGGAACTCGTATGGTCTTTGTAGATGGTGAATTGTACTTGAAGACCTACAAACACCACCATCCGATTTAGTATTGCAACTAGCGCCAACATAAAGTACCATACCTGAAGAGCTAACAATTGGTATACGACAACTCACTTGAGCTGACAACCTTGTGGAAAGTGCTCGGGATGTGGTTCCAGATTGACCACCCGGAGCTCTTGTTGAAGTAGTTGTATGTTGAACTTCCTCTCATCATCGTAGAACCTCTAGCAGTATCAGAGGCAGGCTCTTAGAAAGAAACTCTTCTCGATTTCAACAGGCCTTGCCCTTTAGCCATAACGGACCTCTCGATTCTTTTGGTTGGTCCTACTGGCTCCTATCCTGGTCTTCTTGTACTGGCGGTGGCAATGGAAGCAGGGCAAGCACGACAAGTGCATAAAAGAAAGTAAGTTAGGATCAACGTATAAATCATGATTGGTGGGTTTTATAAGGCAATTAGGCCATATTAGTTATAGTGGACAGTCATGGCATGTTCATTAAAGCAATCTAAGTTAGATTAAAAAGGTTAATTAAGTAATTTAGTAAATATTAACATAAACAAAAGAAAAACAAATTACCATCTTCTTCATTTTTCTTTTGGAACCAAAAACACCATTGTTGGGGGTAGGAAAGAATCGGCCAAGCTTCATTCTTCATGCAAGTGAACTAAGCTCGTTTTTAGTCAATTTTATATTTTTGAGGTTGTTGTAGCTTAACTTGGTTAGTCCAAGAACTATTTTGAAATTCTATCAAAGTTTTGAAAAGTTACCATTGTCATTTTTAAAGGTTGTTTTGGATGTTAATGGTTGAATTTGAAGCTTGGTGTTGAAATAGGAGTATTTTGTAAAGTGAATTTGGATAGTTTTGAGTTTAGGGACTAAAATGTTAATATATTGAAAGTGGCATGAATTTTTTTTTATAAATTTAGTTGCTTGGGAGTTGTTAAGGGAATATATTGAGTTCGGCTCTAATTTCTTTGGTTTAACTGTGAAAAATATGTAAGTTTCGGTTTTAGGGATTAAATTAAATAAAATATAAAAGTTTGGGGAAATATTGCAAAATGTTAATAAATGATCATATGCATATGTTTAGACAATATAAGGTATTTGGAATTGTTAATTGTGTTAAATTACTATATAGATCAAGAAACGGATCAACCAATCGATAAACACAAAAAAGGAAAAATTGCAGATTAGTTCTTGGTGTAGTGTTTGTTGTTGTTTTGTTTAGGTAAGTTCGTATTAGGTTCATTTTGATTAATACTAATTTATATTTGTATTACATATATAATATGTGTTGGCATGATTTGGTTTAAAATAAACATTGAAATTGATATTGAAAGACTGTATTGTAAAGTGTAGTAATTATATGTGTTTGGAATGAATTGAAAGGTGATATGGAATGTAAATTGTCATGTAGAATATAAGTTCATGTTATAAAGATGGAATGAATAAGAGAATGGAATAAAGGTCCATGTGAATACAAATGATATGTCATTAGGGATTATTAGACACTATATGCCGGTGTTTATATTATCAAGTACTATGTATCGGTGACTATAGTATCAGGTACTTTGTATTAGTGTTCATATTATATTGGGCACTATGTGCCGATGTTTACATTTATCAAGTTCTATGTACCGGTGGTGGATACCATATCGATGGTTGAGATCCAACATTTGTTGTGGATTCTCTACAACTTATGTAAGTAATATCGAGTAATGGTTAATGTCCCACTTTACGGCTTGACTGAGCAAAATTATCCTGAGTATCCGAAGTTAATTTACTATAGTTCTCTGGGAAAAATAGATATAAGTAATTGAATTGAAATGAAAGCTTATAGTATAAGATGTTATTTATGAAATGAATATGAATGTATGTGTATTCTACTACCTTTATATCTTGATGTTTAATACATAATCATGACTAACCATTTTGGCATGACATGAATGTGTAAGGTGACTATGGAATGCTATGCTTATTTGCATTATTTTCAAACATTAAGATCTATAATTGGTAGGTATGTTGTGCTTAGATTTATACGAACTTACTAAGTTTTAAGTAAGCTTACCTTGGTTCATTTTTTCTGTAACACCCTTAACCCCGTCCCGTTACCAGAACAGGATTATTGAGTATTACCAGTCATTACAGTACATTTGCACATAAACGAGTATAAATGCAATATATTCATCTAAATATAATTGTTAGTGGGTCCACAGTACTTTACAAGTGTAATTAAAATAATCCGGGTTTCGATCCTAAGCTTAGAAAATTTTTCGTGAAATTTTAAATTCACTTCTTTTGAACAGTACCACACGCCCGTGTGGCTAATTTAGCATGCCTGTATGGCTTGGGACACGCCTGTGTCCTCAACCCGTGTGCAACACTGACTTTTAAACACGGCCATGACACACGTCCGTGTAGCCTGCCCGTGTACTAAACTGACTTTAAGACACGGTCATGGCAACCAAGGCACACGCCCGTGTGACAAACCATGTGGACTCGAAATAAACCTTGTATTTTATAAATTACCATTCCTGCAACCAAACGCATTTTATATACTATCCAATACTTAATTTTAAACACTTACCATGTATCATTATCAATTATCAATTTTCTTATTTTCGTATTACAATCAAAATCCAATATAACATATTTAAGACATCCTAGGTACATGTCATTACTGACAATTAACATGCTTTACCTTTTTGAGTTCGGGATCGGCTTATGATGCTGATTCGACAATCTGTCTTTAACCTAAGGTATTTCTATAAACCGATACTTAGGTCAATAATAAATCATATATCAATGAACCTTGAGAATTTGATCTATTACTCCTAATAGTTCAATTATTTGTTTTTGAAATATAATGCTAAGATCTTGTTAATCACTTACGATGAAATGTATACAATTTCAATGTTTGTTCATTATCCATCGACTTTTCATATTTTTTTTCAGTAATAGCCTATGTTCAGTATCATTCAAACATTCGGTAGCAGTCCATTATTCAGTAACAATTAGTTTTTCAGTACTTTTATTTACAATTTATTTGAATAATAATGTTATTCACCTTTCATTCAATATTTTATACTATCTCCTTTCAATAACAATCAATATTCTTTGGTAACAACCAATTGATCTTTATCGTTCATGCCGAGCGATCAACAAGTAATAATCGGTTAATCAAGTAATATTCGCTTATTCAAGATCGATGCGTTTACTCTTTAACATCAATTATTCAAGATATGCATGCGCTCTTTAATACTTTTCATTACCCCTATTAACATGACTCGGACTTGGACGGATACACGGATCCATCCCACACACCGTGATAGTATCTGATGTTTCATCGGTCGGCGGAATACTCCGTAAGAAGTAACGATAATAATAACGATGGCGGTACACAAAGTACTTCATCCGAACAAATCCGAAACGATCCACGATGAGTCTACACATAGAGTTTCTCATCGACACACAGTCGGAATATCCCTGAACACTTCCAATCCTATGGTATGCCAACTATATCCGACTAGCCCGATACAGTTAATAGGGTATTCAGTAAACTTTCAGTTTTTAATCTGTACATATTTCAATTATATATATTTTCAATTCAATATATATTTCAATTCACTCCACATGCAAATCAATTTCAATGCAATATACATTTTTCAATTTTCCACTTAATATTCACATATTCTATTCAATATCAAAATCACTAATAATTTATGAATTTTTATTCAATTCAATACCTTAATAATAATAATAATAATAATAATAATAATAACAATAATAATAATACTTATCATTCCTATAAATAATAAATTCAACAAATAATTATTTGACTCGGTTTATAGAAATACAAACCATAATTCTCGAGTTTACTCGATATCCTCGGCCACTTTCTCTTTCCCCTTCTTCGATGACATTTTCGGCGCTACATTAGCAAAGTAACTTTGAACTTGAAACCCTAAATTTTTCTTTTTCTTTTTCTTTCTTTTTTTCTCTCCTGTTTCTTCTCTGTTTCGTTTCATCCTTTCCTTCCTTTTCTATTCTTTTTCTTTTATTTCCTTTACTTTATATATATATATATATATATATATATATATATATATATATATATTACTTTAATAAATATCTTTTAAATAACTATTCTTTATTAAACATTTGTATACATACACATTATTACACTTGTACCAATTATCACTCTACATTTGTCATAATTAATTTATTTACCTATATAATTATCTCATAATATAATTATTTAATTGCTAAATATCTAGTAATACTTAAATACATGTATGAAAAATATATGTATTTTTTTAATTAATACATGTGTATCCAATTATTACCACACACTTGTCTTTATTTTATTTATTCTATTTATTTAATATTTTATTATAATAAAAATCTATTTACTTAAATAAAAAGTAATTAAATAAACATATCACAATTGTACCAATATAATTATTACACATGTATATTTTTATTTCCATACATTTGTCTTTACTTTAATTTATTTCATAATATAATATCAATTTAATAGAAATAACATTAATAATTATCAAATAAATAATAATAATAATATACAAATTTATGCATAAAAATCTTTGATTTTTATGCATTTGCCGCCTCAGCTATATCAAATGGCATATTTGCCATTTTGGTCCCCCTTTCTTTTTATTAATCTATAATTAAACCTTACCCTTTATTCAATTTAATCCTTTTACCCAATTATCCTTAATTAAGCTAAATTCACTTAATTAAACTTTAATTAACCGCTCACTTAACTCCCTAAATATTTATAATAAATATTTACGAATCCATTTTTCAGAAACAGAGACCCAAAAATACACTTTTTCGATAACGGTAAAATTCGGGTCATTACATTTTCTTTCTTGCAGATTGTCGGAAATCGTGTTGTCGATTGGATCGTCTCTAGAGCTCACACTATCCTCCAACTCTTTTGTTAGACTTCTATTTATTTTGACCGAGTTATAAGTGGCATGTAAATAGGTTAATGGCAATGCATGTACATAAGTATTTGAATTATGTTTTGTGCCTTGTTGGTGAGAATGATATATCATGTTAAGCTTTAAAGTGTGTTGTCATGCTTTGACATGAATTTGGCAATTGTGTTTTGGTCATTTTGGTGAACTTTGTTTGATAAAACCTTGACATTTGGAATGATGATCATATGTGGTTGTTAAGTATGAACATTGTGGCTTGAATAATGTTGAATGCTTGGTTGTGAATGGTTGAATTGAGGTGTCAATTGTGGCATAATGGTTAGGCACTTAGGATGGATTATGTATGTTATGTTTTTGGCAGGTTTTTTATGTATTTGAATAGGCGTAATGGTTGGCATATTGCATTGCTTGAGGCTTAAGTTAACATAGGATGTTATAACTTGATTTAGAAGGCATTTCTGGTACGATTTGACACACAACTGTGTGGCACACATGGACATGTGGCAGGACCATGTGACTCTAGCTTACATGAACTCAGCCTATTACACGGTCCAAGACATGACCGTGTGACTTTTGTTAGTAATTTTGCATTTAGGTCCACACGGCTTCAGTCTGTTACACAGCCTAGCGACACGACTGTGTGACCCTATTATACACAGCTTCAATTTGTTGCACAATTTAGGTACATAGCCATGTTATCTAGCTTAGGGGTGAGCAAAACTCAATTTGACTTGAAAAAATTGAAAAAAATTCGAATTTCAAGTTAAACGAATCAAGTTATTCGAGTCAACTGAATTTTTTTAAAAAGTTTTGAGTTCGAATCGAGTTTAATTTTCAAATTCAAATAACTCAAATAATTCTAATAAACAAAACATCAAACTATAATATTTTACATTTTTACCCCAAACCTCCAAACCTTTTTACTTTCCCCCCAATAGTTTTACTCCCTCCCACTTCCCAAAACTTTTACTTTCCTCCCATCCCATCCCCATCTACCCCAAACCTATTTTCCCCCCAATTTTTTTAAAATATTTTCCCGACATTTACTTATCCCCAACTTTTTTACTCCCCCAACCCTTAAAACTTTTTATTTTTCCCCTAAACTTTTACTTTTCACCCTTTACCCCCAAAAAAAATCATCCAAAAAAAATCTCTAAACCTAAGTAGTAATAATTTTATTTATATCTACTATTTATATTATTAAATTAAATTTCACATTTTTTTACTATTTATATTATTGAATTGTTTAATCATATTAAATGTTTATAAATTTATGTTAAAATTTTATTATTGATGATGCCATAAAATATTTGTGTTAAAATTTTATGTTGGTATCAATTTCACATTTTATCTTTAAGATAACTTTTATTAAAAATTCACATTTTTTTATATTTAATATATATTTTAATTTCAAAATACATAGTGACAAAAATTAGAAGATAATTGAAGCAACTAAGTAAGCAAAGAAGCTAACTCGAATATAAAATATTAATAAATAATTTTGAGGAAATAAAAGTCAACAACAAATTTGATTACAGTGAGCAAATTTGATTATGATGGATGACAGTGGTTACAAGTACCCAAAGTCATTTTTTTTCATTTAACTCAAACAAATATATTTGATTTGATTCGATTCGAATTCAACCTCACTCGACTCGATTCGAGAAAATTTCAAATCGAGTTAAGATGATAAAATAGGATTCGTCAACTCGAGTAACTCGAAATTTTTTCATTCGATTCGATCAAACGCTCACCCCTAATCTAGCTCCACACGTCATCAACCCATCACATGAGCTGGCCACAGGGCCATGTGACCCATGTTTTACCTTTTTACCTATCTTTTTGTAGAAAATATTATACTTATATTATTGAATGTTTTTGTAACACCCTACACCTGACTCAATCGTCGAGTCCAAGCTACAAGATGTCATATTCGTCACTGGAGTGACTATGATAAATTTTATTTAATTTTAAGCCATTGTAAGATTTAATTCAATCAAACAAACATTAATCACAATAACCAACCATTAACGTGATTTATACGAGCTCACAAAAGCTCCAAGAACTAATCCAAGGTTGAATATGGACCAAACATCCATCAATGATACCAAATTCAACAAGAGCATTCACTTAAGAACAAACCAAATTAGACTCAACTAGGTACATGCCAACATAGAATAAAAATAGAATATACAAATATTGAAGAGTTCAGGATTGTTTACTGGATGCTGAAGTTATAGTTCAAATATCTTCAATTATACCTAACCTACACACGAAAAATAAACCGTATGTTGAGCAATAGAACTTAATAGTATTTTTATGATTCAAATAACAAAGTTGCAAGTTAAGAAAATTGTAACATCCAACTAGTATGTCATTCATAACAAGTGGCAAACCAATTCATTTAGCATTGCAATAGAAGTGATCAATTTCTTTTTCATGCCAACACCTATCATAAAGCCTTTTTAAAACTCAATGCGAATCATGAATCAAACATTTATACCATTAACATTATAACAATCAATTTGATAAAGAATGAGACAGATGAATACGGAAGTGGATCGTAAAGTTTGTCAAAGTCACGGATTTGACTTAGGGCTCTAGAAGTTCAGAAAGAAATTTGGATTTTTGACACAACCTGAAACATAATTAAATCCAAGTTAGATAAAACAAAAATAAATAACTAAGATAATTAAAATAGAATAATAAATCTACGATTAGAACAATAAGGAATAAATAAAGAAGATAGATGGAAAGATAGAACGTGGTATGTAGAAGTCCTAAGAAGCCTTGGAAACATAAAGAATCCACAACCCCCTTCAAGCGGCTCTAATTTCCTCTCCAAGAAAGAAAACCTGGCAAGAAAAAGTTTGAAGATGATCCTCACAATTTGAAAAGATTGTTAAAACTCTTCTAAAAGAAACTCAAGAGAAATTCTTAAAAAATAAAACTTAAAGAGAATTTATAAACTCAAAAAAGAAGTTGAATAATAATGAATTGAATGAATTGTGTACAATGCAAAGGCCTATATATAGGCTACCTAAATAAAACTATTAAGTATCTAATTTAATCTAAACAAGAAGTAGTTTTAAACTAAACTTTCTTGTTAACATAAAACTTCTAAATAACTTAAAATACTTAATAATTATAAAAAATTTAGAATATAATAATAATAAAATAATAAGAGCTGATAAATACAATATTGGGCCCATATAAAATAAAAATTAAGCCTAAAACCCAAACCCAATATGAAACGTCTAGGCTTGTGGGATCAATTGGGGTTTTTGAAGTGAAGTGCCTAAGCTTGTTAGCATTTTCCACATAGGCTCGTCATCATAGATTGCGAGTTTAGGCCCATGAACAAAATTAGTCTCTTCTAATTCATCATTGCTTCAAAATCCATCGTTTTGAAACTTCAACTCTTCTTCTAGAATTTTTTTTCGTGATAAAGTCTTGAACAGATAAGTTGTGTTTTGACTTTAGTTGTTTGGATTTGGATCTCGTAATTAGACCTTGAGGGAAATTAAGCTCATCTCTATTATGGCCTTTGAATTAGGCTGAGTTGCTCGTATCATTCCCCTTTCCACAAAAGGATTCATTATCAAATCTGCACTATCAAAACGAGAAAGGTTAGCGACATTAAAAGTGGCACTAACATTATACTCACCGGGAAGATCGATTTGATATGCATTATCGTTAATGCGCTTGAGTACTTGAAAAGGTCTATCACCATGTGGGTCCAATTTTGTTTTGTGTTTAGTTGAAAAGCTCGTAGTAAAGCACCTAAGACTCAATTGACTACCTTAGTTTGTCCATTGGTTTAAGGGTGACATGTAGTAGAATATAATAATTTAGTACCAAGCTTACCCTACAATACTTTCCAAAAGTGGCTTAGGAATTTTACGTCTCTGCCACATACAATGGTGCAAGGTATCCATGTAGGCACACCACCTCTCTAAAGAATAAGTCAGCTACATGTGTAGCATCATCCGTTTTGTGACAAGGAATGAAGTGAGCCATCTTTGAAAACTTGTCGATAACAATAAAGATACTATCTCAACCCTTTTTTGTTCGTGGCAAACCAAGAATGAAATCCATGGATAAGTCTACCCATGACGAATAAAGAATCGATAAAGGAGTATAAAGTCCATGAGGCATTACCTTAGATTTTGCTTGTTTACTAGTAATGCAATTAGAACATACCTTTTCAAAATCCTTTTTTATGTGCGGCCAATAAAAATGTTCATGTAGAATATCTAGTGTCTTGGCGACATCGAAGTGTCCCATTAAGCCTCTACTATGTGCCTCACGAAATAATAAATCTCTCATGGAATATTGTGGAACACATAACCTGTTTAGGCGAAAAAGAAACCCATCTACAAGATAAAACTTGTTAAAAGCACCATTCCCACAATTGGAAAAAACATTTGCAAAATCAATATCATTTAAGTATAAATATTTTATATGTTCAAACCCTAAGACTTTAGCATTTAATGTAGTTATCAAAGAATATCTACGAGATAAGGCATTAGCAACTATATTTTCTCTACCTGTTTTATACTTAATTGTATATGGAAATGTCTCTATGAATTCTACCCATCGAGCGTGTCTCTTGGTCTACTTACCTTGTCCCTTTAACCATTTTAGGGTTCATGATCTGTATGGATTGTAATACACAGAAAATTACTATAGTAAGAAAGTAAGATATTATCCTTGACATAGTAAAATGAGGAAATAAAGTGACAAAAAAAAGAAATTTTAAAGTGACAAAAAAAGGAAATTTTGAGTTATGTCAACATTGGAAAGTATATTATGATATATTAATTCCAAGAAAGGACTAAATCACAAAAGTGAGAAAAGTTTTGTGGCCCAAAAGTAAATACTCAAAATTTAAAGGGTTAAAGTGTAAATATGAAAAAAGTTAAAGGACCAACAATACAAATATTTTAAGGGTGGAATGATCTAGAAATTAAGGAAAATGGATGAATTAGGACCAAATTGAATAGGTGAAGAATTATGAGGGACTAAATCGTAATTTTACCAAATTAAGTGATGGCTCAAGGATAGAATTTTAAAAGATCATAAAGGTAAAATGGTCATTTAGCAGGGAATATAATTTTGAAGAGTAATGATGATGTTGGTGATATTTTAGATTAAAATCAAATAAATAAATAATAGTTTATTAATATTTTGACTTGATTTTTAATTACATTATTATTTTATTATTATCATATTTAGTATATAAGAAAAGAAAGATGAATAATTTTCATCATCTTTCCATGCTACAACGTGAGAAGAAGAGAAAGAAAAGAAATTTTCTTTTCTTTACAATTTGGTCATTTACTATGAAATCTCACTTTTTCTCTCAAGTTCTTTGAAAATTTTCATAACCACCCAAAAGAAGTGAAGTAGAGACATTAGAGAGTTAAAATATCATCTTGGAAGAGAAAAATTCGAAGTGAAAGTGAAGAAAATGGTAGAAAAAGTGAGGAAATTAAAGAGACAAGGTAAGTACTTCAAGAAATTTACTTTATTTAATTTTAATCAAGTATAGAGTATGCTAAATTAGTTGAATTAATTGTGAATGTGCTAATATTATGTATGAAAATTAAAATGGTATATTGAAGTAGTAGAAAAAGAGAATAAATTGTAAAGTAAACAAAATAGGTTATGTGAAATTGAATGTTTAAAAGAGAATACAAATGAAGTGTGATGATATAAAAAGTAAATGTGTGGGAAAACTTCAAGTTACATTATTTTTTTTATAACAAGGACTAAATTGTAAAGTGTACAAAAGTTTATGTGTGAAATAAAGTATTGTGTTAGGAAGTTTAAATGGAATGTTGAGTGCTAGTGAATTAGTTACAAAGTGATGTTAAAGTGAAATTATAGTAAATAATGAATTTTCAAGATATTAGGAATTAAATTGTAAACTTGTGAAATTTATAATTGAAATAAGAGAAGTTATAATAAAAGTTGATGATAAGTGAGTTTTAAGGATTAAATTGGACAATAATTAAAAGTATAATGATTATGTATGTCTAAATGAAAGTTAATACAAAGAACCATGAAAGAGTAAAATTAGCATTAAAATAGTTTCTGGACAGCAGCAATGGTTCAACTTTGAAAAATCACCGAAAATTGAATTAAAGGTTGAATAAAATATGAAATTAAATTTTATTGAGTCTAGTTTTTCATAGAAGAAATGGTGTAAGAAATGAAATTGTAAATTATGAGATATAATAAATTTTGTGAGACAAGGTCAGAATGATTTCGGGTTCCCCTGTTCTGAATTTGGAAAATCATCAAAAATTGTAAAAAAAAAAAATACTTAGCAGTTTAAATTTATATGTTTAAATTCTTAATGAGTATATTTTCAAGAAAAACAAACAAAAACATCATCCAAACCCCGTACTAAGAGATAATTAATTTTTAGTAAAGAAAGGTCGAAGTTGTCAAACAATAGAACAAGGATAAATTTGAAGATTTTACTGTACTTATTGGCTAAATTATAAATTCTGAAATTTTTATGGTAGAAATATATTTGAGTTTAGTTTCAAAAACATCAAGCGTTTTTTAATTTAGAATTCTGCAGCTCAAGATATAAATAATTTAGTGACTATGACTCAAGTGGACAGCTTTGAATGAACATATAAGTAAATAGTGGAATTATAGATAATGTTACATATAACCATGTTATATACATTAAGGATGTGGAATGGAGAAAATAAGGAGGAAAATATATATGAATATTCATCTAGCATGGGTTTACATTAAAAATGGCTAATTTGCATGTTTTAGGATCAGGGACTAAATTGAATAAAAGTAAAAATTTTAGGGGTAATTTTGTAAAAATGTCAAAAATGCCCAAAATTGCATGAAATGAATTGTTTTGTTGTCTAAATTAATGTATTGAAAGAAATTATTAATATCAAGTGGGTTTAGAGTATTAATTTTGTTGTATGATGATAGTATAAAGTGATTTTGTTAAATATTGATGTTAGTATCAAATTGTGAAAATAGTTAAAATATTAGGGTTTGGTATTAAATTTATGTTTTATTAAGGGCTGTATTATAGCCTAGAATATTTGGATAAATTATTAATCGAGAAAAAAATTAATTGATTTGATAGATTAACTAGTTGAGGGATTAAATTGTAAAAGTTGGGGTAATTATGTAAATTTGAAAAATTGAAGGGTATAAACTGTGAAAGGAATTGGAATTGAAATATATGATAATGAATAAGAAATTTTATATTTTAGAACAAAATTCTGAAGATACTCGTGAAAAAAAAAAAGCGGAATAGTCCCTGAACTCCTGCAAATATTTCAATTCAATTCAGGTAAGCTCGTATGGTTAAACTTTAATGTTTATTTATTAAATTGATGAATGGTTTTATGTATTTATTCATATCTATTGTTGAAAATAAGATTATTGTTAAATTATGAAATTGAATTGAATGTTCAAAACGAGTGGAACACGTGATTAAATACAACCGTTCTGTGGCAAAGGATGAATTGACAGTAAATTACCCAAGTAAAATGAGGTTCAGCATTTGTTGCAAACTTTCGTGTTTACTTTCCGTTTAACTCTCACGATCTTCTGTTAACTCATATGAGTTTCCATTTAACCCTATTGGGTTTCCGTTCAGCCTTTTTGAGCTTCTGTTTAGCCCTATCGGGTTTCTGTTCAACTCTTTTAAGCTTCTGTTTAACCCTTATGGGTTTCTGTTTAGCTCTTATGAGCTTCCATTCAACCCTTACGGGTTTCTGTTTAGCACTTATGTGCTTCAGTTTAGCCTTCAGGCTTCTAAAAATGATTGTACTCATATTCATAAGTCGTTCTTCAAATGGTAAGTTATCGGGAGTTGTCTTCGAATGGTAAGTTATCGGGAGTTGTCTTGGATGATATATGTATATGAAGAAATAATAAAAGATGATATATTTATGACTGGTGTGTTATGTATAAGGAATGAATGTGGAAAGAAAAGAAACACAAATGAAAATAAAGAAATTTGGAAGAGTTAAAGTTGTTTAAAATCCTACTATGCTAGGAATAATATGTATAAGTGATACTATAGAGTTATTCACTTAATAAGATGTTAAATATAACTTCATGAGTATTGTGGTATCAATATTGGATTATTCTTGGTATGTTTAAATTTCATAATTGAAAAAAAGTATTATGATAAAAGTTTATACGAGCTTATTAAGCATTCATTACTTATGTATTTGTTTTCCTTTACTTTTCAGATTATCAGAAGCTCGATTGGGTTGGAAGCTTGTCAGAGTTGTATCAGACTATCCATCAGTTCTATCGGTACTTTCAAATGTTTTGACTTTGGTTATAATGGCATGTATAGGTATTTTGTTTAATGATAGTCTATATGTAATTTGTTGGGATAACAACTTATTTTGGCTTGTTTTGGATGTCTAATTATGGCTTGTTGATATGTATAATGTTAATTTTAGATTGACATAGAATTAGGTGAGAAATATGGCTTGTAAAATGACCTATTTTCATTCACACATGTAGAGACACGAGTGTTTGTCTCAACCGTGTGTGACACACAGTCGTGTGACCTTTGTAGTGTTGAAAATTTTAAATATTTCTGAAAAAGTTTTAAGTTTTCGACTTAGTCCCTATTTGTTTCTAACGTGCAATTTGGGCCTCGAGGGCTCGTTTAAAGGACAATATGTATGATTTTGATTGGTTTCTAATATGAATGCTAGATGAAATGAAATGTCTGATAATTAATTTGTAAACTTCGGTAACCCTGATTCGACGACGGATTTGGGTTAAGGGTGTTACATGGATAACGAACACATTTGACAGCATGTAATGTTGCCAAACTTATAGAGCTCAAACTAATGCCAGCAACTCCTTATCGTAAGTTAAGTAGTTTAATTGCACCCCAGTCAGTTTTTCACTAAAATATGTGATTGGTCTTTTTTCTTGCATCAACACGGCACCAATTCCAATATCTAAAGCATCACATTCAAATTCAAAAGTATTAGAAAAATTAGGTAATTTAATAACCGAAGTAGAATATAACTTATCCTTTAAAGTTTGAAAGCCTTTTCCTAAGCTTCTCCCCACTTAAAACCCACAGACTTTTTAATAACAACAGTTAATGGAGCAACAATAGTGGAGAAATCCTTCACAAAATGTCTATAAAATAAACCATGGAAAGATCTCACCTCAGTAATTGGTTTAGGAATGGGTCACTCCCTAATTGTCGTTACTTTGTCCTCATCGACATGAATACCTTGAGCACTGACTATAAAACCTAAAAAGATTGGTTTATCACAACAAAAAGTGCACTTATCAAGGTTGGCAAATAACTTTTCAGTTCGTAGAATATCCAAAACAGATTTAACATGAGAAATATGATTATCTAAAGAAGTTTAGTAAATTAGAATATCATCAAAATATACTACCAGAAATTTACCCAAATAAGGTCTCAAAATATAGTTCATCAAGTGCATGAAAGTACTAGGCACATTAGTCAAACCGAAAGGTATAACCAGCCATTCATATAAACCAAACTTAGTTTTAAAGGTTGTTTTCCATTCATCCCCTACTTTCATTCTAATTTGATGGTAGCCACTTTTTAAATCAATCTTTGTAAAGATAGAAGCACTATAAAGTTCATCAAACATATCATCAAGCCTTGGAATAGGATGTCTATACTTAATAGTAATTTGGTTAATTGGTTGACAATCGATGCACATTCTATACCTACCATCTTTCTTTGGTACCAAAATTATCGACAACGCACAAGGACTTAAACTTTCACGAATGTGACCCTTCGCAAAAAGTTCATCTACTTGCTTTTGTAACTCCTTTGCCTCATCAGGATTGCTTCGATAAGCTGGTTGATTTGGAATTGTTGACCCAGGCACTAAGTTAATTTGATGCTCAATACCCCTCAAAGGTGGCAATCCTTTAGGTGCTTCTTCAAAAATATCTTCATATTCCTATAAAAGAGACACAAAAACGCTAGGCAAAGAGTTGTGAAGGTTAGTCAAAGATAAACAATTTTACCTAAATCAGACAAAGATGCAAGGTTGTTTAGTGAGTAAGGCACGTTGCACATCTTTTCCACTCAGATAAAAATTAGGAACCACTCTTTTTTTTTTTTCTCATAAGAGGATGCATTCAGCATTGGGTCATCATTAATTTGGCTATTTCACTAGAGACCTTTTTTCTCTCAGCCTTTTTTGAATTTTGTGCCTTATTTCCCCTAACCTACTTACAAAACTTCATCATGTTGATTTGATCATTGTGAATATCTTTTGGATTCAAAGGGGTGAAAATGTACTTCTTCCTATGAAAAATAAAGGAAAATCGATTTAATTTACCATGATGAATAACATCACGATCGTACTGCCATAGTCTACCAAGTAACAAGTGGGTGGCATGCATGGGAACAACATCACACCAAACATCATCAATGTAAGTCCCCAAGTTTAAAAGTGATCAAGTACTGTTTTACCACACGAACCTCCGAACCTTTATTAAGCCATTGAAGATGGTATGATGGAGGGTGTTTTCTACATAGAAAAGTAAGAGAATCCACAAGGTAGTTGCTCACAACATTGGCACAACTTCCACTATCAATGATAAATGAGCAAAGTTTACCTTTAATTAAACACCTCAAATGGAATATATTACTCCTTTGAAGATCATGATCATCCTTTAACTTAGACAACGGAGATGAGTTAGTGGTTCCACCTACTCTTCTTCACCATAAAACTTACCTCTATCATCAACATCATCAATTAATTCAGGCATATATGGGTCTATTTTATCAGAATCAGAGGTATAATCACCATCTTCTATGATCAACAAAAGTCTCGTGTTGGCACAATCACGGCTATAGTGCCCATACCCTTTGCACTTAAAACATTCAATTTCACGAGCTATTTTTTGTTTTGGTGAAGAAGTTGTAGAAGTGGGCTGCTCAGAAGATGAAGATGAAGGTTTTGTAGGAGCCCCACTTTTCCACTCAAAAGGTTTAGTCTCATCATGTTTTGACGGCAACTTATTAGTAGCATAAGGAGGTTTTGAATTCTTGAAAGTAGAATTAGAACTCGTACCTCTATAATATTGTGAAGCACTAAATGGATGAGATTGACATTGTTGAAACTGTCACTTAATCTCAATCACCTTGCGTACCGTGTCCTCAAGATAAATGAAGGTTTGAAGGTCAAGAACGTTGGCTATCGAAACGTTCAAGCCATCTACAAACCTCACTATGGTAGTCTCTTCATCTTCTCGGATATTTGCTCTATGCATAAGTATCTCCATCTTCTTAAAGTACTCATCAACAAATCGATTACCTTGAATAAGGTGTTGAAGTCTCTGTTTAATATCCCTATAATAATGAGGTGGGATAAAATGCTTTTGCATGGTCAAATGTTCCCATGAATCAACATCTTGTTCACAACTCCTTTGGCGGTTCAACAGAAGTTGAGTCCACCAACTAAATGCATAATTTGAAAATGCTAATATAGCCAATGGAACTTTCTCCTCCTCCAGACATCTATAACAACAGAACATGATCTCCTTTTTATCCTCCCAATCACAATATGCATCTGGATCATACTTTCCTCAGAATGGTGGAATGTTGAACTTTGGTTTAGCGATAGAAGGCTGGCCTCGATTAGGAATACCCAAAGTTTCATCAATGTGACGATATTCACGTCTACCAGTATTAGAATGAATACGAAGTTCTTCATTATCCCTATAATCATCACTATCATGAGCACGAGACCGTCGATCCTAGGAAGTCTCCAAATGAGCAATAGCTTGAGTTAGCACTTGAATTTGATTGGAAAACAGTTTAATGTTCTCTCGTAGTTCCGTTCGACATTTAGTCAAATTGGCCTCAAATGTATCACGTACCTCATTCAATTGTTGATGTTGAAATTTTACCATCCCCACAATATTCTCCAATGTAACATCTTGTTCTTTGTCATTAGATGGTATCTTATCATGGTTTTTACGAGTACAAGTTTCATGAGTCATAGTGGAAGCGTGGAAAAGCACAACACTTCAAAAGAAAAAAATTAAGCAAACCTCACCTTTATGCACTAAAAAAAAATCTCAATGAGGTAAGAATTAATCTTGTGAGTCTTTTAAAAAGTGTCTATATCAATCAATCAGAATGTATTAGAATCAAACTAACAAAGCAAACCTAATAGCACTATGAGTCTAAAATAGGCTAAACATCAAATAATTTTGTTGCATGGAGGAAGGAATGTGCAATGTGCTTTAACCTACTAACACAAGAAATAATAAAGTGCTAGAATGCGTAAAAGAACAATAAAAAGCAAAAATAAATGAAAACCTAAGGCTAATAGTCAATAAAAATTGTTGAAACTCGAAAACACGAAAAATTTGCTAAGCAATTTGACAACCTTCGTTCGAGGTGTTCTCGATTTCCAAAAATCACGAAATTTAAACTGAAGCCTCCTCAAATAGTTTAGATCTGATCTGGAAAGATTTGGCACAAAATTCAACCCACATAATTTTTTTATTTTTTTCGTATTTTATTTTTCTGTAATTTTTCAATCACTTTTTTGTGGGAAATAATTTTTTATACTCTAAAATAGTGCCAAGAAATAGTATGTAAAATTTTAGATTGTTTGAAAAATATTATCCACTGAAAAATATTTTTTCTGAAAACTATCGGGGTAAAAAAAAATTGTTTTGAGGCTGTTTGCTAGAAATTAGTTTATAAAAACAAAAAGAACACCTAAAACGCCCAAACATGATACCAAATGATAAAGAATGAGACAAATGAATGCGGAAGCATATCGTAAAGTTTGTCGAAGTCGCGGATTTGACTTAGGGCTCTAGATGTTTGGAAAGAAATTTGGATTTTTGACACAACCTGATTCTCATTATTATGTGTTCATATTTTACTTATTACTGGTATTTCATTATTTTTATTGTCATTTTAAGTTTTCCATGTCGTTTCTTATTTTTATTTTTCTTCATTATTATTTTTGCGTGCTTGATATTAGTAAATAGTATTTTATTTCTTTTTCAACTGTTGATGTGCGTCTTAGGATGATTTTCAGTGTCGTATTTTGATTTACACGACAATTTCTCAACCTCTTTGTTTGTTTATTTGGTGATGCGTATTTTATTTTCTGATAGTAAATTATTTTATTTCAGGCACACCATGACAAGCACTCACAGTAAATCCAAGGTCACCGTTCCCACTTCCAAAAAGCAGAAGACGTCGAGCACGACCTCCTCTTGGGGCACTTCCATCGAGGCACGCCATCCATTTCTCCATTTTTCTTAGGGTCCATAGGAGGACTTATATCAAATTCTTCGACTTCAGCCACTCGGCATGGGCCGATGTATTGATTGGGCCGCTTTGGAGCTAGTCCAATTAGTTGATCATGTCCGCGCCATCATTGCTATCGCCCGTGGGACCGATTCTTTTCCACCATCGAGCCCATATACATAGAGCTTACTTTGCAGTTTTGTTCCACATTTACCCTTCAACAGGTGATGTCGTCCCATGACGAGCCGGGCACCATCACTTTCAGACTTGGCACTATTACACGACATATAAGTGTCCCCGAGTTTGGAGCAACATTGGGACTTTACACTACAGTGTTCATGAGTGCCGAGAACTTCCTCCAATTACACTGACACATTCACTACTCGCCATCTCTTTGTTGGGTCGACCTTATGGCGAGTACGAGACCTTATGACGTGAGTAGCTCGAAGGTGACTTCTGTTCTTCTGACTCTGCGATATATTCATGCCATCATGGCCCACATATTAACCAGTCGGAGGGAGAGCATTGGAGTCGTCGGTACAACTGACATATATTTTCTATGGAGCATGGATACGGGGCATATTTTTTATCTAACCTATTTCATCACTCTTGCCTTTCGCCATCAGACATAGTGTAGCAGGAAGGGTCCTATCTATTTAGGCCCTTATGTGACTCGACTCGCACGATACTTTGGCCTCCTCGATACACTGGAGCAGTCTTCTTCGCTTACACTTGTCGGCCAAATGTCCCCGTAGGGATTATTGAGCATAACACATATGATGATGATCGAGCAGCTTTGTGGAGTAGATCCTCCTCAGTACCGATTATTTCATTCTAACCCTCAGAATGAACCCAAGGACTTCACTAATGACGTCAATTTCCATCACGAGGATCCACCTCATCATTCATGTTCGAGTCACCATATTGCTTCTTCTGCTGCTACATTAGAGAACCTCTCCGAGAGGTTCACTTGTTTCGAGCAATACTGCTTTTAGAGGTTCGATAGTGTAACGCCCCCACGCCCGAAACCGTCACCGGAGTCAAGCTTGAGGTGTTACTAAACTTATCTTACCTTTTAAACAACTCTAAACCACTTATTTTAATTTTCGAAATAAACTATTTTTCTGCATCATAGCTGCTTAAAAATTCATTTCTCGAGTTTCAAAACTCGAAATTAAGATCCGTAAATTTTTCCTGAAACTAGACTCATATATCTATCTAATAATTTTTTTCTAGAATTTTTTACTTAGCCAATTAGTACATTTTATTAGTTAAAGTTACCCCTATTTTGGAATTCGACTGCACTGACCTCTACTTACTGCGAACCACTTTTCTCCCTATACAAAATTAATATAACTATACCGTTTGTTTCTATCAAAACTAGATTCAATAAGGATTCTAACCATATAAATTACACCACCTAATTATTTTTTTACAATTTATGGTGAATTTATAAAGTTGAAATAGGGGATCTAGAAATTTCTCTGACCATGTTTCACTAAAACTCAGATATCTCATAAAATATAATACATTTACCTGTTTTTCTTATTCCATAAAATAGACATAATAAGCTTTAATTTCATATATTATTCATCTTAAAAATATGTTTATACAATTTTTAGTGATTTTTCAAAGTCACGTCATTTCAATTATTTGAATCATTTTTAGGTTACTCACACATTTTTCATAGTTTTCATGTGATAGTTACTACTTAATCATACATACTATTAAATATGTATATCATCAGCCATTCTATTAGCTAATCACTAGCAAGTATTTACACATCATTCATTGATCATATCATATCAAAAGAAACCAAGTTCCTATACATGCCATACACAAAACGAAATGTCTAACTATACCAATGTGATTCCTTCGATAGTGTGATCGGGTCTCCGACGTTTCCTTCGATCCCCGAGTGGCTTGATAAAAACTATAAGAAAAAGAAAATAAAGAGAGTAAGCACTAGGCTTAGTAAGCTTACAAGCAAATAAATTACAACATTCAACATAATGAATAATTATACATAATGTCACCTAGCCTCATAAACTTTCTTTACTTCTCATTTTCTACCTTCTTCTTTACTTACTTACCTTCTTTCTTACCTGACCTTTCACTATTCATAAATATAATCTACCTTCCCTTTTGCTAATAATTCACTGTAATTTAACGTGTACAATGACCCATTGAACCACTCGGAATACTAAGGATACTGGGGTCGTTCCTATTATCAATATCCGCCAATGCCATGTCTTCTTCGACATGGACTTACATGAATTATTCCTGTCTCCAATGCCATATATATATATCTAATATGGGCTTACATGGCTCATTCCTGTCTCCAAAGCCATATATCTGATATGGACTTACATGGCTCATTTCTGTCTGTCTGTCTGTCCCACAACCCCAATATCCTAACATTCCTAAGGTTCAAACGGGGCTTCCTAATGCTTTTTCTCTGTCACTTACGCCTTTACTTTGACTTTAAATGTTCTCATAAAATAAGTATATAAATGCTGAAATTTACAATAATAATGTAAAATAAAAGAATATTGCATTTATTTATCAGTAAACTTACTCTCGTATGCAAAAATAGCTACTTTTACCATTTCGTCCACAACTTGGTATTTTCTCCATTTTAGCCCGAATTTCAGTTTTCCTTGCTCTATCATTTAAAATATAGTCTAATTAGGACTCACATTATTCAAATTGACCCAAAATCATATTTTGGAAAAATTACAATTTTGCCCCTAAACTTTTGCATATTTACACTTTTGCCCCAAAGCTCGTAAATTAAACTTCAGCCTATTTTCTTATGTTTCATGACATGCTGGTCATTTTTCCCTTCTATGGAAGCATCAAATTCATACTCTAACAAGCACTTATGACTATTAGGTATTTTTACCGATTAAGTCCTTTTACTCGTTTTTGCTTAAAACCGAGTAGTACAAGTTGTCTAACATAATTTAAAACCTCATATTCTATCATAAAACACCAAAATACACAAATTTCACCTATGGGTATTTTTCCAAATATGAACTCTAACTTAAATTATTGCTAGCATAAGCTTTATCAAGCTACCAGGACTCCGAAAACGTAAAGAACATTAAAAACGGGGCTTGGAATCACTTACTATGGAGCTTGAAAGCTTGAAACAAACCCTAGCTATGGAGAACCCTTGAAATTTCGTCCTAATGAAGAAGATGGACAAAAATTGGCTTTTAATTTTGTTTTTAATTCATTTTAATAACTAAATGACCAAAATGCCCTTACTACTACACTTTTCAAAAATTCCATCCATGTCTAATTTTTGTCCATAGACTTAGAAATTGGTAAAATTACTCTTTAAGGACCTCTAATTAATAATCTAATTCAATTTTATGCAAAATACTTCTAGAACACAAGTTTTGCAATTTATTCAATTTAGTCCCTAATTTCAAATTAAGCACTTTATGCATAGAATTTCTTCACGAACTTTTCACACAATCATGCAAACATATCATAGACCTCAAAATAATAATAAAACAAATTTTCTACCTCGGATTTGTGGTTTCGCAACCACTGTTCCGTTTAGGCCCTATTTCGGGATGTTACAGATAGTATTGATGTGACTTTGCAGTAGATCTCTCAACACCTCCATATCTCCTTTTCAGCGCCAGCGACTCACTCTACTGATGCCTCTGACGATGAGGATCATTGATTTTATTTGTTTTCTTTTTAATTTTGTTTTTCTTTTTTATGTTTATGTTTATTTTTCTTTTTAGTTGTGTTGTTTTATTTTTATTTTCTTGTACTTCTTTTAATTAGTATCTTTTGAACTATATTATTATGGTCATTTCTAAATGAGTTCTAACCCCTTAATCTTCTTTATTATTTTTCTTTATTTTCTTATTAGTTTGCTCGGAATCATGTACTACAATTATATTTGACTACACTTCTGCTTTTCACTATTCTGGGGATTTCATCTAATATTCAGGGCAGTTTCAGTTTTCTCTCTCTCTTATGATATTCTGCTTATACTATGCTTATATCTATTTGTACATTGAGAACAATGTACATATTAAGTGTGGGGAGGTTATTTATATAATTATTAGAAAATCCTTAAATTATGTCTTGTGTTTAAGTAATTTTCTCATACTTCTATTAAAATGATTTTTTGTCAATTTGGGATTTTTTGTTTATATGTTTTGGATTGATTTGTAGATATTTGTGCATTGGTTGATTTAAAATTTAAGATATTAGCGAATCAAGTATGATAAGTTCATTTTCAAAATTAAAAATTTAGGTTGTTTTCTAAATTGAGATATTATCTTGAAGTTTTAAATTTGCAAGTTTGACATAAAAAACCATTAATTTTTGTGAGATTTTGAGCCTTTAGAGCATACGTTTATCTTTCTCATTTTATTATTGGTTATGAGTGTGTCAATTTGATTTTTTATTCTAGAACTTCCTTTGATTTTAAATGTCGAGACCACACCTTTGATTTGATATACTGCGATGATAAAGACACTTAAGTTTTAACCCACTTATTCCATAAAAGCCCTACCTTCGTAATTAATCCTTAATAAACCCCATTGAGCCTAACACATTGTTTCTTGATTTTCCCATTAATCTTAACCCATAATTCAATTTTTTGTTAAGACTTTTTCTCATTTTATTGACTCCCTTTCTGTTGAGATTTGATTTGGTTAGTTGCCTAACTATACTCTTTTGTTTGATTCACTAAATTATTTCTTATTGTTCAAAAAAAAAAGATCGAAAAAATATATATATTGAAAAAAAATATTGATCATTAATTAGTCTTATTGATTGAGCTTGAACAATTAAATTCATATTTTGAGAAGAAGCTCATTTTCTTATTCTTAAATAGTTCTTAATTCAGCATTTGTTTATTTTTTTTAATTTGGTAATTTATTAATTCGATCTCGATTTTAACTAACTTTTTCAGCCTTTCTCCACACCCTTAACCTAAGCCCCACTACAACCTCTTAAAGACCTTTTGATTTGTGTATCATATCATTTTATAGTGGTGGATATTTGATTTTCATGCAAGCCTATGGTAATGACTTTTCTTATTTGACTATTGAGTGCGTTTTCTTGAACCTTAAACACTTTGAGTGATTTGAGTGAATCTTTAGTGAGGATGTCGATTCTTATCGATTTTGAATTAAAAGTAATTACTTGGATAAAGGGAAAATACCTATGTTTTCATGCTTTGAAAATTTTCGACTTAGATTGTTTGAATCTTTAGTGCTCTTTTACTTGAATTGCCAATGCATGATTATTTTGTGAATTTATTTTAATTTTAATAAAATTTAAGGATTTTGTTGGAGGACAAGCAAATGCTTAAGTGTAGAGATATTTGATAAGCTATAAAAGTAACATATTTTAATCTCATTCGCGTTTTTGGATGATTAATTATGCATATTAGTGAATTTGATGCTCCTAATCTTTTAAATTCATGTTTCTATACTTAGGAGAGCATTTGGGAGTGAAAGGAGTGAAAAATGAGCCAAAATCGGACAAAAAAAAAACTGCTTTCAGGATCTACATGGGCTAGGCATACCCCCGTATGAGCCACACATGTTGGCCACACGCCCATGTGCTAGCTCGTGTCGATTTCACACTTTACTTCCAAATATGCAGAAAAAACCCAATTTTTAGGCTTTCTAAGCATTCTAAAGACTATGAATACCAATTAGAAGAATAGAGATGGGGGTAATCAGAGTAGATCGAAGAAAACACTCGAAGAACACCATCGGAGTCAACTTGAAAGCGGTATCCATCAAGATCAAAGATCTCCTTTTAATTTATTTCAAAGTTTTATTGAGTTTTTTTATGTCTTGTGGTTATCCTAACTTTGAGATGTTTCTATTCAGGATTATGAACTAAATTCTTTAGATACTTAGGGAAGATGAAACCTATGATGAATTTTATTATTTGATTTCTGATTTACGCGATAAATACTTTATTCTTGTTCTCAATTATGTATGTTTATTTCTTGTTTTAATATTTCTAGGGATATTAATTCATGTTTAATGTGTTTAATTCAGTGTAGCAAAAGGCCCTGTTTAAGAGTAGATCTAGTATAATTGAGTGGAGTTGCATGCAATCTTAGAAATAGGAAGACATGAATCTACCGGATTAGAGTCAAATCTAATAAGGGAATCCATAGATTGAGTTATGCAACGATAGGGGTTTTAATTAGAAAGAGATTTCAATTAATCAACTTAGAGTCAGTTGTTCTTACACTCGAAAAAGATATTAACATAATTTAGGAATTTCTACGGATCAAGACACAAGTGAATAAATCGTTTAATTCAAATTCATAATAATAGGTGAAGTCTAGGTGGATTCTTTCCTAGGTATTGTCTATCTCATTGGTTATCTTCGATTATTTTCCTATTTCATTATCTATTGCGTTCTTATTTAATTTAGTTTAGTAATTTTAGATTAAAAACAATCACTCCAATTTGTCGGCTAAATAATAGAAAAATAGTAATTACTAGTACTTTTAGTCATCGTGGATACGATATTCTCTACTCACCATAGCTATACGATTGTTCGATAGGTGCGCTTGCCTTTATCGTATTTATAGTTAGTTTAGTGATCATCAAGAAGAAGATGATATCATTCCTTCCCACACTAACTTAATAATAATTATTATAAAATTTTAGGTTTCTTTCTTTATTTTTTTTCTTTTCTTTTACTTAATTCAAACCATATTTTATATTAATTAATTTAATGACCCATGTTTGCTACCGTCCACTAATAAGTATAATGACATGGTTTAATTGCTATTTCAGTCCTCTGGTTCATTTCTTAATTAAAAGTTCATGGCAATTGAACTTTTACTACTCTTACAATTTAATCTTTGTATCTTAATTAATCATTAATTCGATAAAATTACCTATCCAAAATTTAATTCACCTAGAATATAACTCCATAAATATTTAATAAAAATATTTATATCTCGGTGTACGGAATCGGAGTCCAAAACCGAATTTTTTCCAACACTGTCAACTTCCGGGTCATTACAGTTTTATTGTTTGATTGAATAATTAAGTTGAATTCATAGGTAGTTATTATCAACAAGTAAAGTAACATCTTATAGCTCGGGTCCAGTGACAGAACCGAATGTAAGGTGTTACATGCAATCTCCACTTACTATATGTAATCTGTCCTAATTATGTACATATATTAATATAATTTAACGTATATATGTGATGGGCGTCGGAACAACCAAATATAAATTTTCTAAGCTCTAATTGAATTAAACAATAGTATAGAGAAGTAGGATCAATCCCACAGGGATCGAGATTCCTAATATAATTTTTCGATGACTAGATTCCAAAATCATGGCAGTTGTCGTGCCCACGACTTGTCGCATGCTAAACTGAAAAATAAATAAAAGGGAGTCTTAGATGATAAACGTAAAAAAAATTAACAGAATGATAATTGCGAAATAAAATTAAATAATTGAAATTAAATTAGTAAATAAAATATGCGAATTCTTAGCCTTAGACTTGGTAATTCTAGTCTCAAATTGATCCTTAAAAGTGGATTTTTCCTTCCAAACGATAAGCTGGTTAGAGCGACCAAGGATGTTGTAACACCTCTAACTCATATATGTTGTTAGAATAGGGTTATGAAGCATTACCGTAAAAATATAACTCAAATCATTCATTCTCAACATTTCATAATCATTGCAAAATTCAATCAAGCACATGCATAACATTCCTAATTCAAGCTCTCGAGGCCTTAGAAACACTTTAGAAACGATTCGGGACTAAATCAGAAACATTTAAAACTTCATAAAAAAATGGAAAAATTCATACTGCAAGGGTCACACAGCTGTGTGGCTTATATGGCTAAGACACACGTCTGTGGAGAGATTCGAAGTAGGGACACACGGCCATGTCCCAACCCATGTCCTTGCCCGTGTAACTTTCTGACTTGGGTCACACGGCCAAGCCACACGCCCGCGTGCTAGGCCGTGTAACTATCGAAATGCAACCTTTAAAAACCTATGGGGACACACGCCCATGTGGACAAGAAATAGGTCAATTTCAAGCCATTCCTTTCACCCATTTCAAGCTCACACCTACAAGACATTTGCACATATAATCATGCTTTCAAACATACCAAAGCATGCATATTAAGACCAATTCATTAGGTCATTTATCCTTACAACCAATATGCCATATAGGCACCTCAAATGCAAACATACAATTTATCTAAACATGTATATGTACTTAACACATTCCATTCATCAACACTTAATTCATTTTCCATTTCAAAACTCATTATAGATTGACCACATTTATACTATTACAATTAGTTCATATTTACCTAAAAGCATAACTCCACTTAGACTTATATAAACATACCAAACCCGGTGATTCCAAACATACCTAAACATGTGCATGTTTAAGCATACCATACTTGGCTTATATCATGTCAATATAACTTATCATTAGAATCATTATTTTAATGCATCTCAAATACACATATACCTAACTTAAATATATATATGACCATAACTCATCCGTATATATATATTTAGCTTAATTCCATATCAAGTTATACCATAATTGACCACAAGCCAAATTCACATTCAAACATACCAAATGGGTCATAATTCAATCAATTATACTTGACTAAATTCCATATCTAATCATGCCCTAAATGATCATTTTGCAAACATGCCAACACTTACCACTTTGGCCATAAAAACCATGCATCAATTTGATCATATAAACACCAACCATTAAGCATCAAAGTGCCAAAAGCACACCAACCATCAAGACATCAAAATAACATAAGTTTCACAAATTCATAGCAATATTACATGCCAATATCATCAACTAAACATCAGACATAGTCCACCTATACATGCCATTATAACCACAACCAAAGCATCAAAATCTACCAATAAAATTGATGTATAGTGTGATAGATCTCCAACAAGTTTTCAACCCGATCAAGCTTCTGATAATCTATAAAGTAAAGTAAAAATAACTACGTAAGCAATGAATTCTTAGTAAGTTTGTATAAACTTTAAGCATAATATTTCATTTCAATAATAAACTTTATAGAATAAACATAAATCTATGCCAATGCCATAAGATTCATAAATCGATATGATCATCAACTCAAAAATGAGTAAGTTCACTAAAGTCGTATATATTAATCATTCATAACATGATAGGATTTTATAGGACATAATGTATAATCATCAACCTTTCTATTCCATTTCCAATGCTTATCATAAGCCTAAACGACATTATCAATTCCCGACTTAGTGTATTTATCCATGATATAGGTATATTCATCCATAGCATAAATAAATTTCTCACAAATAAGTACATCTTTCAACTTCTTATTCTCTTTTCATCATATTTCCTTTCAACTATGAATTTACCATTTCATTACCTTTCCTCACTCGTTTCATATGCATAACACACAAGATATAAGCATAACATCAACCATGATTACAAGTTAGTGCATTTAAACATAGCGCTTTTGGAATCAACTTCATGATAAACCATTTCATAAGAAATTACATATTTTGCTTTATACCACCTTTTCATGTACATAAGCATATTACTTATTGAACACTTACCGTTTCAATATATTTCATTAAGGCTAAGCATGATATAATCCATTCATAACCTTGGCACAAGCCTAAGCACATCAACAACACATGTAAGTTCATTTAAACATAATTCGTATAAATTTAACATGGATAGCCTTTATACCTGAGCATGATTCAATTGAATTTATCATCCATCATAACATAACATGTTTTCCTTGTAGCTCACCATTTTAATGTCTTTCATACATACATGTTTTGGTTCATATAGAAAACTTACCATTTCCTTGTAAATTCATGCCCATTGAACCGATTAGAATACCATTGGATACTCAGGATAGCTCACACAAAGTGTGCTAAAAAAATAACCGTAGTCTATCCTTTCCATTACATATATGCTCACACGAGCTGTGAAATAGGCCTACTTACACGAGCTATGGGTCGAAATGTAGCTATATGGTGCTGCTCTACAAGTTGTCGAGTATCCACAACAAATGTCAAAACTCAGCCACCGGTAGGAAATTTAAGATAAGTACCCAAAACATGATAACCTAGGTCTACTCACACAAGCTGTCGGTCGGAACATAACTACACGGTGTTATTTCACAAGCTGTTGAGTATCCGCAACAAATGTTAGAACTCAACCACTGGTAAGACATTCAAGACCAGCACTCGAAACATGGTAAACTCTAATGACATGTCATTTGTATCCTATATATTCCTAAGGTTCAAACAGGGCTCGATAGTCGTTGTATGTCGTTGGATTTCCATCGTCTCATAACATGATATATTTCATAATAACATATATATATTGATTCTTTTACATTAGAATAGCACATCAAACATTCAATTTAACCAAAATTTACGTAATTATAGTTCACACAAACTTACCTGGCTAAATTGCAGAAACATCAAAGCATAGTGGTTTTTTGGTAATTTCTCATTCTCCTCGATTTTCCACTCAATCTTGATTTAAATTAATAATTTTATTCAATCTATTAATTTAGATAGTAAAATAATGTATTTTATGCAATTTAGTCTTTTTTGACATTTTTACAAACTTTTTCCTAAAATTTTACTTTTATTCAATTTAGTCCCTGAGCCTAAAACATGTAAAATAACCATTTTTTTATTGAAATTACACACTATCCAAATATTAATAGCCTCCATTTTATCCCATTTTTGCAATAATTTCACAAAAAATCCTTATATTTTTACTAATTTAACAATTTAGTCCCTAATCGATAAATTCATCAAAAATCACTTAACAAAATACTTTCAAATAACAACCAATATCTCAAATTTATCATTTAACATAAAAAATCACTAGATTCATCAAGAGAAACATTCAAAATCTTTAATAGTTTCAAAATCGAAGGTACGGGCTAGCTGGACCTAATTGCAACGATCTCAAAAAAATAAAAATTATTAGAAACGGATAGCTTAAGGACTTACATACAAAGAAACATGGTTAGTCGAGCTTCAAAATCTATCATGGTGGTTTGGTGAAGAACAAAACCAAATGGGGAAGAAAACTATTATGTTTTCTTTATTTTATTAACCTTTTATATTATTTTATTAACCTTTTATTTTATTTTATTAATAAAATAACATATAAAACATTATAATTAAAATAAATTAAAGCATCCAACCGTCCCATTATCTTTAGGATGGCTAATTTACTCAATAAAGCCATCCAATTATAATTCTTTAATCAATTAACACATTTACACTAATAGCGATTGACTTTTTTAACTTTTACAATTTAGTTCTTTTCGCTTAATTAACTATCGAAACGTTAAAATTTTTCAACGAAAATTTAATACCACCTTAATGAAATTCCTTAAATATTTATAAAAATATTTATGGCTCAGTTTATAGAAACAAGGTCCCGATACCTCATTTTTTAAAATCGCTTGATCTTAGGGTCTTACTACTTGAGCTTAATTAATCATTCGAATAGCATAAATTATTGAATCAAAAACCTTTTTAAAACCATATTTAACTCGTAAATATTAAATAATAATATTTATGAACTTACTTGTAGATTTGGTGGCCTCGAATCTACTATTTTCGACACCACTGAAAAATAGGTTGTTACAGACGCCTCAACCGCCAACTTCTCATTGTGTAGTTGATTCTGGTATGACCTGTAAACCAACCATTACTGACTATCTAACCACATAACACACGTCCTTAATTTAAGATTTTGACAGCCTTGCGATCTAGAAGAGCCCAACTCGAATTAACGGCCTCAACCGCGTGGGTCGTTTAAATTCGATCACTATCTCCTTGACAGAGGTCCAACTAGCCCTTACCCACCTGGACACGTTAATTTTTTTGTGGGAACTTGAATGCGGCGAACGGCCATCTCGTTTTCCAAACTATACGCCAAACTACTCCAATCCAACATGCACTGTAACAACCCGTTTTAAGTAGTGTCAGAAATAGTGGTTTCGGGACCACGATTCTGATGAGCGAGTTAGTATTGTAAAATTTATTTAATGTTTACAAGTATTTATTGGGGTTGTATTAAAATTCGATTAAGAAATTTTAATGTTTAACTAGTTAATTAAGTAAAAAAGACTAAATCGTAAAATGTGCAAAGTTATTTCTATTAGTTAAAAGGGATAAATGACTATGAAAATGTAAACTAAAGGACTTAGATAGTAATTATACCATACATATTGATAGTGGACAATTATGAACATGTTTTTGATAAATTATAAGTTAATAACATAAGGGTAAAATGGTAAATAAATAATAAAATGTAAATTAAGTAAAAATCAAGTTATCATCTTCCTCATATTGACTTTCTTTAAACCAAAAACACCATTGAAATAAGAGGGAAGCTTTCAACCTTGGTTAATTCACATGCATGGTATGGTATTTTTGTCTCATTTTGAGTAGTTTTTATGTTTTTGAGCTCGTATTAGCTTAATCTAGTTATCTCAGGGGTAAATTTGTAGAATTGTTAAAATTTTAAGGACTTAACATGAATTAGTTTGAGGTGTTGTTAAGTAATTTTTGGTGATTTTAAGGTTTAGGGACTTATTTATGGAAATGGTAAAATTCAAGGAAAATATTGTGAAATAATGGAAAATATGGGTTGTATTGGACCCTAGAAAAAAATCGGCTATCATGGTATTTCATTAATTGTGATTAAATTGTGAATTTCAGGTTTAGGGACTAACTTGCTTAAAAGTTAAAATGCTAAGGTTAATTTTGTAAATTCACATTAAACTGAGCTATAAGTTTGCATTAATTATTTTAAGCTATTTTAATTATTTAATTGAATGAAATTATTGTTTAGATCAAGATACAAATCAACCAGACTTGAATCACAGTAAAGCTAAGGTTTTGGATTAGTCATCGGCTCTACTTTTGCATCCGTGTTAGTCAAGGTAAGTTCTTATTTCAATTGAAGTAATTCATTTGATTTCATGATGTAAACTGATACCTTTAATTGCATATCTATGAAATGGTGTTTGGATTTTCTTGATTAAGAAAAGGAAAAGACCATCATTGAAATATATCATGGCATTGTACTTGAAAAAGAAAAGACCGTGATTGAAAGATACCATGGCATCCCTGAAACAAGGAAAAGGTTGAAAAGGATATCAATTGGAAAGGATAGCATTGGAATGGACTCTTATGTAAAGGTTATAAGGTTTGTTATGTGAATAAGCATTTTTAAATATATAAGAGTGTTTTGAAAATTATGCATGTTCTACGTAAAGTAAATTTAGTAATTAAATTATGTTTACATTAATTTGAACTTACTAAGCATATTGTGCTTACGTGTTGTGTTTTCTTGTAGATTTCGTGAAGCCTAGTAGATCAGAAGTTCAAGTTAGAGCATACACACTATCCATCTCTTTTTTGGTAGATGTTTTGAGTTTTTATGGAACTTGGTTATGAATGGCATGTATTAGGACTTTTGGTTGGCTTGTCTATGTTGTATGTTTGATACTTAGTATGGTGACATTTTGTGGTCATGTATATATATGTTTAGTACCTTGAGCAAGTGAATTAATTGTAAGTATTTTAGGGCTTTTGCTTAATGTTCAAGGTGAGGTATATATGTATATAAGTTGCTTAAATGTGAATGGAATCTTTGAGTAGTTCTAAATATATGCATTTAGGGTCACAGATGGAATTGTAATTGTGGTAGATTGGTAAATTGTTTATGTGATTATTTTGCTCATGATGATGCTAAATACCATTTGGTTTGGTGTTGGATAAGTGTTTGGTTTTGGTTCATTTTGGCTTATAAATTGTGGTGTCAATGAGGGCATATTGGTTAGGAGGTTGATTGATTTTTGGTATGTTTTGATGTCTTTGGATGTATTTTAACCATATGAAAGTATCTTGAATTGGTTTAGTTTGGTGCCCAAGTAATTGGATTTGATTTGGCTTGCATTAGGGGTAATTTGTGATGCACACAACTTGAGAAACAGGCTGTCACACGGTCATGTGTCATTTATATTTTTTGATGTAGGGTGAACCGTACAGTCTAGGAGGGTTACACGGCCTGACAACACGACCTTGTGACCAAACTTCAAATGTACACATGGCCTGCGACATGATCGTGTGACTAAACTTCGAATGCATATACGGTCTGGTACACGGCCTGTAATATGATTGTGTGACCCTATTTCGAATACTCACATAGACGAACAAATGGGCTGGGACACGACCGTGTGTCCCTGACTTCGATTTGAACGCAGTTGGTCACACGGCCATGTTACCCCTATTTTCCAAATTTTTACATTTTTTCAAATTTTTCTGTTTTATTTCAAAATGATCCCTAAATGTTCTCAAATTATTTTTAGAGCCCCGTAGGCTCAGTTTAAGGTGTATTTTATACCAGGAATGAAATTTTTATATGAATGTTAGATTTTAAATTGAATAAATGTTTTGTTTGAACTTAAATGTTCCCAATTGTTTTATTACACTCTGTAACTTTGATCCGGCGATGAAGACGGGTTTGGGGTGTTACATGCACTTTTTGAGTTGAGATAGAATTAACTTTAAGGGATGATTGTGACTATCCCATATTCTAGAGAAATAATGAATACTGTGTTGTAAGGTTTTAGCGCGGGTTCATATCTCACGATTTTCGATTAGAATGATAACCGACCTAAGTCTAAATTGGAATTAGTTGAGCATGAAATTTATCATACTCGATTGGGGTTTAAAAGTAGATTTTAATGGAAGGTAATAGGTGAAGAAAGGTGAAGAGACCAAAAGAACGATCACTCCAAAAGTAAAGAAAAGAAAGAACTGGCAGAATGCTCAATTGCTTTTCACGCAGGAATGAGCTTAATATATCTTTTTATTCAAGTGTTTTTTTCGGTACCTCTTTATGCCACAAATACAATGTTTTTTATACATCTCTCAAAAGCTAATTTTAGCATGATTTTCTCTTAAAATCATGATTAACAACCAACATAAAATCAGATTTTTTTTCTAAAAATAGGATTTGACAAAGTTAAAAATCAGATTTTTTATCAATCCAAAAATAATCTTGCAATTTTCAATTCAACCCATTGTCTTGCTTTTTGTTCTAATTTATCCCGATTTTACTTGTTTTTGAACTTCAGCACTCCAATTACGTCTCTAGTAAAATTTAAGTAAGAAATCATAAGTTTAATAACATTCTATTAAAAAAGGTACCAAAAATAGGTACTTTAAACACATGAAATTAATTTACTATCAATATGTTATTCGAATAAAGTGCCACTTATTAACGTGATACGATAATACCTAGAATTGTGGTCTTTTTTTTATTACGTTTGTTTTTGTACTATTATATGATATAAAGAAACATTTATAAAGTGTAAAAATTAAAAAGTTTGGTGATTAAAAGGAAAAATAATATGACGTAAAATACATTTGTAGATGAAGATTATAAATATGAAAATGTTTAATTGAATTTATACAATAATAATATTTGTTTAGAATAGGAAATTTTAAATGTAGAAAAATATGTTTTTTTTTTAATATTGAAAAGGACTTTTTAAAAGATGTAAAAAATTTATGTTGTAATTCATATAATTGATTATAAACTTAAAAGGAAATTTAAGAATTTGGGTAATAAAGATAATTGAAAAATAATATGTTGCTTTTATATTTAAAAATAAAAAGATTATTAAATTAATCATGAAGAGTTAGCATTAAATTTGAAAAATATGGACATTTCTCTTCCAAATATAATTATACTTTATGAAAATATGGGTACTTCTCTTATAACTTTGCAAAGATTTATGTAAACTTTCATATTGAGTACCAATTTTTTGGCTGAATTATCAAAAAGGCCTATTTTTTTCTTCAAAATAATAGAAATAGGTTATTTTTGTTAAAATTAACAGAAATAGATTGATTTTACTAAAACATGCTCAACTGATGCCGTTTTCAGGGAAAACTCAGAAAAGCATGTCCAGCTGAAAGCCTTTTTTGCCACATCAACATTAAAATTGGCAGCACCATTTTTTTTTGTGTGCCACCTATTAATGTGAAAATAAAACTTACAAAATAAGCCTTTATATAGACCAAAAGTCTCATTTCTTTTTTTTTTTTAAGCAACATGGGATATGAGATATGTGTATATATAGACTCATGAATATGTTTGCAACTTGTTTCTAAACAATGTGGGATTGCTTCCTTAAATTGTGATATATAGACAATGTGTATATAGACTCATAAGTATGTTTAATTATAAAAATTAAATTTAAGATAATTGTTCAATATAAATTGTGATTTTTTTTAATACATATAGATTATGAAATTTAAGTTGTCAATATGTGAATTGATTTTTTCTAAAAATATATTCCTTAAAAATCATAAAATGATTGTATTTATATGATTAATAATAAACTCGATGTCTTTTTTTTTTAATGTTTAACTATTGTATTTAAAGTGATTAATTTATATGAAAAGTGCGAATCTAAAGTTTATATATAATATAATAAAGAAACAAAGTTAAAAATATATATTTTTTATTTTTAGAATGAATATATAAAATTATTAATTTCCACGTTGCATACTAGTTAAATTTTATATTTTACATACTTAAAAAATAATTTTAAATTTTCTTCTAAATATATATTTAAAATAGTTGGGCAGCACTTTAATTGAAGGTTTATAATTTACTCTGAAAAGAGTTATAATTTAAGAATAATGTTCTCTTTTTTTTCTCACACGACTTTCATTTTTGTCTTTTATCTGATATGATGTAGAGCTACATGTTGAAAATCAGTGTTCAACACTCGTCACAAAATCTAGGGTTGATTTGAATTTTTTATTTAAATATTGTTGAGCGATTAAATCGAAAATCGATGGGTTGGTCAATTTAATCATCAATCTAGATGTTACAATATTTGTGATTTTTTTATTCAGTCACACCAATAAATTTTAACAAAATGATTTTAACAATGTTAACATTTAGACTTGTATTTTTAAATTCAAAAAATAGAGAAACTAAATTATTTGAAATAAAATAAAAGGCCTAAATTCCAAACTTATCAAGAATACAATGACTTCAATCTATTTTAACAAATAATAATAATATGTATGGACGAAAACAAAAATCAAGCTTTGTCCCTACACAAAGATAGTAGGGAGGCCATACTCTTCCAAATTCTTTAGGATTTGGATCTGTGATACTAAAAAATTGGTGAAAAAAATATTTAAATTAAATAATTTGGTTTTTGTTAGCTCGGAAGGATCAACTCAAGATCGACAATAGGGAGGTTGAATTGGCCTTTGAGAAGTTGTGGTGGAAGCAATAAAAATTGTGCAACAAAAAACACAATGATTTACAGTGGTTCAGCCCCAATTGCCTACTCTACTACCTTAGTTTTCCACAACTAAGGGTTTTCCAAAATTTACTAATTTGGCAACCTTTAAAGATAATGTTTAACCTTACAATCTCTCTTAAGACTTATTGTGAAAAAAAATAAAATAAAATAAAGAACACACAAATTTTACGTGGAAACCCTTTTGGGAAAAAACCACGGGCAGAGGAGAAGAAAATTTACCATGTCGAATTCGAATCATTACAAGAGGAATAGACTATGTCTATTTATAGGCTTGTAAAGTCATATTCTAGTAAGACTCAAACACCTTATTCTAATCAATATCAAATAGATGGAATTTAATAAGGTTTAAAAAACCTTATTCTAAAATAAAAAAAAAAGAAGTGTAATTCTATATGGATTCTTCTTTTATTTTATTTTACCATTGTATTTTATTTAAATAAGGATTCAGGTCACTTAATTCTAACAATCTCCACCTTGACACGAATTCTCAATGAACAAGTTCTTCATCGCGAACTCTCAACGAATAAGTTCTCCACCTCTTCCATAAAACCCCTTAAGGGTTTAACTTCAATAATGAACACCAACCAAGTCTAAGCAATGCTCAAACTTGGTTATAGGAAGTGATTTAGTCATCATATCTGCAGGATTTTCATGAATACTAATTTTGCTCAGAACAATATCACCACGAGCAATAATATCACGAACAAAATGATACCGAACATCAATGTGTTTTGTTCTCTCATGAAACATCTGATCTTTTGTAAGAAAGATGGCACTTTGTGTGATCACAAAAATATCTTGTCTTGATTTGAAGGTCTTCATTGAGTTCACTAAAGAGTCCCTTCAACCAAATAGCTTCTTTACAAGCCTCAGTAATCGCCATATACTCAGCTTCAGTGATAGACAAAGCGACTGTAGTTTGCAAAGTGACTTTCCAACTGATTGTACAACCTCCGATTGTAAAGACATAACCTGTGAGAGATCTTCTTCTATCAAGGTCTCCAGCAAAATCAGCATCAACATACCCCATGACTCCATCTTCAGTTCTTCCAAACTGTAAGCAAACATCAGTAGTACCTCGTAAGTATCTTAAAATTCACTGAACTGCTTTCTAATGTTTTTTACCGGGATTCGCTATATATCTGCTAGCTACACTGACTACATATGATAAATCTGGACGTGAACAAACCATAACATACATGAGAGATCCCACTGCACTAGAGTATGGAACATGTGACATGTACTCAATCTCATCATCTGATTATGGAAACAAAACCGATGAAAGTCTAAAATGGGCTGCTAAAAGAGTGCTAACAGGCTTAGCACTTTGCATATTGAACCTGCAAAGAACTTTCTCAATGTACCCCTTCTGACTTAGGTACAATTTACTTGCTTTTCTATCTCTGAGAATCTCCATACCAAGTATCTTCTTTGTTGATCCCAAATCTTTCATCTCAAATTCTTCACTTAGTTGGGCTTTGACCTTTCTTATCTCTCTTTTATCTTTTGCTGCTATCAACATGTCATCAACGTAAAGAAGTAGATACACAAAAGAACCATCACTGTTTTTCTTAAAGTAAACACAACTGTCAAAACTACTTCTTTTGACATCATGAGAAGTCATAAAGGAATCAAACTTCTTGTACCATTTGCTTTGGTGATCAAGTTTCAAACCGTAAAGGGACTTTTTCAAAGAGAGCAAACATAGTCCTCTTTTTCTCGAGACCAGAAAACCCTCTAGTTGTTGCATGTAAATATCCTCCTCAAGTTCTCTATACAAAAATGCAGTTTTTACATCTAACTGCTCAAGCTCCAAATCATGCATGGCCACAATACCAAGCAAAGCTCGAATCGAACTATGCTTCATAACTGGGAGAACACATCTGTGAAGTCCACTCTGAATTTGATCAGTAACCTGTGCAACAAGCCTTGCTTTATATCTGGGTTCTTCAACTCCTAGAGTCCCTTCTTTCTTTTTAAACACCCATTTACAACGAACAGTCTTCTTACCTTTCAGGAAGTTTCACAATATCCCATGTTTTGTTTTTGTGGAGTGATTCCATCTCCTCTTGCATAGCAAACATCCATTTTTCTGAGTCTTCACAGCTAATTGCCTCAGAATAATTAGATGGCTCTTGATTCGGATCTATATCTTCAGCCACATTTAAAGTATAAACAACTAGATCAGCCTCAGCATACTTCTTTGGAGGTTTAATTTCTCTTCTAGTTCTGTTTTTGGTGATAGAGTATTGCGGTGAAAAAACAACTCTATTCTCAATTTTTGTACTGGCTTGAAGAGTCGACTCTGTATTAATCTGATGCTCCACATGCTTTTGATTTTCTTTATTGGAAGAATCTTTAGGAGATAAGTTAGGTAGCATAGCAGTTTCATCAAAAACAACATCTCTGCTAATCACAACTTTTCTATTTTCAGGACACCATAACTTATACCCTTTTACGCCAGCTTTATAACCAATAAAAACACATTTAATGGATCTCGGTTCCAATTTTCCATTATCAACATGAGCACACGCAGGACACCCAAAAATCTTTAAATCAGAATAATTAGCAGGATAACTAGACCATACCTCTTATGGAGTCTTTTTCTCAATGGCAAAGGATGGAGACCGGTTGATCAAAAAACATGTAGTAGTGGCTGCTTCTGCCCAAAACGACTTCGGTAAGTTGGCATTTGACAACATACATCGAACCTTCTCCATGATCGTTTTATTCATTCGTTCTGCAATGCCGTTTTGCTATGGAGTATGATGAACTGTCAAGTGTCTCACGATCCCTTCTGACTTGCACAATCTATTAAACTCATCAGAACAGAATTCTAAGTCATTGTCTGTGCGGAGGTATTTTATTTATTTTCTCGTCCATTTTTCAATCATAATTTTCCAAGACTTAAATGCAGAAAAAACATCGCTTTTCTACTTCAGGAAGAATGCCTAAACTTTTCTGGAAAAATTATCAATAAAGGTTAGCATATAATTAGCTCTACCTCTCGAAGGCACTCTGGATGGCCCCCACAGATCAGAATGAATATACTTTAATGTTCCCTTCTTGTTATGGATTCCTCTGGTGAATCGAACTCTCTTTTGCTTCCCAAAAACACAGTGCTCTGAAATTTAGTTTGCAAATTCCTTACCCATCAAGAAGTCCTCTTTTGCTTAATTCTACCATGCCATTCTCACTCATATGCCCTAGGCGCATATGCCAAAGTTTAGTAATATCATCATCTGACAAGGAAGAGGAAGCGACAGCTGCATCACCAGTAATAGTAGAACCCTACAAAACATATAATTTGGCAGTCTTTCTTTACCCTTTCATCACAACAAGGGAACCTTTGGAAATCTTTAAAACCCTACTTTCAGCTGTGTATCTGTACCCTTTTGAATCAAGAGTACTCAATGAAATTAAATTTCTCTTCAATTCTAGAACATGTCGCACGTTACTAGGTGTTCTGATAACTCCATCAAACATCTTAACTTTAATTATTCCAACACCTGCGATTTTACACGAAGCATTATTTCCCATCAAAACAATACCTTTAGATACTGTTTCATAAGTTGTAAACCAATCCCGATAGGGACTCATGTGGAAGGTGCAGCCTGAATCAAGTATCCACTCTTCACTTACTTTAGAATCATTGATAGTAGTGACTAGAAGTTCACCATTACTGTAGTCTTCTACAACATCAGCTTCACCTAAATTTTTTGGTTGTTTTCCTTTTTGATTCGCAGTCTCCCTTTTAATCTTGTTCTGTAACTTATAGCACTCAGATTTAATGTGCCATTTCTTCTTGCAAAAGTTTCAAGTTTTACCTCTGTTTGAAGACTTCGATCTACCCTTAGATTTACTGCAAGGATTCCCTGTATCCTTCCACGATCATTATCAGTATTCCGATCTTATCTTTCATGAGCAAAGAGACTCTCTCTCTGAGAGTCAGGTTTAACCATAAGATGCTTCATCTTATCATACGAGGTCAAAGATTCATAAACCTTATCAACTGTGAGAGACTCGCAGCTATATAAAATTGTATCTCTAAAAGTTGAATAAGACGGGGCAATGAACAAAGTAGATCAACCCTAGATCTTCCTTATCATACTGAACCTCCATGGCCTCCAAGTTTGAGAGAATTTCTTTAAACACTGTTAAGTGTTCGTGTACAGACGCACCTTCCTTCAAACGATGAGCATAAAGACGCTGCTTCATATGCAACTTGCTTGTTAGAGTTTTCGACATACATTTTTGTTCTAGCCTCTTCCATAATGCAGCGGCGATCTTCTCTTTCATCACATCCTGCAAAATTTCGTTGGACAAATACATATGTAATTGTGTTAACGCCTTTCGATCCTTATGCTTCTTCTCTTCATCTGTTAAAGTTGAAGGCATCTTATCTATCCCTAGCAGGGCATCCTCCAGATCCATCTGAGCAAGAATTGCTTGCATCTTAATCTGCCACAACACAAATCTGGTGTTGCGATCCAACAACGGAATCTCATACTTCAAAGACGCCATTACCGTGATCGAGATGAACAACCCGGAAGCTCGAATATTAATTTGTGAAAAAAATAAAATAAAATAAAGAACACACAAATTTTACGTGGAAACCCTTTCGGGAAAAAACCACGGGCAGAGGAGAAGAAAATTTACTATGTTGAATTCGAATCATTACAAGAGGAATAGACTATGTCTAGTTATAGGCTTGTAAAGCCATATTCTAGTAATACTCAAATACCTTATTCTAATCAATATCAAATAGATGGAATTTAATAAGGTTTAAAAAACCTTATTCTAAAATAAAATAAAAGAAGTGTAATTCTATATAGATTCTTCTTTTATTTTGTTTTACCACTGTATTTTATTTAAATAAGGATTCAGGTCACTTAATTCTAACACTTATACCCCAAAATCTTAAGATATAACCCCCTTAAGGTTTTTACTCAAACCTTAAGAATAAACCCTCTCTCAAAAGAGATACAAATAAGCAAAGAAAGAAAACAATCCTCACAAGATCAGGATGTTTGCCAATTAAGCACAAATACAAAGAAGAACACTTAAGCTAAATGAATACTGAAAGCTCATAAATGTCTACAAGAAAAAGTATGAAAGAATTAAACTCTAGGTTTTTTTTATTTATCTTTAAGCTTTGCACATTGCTCTTCTTGTTGCTAGGCCTTTGGAAGATGGTATTTATACCCTCTAATTGATTTCCAACTATTATGGTTGTTGTGGAAGTAAATATAGCCGTTGGGGATGAAATACTAGGCCATTAACTGCACCTGCAACAATAGTATTGATACCTACTAAAAGGGTATCGATAATTTTTGTAATTAATACATATTTCAGTGACCGTTGGAGCAAGAATATCGATACCTTAGGAAATATATCGATACCTTAAGAAAAGTATTGATACCGGATCGATACCTACCAGGGTTTAAAAAAATAGAATGTCAATTTGGTATTGATATCTTGTAAAATATAGATACTTTGGAGCAATTCTAACTTGTTTGAAAATGGTTAAAATATATTTGAAAATGTTTGACTCAATTAAAATCATTTCAACTTGATTTTATCAAATTGCTCAACTTTACTTTTATTCAGAAACACTTTAATTTGTTATATCAAAACATATAATCCAATAAGGCTTAGTTTAACATGTTTTTATCTAAATAAAATAGTTATTTAGCCATAGTGGTGGAAAACCCCTACTCATGAGTCTATATATACACATTGTCTATATACCACAATTTAAGGAAGCAATATTATATTATTTAGGAACAAGCTGGAAACCTGTTCATGAGTCTATATATACACATATCTTATATCTCATATTGTTTAAGAAAACAAGAGAAATGAGACTTTGAATCTATATAAATGCATGTTTTGTAAATTTTATTTTCACATTAATAGGTGGTGCTGCCATTTTTAGTGCTGATGTGGCAAGGAAGCGTTTTACTAGTCAGAGGGGAAAACTGCTTCTAGCTGGATGTGCTTTTCTAAACTTTCCCTAAAAACGACACAAGTTGAGCACATTTTAGTAAAATTAACTCATTTCCAGCCATTTTAATAAAAGTGACTTATTTTTGTTATTTTGAAAAAAATGGGCCTTTTGTCCAAAATTTTTCTCATATTAACATGTTTTCTGTCTAAAATTTTTTAATTTTATAATATGGTTTGTAAAAGTAATTTTCGAAAATCATTTAATCATTACAAATGTAATTTTAGTATATGTGTTAAAACGTTCTATTCCGTGATATAATAATCTTTTAAATTAAGAAAAATGTGTTTTTATTTCAATCGAAGTCTTATGTAGGGATTAGTGTTTGACCGAACCGGGTAAAATTTTTTTAATCAAATCAAGTTGATGAGTCTTACTTTATCATCCTAATTTGATTTAAAACTTTTTCAAATTGAGTCGTGTGAAATGAAATTCGAGTTGAGTCGAATCGAATGAAATTGCTAGAGTTAAATTAAAAAAATTAAACATGTCAAATTAAAATCTTATTATAATATAACTAATTCCTTATTAGAGCACATAAATTTGAAACCATATATATTTAAAAAAATTTCAAAGCAAAATAAGAAAAAAAAAGATACTTTACTATGATAAACTTGAATTATTATTTAACTTATTTAGGTTCCAAAATTATTATTTTAGAAAATTTTTAAAAATTTAACTTTGTTTAGATATTCTTTAGATATTTTTAATTTTTTTAAAAATATAAATTTTAGAATTTTTATAAATATTTTTAATTTTAAAAATTATATTATAATTTTTATTGGGAGAGACCAATTTGTTCATTTTTCAAAACTGGTAGGGACCAAAGGATATTTACACCAATTTGTTATTTGAGCTATTCAAATTATTTGAATTATTCACGTTATTCAAATTGTTAAATTCAACTTACTCGAACTTGAAACTCGAATTACTTACAGTTGATTCGAAGAAACCAAATAACTCGAATAACTCGATTTGATTAACTTAAAATTCGATTTTTATTTTATTTTTTTGAATTAAAATTTACTCATCCCTAATTTTATTTATTTATCTAAAAAATAAAAATTTGATTAAAGATATTGTAAGTTTGCAAATGTGTTCCACAAATAAATAAAATTTTAAGTTTAAAATGGATTCTATTTCAAGAGGTTTTTAATAAAATTTTTAATAAGAATATTGACCTTAACAATTTATAAACAAGTTGGTTTTTTTCTTCTTAAAGTTAAGAATGTTAAAAAAATTATATAAAAATGAAAAGTTTTATATTGCTATACATATTTTTTTCCTTTTTTGTCATATATCAAAATTTTATAACGTGAATATATTTAAAATTTAAAAATATTTTCAATTGAGTCTTATTGATACAGAATGATATGAATTCGAATGCATTGAAACACATATCATTTGAACCTACAATAAAATTGTTAAAAAAAATCTTGTAATTTATAATATATGTTAGATTATGTGATAAATGATATTCAAAATATAAAATCAAAATACTTTTATAATTAAATTTAGAAAATAGTGTATTATTGAAATAACAATCTGAATAGAGTGAAAAGTTAAAAAATAATATATATTTTTTGGTAAATCCAATTTAATTTTATCAAATCCGACGTATAAAGTATAAACCCAAATTTTAGAAATCTAAATCGTTTTTTAAACGTAAAAATAATCTACATACTTTTTATTAATTATATGAATCATCAGTTCTTCCCATCTCCCTCCTCGAGTCTTGGTTTAGGGTTTCAGGAGTTCACTTCGTATCCAGTCCTTGACATGGCGGGTGCTGGAATCCACCCTTATCACCAGCAATGGCCTCCGGTACCAGCTCCTGCGCCCCCTCCAGCAGCAGCATCAGCTGCGCCTCCGCCGCCTCCTGTCCACCATCCTCCTCCACCTGCTCCTTCTCATGACGAGGTCAACTCTCTCTCACTCGATTTGCTCCATTTCGCTTTGTCTGTCTGTCTCTCTGTCTGTCTGCTTGGTTGTTTGTTTGTTTAAACCTTAGATTTCAACATGAATTGCACGATTTGATGGTAATCGAGCCCCAATGCTATATTTTTGAGATTTTTTTAATAACTACAAATATTATAGTTCCTTTTCGCCCAGCTTACCTTTGTATAGTCTATTGCTTCTCTCCATAAAAGCACTTGCTTATAGATAATTTATATAGACATTTGTCTTTCATTTTGCTCTTGTTTTTCTTTCCCAGAAGTACGAATGATTTATAATTAATTTATTAACATTTTAAGAATTAATTCTTGTACTGACCACTACTTCATGATTTCGCTTCTACGGTAAACATTTTTATTTGAATGTACATTAAGATAGTTTAGTTACTTGTTCCTGTTTGGAGAAAGGAATTTTCATTTTCTTTTTAGCAAAGAAGCAGAAAATAATACAAAGTAAAAAAACAAAATGGAAGGATTTTCTTTTTTTCTTAGATTATGTAATTGTGTCAACATTTATGCTTGTGCAAATTTATGTTTGTGGAGAATGTATTTGTATTTTCATGTACAAGTTCACTGCTGAATTCAGGTTCGGACTATCTTCATTACGGGTCTTCCTGAAGATGTCAAAGAGAGAGAGCTGCAGAATTTACTGAGATGGCTTCCAGGTTATGAAGCTTCCCAAGTGAACTACAAGGGAGAAAAGCCTATGGGTTTTGCTCTCTTCTCAAGTGCACGACTTGCAGTTGCTGCCAAAGATGCCCTTCAGGTGTTATATATTTAATTGATTGGTGGTTTTTGTATACTCATCTGAGTTATGTCATCTTTTTTCAAAGCACTGATTGGGTTTGATTCGGGGCTGTACTAGGAAATGGTTTTTGATGCCGAATCAAAGTCCCTTTTGCATGTAGAGATGGCCAAGAAGAATCTATTTGTTAAAAGAGGTAAGTTGTCATTTTAAAACTTTGTTTCATGCCAGAGTGAAAAAGACTTTACATTGTTATCAGGAAATGCACAGACAGAAAATGTGTTAATCTTGAGATAAATTAATGCAAAACACTTAATATGGTTCGAAATGATCCTGATGTGACATTAGATGATGGTTCTAAGTACAGATTACAGAGGACTATGAAAGGAAATATTTAGGGGCTAGATTTTAGTTGAATGTGACTGAAATATTGTCAATTGTTTCGCTTTATGCCATCAATTTTAAAGGTTTACTCTTGGTATTCTTCCAATTTTTGTAATCTGGCTTGTTAAATTTCAAACGGCAATGAGAAGCAGGAATGTTAAAAAGAAGTGAATCTATATTTGTTAGCATAATGTTGTAATGATTATATGTGATTTCTTTGTAGCTTATTCATTGAATCCGGCTCCAGCAAAGTGGAATATTTATTCTGAAACAGCTATCCCCTTTCAGGAACATTAGTTCTGAAGTTGGAAAACTTCTATTTAGATAAGCTAGATTTATGGAACTTATGGATGAAATGTTGGGAAGAAGTTCTTCAGTGGTCACTTGTTTAAATTTTCATTAGGCTGTTTCTTTTTGTTGTTGAAATTTGGTTTTTTGATTAAGGTCTGGACAGCTTGAAGTTTCCATGGAATGGTTCTAATTCCAGGTTCTTGAAGTTCTTATTTTCAAAATCCAAATATAAATCGTGAACACCCTTCTACCTTGAGAAATCTTTAAGATACAATAAAGTCCTTTGGTAATCCACCAATATATGGGGTTGTAATGTGTTTTGAGTTTGTCTTTGGGAGTTGGAGCTTGGAAGTGGGTGAGGGGGGAGAGAAACATAATGATCCGATATATTGATAAAATAAAATGCAACTTTTGCCATAAAGAGCCTATTTTTATTTGTTGATATTTATTCTACAGGAATAGTAACAGATTCTGACGCATATGATCAAACCAAACGATTGAGAACTGGTGGGAATTATTCACACAGTCCTTACACGAGTCCATCTCCATTTCACCCTCCTGCTCCTGTTTGGGGACCACATGGGTAAGAAGTTATGCCAGGATTGGATAGTTTACTGCTTTGATCAAATTTTCCTAGTACCATATAATTTCAGTTATGGTTACAACATTTCTTCTTAAGTGGAGTATTATTTATCTGGATTAGGTATATGACTCCAACTCCTCCATATGATCCATATGGATGTTATCCAGTTCCTCCGGTGCCAATGCCTACTCCGGCTCCTGTACCGGCTCCAAGCAGTTATGCGCCTGTTCAGGTAATTTCTAAGTGCCACATGCCATTTTCTATTCTGGTTTAGATTTTGTATCAATTCTATTAGCCATTTTCCCCTCTAAATTATGGAAATGGTGGGTTTTTACTAGCATTTAATGACAATTAACTTTAATTTAATTTACTTGGATTACAATGAACTTCTACTAAAAAGTGGCCTTTGGGACACCAGAGATGTGACCATTGAGTCCAATGCTTTATAGATAGTTGTCAATAAATGGGTGTTAATTTTCCAGTGACCTAGCATCTTATGAGGGTGCTGTTTTGTTATGGATGCCTTTGTGAGCAAGACAAGAAGTTAAAAGCACCAAAGATGGAAAGAAGATAAATAACTTTATTTTAGTAATATTCTGAATTAGAATAAATTTTTAGGAAGTATTTTATTGCAATTAAAAGTAATTAATTTTAGTTTCCTTAATTATAGTTTCTTTTTCTACAAGTTAATTTTAGTTTCTTAGTCTACAAGAATAAAATCCTATGTAACCTCTATTTAAAGGGACAGTTTCTTAGTAATAAAATAATACAAAAATTATAATAATTTATAAGGTTTACAACTCTCACTTTCTAACGAGTTAAGGTTAGGAGCTCGCTTCAGCAAGTTCCATATATTATTAATCATAGGTTCTTCACGAGGTAGGATTCGTAACATAGCTAAAGCTTTATTGGTCGAAGCAAGTTTTCCCGTGAATCACCTTGTGACTCAATCAACAGCCCATGATCTCAACATGTTCTTTCTTCCTGAGAAACTTAGATGCAGCCTCCATCATGTGTTGTTATTTTTGCTGGAAGTAAATGAAAACTACATATAAATATTCACCATTTTAGATTATTATGTACCAAAAGAACATTTAAATCATGAAATGTACTTTTATGTAGCCCTGTTTTCTCTATGTGAATTTCTGGTAGTTACAAAGTTGGACTTCCCTTGTTTAGGGAGATACTTGTGTCCATGTCCACTAGTCATCTGTGATTCTGTTTGGTATTGCTTCTAAGAAGCACTTTTAGGACAAAAGCATTCCTAAACAAGCTGTTTTTTGAGAGAAAAAGTGCTTCTCCCAAGCCAAAAATTGGCCCAAAAGCACTTTTTTCAGAAGCTGAAAATTTTAGCTTCTCCCCAAAAGTGCTTTTTTCCCAAAAGCACTTTTGAGAAGCATTCCTAAACTAGGCCTAAGCCCAAGTTTTTCATATGCTTGTTTGGTATGTTATACATGTAAAATGTTCAGGTACAAACAAACGATATCAATATTATTTTCCTCTTATGTTTTGGTTATCTTCTGTAAGTGTTATTTTAAAATCCCATTGTAGTCAATATAACTCTTTTAATCATCATTACGTAATATGTCCTGATAGACCAAGTAATATATATTTTAAGTTTCTTACTTTTTTTTTTTTTAATCTAAGAAGATATCTTCTACAATTGTATGATTAGCATTTTGTAAGGCATAAAATATTTTTTTGATGGGTTTCTGACAAACAAGGATGAATGTGTTTCTTCAAAGACTGCGCAAGAAGATCACCTGTTGGGACACTTTTAACCTGAAAACCTTTCCTGTATTAGCCATGAATTAGACGCCCTTACCTTGTGGCCTTCCATTTTTTATGTTTTAGAAAGGAAACGAGATGGGGAGCACATCCCTCTCTGGGTGTAATGATCTCATTTTAAGGAGTTCATTTTCTGAATTTTCTTAAGAGAAAAAATTTCTAAGAAGGGAACATGTCTGAGGTGAACTTGGGCAACTACCTTGGCTACTGTGTAATAGCTGTTTGATTCTGTATTAGGGCAGTATTTTGCTATAGGGGGACATTTTCTTCTAGCTGTTTAATTCTCTCAAGTTTCCATTCCTTGTTAGAACTAGTGAAATTTTCTTTTGACTTAAACCACAAAATGGTATCTAAACTTTTTTTTTTTTTTTTTCACGAGTGGTACCTAGACTATATTCCATTACCAAATAACCCCCAAAAAGCCAATTATAACATGCCACGTCATTTAAACTTGAAAAAAATTATATTTTTTAATTATTTCGTTTTCTTTACTTTTTTGTCCTTTCCTCTCTTTTTTGTTTTCTTCTCTCATTTCCTAAACGATTGGCCAAAGGTGCAAATATTTCCAAAGTCTCCTTAGCTAACATTTGTTGCTTGAGCAAAGCCAAAGCATCTAGTGTCATATGTTGTGCAACCGATCTTCCAATTTAATGAGAACAGCTCTTGCATCTGCCATGGCTAGGAACATGGTGTGCATTCGATCTGCTTCACTAGTTTTGCTTTTAGTATTATTTTCTTGTGCTAGCTTACTCAGTTGGCTAAGCTTGGAGACCTATGTGAATGCCATAATAGAATAATCAGAAGCTTATAATATCAAAGCTTTACTCAAAAGAATGTTGATTGATATATGCGAGAAAATTACAAGGAACTTAAAATAACCAAGTTGCAGAGATGAATATGCTGCCATAATGAGAGAAGAAAAGAGAGAGAGAGGAAAGAGAAGGAGAAAAATGTAAATAAAAAGAAGAAAATAAGGTAAAAGAATTAAAAAATATAATTTTTTTAAAGTTTAAATGACGTGGCATGTCATAATAGAACAATTAAAAGCTTATAATATCACAGCTTTACTCAAAAGAATGTTGATTGATATATGCGAGATAATTACAAGGAACTTTAAAAAACCAAGTTGCAGAAACGAATATGCTGCCATAATGAGAGAAGAAAAGAGAGAAAGAGAGGAAAGAGGAGGAGAAAAATGTAGATAAAAAGAAGAAAATAAGGTAAAAGAATAAAAAAAATATTACTTTTTTAAGTTTAATTGAAGTCCAACTTAACAGATGTGAACTTTTTGGGGTTATTTGCGTAGCATAGTTTAGGTATCATTTGTGACCAAAAAAAAGTTTTTGTACCAGCTTGGGAAAAAGAGTATAATTTAGGTATCATTTTGTAGTTTAAGCCTTTTCTTTTCATAGTTTGATGTGGAATAGATTTATATTATTTACTCTATTATGATATATTCAGTAGCCTAGTAAATTCAACAGTTTCTCCATTACTTTGTTTTTAACCTTTTTTTGTTGTTGGTAGAATACCAAAGATAACCCTCCTTGCAATACCTTATTTATTGGCAATCTTGGAGAGAATATTAATGAGGAAGAATTAAGAGGCCTATTCAGCGCGTAAGAATGACTTAGCCTCCGGCTAGTTTCTGAGCTTTTTTATTTCTTATGTGAGTTTTCGGTTGCTTGCTGATGACAGCGTGATATATTTCATACTTCTGCTTTACATGCAGTCAACCTGGTTTTAAGCAAATGAAGATCTTGAGACAAGAGAGGCATACTGTTTGCTTTATAGAGTTTGAAGTAAGTTTCTTATTTATCTATTTGGATGCAACCAGTTATCAATGGAATGAATTTTTCTCGGCTTTTATTCATAAGCTTAGAATTTGTTCCCTAACTTGCAGGATGTAAGTACTGCAACCAATGTGCACCACAGTTTACAGGGTGCTGTGATCCCTAGTTCTGGTTCTGTTGGCATGCGAATACAGTATCCTTTTTAAATTTCATTGTGGCTTTACTGTTCAATTTTTTTTTCCTTTCGTTTTGTCAAATTTGCATATAATTGATGCTTTATTCACATCCTATTTAATGGGATTGTGTCTTGATTCTTCTTATGTTACAGTCCTGATAGGCTTTTTACCTAATAGTTAGCTCTTCCTGCTTGTTATCTTAGTCTAGGAATATGACGTCCCCCAAATATCTCCTTTTTCTACGAGATATGTTTTAATGTCAAATTTTGATTCTAAGACTTTCAATCTGTGGGGTGGGGCTCTGGGAAAAAATTCGTTAATTTCTTCTTGGGCTTGGGATGGAGCTAGTGTTTGAAGAAGGAAAAAAAAGAAAAAGAAAAAGAAAAGGTGGGGTAGGGTGAGGGTTAGGGTTAGGGTGTTTACAATTCTTAACTTCAGAAACTGACAAAAGGTTGCTGGATAGTTTTTATATTTTAGAGATAATGTCAAATTTAACCCTTAGTGTTTATATCTTTTATCAATTTGGTCCTTAATCTTTTAAAATGAGTCAAATTTGACCATCAACTTTTTGAAAAAAAGTTGAAATGATGTTTTTTAATGGAAATACTAATTAAAATGTTAAAATTTCAAACATGATAACCTGTATGACAATCTTCGTGTATTTTATGTCAAATTTTTTGAATTTTAATGAGCTTTTTATAATTCTATTTAAAATTTGATTTATTTTTTTATTTTTAAATTATTTATTGACATGACATATAAGAGAAATAGTGCTATGTTAACATGAAGTGCACGTGGCCTATCCTGTTAAACTAAGTGAGAAAAGTAAAAAAATTCATGGGGCTAAAACAAGAATATGGGAGAAGCCAAGGGGGCCACTCACTAGCCCTGCCTGGGTGTGCAGGTTTTTTTTCTTTATGTTATTAGCTTTATTTGTTTCTGCCATAACTTATAAATAGGGGTGTTCAAACTTCGGTTAAAACCGAATTAACCAACCAAATGGATCTAATTCGGTTAATCGGTCGGTGGCTGAACTTAGTTCGGTTAGAGGTCGGTTAATGTTTTTTGGAATTTCGGTTATTGGTTAATTTAGGTTCGAAATCGGGTAATTAACTGAATTAACTGAACTTATAATTAATATTTTATGTTAATTTCAAGACGTGTTTTTAATTATGTAGTGTTTCAAGACATAAAATTTCATTTAATTTGGTTAACTATCAAGACAAAAACATATATTTAGGTTAACTTCAATGTATTTTTTTGATATGTTTTATACTTGTTTTAGCAAAAAAAAAAAAAAAAAAAAATATAAATTTCAGTTAATTAGGTTAACTGATCGAATTAACCAAAATATTTCGGTTCGGTTAAATTTTATTGAAAAAACTTCGGTTCAGCTAACTGTTATAGGATTATACAGTTCGGTTAATTTGGTTAATATTAGTTCGGTTCGGTTAATAACGGAACCGACCATTTGAACAGCCCTATATATAAGTGCTTCTGTGGACATTGTTTTCTTTCTTGACTTTGTAATAGATATTCCAAGAATCCTTTTGGTAAAAGGAAGGACTCTGGTCATCTTGTTTCTTCCCCTAGTGCCAATGGGCCTCCACCAGCTCTGACTTACCAGTAGATCACGGGGATCTTCTCTGTTTTCTGTGCTCCAACAAATACAACTGCTACATTCTAGGATGCATCTTGCAGCTGTTGCATGCATCCATTTCATTATCAACATCGGCATTAGCATCTCTTCTCATGTGCTTGAATTCACATAGTGGTATCATGAGTGCACCATTTGCTCATGCTATATCATTTTGCCTAAGACATGCATTTGTTATGCCAATTTAACTTTGTAGGCTTAGATAACTTTGATATTTCTAGAAGTAGCTCATCGTCCACAGTTTTGGTTAATTTGTGTGCTACTCCACCTCGTGTTGAACATTGACAAAATCATGATGTTGGACTACTATTGTTCTATATTAGGTTGAACTGCATCACACAGCATACATCTGGAGTTGATGCTCAAATACATTACATTACTAACATGACATTCAAAGATGGCCCTCAGTTTTTCATAGCACTATTTTAAAGACACAAAATCATAACATTTTTCATTCTCTACATGGACTTCTTAGAATCATTGACATAACCATAGGCACTTCCCATTCCAGTCGAGTGGAAAAAAGTTTTTCCATTCTTTTAACATATTAAGGAGACTTTAAAGCATGATTATAGTAGCCATTTTGGAAATATGTATGCCATTATGGTCTAACTACATTACATTGATAATATTACACTAGAAGAAAATCATGATATTCATATCATGGCACTAAAATATGTAGGAAAACATAACATTTCTCATTTATCATGAGGAAGTATTGTAACCATTGCTATAGCCTTAGACACCATTTGTTCCGGTCAAAGGATGGTGATCATCTTTTAAACCATTAGGGTCTTGAAAGCATTATTAAGGAAGTACTAGGACGATGTATGTGGATACGATTTATATGCAGGATAAGCTACTCAGCTTGAGGTGAATGGTGCTTCAGCCGATAACTTTTGTCTCAGGTAAACCTTTTAGTGGTAGTCGAAAGTGAACATCCACCATGTGGATGTTCAGTTGGCAGCTCTTAGGAATATGCTTGTCGGTGATAGCTCTAACTGCAGTTTTTGATTGATTGACTGACTATTTCGGAAGAACTCTATCTTGGGTCTTTGTTGTACGTTATATGATTTGTAGTAGAGCTGATACTGTAGTGTCGGGTGAAAAGAAAAGAAAAGGATGATTATGTTTGCACTTACTGCAGTGAATAATTATTTGTTTCCCAACAGTGGCTGAGTGGTTATTTTTATCCTTTGTTTTATTTAATATAATATAATTTGTTATAATATTTAAGCACTTTATTGAATTAGTGTTGTCCTTAATTGGATTACCAATTTAATCAAGAAATTACAAAAATACTTTTTCTTTAAAATTATAATTAAATTTCTTACCATGGCCTTTTTGTTTTTTCATATTTTTATATTATTTTAAATAAAACAATTATAAATTATAAATCTAAGGATTGAACATGTGTTTAATCACATTAAAATACAAATTCATTACTATTTCATCTATATTTATTATTAAATAAATTTTAAAAGAAAATTTAACATAGAATATTTTCTGTCAATCAAATCATTTAAATGGACTGAGAACCAGTTGGAGTATTAGTAGGGAGTAAGGGGTTGGTTTGGTTGATTTATGAAGTGTTTATATATATATATTGATTGAATTGAATTGGTGGAAGTGGTTGAATCAAAATTGATGGTTTAATTATGGGTTTGATTTTGAAATTTTTGAGGGTGATAATTTCTAAGTGTTTGTGTTTATAAATTTCTAGAGTTGGTTTAGATGTTCCATTTTGTAGCAACATGGTTTCAGAGATCCAACCTCAACTCTGTTTGGAGGTTTGAAGTAAATAATTTTTGTGCTTTATTATTATCCCAACACTCGGCTAAACGAGATTATTCAACATGCTTTTTCTACCGATATACTCTAATTACAATCCGTTACGTTCTTTTTATACATATATAATCTCAAAAAAATATTATCATCTCTATAGATGTTTGATGCATTTATCTTCGTCTTGTCCCACCTCGTTCCGCTTTGCTTTGCTTTAATTTTTGTTACTTATCTTTAATTTTTTTTTACCTTTTTAAAGTTGAATAAATATTTAAATATAATTCTTCAAAATAATATTTAAACATAAAATATATGATTATTTTTTTACAATTTTAAAATTTTATATATACAAGAATAAAATGATAATTTTATATAGTGAAGCGGGTTGGAGTGAGACAAGTAAATACTATAACTACTCCATATCCATTTTATATAAAAGAAAAAAATATATCCACTTTTCAAACAAACAAAAAAAAATTGCTTCACTTGGAGTGGATTGGTTTGGAATCCACTGGATGATTCAGGTTTTGTCATCCTTACATAAAAGTTTTTGTATTAGGAGTTAGATTGCATTTTTACTCTACTTGAAAAATGCGTAAAATAGTTTTTATACATTAGTTCAAAGAGAAAATAAGTCTTTTTTGTTAAAACTTCTATCCATTTGTACTGTTAAAAATTGATATGGTTGATAGATATTGCTTGTTTCAAACTCGTCACCTGTAAATAATAATAATAATAGGATTAATGTTTAGAAGCTGCATTTACTTGCGAGGGTGTGAAACTTGGTTTAAAATTTAAATAATTAAGGTTATTGTTGAAAATTGAAATCCCTCAAAATTAAGGGATAGTATTTCAAAAATTAAATCGACTTATCAACTTTAGTCTTGTAACCTTTTTCATTAGATCAGTTAATAAAATATTTACTCTAAATCTACTAATCAAAGAATTTAACTTGTAAACTGCTTGGTCAAAGTTCTAACACTTTACTTTCTCCATCTACGGTCTTTCATAAAACAGTTCAACAATCATTTCCCCCACTTCTCATATTTGGACTTAACTTTTTGTTTGAAAACAGCTGCCAATTTACTCCAACTTCAAATGGCCTCCTTATCTTATATCATAACTCTTCAAATTAAACACGCCTCTTTGCTTCCATTTTCATTTAAAATTAAACACCTGATCCCCTTCAAATCCTTCCAGTCTTCAAATAATCTAAATTTTCGAGGAGTGAGTAAAACTCGATTCGATTCGAAAAAATAAAAAAAAAATTCAAGTTAATCGAATTAAGTTATTCGAATTATTTAAATCAACCCAAATAACTTGATTCGAGTTTCGAGTTCGAGTCGAGTTAAATTTCACAATTTGAATAACTCGAATAATTCGAATGATATATTAGTGTAAATATTCTTTTGATCTCTGTCAACTTTGAAAATAAGCATTGGTCCGTCTCTTAACATAAATTACAAAAAAAAAAATTTAAAATAATTTTTAAAAATTCAAATTATTTATAAAAATTTCAAAATTTATACTTTAAAAAATTTATAAAAATTCTAAAGAATTCTTAAAAATATATAAAAAAAGTTTGAATTTTAAAAATGTTCTAAAATAATAATTTTGGGGCCTAATTAATGATTCAAATTTATCATACTCAAGTATCTTTCTTTTTTATTATTATTTTGTTTTGAAATTTTTTCAAATATATATGGTTTCAAATTTTTGTGCTCGAACATGAAATTACTTATATTGTAACAATATTTTTAGACATGTTTAAATTTTTTAATCTAATTCGAACAATTTCACTCGATTCAACTCGACTTGAATTTTATTTCACCCAACTCGATTAAAAAAATTTCAAATTGAGTTAGGATGATCAAATAAGACTCGTGAACTCTACTAACTCAAAATTTTTTCACTCGATTCGATCAAACTCTCACCCTTATTAGTCATGACACATTTAGCTATTGATTTACATGAATAAAAGTGATTACATCTAAGGTAAAAAACTATTGACTAATCTTCTAAGTTGTGGCAAAGCTTGTAGTTATTATCGATTTTTTTTATGAAAACAATTTTGTTATATAGTGGAATTTAAAAAAAAAAATTTGAATCTTTGTTGTGTTATCTATGGTAATAAATTTTATTAAACATAATACTTGTGTTTCTCGACTAGCAAGACTTGATGATTCTTGGTTTTTTACCAAACAATTTTCTCCACCATCCTCAAACCCTTGGTTGCTAAGAGAGTGGATTCTTATCATGAACCGAACATAGAATGAATTAAATCCAAAGTCTCTTTAGAACTTTATCTGGTGGGCTAGTTGGGCCTTTCATGTATTGGGTACAATTATATGTGTGCTTCAGTTAATTAAAACAAGCTCATATAGTTATCTAATCTAATAATCAATTTTATATTCTCAAAATATTAAATAAATAAAATTAAATTATTTTCTCAATCCAATTTTAATTTCGTTAAAATAATGATGATTTCATCGAATTAGAATCTATGGGTAAATAAATTTAATTGTCATGTTCAATAAAACTGTGATGACTTATTAATTTAATTTCACTTTAAACTCAATAATTTAATTACAATCAATTAAATAATAAATAAAAAATTAAATTAATTTCTAAATAATCTTTTGTTCCTTTAAGGAAAATGCATTTACCGTGGATAGTAATTCATACAATATATTTCTCTTTTGTTGTTTTCATTCTTTTATTATTGGTTCTAATTGCAATCTATTCAGGGTTGTGTTAAGCTTGCGGAGAGACCAATCAAACATACATAATGAGGGTTTAAATAATTTGTAATTAAGTTTCGACTCATCGTCTATTCATTACAACATTATTTTGTCATGGGGTTAGTCTACTAAAAGTACTATGACTGAACTTCCCATTATATACCATTATGAAAGCAACTCAGTTTCATGTTTTTCACAATGACTTTGTCATTAATGTGTTACCCTCATAGGATATCATTAACCTCTTTGAGTTAAATCCGTCCACCAAAGATGATCCTATTTTATCTTATGGTCACCATTGTAACAACCCATTTTTCAGTGGTGTCGGAAACAGTGGTTTCGGGACCACAATTTCAATGAGTGAGTCCGTAAATATTAAACAATAATATTTACGAGTTAAATATGATGTTATTTTGAATTTTGATTTTATAGATTTTTATAAATTGATTAGTTAGTTTAGGTACAAGTAGTGTATACTGAAAGTCAATGATTTTGGAAAATGAGGTATCGGGATCTCGTTTTTATAAACTGAGTTCGTAAAATTTTTTATTAAATATTTATAGAGTTTTAGTATAAGTGGATTCAAATTTGGTCCGGTAATTTTGAAGATTTAATAGTTAATTAATGAAAAAAAAGACTAAATCGTAAAAATTGTAAAATTTAATCGCTATTAATTTGTATTAACTAAATGGGCCAAATAGTAGAATTAAATAGATTTAAATGGTAATTATGCCATGTTTCATTATAGTGGGCAGTTTATGCTAATGGTTGCTATAAAATATATGTTAAATTAATATTAAATAATAATAAAAGAAAAAGAAAAAAAGAAACATAAAATAAAGTTAATGGCTACTCACTATTCATTCTTCTTCAGCCGTTTGAAACTAAAACAAACTACAATAAGAAAAGAGAGAAGTCATTTCGTGAGCTTCAAACTTTAGAGCTATGCATAGTATGTTTGTCGTAATTTTTATGTTTTTAAGATCATTGCAACTAGGTTTAACTAACCCGTACCTCTATTTTAAAAAATGTCAAATATTTAAAAAGTTTTCATTGATTTTATTTGAAGTTTTTGAATGTTTATGGTAGATTTTGAAGCTTAGAAATGAAATAGGATTAATTTGTTATGTAAATTTTGTTAGTTTTGAGTTAGGGACTAAATTGTGAATATATTGAAATTGGTATGAAATTTTTATACATTGTGATAATAGGAGGCTGTATATGAACATAATTGAAGTGGGTTTAAAATTTGGAGTTCAAATTCGGAAGATATGATAAGTTCGGTTTTAGGGACTAAATTGAATAAAATATGAAAGTTTAGGGAAATTTGAATAATAAAATTAAACTAATATATACTTATAATAGGATGATATAAGATGTTTGGAATTGATAAATTGAATTGAATTATTGAATAGATAGAAAATTGGACCAAATTGAAGAAAATCGGGGAAATGACAAAAAATACTGATTAGTCCTTAGAAAGTTGTTTGTTTGCTATCTTAACTAGGTAAGTTCATATGATATGTTTGTGTTAAATTGTTATGGATTTGGAATTATAATTGTAATGATGTTTAATTGAAATTTTAATTGTTTACAATTTGGTAAAAAAAGGTGACATAAAAAATTAAATTGAATACGATGAATTGGAAACTGAAATAATTATGGAATTGGACTGAAATGAGATATGTCATTTGATGAAGTGATCTTTGATGAAATGAGTTGACTTGATTTGATTTACATTGGTTGATAATGATAAGGAATAAATTGAATATTTATGAAAAATGTGTATGTATATATATGTGTAATTGAATGCATATAGAGGTGATTGATGATGTCATGAGTATGGATGAATGATCTAATGATGAAAATATATGTGAATTGAGATGTTGATTGATAATAAATTAAGTAATGAATAACCTATTAACTATTCGGGCAGAGTCGGATATAGTTGGCCTGCCATAGGATAGGAAGAGTTCAGGGTTACTTTGACTACAAGTTGAGAGGAATTGGGCGCCAAATTGCTTCGGTTATACTGATGAAACATTGGGTGTCAAACTATTTGATAAGCAGTAGACGCAACTACTTGCTCCGGATTTATCCAATGAGGCACTGGGTGCCAAACTAGTGTGTTGGTTGGATTCGTGTATCTGTTCGAGTTCGAGTCGTGTTAATAGGGGGATAAAAAATAAAAGCTAACTTTTTATAATTTAAATAATGATAATGAATAAGCATTTGAAATCTATGAAATTGGAAAATTGAAAATGAGATGTAATATTTGATATTGAGATGACAAATGGATAAGAAATGAAAGAAAAATGTGAAATGAAATGTCTATTGGTGAATTGATTTGATATGATGATCGGATGATATATTTATACATATTGAGAATCGGTTATACAAGCTCAGGAGACCAATATGAAAACGTAACAAATCAATGAATGTAATTTAGAATTTGTACTATGAAATAAAGTAGTGATTGATACTAAATTGACATTCAATATCTATTTAGTATAAAGATGAATTGATATGATATGAGAATGAAGTTCATATGGTTTAATATGATTTGTATTGAGAATTCAAATTATGAAATGGAAATGATGTTTGGAATTAATTTGAAATGGGATGTATTGCAGATAAATGGATTGTATGATAGGTTAAGATAGTGAATTGATTTAAACGATTAATTGTTTATGAATGGTAATTGAAATTTATATTATTGAGTGACTATATGGTATGATAAATGTTGAACTCACCTTTTTGATATTTGATTTGCCATGATAAGCAAACTTTACCAAGCTATGTAGCATATAATGTATATTTATAACCTGAGGTAAGTTACTTGGTTTTATACTTGTGAACTTACTAAGCATTCGTAATGCTTACTCTGTTTGTTTCCCTTTTCCTGTAGATCACTGACTTGTGGAATGTGTCTAGCGAATCGTTGGGAGCTCACACTATCTTGTTATTGTTTCAATAGTCTTTCTATCGTTTAAAGCTTAGTTTTGTGGCATGTAAATAGGTTTCAATATGGTTAAGTATTGATTTCAGAAGTTGATGAAATAGTCCATATTTATAATACTTGTTTTGAATGTATATAAGATTTGGAATGTATATGTGTGTTAATTGGTTGAAAGGAAATCCTTGAATGTCATATTTGAGGTATATATCCATGAAATGATTATAACTTAAAAGTGATTATGGTTGAGTAAGTTGGTTGATATGGTTGAAACATATGTGATGGATGGTTAATGGTATAACATGTTTATAAATGTGTGATATAAGGTAATATGTATATAGAATGATTATGCTTTTTGCAAGCTAATGAGTGTGTTTTGATATAGTTATTTATGTATAAAATAATATATGGTAACTTGTTATATGATCGATGATTTGTGGCAAAGTTTGGATGATGTTATATAAATGAATTAGTAGGTGCTTTGTTTTGGCATTATTGAGTTTGGATATACATAAATATAAACACGTGCATATGAAAACTTTAGTAAATGTTGAATGGTATTGCAAATGTGAATGGCAACCTTAAATAATCATATGTATGTGACCTAGCTTATGATATAAAATGGTTAAGTGTTTTGGTATGGATTGTGAATTTATATTGATGGTTATGTTGGTGCCAAATGTGACATATTGGTTGTATGTTTGTAATGGATTGAATGAGTTTTATGCAGGTTAATTGTGTACCTATATGTATCTATGAGCTAAGATATAGATTTGGGCATGAAACAAATTTTTAAACTTGTGATTTTGACCATCTGGGTAAAAGTATCGATACTAGGGACCAAGGTTGTTATAGTATGCCTAAAGACCAATCATGAGATGATTGTAATTACATACTTGTTTTACCTTATTTATTAATATAATGCATTGATATTATTATTTCAGTTTCTTATTCTATGTAGATAAATAAACTAAATTGTAATAAGGTCCTAAGAAAAATATGATTATTCTTAAAAGGTCATTAGTCAAGTATTATTATGAGCTTGGACAACAATAATCCATTGAGACTAATGTGTAGTTGATTGATGACAAAGTGTTGTCATTGACATAGAGATTTCAAAATCAATACATGAGTATGTGTTAGAGAACAACATATTGGACTAACCCGCTATGAGTATGTTTCTTGGATTATTATGTAATAGTCACAACATTACTCATAGTGATAACTATGTATACGATTCTAAAACTTGAGATCATCATTATCCCAATATCGTGAATCGTATGTTTTGATACAATCAAATGTCTTTTGTAACTGGTTGTACTGAAAAGACTGATGTTGGATATGCCACAATCTATGTAGTGGGATATGGTTGATCAATATAGGATTTGTCCCTCCAATGTAATGGGAATAATATCTTAGGCCACTTGATTGAGTGAGACTAGAAATGTATGGCCATGCTCGAATAAGTTGATGTGAGATATCATACTTATTTGTTTATTGTAGTTTACTCAAGATATCAAGAAACATGAGATTGGATTATGCAAGTGTGACTATTCCATGAATTGTCCAATCTAGGTATAAAGGACAAAAGGAAGTAATACATGAAAGGTTTATCACATAAAGGTTATGTCGAATTACAACTTCTTGTAACTTAAGTAGCAATGATGTATTGCTAGATATCACTCATTGCTTGTATTATTAGAAATGTTCTAGTATTACTACTAAAGTTACAAGAACCTACACGGTCACACCCTATGGTTAAAACGAACAAAATCCAAACATAGTTGGTATTGTGGTTAGTTGTCACATGAATTAAATTATTTATTGAATTATTTTAATTTGACAGTTAAATATTAAATGAATTAAATGTACAAGCTTGTTGTACACAAATAGAGAACGTAGTTAAAGTTAATATATGAATTTGATTCATATAAAATTTTAACAGAATATAGTTTACCGAAAATATTATAAAAAATTATTATATTTCAGACAAACATTGAAACATGTTAGTTATAATTCTTTTTGGAAAGAATATAACGTTTTTAATGTAACATCTTGAAATAGGGCCTAAATGGAATAGTGGTTGTGAAACCACAAATCTGAGATAGAAAAGTTTATTTTGATTAATTTTTATGATTTACCGAGTGATTAGATGCATGTGTTAGAGTATTGATAAGAAATTTTATAGATTGCATGTTTAATTTGCCTATTTGCAGAAGTTGCTGTAACAGCCCGATTTAGGGCCTAAACGGAATGATGGTTTTAGACCACGAATTTGAAGTCAAAAAATTTATTCCGATTAAGTTTTAAGGTTTATTTATTGATTAGAATATTGTGTAAAAATATCGTTAAGAAATTTTACTGATAAAGTGCTTAATTGGACTTTTAGGACTAAATTGCAAAAGTTGCAAAATATGTGTTCTAATTCATAAGTACTTGATTGAAATGAGGTTTTAAAGAGGAGGTACTTAAATGTTAATTATACCATTATATTTTGTTTGGACAAAAATGGGCATGAATAGGACAAAATTTTAAAGAAAGGCCTTAAGGGCATTTTAGTCATTTGGTAATTAAAAGAAATAAAAAGGGAAAATAAAGCCAAAATTGACTCATCTTTCTCATGGAGGCCGAAATTAGCATGGGGGAAGCCATGGCTAGGGTTTTCAAGCTTTACAAGCTCAATAGTAAGTCCGTTCTAGCCCCGTTTTTCAAGTTCTTTACGTTTTTTGAATCCCGGTAACTTGATTAAGCTTATTCTAGCAATAATTTAAGCTAGGGTTCATATTTGGAAAAATACCCATAGGTGAAATGTGTTTATTTTGATGTTTTATGGTAGAATATGAAGGCTGAAATTATGTTAAACAACTTTTGCTAAGAGGTTTTAAGCAAAAATGAGTAAAACGGCTTAATCGGTATAAGTTGTTATTGTTCATAACTATGTGTTAGAGTGAGAATTTGATGTTACCATAGAAGGGAAAAATGATCAGCATGTCGTAAAACATAAGACTAAGGGATGAAGTTTAATACCCGAGCCTAGGGGCAAAAGTGTAAATATGTAAAAGTTTAGGGGCAAAATTGTAATTTTTTTAAAGTTTGAGTTAAGGACTGTTTTGAATAGTAAATTAATTAAATAAGTAAAATATGATGTTTTAGATCTCGAAAAATGAGATTTGAACCTGGAATGAGAGAAAAATCAAAAATCGGGAAAGTTGATAAAATGGCCGTTTTAGTCTCGAGGTAAGTTCATATGTATAATAAGCATTAATTTATTCATGTTTCAATGTAAAATTTATATATTTACTATGATTGCCGAGGTGTTGAAAGTGAGTATAATTATGACGATTTAAATGTTCAATATTAATTCGACATGGAAATGAGAAAGTATGTAAGTTTGTACGTAAATAACTCATCGATTCTTTTTACTTTATTATATTTTGTTATCATATAGAATGTGGCTACCTATAGAATGATTATTTGTTGTAAATTACAAATTGAAAAAAAAAAACTATGAATAAATTTGTAACATATTGGAAAATGAGGAATTTCCCAGCTGAGCCTTCGGAATAAGAATGATACGACCGATCTATTGTGAGGTCACGTGTGTAGTACTAAGTGCAGGCTACTACGTGTACTGGATAATTGGTCGCATGTGTAGTACTAAGTGCAGGCTACTATGCGTACTCGATAACTTCGATCACGTGTGTAGTACTAAGTGCGAGCTACTACGTGTGCCGGATAATTGGTCGCATGTGTAGTACTATGTGCAAAGCTACTATGCGTGCACTGATAGCCTTGGCTACAAGTGTGAAAATATGTGCAAGCAACTGGTATCGCTTATTATTCAAGAGTTCAACGGGAAAATCGATTAAGTAAAAATACATGTGAACATGATTATGTGATGAATAAGTGCAAATATATGTTTATAAAAAAAAATTATGAGCAATGTGCTTGATATTTGAGCGAACTTCGATAAGACAAAATGGATTAAGTGAAATTATGTAAGAGTGAATTTTAGTAGTAAAATAGTGTTGGACAGCAGCAGTTGTGTGATTTTGAAAATTCACCAAAAATCATGAAAGTTGAATTAAATCTAAAATAAATTATGGAATTAAAGATTAATGGGTCTATTTTCATATAAAAGAAATAGGGGAAGCAAAAGAGTTTTATATTATGTGATATTTGAATTTTTACGAGACAGTGTCAGAATGAATTCGAGATCCCCTGTTTTGACTTTGAAAAATCATTAAAAATTTTATAAAAATAATTATGGAATATAATTTGTATGTTTGAAATCCTTAATGAGTATAGTTTCAAATAAAATAAACAATAATATAATATGAGTTCTATATGAAGAGAAAATTTATTTGTAGTGAAGAGTGGTCAGGGCAGTTGAGCAGTGAAACTATGTATGTTTGTGATAGTAATATTCCGGGAACATATTGTGACTTTGTTTAATGTATGATAATGTATTATTTATTAATATTTACATATTTACTTACTAAGCTATAATGCTTACTCCCTTCCTTTCCTTTTCCCTATAGTGTCACAGATGTTAGCTCGAGTTAGAGGTCGCCGGAGGTTAAATCACACTATCAAACTATTGATCCATATATAAAGGTTTAAAAGTATTTTTAAGTCTTAGGCATGTATGGGGACTCGTTTAATTGTTATTAAGTTGCTAGGAGTTGGCCTAAAATACTGACCTATGTTATTTGAAGGTCTCTATTGTATGAAGTCATTTAATGTAGATAGTCTTGTATATGTTTGAAAAGTTTAAAATTGATGAAATTTTGTGTCTCGATTTTAAATGGTTACAAGTACTCAAGTCCGGTAATACCTCGTACCCTATTTCGGCGTCGGATACGGGTAAGGGGTGTTACATTTAGTGCTTTCCATATGTTCTCTATAGGATTATTTCGTTTTCAATATATGGATACCAAAAATCTAAAATTAGGGTAAGAGTGTTTTAACAGAAAAATAAGAAAAAGGTCCAGTAGCCGTTTTGGGAGATTTTGTTTGGAAAATTTCTAGGAGAGTTTTTTCCATTTGTTTTAATATCGGGTGGACTACATAGAGGCCGGGGCATTTTTTTGTGGCTTGGAATCGACATCGAATCAACAACATCCTCTCATCGATTTTTCAGTTAAGAAGGTATATCTTCAACCTTATTTCCACTTGTTTTGTTCCTCGTACATGGATCCATAGTTGAGGATCGCCGGAATATTTTTCTTCTGCGTCACGGGGCGTACCGGCGGTTCCAACAAAGGTATCAATACTTGACCAAATAAATAGTGTTTTGAAAATGGAAGAATGCCAAAACGGTATCGATACTAATTTTTGGTATCAATACTAATTTTTGGTATTGATACCTTTGATAAAAATATCAGTACTTGTTCCTTTTGTATGGATACCTAGTTTCAAGTTTTGAAAAATTTCAGATTGGTCCTTAATCATGCTCGAATATATTAAACTATGTTTGTATGCTCGATTTAGTCTTTGTTTGGTTCATAACTTCTATTATGCATGTATTTAGAACAACTTAATGATTGAAATTGAATTCAATGTTATGATTAGCATGATAACGTTTCGATAATTGTTGCAGCATCTTGAAACTCGAGTCAAGCGATTGAACTGGGTGAGAGGTGCTACAAGCATGACATCTTTCACGATGAAAAATATTAGTAATAACAATCACCCATCCTCGTTGAATGACCCGTGACCACATTTTTTTTTCCTTAATCCATGTCATGCTAGTGAAAGGATACCATTTACTCTTTAATCAAGTTATGAATTTCATTATTGTAGGTGAAGCCATACCATTAAAAATCATATACCTAACGTGCAAACTTTTAGCTCTGATACAAATTGAGCACAAGCTTTAAATATATCAAAGTACACATATTCAATAGCTTGTAACACCTTGAAAATTATCGATTTATTGTGCACTGCTATATTAAGGAATTTAGTAGAATTTTGATATGAGACATTTAGTTTTGATAGATTAAATTAATTTTAAATCATTGAGAAGCCTTTAGAAAACAATTCTAGTTAACTGGACTATTATTGGCTCAGTCGGGTCAAAGTATGAGACTAAGGGCAAAATAGTAATTATACTACTATGGGTATTTCGGGCAATTAGAACCCATATCACATTAAATATTAGAATAATTTTGGACTTAAGACCTTTTAATTGAATTTTAAGTGTTAAAATGACATTTTTATCACATGTTAAAATACCATTGACTTGTTGACCATGCCAATTGAATTTTATATTGATAAAATAGGAAATAAAAGATGAAAATATCCATCTTTTTCATCCATTATCAGTCGACCATAAAAAGGAAAACCTTCTCCATCTTTCACCAATTTTCTTTTTTATTTATTCAATATTTACCCATTTCTCATACAATTTCTCATTGTTTTCATCTATTTCTTGTAAAACCTTTATCATTAAACCTTTTTTGAGCCATATCCCTCATTATCTCTATCATCTAAGTGTTTAGGGTTTAAACCCTAGTGTGAGAAAATAGGTAGGAGTGAGAAAGGAGGTTATCAAGGTAAGATTGAATGGGTTCTCATCTCATACATGCATAAATTCATATTTATTGTATGTGATGATGCTGGTGAGCCATATTAATGGCTATTTATTGAATATGTTATTTAAGAAATTTGTTAATTGTCAAGATATTGAAAAGGAGTTTGATCTATTGTAATTTGACGTGTTAAATTAGGCTCCCCATTACACTTTACAAGCTTGTTTCTAAGCAATTATATGTTTTTCTCATGTTTTTATTTAGTTTTCATTTTTGGCTTTAGCAAATGAAATGTTTTGTTTACCGCTCCTTGTTATCATATTTGCTTTTATTTTCCATCAAAGACCTAACAAGTTGATAGTGTTGTAGGAAGTAAAGCATGGAGCTAAGTGATACGGCTAAGTGGTACCGCTAAGGGGTGCCACTAAGTGATACCGCTAAGTAATACTGCAAAATGGTGTCATGAGGTGGTACTGCGAGGTGAGATTGCAACGTGTACCGTGAAGTAGTAGCGCAAGGTGATATTGCGATATGGAGATCTGATATCGCAACACCTTTAGCAGTGCTGAAATGAAGAGAACAGAGACCACCAACAGTGGTATCGTGATACCGTCCATAGGGTATCGCGATACCGTCCATAGGGTATCGCCATACCTAAGCTCTCAAGGGATACCCCAAGTCAAGATTGACGAGGATATCATGATACCAAACCATGGGTATCGCGATATCCCTGACGAGATAGACAAAAAATGACTACAGGGGTAGTCCTTATCCAACATGTCTCCCAACCAAAATTAGATGTTTAGGGGAAATTTGGTCCAAAATTATGGGTTGTTACCAAATATTAAAAGCCACTTTTGGGTTAAAAAAAGTATAGTGTAGAGTAGTGTAGGGAGAGCTTTTTTGTTTAGGGTTTTTTTCACTTTTTAGTTAAGGTTTAGGGTAGTTTTATTCTCCATAGCTTAGAGTTTAATTTTTTGGCACATTTTATTATCTTTCTGGTTCCATACTTAGTAGTTAAGTTAGTTATTACTGTAGCTAAGTTTTATTTAATTAGTTAATCCTTCAAAGTCTCTATTATTTACATTTTAGTGCTAGTGTAATGTTATTCAGATTTCTTTGATTTCCTTTATTAAAAATCATTCCTTTAATATTTTTGTTTACTTTTCTTGCTGCCATTTTTGTGCTTGGATTTTTATTGATTTGCTTAGGGTTTATGTTAATGTTATTTTCCTTTGACTTCTTGCTGATTATGGGTCTCAATATGAGTATGAGTGGTTAAATATTTAAGGGTTATTGATGGAAATGTTGAGTAATTGAGTTTTGGGTTCAGGTCTAAATTGTAAATTTAGACTAAATCGAGTAGACTTAAAAAGTTAGATTGACGCCTCTTAGGGAAAATCAAGATAAGTGAGATTGAGAGGAGATCTTATTAGGCACTAGTTTGATAAGTCCTGGGTTAATCGATGAGGTCGAGAGATAAACTAGACTAATTTGTCTAACTTGGTAAAGTTGAGGTTGAGAGGTAAAATAGAGCCAATTTAGGAGTAATGACAATTTCGATCCTTAATTTGGAAGTCAACCAACCATATGGAAATCAACCAATCACTCCCTGGTATCATATTTGCTCGTATTTGATAATTGTGTAGTTTGTTTTCTTTACAGTTTAGTCCTTTGCAAATTTTAGTTAGTTAGTTAGTATCAAACTCTTGAATGGCTTATCGTACTATAATATCTAGCGAGTAGTTTTTTAGACTCTTTAATTGCATGTTTGTAGCTAGAATTCACTTATTTGCTGAATCCTTTGGGTTCGATCCTTGGAATACTTCGGTGTTCCATTGTAAAACTATAAATATTACAACTAACCTATCACATTTGCAGACACCGCACTTAGTATTTGATTAATTGTTGTTAATATTGTTGATTCTTACTCAATAACGATGCTCGCGCGCCAAAGGTTGATGAGGCGGTCAAGTTGTTGGCACCATTCTTAGGGAGTCAGTGTAAGATTTTATGATTTTTTAGGTGAGTGGTGCATTCTTATTAGAAATATAATTAGCAAAATCTAGGTCTATGGATACGAGACTTTATTTTTTATGTTTAATGACGATTATAGGTGGCCCAAATGCTCATTCGTGTCTGATGCAAATGGTGGTTCCACACCTAGCTAGGGGTATGATGGCTACTATGAGAGATAAGGATACAAATCTTCATGTGATTCTCATGGTTATGGATATGGAGTGGATAGTTACCAAGGATGGGTAGGTAATAACTTGACATATGATCCGTACTCCTCATATACTTATCAAGATGAGAGTATGTATGGTGAAGAGTTTAGTAAAGATTACTACTTAACTACCCGGGTTGGCATTCTTAAGGATGGCATGTGTGAAATCCATGAAACCCTAAAAACCATACAAAATTAGTTGGATCTAGTGTTAAAAGTTATTTGACATCGAGTTAGGGAGCAAACTCTAGTGGATGAGTATGTAGAGTTGGATAATGTTGAAGTTGAGGAGGAGGCCCCTTATACAATTATTAAACATCATGAATTGAGGGTTGATTGTCTACAAGAGATGGAGGTTGGAGAATTAAGTGAAGTGTTGGGTTTTATTAAGGAAAACTCCAACTTTAATAAGGAAGATGTGGATGATTTTTGAAATTTTATAATAAACCCGAGAAAATGAGTTGGTTAAAGATGCGCCCTGACAAGGTTATGATTCAATGGAAATGGAAGATACAATTAAGGTTTTTCAGTCTATGGAAGAAGTTGAGTTTGTAATTCCTAAATTGATGATTCTTGAAAAGGTGCAATGGAGTAAATTTAGTTTCAGTGAAAAGCAGCTTAGAATGTAAATATCGAAACCACCTAAGTCAAGGTAGGATTGATATGCTCATTTATTGAAGGAGGCCCTTATCAATTTGATGATGAACAATTGAAGGACTAAAGTCTCGAGGACCTCTTGGACGTTTCATTTTGGGGGCATGATAGACCGCCTAAAAGTTGATATTTAAATTTTCTTTTAAGAAATTAGTAATTTGTATATAAGTAACATATTGAGCTGAGACTCCATTTAATTTTCTTGCTTAGTTTACCTTTTAAACTCAAAATTATATAGACATTTACAACGCCTTTTGATTAGTAATTCATGCAAATTCTGAGTATTTTGATAGAAAATTTTGTATTTTTATTTCAAATTTGGAAAGTAGGATAAACTTAAATATAAATTTGCAATCTTACTTATACGTAGTTTGGAGCAATAGAAGAAAAGTTAGTCTTGAAGCTCACCTATTCGATGCTCAATGCTGTAGTATTCCTGCAATAGAGGCCATGCAAACGTGGGTTGATAGCTGATCAACATGGGATGTCCTAAATTCACTTATTGGAATTTTAAATTTAATTAGATCTAGCTCCTAAATGGGTCACTAAAGTTGATAAATATTGAACGCAAAAGAGGATCGTAAAGTTTGTTCAAGTCATGGATTTGACTTAAGGCTCTAAATGTTTGGATTCAAACTTGAGTTTTGACACAACCTGAAACACAATAGAATCCAAGTTATATAAAAAAATTAAATAAAAACTGAGATAAATAAAATAGAATGATAAATTAAATATTAGAACAATAAAGAAGAAAAAAAAAGATAGATGTAAAAGATAGAACATGACGTATAGAAGTCCTAAGAAGCCTTAGAAATAAGAAGAATCCACAAACCCCATCAAGTGGCTCTAATTTCCCCTCTAAGAAAGAAAACTTGGCAAGAAAAAGTTTTAAGATGATCCCTAAAATCTGAAAATATTGTTAAAACTTTTCTAAAAGGAAACTCAGGACAAATTCTTAAAAAGAAAAACTCAAAGAGAATTTATTAACTCAAAAGAGAAGTTGAATATTAATTAATTTTCTTCGGTGTACAATGAAAAGACCTTTATATAGGCTAACTAAATAAATGTAAATAAAACTCTTAAGTATACTGAAACTCTAATTAATCTAAACAAGAAGTAGGTTTAAACTAAATTTTCTTGTTGACATAAAACTCCTAAATAAGTTAAAATACTTTATAATTATAAAAATTCAGAATAAAATAATAATAAAGTAATGAGAGCTAATAAATACAATATTGAATTCATAAAATAATAAAAATTAAGCCTAAAACCCGAATGCAATATGATTTAAATTCGAATTAAAAGCCCGAAACTCTTAATTCCCATCATAATCCCGTCTAGAAATTTTGCTCGCATAGTGTTCACTAAAACAGTCATAAATTGAGTTCCTGAACTTGAAATCGAGTGATTCAAAGTGTGTTTCGAAGCTAAGAGATAGATATTCAAACGCTATGAAGACATCTTAATCCATAAATGCCTAAATTTCATGAAAATATTTATCATAATTTGACTAATCTTCTCAGCTTGAAAATTTACAGCTTGGTTGGGCCTTGAGGTAGTGTAAGCCCATCACATCCATGGGTCTAAAATTGGGCCTTGAGACTTGCTTCATTCCCCTTTCCTTAATAAGACTCATCCTTGAATCTTTAACTCTTTCGCATAAGTAAAATCGTCTATCAATGATAGAGTAATATAATTGGAAGCCCGTCAATGAATTCTTGAAGTTCTATAATGAAGAAACACCACTAAACAAATTTGAGTTAGGATTAGTTAAAACATAATCATTACTCACTTTTGTATGAGTATTTTCTTGGTTTTCATTTTCTTTTTCCATTTGAAAACTCTCCAATTTTACCTCATATGGATTTTTACTCACCAAATTTGGACCATCAAGTAAACTTTTATCATTGAAGGTCTCGTTTCTCTCAATCTTTTCACAGATTTTTCCTCACTTCCAATATCCCCTTCACAAGTATTATGCAAATTCGATTCAGTGTGATACATCTCAGTATGAGAACATGACATTTCTATCTCATCTAACTCCATAGATTGAAGGAAAAAATGCTCATTATCATCTTTTTCTGCTTCACAAAGTTCACCATCACAAATCTGTTTTCTACTACAGTAAGAGTCAACGAAAGGTACAAAGTCATACTTACTTTATTCTCTAGTTGGATATTTAATTGGACATTGGAAACTATTTTGAACTACACCAATAACATTTCACAATAGGTTAGCGATTGTGCTCGATGTATTGGGTATATATGGAGTTACTGAGAGCATTTTTGGTCGGCTTGACGAACTATTTTGTCGCCCATATCAGTACTTTTGCTTTCTTACACAAGCCAGTTATGAGGTGTGGGAAAACTATCTTAACCTCTTTACAAGGCTTGAAATCAATAGAACAAGGTAAGAACATCAATATTTCATTATGTTTTAAGCTTGATGTTGTTGAAAAAACATGAAAATGATGTTAAAATAGAGTTTTCTTATATAAAGTTTTGTATTATTAAAATGTTAGTGAAGAGAAAGAAGAGAAAGTGATGGAAATTATTGTATATAAAGAAAAGGAGATGAGAAAGATGAGAAAAGAAAGTGGTGAAGCTAGTGAAGTGAAAATTCTAGCTAAAAAGAGATAATAACTAAAAAGAATTCTAGTTATTTTTCAAAGGACGAAAGTTAATTATGTCACAAGTGAAGTGTATTGGTATTGTAATAGCCCATTTTTAGTCAAATCGAAACAGTGGTTCCAGAACCATAAATCTAAAGTTAAAATAATTATTTTATTATTATTTTAAGGTCTACAACATGATAGTATGATTGTATAAAAATTTCGTTAAGAAATTTTACCTTTTGTATGCTTAATTTGTGAAAAAGGACTAAATCGTGTAAAATGCAAAACTAGTGTTCTAATAGCTAAAGGTGTCTAATAGCTATGGAACTTTAAAGTGGAGGTCCCTATATGGTAATTAGACCACTAATATTAATGGTGGAAAAAATTGGACATCTTGTAATGGTTTTAATGGTTTAATGATAAGGTTAATTTAGTAACTAATAAAATAAACTAAAATTAGAGTAAGAAAAAGAAAGGTATCATCTTTCTTCTTCATTCTTCAATCGAAAATAGCAACTAAGAAGCCATTAAAGACCATCCAAGCATTCGGTCAACATATCCTAGTATATATCAAGAAAAACAACATTTGGAAGTAAATCGAGAAAAGACAAAGTAGTGGATTGATCGATCAATTGTCTTTGTACTAATTCGAGGTAAGTTCATATGTTAATAAGCATTAAATTATTGTGTGTTAAATGCTTTAATATTGCATTCTTGATGAATACAATTTCACGAATACACTTGACAAAGATTTGGCGACGTATGAGATCCCAGTTGAACCTTAGGAATAGATAGGATATGAATGACATGTCATTAGGAGTTACAGTGTTTTGGGTGATGATTCTATACGTTCTATCAGTGGCTGAGTTTTTTGGCATCTGTTGCGGTTACTCATCAGCTTGTGTGAGCAACACCGTGTAGCTATGTTTTGACCGCCAGCTTGTGTGAGTAGACCCAGTGATAGCTCGAGAGTGAGCATCTTTATGATATATGAGATAGAGATGGTTTCAACCATGTATTGGCACTTAGTGTGCAAGATACTCGAGTATCTAATATTATTCCAAATGGTTCAACGGGCACAGTGATGTTACAAGAGTATGTGAGTTCAATATGAACCAGTATAGGTATGTACGTGAATCATATGAAAATTGAATCTATGGAATATTGTGATTGTATGTTTAACTTTATAGATGAATATGTGTTAGACTTGTGGATAAAATTAAGTTGCATTATGCTATATTTAATTACTTAAATTGTGATTAAATGGTAAGATGAATTTTCTGCTATACGAACTTACTAAGCTTAATTGCTTACAGTGTTTAATTTTTCGTGTTTTATAGTGATTCGAAAGCTCGCTCGGTTTGGAAGTTGTCAGAGATTGCATCGCACTATCAAACTCTCCTTTTGGTACTTTTGGACTTTATGTATTTTGGTTATATGGCATGTATAGGTCATTTGGCTAATGAAAGCCTATATGTTTTGGTTATGTAATTAGTCATTTAATATGGATTGATTTGGTTTATGTTGGTATGTATATATGTGTGTTTTGTGTCATGTTATATGTTGTTTGGATTGCCATGGGAATGCTTTGATTGTGATTTGAAACTTTTGAGTATCATATGGTTGAGATTAATAAATGACATATATATTGTGTGTTAGGCACAAATGTGTATATATGCATTTGACCATTTAGGTAACTTTTGAAAGTGATATTGGTATGATTTTGATTGGCTAGTTGTATGCTTTTAAGTGGTCAAGTGAATGTGTGGATATTGCATGCTATAGACTTGGAATTGGTTAGTCTTGATTGCTCATGTCATGGTTTGGCTTTGGTTGGTACCATATTGGGTGAGAACTATGGATTGGAAAATGACCTATTTTTGTCCACGGAGGCAGAGACACAGGCGTGTGTCTGACAAACGGCTAGGTGATACGGCCGTGTGTCCCCCGATACTTATTTAGCAAGCAAGTCAGTAGCTTCACACGACCTAGTACACAGGCGTGTGGCTTGACTGTGTGGCACAAGTCAGTATACACTCAAGTTTTCACACGGCCTAGCACACGGCCTGACACACGGGTGTGTGAGGCCATTTCGAAGGGTACACGGCTTGGCACACAGGTGTGTGGTCTGGCCGTGTGACCCAAGTCAATGAGTTACACGGGGGCCGGACACGTGTTCAGACACGGCCATGTGATCCCATTTCGAATGCCCACACGACCTGAGACGCGGGCGTGTCCCTTGGCTGTTTGAGACACACGGCCTAGACACACGGGTGTGTGTCCCCTGTACTTTAAAAATTTTCCATAATTTCTTAAAAATTTCCTACGTACCTAATTTAGTCCCGAACCATTTTTACTGTCTATTTTGCGCCTCGAAGGTTCGTATTAGGGATAATATAAATGAGTATGAATGGTTTTTATTTTGAATGATAATTGTTTATGAAATGTTTGGTTTTATAAGTTATAAGTCCAGTAATACTCTGTAACCCTATTCTGGCGTCAGATATGGGTTAAGGGTGTTACATTTATTGGTACTAGAGCTACGGTTTAGTCGATTCTAGGACTAACGTAGTGTGTGTGAGTCTAGCTATACATGTCATATTTAACCTGTGATAGTGTGATATCTCTTGACAGTTTTAAATCATGTTTTCATATAGTAATAGATTCCAATCGAGCAGACTCCGACGAAGTTGAAAGTAATGCGCCAGCCTCCATTCACAGAGTAGCACCGTCTAGTTTGAGACCTGTATTTGAGGGTCATGGAGGAGAGGCCAAGGAAGCCTTCTTCCAAATGATGAATGAGTGGTCTTCTGAGTTTGTCCGAACGAATCCGGCTACTCAACAACCTCTACCCCCAACTATTCTCCAATCAATTCCCGTAGCTTCTCAAGTCCTGGAACACATACGTTTAAGCAAACTGCCTGTTGATAAAATTTGAAAGTATGGGGCAGAAAAGATTAGATCTACGGTTGATGATGATCTTGAGAGACTTGAGTTTTGGCTTGAGAATACGACTTGAATTTTTGATAAGTTGTCTTGTACAATATTTGAATATGTTAAATGTGCCGTGTCTCTTCTGAGAGATTCAACTTATCAGTGGTGGAATACCTTGACATCTGTTGTACCAAGAGAACAGGTCACGTAGGAATTCTTTCAGACCGAGTTCAGGAAAAAGTACATAAGTTAGCGGTTTCTTGATCAGAAATGCAAGGAATTTCTAGAGTTGAAACATGGTCGTATGACCATAACTGGGTATGAAAGAGAATTCGTAAGACTAAATAAGTATACCCGAGAATGCGTGTAATGCCCCTACTCACACTCGAGACTGGGATAAGGAACGGGGCATTACCGTACACAGACATGATGTTTTCAGAAAAATTCAGGCTATAAAATTTTGTTTCCAAATTAAAAACAATCAAATATAATCAACGTCCCTATTATGGGCCTACGAGGCCCAAAACATACATTAAAAATGGTCCGAGACTAAACTGAGGACTTAAGAAGATCTTAAGAAAATTTCCTAGGTTAAGCCTCACACACCCGTGTGGAGGCAATGCACACGGCTATGTGCTTTAGGACACGCCCGTGTCCCTTACCGTGTGAAATTAATTAAATTTATTTCTCATCTCGAACCTATAGGGGTTTTCACACGGCCGAGCACACGCCCGTATCCCTGGCCTGTATCCTTCACACGACCTAGACACGCCCGTATTATCACTCGTGCCCAAAAACTCGAGCATTCTGTTTATGATGTCATCATGCATTTAGGGACACTGTCCTCCACACGGTTGAGACACACGGCCATGTCTCTACCCGTGTGTTTACTACCATGCATTCTGACTTAAAAATTTTAGGTGTAGGGGGCACACGGTCATATCACACGCCTATGAGGTTGACCGTGTTTCACACATGGTCTAGACACACTCCCGTGTGTCTATTCGTGTGGACCATTTTAGAGGTTATTTCTAAGTCTTTGGTCACCCTTAACATCCTCACTCATGTATAAACTTCAATGATGCTTAACATGGCCTAGATATACTCAAGTTCTACCATAATTGGTCAATTGCATGTTAACATCATATCATTCAAGCCCTTACATTGGCTAGCCAAATGACACATATAACAAAATGACCAAAATACCTATACATGCCATTATCACAAAATGAAAGTTTCTATATACCAAGTAGGACAAGTTGATAGTGTCTACAATACTCCAACCGCCTTCCAATATTCACGAGCTCGCTAGCTCTGAAAAGCATGGGGAAAGGAAAAAGGGAGTAAGCATTAACATGCTTAGTAAGTTCGATAACGGGAAAGTAAACTTACTGATTATTTAGCATATATTTATATTAGGTATTCATTCCAACAAGTCTAGAATAATTCCCTAGCACATCCACTCAAACATCAAGTTAGTTCGTGTCAATAGATTATTCATTAACATTTTGATGAGCTCATCCAGTCAAAAAATTCCCATTTCTATTTCATATTTTAGTCCCATTGAATTTTTCTCGAAATCTCGATGGATATATTTTTTTTCCGTCAAATTATACTAGTGATCATTACAAATATGCACTCCCACGAACCTCACTCTTACAGTGGGATTACCAGTCCAGGCTAAATCCCCCGTAGTACAACTTATAGGGTAGATGTCAGGATTATCAGTCCAGGCTAAATCCCTTTCATTGACATGTACTCTAATGAGCTCGGATCTAAATTACCAGTCCAGGCTGAATTCAGACCCTAATCGGATTACCCGTCCGGGCTAAATCTAAAAAAACAAGTATTCTTTGGGAGGCTAGATCACATTAGGAACATCTGTCCAGGCTAGATCCTCTTTACCGTCAATTCATTTTCGGATAATCCATCAGAATCCTTTTCATTCAATCGGGACATTTTCTTATATCATCAACTATACATGAATTTCATACATTGAATACCATTAATATAATTCATACATGATCATACATTTTTAATGTATTTAAATTAATTTACATTCGAGTTACCCGAACTTACCTAGAAGATATTTTCGTAATCTAATTTTGGTTACTCCAAAACTTTTCGTTTTCTGCAATTGACCTCCGGTATTGGTTCTTCGGGGTCTATATCAGTAAAAATAAATCATTATTACCTCATGCTACTTATTTCGGACCAAAATTTCACCCTCGGGCAAAATAACCATTTTGCCCCTAACATTTCAAAATTTCACAACTTAGTCCTAGGCTCGTAAAATGAAATACATGCAATTTCTCGATTACCCAAGCCTAGTCGAATGTATTATAGACTCATACCAGCCTATATTTTCCTCTAATTCACATTTCTACCACATATTTTGTATCTTTTGCAAAAATGTCCTTTTAGAGGTTTTTCATGAAAATCACTTAGAAAAAGATGTTTAACACACATCTAACTTTCATATTCCCCCATAAATCATCAAAGAACAAACATGTCACACATGGGTCATTTTGCATACATGAACCCTAGTTTAAAATATGGGTAGAAATGGAGAGAACATGTTACAAGGATCTCAAAAATACAAAGAACATTAAAAACGGGGCTGTGAGTCACTTACTATTGATCTTGGAAAGTGAAGAAAGCCTAGCTATGGTGTCCTTTGGAATTTCGGCAGCAAGAGGGAGAAGAATGGCTATTTTAGCCTTCATTTTCCCTTTTTATTTCATTTATTACCAAAATACCAAAATACCATTCCTTACTAAACTTCCAAAGTTTTCAATGCATGCCCATTTTTGTCCAAAAACTTAGAAATTGGGAAAATAACTCTTTAAAACCTTCTAATTAATAATCTAAAGCAATTTCATGTAAATTGGCTCTAGAATTCAGGTTTTGCAATTTATTCAATTTAGTAGCTAATTTCCAATTGGACACCTTGTACTTAGAATTTCTTCATGAAACTTTGACACATGCTTATTTTCATATTCTAAACCTCATAATAATCATAAAATAAATATTTTGACATCAGATTTGTGGTCCCGAAACCACTGTTCCAACTAAGCCCAATTTTGAGATGTTACAATGCGTCTCCACTGAAGAAATTATGTGTAAACGATTTGAAGACGGGTCGAATGAGGATATCAAAAATTTAGTCAAAATTTTAGAACTGAAAGAGTTAGTTGTTTTGGTCGATAGAGCTCACAAAGCCGAGGAGCTTAGCAAAGAAAAGAGAAGAGCTGATTCTGAGGCTAGAGATTTGAGAAAGAGGTCAATGGGTAAATCATACCATTCATCATTAAAGAAATCAATAGATTTTTATAATCGTTTAACTGCTTCAGTGGGGTATTGCAACAGAGATCGTGGAAAGTAACACACGAGTCCAAAAGCTCAAACCACTTTAATATCGAGCGTTGGTAGTGTCAAAGCCAACAAACCTGAATGTCAACAATGTGGAAGATGGAATTTTAGAGATTGTTGGATGAATAATAAAGCCTATTTTAGATGTGGTTCGTAAGAGTATTTTATTCGTGATTGTCCTAAGTTACCTAAGAAAGACAAATTTCTGACTACAAGGCCGAGTAATACAATTTCCAGAGGGAGACCACCTCGAAATACTGGAAATATGAATAGTAGCAAAGGTGCAACAAAGGATTTTGCTGTGAGATCTGAGGCTTGAGCGCCAGCCAGAACTTACGCTATTCCCGCTCGCGAGGATGCATCGGTACCAGATGTTATCACCGGTACTTTTTCTCTTTATGACACTGATGTAACTACTTTGATTGATCCTGGATCGACCCATTCATATGTCTGTACGAATTTAGTGTCCAGTAAGAGTTTACCTATTGAGTCCACTGAATTTGTGAGAATTTGTGATTAAAGTATCGAACTCCTTAAGCCAATATGTCCTAGTTGATAAAGTTTGCAAGAATTGTCCTTTGATGACTCGAGGTTACTATTTTTCAGTTGATTTGATGCTTTTACCGTTTGATGAATTCAATGTGATCTTGGGATGGATTGGTTGACTGTACATGATGCTGTTGTAAACTATAGACAAAAGACTATTGAGTTGAAGTGTCAGAATAGTGAAATTTTTCGTATTGAATCTGATGATTTGAGTGGGTTTCCTATTCTGATATCGGCTATGCTAGCTCAGAAATATGTGAGAAAGGGTTGCAATGCTTACCTTGCCTATGTACTTGATACAAAAGTGTCTGAATCGACGATTGAATCAGTGTAAATGGTTTGTGAATATCCAAGTGTGTTTCCAGAAGAGTTATCTGGGTTGTCACCAGTTAGAGAAGTTAAGTTTGCTACTAAGTTAGTACCGGGAACATCATGATATGGATAGCTTCGTATAGAATAGCTCATGCAGAGTTAAAAGAATTGAAAGCTCAGTTGCAAGAGTTAACGGATAGAGGTTTTGCATGATCGAGTTTTTTGCCCTGTGGTGCACCGGTTTTGTTTGTAAAGTAGAAAGATGGATCAATGAGATTGTGTATCGACTATCGTCAGCTTAACAAGGTTACGATTAAGAATAAGTATCATTTGCTGAGAATTGATGATTTGTTCGATCAGTTGAAAGGAGCAACAGTATTTTCAAAAATTGATTTGCGATCTGGCTATTATCAGTCGCAGGTTAAAGATTCGGATGTGCCAAAAACTGCATACAGGACCAGATATGGGTATTATGAATTTCTTGTTATGCCATTTGGGTTAACTAATGCTCCTGCAATATTCATGGATTTGATGAATCGAATATTTAAATCGTTTTTGGACAGATTTGTTGTTGTGTTCATTGAAGATTTATTCTCGAGACGAAATTAAGCATGCCGATCATTTGAGAATTGTATTGCAGACTCTGCGAGATAAACAATTATTTGCTAAATTTAGCAAGAACGAGTTTTTGGCTCTGAGAAGTTGGATTTCTAGGACACATTGTTTCAGGGGAATGCATCAAAGTTGATCCAAGTAAGATCGTAGCAATTATTGACTGGAAACCACTAAGAAACATATCCAAAGCCAGAAGTTTTCTGGGATTAGCTGGCTATTATCGATTTTTTGTAAAAGGATTCTCGATGATTGCTACATTGATGACTCGATTGTTACAAAAAGATGTGAAATTTGAGTGGTCTGACAAATGTCAACAGAGTTTTAATCAGTTGAAAACACTGTTAACCGAAGAACCAATTTTAGTTCAGCTTGAGTCGGGTAAAGAGTTTGTGATTTTTAGTGATGCATCATTGAATAGTTTGCGATGTGTTTTAATGCAAGAAGGTAAAATGGTAGCGTATACTTCCAGACAATTAAAAACGTACAAGAAGAATTATCCGAGACATGACTTAGGGTTAGTTGTGATCGTGTTTTCATTGAAGATTTGGCGACACCATTTGTTCGGTGAAAAATGCCATATTTTTACTGATCACAAGAGTTTGAAGTATTTGATGTCTCAGAAATATTTGAATTTGCGACAATGAAGATGGCTCGAATTTTTGAAAGATTATGATTTAGTAATCTATTATCACCCGGGAAAAGCAAATGTAATCGCGTATGCTTTGAGTAGAAAATCTTTGTTTGCTCTGAGAGCATGAATACGCAATTGAGCTTGTCTGATGATGGTTTGATTTTAACTGAATTAAAAGCTAGATCGATGTTTTTACAGCAAATTTGTAAGGCTCAGAAATGTGATAAGGAATTGCAAGCTAGAAGAGTACAGTATGAATTAACTACAGATTCAGAGTTTCAGATCGGATCTAATAATTGTTTGTTGTTCCGAGGTAAAATATGTGTACCAAATAATACTGAACTTGTACAAAAAATTCTAGACGAAGCACACAATGGTAGCTTGCCTATTCATCTGGGGAGTACTAAGATCTATAATGATTTGAAACAGTTGTATTGGTGGTCGGGTATGAAACGTGACATTTTTTAATTTGTGTCGAGATGCTTGATTTGTCAACAGGTTAAAGCCGAACATCAAGTGCTTTCAGGGCTATTACAGCCAATGATGATACCAGAGCAGAAATGGGATAGAGTTACGATGGATTTTGTATCAGGATTACCTTTGTCTCCGAAAAAGAAAGATGCTATCTGGGTTGTTGTTAATCGTTTGACGAAGTCCGCACATTTTATTCCAGTGCATACAAATTTTTCTCTTGATAGATTAGCTGAATTGTATATTTTAGAGATTGTCAGATTGCACGGAATGCCAGTCTTTATTACTTCGGATAGGGATCTGCGGTTTACATCACGATTTTGGAAGAAATCGCAAGAGGCTTTGCGTACACGGTTATATTTTAGCACTGCATTTCATCCTCAGACTGATGGTCAGTCTGAAAAAGTAATTTAGATTCTCGAGGATATGCTTCGCTACTGTGTTTTAGAGTTCAAAGGCAACTGGGAAAAATATTTACCGTTGGTTGAATTTACGTATAATAATAGTTATCAGTTGAGCATAAAGATGGCACCATATGAAGCTCTATATGGTCGTAAATGTTAAACTCCGTTGTACTGGACTGAGCTTAGTGAGAAAAAGATTCACAGGGTTGATTTGATTAGAGAAACTAAAGAAAAAGTGAAAGGAATTTACGACAGTTTGAAAGAAGCTTCAGATCGACAGAAATCATTTGTGGATTTAAAACGTAAGGATATTGAATTTCAAATCAGCGTCAAATTATTTATGAAAGTATCATTGTGGAATAAGATTCTTCGATTTGGTGGCTAAGGGAAATTGAGTCCATGGTTTATTGGGTCGTATGAAATCATAGAGAGAATAGGGCCAGTGGCATATCGACTTAAATTATCGTCAAAGTTGGAAAAGATTCATAATGTGTTTCAGGTATCCATGTTACGATGGTACCGATCAGATCCTTTACATATAATTTCTCCGACAGAAGTTGAAATTCAGCTCGACATGTCATATAACGAGGAACCGATCAGAATTTTGGTACAAGAGATTAAAGAGTTAAGAAACAAAAGCATAGCTTTAATGAAAGTTCTTTGGCAACGTTATAGTATTGAAGAGGCTACGTGGGAACCCGAAGAAGCTATGAGGAAATATTACCCTAACCTATTTTTTGGTAAGATTTTCGGGGACGAAAATTCCTAAGGGGGGAGACTTGTAACAGCCCATTTTCAGTTAAATCAGAACAGTGGTTTTGAAATCACAAATTCAAAGTTAAAATAATTATTTCATTATTATTTTGAGGTCTACAGCATGATAGTATGATTGCATAAAAATTTCGTTAAGAAATTTTACCGTTTGTATGCTTAATTTGTGAAAAATGATTAAATAGTGTAAAGTGCAAAACTTGTGTTCTAATAGCTAAAGGTGTCTAATAGCTATGAAAATTTAAAGTGGAGGTCGCCATATGGTAATTAGACCACTAATATTAATGGTGGACAGAATTGGACATCTTGTAATGGTTTTAATGGTTTAATGATAAGGTTAATTTAGTAATTAATAAAATAAACTAAAATTAGAGTAAGAAAAAGAAATGTATCATCTTTCTTCTTCATTCTTCAATTGAAAATATCAACTAAGAAGCCATTAAAGACCATCCAAGCATTCAGTCAACATATCCTAGTGCATATCAAGAAAAACAACATTTGGAAGTAAATCGAGGAAAAGACAAAGTAGTAGATTGATTGGTAAATTGTCTTTGTACTAATTCGAGGTAAGTTCGTATGTTAATAAGTATTAAATGATTGTGTGTTAAATGCTTTAATATTGCGTACTTGATGAATATGATTTCACGAATATACTTGACGAAGATTTGGCGACATATGAGATCCCGGCTGAACCTTAGGAATAGATAGGATACAAATGACATGTCATTAGGAGTTATAGTGTTTTGGGTGCTGGTTCTGTACGTTCTACCGGTGGCTGAGTTTTTCGGCATGTGTTGCAGTTACTCGTTAGCTTGTGTGAGCAGCAACGTGTAGTTACGTCTTGCCCGTCAGCTTGTGTGAGCAGACCCAGTGATAGCTCGAGAGTGAGCATCTTAATAAGATATGAGATAGAGATGGTTTTGACCATGTATTGGCACTTAGTGTGCAAGATACCCGAGGATCCGATATTATTCCAAATGGTTCAACGAGCATAGTGATGTTACTAGAGTATGTGAATTCAATATGAAACAGTACAGGTATGTACGTAAATCATATGAAAATTGAACCTATGGGATATTGTGATTGTATGTTTAGCTTTATGGATGAATATGTGTTAGACTTGTGGATCAAATTGAGTTGCATTATGCTATGTTTAATTACTTAAATTGTGATTAAATGGTAAGCTGAATTTTATGCTATATGAACTTACTAAGCTTAATTGCTTACTCTGTTTAATTTTTCGTGTTTTATAGTGATTCAGAAGCTCGCTCGGTTTGAAAGTTGTCGGAGATTGCATCGCACTATCAAACTCTCCTTTTGGTACTTTTGGACTTTATGTATTTTGGTTATATGGCATGTATAGGTCATTTGGCTAATGAAAGCCTATATGTTTTGGTTATGTAATTAGTTATTTAATATGGCTTGATTTGGTATATGTTGATATGTATATATGTGTGTTTTGTGTCATGTTATATGTTGTTTGGATTGCCATGGGAATGCCTTGATTGTGATTTGGAACTTTTGAGTATCATATGGTTAAGATTAAGAAATGACATATATGTTGTGTGTTAGGCACAAATGTGTATATATGCATTAGACCATTTAGGTAACTTTTGAAAGTGATATTAGTATGATTTTGAATGGCTAGTTGTATGCTTTTAAGTGGTCAAGTGAATGTGTGGATATTGCATGCTATAGACTTGGAATTGGTTAGTTTTGAATCCTTATTTATGTCATGGTTGTTTGTATATTGTTTGGCTTAGTTTGGTACCACATTGGGTGACAAATATGGTTTGGAAAATGGCCTATTTTTGTCCACACGGGCAAAGACAAAGGCGCGTGTGTCACACACGGCTAGGTGATACGGCCGTGTATCCCCTGATACTTATTTAGCAAGCAAGTCAGTAGCTTCACATGGCCTAGCATACAGACGTATGGCTTGGCCGTGTGGCACAAGTCAGTATACCCTCAAGTTTTCACATGACCTAGTACACGGCCGAGCACAAGGGTGTGTGAGGCCATCTCGAAGGGTACACGGCCTGGCACAGAAGCGTTTGGTTTGGCCGTGTGACCCAAGTCAGTGAGTTACACGGGGTTGGACACGGGCTGGGACATGGCCATGTGATCCCATGTCGAATGCCCACATGGCCTGAGACACAGGCGTGTCCCTTGGCCGTGTGAGACAGACGGCCTAGACACATGGGCGTGTGTCCCCTGTACTTTGAAAATTTTCCATGATTTCTTAAAATTTTCCTAAGTACTCGATTTAGTCCCGAACCATTTTTAACGTCTATTTTGGGCCCAGAAGGTTTGTATTAGGGACCATATGAATGATTATGAATGATTTTTGTTTTGACTGATAATTGTTTATGAAATGTTTAGTTTTATAAGTTATAAGTTTGGTAAGACTCCGTAGCCCTGTTCCGGCGTTGGATAAATCATGGATTAAAGTGTCAAGGATTAGTACTTAGTTGTAGAAATTGACAAAACAAATTCTTATGAGAATGTGTAAGCTGTTTGGGGAAAAAACAATAATAGTGGCTCAACTTTGAAAATTCGCCAAAAATTATATAAATTGACTTAGAGGTTGAATTAAACATGAAATTAAATCCTATTAAGTCTAGTTTTGTAAAGAAGAAACAATGTAAGTAATAGAATTGAAAATTATGAGATCAATAAATTTACGTAAGACAAGGTCAGATTGATTACGAGTTTCCTTGTTATGACTTTGAAAAATTATTAAAACTTGTACAAAAATAATTGGAGGGATAAATCTCAAATTTATACTTGAACTTTGATTTAATATGCAATTGTATACATGATCTTTAATTTGATGCAATTATACACGTAAAACTCTAATTGTGGTTCAAATGTATACCTGAAACTTTAATTTTGATTTAATCATGCACATTTAAAAAGATACATCAATTTATTTTTATATTGGATAAATATAATTATTCATGTATGCAATATATAAACATAAACTAATGTTATATTAATAATTGTGTTAATAATTTACAAGAATTTGATCAAATCAAAATTTCATGTATATAATTGTACAAAATCAAAGTTCATGTATACAATTACACATTAAACGATAGTTCATGTATAATTTTGAGATATATCCTAATAATTGGAAGAAAAACTTTATATTTATAAAAAGATTAATGAGTCTGATTTTAAGAGAAACAAACGGCAACACTATACAGATTTTGTATTGAAAGATAAATAATTTTTAGTGAAGGGTCAGAGCTGCCTAGCAGTAGAACAAAGGAAGATTTGAAAAAAAAATTGTATTAGTTGATTTGATTTAAAATTTTAGTCACAATTTTTATATTAATGATGGGATGTCTAGATTTGGAAGTTTCAAACGGAACTTGATTGTCAATTTTGATGAATAAGATATAAATAAAAATAGGACTACTATGCAGTGGGCTGCACTGATTTAAGTTATTCAGTTTTAAGACTTATAGACTAAATGAAATAAAAGTATGTTAAATATGAAAATCATAAAATAAATACTAGTGTGAATAATTTGATTTGGAAATAAGAATTTAAGAAGAAATGTAAAAGTCTTAACGCTACAACAAGACATGCCTACTGCGCACTTTTGGGGCGACACCTTTTTAAGTGTTGGGATAGACTTGTCGACATACGCTTTGGCCAACTCTTTGTATAAGATTTGGGATATGCATGCCTAAGGCAACGCTTAAATAAGAGTCGGCTTTGTCCAACACTATGCCCACACTTTTGGGCCGACACTTTCCTATGTCTTGGGATAGACTTGCCGATATACACTTTGGCCAACTCTTTATATAAGAGTTGGGACATGCATGCCTAAGGCAACGATTAAATAAGTGTAGGCTTTGTCCAACACTATGCCGACACTTTTGGGCTGACACTTTCCTAAATGTTGGGATAGACTTGTCGTTATACACTTTGGGCAACCCTTTGTATAAGAGTTGGGATATGCATCCCTAAGACAATGCTTAAATAAGAGTCGACTTTGTTCAACAGTATGTTGACACTTTTCTAAGTGTTGGGGTAGACTTATCGGCATACGTTTTGGCCAAGTCTTTGTATAAGAGTAGGTATATGCATGCCTAAGGCAACACTTAAATAAGAGTCGGCTTTGTCCAACACTATGCCGACACTTTTCGGCCAACACTTTCTTAAGTGTTGGGATAGACTTGCCAATATATACTTTGGCCAACTCTTTGGACAAGGGTCGGGATATGCATGCCTAAGGCAACGCTTAAATAAGAGTCGATTTTGTCCAACACTATGCCGACTTGTGTTTTACCTTTCCCAACTATATAAAAGTGTTGCCATATGAAAAGAAAAACTCTTATGTCCTAACTCCCGATATACCACCAATCACTAATTGTATAATTGTATATATCACATTTCTAATAAATTAATTTTATATTAAATAAAAAATTGTGGTATTAATATTTTAAATAATATCTTTAGATTTAAAATATGAATATTCTTAAAATTTTACATAATGAATGTTAATAATTATATATAGTAAAATTAAAAATGACTTAATAACTTTGAGTGAGAATAAGGTTTAAGATTTATATATCCTCACTGCATTTTTCATGACAAGCATAGTAAAGGACACATTCATATTAGACATAATTGTTATTTTTTTTTCTTTAAAGATGAATTTTTAAGGTTAAAACATGTTTAATGACCATTGTTAATGAAAAAGTTTCATAATCAAATTAGAAATTAAAGAATTGCTATGATATTAATTTTTTTTTCCTATTTGTATTGACAATAGTTTCATTGCTATATGACATCAAGCTACTAAATGATAAATGAACTATTCAAAAGTTTTCATTTAAGTCACTGAGCTATTAAAATCACTGCTGTATGACATTCTCTATTCTCACCACGTACACCAATCGAAAGCTTTTATTCCCTTTCACTTTTATAGTTTAGTTTTATCTCGGCATAAGCGTTAGATCAACTTAAATCTAAAGTATGTTCTTCTACTTATCAACATGTATTTATCCATTGTACCGATTATCGAATCATAGCTTTATAGATAAACTTATCATTATAGTTTAAATTATTTAAGAGATAATAGATCAACTTTATATATATTTATGATTTAAGGTTTAGGGTTTAGGATTTATAGTTTTAGGGTTTTGTGGTTTATGTTTTATGGTTTAGTGTTTAGATGTTAATGTTTGGGGTTTGGGTTTTAATGTTTAGAGTTTTAGGGTTTTGTATTTAGGTTTAGGGGTTTTGATAAAAACGTCACAAAAAATCTTTTTATTTAAAACAAAACGGCGTCGTTTTGCTCCGTGTATTCTCACCCATCATCCAAGTGGCTACCATGTATTCTTTTAGACAACTCATGCACTCTTTCATCATCTTCTATTTATTACTTAACTAGTTTCTTTATATTAATTAAAACACAATTTATTTTTAATTTAATATTTAAAATATTCAGAAAAAAAGTAATGACACGTAAAAAAAATTTGAAAGTAAAAACATAGAAAAATATATGTTAAAAATGAAAAAAATTAAAATACTATTATTTAAAATAATTTTAATGTTTTTTGATATATGATTGATTGTTTTTTAATTTATATATTAAATGATTTCTTATATAATTTTAAAAGAGATAATATTAATTTTAACATATTAAAATTATCATTATAGTTTAAATTATTTAAGAGATAATAGATAAACTTTATATATATTAAAATTAAAAAAATTGTTAACCCATACATATCTAGAGAAACAAAATTAATTAGTAAATTGAAAATTTTAATTTAATTTCCTAAAATATTGAAAGAATATATAATTAAAAAAGAGAAAAAAAATTTAAAGCTTTTTTTTCCCTCTTCTTTTTCCCAAAATCGGTTTCTCCCCACCCTCCAAAATTTCACTTGAAATCTCTTCTTTTTCTTTCCCTCTTTTATTTTTCCCAAAGTAAACTAAAAGAGAAAAAAGGGATGGGAAGTTGGAGAGTGGAGAGGCTGGATCAGTTGCCGATAGCCCTTTTGGCTACCATCATGACCAAGCTTGATATCTCTTCCATATGCTCTTTGGCTATCATCTGCACATGGGGATGAAGATGAGGATGAAGAAGAAGAAGAAGAAGAAGACGAAGACGAAGATGAAGCCGACGCCGACAATGATAAAGGGAAGACTGCTCAGACTAAAAAGGCTCATCTTTTCTCCTCCTTTTATTGATTGAAGTCCTGACATTAGTTGATTCATCGATTGTGAATTTGGTCGCAGGCAGCGGGAACAATGTGTGTAGGATTTGGCAGCTTCTCTGACCCTCCTGAGGCGCAGGGTCTTGCTCATTTTCTAGGTTTCATTATTTACAATTTTATTCACTCCCCATTCTGCTTAACTGCACTTATTTCTGCTCTGCCTATATTCATGAAGTTTCTTTATTTCTTTGTAGAACACATACTATTCATGGGTAGTATTGAATTTCCCGATGAAAACGAGGTCTGTTCATCCATAATCTTTCCTATTGCTATTCTAGATGCCTAACTTGTCATTCTTTTGCTAGCCTATCAGAATTTAGAAATGATGTTCACAAGAAAAAAAAAATTGCCTGCTTCTATTATTGTCAATTTAAACGGTATTTTTTTTTCTTATCCTACTTCTAGTGTTTATTTTTAGTTGGTGATGTAATAATTGTTTGGCCTACCTCCATTGGCACTTTTCTTTGCTAGTATGATAGTTACTTATCCAAACATGGAGGCTCATCAAATGCATATACTGAAGCTGAGCATACATGCTACCATTTTGAAGTTGAAAGAGAATTTCTCAAGGGTGTTTTGAGAAGGTAAATGATTAAACTATAAAGGGTAGAGCTTAGTTACTGAATTTTCTTTTTCCTTTTACTTTCCATTGCTTGATTCGAGCTTCACTATAGGGATTTTTAATGGAGTAATCGTTTGGTCTTTCATTGTTTATACTGATTCCCTAAGTCATCAGAATTTTGGACTTATGTCAGTATCTTGTCTTTACCAGATTTTCCCAATTTTTTATTTCACCCCTTGTGAAACTTGAAGCGATGGAGGGAGAGGTGCTTGTTGTGGATTCTGGTGTGCACTATTAATTTGAGTCTATATTTGTCTTCTTGCGCCCCCCTTCTGTGCTTTTACCCCCCTAAAATCATTTGACCCTCAAGATTCTCTTGGTTGTTTAATAAAATTTGATTAAAAAAAATCAATATGGTGGCACCGGATTTAGCTGCTGTCTTTACTAAGTTGCAGACACTATCTACTTTAGACCATGCGTCTATGGTCTCCATGAACATATTTGTAGCGCTTCTTTATGATTGCATTGTGATTCGTCATCTTTTGGAGTAGAATGGATGGATGAACGAATCAATTACTGCCTTTATCATTGTGAGTTTCTCTATTGACATCTTTTGACGTGGATTTTGTCATTCATGGACAATTCAGCTAAGTTTTGATTGCTTGGTTTTGTATGTTTTTCTTGTTTGATATATTTGATTTAAATTACTTTTGTCAGCAGGTGTTTTTATTGGGGTCATTATTTTGTTGACAAGTGGGGGTAAAAGCTCTCATCTTTTAGTCTTTAGTGAAGATTTTTTCTTTATCTATCTTTTGCCCCCTATTATATTCAATGATGGGTAAGTTTGTTATCTTTCATTTTCATTTTAATTTATCTTGTGAATGAAAAATATGAAGATAATTTATTATACCTTGTAAAAGGTAAAATAGATGGACATATAATACTTATCCAATGTGAAGCTTTGTTTTGTTTAAATAGCCATTCCTGAGTTTCTATTCTGGCTTAAACTTGAGTGCATTGAGAATTCCCCAGTGTTTTCATTGCTGTAAATAGAGGAACATAGATGTCTTTTCTACTTGTTAAGGTTTGATGTTTTATTTAAATTTTTTTAGAGTAAAAATGATGGCGGCATTTAGTTAATATTTTGCTTTCCTAAAGCCTTTCTAATCTCGGTCCTTTTGATCTTAAAGGGAATACAAAACTAGACAAAGTTTTAAGTTTTTTATTCGGTTTGTGTAGGATTGGTCATTACACAATCCCTAAAGAGATGAATGAGGTCTGCAATTGGCTTACAGAAAGGTTGGGGCTTGAGGGATAACGCTAAATATAACAAAGAGTTGGGAAGCAATAATGGTGAAATGAGAGAAGATTGCATATGTTACAAGTAGGTATATGGTATACTTGGATCTGGAGATGTTTCACTACCTGATGCTACCCTTGTGGAAATAAGAGATCAGCAGAGTTTCTTGGAATCAAAGTTGCAATGTCCATCGTCTTAGGAACTTTTTTATTTGTTTACTTTTGTACATTGGGTTGAATGTTGGTGGTATACATTTTGGCTAAATGTTAGTGTATTTTGATATTGGATCGATTTTTGTAATAAATATTCAACATTTATTTTAATTTTAATTTAATATTTTTTAGTTGTATTTAAAGCACAATTTCTATTCACTGTAAATGATTATGAAAATATATTAATATTGAAACAATAAAAAATATAAAATAAATGCCTTAGACGCATTATTTCAACCTTTTTAAGATTCTCTTAAACGAGTTTATCCCAACCTTTTAAAGGCTATCTTAGACGGGTCTATTCCAACCTTTTTAAAGGTTGTCTTAGACAAGGTATATCCCAACCTTTTTAAGGTTGTATTAGACGGCTTTATCTCAACCTTTTTAAAGGTTGCCTTAAACAAGGTCTATCCTAGCCTTTTTAGGATTACTTTAGATGGGTCTATTCCAACCTTTTTTTAAGGGTTGCCTTAGACTGGTCTATCCCAACCTTTTTAAAGTTGTCTTAGACGGGTCTATCCCAACATTTTTTAGAGGTTGGCCTTGACTAGGTCTATCCCAACCTTTTTTAAAGGTCGGCATTGACTAAGCCTTTCATAACCCTTCAATAAGGTCTGCTTATGTTGACTCATGGCAACGTTTTTTCAAAAGCGTCACAGAGCCTATGCCAACTGTACTATAGAAAACCTTTTTGGAAGCGTTGAGCAAAGCGTCGCGAAACCTATGCCAACTTTTTTTGCATCGTCTTAGGTCAAAAAAAGTGTCGCGGTAGGGTTGTTTTGTTGTAGTTCATATTCATTTTTTATTTGTGAAGAAAAATATAATTTTTAATTAGAATCTTAACATGAAAAATTATCAAATATCAGCTAAATGCCATTTAAAATAGAAGAAAAGAAGAATCTTGTGTTGGCCTAATGGCCAGGGTGTTCACTACCCCCGGTGTGACCTGAGTTTGAGTCATGTTATTGTTAGGATTTTGCCCTCCTTTTATAATTCATAAAAGAAAAATAGAAGAAAAGAAATGAAACATTATGGCTTTTTTTTAAAAAAATAACCCCCAAAAAATAATTAATTACTTAAATGACCTATTTTTTATAAAATACGAAAATAACCCAAAATCTACAGTAAAAGTTGGTGGAGCCAAAGTGTTTGGTGCCACCAACATGCCACGTCAGTAATCTGTATTAAAAAAATCAATTTTTTTGTGGAGCCACGTAGAATAGTGCCACTTGTATAAATATTAGGGAAATACTGTGATTTTTTAAAGTATGGGGGGATTAAACAATTTTACCTTTTTCTGGTGGAGCCAAAAATTCCAAGATAGTAGCTTGTCTGCCTGCTTGCCTATTGAAACAGGTAAATTTTTTATTTTTTTCATTCGCGTTACTATTCTTTGTCCTTTGTCTTTTTTTTGTTTTTCTTTTTAAGTTTTTTATTTATTTAATTTTTAAGTTTTTTTATTTGTCCTTTATTTATTTTATTTATTTATTTATTATTGGTTTTATAAAATTTGAAATGTATATTTTAAATGTTTTATAATATTATTTTAAAATTTTAAATATATTTTTTAAAATTTAAATATTAGTTTTTAAAATTTAAATATGATTTTATTAATATTATAAAACATTTAAAATATATTATTTTTAAAGATATGACCTTTCAAATTTATTATTTGTTTTATAACATTTTAAATGTATATTTTAAATTTTTAAATTTTTTTAATTTTAAATATACTTTTTTTAAATTATTTTGAAAGATATTCAAACATTTTTTAAATTTATATTTAAAATTTTAAAAATTAATGTTTTATTTAAATGCTTCACCACTTTATTACAAGTGTAATTTTTTTAATATAAATATTTAATATTTTATTTTGGTGGAGTCATTCTTTATGGCTTCACCTCTTGGTTTTCTAGCATATATAGAATGGTAAAATTGTTGTGTTTAGTAAGAGAGTTCAAAAATTCCATTGAAGATGAATAATGTGGTGTTTTTGGTGTATGTTCTTTTTTATGGTGAAATTGTAGAAGTTGATGTTGGTTGTATATTTCAAGGTCGACAAAGAGTAGAGTTGAGATTCAAAAAAAATGTGAAGCTGGCAGAAATGAAAAGGAAGATCAGTGTGAAAATAGCTATCCCTTGTGGAAGGGCGATGTCTAGATTATTTTACAAGTTTCCAATCTTTACAGATCAGTTCAATTTTTTTGAGATGCAACTGTTAGATGATGACGACTTGGGCACTATGATGGAAATATGGTGGTCGAGTGGGAGTGAGAACCCCCAACCAGTTGAGTTATTTGCTGAGTTAGCAAACTTAGAGCCTATTGAGAATGTTAGTCCAATAAGTCAACAACGCGAATGTGACTTTAATCTTAATCTCGGATGGACAAACCAGTTAGAATGCGGAGGGACATCACAGATACCCGAAAATCCAAATTATGGTGGGAGTTCTTATAACAACCCTACCCCCAGTCTCCGTCTACAAATACATCTAGAAGTGATAATAAGCACAGATGCAGATGTCGGAGAAATGACCAATAATGGTGAAGATTTTGATTAGGGCATTGAAGATTTTAGTGACCCTGATGTTGATAAGGTTCCAGACGATATCGATGATGAAGGCCCGGAGAAGGTTGAAGATGTTCATGGCCCTTCATTCAGTAACCCGAGTCATGGCATTATTTTATGAAATGAACCTGGGGGCGACATGTTGAACATAGATCCAGATGCAATGCATGCATCTGAGTTCCCTAAGTACACCGATATAGTCCTGCTCATAGATTGGCGTCAAATTCGCAGTTGGAGGAGTTGTTCGTTGGGCAACAGTTCGAGAACAAGGCAGGCTATGTGTTTGCCATCAAATAGTACAGCATGAAGTCGATTGATTACAAGGTTGCCAAGTTTACACCGACATTATATATTGGGGAATGTTAGAGAGCCGGCAATGGGTGTGGTTGGTGGGTTCGAGCTATATTTATACAAAGGACTCAACAGTGGCAAGTACAAAAATTAGAAGGGCGTCATACATGCACTGTCGCACGTATGCCTCAAGACCATCGAAAATTGGATGCCAAAAGTATTTGCAACTGCATCATGCCACTAGTGAAAGATAGCCCAATCATTCATATGTCGACTTTGATTGTAGACATGGAAGCTCGATTCCAGTACAGAGGGTCATATAGGAAAGTGTGGTAGGCGAAACAAATAACCATGCAACAATTGTACGGTGACTAGGATAAGTCATACAATGAACTTCAGGGTTGGATTTCATTGATGGTCGAGTACGTCCCAGGAACTGCCGTGGACTTGCAAACGTTGCCTTATAGAGGCTCGAATGGACAATTGGAACTAGGGAGAAGAGTTTTCTGTCGACTGTTCTGGACTTTCAATCCATGTGTTAGGGCCTTCTCACACTGCAAACTGTTATTGCAAGGTGATGGAACATGGCTTTATGGAAAATACACGCAAATACTTCTGATTGCGGTTGCACAATACAGTAACGAAAATGTACTACGGATCGCTTTCCCCATTGTGGAGTCAAGGAACTCTAAATCGTAGCCATATTTCATTCAAAACTTGCAAAGGCATGTTTTCAGGCAAGACAACATTTGCATTATCTCTGACAGATTGAAGGGCCTTGTTGCTGCGATTCGGCAATCCGAGGTTCTGTGGAGGTCTATTTACTGTATTCGTCAGATCATTGTCAACTTCCATAATGAGTACAAGAACAAAGACTGGCGCAAACAAATCGTGAACATGGGTAAAAATATTGTATTTAAATCCTTATTTGTAAATATTTCGAGTCTATTTCCTAATTGGGATGGTAACGTGTTTTATTAGAATACATACGTAGAATACGAGCTGGAAGCACACCGATTCAAACATAAGTTGGCGAGGTTAAAGACTAATATGGCGGGGTCCAAACCTTCTCTCAGAAAGTGGTTGGGTAGAATGGAGCCGTGGCAATGGGCTCAATATTTTACGAGGGGTACCGATACGGTCATATGACAACTAACCTTGTTGAGGCCGTTAACTCCATCTTGAGGCATACGCGTCACTTGCCAATTTCAGCACTTTTTTCAGCCACATTTTACAAGCCAGCAACCTTAATGCCAAAAATGGGGTTGAAACAAGTAAAATAGTTGGAGGCAGGACACGTGCATGTCGAAAAAATCAAGGATGCCATGAAAGAGAATGTTCAAAGGGCTAGGTCGATGAATGTAGAACTATATTCTTGAAACTTGAAAACTTTTCGAGTGACAGAGTACATCGATTGTCGATCGGGGATCCCGCCACAATCCTACGGATTTGATCTCCGAAACAGGCAGTGTGAGTGCGGGATGTTCCAAACACTACGGTACCCGTGTGCTCATGTGGTTGCAGCATGTGCTACCTACAATTTAAATGTCGAACAATATATCAACGATGTGTACACACTTAAACGTGCCTTACATATTTGGGGTAACGAGTTCCCCGTATTAAGGGATGTATCGACATGGGAAGTGCGACCACCTGCGTTTGAGATGTTGTCAGATCGGTCACTACGTAGGAGAGTTAAAGGTTGACCAACAACAATGAGGATTCGGAACGACATGGATATAAGAGAACGGGTCGATCCAAAGTATGGCACCATATATAGAACAGTTGGCCACAATCAGAGCAAGTGTCTCCATGGAAACGTCTATACTGGTCAATCTTCACGGTCTGAAAGAAATTAAATGTTGTATCCAATGTTTTCATTTTATGGTCTTTTAGAAATAAAGTTTGTATTGTTTAGTGTTAAGCTTTTATTTAAAATTAATAGTTGCAACTTTGAATACTTTAAAAGATATTATAAATTACAGAAAAAAAAGACTAATACATAAGTTGTGGAATTATGAACTAATACAACAAATATTACATAACACTTAAAATTTACATAACTCAAAATTAGAAAGAACTGGGAATGGTATCGTCGTTCGAGGTATAGCAGTTTACAGGCCTTCATTGACAAGGTGGACGTTAGGGTGTATTGTACACATTAGGAGGATCGGTAGCTGGATCGAACATGGCCTGAGGCGGGGTGGAGTACATGTTATTACCAAACATATCAAATGATATCGGTGGTTGCTCTAGGTGAAATGAACTTGAATCGCCTATGTCTGGGTGATATGAACACGAACTGCCCATATTCGGGTGATATGAAATTGAACCGCCCATGTTCGGGTGATATGAACTGCTCTACGACTCATCACAGAAAGCGTCAACCCATTGGTCCGATATGTTCAAAGTTTGGTAATCTGAGTCGGGCTCCGCCATATGTTGATTTTCTAGCTCCCCATATATGTTGATTTCCATGTCTGTAGTCATGATCCGGTACTATTATAAGTTGTCCACCATATAAATAAATGCACCATCGATTCATGTACCACTGCATATATTCAGTCGATGGACTAAAGTTAAACATGCAGAAATGCATCTCAAGCTACTTTTCGTACCAGGCATTCCATAGTGCTACATATAATTGATGTTCTACGTTCCAATCTATTGTATGTTTCCCCCTCATGGTCTTATCGTGGACATCAGCAAATTGTTGTGGCTCGACTGGCACAAATTGTCTACACCCAAATTTTTGCATAACTCGACTGTCGTTGTTCCACTCAACTGTTGAGAAGTTGAGCATTGGCGTGTTAATGCACCACACATGGGCTTCGGTGTGAACCCACTGAGGAATAAGGGTTGCAATGTTCGGTGCAGAATACGACATCCACAAGAACTACACAATATAACATAATGAGCAAGTCACATCACATACTTCAAGTAGATAAGTTAAATCAACGTTACTTAAACCATATTAATATATATATCACTTTCTCTTTTACGAACGCCTCTATCATTTAGCGGTAAATGACTAATGTTTGGCTCGCACCAATTCTCGGAGACGTGACCCATCTGAAACCGAAACAAACACGTTAGTAGTTAAACTTGGGAAAATATTATCCACACTTATGAGTCGTTAAATGCTAAGTGTAATTTTGTTTTTACCTATTTAAAAGTGGCCACGAATATGGTTTATGCCTAATAGCATCTAAAAACGGCATCCTATATAGAGCCCAAGACTGCAGCAGACCTAGACAACCAGTCATGTTACTAACCCCATGTTTTGTTGCTCGACAAAGCTCATGGTATAATATGGCCAACACTATAGATCCCCAGCTGTAACTACCGGCACGGGAGAAATCCTCCAATAGAGGCAAGTACTTTAAGTGGACCCTATTAGATGTGTTGTTCGGCATAAGTACCCCTCCCCCGATTAGTTGCATAATATAGGCTCGAGCAGCACAAATCACCTTGTGCTTAGTGGCAGTGCTCGATAACTTCTTAAAATTTACTCTCAACCATGCCAATGTTAAGCATGTGAAATTTTGTTCCCCATTACTAGGGGACCGTCCAAGTAATATGTGGCATAGTACTGAAGGTTCCAACACTTTGCTTCGACTCGTGACCACAGCACCGTCAACTCATAACCCAAGTTGTATAGTGACGTCTTCCAATGTGATAGTGCACTCCACGCACGGCATAATGAAGGTGTGGATCACCGTACACCACTGCTCAACCAAGGCAGATATTAAGTTCACCCTTAGGTCAAACCTTCGGATCAATGCGACGTCCTCAAATCCCGCCAACTTTAAGTACGGCATGATCTGCTCGTCCAGATCGTACTTAGGAAAATGAAACTGTGACCTTAAAACCTGATACCCATGTTGTATGGTAAAATTTTTATAAAAATATGATAAATCAATTATCTATATAATATAAACATAAAATTATATACTGAAAAGTAAAATTGAAAGGTTGAGAAAACAAAAACATCACACTTATACTATACCAACGTAGCCATTCTAAGTACGTTTTATTTAAGTTAAATTAAATAAGTAATAAAATATTAATAATAGAATGAAGATTTGTCATTAAATATTAATAATAATACACAGAAATCAAATGTGATTATTATGTCCTAATAATAATTAAGCATTAAAACTAAAGGCAACCATATAACTACAAAAGTACATAAAAAAATAATGTCATTAAATAACATAGGTGGTATGGGTAAATATAAAAATAAAAAAAGACTTATTTTTATTGAATCAATATCTATAATAATACATAGAGTTTTACATATAATATAAACTAGGCATATTCAAACTCGAAAATTTATCTTACATACGAGAACTTTTATAAAAAATATATATATTCACTCGTTAAAGAAAAATACAACTTTTTTGTACCCCACAAATGAAACCAAGCACAATAACAATGTAAAATTAAGCAGAAAGGTCGTCATATTAAAAAAATTAATATATAAATTTATGGATGTGTTATAAATTAAAAAAAATTATAACTAACACGTAGAGATCAATTTCATGCAAAAAAGAGTTAAAAAGGGATAATAATAACCAAATAGAGATCAGTTTCATGCAATCAAAACACGTTGAGCAAAGTAGCGCTTAGTAAGAAAAAACGAAAAACTGAAACGATTTTTTTATTTAATTTATAATTAATTTTATTATTTCATTGATCTTCGATGAAGTGTGGTTCATATTTGCTCCAGAAAACATTTTGATATCTGCATAATTTTTAAAAAAATACATAAATTAAATATAATTAATTATTATGTTACAATAACTATAAAACATAAAAATACAAAATAAAAACCATAAATAACTTACTCTTTTTTTTCTCTTTTTTTCCTTCCTTCTATAAATATTGAAGGGGGAGACCAAACCTCACATTTTTAAATAAGACATTCATCTTCTTCTACTTTTTTTTATTTAAAAAATAACAATTATGCTAATGACTGGTTACATCGTTGATGCCACTGACACGATGTGACCAGTTATAATATATATTTTTAATTTTATAATATAAATTTTTAATTTTTAAATATATATATTTTAAAAAAAGTCATAATTTTTTAACAAATAAATCTTTTTTAACAAATAAATCTTTTTTTATTTTTTTCGATCAATTCAATTTTCACTTTTTAAATAAAATATTATTTTTTAAAATTTTAAATAGAATATAAAAAAGTTTGAATATCTTTAAAAATAATTAAAAAATTATATTTAAAATTAAATAAATATATATTTAAAATATTATAAAACAAATAATAAATTTGAAAGGTGATATCTTTAAAAATAATATATTTTGAATGTTTTATATTATTAAAAATATATATTTAAAATTTTAAAAAATAATATTATAAAAAATTTCAAATATACATTTCAAATTTTATAAAACCAATAATAAACAAATAAAATAAATAAAGGACAAATAAAAAAAACTTAAAAAGTAAATAAATAAAAAAAACTTAAAAAGAAAAACAAAAAAATGAAAAAGGACGAAGAATTAGAAAAAGTAAGGTGAATGAAAAAAAATATTTTACCTGTTTCAATGGGCAAATAAGCAGACAAGCTACTATTTTGGAATATGGTGGTGCCAATTTATTTGGCTCCACCAGAAAAAGGTAAAATTGTTTAAACCCCCATACTTTAAAAAATTATAGCATTTTCTTAATATTTATACAAGTGGCGCCATTTTAAATATATATTTAAAAAGTAAAAATTAATTTTTTAATGCAGATTGTTGACGTGGCATATTGGTGGCGTCAAACACTTTGACTCTATCAACTTTTACTGTAGATTTTAGGTTATTTTTATATTTTATTAAAAAATAAGTCATTTATAATTAATTATTTTTTTGAGATTATTTTTATAAAAAAGCGAAACATTAGAATTAATATTATTATAAAGAAAAGTAAGGGTACGTTTTGATGCAAAATTTTACAACTCATAAGATTGTTTTAAATGCTATTTAGTATTTTAAAATGCATCACATGTATTTTTTATTGTTTTGTTTGGATATATAATTGTTTTTTACAAAAAAAAAAATAGACTATTAAAATTTCATGAGTTAAAAAAGTAAACGAAAGAAAAATAATGATATTAAGACAATATGAATATTATTAAATTTTAAAAACATAAAATATATAAAAATAAAGAAAAAACAACATTTTGAAGCTTAAGTTTATTTTTTTTCCACAGCATTAAATGAAATAATGTTTAAGAGTTTTTGAAAAATCATAAATTTTTTGGTGGAATTTGAATAAAGAAATTAAGTTTTGAATTTCTTTAAATTATTGTTACAAAAACAAGCAATTCTTTTTATTTGGTTGAATATACATCAAAATGATTGTTGTGTTATAATCTTTTAATAAAATATTTTATGTACCAGCTTTCCTTTTAACTTTTTCCACAAGTCATGAGACTCAGGAGTCAGGACAAACAAAAAAGTAACCTTTATTTTTAAAGAAAATAGAGGATACTAAATTGTACAAACACAAAAATGTTATCATTTCATTTTATTTTACCAGCTATACTTTCCGTTTGTTTTGTTTGGATAATTCAAATTAAAAAATAAAAGTAAAGTGAAAGATGTTTTACTTTGTTTGGTAAAATTTTGGAAACTTAAGTAAATAATTACTTTATATTTTTTTTCCCAATCATATCATTCTTATAAAATAACTTATTAATATGATAAAAACGATATTTTGAATCTTAAAGGAAACATTACTTTCCTTTCCTCAACTTCTCCCCGAAATTTAAGTAATTAAAAAGTGAGTAACTCAAGAGAAATTAAGGATATTTAACGGTAAAAGTACTCGGGAAGACCCTGTACTTAGGGATAGATTGCATTTTGGCCCCTACTGAAAAAATAGACAAATTAACCTTTATACATTTCGAAACATGCAAATTAGCCCATCTGTTAAATTATTCTGTTAAATGGTGATGTGGAACGTTAATTTAAATGGTTAATTACTAATTTGGTCCTGAGCTATAGCTAAAGCATCATTTTGATTTTTTAAAGATTTTCTTAACAATAATTCTAAAAAATAAAAAAAATCTTAAAAATAAATATAAAATAATAAAAATATATTAAAAAGTATGTTAAACTATTTTTAAAAATAACAAAGGTTTCTTTTCTACCTCTTTTCCTAATTGGTTTTTACTTAACCTTTGTTTTCATGAAAGACTTCAGGGTAGTGAACTCTCTTGGCCATGTTTATTTGGATTAATTGCGTGGCGTATTTGGAAAAATAGAAATCTTTTTATTTTCCAAGATATTTCCTGAACAACAGCTGAAGTGGTTAAGACCTCTAGTTGCTGAGCTCGACAGTACGAATTAAGCAGTGGTAGCAGTAAAAGGAATAATCACAGTTTGAATTCTGCAAATAACTTGGATAACACTTGGATTTATCTATCCTCGGACGGAGCTGTGGCCAGAGATTCTGGATATGCTACTACAGGAGGTGTGGCTAGAGACCATGAAGGAAGCTAGATTGTGGGATTCACTCGTTTTTTAGGAGTTTGCTCTCCGTTTGAAGCTGAAGTCTGGGGAACCCTTGATGGAATTCTTATTTTGCTTAATAAGGGGTACAGGCGAATCCTTATCTTGACTGACAATCTTGAAGTCGTCCAAATCTTGTCTGACCTGGATTCGGAAGAGTCCGGGATTACGGTTCTCAGAAGGACTCAGCGCATTATGAGGGCAGAGGGGACGTGGAAGATTAAACATATCCCAAGAAATCAAAATTTGGTGGCTGATCGTCTTGCTAAACTTAGACTAAATTGGAAATCAAGCTTACAAGTCTTTAATGAGGCTCCCGAGGAAATTCTAGATTTGCTTCAGAAAGATAAAGACAGTGGTTGTCTTATATAGTTGATTTTGTTCATTTTTTATTCACAAAAAAAAAATTATAAATACAAAATTTCTAAAAGTTGAAAATATATATGTAAAAAATCTAAAAAAAATTACAAAAAACTCTTAAGCCCAAAACCATATTTTTTTACAAGACTTTCTTCCTTATTTTATTAAATCCAGGAAAATAAAAAAGATTTCTCATGCTTGATGGAAGCCAAAAATAAAAAAATAAACAAAAACTTGATTGAAGCAAAAAAAAAAAAAAAATCAACTAAAAGTTTTAATTACCCACTTTCAAATTTCTTATGCTTTCGTTAATGTTTAGTTTCATCTTTATTGCACATGCTTTCAACTAAAAAGCACATAAAAATTTATTTAATTTTTACTTTCTTCTACTTTAATGAATACTCATTTTCACATCTCTTATTCTTTCGTATCTCCTGATAGTGTGTAAAATTTTGATCACTCATTTCCGCATCCCCTTAGCTATTACAAACTTTTTGATTTGAAGATCTTATTGTTAAATACCCTAAGAAGCTTTAATATTTAAGTTACTGGGTTTAACAATTTATGTGTTTTGAACTTTTAATATAAAGTTTTGAATTTCAATCAAGGACTCCATGAGTTTTGAAATTTTAAAAAATAATGTTTTAAATTTATGGGAGGAAATGAAATATAAAAGTGAAATTTTAATTTAAAATAAAACCCCAAAGCCATATCATGTCTCCAGAAGTGGAGAAGTAGCAAAAGGAGCTTGTTGTCTTCATCTTCTTCTTCGTCGCCAAAGAGAGACCCAAAATTGCAAGATTTTTTTACTGTAAATGTGTTGTTTCTTTGGTTTGATTGTATTTCAATAGTAATAAAACTATGATTTTATTGAAATGAGTGCTTTTAGAATTGCACTAGAGAGTGTCTTCAACAAGTAAGGTTAGTGTCTTGTTAAATTAGATAATTTTCATCAAATCGAGAATTTTATTGAAAATAGAAATGTTTCCCATTATTGATAGAGAGTTCAATTTTTAAAGAAAAAGAAAACACCATGATTCACCGAAAAAGAGCTTTAAGTTTTGGCTTTAATAAATTTTGATTTAATTTTGTTTTAATAAAAATCTAGATTTGATTTCTTAAGGAAAAAAAAAAAAAGATAACAAGAATCTATGGCAGATTTACTTTTTAAAAAAATATTTTTAGAATTATGATTAATTTTTTTTAAAAAAAGTACTTATAGTTCAATGGCTAATTTAGTAATTAACTATTTAAATTAGCGTGCCACGTCGACCTCTTAATGGTAGTTAATAGACAAGTGATCAAAATGTAACATATTGATAATGTTAGTGACTATTATGGGGGAGGAAATAATAAAGAAAAATTTATACAAAGCTAGATATGAATCATCCACACCCTCTTTTTTGTATTTCATTAATTGAATTTTGTTTGATTAAGACTAAGTTAATTTGAAACAAAGTTTAGGGACAATTGATATAGTTTACCTTAAACTTTTTGTGTTCTATTCAAAATTTTTAGAATTCTTTTACAAGTGACTTAAAAGAGTTAGCTCTTTTCTTATTTTAATACCTTACATGTGTTAGTCGGGAAGTTATAAAAGGATAAAAATAATTTTTTTTAGAGTTAGTATTATTGACAGATTTTGTAAATACTTAGTGTAAAATTTATTGAATTTTTTAAGAATTAGAACTACAATGAAAAATGTTGTAAACACTGATAGCTAAATTTGTTGAGTTTTTAACATAATTTTCAACATAATTTTTTAATAATATTTAATAATTTATATTTATTTTAAATATTTTTATAATTTTTAAGAAATAGTGTTAAGAAAATTTTTAAAAAAATCAAAACAATATTTTAGCTATTGGTCAAAGACCAAATTAATAGTTAATCATTTAAATTAATGTTCCACATATCTTTTAAGAGACAAAAATTTAGCGGAGAGGCTATTTTGCACATTTTAAAATGCATAAGAGTTAATTTGTTGATTTCTTTCAATAGAGGATCAAAATGCAATCTGCCAATATAGGAACTTCTCTAATACTTTTACCGATATTCAACTCTCCTTACTTAAATAAAAAAAATTATTCAAAACAAAGGTATTACTTTCCTTTTTTTTTTTTTCTCTTTATTTTCATTCAATCTAAACGTACGGTTAATTTTAGGCTTTTTTTTTTTATTAATTGCTCTTATAACCAGTTATTATCATAACTATGACACTAATTTAAAATAAAGTAATAAATGTTTAAATAAATGATTTTTAGGGTAATTATTTAATAAATTAAAAAAAAGATTAAATGGTAAAAGAAAATTCTAAAAAGATAGTTATATTAAAAAAATGTATGAAGTTATCTTTAAAAAAATAAATAGTGTTTTAAAGGAATGTATAATATATTATTATTAACAAAAAAAAGGAAAGTCTAATATTTAAAAAATTATATAAAAAATTAACTATTATCATATAAAAATGTATTAATAAAAATAATTATTTAAAAACTTGACTTATTTAGTAGTAATTTTTTTTAAATAAATGAAAATTTAAAAGACATAAGTATTTATTATATTTACATTTATTCTCATTTATTTTTTAATAATATGAGTTGATGTGATTTAACTTGTTAGATTAAGGTCAAGAGTGCTCTCTTAGGTCTCCTGAAGAAACAGTGTTTTCTAGGGTCAGAAAGAAGAGAAGTGGTGACTTTCGGGGCTATGGACGACGGGAAGGAGTTGAGGAGGGACGTGGGGACTAAGGACGACGGGAAGGAGATAGCCCTTCTTGAAGAAGAGTTGATCCATTTATCGGTGAAAAGCTCTATTGTAGATCTGTCTGAAAAGCCAACACTGATTTGTTCTGTTTGGACGAGGAAAAATTACAATCCGGATTGCCTGAGAGCACAAGTGAGAAGTATCTGGAAAACCAAAAAGAAGTTCCAGATTATGATTGCAGGCCAAAATCTATTCAAGATAGTATTCGAAGATGAGGAAGACTTAGAGCAGATCATGAACAAGCAGCCATGGTTATTTTGAAAGCAATTAATTATTTTTGATTGATTAGAGCGGAACAAGATCCGATTGGTTTCTTCTCCGTTTTGGTTGAAGGTCGGACCATGCCCACCTGAGTGTGATAGAAAGGATCTGATGCATGCTGTGGGGTCTACGTTTAGGGGAATTATTCATTCTGAGATTAAAGGTGATTTTTGTCGTATAAAAGTTCATCTAGATGTTTAAAAACCGCTTAGAAGAGGGATTTTTGTCTCCCTAAACGACCAAGATAAAGCCTGGCTTTCTTTCAAATACGAGTGTCTCCCAACGTTTTACTTTGGGTGTGGTCACATAGGTCACGGGATTAAAGATTGTCTAATGTTATCGGAGGGGGACGCGGCAAGGCGAAGGATGAGCTTCCTTTCTCGATAGCACTTAAGGCAAAATCGTCAGCATTAGGCAGTGAGAGCTTACTTTTGGTTCTTTGCAGAAGAAGACAAGGAAACAGTGCTACTATAACGGTGAGGAGGTAGCGGGTAAAGTTGATGGTGGTTCAATAGATTCTGTACAACAGATGCATCAAACGGCGAAAGAAGTTGGTTTAGAAAAGTCCTCTAATCTTAGGGAAATAGGGATTTTGCGGCAAAAAGTTAGGGATAATGAAACAAATTTTTATCCTCATAATATGCCGAGAGAAGTGGAAGAAAACTCCAGTAGGAATCACTGTCGTGAGGGAAATAGTTTAAATGAATTTTCTGAATCAAACAGGCAAATAGACCTGATTGAGGCCCAACAATTGAGTCAAAAGAAAAATAGCTGGAGGCACTTTTCTAGTAAAGAATCTTTTGATGCAAACTAGAGCTGATCATGGTCAAGGCTGCACACCAAGGCCCGCCTTAAAAATGAGAGGGTTTGGGTAAAAATATAGGCCAAAAATGGACTTGGGTAAAAACGAGACCTGCTTAGAAAATGGGCAAGGCTCTGTAAGAGTTTTTAACACAACTACTCCTACTAATTATATATTAATATATATTTTTATTTTATTTTTAATTATTTTAAATTTTTAATGCAATTATTTTTATTATATTGTTAATTTGTGTATTGTTTTAAGAATTGTTTTAGTATTATTTTTATTTGTTTTAATATTTATTTTTATGTTTTTAAATATATTTGATTTATTATATTTTTAAATTTTTTATTTAATGAAATAAAAAAATTTAATATGGGTCAGCCAGCGGACTTCGGAGCTTAGTAATTTTATTTTGGGTCGGGCTTGGTAAAATTTTAGGCCCATATTTTGGGTGGCGGCAGCCTAGTAGACGGGCCTAAAATTTTGTTTGAGCCCGGCCCGAACCCAGCCCGGCCCATGATCACCTCTAATGCAAACATGGCTGGGACGATAATAGGGAAGCGAAAATTTAATCAGGAGAAATTAGATGATATTGAAGCATACTTTTCGGATGATGTTAAAATAAAAAGGGCAAAATTATGTTCGGCAAATTTTGCAACAACTGAGCCCTCATGCTTTGTTTCAACAGATGTTAGTGACCCTTCACAAATTATATCGGCGGCTGCCAAATGGTAAGCCGACCGAAAACAATAAAACTCTTATGCTGGAATGTCCGGGGACTGGGGAATCCCCGGGCTATCAAGAGACTTCACCACATATTGAAGCTTTACAAACACCAAATGGTCTTCTTAATGGAGACAAAGCTGGATTAGAACAGAATGGAACGTGTTCGAAAGCGCTGTGGGTTTCATAATGGGCTGGATGTTTCAGCTTCTGGTTCAAGGGGAGGTCTAAGCTTGGCTTGGAATGGAAATTTTTTAATTCAAGTTCGTAGTTACTCAACTAATCATATTGACACTGAGGTTCATGAAGACGATGACTCAATTAAATAGAGATTTACGGGGTTTTATGAGAACCCACGACAAGCAAATAGACAAGATTCTTAGAATCTCCTTCGAAGATTACGAAGCACCTGTACTTTGCCGTGGTGTGTAGGGGGTGATTTTAACGAAATAATGGTACGCTCATGAGAAAAAATGGGGAGCAGCAAGAGATGGACGGAAAATAAAGGAATTTAGGCAAGCTCTGATGGACTGTCAAATGGTTGATATGGGTTTCAAAGGGAAAAATTTTACTTGGGACAGAGGAAATTTTGAGAGCATTAATGTTAGAGAAAGACTTGATAGGAATGTGGCAAATAGTGAATGGTTAAACTTGTTTCACGATTTTTCTGTTACCCATCTTCCTCACTCTTTCTTTGACCATTGTCCACTTTTTATACAAACAGAGCTCAATGAATATCCAGCTAGAAAGAAGAGGTTTAATTTCGAATCTTGGTGGATACTGGAACCACCTTGTGAAGATGTCATCAAGAAATTGTGGGCTGAAAAGTCAGGAGATGCGCTGGAAAAATTAGATTATCTTCGAGCTAATCTTCAAAGATGGGGGAAGACTGTCAAAGGAGAGCGTGATAAAAGATCAAAGGCTTTACGGAAAAGATTAGCTGAATTAGAAGGTATGCATAGGGATGATGATAATTTAGCTGAGATGATAAATGTAAAATTGGAATTAAATTGGGAGATGGAAAATGAGGAATTGTATTGGGAAAAAAGGGTTATAACAAATTGGTTGCGTCAAGGGGATCAAAATACGACTTTTTTCCATAGCAAAGCATCTCAAAGCCATAGGACAAACAAGATTCGGGGACTGGAAAACATGAAAGGAGATCTAAAAACAGAGAATACGGATATGGAAAACATCATAAGGGATTATTTCATGGAATTATTCCAATCAAGTGGAGTTGGCGACACAAACCATCTTCTTTCGGGGGTTGAAAGGTGTATTGGAGCGGACATGAATCAACTATTAATAGAGGAATACAAAGAGGAAGAAGTCGTCGAGACAATCAACAGTATCGGGCCAACAAAAGCCTCCGGACCTGATGGTTTCCCAATAATTTTCTTTCAAAAATATTGGCACATAGTGGGGAGGGAAGTCAGCAATTTCTGCTTGGAAGTACTTAATACAGGTAAATCCTTACAATCGCTGAATCATACGAATATAGTGTTACTTCCGAAAACGTCTCACCCAAGGAATCCTACCAATTTTAGACCTATCAGTCTATGTTCGGTGTTCTATAAAATCATATCAAAATCTATCGCAAATAGATTTCAAAAAGTTATTGATCATTGTATCGACTCTGCTCAAAGTGCGTTTGTTCCGGGAAGACTAATTTCTGACAACGTACTTCTCGCCTACGTAATTCTTCACACTATTAGAAATAAAAAGGTGGGAAAAAAAAATCCTATGGCACCTAAAATTGATACGAGTAAATCATATGATCGAGTGAAATGGGAGTTTTTGGAAAAAATGATGATCACGATGGGCTTTTATGTGCGATGGGTTTTTATGTGCTATATGTAGAGCGCATAATGCATTGTATTAGCACAGTGTCGTATTCGGTGGTTTTAAATGGCGTGCCAGGAATGGTTTTTACTCCAAGAAGAGGCCTAAGACAAGGGGATCCTTTAAGTCCCTTTCTATTTCTTTTATGCAGTGAAGGGTTGTCAACACTTTTAAGGCTTGCAACAGAGGAAGGAGTATTGAAAGGGATTAAGGCAAGTAGAAGGGTACCCCAAATTTCCCATCTCCTTTTTGCTGATGATTGTGTTTTATTTGGAGAAGCGGTCGACAACGGTACTGCAACATTTGAAAAAGTGCTCAAGGAATACGAAATTTGTTCTGGACAATGTATTAATTATAGTAAGTCAACTGTGTTTTTTTAGCTCAAATACCACTGAAAATGTCCGATCTACCATATCGAATCGTCTAGTAGTGAAAAGGTCAAACAATTCTGAGAAATACCTAGGCCTACCGAATATGGTAGGAAGGAAAAAGCGTTTGGCATTCCAACATTTAAAGGATCGCCTAAAGTTAAATATAGACAGTTGGAGTACAAGATTATTATCTCAAGGCGGAAAAGAAGTGTTCATCAAAGCTATTTTACAGGCAATCCCCATGTACACAATGGCATGTTTTCTTTTGCCGAAATCATTATGTGAAGAAATGGAACAAATCATCGCAAACTTTTGGTGGCAGAAAGGTTATAGGAAACGAGGTATTCACTGGTGTTCATGGAGCAAATTATGCGAGTTAAAAGAGAGTGGCAGTCTCGGATTCCGTAATTTAGCAAAATTTAATTTGGCCCTTCTCGCAAAACAAGGCTGGAGATTAATTGACGATCCTAATTCCCTTTTGGCTAGAACGTTAAAAGCTAAATATTATCCGAGTACTGATTTTTTAAATTCAGGTTTAGGTAATTTACCTTCCTATACCTGGAAAAGCATATGGGCAGCAAAGGGCCTCTTACTCTTGGGATTGTGCTGGAGGGTGGGGAATGGCCATGACATTCGTATAGAAGATGTTTGGGTCCCAAATGTGCCAGGTCTACTGATTAACAAAAAGGACAGAACGCAGAACATCACAATGGTTGCGGATCTTATTGACAGTAATACCAGAGCATGGAAAACAGAGCTGATTTGGAGTACCTTTTCGGAAGTTGATGTTCCAAAGATTCTGCAAATCCCTTTGGCCCAGCATTCACAAAATGATCTTTTGATATGGAGGGGCGAAGCATCGAGCGAATATACTGTGCGTAGTGGTTACAAACTACTATTACAAGGCAATGATTACAATAGTAATGATTACAGTTTGCCTGAAATTACAAAGTGTTACAAGAAACTGTGGAACTGTAATCTCCCCTCAAAAGTACGGATTACAGTCTGGAGAGCCACTCTCAACTATCTCCCTACCCTAGTGAATTTAAGAATAAAAGGATTAACAAATAACGCCATCTGCCCGAGATGTAAGCAAGGGCTGGAAACTAGGGAACACATTTTTCGCGACTGTGTTGCTGCGAAGGAAATATGGAAAAAATTAAATTATGTATGGTCGCTGGAGTTATTGCATATGGACTATATGGAGTGGTTTACCTGGGTATTGTTGCACAGTAAAGAGAAGGGCTGCTGCACCTTTGTCTGCGCCAATTGGGCTATCTGGTCGAATAGGAATCAATGGGTGCACGGAGGACATAAGAGAACTGGAACAGAAACAGCGCAGTTTGTAATGCAGTATTTGCAGGAATTACAAGATATGGAAAGAAAATACGATGCCAAATACTCAACTTTAGATTCATGGAAGGCGCCGGAAAGCGGGTTCCTCAAAATCAATTTCGATGCTGCTTTTGATAAGGGGAAAAATATATCTTGTTCAGGGGTAATAGTAAAGAACTTTAAAGGTGATGTATTGGCTTCAAAATCGGTCATCCATGACAACATTTCTTCAGGATTTGCAGCAGAAGCCTTAGCATGTTTGCAGGCGGTTATAGTGGGAAAAGAACTGGGGATAAAATATGTTATTTTCGAGGGAGACTCTCTGACGGTTATAAAAAAAGTGAACACAAAAAAAAGAGATAAATCGGTAATCGGCCCTTTATTGATGATATTCAAGAGCAGAAGGCGAAGTTTTATTGATGCAAATTCCAGCATGTAAAAAGAGCAGCAAATAAAGCAGCACATAACCTGGCATCTGAAGGGCTGAAAATGGGGGTGAATGCATACTCTGTTCATGAGTCTGTTACTCAAGTTCTCACCGATTCGAAAATTGATAGGGGATGGAGATGAAAGGCCATCACTGAGTCAACACCATCTCGAGCAAATGAGAGAGTAGGAGAAATTTTTTTTTTTTTAGATCTATATGACTGTTTGTTTCTCCAAGAGCTAGTCGATTGGGATGCAGATTTTTTTCAAAGAACTATCTAGAAGTTGACAGCTCATAAGGCTAGGTTTTTCTTTTTCTTATGTTAGGAAATACTTTTCAGTTTTATTTTAGGTAACGATGTTTTTAAACTTTGGTGACTAGAAGGCCTTAATCCTAGTTTGGAACATGGCCTGTGTTAGGTTCTTAGATCATTATGTTTTTAATTATGCGTAAATAAATACAATCCAATATTCATTCAAAAAAAAAACTTGTTAAATTATATAGTTTGATAGTCAGGATGTTCATCGCCTCAAGTATAGTTTGAGATTCGAATTATCTTAATTGCATTTATTATTCAGACTTTATTCTATTCCTATAATTGAAAAAAAAAAATCTGTCTCTGATACATTAAACTCAATCAAAAGATATTTGAACACTTTTTTTATCCATGAATAGCTTGATTAATTTGATTATTTTATGTTAAGATCGGTTAAATTGATTAAATTAACCAAATGCTCAGCCCACAGTCAGCAACCAACACCCTTTAAGCACATCAGCAAAATTCGGCATTCACATTCTTGCATACCATGTGAGCAAAATACAAAATAGTTCCCTCACCCCACCCCCACCCCCACCCCCACCCCACGCAAATACGAAGCTGGATCTTCAATATGCCAGACTGGCAACCGTTAGAAATTTAGAATCCAACGTGAAACAGATACGCTGGCCTTTTTATTCTTCGATACCCAACAATATTTCTTTTTTAAATCAACGGCTGATATCATCTCCCACGATTTATCTACACTTAATTTATACCCCCAAAATCCTGTCCCTTTTCTTTCTCAGTCTTCTCTTTGCTTCACTAAAATATACAAACCTTGTTCTTCTATTTTAGCTGCTCTTCACATTGAGAAGCTAGCTTTTTGGTGTGTTTGCTTAGCTTCAATCCACATTGTCTTTGGTTGGTTCTGCTTCCTTTCTTTCTTTCTTTTTAATTTTCTTATTGGCTTTTTATTTTTGTGTTTTTCTTTAATCTCTAGATCTGCTGTAATTTATTTTCTCTTTTCTTCTGAATTCTGGGTTTTCATTGATGGTTCAGTTAAGTACATTGTGTTGTTATGCTGGTTGGGTGCTTAAAAAATTGGGGTAATAGGAACATAAGTGCTTGATTTACTAATTTTTTTAGTAGCACTGTTTCTTTTTCTTTTTGCCCTTTTCCTGCAAATTTCTGATTGATGGCTGAGATATGATGTAACCGAATCTTTATTTAGTATTTTATAATTTGAACTACTTTTTTAAAAAATTAATTTGTGGTTCGTTCCTGTGGGAATCTGATTCATGCTTTTTATCCTCGAGTGTTGAGTGTCGAAATGTGTTTGAAAATTGGAATTTTGAGGTTAAGTAATGGTACAAATTCCATGGAGTAGCCTGACATAAGTGGAATCTTGTGTCATCCTCACTCTTTTTGTTATTCTTCAAACAAAAATTACTAATTTATTAATCCTTTGCTAAACAGATTTTTTCTTTAGTGCAGTTGCGAAGATGGTTGCACACAAATTCACCGTTGATTTGAATAAACCCCTTGTCTTCCAGGTACCAAGATCATATGTTTGATTTTGGTTTCTCTTGTGGAACAAGCATGCGTGGTGACAGCTATGGTGTAACTGGTTTTCAGTTCACTTATATAGTTTCTTATGTGATTAAAATAGCGACAAATAGATATGTTTGTGAAATTTTTTATTGCTTCGTTAGTCCTGTATTTCTTTTGTTTATTTCCTTGATTTGATTTCTTGGTGGTGTTAATTAGACACTAACTTCTTTACCACTTCTTGTTCTGTTTCTTTCATTGATTTCATTGCTTCCTTTTTTGCAGTTTAAATACTCTTTAGCAATGTTAGGCATGAGGGAGATTGATATTTTTCTAGTTGAAAACTATTGATTTTGACTGTTTAATAATCTACGACAGGTTGGTCACCTTGGAGAAAGTTATCAGGAGTGGGTTCATCAGCCTATTGTGAGCAAGGAAGGTCCTAGGTTCTTTGAGAGTGATTTTTGGGAGGTATTTATAAACATTTTGAAATATTTTATGAAGCATTACTGATGCAATTTGTTGTAAGTGCGTGCTAATGCATCTTTGGCTTGTTCTTCTTGAAACAGTTCTTGACTCGCACTGCCTGGTGGGCAATTCCAACCATATGGCTGCCTGTTGTTTGCTGGTGCATTTCAATGTCCGTACGTATGGGGCATACACTTCCCCAAATCGCTTTAATGGTTGCTTTTGGCATTTTTGTGTGGACATTTGTGGAATATGTTTTACACCGATTCCTTTTCCACATTGAAACTAAGAGTTATTGGTTAGTTCCTTCTCTTCTTGGTTCACAACTCTTGTAGAAAACATCAAATGCATATTTTACTTTTGTATTGCAAATTTTATTGCCTTTTCTGCGCATATTAGCCTTCATAGTATGCTAAAAAGATGTAATAATTCATTGGGAACTTTGATATAGGGGAAACACCATACACTATCTTCTTCATGGCTGCCACCACAAACACCCTATGGACGGCCTGAGGCTTGTTTTTCCACCTGCTGCAGCTGCTATATTATGCATACCGGTGTGTTATTTTACTTCAATTCTTGTTCATATATTACATGATGATGCTAGTTAGGTCTCCCATTCGAGTAGATGACAGCTGAGTTTTGATAATAGCTTGTGTCTAATGTCTTTTACATGGTAATTTTGTTTCCTGTTATTCTGTAAAATCCTTCAAAACCTTGAACTGTGAAAGTTTGCATCAAAAGCATTTTATTGCATGTGCAGTTCATTTATCTTTGAATTATTCTGTTTACTTGCGTTCCACTTATCGTTTAGCGGTGTCTTTACCAGTTCTGGAACCTGATAAAGCTTTGCGCCACTCCGTCCACTACTCCTGCTTTGTTTGGAGGAGGTTTACTTGGGTATGTTATGTATGATGTCACCCATTACTACCTACACCATGGTCAGCCCACCAACCAAGTTCCTAAAAGCCTTAAGGTAAGAAACTTATGTTTTAACTAGTTGCAGGCAACTTTTCTTGCTAGTTAAACACATTATCTAGAGCAGATTGTCGTTATAAATTTTCTGCCCCATGGATTTAATGAAAGCAGATTTTAAACCTTATCAAAGTAGTAGTTAACATTTGTGTCACAAGTGTTCCGTAGCTTGATTTGATCATTTTTATTGCAGAAATATCACCTGAACCATCACTTTAGGATCCAAAATAAGGGCTTTGGGATCACTTCAGCGTTTTGGGACAGAGTTTTTGGAACCCTTCCTCAAACAAAGGCAGCTGACAAGGCTAGATGATTTAGTAGGCTAGTATGATAGCAAACATTGATTGGTTGCAACCTGTGGGGACCAAGCCCAGGTCTGGGTCTATTTCGAGGTGAAGGTATTGAACAATATTTACATGTGCTTGTATTTTATTTTTGTAGTGTTTTGGGGTTGGCATCTTATATTCCTCTAATCTTCCTATCTATATAATGAGTTGTTTGTGTAAATGCATTTTCAATTATTTGAGTAGAGCTTCCAGAAGCACTTCTTTGTTCTTCTTTAACACTTTGAAAATCCCAATTATTTTTGTAGGAAACTGATTGTAGTGTTAAAAATCCATCGTTATTATATTTCGTATGGGTGACCACTCTCTGGAAAAATTATTTAGGAAACGGTTTCTATCCCGAATCTTATCATTAAGAGCTGCATTCGATTCAATATTTGTCTCCATTAAACATTTAACTCTTAAGGATACTTTGGCTTTTTTTTTTTTTTTTTTTTTTTTTTTTTTTTGCACTTTGGTCTTAACCTTTAAATTTTAATCATACTTTTTCTTTCAACGAAACAAGTTTTATAGGGCATATTTGTACTTTTATTTTTTATGTGATTAATTTTTTTTATGAACTTTTTAAAATTTTTATTAATTTTTTTAAAAAAAGTTTGAAGGTTGAATGTCAAATGATTTAAAAATATATAACTATGCCTGAAATATATAAATAAATATTAAATTTAAATATCTAAATTCGTTACTTAAATAAATAAAATAGATTTTAATTTCAAACTTTGATATTAAACAGTATTCAAGCGAAATTCTAATGCAAAATACAAAAACCAACATCCAAAAGTTCAATATGAATCTCAGTTCAATGGAAATCCCATGTGTAACATTTTGAAATAGGGTTTAGGAGTTTGAACCAGCGAATCGTTATTGACTATTAAAGGACCTAGATCGATTGGTTAACAAAGTTAGGGATTGAATTGCGAAAAGGGTGAAAGTAAGAGTAGTTGTATAGTTATTTGAGAAGAGTTGAGGAAACAGTTTCCTTCCTTAATTAAAATAGAGTTATGCACGGCCTCTTTTCGTTAGGAGACCCGTACGTCCTAAACTACCCTTGTTACATGGGAATTAAAACTTTGCCAATGAAGGTTTTTAACCTTTATAAATACTAAAACCCTTCTATTAGCCAAACCTCCATTCTTTCTCCTTGTTTTTTTGTCGAGGTGCTGCAAATAAAAAACTAAGTCTACTTTTCTTAAGGATTCAAGGTAAGACTCTGTTTCTACGTTGTGCTAGGTGATTAGAAGTAACTTTAGGGCCTTTAAGTAAATTCGCAACAAATGAAACTAATTTTGCCATAAGACCAGAATGTACGAACCTAAGTTCGCTTGTGTTATTGAATGAGTCTAAATGTGCTTTAACTATTAGTGATATGTGTGTAAAATGTTTGTGAAGTTGCGAACCTGGTAAAGCCGTCTACAAGCAAAGAAAAGGGAAAGGCTAAGCTTGTTTAAAGTTTTCAGCGAACTGGTGAGTGTTCAGGGATCGCCACTTGTATGTGCGAACCATAGTGTTAATCAAGAGCTTAGGCTTTTACCTAAGTTTCGAAGAGTAAGCATTCTTTAAAACTCTATTTTATGATTGTGTTTAAATGTGTGATTATTTGAACAATGATATGCGAGCTCAATACTGCTAGCTATATATATATATATATGAATAGGATTTGCGAGCTTTATGAATTGCGAGCTCTATATGATTATATGTTTTGCGAGCTTTATGTGTTTGTAAAAGTTTTAACACTAAAATATTTTAAGATCCGTTGGATATAATGACATGCCATAAGATTATTAGTACTCATCTTTGTGTTTTGTGATTTGGGTGAGAGGCTCTGGGATAGAATAGGAGGAATATCCAATAAGACATGCTAGTGTGATGGAGAGTGTTAGCTTAATACTACTCTTGTGAGATATGTTAGACTTTTTGAGCAAAGTGATGAAGTTATAAGGAGATTCGTTTATCCAACAGAAAAGAATATGCAAATAAGAACTAGCTTTCCAAATTATCATGTTTTATTGTTTTATATTAATTGACAGTGCGCAACCGTGAACTAGACTTTATGTAACTTTGGCGAACCTGGTTTGCAGATAGTAACTAAAATAAGCTCTTACTTAACTTATGTTTTTGTGCGTGTTAAGTGGTTTTTCTGTTCATTCACGGAGCTGTAAACTCACACACTCTTTGTAACCTTTCAGATAGGTAGCGTTGGGTGAGAGCATGCGACGAAGTCAGAAATTCAACATATTTTCCTAAGTACTCGGAATGGTTGACTTCTGGAACAATAAGGCAATATGGACCAAAGTTATCCTAGAATTTAAGTCATATTTTATTATCTCCTAGAAATACTTTATGTAACTACGAATTCTTAATGGTTACTCGTGTTAAAACTTAGGTATATGGATGATATGTTTTCTTAAAAGTTCTTGCTCATGTAAAAATGAATTTACATTCGTGTATAAATCAAGATTTAAAAAATTTAAGTGGTATTCACATAGTACCGTAATGTACAAGCCTAGCTCGTCCAACTTGAAGGGTTGGTGAGGACCCTTGAAATGGGACAATTCACAGTAGGGGGTTTGCCATGTATTTAGAGTAGCTATAGCTCGCCAAAATCCATACACAAAACTCTTTGAGGAGAGTTTGCTCGACCTATTACTTTTCAAGTCCCAAATTGCGACCCAAAGAGTGATGACGAAGAATAGTTTGCAAGGGCTATTCTTAGCTTTCCTATTTTAGAGCGAAACGTTGCTCGTGGGTGTTGATCTGAGAGTCACTCTGGTGGTTAATGTGACACCCTGCATTCGGGTCAAACTGTCCAGGTTTGGGGTGTTACATTTAATGTTATCAAAGCCATGTTTGGTTAATTTGTTAGGTTCACCAGGCTTGATAGGTTTGACGGGTGGGTTCACTAGTTGTTTGATTATTTTGCGAACCCTACCATGCAAACTTTCTATTATGCGAGCCCATAAATAAATTTATGGGAGATTATTTGGAATAGAATTGGGAACACATTGCCTTTATTAGCATGTTCTTTTAGGTCATGCCAAGGACCGCTTCTCACTACTCACCTATGTAGTTGTTTTGTGTAATTAGAAATTACAAGATGCCTATGGGATGAGTTAAAATTTGTGTAAACCGTGCCAACGAGGTGTGACCAGTGGTAATGAAACTGCAAGCCCTCTAGAGGGTGACAGGACTTCAACACCACTTGTACGACCTTGTAGGGAAAATGTTCTAGATAGAAGTGTCGAACCGTTGGTACAAGCCATGATCGGGGCTTTCCAACATGCCGTGGTACTAAGACTACCATAGCCAATTGAGGATTACCCTTAGAGCATCAACAAGCCCTGGGCGGGAATGAGTTTAGTGGTATCATGGGAGTTGATCCTACTAAGGTAGAATATTGGCTCTAGGGTGTTAAGAAGATCCTTGAGCAAATGGCTTGTACAGATGAGGAAAAGCTTAGATGTATTGTGTCGTTACTCACTGGTAAAACCATCGTCGATGGAACACTGTGAAGTAAAGAACTACTATAAATTGTTTGACTTGGAACTTCTTCCTTAAAGCATTTAGGAAGAACTTCATAGGTGAACAATACATGGAAGCTCGCAAGTGAGAATTTATTAGTCTGGTGCAAGGCAATATGTCAATAGCTGAGTACGAGGCAGAATTTGTGCGACTTAGCCAATACGCAATTGAAATGGTCTTTATGGAAAGGGATTGCTGCAAAAGGTTTCACTTTGGATTGCATCGCGACATCCAAATTTGTCTGGTAGCACATAACAGGGCGAACTTCGATGAGTTGGTTGAAAAAGAAAAGACTGTCGAGGAGATTCAAACAGAGGCTCTGCAACTTGTAATGGGGTCAGGGAAAGGAATGACTGGACAGTCTGGACAAACGACCAAAGAGATCGCAAATCACGTAACTCTAGCAGAAATGTAAAATTCAGTTTTTGATCAAATCAGTCGTGACAATAGAATAATACCGTGGCTGGTACTGGAGGCTCGCCCAGGCCATCTAGTTGGTCGTTCTATGAACATTGCGAATGCAAGTTTCCTGAAGAATGCCAAAAATTGACTAGGGATGTTTTAAGTGTGGATCTAAAGAACATATGTTAAGGGACTGTCTGGAACGAATAAAGAGGTCGCAAACTCAGAGCTCAACCTTCACCCCAGTGCGACCAGGGGCTTGCAGTTGAGGTCGAGGTAGAGGTGGTGATACAAGACAGGCTAGGTAGCAAACCTTAGCGCACACAGTTGCCACTCAAGTTAAAACAGGAGGGCTTGCACGAGTATATGTTGTTAGGGAACCACAGGATCAGGGAGTGACCGACGTATCACAAGTACTTTCATTTTGTGAACCATCCCGTTGTTCTATTTTGTTGATTCTGGTTCTACACACTCGTACATTTTGAGCAAACTAGCCTATGAGTTGGGAATTCCAGTAGGAATCATAGATTTAGGTATGATTGTCATTAGTTTGTTTGGTGAGAGTGTTCAAGTCAATAGAGTGTACCTATAACATCTTGCCTGGCAAAGTCCCTGTGACTAAATTCAGCCTAAAGAAGAGAGGTTTTGGAAATAGGCCCTAACTAAGTAAAGTGTTAGATTTGGCTAAATGTTCGAAGTCTGTAGGCACTCCCGAAGACAAAGCCTTTTCTACATGAACTAGTCGGTAGAAAACGGATTGACTAGGTTCTACCCACCTAAATGATGTTTTGACGGAGCTGTAAGAGGAACAACTCATGTAGCAATGATGGAAAATCATGTTTTAGAAAGCAAGAAACTTTTGATAGGTGATATACGCCAAGTCTGTCTAAGCTACGAACTTAGTTACATTCCAACGAGTGGTTAGGAACAAACCATGAAATGAGTTCACATGCACCTAAATATGTGTGCGGATAGATTTTCATGTACGTTTCTCTACAATTGTAAGCCACTCATACAGTTGAATGGTTAGAATTGTGACAAGTGTCAAGTTATCATAAGGACAATGGTTGTATAAATCTAGGCTATCAAGGTTATCCTTATCCTTTTTCAATAAGTATTTCGGCTTAGGTTTATGGAGAACCAGAATAGATCCTTTAAGTTGAAGGTAGGAGCTAGATCTAAGCTTGGAGATGCCCCTGTTAAGGTAAAGTTGACAACCTTACATGTTATGCTGCCAAAGAGCAGATCTGTTTAGCTTGATAAAGTAAGCATGGTAAAGTTTTGTTATGAGATTCAAGTATTCAAAGTGGAAAGAAGAATGACCCAAATGTACTGACCTTGATGAGTTTTTGTGATCTATCATTTAGGGGCTTGTAATGGCCTCTACTTGACTCGATCAACTGGATCTGAGTATTGGGTGTTGCACCCAAAGACTGACATACTTAGACTCTTACTTCACTTTCCTATGTAACTATTTGACTAATAAAAATTCTAAGTCTTTATAACTGAAATACCTCATTTCACTTATTGTGTATAACTTCTTGTACAGTGTAAAATCATATTTACAATCTGAATAATATAACTATTGCTTTCGCCTTGCTTCTATAACTATACAGAGTATTACGTTTTATGCGCAGACTTTAACTTCATCATAAGGCTTTTCTTATAACTTATGTGTTATCATTACTTATAACTAAGTATGACTCTCTTAGCTTTTCCTTTGGCGTAGACTGTAACTCCGCCACAACTTTTTCTTCTCTGTATGTATATCAGAATAGACTGTCGCTCCTATTGCGTAGCCTTGGGGTTGTCTCTCATTTCTCTTATTTCTAACAGATCCTACAATTAGAGACAACTATAATAAATTCACGAGAACTTAGTGAGGCATTATCATACTTTTATTCATCATTTCATATTAAGTATAAACAGTGCACTTCACTTTATGGAACTAGTCAGATACTCATCTAACTCAGTAAAACATGTATTAAGTCTCTATATACCTTGTACTCCTTCATATTCTATAAACATTCTTACCTTAGTTGGTATCATTTGACTTATAGGTTTGTATTAGTAACTCACTTTCCATTTCACCTTCCTACTGGTGGTTAAGGCAGATTTCGCCCGCTTCTCATCATCATGCATTTCTCGTCATTCTTTTGTTGTCTTAAGCTGGATAGTTATGATTCTCTTCAACATCCGCCACTTCAGCGTTGCCATTGGATCTTTGTCCTGAGGTCATTTCACAGACAATGCCACTAAGGCGTATTCTTTACTTCAGATGTCTTCCCTTATCTTTGGAAGCTACAAACACATGCTTGATCAATAAATAGCCATAAAGGCGTCCACTTAACTTAAAAAGCCATAGAGGCATCCACACATCATTAGATAGCCACAAAGGCGTCCAGGTACTTTCAATAGACTTCGCCACGAAGGTTGTAATATCCTTAAATCGGGTTTAGTAGTTTCGAGTATATTTTTTAGGTTTCGAGGGTGAACTTAGGAATTTATCGGGTTAATAGTAATTTTTTTAATTTAACTTAGGAGGTCAATTTCATCTAAAATCGATTAGACAATAATTTGGAAAAATAAAAAATATTTTTAGAAAATTAATTTTAATGTAATTAAATAATTATTAGTGAAAATAATTAATTTGGGTCGAAAAAGAATTTTAAAATAATTTTTATTGGGGGTTAATTTAAGTTGAATTTAAATATTAATTAAATTAGATTTAATTGTAAAATAAGAGAAATTTTGGAGTATTTATTTGGCAAATAAACCTTTAAATTCAGAATTTTGGAGGGAAAAGATCAATTGGTAAAGTAAGGGAATTGTGGGAGTGGCCATTGGACAAATTTCCCAATTTTTAAATCTCTGGTGGGTTGTTTCAGTTTTAAACACAATGCATCTAGCCTACTTTTCACACTATTTACATCAGATTAGAGAGCTATAAAATTCGTTTTCTTTGCATGGTTTTAAAGATCTATAATCAAAGAATAGATTCAACAAATTTCCTTATCAAAGTACTCTCTTTTCATTAGAAATTATTCATAAAAGTAGCCAAAAATATTCTGAATTTTCTCAAGATTCTTGAATTAAGATTTTCAATCAAAGGATTTAGAACGAATCTTGAAAATTTGTATGCCAATATAAATGTATGAAATGTTATATGCTAAATTGATGATTATATGCCATGATTAATTATGATTTTTGATACATGGTTGAGCATATGACATTGAACTATTATGGATTGATATTGTGATTGAAAATTTGTATTTGATTGGTTTCAATTTAAGAATGATTTGGGTGCTAATTTACTTGTTATTTTATTAACATTCACTGAGCTTTTAAGCTCACACCCTCACATTTGTGCAGTTAACCGATGGGATTGAGGAGCTGAGGAGCCGAGCAAGAGAATTCCGAGAGATTGCGGCTCGATAGAGATTTAGTTACACGTTTTAGAGATGTTAATTGGGCATTATGGAACTTCTGGGGTTTAGTTTAATTTTGGCTGTAATTGGACTTGGACATTGGACATTTTTTATTTTGGATGGTTTTATAATATCATATATGCATGTTTGAGTTTGATTATTGAATAATTAACGGTGTATTGTTCCTTGATAACAGGGTGATTAATAGCACGGTGTGTGAGGCATGATGTTTACACTAACCATTGTTTAAATAAAGCTTCCATGGAGTGGTTTACTAGCGACTAAGGTACGCCACTTGTTTGAAGTAACCGATAGGTGATATGCATGAAATTGAATGTTTAATTCTATTAAAATGGGACTTAATTGGTGTTAATAAATTCAATTGAATGTGTATGAATATGTATAATATTTAATTGTAGCTAAATCAGGTTTAATTGGCCATTAAAATACTCAAAATCGGGTTTAAAATCGAATTGTTCGCACAAAAAAACTGTAGTGGGCTATTGGGGGTTTGACTTCTGGCCTTTTTAAATTGGTTGTCCGTTTAAATTACAAATTAGTCCTGTAACTTGATAAATCTAATTAGAGCCTTAAATGATAAGGAAACTTGATAAAATTTTAGGATTAGACTTATAATTGATAAAATTTGTTAGAAACGCACTCAATTAAATATTCGGGTATAGTACTGATAGTTTCAAATTGTTACGATTTAGTCCTTAATGATAAAACTTGAATTAGACATAGAAAATAAAGTCAGATTAAGTTGAAATTTTTAGGGCTTGCATAAATTGAATAAAATAGGGTTGGCAAATGTATAGATCTAAATTTGGGTTAGTTTAACAGTAGGTGGTAAAATGACAAAAACGCCCTTAGGTTAAATTACTTATAAAAAGTTTAAAATTGGTTTACAAACTACTTCCGCATTAATAAATAACTAATAAATGTATAATATTGAGGTGTTATAAGGTCAGGGTGTGTCTTGGGAGGTTGTTAGCTGGAGAGTCACTTAGGTTTGGGGTGTTACAAAGGTGCTTTTAACAAAATCAGTCACAAAGGCTCTTATCATAACAAAATTAGCCATAAAAGCTTCACTTGATGATTTCACCACAAGGGCTCACATGTAACAAAGAATAGCCACAAAGGCTTTCACATATCAGGGAACAACCACAAAGGTTTCCACACATTGATAACTTGGTATTTTCTGCGATAGGGATTCGCCTATACTCATCATCATGAGGTTTGCCCCTTATCGCCCAGTACTCACCCAATCAGCCATTTCATTATATTCTTTCGCACATAATGCCTTGGCCCCCATGACTAGGTCTCACACTATGTGGGTTTTCATTTCCCTATATGATGCCATAGCTATTTGGCTAGGCCTTACATTATATGGTCTTCGCTTTTCATGGCCATGAACTTTCATATCAGAATTTGTGTTTATTGTCTCGACAGACCCGCATACGCAAGTAGACTCGACATGCAGACTTCTTCTTAACTGACTTTTTACAACAGGCTTAAACATGTAGATGAATTTACATTTCTAGACATGCAACTCAAACTCCTTATGCAAAGACAATCGTGCTTCGAGCACACTCATACATGCACATACTTTCAACAGAACAAAGACTTATCATTTAGCTCATGCTTTCTTGCATATACATCATGTTCATCCTTTCTTTTCATAGTAGAGGCGCACTGTCACTTAGGCATCAAGCCATACATGTAAGCTTATCAAATACACATTTTCACAGAATCAATGTATCACACATGCATAATTCACATTTCTATTGCACAAGAGACCATTTAGCATAGAAGAAACAAGCATATAAACATACATGCAATAGACAGTTAGAACAATCAAAGAGTTCATAGGGTACTCATAGAACCCTCACAAAACCCTCATAGGATCCTTACGGAACCTCACAAGATCCTCACCTTTTGCAATTTCAGACATTAGATCTAGGTTTCTTTTGAGTAGATCAGCAGCCGCTAAACATTAATCAATAGAAAACACATCAAGGTCTGCTTATCTAACTCAAATTTTCATTTACTTCAAACAATAAAATCACATAGCAAAGCTCTACCAAGTTAAACAGAATTGCTCTCTAACAGCTTACCATGCAAGGTCGGGAGACTTACCTTACAAGGACTTCTTAAGGCTGATCTTGTAACACTCCTAACCCGTATCTGTCACCAGACTAGGGTTAAAGAAATTACTGGACAAATCAGGGATCAAAGCATTAGAAACGTCAAAGCATCAGAGATCAAACATCAATATAGAGTCCCTTATATAGGTCATTGAGACCTTAAACATGCATTAGAAAGGAGTCGGGACTAAACCGAACTCATACAAAATTTTTCCAAAACTTAAACATTTTCAAAGAGATATAGGTCACACGCTCGTATGAACAGGCCATGTGCCTTACATGGCATTAGACACGCCCGTGTGTCTAGGCCGTGTCCAAATAGGGCATATATACTGACTTGCTCACACGGCCACAAGACACACCCGTGTGCCATAGCCGTGGTCGACTCTGACTTGGGCCACACGGCTAGCCACACGCCTGTGTGCCTTGACTGTGCTCGAGCCTGGCTTACAATTGTAGGGTACCCCAAGGGACACAGGGCCGTGCAACACGCCTATGTATTTGCTTGTGTGGGCAAAAATAGGCCATTTGAATAGCCAACTTGCCACCTCAATTAGGTCAAACCTACAAGCACCAAACCAAGTATATTTGTACACTAATTTCAGCCAATCTCTACACCAAAACATACATTATTCATGCCTTTACAATATCAATAAAATCCAACCTCAATTCATCAACCAAATCATGTCAAAACCTAAACTAAAATCATACCAAAATATATGTTTCAATACATCATTCAATCTCATGTTCAAAATTTACCAAAACTCATCAACATTGACCATTTCATTTGGTCATTCAAAACATACCATGTAACAATTCCAACCATAAGTTCAAACATAAGCTAGCCATATCACATGGCATAATATATACATTACAAAACTTAACCAAAGTACTTCTAGCCTATACATGCCATACTTTACTATATATATTTTAAAAAAGTACCAAAATGAGTTTCAATAGTGTAATGACGATCCTCGACGATCCCCGAGCTCACAGTAGCTTCGATATCTATAAAACAATGGAAACACACACAAAGTAAGCTTTCATAAGCTTAGTAAGCTCGTACCAGATATCATCAACAATTTATAAAATATAAAACATCAACACATAAGTATTTATTAGTTCTCAATTCATCTATTAATTTTATGCCAACACAATTCATATGTTCATACCAATTCAATGAACTTCATATACATAATATCATCTACCACATAGGTATTGTACATACTTGAACCTTCCCGTATTTATTCATTTTTATTCTTACTTCTCATTCGAATATTTTAAGATTTTCTAAAGATTATTCATGGTTTAAACATTCGCACACTTAGCACTTTAATATTAGCCAAAGCTAAAATGATTCCGCACACTTAGTGCCATCTCAATTAACTGAAGCTATTTCGGTATCGCATACTTAGTGCCTCATATAGCCGAAGCTATTTTGAGTCGCATACTTAGTACCAAATACAGTTGATTTACCATCATATTCAACCATAATCAAATATATATACAATTTATGTATAATCAAAGCATCAAAAATACACTTGTAACATCATGTTTTACGTACGAACTTACCTCGTACTCGGAATTGTCGACTCGGATTGTTTACCCTATAACCTTCGACTTCCCTCAGTCTAAATCCAAATTCCTCTTTTCTTGATCTATATATATTCAAAATTAACCCTTTTATTCACCAAATAATTCAAATCAATCCATAAACATTCATTTAGGGCATTTTACAATTTAGCCCTCACATTTTCACATTTTGACACTGTAGTCCCTAATTCACAAAATCACAAAATGCATATAATTTGCATATACTCATTCTTGGCTAAATTCTCCTAGTACTCATATTAGTCTACACATTTCATTTATTTTACATTTTAGTCCTTCAATTTAAAATTTTCACAATTTAGCCCATTTTACTCAAAATCATCAAAAATCCAAAGATAAAATATATAAACCCAAAATCAAACTTTCATATTTCATCTTATAACCACATAAAGTTCATGAATTCATCCATGGCACATTTCAAAATCACCATCAAAATCAGAAATTGAGACATGAGCTTGATAGTATACGAAGCAATGATCACAAAAACGTAGAAATTATCGAAAATAGATTAAAACACATACCTCAATCTCCAAAATAAGTAGCCGAACCCTAGCAAGCTTATTTCTTTCTTTTTCTTTTGAATTTCGGCAAGGAAGAACACCAAATGACTTATTTCATGACTTATTTTTATTATAATTCACTTAATAATTAGTTTACCATTTTGCCCTTTTATAAACCATCATAAAATCACTTAATGGATGGTTATTAATGTCCATTCAAACTTCCAATGGTCAGATAACCACATAAGGACCTCTCATTTACAAAGCCATATCAAACAAACACTTTTAACAAGTAGCAGGAAACTTTTACATTTTACGCGATTAGGTCCTTTTTCAAAATTTTCATACGAGACTTTCACACATGCTCTCACACATGCTCATTCACATATCATAAACACGGGAAATAATACTTAAATATTTTTATGACTCTGATATGTGGTCTCGAAACCACTATTCTAACTAGGGTCTAAACCGGACTATTACAATTCTTTCCCCTTAAGGATTTTCGTCCCCAAAAATCTTACCGTTGAACTGATTCGGATATTGCTGTCTCATAGCATTTTCAGGCTCCCACGTGGCCTCTTCAATATCGCGTCGATGCAACATCACTTTTACTAACAAAATTTTCTTATTTCGCAGTTCTTTAACCTCGCGAGCTAAAATACAAATCGGCTTTTCTTCGTAAGTTATATTAGACTGAATCTCAATTTTAGACGGAGGAATCACATGTGAAGGATCTGATCTGTATCATCGAAGCATCGATACGTGAAATACATTATGAATCTTTTCTAGTTCTGGTGGCAACAATAATCTATATGTTACCGGCCCAATATGCTCGATAATCTCATACGGCTCGATGAACCTCGGACTCAATTTGCCTTTTCTACCAAACCGAAGCACTTTCTTCCATGGAGATACTTTCAAAAACACTTTGTAGCCAATCTCAATCTCAAACTCAATATCTTTTCTTTTCAAATCTACATACGATTTCTGATGATCGGAAGTTGTTTTCAGACTATTTCGGATCACTTTTACTTTCTGCTCGGTTTCTTTTATCAAATTAATTCCGTGAATCTTATTTTTGCTGAGCTCAGTCTAATACAAAGGTGTACGATATTTGTGACCATATAAAGCTTTGTACGGTGCCATTTTAATGCTCGATTGAAAACTGTTATTATAAGCAAACTCAATCAAGGCAAATACTGTTCCCACGTACCTTCAAACTCAAGAATGCAACATCTCAACATATCCTCGAGTATTTGAATAATCCGCTCTGATTGACCGTCCGTTTGAGGGTGAAAAACAGTACTGAAGTGCAATTTAGAACCCAGAGCATCTTGCAATTTCTTCTAGAATCGTGATGTGAATCTTGGATCTCTGTCTGATACAATAGATAATGACACACCGTGCAATCTCACAATATCGGAGATGTATAACTCAACTAATTTATTAAGAAGGTAATCGGATCGAATCGGAATAAAATGAGCAGATTTCATCAAACGATCAACTACAATCCAGATAGCATCTTTCTTTCTCGGAGGTAGGGGCAAACCCGAAACAAAGTCCATTGTCACTCGATCCCATTTCCATTTCGAAACCATAATCGGTTGTAGCAAATCAGATGACACCTGATATTCAGCTTTAACTTGCTAATAGTTCAAACATTTAGAAACAAAATCAGAGATATCTCTCTTCATTCCAGACCACCAGTAATGCTGTTTCAGATCATTATACATTTTCGTACTACCCGGATGCACAGATAATGGACTATTGTGAGCTTCTCTCAAAATCATTTGAATTAACTCTGGATTTCTCGAGACACAAATTCTATCTCGGAATCTCAGACAATCATCTTTATCAACTTTAAATTTTGAATCAAACTGTACATCACACTGAGCTCGTTTAGCTAAAATCTCATTATCAATCTTCTAAGCTTTGATAATCTGTTGTAAGAAAAAAGATCTTGCTTTCAATTTAGCTAAAACTGAACCATCATCGGACAAAACCAAATGAGTATTCATCGCACGCAGGGCAAATAAGGATTTCTGAATTAAAGCATCAGCAACAGCATTTGCCTTACCAGGATGATAATCTATCACAAGTTCATAGTCTTTTAGCAATTCAAGCCATCTTCTCTGTCGCAAATTCAAATCTTTCTGAGTCATCGGATATTTCAAACTCTTATGATCAGAATATACGTGACATTTCTCACAAACAGATAGTGACGCCAAATTTTCAAAGCAAACACAATCGCAGCTAACTCAAGGTCGTGCGTTGGATAGTTTCTTTCATACGGCTTCAACTGTTTTGAAGCATAAGTAATGACTTTGCCTTTTTGCATCAAAACACATCCCAGTTCGATTAACAAAGCATCACTGTAAATCACAAATTCTTTACCCGATTCTAGTTGCACTAATACCGGAGCTTTAGTCAACAAAGTTTTCAACTGATCAAATCTTTTCTGACACTTTTCAGACCATTCAAACTTAATATCTCTCTGGAGCAGCTTTGTCAATAGAGTCGCAATCATTGAAAAGCCTTTTATGAATTGTCTATAATAACTAGCAAGTCCCAAAAAATTGCAGACTTCAGAAATATTCCTCGGAGGCTTCCACTCTAAAAAAGCTGAAATCTTGCTCGGATCAACTCGAATACCAGATGCTGATACAATATGACCCAGAAAACCAACCTCTCGTAACCAGAATTCACATTTGCTAAATTTCGCATACAACTATTTATGTCGCAGAGTCTGTAGCACTATTCTCAGATGCTCTACAAGTTCAGTTTCATCTCGTGAATAAATCAATATATAATCAATGAATACAACAACAAATCGATCTAAATACGTTCTGAAAATTCTATTCATCAAATCCATAAAGATAGCAGGTGCATTAGTTAATTCGAAAGGCATGACTAAGAATTCATAGTGGCCGTACTTCGTTTGGAAAGCAATTTTTGAAATGTCTGAGTCTTTCACTTGTAATTGATAATAGCCTGATCTCAAATCTATTTTTGAAAACACAGCAGCTTCTTTCAACTGATCAAACAAATCATCAATTCGGGGCAGATGATACTTATTCTTGATAGTCACCTTGTTCAACTGACGATAATCGGGTACACATTCTCGTCGTACTGTTTTTCTTTTTCACGAATAGAACTGGAGCACCCCAAGGTGAGAAATTTGGTCTAGCAAACCCTCTATCGATCAATTCTTGCAACTAAGACTTTAATTCTTTTAATTCTGTCAGAGCCATTCTATACGGAGCTATCGAAATTGGAGTAGTACCGGGCACTAATTTAATGCCAAATTCAACTTCTCGGATCGGAGGTAATCCCGAAAGTTCCTCAGGAAACATATCAGAGAACTCACAGACAACAGACACAGATTCAACTTTCTTTTTTGACACTCTCGAATCGATCACATAAGCAAAATAGGCTTCACAACCCTTTCTTACAATACTCAAAACTTTCATTGAAGATATCACAGCAGGTAATCTATTCAAATCACTAGATTCAATTCTGACTATTTCATCATTCTTACATTTCAAATCAATAGTTTTCCGTTTGCAGTTCACAACAGCATCATGCAAAGTTAACCAATCCATACCCAGAATTATATCAAACTCATCAAAAGGTAACAACATCATATTAGCCAGAAAACAAATGTCTCGAAACATTAACGGACAATTACAGTCTGCCTATGGGGTTCGAAACTCTAATTACAAATCCAGTAGACTCTACAGGCAAAGTCTTACTATCCACTAAGTTCATGTATATATACGAATGGGTTGATCTAGGATCTATCAAAGCCATCACAGAAGTAGCATGAAGAGTAAATGTACTCGTAATCACATCTGGTGGTGAAGCTTCCTCACGAGCTCGAATAGCATAGGCTCTGGCAGGTGCACGAGCCTCGGATCTAATAGCTGTATCTTTTGTTCCTCTCTGATTACCGCTTACATTTCTCGTATTTCTAAGAGGTCTACCACGAGAAGCGTTGCCACTTAGCCTCGAATTGTGAACATTATCTTTTTCAGCTAAATCTGGGCAATCTTTTATAAATTGATTTCGTGAACCACAACTCTAACAAGCTCGGTTATTACTTTTTCCCCAGCATTTTCCAAAATGACGTTTTTCACATTGATTACACTTAGGCTTTTCATTCTTTGCATTTCCAACGCTCGATACTGAAGTAGTTTGAGCTTTAGGATTGGTATATTGCTTTCCACGGTCTCTATTTTGATATCCTGTTGAAGCTGTCGATTGATTATTAACATTTCTAGATTTCTTTAACGATGAATGATAAGATTTATTCATCAATCTCTTTCTCGAATCTCTAGCCTCTGAATCAGCTTTTCTTTTCTCTTTCCTGAGATCCTTAGCTTTATTTGCTCGTTCAACAAGCACAACGAATTCTTTGATCTCTAAAATCCCGACTAACAAATGGATATCTTCGTTCTAGCCATCCTCGAATCTTTTGCACATTATTGCCTCAGTAGATACACATTCACGAGCATACTGACTCAACCTCACAAATTCTCATTTGTATTCTATGACAGACTTACGGCCTTGTTTAAGCTCGAGAAACTCTTTACATTTTTGGTCGATAAATCTCTGACTGATATATTTCTTTTAGAATTCAACTTGAAAGAAATCCCAGGTGACTCGCTCACTCGGAACTACCGATATCAAAGTCTTCCACTAGTGATATACCGTATCTCTCAGAAGTGAAATGACACATTTTATGCATTCCTCGGGATTCAATGATAATTCATCAAATACTCGTATTGTGTTCTCTAACCAGAACTCAGCTCTTTCAGCATCATCGTTCGTTGTAGCTCAGAACTATTCGACCCTATATTTTCTAATCTTATCGACTGGTGGCCTACTTAACTGAATCGGATTCACTGATGGCATAGCAGGAGCTTGTGAAGGATTAACCGAGGGTGAAGGTTGTTGAACAGCAGCATTGGTTCTAATATATTGACTAAACCAATCGTTCATCATCTGATATAAAGCTTGTCTAGCCTCACCATCACGGCTACTCGTTGCCGGTCTAGAATCGGATGGTGCTGTCCCTTATACGGGAGCAAGCGTACTGCTTTCGACATCGTCCACTATGGCTCGTTTGGGTTCCATTTGCTATATAAAAGTACATTTTCAATGTCAGGATTCACTATTGCAGTTCATAAATATGGCATGTATAGCTATACCCACATATGCTATGGTAGTCCTAGAACCAACTAAATCATAGTTCTGATACCAATAAAATGTAACACCCCTAACTCGTATCCGTCATCAGACTAGGGTTAAAAGCATTACTGGACAAATCAAAATATTTAACATTTATTTCATAAACATCAAAGCATCAGAGATCAACCATTGATATAGATTCCCTTATATAGGTCATCGATACCTTAAACATACATTAGAAAGGAGTCGAGACTAAACCGAACTCATACAAAATTTTTCCAAACCTAAAATTTTTTAAAGAGATACAGGTCACACGCCCGTGTGAACAGGCCATGTGCCTTACACGACATTAGACACACCCGCGTGTCTAGGCAGTGTCCCAACCGGACTGTTACAGATCCTCTTATTCCAGGCTCATCCTAAAGGATGAGATAATTTTCACCTTAGCTCACTTACCCGGTCAACTAAATATTTTCCTTTGTTCTAGTGGATATTTGACACGTGTATTAATCCATGTGATCACTAGTTAGATGCATGACAACTGTAAAGACTTGCGTATGAAAACATATACGAGACTTAACCTTGTGTAATAGTCCAGTTTTGACCCTAGTCAGAATAGTGGTTTTGGGATCACAAGTCTGAGTTAGAAAGTTGTTTAAATAATATTTTATGTGTTTATGATGTGTGAATTAGCATGTGTGAAAGTTTCGTCTGAAAATTTAATCGTTTGTATGTTTAATTTTGAAAAAAGTCCTAATCGCATAAAATGTAAAAGTTGCTATCTACTTGTTAAAAGTGCCTATTTGACTTGGCTTTATAAATGAGAGGTCCTTATGTTGTTATTATGCCATTTAAAGGGTTAATGGACATTAATGACCTTCTATCAAATGATTTTTATATGGTTTATAAAAAGGAAAAATGGTAAACTAAGTATTAAGTAAATTATATGAAAACAAATTAGAAAATCAAGCCATTAGTGTTCATCTTTGCCAAAAATTAGAAAAGAAATAGGGTTTGGAAAGCTTTGTTCATTCGTCCATAATTGAAGCTTGATTCAAGGTTTGTTTTCGATCCGTTTTTGATAATTTTTACGTTTTTATAATCGTTGCTTCGTATATTATCGAACCCATGCCTTAATTTCTGATTTTGTTGATAATTTTGAAATGTTCCATTGATGGATTCATGAGTTTTGTGATGTTATATGATGAAATATGAAAGTTTGATATTGGGTTTACATGTTTTGTCTTTGGATTTTCGATGAAATTGAGTAATTTGGGCTAAAATGTAAAAATATTATTTTGAGGGGCTAAAATTTGAAATAAATGAAATGTGGGGGCTTATATGAACACTATGAATATTCGTCTAGGCATGTGTGCAAAGAAATTACGTGTATTTTGTGATTTTATGAATTAGAGACTGAAGTGTCAAAATGTGAAAATGTGAGGGCTAGTTTGCAAAATGTCCTAAATATGTGTCTATGGATTGTTTTGAATGATTTAGTGAATAAAAGGGTTAATTTTGAATACATATAGATCAAGAAAAGAAGAATTCGGATTTAGACTGAGGGAAGTTGAAGATTATAGAGTAGACGATCCGAGTCGACAATTTCGAGTACGAGGTAAGTTCGTAAACATGATGTCATAAGTATGTTTTGATTTTTTTATACATAGATTGTATATACATTTTGTTTGGATGAATACGATAATAAATCAATGGTATTTGGCACTAAGTGTGCGATTTAAACTAGCTTCGGCTATATGAGGCACTAAGTGTGTGATACCGAGATAGCTTCGGTTAATTGAGAAAGCACTAAGTGTGCGAAATTATTATAGCTTCGGCTAATCTTTAATGCACTAAGTGTGCAGATGTTTAAAGCATTGGTAATCTTTAGAAAGTCTTAAAATATCCGAACAAGAGGTGAGAATGAACATGAATGAATGACATTTTATTGAATTAAGATGGTATTTGATATTTGGTTGTTTTAATCTAAGTTACGAGTCCGGTAATTCCTCTTAACCTAATTCGGCGACAGATACGGGTTAGGGGTGTTACATTTTATTGGTATCAGAGCTATGGTTTAGTCAATTTTAGGACTCCCATAGCGTATGTGAGTCTAGCTATACATGCCATATTTATGAACTGCGATAGTGTGATGAATCCTGACATTGAAATGTGCTTTTATATAGCAAATGGATCCCGAAAGAGCCATAACGGACGATGTCAAAAGCAATGTGCCTGCTCCCTACAAAGGACGGTGCCATCTGATTCTCGACTGGCTACGAGTAGCCGTGATGGTGAGGCTAGGCAAGCCTTCTATCAGATGATGAATGATTGGTTCACCCAATATACTAGAACCAATCTGGCTGTACAACAACCTCCACCCCTGGTTAATTCTCCTCAAGCTACTGTTATGCCACCAGTGAATCTGGTTCAGTTAAGTAGACTACCAGTCGATAAGATTAGAAAATATGGGGCTGAAGAGTTCCGAGCTACAACGAGCGATGATGCTAAAAAAGCCAAGTTTTGGCTAGAGAACACGATAAGAGTGTTTGACGAATTATCATTAAATCCTGAAGAATGCATAAAATGTGATGTTTCCCTTCTACGAGATACGACGTGTAACGCCCCCACGCCCGAGACCGTCGCCGGAGTCGAGTATGAGGTGTTACTAAGCTTAATTTAACATTTTTAGAACTTTGAATTATTTGTTTCTACATTCACAGCTTTTAAGCTACTTGCGTCACAGTCACAAGAAAAATCATATCTCGAGTTACGAAAATCGAAATCAAGATCCGTAAATTTTCCTTGAATCTAGACTCATATACCTATCTACTAATTTTTTTCTAGAATTTTTGGTTGATCCAATTAGTACAGTTTATTAGTTAAAGTTACCCTTGTTTCAGGACTTGACTGGTTTGACCTCTGTTTACTACGAACCACATTTCTCTCTGTAAAAAATTCATATGACTATGAAGTTTATTTCTACTAAAACTATACTCAATAAGGATTCTGAGGATATAAAATACACCACCTAATTATATCTTTACAATTCATGGTGAATTTCTAAAGTTGGAACAGGGGATTCAGAAACTGCTATGACCCTGTTTCACTAAAATTCAAATATCTTCTAACATATAATTCATTTACCTGTTTCATTTGTTTCATGTGAAACTAGACATAATAAGCTTCAATTTGATATGTACTACATCACCAAATTCAATTTCTATGATTTTTAATAAATTTTCAAACTCGTGTCAGTGTTGCTGCAGTATTCTGTTTATGGCAAATTTCATCCCTTTTATGAGTTTTTATGCACTAAGTATCTTAATAATTTTCCTTAACATCAAACATAATCTAAACTAACCATTTTCATAATTTATCATTATCAAACATTTTCTCAACCATTCCATCACCATATCATAATATCATTTACACAAAATAGGTATATTGCTATACATGCCATACTTAAATTTACAAGCCATTTACCAAAAGTCTTCCGGATAGTGTGATTGAGCCTTCGACCTATCCCGATTCTGAGTGGCTTGTCCAAAACTACAATGAGTAAGAAGGAGGGAGTAAGCATAAATGCTTAGTAAGTTCATATGCAAATAATAAGTAACATAACAAACGGTCATACCAATCAACATTAGCATGCATCACTAAAACACATATCACATTTCTAATCATTTTTCATCATCTTATTACCTTATCGTGATTGTATCAATACTCAACCCGAGGGTTAAATACATACCTGTCCAAAATATCCATTTCACATCACTTACCAATACGTCTCTTTACATCTCGAATATTCCTCCATTTGAGTATAACTTTACCTGTTGAACACATTGGAATATAATTCGGATACATGGATAACTTGCACATAAGTGCCATATATGCAATCAAGCAATCATGTAACCCGCCCATAAGCGAACTCGGACTCAACTCAACGAGCTCGGGCGTTCGCATCCATAAGTGAACTCGGACTCAACTCAACGAGCTCGGATGCCTAGTTACATCTCACGAACTCGGACTCAACTCAACGAGTTCGGACATTCGCATCCATAAGTGAACTCGGACTCAACTCAACGAGTTCGGATGCTCAACCATCCTAGTGACATGTCACTTGTATCCTAATCTATTCCTAAGGTTCAAACGGGATTTTCCTCAAACACATATCCTTTCCATCTTCCGTAAAATACCGAAACCAATACCCGGTAACACTTTATATTTAACAAATAATACAAATAATTTGCATTTTATTCGAAAATAACCACAAAGCATATATTTCATGATAAAAATCAGCATATCATATAATTAACATCAATAATTTAAAAAAAACAATTATACTACATTATTTACACATGAACTTACCTTGGTACCAAAATACAAAGATTTTGCAATTTAGTCCACAATCTTTTCTTTTCCTCGATTGAGGTCGATTCCACGTCTTTCTTGATCTAAAATAACACATTTAGCTTATTTAATACTCACATTATCAAATTAATCCTTAACTCAAATTTTGGCAAAATTACAATTTTACCCCTAAACTTTTACATATTTACATTTTTGCCCCTAGGCTCAGGATTAAACTTTATTCCTTATTCTTATGTTTTACAACATGCTGATCACTTTTCTCTTCTATGGCAACATCAAATTCTCACTCTAACATGTACTTGTGACTATTAGGTATTTTTACCGATTAAGCCCTTCTACTCGTTTTTGCTTAAAATCGAGTAGTACAAGTTGTCTAACATAATTTAAAACTTCATATTCTATCATAAAACATCAAAATACACAAATTTCACCTATGGGTATTTTTCCAAATATAAACCCTAGGTTAAATTATTGCTAACATAAGCTTAATCGAGTTATCGGGATCTCAAAAACGTAAAGAACATTAAAAACAGGGCTTGGAATCACTTACTATGGAGCTTGGAAGCTTGAAACAAACCCTAGCTATGGAGAACCCTTGAAATTTCGGCCGAATGAAGAAGATGGACAAAAATTGGCTTTTAATTTTGTTTTTAATTCATTTTAATAACTAAATGACCAAAATGCCCTTACTACTAAACTTTCCAAAAATTCCTTCCATGTCCTAATTTTGTCCATGAACTTAAATTAGTCAAATTGCTATTTAAGACCTCCTAATTAATATTTCAATGCAATTTCATACTAAAAACTTCTAGAATGCAAATTTTGCAACTTATTCGATTTAGTCCCTACTTTCAATTTAAACACTTTAGGCATAGAATTTCTTCACGAAATTTTCACACAATCATGTAATCATATCATAAATCTCAAAATAATTATAAATTATTTCTATCTCGGATTTGTGGTCGCGAAACCACTATTCCGATTAGGCCCTAATTCGGGATATTACAACTCTCCCCCCCTTTAAGGATTTTCGTCCTCGAAAATCTTACCGGTAAATAGATATGGGTATTGATTTCTCATAGTTTCTTCAGATTCCCATGTAGCTTCTTCTATTCCATGCCTTTGCCACAACACCTTCACAAGTGCAACATTTTTATTCCTTAGTTGTTTGACCTCTCGAGCTAAAATCTTAATCGGTTGTTCTTCGTAGGTCATATCTAGTTGTAGTTCAATTTCTGTCAGTGAAACTACATGTGAAGGATCCGAACGATACCGACATAACATAGATACGTGGAACACATCATGAATCTTCTCTAATTCAGGTGGTAATGCTAGCCGATATGCTACCGGTCCAACTTTTTCAATTACTTCATACGGCCCAATAAAAGACGGACTTAATTTGCCTTTCCGTCCAAATCAAAGGACTTTCTTCCATGGGGATACTTTCAAAAACACTTTGTCACCAACTTGATATTCAATCTCTTTTCTCTTCAAATCTGCATACGATTTCTGTCTATTTGAAGCAGCTTTCAAACAATCTTGAATCACTTTCACCTTTTCTTCAGTTTCTTTTATTAGATCAACTCCATAAATCTGATTTTCCTTGAGCTCAGTCCAATACAAAGGCGTTCGACACTTACGACCATACAATGCTTCATAAGGTGCCATTTTCAAGCTCGTCTGATAACTATTGTTGTAAGCAAATTCTACCAACGGCAAATATCTTTCCCAACTTCCTTGAAATTCCAATACACAACATCTGAGCATGTCTTCAAGAATCTGAATTACTCTTTCTGATTGTCCATCGGTTTGTGGATGAAAGGCAGTGCTGAAATTTAACTTTGTACCTAATGCTTCTTGCAACTTTTGCCAAAACCGTGAAGTAAATCTCGGATCTCTATCCGAAATGATTGACAAAGGTATTCCATGAAGTCTAACAATCTCACGGATATACAATTCAGCCAACTTATTAAGAGAATAATCTGTACGTACCAGAATAAAATGAGCCAATTTAGTCGATCACATCAACTATTACCCAGATGGCATTTTTCTTCCCCGGAGTTAACGGCAACCTTGATATAAAATCCATGGTAATTCGATCCCATTTCCATTCAGGAACCATGATAGGCTGAAGTAATCCCGAAGGCACTTGGTGTTCAGCTTTCACCTGTTAACAAATTAAGCATTTGGACACAAACTCTGATATATCTCTTTTCATTCCATTCCACCAATACATTTTCTTCAAGTCATTATACATTTTCGTACTACCCGGATGAATCGAGAAATAACCACTATGTGCTTCTCTGTAGATCTTTTGAATCAATTCCTCATTCTTTGGTACACAAATCCGATCTTTAAACATTAAACATCCATTAGAACCAATTCTCAAATCGACTCAGATCAACTTCATACTGCTTTTTCTCTTGGCTTGCAAATCTTGATCATTTTTCTCGAGCTTCACAAATCTCTTGTAAAAACATCGGTCTTGCTCTTAACTCTGCTAGAATCGAACCATCATCCGATACCTTTAACCGAGTGTTCATAGCTCTCAAAGCAAACAATAACTTTCTCATTCAAAGCATCAGCAAACCACATTCGCTTTTCCGGATGATAATCAATAACAAGCTCGTAATCTTTCAATAACTCCAACCATCTTCGCTTGTCTTAAATTCAAGTCTTTTTGTGACATCAAGTACTTAAGACTTTTATGGTCGATATATACCCTGCACTTTTCACCATACAAATAATGTCGCCAAATTTTCAAAGCAAACACCACCGCATGACCAATTCCAAATCGTGAGTAGGATAATTCCTCTCATGAGGTTTTAACTGCCTCAAAGCATATGCCACCACTTTTCCTTCTTGCATGAGCACACACCCCAAACCATTTAGAGAAGCATCACTATACACCACAAATTCTTTACCCGATTCAATTTGTACTAACACTGGTGCCTCTGTTAATAACTTTTTCAATTCTTCAAAACTCATTGAGATTCTTCCGTCCATTCAAATTTAACATCCTTTCTGAGTAATCTAGTTATAGGAGTAGCAATTATAGAAAATCCATTTACAAACCGCCGATAATACCCAACTAGCCCCAAGAATCTTCTAACTTGAGCCACATTTTTCTGGTTTCCAATCAACAATGGCTGAAATTTTACTAGGATCAACCCGTATACCATCACCTGAAACAATATGACCCAAAAATCCAACTTCCCGTGTAGCCAAAATTCACTTTTACTAAACTTAGCATATAGTCGCTTATCTCTCAAAGTTTGTAAAACTATCCTCAAATGCTCAAAGATGCTCTGTATCATCTTTTGAATAAATTAAAATATCATCTATAAACACCACAACAAATTTGTCCAAGTATGGTGAATATGCGATTCATTAAATCCATAAACACAAATAGGAGCATTTGTCAACCCGAATGGTATAACTAAAAATTCATAATGACCATACCTTGTTCTAAAAGCGCTTTTAGGCACATCCGACTCTTTTACCCGCAGCTTGGTAATACCCGGATCTCAAGTCAATCTTTGAAAACCATGTCTCTCCTTTTAGCCGATCAAACAAATCATCAATTATTGGCAACGGATATTTGTTTTTGATTGTCACCTTGTTTAATCAAGCGATAATCAACACACAACCTCATAGAACAATCCTTCTTTTCACAAATAACACGGAGCACCCCAAGGTGAAAAACTCGGTCTCACAAAACCTTTATCGGTGAACTCTTGCAATCGCAACTTTAATTCCTTCAACTCTGCTGGTGCCATTCTATACGAGAGCAATCGAAATCGAGTGTTTCTGGTATCAAATCAATACCAAATTCTACTTCCCGATGAAGGCAAACCCTAGCAATTCTTCCGAAATACGTCCATAAATTCACACACAACCTAAGCTGATTCAACTTTCTTTTCAACTTCTTTTGTATTAATTACATACGCCAAATAAGCTTCATAACCCTTTCTCGGATATCTTTGAGTGACATTGAAGAAATCACACTAGGTAATGCCTCGATTTATCCGATTCAACCCGAGAGTTTCACCATTTTCACACTTTAATTCTATAACCTTTTCTTTGCAATTTATTTTAGCATCATGCAATGTCAACCAATCCATACCCAAAATAACATCAAACTCATCAAACGGCAACAACATCAAGTCAGCCGGAAAGTAATGATCCCGAATCATTAAAGGACATTTCTTACATACTTTATCAATAGTCACACATTTGCTAACTGGATTCGACACTCTAATCATAAATTCTGTGTTCTCAACGGTATATTCATGCTAGACACCAATTTCATGCATACATATGAATGAGTAGAACCGGGATCAATCAAAGCAATAACATTAACATTATAGAGAGAAAATGTACCGGTAATCACATCAGGTGAGGAAGCATCTTCACGCGCTTTAATAGCATAAGTTCTAGCTGGAGCCCTTCCTTCAGGTCTAACTGGTGCATCCCTGGCTACATTCTTACTTTGCTTGCTTCGCTCCCGACTTTTCGTGGATATCTTCCTCTCGAATCCGCCCCACTTGTTTTTGTATTCAAATTTTTCTTTTTCACTCTCTCTCTGGCGATCTCTAATAAAATGATCCGGAGAACCACATCGAAAACATTCATTTGCTCTACACGGACCAAAATGATTTCTACCACACCCCTGGCACTCAGGTTTAACAAATCTCGAGTTCCCTACACCGGTCGAAGTAGTCTGGGATTTAGGACCCACATTTTGCTTCTTATAATTCTCATATGATTGCCCAGCTGAAGCTTGGGAACGAGGATTCATATTCCTTGACTTTCCAGTTCTCTGTGAAAATGAACTGCTCATCGGTCTTTTCTTCCAATTTCTAGTCTCACTCTCTACCTTTTCTTTTCTTTAAGTAATTCTTGACCTTACAAGCTCGATCAACCAATACTACCATTTCTTTTAATTCAAGAATTCCAACAAATACCTTGATGTCTTCGTTGAGCCCGTCTTCAAATCGTCGGCACATCTTGGCCTCTGTAGGAACATACTCCCTGGCATACTTACTTAATCGAACAAACTCTCTTTCATATTCTGTAACCGTCATATTACCTTGCTTCAGCTCAAGAAATTCTTTACGCTTCTGATCAATAAATCTTTCACTAATATATTTCTTCCAAACTCTTCTTGAAAGAATTCCCAAGTTATTTCTCTTTGTACCACCAAAATCAAAGTCTTCCACCAATTATAAGCTGAATCCTCAACAAAGATATAGCACATTTCAAACATTCTTCAGTGTACAAGATAATTCACAAATACCCTAAGTAGAATTTTCAAGCCGTAACTCTGCTTTCGGCATCATCATCAATATTTGCTTTAAATTCTTGACCCCTTGCTTGCGAATTCTATCAACTGGAGTTCTGTGAAATTTCATCGATCCATACCTTGAGGCGTCGAGGTGCAGGTTGAGGAATTGGGGGAGGTGGGGGAGGTTGTACATTTGGGTTCGTACGAACGAACTCAGTGTACCATACACTCATCATTTGGAGAAAGGCTTCCCGACCCCTTTCTCCTCCTCCCTGACCAACAGTAGGAGGTGGATTTTCAGTCGGCGCTGCTCCTTCAGCCGGAGCTGGCGCATTACTCTCTACTTTATCTGCCATAGCTGGATCGGGATCCATTTACTATAAAAAAAATCATTTAAATGGTCAGAAGTCGTCACACTATCACAATTTATACATATGGCATGTATAGCAAAATCCGTACATACAACACGTAGTCCGAGAACCGACTAAACCTGCTCTGATACCACTTAATGTAACGCCCCCATGCCCGAGACCATCACCGGAGTCGAGTATGAGGTGTTAGTAAGCTTAATTTAACATTTTTAGAACTTTGGATTATTTGTTTCTACATTCACAGCTTTTAAGCTACTTGCGTCACAGTCACAAGAAAAATCATATCTCGAGTTACGAAAATCAAAATCAAGATCCGTAAATTTTCCTTGAATCTAGACTCACATACCTATCTACTAATTTTTTTCTAGAATTTTTGGTTGAGCCAATTAGTACAGTTTATTAGTTAAAGTTACCCCTGTTTCAGGACTTGACTGGTTTGACCTCTGTTTACTACGAACCACATTTCTCTCTGTAAAAAATTAATATGACTATGAGGTTTATTTCTACTAAAACTATACTCAATAAGGATTTTTAGGATATAAAATACACCACCTAATTATATCTTTACAATTTATGGTGAATTTCTAAAGTTGGAACAGGGGATTCAGAAACTGCTATGACCCTGTTTCACTAAAATTCAAATATCTTTTAACATATAATTCATTTAGCTGTTTCATTTGTTTCATGTGAAACTAGACATAATAAGCTTCAATTTTATATGTACTCCATCACCAAATTCAATTTCTATGATTTTTAATAAATTTTCAAACTCGTGTCAGTGTTGCTGTAGTATTCTGTTTATGGTAAATTTCATCCCTTTTATGAGTTTTTATGCACTAAGTATCTTAATAATTTTCCTTAACATCAAACATAATCTAAACTAACCATTTTCATAATTTATCATTATCAAACATTTTCTCAACCATGCCATCACCATATCATAATATCATTTACACAAAATAGGTATATTGCTATACATGCCATACTTAAATTTACAAGCCATTTACCAAAAGTCTTCCGGATAGTGTGATTGAGCCTTCGACCTATCCCGACTCCTGAGCTGGCTTGTCCAAAACTACAATGAGTAAGAAGGAGGGAGTAAGCATCAATGCTTAGTAAGTTCATATGCAAATAATAAGTAACATAACAAACGGTCATACCAATCAACATTAGCATGCATCACTAAAACACATATCACATTTCTAATCATTTTTCATCATCTTATTTCCTTATCGTGATTGTATCAATACTCAACCCGAGGGTTAAATACATACCTGTCCAAAATATCCATTTCACATCACTTACCAATACGTCTCTTTACATCTCGAATATTCCTCCATTTGAGTATAACTTTACCTGTTGAACACATTGGAATATAATTCGAATACATGGATAACTTGCACATAAGTGCCATATATGCAATCAAGCAATCATGTAACCCGCCCATAAGCGAACTCGGACTCAACTCAACGAGCTCGGGCGTTCGCATCCATAAGTGAACTCGACTCAACTCAACGAGCTCGGATGCCTAGTTACATCTCACGAACTCGGACTCAACTCAACGAGTTCGGACATTCGCATCCATAAGTGAACTCGGACTCAACTCAACGAGTTCGGATGCTCAACCATCCTAGTGACATGTCACTTGTATCCTAATCTATTCCTAAGGTTCAAACGGGATTTTCCTCGAACACATATCCTTGCCATCTTCCGTAAAATACCGAAACCAATACTCGGTAACACTTTATATTTAACAAATAATACAAATAATTTGCATTTTATTCGAAAATAACCACAAAGCATATATTTCATGATAAAAATAAGCATATCATATAATTAACATCAATAATTTAAAAAAAAAACAATTATACTACATTATTTACACATGAACTTACCTTGGTACCAAAATACAAAGATTTTGCAATTTAGTCCACAATCTTTTCTTTTCCACGATTGAGGTCGATTCCACGTCTTTCTTGATCTAAAATAACACATTTAGCTTATTTAATACTCACATTATCAAATTAATCCTTAACTCAAATTTTGGCAAAATTACAATTTTACCCCTAAACTTTTACATATTTACATTTTTGCCCCTAGGCTCGGGATTAAACTTTATTCCTTATTCTTATGTTTTACAACATGCTGATCACTTTTCTCTTCTATGGCAACATCAAATTCTCACTCTAACATGTACTTGTGAATATTAGGTATTTTTACCGATTAAGCCCTTTTACTCGTTTTTGCTTAAAATCGAGTAGTACAAGTTGTCTAACATAATTTAAAACTTCATATTCTATCATAAAACATCAAAATACACAAATTTCACCTATGGGTATTTTTCCAGATATAAACCCTAGGTTAAATTATTGCTAACATAAGGTTAATCGAGTTATCGGGATCTCAAAAACGTAAAGAACATTAAAAACGGGGCTTGGAATCACTTACTATGGAGCTTGGAAGCTTGAAACAAACCCTAGCTATAGAGAACCCTTGAAATTTCGGCCTAATGAAGAAGATGGACAAAAATTGGCTTTTAATTTTGTTTTTAATTCATTTTAATAACTAAATGACCAAAATGCCCTTACTACTAAACTTTCCAAAAATTCCTTCCATGTCCTAATTTTTTCCATGAACTTAAATTAGTCAAATTGCTATTTAAGACCTCCTAATTAATATTTCAATGCAATTTCATACTAAAAACTTCTAGAATGCAAATTTTGCAACTTATTCGATTTAGTCCCTACTTTCAATTTAAACACTTTAGGCATAGAATTTCTTCACGAAATTTTCACACAATCATGTAATCATATCATAAACCTTAAAATAATTATAAAATAATTATTTCTATCTCGGATTTGTGGTCACGAAACCACTATTCCCATTAGGCCCTAATTCGGGATATTACACGGCGTACCATTGGTGGAAGACTTTGACATCTGTGGTTTCGAGTGAACGAGTTACTTGGGATTTCTTCCAAGCTAAATTCTAGAAGAAATATATCAGTCAGAGATTCATCGATCAGAAACATAAAGAGTTTCTTGAGCTTAATAAGGTCGCATGTCTGTCACAGAATACGAGCAGGAATTCATAAGATTAAGTCAGTATGCTTGTGAATGTGTATCTACGGAAGCAATAATGTGCAAAAGATTCGAGGATGGCTTAAAAAAAGATATTCTTCTGTTAGTAGGGATTCTAGAAATCAAAGAACTTGTTGTGCTTGTTGAACGAGTATGTAAAGCTAAAGATCTCGGGAAAGAAAAAAGAAAAGTTGATTTTGAAGCTAGAGAGGTACGAAAGAGATCATCGGGCAAGTCATTTTAATCTGGATCAAAGAAATTCAGAGATGATAATAGCCGTTCAAAGGCTAGTGTGGGACATTCGAATAGAGATCGCGCTAGATCGTAATCGAGCTTTAAAGCTCTAGCTACGTTTGTTGCCAGTGTTGGTAATGGAGAGAATGAAAAACCTGAGTGTAATCAATGTGGAAGACGACATTTTTGAGAATGCTGAGGAAAGAGTAATAAGCGAGCTTGTTACAGTTGGGGTTTATGAAATCATTTTATAAAAGATTGCCCAAATTTAGCTGAAAAAGATAATGTTCAGAATCCAAGGCCGAGTGGCAACGCTTCCCGTGGTAGACCTCCCAGAAATACGAGAAATGTAAGCTGTAGTCAATGAGGAACAAAAGATATAAACTGTTAGATCCGAGGCTCGTGCACCTGCCAGAGCCTATGCTATCCGAGCTCGCAAAGAAGCTTCATCACTAGACATGATTACGGGTACATTTACTCTTTATGATACTTCTGTGATTGCTTTGATAGATCCTGGATCGACACATTCGTACATATGCATGAACTTAGTGAACAGTAAGACTTTTCCTGTAGAGTCTACTGAATTTTTAATTAGAGTTTCGAACCCCCTAAGCAAATGTGTTTTGGTTGATAAAGTCTGCAAGAATTATCCGTTAATGTTTCGAGATATTTATTTTCTGACTAATCTGATGCTGTTACCTTTTGATGAATTTGATATAATTCTGGGTATGGATTGGTTAACTTTGCATGATGTTTGTGTGAATCAGAAATGAAAAAGCGATTGATTTGAGATGCAAGAATGATGAAATAGTCAGAATTGAATCTAGTGATTTAAATGGATTGCCTGTTGTAATATCTTTGATGAAAGCTTTGAGTATGGTGAGAAAGGGTTGTGAAGCTTATTTTGCATATGTGATTGATTCGATAATGTCAGAAAAGAAAGTTGAATCTATGCCTGTTGTCTGTGAGTTCCCTGATGTGTTTCCTGAAGAACTTTCAGGATTACCTCCGGTTAGAGAAGTAGAAGTTTACATTGAATTGGTAACTGGTACTACTCCGATTTTGATAGCTCCGTATAGAATGGCTCTAACCGAACTAAAAGAATTAAAGTCTCAGTTGCAAGAATTGACCGATAGAGGATTTGCTAGACCGAGTTTTTCATCTTGGGGTGCTCCAGTTCTATTCATGAAAAAGAAAGACGGAACGATGAGAATGTGTATATATTATCGTCAGTTGAACGAAGTGACTATCAAGAATAAGTATCCTCTGCCTCGAATTGATGATTTGTTTGATCAGTTGAAATGAGCTGCTGTGTTTTCGAAAATAGATTTGAGATCAGGCTATTATCAGTTGCGAGTGAAAGACTCAAACATTCTGAAAACTGCTTTTAGAACGATGTACAACCACTATGAATTTTTAGTTATGCCTTTTAGATTGACTAACGCATATGCTATTTTTATGGATTTGATGAATAGAATTTTTAGACCATATTTAGATCAATTTGTTGTTGTATTCATTGATAATATATTAATTTATTCACGTGATGAATCCGAACATGCCGAGCATTTGAGATTAGTGCTATAGATTCTGCGAGATAAATAGTTGTATGCGAAATTCAGTAAATGTGAGTTCTGGTTGCGAGAAGTTGGTTTTCTGGGTCATATTGTATAAGCAGCTGGTATCCGAGTTGATCCGAGCAAAATTTCAACTATTTTGGATTGGAAACCTCTGAGGAATTTTTTTAAAGTCCTTAGTTTTCTGGGACTCGCCGGTTATTATAAAAGGTTCGTAAAAGGCTTTTCTGTGATGGTGACTCCGTTAACAAAACTGCTTCAGAAAGATGTGAAATTTGAGTGGTTAGAAAAGTGTCAGAATAGTTTTGATTAGTTGAAAACTTTGTTGACTGAAGCTCCGGTATTGGTACAACCCGAATCGGGTAAAGAATTTGTGATCTATAGTGACGTTTCGTTGATCGGTTTGGGATGTGTTTTAATACAAGAAGGCAAAGTCATTGCTTATGCTTCAAGACAGTTGAAACCACACGAAAAGAACTATCCAACACATGATTTTGAGTTAACCACGATTGTGTTTGCTCTAAAGATTTGGCACCATTACCTGTTCGGTGAGAAATGTCATGTGTATTATGATCATAAGAGTTTGAAATACAGAGAAGATGGTTAGAATGCTAAAAGATTACGAGTATCATCCGGGAAAAGTAAATGTTGTTGCTGATGCCTTGAGTTGAAAATCATTATTTGCTTTGCGTGCAATGAATGCTCATTTGGTTCTGTCCGATGATGGTTCAGTTTTAGCTGAATTGAAAGGAAGACCTTTGTTTTTACAACATATTATTGAAGTTCAAAAGATTGATAATGAGATTTTAGCTAAACGAGCTCAGTGTGATGTAGAGTCTGATTCAGAATTCAGAGTTGATAAAGATGATTGTTTGAGATTCTGAGATCAAATTTGTGTTTCGAGAAATTCAGAGTAAATTTAGATGATCTTGAGTGAAGCTCACAATAGTCGGTTATCTATGTATCCTGGTAGTATGAAAATGTATAATGATCTAAAGCAGTATTACTGGTGGTCCGGAATGAAAAGAGATATCTCTGAATTTGTTTCTAAATGTTTGATCTATTAGCAAGTTAAAGCTGAACATCAGGTGCCATCTGGTTTGTTACAACTGGTTATGGTTTCGGATTGGAAATGGGATCGAGTGACAATGGACTTTGTTTTGGGTTTACCCATGTCTCCGAGAAAGAAAGATGCAATCTGGGTTGTAGTTGACTGATTGATGAAATCAGCTCATTTTATTCCGGTTCGATCTGATTACTCACTTGATAAATTAGCTGAGTTATATATTTCCAATATTGTGAGATTGCACGGTGTGCCATCATCTATTGTATCAGACAGAGACCTAAGATTCACATCACAATTCTGGAAGAAATTGCAAGATGCTCTGGGTACTAAATTGCACTTTAGTACTGCTTTTCATCCTCAAACAAACGATCAATCCGAGCGGATTATTCAGATACTTGAGGATATGTTGAGATGTTGCATTCTTGAGTTTGAAGGTACGTGGGAATAATATCTACATTTAATCGAATTCGCTTATAATAACAATTTTCAGCCGAGCATTAAAATGGCACCGTACGAAGCTTTATATGGTCACAAATGCCATACACCTTTGTATTGGATGGAGCTCAGCAAAAATAAGATTCACGGGGTTGATTTGATAAAAAAACTGAACAGAAAGTAAAAGTGATCCGAGATAGTTTGAAAGCAGGTTCTAATCATGAGAAATCATATGCAGATTTGAAAAGAAAAGACATTGAGTTTGAGATCGGCGATAAAGTGTTTTTGAAAGTGTCTCCGTGGAAGAAAGTGCTTCAGTTCTGTAGAAAAGGCAAATTGAGTCTGAGGTTCATCGGGCCGTATGAGATTATTGAGCGTATTGAGCCGGTAGCATATAGATTGTTGTTGCCAGCAGAGTTAGAAAAGATTCATAATGTGTTTCACGTATCTGTGTGATTCCTCCGTCTGAGATAGGGATTCAGTCTGATATAACTTTTGAAAAAAAGCCGATCCGTATATTAGCTCGAGAGGTTAAAGAGCTGCGAAATAAGAAAATTTCATTAGTTAAAGTGATGTGGCACTGAAACGGTATTGAAGAGGCCATGTGGGAGCCTGAAAATGCTATGAGATAGCAATATCCGAATCTGTTTAACGGTAAGATTTTTGGGGACGAAAATCCCTAAGGGGGGAGAACTGTAACAGTCCAGTTTTGACCCTAGTCGGAATAGTAGTTTTGGGATCACAAGTCCGAGTTAAAAAAATGTTTAAATAATATTTTCTGTGTTTATGATGTGTGAATTAGCATGTGTGAAAGTTTCGTCTGAAAATTTAATCGTTTGTTTTTTAATTTTGAAAAAAGACCTAATCGCGTAAAATGTAAAAGTTGCTTGCTACTTGTTAAAAGTGTCTATTTGACTTGGCTTTGTAAATGAGAGGTCCTTATGTTGTTATTATGCCATTTAAAGGGTTAATGGACATTAATGACCTTCCATCAAATGATTTTTATATGGTTTATAAAAAGGCAAAATGATAAACTAAGTATTAAGTAAATTATATGAAAACAAATTAGAAAATCAAGCCATTAGTGTTCATCTTTGCCAAAAATTAGAAAAGAAATAGGGTTTGGAAATCTTTGTTCATTCTGCCATAATTGAAGCTTGATTCAAGGTTTGTTTTCGATCCGTTTTCGATAATTTTTACGTTTTTGTAATCGTTGCTTCGTATATTATCGAACCAATGCCTCAATTTCTGATTTTGTTGATAATTTTGAAATGTGCCATGGATGGATTCATGATTTTTGTGATGTTATATGATGAAATGTGAAAGTTTGATATGGGGTTTACATGTTTTGTCTTTGGATTTTCGATGAAATTGAGTAATTAGGGCTAAAATGTAAAAATGTTATTTTGAGGGATTAAAATTTGAAATAAATGAAATATGGGGGCTTATGTGGACACTATGAATATTCGGCTAGACATGTGTGCAAAGAAATTATGTGTATTTTGTGATTTTGTGAATTAGGGACTAAAGTGTTAAAATGTGAAAATGTGAGGGCTAGTTTGCAAAATGTCCTAAATATGTGCCTATGGATTGTTTTGAATGATTTAGTGAATAAAAGGGTTGATTTTGAATACATATAGATCAAGAAAAGAGGAATTTGGATTTAAACTGAGGGTAGTTGAAGATTATAGGGTAGACGATCCGAGTCGACAATTTCGAGTACGAGGTAAGTTCGTACGTAAAACATGATGTTATAAGTATGTTTTGATGCTTTTTTTATACATATATTGTATATACGTTTGGTTTGGATGAATATGGTGATAAATTAATGGTATTTCGCACTTAGTGTGTGATTTAAACTAGCTTCGGCTATATGAGGCATTAAGTGTGCGATACCGAGATAGCTTCGGTTAATTAAGAAAGCACTAAATGTGCGAAATTATTATAGCTTCGGCTAATCTTTAAAGCACTAAGTGTACGGATGTTTAAAGCATCGGTAATCTTCGGAAAGTCTTAAAATATCCGAACAAGAGGTGAGAATGAACATGAATGAATGGTATTTTATTAAATTGAGATGGTATTTGATATTTGGTTGTTTTGATCTAAGTTACGAGTCTGGTAATGCCTCTTAACCTATTCCAGTGACGGATATGGGTTAGGGGTGTTACACCTTGGGTCTTAACTCATCCGTTATGTTTAGTTGTTTCATCAGAGTGTATATCGTGGCATAACAATTCACACTTTGGCACATCATGCCTTTTTGGCAGCGGCCTTGTTATCTGAGCCTCCTCAATGCTTCGCTAGGCGTTCTTTCCTATATTGGTCATGCAACTATGTATACATTAAGAGTATTAGTGGGGTAGATAACATCTTATTACTTAGGGTTTACCTATACACCCGACGTTACCCTATTTCTAACTTGCCTAATTGTCAGCCTTAGATCTCTTTTAGAGTCCATTCATATTCGCTTAGCCTTACTCCACCGATAAGAGGAAGAGAGAGAAGATATTTCTTTTTAACCTATGTTATGCCTCTAACTTAACCCTAAGTCCATATTGGAACCAAGCACACATCACATCAATAAATTGGTGGTCTTATCCAAATGTTACAAATTCCAATAATACTAATCAAGTTCTTTCCTTTGGTTCTTAACTATTTTACTTCATATTCAATTAAGCTTTAACTGTTGTTTCTTTAAAACTTAACTGGCTCAAGGCCATCGTTACTAAGTACATTTATTGTTGGCATAGACTTCTCATCACAAGGTTTATTTCCTTATTGCTTATAATAGATATCACCAATCCTATTTACGTCAATCAAAGACTTTTTTTGGGTGAATCCTTCCTCATTAGACATGACTCTTAATTTTCATGTGCCAACCTAGTCTCCGCCAACACTAAGGCGTTATAGGCGTACCCAAATGGTTCTTATCTTTTATACTAGCTTTGGCTTTATTCGCTTCTAGACTCATTCTACTTGTTTTACTCTTTCAAACAATATTTAGATACTGAGATTCTGTCGAGTAGGGTGTTATAGGGCTACTGAGCTACTCAACAGAAGCACAGATCTGATGTTCGAAGCTGCTAAAGGTGAGCACCTCGTGAACTCTTTATGAGTACCTTGTGAGAAACTCGTGAGATTTTTGTGAGTTTTTAAACTGACTCTTATGTGTATGTTTGTATGTTAATATCTTTTGTACTAAATGACTAATTTGTAAAATAGAAGTGTAGGCTATACAAGTGTGAAATGCTAATTCTGTGGAAATCTGATGAACTTGAATGTGTTACTTGATCATATGCATCTACTATGAAATAAAGTATATGCTTGATGAATGTATGCGAAAGTATGTTGTGTCTGTCATGAGTAAGTCTCTACATTAAAAGAGTGTGTGCGATGTTAAAGGAAAGTGTGTTGCATGTCTGGAAATGTGAATGCATCTGGTATGATGAAGTCTAAAAGAGTAAGCCTATAAAGCATGAGTCTGCATGATGAGTTTATGTCTATCTAAAGGTTTCATTGGGATAATAAACACAAATCTCTAATATGAAAAGTCCATGGCCATGGCAGTTGAAGACTATAGTGTAGGACTTAGTCTAGATGGTTATGACATCATATGGGGAAATAAAGACCATATAGTATAAGACCTAATCATGGTGGCTATGGCATCATGTGGAAGAAGATGAAAATGACAGTTGGATGAGTACCAGGTGATGAGAGGCAAACCTCACAATGGTGAGTTTAGGCAAATCCCTATCATCAAAAACAACATTTGCCAAAAAAGAGCCTTTATGGTTGATTCTATTATATGAGAGCCTTTGTGGCTGAATTGAAATTGGACACCTTTATGACTATCTCTGTTAAAGGACGCCCTTGTGGCGAATATAAAAAAAGCAATTTTATGGCTATCTTTGCTTATAGACGCCTTTATGACTACCTATTATTCAATTATGACTATGTGGCTATCTATTTCAAAAGGAAAGACTTTTGTGATCACCGCCGAAAGTATGTACACTTTCATGGTGTAGTCTGTAGAATGACCTTCATGGTAATAATTCGAAGACAACGATGATTTGTTAGACTCTGAAGAAGTTAAACCTGAACATTATGATGGAGTTCTCGCAATTGTCAAAATAAGGATGTGGATGAAGGAAACCAAAAAAGAAAGCCTGAAACATGAATTCAGGTAAAAAGGGGATTTTCTCACCAAGTGTTGTTGAACTTACCCCTTTTTGTTTTGTGTCATAGGTATGGTTGATGCTTGGAGGGACGACGCCATGGCTGCGCCAAGGAAATGGCGAAGTAAGACACTGATGCACACAACGCGGATCCGTACGAGTGTGATCAAGTCTTAGGAGTCACCCAACTAAATTATGAGGATTATGTTGTGAACCTCTATAAAACGTATAAGATGGTTCAACTAGGCAATGATAGTTAATGTTGTAGACTTAAAACAATTTAAGAAGAGTTAAGTTGAATAATTATATATACATTCATGTTGTAAGACTCTACCAACTGTAAATGTGTGTTAAATGTCTGTAAGTTCTCATGGTTTACTTGGACTTGAGTCACTAAGTAGTAATAAAAGAGAGATATTATTCAATATAAGATGTGTTAGTAAGTGTGAAATGGGTACGAGTCTAAAATCGAGTAGTAACACCTGAGATTTGGATCAAGTCAATTGGGTTGGGTCGAGGGCGTTACAAGTTTTGGTATTAGAGTCTAGGTTTAGGCGATTCTCAGAGTATAAAGAAGAAAGAAGCCCTGTATGCATAGTGTGCCAAGCCTAGCTTAATCTTTCAGTTACGTTAAAGTTTGTTTTCTTTGAAGTCAATATAGAACTGATGGTTAATTGAAATGAATATAATTATAAAGGGGCACGAGAAAGGCAAATGATAAATTCATTAATGAGAAACGTCTTATAAAGGAAAATACAAAGTAAGGTAGAGCATCTCAGTTCTCTCCTTCAACGGATTTGTTGGTGGGCTTGATTGAAGCATCATATGGGTGGGGACACCCTTTGAGGTTTTGTTGGGACCACCACTACGCCTCGTAGTGCAAAAAAAAAGTTATTTTGGCGATCACAACCAAGGATCCATGTGCGAGGAATGAATCAGATTGAAATAGGGTTGAAAATATACCTTTTTTTACTGAAAACATTGAAAGGATACTGTTGATTCGATGCTGATTCTGAGCCACAACGAAAACGTCCCAACCTAAGATATTACTTATTTGAGTAATAAAAAAATAACTGTGATATCTCATATCTACTTATTCGAGCAAGGCCAAGCATTTTTAGTCTCACTCCATCAAGAGGTTTAAGATATTGCTCTCATTATGTAAGAGGGATAAATCTTTTCTTGATCAACCATATCCATGTACATGTATTGTGGTATATCCAACATCATTCTTTATAGTACAACTTGTTATGATAGATGATTTGACTATATCAAAATATACGACTCACGATGTTGGGACAATGTTGATCTCAAGTTTGATGATCATATATATAGTTATCACTATGAGTAATATTGTGACTATTACATAATAATTCAAGAAAGATACTCATAATGGGTCAGTCAAATATGTTGTTCTCTAATACATACTTATGTATTTATTTTGACATCCCTATGTCAATAACAATTATTTGTCATCAATCAATTACACATTAGTCTCAATGCATTATTGTTGTCCAAGCCCACAATAATACTTGAATAAGGACATTTTAAAGAATAATCATATTTTCTTAGGACTTTATTACTATTCAATTTATTTATATACACAGAAAAAGAAAATCAAATAATAATGGCAATGTCTTATATTAATAAACAAGGTAAAATGAGTATGTGATTACAATAATCTCATGATCGGTCTTTGGGCATACTCTAACAATTTCCCACTAGCACTAGACCAATCAATCATATATCTAATACCGAGTGACTTAGTGTGACAATCATGCTTCTGCTGTGTTAAAGGCATTTTCAGTGGATTAACGATGTTTTCATATGTTGGTACTCTACATATTTCTACATCTCTTCGATCAATGCTTTCTCGAATGAGATGAAAGCGCCTAAGTATATGTTTTGATCGCTGGTGAGATATAGGTTCATTTGCCTGTGTAATAGCTTCATTGTTGCCTCAACGAAGTTCTATAGCATCCGATATGCTAGGCACAACCCCTAGTTCAAATATGAACTTCTTAATCCAAACAACCTCTTTTGTAGCCTCACTAGTTGCAATATACTCGGCCTCAGTTGTAGAATCAACTACTATATCTTGCTTTGAACTTTTCTAGCTCACAGCACCACCATTAAGGCAAAACACAAAACTCGATTGCTATTGTGAATCATCCTTGTCGGTTTGGAAACTAGCATTAGTGTAACCTTTTACACTCAATTCTTCCTCACCTCCATATATAAGGAATGTATCCTTAGTCTTTTTCAAGTACTTAAGGATATTTTTAACTACGACCCAATGACTTTCATCAGGATTTACCTGGTACCGACTCGTCATGCTTAAAGCATACGGTACATCTGGACGAGTACATAGCATAGCATACATGATAGGTCCAATAGCCGAAGCATATGGAATCTTACTCAAACGTTCTCTCTCTTGTGAAGTTGAAAGACACATTTCCTTCGAGAGTAAAATATCATGTCTCATAGTTAGAAATCCTTTCTTGGATTTTTCCATACTGAACATTTTCAGTACTTTATTTATGTATGTATTAGCTTAGTCCTATGAGTCGTCTTGATCTATCTTTATAGATTTTGACTCATAATATGTATGTAGCATCGCCCAAGTCCTTCATAGAAAACCAACTTCCTAATTAAGTCTTAACAGACTATATGGTAGGTATGCAATTTCCTACGATAAGTATGTCATCTACATACAGTACCAAGAATACAATAGTGCTTCCACTAATTTTCTTGTAAACACAAGACTCATCTTCATTTTTTATAAAACCAAACTCTTTGATCGCATCATTAAAATAAAGATTCCAATTTTGAGAAGCTTGTTTTAATCCATAAATGGACCTTTTTAGCTTGCATATCTTACCAGCATCTTTTGGATCTACAAAACCTTCAGGTTGTGTCATGTACACATCCTCTTCCAATTTCCCTAGATTTCATAATCATGAAATGCAGCTATTGCAAGTAAGATCTGGATGGAATTAGACATAGCAACAGGAGAAAAAGTTTCATCATAGTCAATACCATGAATTTGGCAAAGACCTTTAGCGACTAATCACCCTTTTTATGTTTGTACATTACCATTCATGTTAGTTTTCTTTTTGAAAACCCACTTGCACCCTATGGGTCTAACCCCTTCAAGTGGGTCAACCAAGATCCATACTTGGTTTTTTGACATGGAATCCTTCTCAGACCTCATGGCCTCAAGCCATTTCTCAGAATCTGGGCTCGCCACCTCTTTTTGATAAATCCTAGGCTTATCTTGATCCATAAGTAGAATATCACCAAATGTTGTAATGAGAAATCCATATCTCTTAGGTACATGACGTTCTTTTAAAGATTTTGCCAGTAGTTGTGTTTCCAAAATAGTTGATTGTTTCACAAAAACTTGTGGAACCTGTTGTTGTTTAATATCTGGTTCAATGATTTGTTGTTGTTCTCGAATTTCTTTGAATTCTATTCTTTTACCATTTACTTTTCTATAGACAAACCCTCTTTCAAGGGAGATTTCTGTCCGAGCAATAAACACTCTGTTCTTAGTAGGATTAAAGAAATAATATCCTTTAGTTTCCTTAGGATATCCCACAAAGATGAACTTTTGAGATTTGGGTTCGAGCTTAATAGACGTCTGACATTTAACAAAAGCTTCACAACCTCAAATATTCATGCAATACATACTAGGATACTTCTCAGCCCACATCTCATATGGTGTCTGTTGAACCGATTTAGATGGAACATGATTTAGTGTGAAAGTTGTTATTTTAAGTGCATGTCCCCAAAAGGAAGTAGAAAGATCAACATGACTCATCATTGATTGAACCATGTCTAATAGTGTTCGATTTCTCATTTCAGAAACTCCATTCCATAGTGGAGTACCAAAAGGTGTAAGTTGTGAGACAATCCTACATTCCTTCAAAAGTTCATCAAACTCTAAGCTTAAGTATTCTCCTCTTCAATCTGATTGAAGTGCCTTAATACTTTTTCTTGGTTGTTTTTGTACTTCATTTTTAAATTCATTGAAATTTTCAAGGGCTTCAGATTTATGGTGCATAAGATAAATGTACCCATATCTATTGAAGTCATTAGTGAAAGTAATGAAGTATTGAAAACCTCCTCTACTTGTTTGTTCATTGGTCCACATACATCACATGTATTAAGCTCAATAAATCACGAGCTCACTCACCTTTACTATTAAAATTAGTTTTAGTCATTTTAGCCAACAAGTAAGACTATCATATATCCAATTGTTCAAAAACAAAAGAATCCAAAATCCCATCTTTATGGAGCTTTTGTATGTGCTTTTCACTTATATAGCTCAAACGATAATGCCAAAGATAAGTTTATTTAGAGTCATTTATTTGTGATCTTTTAATATTTATGTTATAAATGGGTCTATCTTCATCTAAAATGTAGAATCCATTTACTAATTGTGTCGAACCATAGAAAACATTATTGAGATAAAATGAACAACAATTATTCTTAATAATTATCTCAAAACAAATTTTGTCTAAACAAGAAATTGAAATAATGTTTCTAGTCAAATAGGACACAAAATAACAATCGTTGAAAATTAAATCAAGTCCACTAGGCAATAATAAAATATGTGTTCCTACAACTAATGTAGCAACTCTTGCTGCATTCTCAAGTCGCAGGTCCACATCTCCTTTTGCCAGATTTCTACTCCTTTATAGTGCCTATATAGAGATACAAATATGAGAACCACATCCGGTATCTAATACCCAAGAAGTAGATGGTGATAAATTAATATCAATAACATAAATACCTGAAATAGACACTCAATTTTCCTTTGCTTTCTTGACCTCTTTAAGATAGGCGGGGAAGTTCCTCTTCTAGTGTCTAGTCTTACCACAATGGAAACATTTTCCTTCCTTATCAATTAATCCTTTAGGTTTCAATATAGATTTTCCTTTTTTGGGCTCGGCCTGCCATTGTCCTTAGGCTTTGTCTTAGTCTTAGCCTTTTCTTTACCCTTGTCCTTGCAGACCATCAAAATGGGCTGAGGCCTAGCCTTTTTTATGTTACTTTCAGTAGTTCATAACATGTTGAGCAACTATGGAAAAATCTTATTAATCTCATTGATGTTGAAATTAAGGACAAATTGGCTAAAACTATCCGACAACAATTGCAGGATGACATCGGTGGCTTACTCCATACCTAGAGAGTATCGTAGTTTTTCAAGGCTTTCAATATAGCCTATTATTATCTTGAGAATGTGAGTTCCTACAGGAGTTCCCTACACCATTTTGCATTGAAACAGAGGTTTAGAGGTCTCGTACCTTTTTTGATGTGCTTGCCCCTCATATAATTCCTTGAGGTGTTGGATCATATCATAGGCAACCATATCCTCATGTTGCTTTTGAAGCTCAGGAGTCATGGTGGCAAGTTGTAACACCCCTCGCCCGCATCTGATGCCAGGATGGGGTTCGAGGTGCTACCTGACTTTAAATCAATTAACTATGTAAAACAGGGCCATGAAATCTCAAACAATTTAAAACTTTTCCTTTCCCATGTAATATGTCCCATATGTGGGCTTACGAGGCCCTAAACATACATTCGGGGTGGTTCGGGACCCAACCGGAACTCATTTAAAACTTAGAAAAATTTCTTGCATCAAAGCTCCACACGCCCGTGTGGGTATAGAGCACACGCCCGTGCGCTAGGGACACGCCCATGTCCCGAGCCTATGTCTGAAAACCTGGGAATTCTACCAAAACAACACGGTCCAAGCACACACCCGTGCCCTGCAACTGTGTCCTTCACACGGTCGAGACTCATGGCCGTGTCTCTTGCTCGTGTGCTACTAGCATACATACTGACTTCATGGCATGGCATGGACACGCGCCCGTGTGGCCTGCCCATGTGCTAGAATGACTTTAAAGTTTTAGGTGCAGGGGACACACGACCATAACACACCCCCATGGGCATGAACCGTGTGTCACACATGGCCTAGACACACGCCCTTGTGTCTTACCTGTGTGGACAAATTAGGCTATTTTCTAAGCCCTTTGTCACCCATCTTGCACAACCTACACAAGATCATTTCAATATACCCATCTCATAACAATGAACATTAATTCAACCATAGAAAGAACATCGTATGCATTCATCAAAATGAATAATAGCCATTATTCTAGGCTTAATACAAAATAAAGGGCTTTTGACTTAGGCCAAAATACATAAACAATTCTCATGATGAATATACTAGTCTAGCCCTATACATGCCACCTTCAAAAATATAAATCAAACTATACCGAATGATGCAGACGATAGTGTGATCAATATCTCTGACTTTAAGGAATGCTCAGCTAGGTAGATAACGCTGAAAGAAGAGGGAAAGGAAAGTGGGTAAGCATAAAGCTTAGTAAGTTACATATAAATAAATATACAACAACAATCTCACCATTACTTATCATGCTCAAATGTAAACATAACTCAACTTACTCTTTGTCATCTACTCGAGTCACATTTTCTAAATTAAGCTCGATACTCATGCTTACCATATAGGTACCTGTAACACTCACAACATGATTATTCTTTCTTTATCAAGATTGATCTATAACTCTCACCATTGAAATGTTTGGAATACTACTGGATATTCACTGAACCTTTAACATGGGATATATTGTCGATGCGTGTCCCAGACACGTCTTACACTGACTATCTTTGTCGAGGCCGATGCATGTCCCAGACATGTCTTACACTGGCACACAATTCACCCAATGCCTTGGCATGAATATCCAGTTCGTACCCTAATATTTCAATGGGATACTTCTATTATCTCAAATATTACTAGGCATTCTTGATTCATAACTTGGTAACTCATTCAATATCAATTCAAAGGCAATATGAATGCAAGTATTAACAGCGTAGTTGTATTATTTACATACAACTTACCTCGGTTTACAAAAAGTACTTGACTATTCTGTTTAATCGGTTTGCTTGGCCTTTCCCCGACCTAGGTTCAGATTTGGTAAGTCTTGATCTATAATGACAATATGCACTCCTTTAGTCACTAATTAGGATTAAACAATCATAAATTCACACCTTTGGTAAAATGACCATTTTGCCATTAGACTTTGACAAAATGACCATTTTGTCCCTATGCTCGGAAATCAATTTTTATCAAATTTATTTTTATTTCAAGCCTAGCTAAACTCTTTTTGCTACTATAGTAATCCCAAATTCTCAGTATTTTACACACTTATCATCTATTTTGCAATTTATGCAAAATAGCTCATTTAGGTGTTTTTATGCCAACACCTTTCACAAAAGTTGTTTATAACATAACTAAAACTCATATTCTTCCATAAAAACTCAATTAACATCTCAAAATAATCCATGGAAAAATCTTAAACTATTGAAAATTTTGCAAGATGTCACCCTCATTTGAAAGCTCATGCTTCAAGGGTCTCAAAAATGTGAAAATCTTGAAGAAAACTCATTAAAATCACTTACTTGTGAGGCTTATTGTTGCTGCAAGTTTTTGAAGCTCTTAAACCCCAACAATGGCTAATATTTTCGGTGGAGAGAAGGAAAAATGAAGAAGAAATGGCTTTTGTTTTATTTAATCAAAAACTAGTCAAATTTGATGACCTCATCTACACCTAACTATGTCAATTTTGTCTCCCCTCACACCATGGCCGGCTAGACTATTCAAAAAGATCTAATTGCCCTTTAAAGACCCTAAATTTAAGTTCTCTAGCTATTTAACACATTTGGGTACTAAAATGTAACTTTTGCCTTCTATGCGATTTAGTCCTTTTTCGCAATCGGGCTTGAAAACATTAAAATTAGCTCACCAAATTTTTCATGCACTAATCAAATCATACTATAGCCTTATAAAAATGATAAAAATAATTTTCTAACTTTGGATTTATGGTCCCGAGACCACTGTTCTGACTAGGCCCTAAATCGGGCTGTTACATTTCTCCCCTCTTAGGGATTTTCGTCCTCGAAAATCTTACCGGTAAATAAGTTTGGGTACTATTCTCTCAGAGATTCTTCGGGTTCCCATGTAGCTTCCTCGACTCCATGTCTATGCCACAAAACTTTCACAAGTGGTATATTCTTATTTCTTAACTGTTTAACCTCTTGAGCTAAGATCTTAACTGGTTCTTCCTCATAAGACATATCTGGAAGAATTTCAACTTCAGTAGGCGCAATTAAATGCGAAGGGTCAGATCTGCATCAGCGTAACATAGACACGTGAAACACGTCGTGAATCTTCTTTAACTCTGGTGGCAAATTCAATCTGTAGGCAACATGCCCTATTCTCTCGGTAATTTCATAAGGTCCTATGAAACGAGGACTCAGTTTACCTTTTCTACCAAATCTGAGGACCTTCCTCCAAGGGGAAACTTTCAAGAATACTCTATCACCGACCTCAAACTTGATCTCCTTTTGTTTCAAATTCGCATAGGATTTCTGCCTATCCGAAGCGATTCTTAGGCATTCTCGAATCACTTTAACTTTTTCCTCAGCCTCTCTGACTAATTCAACCCCGTGAATCTGACTCTCTTTCAACTCTGTCCAGTATAAAGGCGTTCGACACTTTCGCCCGTACAAGGCCTCATAAGGTGCCATTTTCAGACTTGACTGATAGTTGTTGCTATAGGCGAATTCAACCAATGGTAAGTATTTTTCCCAGCTTCCTTGCAATTATAGAACACAAAATCTTAGCATGTCTTCTAAAATCTGTATCACTCTTTCCGATTGTCCGTCCGTTTGTGGATGAAAAGCCGTACTAAAACTTAACTTGGTTCCTAGAGCCTCTTGTAACTTCTTTCGAAACCTCGAGGTGAATCTCGGGTCTCGGTCTGAAATAATTGAAAAGGGTACACCATGTAGCCTCACAATCTTGGAAACATACAAGTCAGCTAATTTCTCGATAGAGTAGTCTGTACGCCCTGGTATGAAGTGGGCTGACTTAGTTAATCTGTCGACAATAACCCATACAACATTTTTCTTTTTCGGGGTTAATGGAAAACTGGTCACGAAGTCCATGGTGATACGATCCCATTTCCACTCTAGAACCATAATAGGCTGAAGTAGCCCAGAAGGTACTTGGTGTTCAGCCTTTACTTGCTGACACACTAAGCACTTGGAAACAAACTCCGAAATATCCCTTTTCATTCTCGACCACCAATACATTTTCTTCAGGTCGTTATACATCTTTACGCAACCGGGTGGACGGATAAACTACCACTATGTGCTTCTCATAAAATCTTCTGGATGAGCTCACTATTTTTAGGCACACAAATTCTATTTTTGAACATTAAACATCCATCGATACAAACCTGAAAATCTAATTTAAAACCTGACCCACACTGATTTTTCCTGGCTTGAAACTTCTCATCATCCTTCTGAGCTTCTCGGATTTCATGAAGAAAAGTTGGTCTAACTCTCAGTTCTGCTAAGATCGAACCATCCTCAAACACGATCAACTGGGTATTCAAAGCTCTCAAGGAAAACAACGATTTTCTACGCAAGGCATCGGCGACTACATTTGCCTTTCCCGGATTGTAATCAATGATCAACTCATAATCTTTTAATAGTTTAACCATCGACGTTTCCTCAAATTTAACTCCTTTTGAGTCATCAAGTACTTTAAACTCTTGTGGTCGGTAAATACTCTACATCTCTCTCCGTACAAATGGTGTCGCCAAATCTTCAAGGCGAACACTACAGCTGCTTGCTCTAAATTGTGGGTCGAATAATTCTTCTCATGTGGTTTTAGCTGTCTCGAGGCATAGGCCACAACCTTGCCTTCTTTCATGAGTACACACCCTAAACCATTCAATGAGGCGTCACTATAAATTACAAATTCTTTACCCGACTCCGGTTGCACTAAAATTAGGGCTTCGGTCAACAAAGCCTTTAACTTCTCGAAACTCTACTGACATTCTTTTGTCCATTCAAACTGGATGTCTTTCTGTAATAATCTCATTATCGGAGTAGCTGTCATAGAAAATCCATTTACAAAGCGTCTGTAATACCCGCTAGCCCCAGAAAACTACGAACCTCTATCACATTCCTCGGTGGTTTCCACTCCAAAATAGTTGAATCTTATTTGGATCAACTCTGATCCCATCGCCCGACACAATGTGTCCTAGGAATCCAACTTCATTGAGCCAAAACTCGCTATTACTAAACTTAGCATAAAGCTGTTTATCTCTCAGAATCTGTAACACAGTCCTCAAATGTTCCGCGTGCTCACTCTCATCACGCGAATAAATTAGTATTTCATCTATGAAAACAACGATGAACCTATCTAAGTATGGCCTGAAGATGTGGTTCATCAAATCCATAAACACTGCCGGGGCATTCGTTAATCCAAAAGGCATAACAAAGAACTCGTAATGCCCATATCTCATCCAAAAAGCAGTCTTCGGCATATCTTGTTCTTGACCCTTAACTGGTAGTAACCTGATCTCAAGTATATCTTGGAGAATACCGTAGCTCCTCTCAATTGATCGAAGAGATCATCGATCCTCGGTAAAGGATACTTGTTCTTTACTGTCACCTTGTTAAGCTGTCAGTAGTCGATACATAACCTCATCGACCCATCCTTCTTTTTCACAAAAAGTACTGGAGCACCCCATGGTGAATAACTCGGTCTAGTAAAACCTTTATTTGTTAACTCTTGCAACTGTACTTTCAACTCCTTTAACTCAGTGGGGGCCATCCTATACGGTGCAATCGAGATTGGCGTTGTACCTGGAGCCAACTCGATACTGAACTCAACCTCTCTCTCTGGAGGTAACCCTGGTAACTCCTTTGGAAAGACATCTATGAACTCACAAACCACCGGTACTGACTCAATCTTCAACTCGGATACTTGAGTATTCAACACAAAAACTAAATAAGATTCATAACCCTTTCTCAAATATTTTTTGGCCGTAAAAGATGATATTACTACAGGCAGATTATCTGACCTATCTGGCCCAACTCGTATAACACTACCATCCTCACATCTTAACTGAATTACTTTTCTTCCACAATCTATTACAACACTATGGGAGGTCAGCCAATCCATCCTAAGAATTACATCGAATTCATTAAACGGCAACAACATCAAGTTGGCCGGAAAACAACGGCCTCTAATCGACAAAGGATAATTTCTACATACTTGGTCCACTAATACATGCTTGCCTAACGGGTTAGACACTTTCATAACAAACCCAGTGGACTCTATAGGCATGTTTATATGAGGTATTAAATCCATACATATGTAAGAGTGGATAGATCCCGGGTTAATTAAAGCGACAACATTTATATCATGAATAGAAAAGCTACTCGTGATCACATTTGGAGACTCTACCTCTTCTCGGGCTCGTATAGCATAGGTCCTCGCTGGTGCCTTACCTTCAGACCTCATCGCAGTGTCTCTCAGTGCATCTCTACTACTAGTCTCACTCCGGAGTTCCTTTGAGGCCTACCTCTCATGAGAGCACTGCTTGCTTTCTTATCTTGTTTTCTCTCTCTCTCGTCCATCTCAGGACACTCGCGGATAAAGTGGTTAAGTGACCCATACTTGAAACAACCCCTCTTATTTACTCGGTATTCGCCCAAGTGACGTCTTCCATATTGCGAACATTCCGGCCTATTTGGCCGAGCGCTACCAACACTTGCAACTGAAGTAGTTTGGGCTCTAGATGCCACGTTCTGCTGATTCTTATTTCTCTTCAAATACCCTACTGAAGTATTTGATCGGGTAGTAAATTCTTTTGACCTCTTAGAGGAGGACCGATACGCTTTCCCCATCTGTCTTTTCTTTAAATCTCGCGATTCGCTGGCCGCTTTCCTCCTTTCTTTCACTAACTCTTCTACTTTACATGCTCTCTCAACGAGCACTACAAACTCTCTTAACTCTAGGATGCCCACAAATACCCAAATGTCTTCATTGAGGCCATCCTCAAACCTCTTACACATGGTAGCTTCAGTGGATACGCATTCTCGCGCGTACTTGCTAAGTTTCACGAATTCTTGCTCATACTTTGTCACAGTCTTATTACCTTGCTTCAGCTCTAGAAATTCCTTCCTTTTTTGATCTATAAACCTCTGGCTAATGTACTTCTTTCGAAACTCTCCTTGGAAGAATTCTCAAGTTACTCTTTCTCTCGGTATTACCGACACGAGAGTGTTCCACCACTGATAAGCCGAGTCTCGTAGAAGTGACACGGCACACTTCACGCACTCTTCAGGTGTGCATGACAGCTCATCGAATACTTTTAGGGTATTCTCTAGCCAAAACTCCACTCTCTCTGGGTCATCATCTACACTTGCCCAAAATTCCTCGGCCCCTTGCTTCCGGATCTTATCTACTGGAGGCTTCTCTCGCCTGAACATATCCGCACCTGACGGAGCCACCGGGGCATATTGAGGAATCAGAGGAGGTGGGGGAGGTGGAGTGTTCGGGTTTGCACGAACAAACTCCATGTACCAAGCATCCATCATTTGGAGATAGGCTTCCCTAGCCCCTCTGCCTTGGCCCATACTTACGGGTTCACTCTCTACTGGTGTAGTCCCTTCTGTGGGAGCCGGCGCATTACTTTCCACGTTATCCATCGTGGTTCTATTAGGATCCATTACTATAAAAACACAACTTATAAGTCAGGAATCGTCACACTATTAATGTGCAAATATGTGGCATGTATTGCTAGACTCGTACTCTAACTAGTTTAGTCCTAGAATCGACTAAACCTGGCTCTGATAACACTAAATGTAACGCCCCTCGCTTGCATCCGACGCCAGGACGGGGTTCGAGGTGCTACTTGACTTTAACTCAATCAACTATGTAAAACAGGGCCATGAAATTTCAAACAATTTAAAACTTTTCCTTTCCCATGTAATATGTCCCTTATGCAGGCTTATGAGGGGCTAAACATACATTCGAGTTGGTTCAGGACCCAACCGGGAACTCATTTAAAACTTAGAAAACTCTCTTGCATCAAAGCTCCACACGCCCATATGGGTATAGAGCACACGCCCGTGTGCTAGGGACACGCCCGTGTCCCGAGCCCATGTCTGAAAACCTGGGCATTCTGCCAAAACAACACGGCCCAAGCACACACCCGTGCCCTACAACCGTGTCCTTTACACGGTCGAGACACATGGCCGTGTCTCTTGCACGTGTGCTACTAGCATACATACTGACTTCATGGCACGGCATAGACACACGCCCGTGTGGCCTGCCCGTGTGCTAGAATGACTTTAAAGTTTTAGGTGCAGGGGACACACGACCATAACACACCCCCGTGGGCGTGAACTGTGTGTCACACACGGCCTAGACACACATCCGTGTGTCTTACCCGTGTGGACAAATTAGGCTATTTTCCATGCCCTCTGTCACCCATCTTGCACAACCTACACAAGATCATTTCAATTTACCCATCTCATCACAATGAACATTAATTCAACCATAGAAAAAACATCGTATGCATTCATCAAAATGAATAATAGCCATTATTCTAGGCTTAATACAATTCTCATGATGAATATACTAGTCTAGCCCTATACATGCTACCTTCAAAAATATAAATCAAACTATACCGAATGCTGTGGACGATAGTGTCATCGATATCTCTAACTTTAAGGAATCCTCGAGCTAGCTAGATAATGCTGAAAGAAGAGGGAAAAGAAAGTGGGTAAGCATAAAGCTTAGTAAGTTGCATACAAAATAAATATACAACAACAATCTTACCATTACTTATCATGCTCAAATGTAAACATAACTCAACTTACTCTTTGTCATCTACTCGAGTCACATTTTCTAAATTAAGCTCGATACTCATGCTTACCATATAGGTACCTGTAACACTCACAACATGATTATTCTTTCTTTATCAAGATTGATCTATAACTCTCACCATTGAAATGTTTGGAATACTACTAGATATTCACTGAACCTTTAAAATGGGATATATTGTCGATGCGTGTCCCAGACACGTCTTATACTGGCTATCTCTGTCGAGCCCGATGCATGTCCCAGACATGTCTTACACTAGCACAACTCTTAGCCGACGCGTGTCCCAGACACGTCTTACACTGGCTATCTCTGTGCTGATGCCATGTGCAGGACATGGTCTTACACTAGCTATCTCTATATGGCTGATGCATGTCCCAGACATGTCTTACACTAGCCCTCGTCTAAAAGCCGGTGCCATGTCCCAGACATGGTCTTTCACTGGCTCTCAGAATGTGGTCGAAGCATGTCCCAGACATGTCTTACACTGGCGCACAATTCACCCAATGCCTTGGCATGAATATCCAGTTCGTACCCTAATATTTCAATGGGATACTTCTATTATCTCAAATATTACTAGGCATTCTCGATTCATAACTTAGTAACTCATTCAATATAAATTCAAAGGCAATATGAATGCAAGTATTAACAGTGTAGTTGTATTATTTACATACAACTTACCTCGGTTTACAAAAAAGTACTTGACTACTCGATTTAATTGGTTTGCTTGGCCTTCCCCCGATCTAGGTTCGGATTTGGTAAGTCTTGATCTATAATGACAATATGCATTCCTTTAGTCACTAATTAGGATTAAACAATCATAAATTCACACCTTTGGTAAAATGACCATTTTGCCCTTAGACTTTGGCAAAATAACCATTTTTCTCCTATGCTCAAAAATTGATTTTTATCGAATTTCTTTGTATTTAAAGCCTAGCTAAACTCTTTTTACTACTATATTAATCCAAAATTCTCAGTATTTTACACATTTATCATCTATTTTGCAATTTATGCAAAATAGGCCCTTTAGGTGTTTTCATGCCAAAACCTTTCACAAAAGTTGTTTATAACATAACTAAAACTCAGATTCTTCCATAAAAATTCAATAAACATCTCAAAATCATCCATGGCAAAATCTTAAACTATTGACCATTTTGAAAGATGTCACCCTCATTTGAAAGCTCATGCTTCAAAGGTCTCAAAAATGTGAAAATCTTGAAGAAAACACATTAAAATCACTTACTTGTGAGGCTTATTGTTGCTGAAAGATTTTGAAGCTCTTAAACCCCAAAAATGGCTGATATTTTTGATGGAGAGAAGGAAAAATGAAGAAGAAATGGCTTTTGTTTTATTTAATCAAAAACTAGTCAAATTTGATGACCTCATCCACACCTAACTATGTCAATTTTGTCTCCCCTCACACCATGGCCTGCTGGGCTATTCACAAGGGTCTAATTGCCCTTTAAAGACCCTAAATTTAAGTTCTCTAGCTATTTAACACATTTGGGTACTAAAATACAACTTTTGCCTTTTATGCGATTTAGTCCTTTTTCGCAATCGGGCTTGAAAACATTAAAATTAGCTCACCAAATTTTTCATGCACTAATAAAATCATACTATAACCTCATAAAAATGATTAAAATAATTTTATAACTTCAGATTTGTGGTCCCGAGACCACTGTTATGACTAGGCCCCAAATCGGGCTGTTACACAAGCATTAGGTATCCTATGTCTAACATGTCATCAAGATGCTTCTTATAAGCATCCTTATCAGCTCTAGAGGCATTAGCTGCCGGTTCATAAGGAATGGGTTCTTCAATGACATACTTTGAGGACAATCTTCAAGTTACAGAACCAGTCAAGGAAGTTCATGCCATTCAATTTGTCCTTCTCAAATATCAATTACAATGATAAAGAACTTGTGTTGTTTGCCATAATTAATGTATAATAATAAAATATGCTAATGAGTACATTTACCAAGTTTATTATAATCATTAAAAGAACTTTATTAAATGATGCTCCCACTATTTTATTCAAAAATAATAACCCTCATATTTTAATTTCAAAAAGACTTTCTCTAAAGTTTTCTAGTGGGTAAAGATCCATATTTTCACCTCTTCTTAAGTTAGCTTTGGCTTTCTCTCGATATTATGGTTATTTAGGTAAGCAATACTTGTCAATTACATCACATCCAACTCCTCTATTTTGTTCCAATCATCTCATGATTTATTCAAATCTCTTGTCTCTAGGTATCTGATCCTGTTATAGTAACCTAGTTAAGCTATTAACCAATATAATAACCGGCGAATATGACTTGCTTATTCTTCGTGTTTGAGCAAGATAGATACATGTACTTCACTTTAGAAGAACCTACATTGTATCAATCGAGGCTTTAATGGGAGTAAATATTAGAAGGCAATCTTAACTTAATATTTTATTTTGGGTTTTTTAAATTAAATTAATCTCACTATTAATTGTCAACATTTGTCTATTTAATCCTTTAATTGATCTTATCAATATCCTATAACATACATGCTAACATATTATCAAATGTACCATAGACAAGAAAAATATAAAGTAATAAATAAATGCAATGGTTATAGCCTATAAAACTAAGGTGGTTCCTCCCAAGCCAATGGGAAAACGATAAGGAATCCTAAGGGTTTATGCCATTTCTTAAGCTTCTTTTCCACTTTAGGTAGCTCAACCTTCTTTTCCTCTAATTTGATTCAATTCGTATAATTTACAATTATAGAAACACATTTTACATACGAGGGAGAAGGATGAGAAGAGAAGTACAAGAGAAATATAGAAAGGCACGACACGCATGTTGTATTTATAAAATTACAACCTTTGTAAATAATAAATTAAATGGGTTATCGGGCTATAACCATGCATTTCCAAACACCGTGCATATCAAACATAGTATACAACATGTATCTTATACAATCGCATCAACCAATAAATTTAATCTCAAAATTTTATAGTACAAGTGGCTTTGATACCACTATTACGGCCACTAGTACGCCCCGTGGTGTAGTGGAAAAATTATTCCAGCGATCCACAACCAAGGATCCATGTACAAGGAACTAATCAGGTTGAAATAAGGTTGAAAATATACTTTCTTTACTTCAAACATTGAAAGGATGCGGTTGATTCGATGTCGATTCCAAGCCACAACGAAAATGTCTTGGCCTCTACATAGTCCACCCCATAAAAAAAAAACAACAACCACTTTTTCTTAAACTTTTCAGAGAGAATTAAAAACAGTTGCTAGACCTTTTAAATTATTAAGTTGGTAACCTTAACACACTAAGGGATTATCATCCTTTTATCCTCTTTGACATCACATATTAAAAAGGAAAATCATGATTATTCCCTTATTAATAGAGAAGGCAAATGGAAAGTTAGAAAATGAATTATATTTTTTCCAAAATAATATTAATTTCCATATCTTTTATATTTTGACTGAAATTAATTAATATAATTGTTTATATTAATAAATTCGGTAAAATATATAGAATGAATATTTTGTATGAATCAAATTTATATATTAATTATATTCTTTCCAAAAGAATATTAATTTCCACGTCTTTTATATTTTGACCGAAATTAATTAATATAATTGTTTATATTGGTACATTCGGTAAAATAAATACAATTAATATTTTGTATGAATCAAATTCATATATTAATTAAATCTATGCTCTTTATTTGTGTACAACAAGTTTGTACATATAATGTGTTTAATATTAAACAATTAAATTAATCTAATTCAACAATTAATTTAATTCATGTGACAACTAAATACAATACCAAATGTATTTGGATTCTGTTCATTTCAGTTATAGGGTGTGGCCCTGTAGGCTCTTGTAACTTTGGTAGTAATACTAGAACGTTTCTAACATTACAAGAAATGAGCGACATCTAGAAATGCATCATTGCCACCCAAGTTAGAAGTCGTGATTTGGCATAACCTTTCTGTGATAAATTTTTCATGTATTATATCATTTTATCCTTAATATCTAGAATGGACACAAGTCATGGAATAGCCACACTTGTATAGTCCAATCTCATATTTCTTAATTTTCTAAGCAGACTACAATAAACAAATAAGTGTGATATATCATATCAACGTATTCGAGCATGGCCATGCATTTTTAGTCTCACTCCATCAATCTTCTTCTTGATTCTTGGTGAACTCAACTGAAATAATCATAAGTAAAGTTGAAGATAGAACCAAATAATCATATTTCAAATAAGGAGGCAAAATCTTCAGTTCCAATTCAACTGGTTCTTCAATCAACGCTTTTGATTTTGTGTACTCCCAAGATAATAACTCTAATGATGCATGTGGAACTTTCTAACTGCATCCCTTCATTTTAGCTTCTAAAAAGGCCGAACATTCCTCGTCTTTATCATCACTTAATGAATCCGTTAGTAGAATACATTCTAATGAATCGTCTAGAGAATTGAGTGCCAATTTTGTAGAAGCCAATGATTCTATCTAGGAAATAATAGAGCAACCATCAACTACATCTAGGGATTTTGTAGCATTGGAGTCATTAAACGTCACCTTTTCATCCAAAATTCCCTTAAATTGAGTATCATGTTGCTGCTTCTGGAATCGCTAAGGATATGGCAGTGGCGGAATCTTAGCTTTAACCGGACAATGATCTATGGAAATTTTTCTACATTTGACAAATGTATTAGATTATCAGAACTAACTGGTTTAGTGTTTACCTCATCAAGGATCATCGAATTTCACTTTTGTGAAATAGGAGTTTCAGCACTCAATTGAATTTCCTCTTTATCAGCATACCCTTTTTTAACCTCAACCACCTTGGGCTCCAATGTCTTTTCGCTTCACAAAGTGACCACTTTGCAATTTTCTTTGCCCAAAATTCTTGGCTTTTCAGTATCATAAGGAAAAGCTACTTGGGGTCTATTTCGAAGTTCATTGGTTAGCTCCCATTTGATTATCCAAATTTCTTAAAATGACATCATTCTTCGCTATGTATACCTTCAATAGATTTTCAAGATTGCTTGAAGATTCAGTTGGTGGGGGTTGTTGCACTTATTGAGAATATTTTGGAGGATAATTTAGGCGAGATGGCATAGAAGAGTTGCTAGGGTCCGTCCATTGATTACTCTATGGAAAATTTTGATGATTTTGCAGTGAAAAGTTATAAGTATTTGATTGTGGACCATTCCAATTCTAATTTCCAATGTAATATTTTGACTTTGGATTCGATAGGAAATTTTTAAAGAAATGACCATCTTCATAGTATTGGTAGGAAACATTCTTAAAATGGTTCAACTACTGACCTGTCAAATTACCATTGAAACCGTTAACAGTTATGTTCTTAAGCATAGAAGACATAAAGGATACCTGGGTTGCCAAAGAAGTAAGTGCGTCAACTTCAATTACTCCTGCTACTTGTCTTCTTGAGGCTGATTGGTTGGTTGACCGTTGATAGTTATTGCTGGAAATTCTTTCAATAATCGCGTAAGCCTCGTTGTAAGACTTAAAAATGAGGGCTCCATTTGTCGAAGCATCCACCATCATTCTAATATGAACATTGAGACCAATATACAAAGTCTCCATTTAAACGCAATAAGGGATACCATGGTGAGGGCACTTTCATAATAACTCCTTGAACCACTCACTTGCCTTATATAAAGATTCTTCATCAAGTTGCTAAAATGAAGTGATTTCATTTCAGAACTTGGTAGTCAGGGATGAAGGGAAGTATTTCATTAAGAAACATTCAACGAACTCTTGTAAAGTAGTTATGGAATAGGATGGTAGGGAGTTCAACCACGCTCGCACTCTATCTCTTAAGAAGTATGGAAATAATTTCAGTCTCAAAGTGTCCTCAGCCACCTCGGTCATTTTGAATGAGTCGCTCACTTCCATAAATAGTCGAAGATGAAGATGTGGATCTTCAACAAGCATCCCTCTAAATTGACCCATATTTTGCAACATTTGGAACATGATTGGCTTTAGTTCGAATTGTGGTGCCTCAATTTTGGGTTCTTACAATACCTAGTTTGAGCTCATTGAAGAGAGGAATGGCATATTGTCGAATGGTGTAGTTTCTGTCATTGGCAATAATGATCAAATTGTGAGCATTATAATCAAATGGTCATCCTTGAACTTGTTGTAGAGGATCCATTATCACTTAATAATAACGAAACTGTTAAAGTAAAAAAAACTGAACCAAATTGCAGGATAATTAATTTCACAAATAATTGGCTAAAGTAACATTCCCTGGGGCCCCAAAAACTTAGAGTGACGAAAATGTGCAAGTGTACATAATTGTATCAAGTAATAAAGTGACAAGTAATGTCCTGTTATCATACCCACATGGACTGTGCAAGTGATTACTTATGAAATGCAAATTAAAACAATTTGGTGAAGAAAAAAATGTTGATTTGAAGAGCTGTTATAAAAAGTAAAAAATATTCCAATGCATGATTTCTAAAAAGTAAGTTTAATCTATATGACATAAATGTGTTAGATCAATTTTATTCTTTAACTTAGAATTATTAAAACTATGTTCATGTTGTTACAAATAATTTCATGGCAACTCGGCAAATTGCTAACTAATGCACATACTTACCTATGAAAACCCATTAATCTTTTGAACATATTTCTATGTCAATACAAAAAATTAATCAAATTTTAATAAAAAATGTATCACCCCTCGCCCGCATCCGACGCCAGGAAGGGGTTCGAGGTGCCACCTGACTTTTACTAACACTTCTATACTAAACAGGGCCATGGAATCTCAAACAATTAAAAACTGTTCTTTTCACATGCAATCTATCCCTTATGCGGGCTTACGAGGCCCAAAACATACATTCGGGGTGGTTCGGGACCCAACCGAGAACTCATGAAAAACTTAGAAAATCCCTTGCATCAAAGCTCCACATGCCTGTGTGGGTATAGAGCACACGCTCGTGTGCTAGGGACACACCTGTGTCCTGAACCCGTGTCCGAAAACCTGGACATTCTGCCAAAACCACAAGGCCAAGGCACACGCCCATGTCCTATGACCGTGTCCTTCACACGACTGAGACACATGGCCGTGTCTCTTGCCCGTGTACTACTACCATACATACTGACTTGAAAAAAACTAGGTACAGGGGACACACGACTAGACAACACGCCCATGGGGGCGGACCGTGTGACACACGGCCTAGACACACGGCCATGTGTCTACTCGTGTGGACAAATATAAGGTTATTTTCCAAGCCACTTTGTCACCCTCACAACCCATGCACGCATACTTATACAATAGCATACAACATGACGAAATTAGGTACTTAAACATTCCTAACATGTCATGACCATGGCAATTTCACATGCAACCATTATCATAGGTTTTACTTTCATCTTTACCACATTAATGCTATAGCTATTAACATGTCATCAAACCTCATGTTCATCACTAAGCATGCATAATCATATCCATAAACCATTTATGAGGCATTATTAACTATTTACCAATCACTTATTCATGCATAAGGTACTAACTCATCAATGAATTCTCATTTTAATCTCTAGGCATACATGTTGTAAGCCACATCGCAAAAGATAACAACATACATATATATGAATGAACATTTAGGCCCACAACAACATTAGCCAACATAGGCCAACTCACATGGCTACAAAACTTTATCAATACAAGCCAACACCTTTGGCTAAATCATAATATCACATACTCAACATTAAAACCCTATACATGCCATAGACTCGAAACACTAGGATTTACTTACGCCGATAGCGTTAACTCAACGGTGTGATAATATCTCTGACGGCCACCAACCTGAGCTAACTTGGCAACCCTAGAAAACATGGGAAAGAAGGGGGGTAAGCTTTCGCTTTGTAAGTTCATATGAAAACAATAAGCAACTCGTTAACATATTTTATCAATGTTTACAACATATTCTCAAGTTCACGACAAGCTGTCTTCCTGCGCAATAGTCACTAAATTATTTATATCAGGAGCTACGAAACTCCGAATTAAGTTCTGTTAATTTTCCCTGAAACTAGACTCATTTACCTTTCTACCATAAAGTTTCCAGAATTTTTTGGCTTAGAAAATTAGTACAGTTTATTCCTAAAAGTTACTCCTGATTCACTATCTGACAGTTTCAACCCTTCTGCACTTAAGTTCAATTATCTCATAGCACAATACTCGAATAATGTTCTCGTCTATTTATCTTGAAACTAGGCTCATTGAGGATTCTAACTCATAAACATTTTTATATAGTTTATAATGATTTTCTCAAATCAGAACAGGGGATCTCGAAGTCATTCTGACTCTGTCCCACGCAACTTCAAATATCTCATTATAGGGAGTTCTTTTGCTTACATGGTTTTTTTATAAGAAACTAGACTCATTAAGATCTAATTCCATATTTTATTCAGCCTCTAACTCATTTTCCACTATTTTTAGTATATTTTCAAAGTTACACTACTGCAGTAACTCAAATCTGTCAAGGCTAAGTTACTCATTCATGATCATTGTTCACAAAATTAATACAACATCATTTTATCCATCATGGTAAGAACATATATTTATGCATCATAGATCTTTCACATACCAAGACATTCTCATAGGCTTAGTGTACGTACCTGCACAACTCGTAACATAACTCAAGTGCATACTCACCAATGACTTACCTCATTAGGACCATCATCAACTCTTTATTCAGATTACCTGTTGAACACTTGGAATACTAATTGGATACTCGGAAAATCTTTGCACATAAGTGCCTCAATTGTAGCTAAAGCTACCTCATATCTCATGACATTTCAATGCTCCCTCTCGAGCTAGTCATCTAGACTCATAATTCCTAGTGACATGTCACTCGTATCCTATTTTATTCCTAAGGTTCAAACGGGATTCTTCCTCGCCTATCAAGGCTTTGTCTTATCATATTCCTATTAATCACATACACATGAATATTTGTACAATTCATGTAACGATAACATTTAAAATACATGTATAGCATGGTATTGTTTACATACGAACTTACCTCAATACCACAAAGGTGAAAAAGACATAATCGTCCATAAATCAATTTTTTTCCGTTCTAGTCCAATCTCGATTTCACATTAAACTTATTAAAACAATGTACTAATCAAATTAGTCCATTTACACACTTGGGCAAATTTTACAATTTTGCCCCCATATTTTACCAAAATTACCAAATTACCCCTAGGTTCGTAAAATGATTTTTATCACATTTCTTTACACCTTAAGACTAGATAAACCATTTTCATAACTATGGCAACTCACAAAATCAACTATTTCATACATTTACACCTTATCTTACAACTTAGCAAACTAGCCCTTTTTAAGGTGTTTTCATGCAATTTCTTTCACAAAAGTTGTTTATTAGACAACTAGGACTCATAATATTCCATAAAAACACAGAAAAAAACACATTTACTCTTATGGCAAAACCCTAAACTCTTTATCATTTTGCAAACTAGACCCCTCATATGAAAGAGCTTTGGGGGTTCCAAAAATGTAAAAATCATCAAGAAAGACATTAAAATCACTTACTTGCTAAGGCTCAAAGTTGCTGAAAATTTGAAGCTTTAAAAACCCATTTCTTGGGTAGAAAATCGGTGGAGAGAAGGTGAAGAAAAGATTAGATCTTTCTTTTCTTTATTTTATTCTATTTTTAGTTAAACTAGTCACTTAAAAGCCACAATTTTTGGCTTTTTTGACCAATTTGTCTCCCTTGGCCGGCCATCACACATTCAATGGCCTAATTTCACTTTAAAGACCCCCAATTCAAGATACAAAGCAATTTAATACCTTTAGGCATCAAAATACAACTTTTACCTTTTACGCAATTTAGCCCTTTTTCGAAATTGGACTAGAAATCGCTAAAATTAACTTACCAAAATTTACAAGCACTTATAAAATTATATTATAACACATAAAATAACACTAAAATAATTTTATCTAGCCTCGAAATAGTGGTCCCAAAACCACTGTTCTGACTAGGCCCAAAATCGGGCTGTTACAAAAAAAGTATAAGATTAAGCGAGGTAATAATATATCGCTATATTGAAACAATTTAACCACAATAATCTTACAAGTTGTGCAAGGCTAATGTACCGTTTAATACCATCGCTAATTTAACCCTCAACTACCTTAGAAGATTAAATAGACACCAATTAAATATTATGTCAATTAATTACAATTTCAAACTGATTAATAATTAATCCAATTGTTACCTTACAATTAAGATGCAAGTATAACATAGGCATGATTTTATTTAATTGAACAATTTACCGAGGCCTAATAACAACACAAACACATTTTTAATAATCTAAGCGGACATAATGCAATTAATCTAACACGAATGCAATTTAAGTCATTTTAATTAATTGAAGAACAACAACACAAATATTCATATTCATGATAAAAAGCAAAAACTAAAACAAATATTAAGAGAAGGGAACTAGAAGAACAAATTTTGGTGGTTTTCCGAAGCTAAACTAGTGTGCTCCTCTCTTCTCTACTCGTTTTGCTAATCCAAGGCCTTCACGAGCACTCAGTTGCTGCTACTCCAAGAGGCGTGCAAGCTGTTTTTTAAATAGGGGAATTTGACCATAGAAGAAAGGGAAATGAAAGGAAACTAGAAGGGAAAAAGAGAAAAAGTGAATGGGAGAAAAATGTGTTAATTGAGGCATGAAAAACGAGGAAGTGAAGGGGGGTTTATAGGTGGAGATGGCTACTAAAAATAGAAAAAAATATCAGCCACTCCCTCTTCCCTTGGCCGACCATGCATGGTAGGAGGGATGGTTTGACTTGAATTTGCTATTTTTAGATTGTGGCTATAAATAGCAAACTTAAAAAGGGGAAGGGTTTGAACAAAATTAAAGGCAAGTTCAAGGGCTGATTTATAATTATAAAATCAGATAAAATAAGTTGATTAGTTCAGCTATATGGGACGGTTTAGGCTACCAAATTTCTTGATGGATCAGCTATCTTCATTCAGCACAATTGGACCCTTTTTTCTTCATTAGGCTTATAATTAATTCTTAACCCAATTTATGTTGGATCAAAATTAATTATAAAATTGTTCAATAATTATTATTGGACAATCCATGTCTGGAAAAAAAATTGGCCATACCCTTGAGTCACTTGATACAAAAATTGTCTCAACAGTTCAAGCTTTTTGAGGTGATTGCTGAGCTGATTTTCACCATTTGTGTAAGACTGTCGAAAATAAAAAAAATTTATTTAAATTTATTATAAAAATAATTAAAATTCAATATGTTCACAATTTGAGTGCAAATTAATTATTTTATAATTAAAACATAATTTTTGACAAAATTTACTAAGAAACTGCATGAATTAGAGCTAAAAAGGGGCTAAAAAAATCTATATTTTTGTATTTCCAGTTGCTATAAAGAAAACTTGAAACAACAAAGAATACATATAAATCTACTGTTAACCTACTCCTAAGAAATAAAAATTTTCCAAAATTAATTACAATCCAAAAATAAATATAAAAAGTTTGGTCAATCATCCTCCTCCTTGAATTCCATCTCATACCCTTTTTTTTCACCTTCGTCATCTTCACTATCCTCCCTTTCCTTACGTCTTTGCTGTTCTGCTTTATGATAGGAATGCCTTGGACTAAACATGTCTGGCAAATACTTTGATTCTTTCATATTGTTCTGTAGCACAATTTCTTGAAAAACTAGGCTCGTTTATTGCATCCATTTTATTATCCATTCCATTTGTGGAATCCTACTCTCGCCAATTTATTTATTTCTTTTTTATTATCCTGATCTTAGTTTTTGTTTGAATGAGGCTAGGGCGTCCATATTTTCTTTTTTGACGTTTGTTCCAATCCCTTATTTGTTTTCGTTGAAGCTCTATATATTGCGTGTATAGTGTATCCCCGATGATACTTTTGGATGGCTTCATGAACTATTCAGTAGTTGTCATTGGAACTCTGGCTCTTTTACACAAGGCCGCCTCTAAGTGGGGAAAGAAACTCCCACTTTCTAGCCTCTAATACATCTTTTCATGTAGTGGTGGATCCATGTTCCTATGCATACATGTTTCTTCTAGATCAAGTAATACGTTTCAAGGTAAACAAGAACTGATGCAATGGAACAATAAAATTCTAGTTGGAACCCTTAACCTTATCGAAAAGCCTGTGATTCCATGTGAAGATTCATTGCAATTCCTTGTTGACGTGGAGCATTTTTCTTGCACCAAGTGAAAATATAAGAAAAAAAAGCAAAAGAAGATGAAAAAGAAAATAGGGGTTTTTAAGGATTTTAAGGGTTTAGAAAGAGTTTAAGATTTAGGAGTGTTTGAAAATAAGTTAAAAGTGTTTTGGGTTTAAAATTTTTGTATTTTTAGGTTAAAAATCGGATTAAATAAGGTTAAAAATTGATGGACTGTGCAACGGCTCATGTTGACCCTTGTAGAAATTTACAGCGATGTTGCGACATAGGGGTTTCATATTGCGACACCCTTGGCTGGTTACAGATGTTGCATCACACTTTGAAATTTTTTGGATTCTAAGGTAAATTGATTACTTTGTTGCGACACAAAGGTGCTTTGTCGCGACATCGAGTTGAGTTGCTCGACTCCTTAAATCCATGATCAGTGTTGCGACACGGAGATTCCATGTTGCAACCCCGACTCTATTTTGGCCCCTCCTCTTGAATTTCAAAGTATTCAGTACATACATATCCTACTTTAAACAATTCAAATAAAACTAAATCCTAATATAAATTATTCCTAATGTACTTTCCCCTACACTTTAGAGCATACATTACCCTTACTAATAAATGATTAAGGCACAAACAAGAAACTTCCTTGAGAAAGTTGAATCTTTGTTATTATATTGACATCGACATTCATTTGCTCCAAGCGGACAAAAAGTACCTACAAGAAAATACTATGACAAAAGATATGAAAGAAAAAAAATTAATAACTAAAATAAAATAAACAACTAAAAAATTGGAACAAAATTTAAAACAAGAAATAGAAGTTCTTTTAAAAATTGGGATGATTTGTGTTGCCACCATAGAAAACTTCCAACTGGTTCTCGATACTTTGATTCGATGTTTGTTCTACTGTCGATATATATGAACTAGCCCTTGTATTCAATTCCAATGATGTTTTCTTATTTTTGACTGACGTGACATCCACATTACAAGCCATTTTGTACCGGATCCGAGCCAGTCCCAAATTGCTTTCCTGGGTATGATTGCCTTGAGCTTCCTTCTCTCCCTATTGGGTGAGGTTTTGGTTGCTCAAATCTTGTTGCCATCCTCGACCTCTTCAGTTGGCACCTCTTCTTCTATGGCTAGAAAGTGTATTGGCTCGTTTACACTTTCATTCACGACCGATTTAAGCTCCATGTTAATGCTTAGTTCATCCTTCACTTCTACCTTTACAGTTATATCTTCTGCTACGTCAATTAGATCATAGATAGTTTCAACTATGTTCAACTCATCCCTATGATCTTCAGTTACAAGCTCAGGGTGAATCTTACCATGATCTCATTATGGTCATCAATGATACCAAGGTTCTCATGATCCGAGTTGTGTACGTCAGACATGTCCTCTTTCCTTAGAGGCAACACTTTGCATATTTCTTGCATCATTTTTAACATTTGCGCCATTATGTCTGACATGTTTGCTAATACCTTAGAGTTGGTTGTCTTGGTGGTTTCACATGAAGGCAACTTATATGAATCATAGGGAGGCTTTTCTAGATATTTAGGTATCTTATGATCTTTTCCAAGTTCCTCATACAAATTACTAGTGAACTCATATGGATGTACAACTATATCAGTAGCTTGTTCATTACTCTACTGGTTCATTAAGGCTTTGTTCCCTCGTTGGCTTAGCTTGATTATGAGAAATTTTCATTCTCCATAATTTCCCATTCTTCATATACTCCCTCCTTGTATATTTCATCATCAAAGACCATCTCATCGTTAAACCACATGTAATCAGTTTCATCCATATTTAAATGATTTTGTTGGGATAGTCTCTATAGATCAGTCACTAACTAAATAGGTGATCCTCTCCTCTGAGGCATATATTTAAATCAAAGAAGTAAGAAGTTAGTAAATGTAAAAAGAAAAGGATAAAATAAAATCATATCTATAATTTAAAAATTTACCAATTATTCTATAGAACGCAAAAATTAAAATCAACCTAGTAGCATTGCCTCCCAGGCAACGGCGCTAACAACTTAACTGCCTCCGGACGTACTAACGTCCAAAGTGTGAATACTACAACTAAAGATGTGGAATTGAGGTGGTGTTCACAAGTATATGAGTCAGGCTATAATATAGTTAAAATGAAGTAGGTGAGTACTCCAAGGATCGTACCCAAGGGAGGCGAGTACTAGATTAATTCTAACCTAAACACCAATAGATCTAATTAGAATTTTAAATAAACTATATTAAAAATAAAAATAAATAAGGGTTTTTGGTTTTAATAATTAAAGAAATAAAAATAACATAAATAAAAGGAGTCTTTGAAAAGCTAGATTATAAACTAGATCAAATGTAAACACGGTTGATTAGCTTGTTTTGGTAGTCATAATCAACTGTCGTCCTAGGTTTTCTTGTTCAATCAACTAGTCAATACCCTAGTAGGATTTTTCGATACGACAACTGAAATACTGAGTCAACAAGAACTACTTATCTTCTGACCTTATTGTCTAGACGGTTCAGGGTTACAGTGTTCACTAATAGGCCATGCCAAATTTGGTTTAATTCCCACATTGATGGCTTCCTAGGGTTGTCAAGCCTATGGTTTAGGTTTTTCCTTTCCTGAACAGCTGATCCGTTAAGAAGTCCCTACAAAACAATTAATTATTCATACTTTCATTTGCCAATCCCCTATAAAAGGATTAGTTGCTATTTGTATTTGATATATGATGTACTAAAATCCTCAAACATTTTATTGTATCTACAAATCAAGTTCTCCGAAGAACATGAATGAAAAGAACTAAAAAGCCTTAAGAGCCTATTTATAGAGTTACAAAGGAAACTAATAATATGAAAAAATTGTCCTTTAACATGTGTTTAAGAGCCTATTTATAGAGTTAGGGTCACTGTCATCCTCAACCCTAGGTCAACTAACGCTTTCATATTTAACTTCTGATTGTGCAGACCAAAACTCCCCTGGCTCATAAGTATTTCTAGTACAGGATCGATGTCGCGACAACCTAGTGTCTATGTCACGACATCGAAGGCAGTATGCTTAGGTTCAGGGTAGCTTCAGGGGTGTGCCGCGACATACAATGGTTGTGTTGCAGCACTGAAGGCAGTCTCAAGATTCTTGCATTCTACTCCCTATGTTGCGACATCAAACTTCCCGTGTTGCAACACAGTGACTAGTATTGAGTTTGTAAGCCCTCTGATGGTCTCCTGCACACTCACTAAGTACATTAGTTCATTTTTAGGCCTCATTCAGCCCCTAAGGTCAATAAACAACTCAAAATACTCTTTTTTATTAGATTTAAACCAAACTATAAAATCTTAACTAAAACATAATGAAAATTCTTATATTCAAGCTCATCAAATGCGAAAACTAGTTTAATCTGCTACACTGAATTACGACAAATGAGTCACTAAGGGGGAGAATAGGGGACAATATGATATGCCAAACTATTTTTGTGCTTGAAACTATTTGATGCTTACTATTCTTGAATTCCATACCTTTCCTAAGCCTCAGAAAGTCACAAGCTGGAAAGCCCTATGTGATCTAGGTAGACTTATTTACAATTTGAAATCATATTCAATAATTGCATTTACGACTATTTGTTTCTGCTAGGAAAACCAAATTACTTGTATAATTTATTGACGGATTCCTACATTTGAGACCCCTAATATTTTTATGTTTTGTAATATACTAAACTCAGATGTTTAATACCAAAAGTGGTAAGTCAACTATAGATCTTGCCAAGATTATGTGTAAATATGAAATGCTTATTCATGTGCTCCAAAGCTAACATTTGTACCATACTTGCTCAAGGGTCGTCTTTTCATTTACTGTTTCTATTTGTTTTGCTTGAGGATAAGCAATGACTTAAGTCTGGGGGAGTTTGATCTATCGTAATTCGATGTAGTAGATTAAACTAGTTTTCGCACTTTAGGAGCTTGAACACAAGCATTTTTGTAAAATTTTAATTATGTTTTTGCAATTTTAGTTACATCTAATAAAATGTGCAATTTGAGTATTTTTTGACCTTAGGGGCCGAATGAGGCCTAAGGATGAGCTAATATACTTTGTGAGCCTGTATGAGACCATTAAAAGGCGTGCTAACTTTATACTGGTCACTGTGTTGCAACATAGAAAGCTGGATGTCACAACATAGTGAACAGAATAGAAGAATTCCAGGACTTTCTTCGATGTTGTGACATAGCCGAAGGATGTCGTGACACAACTTGAGGATTTCGTGACACACTCCTGAAGACACCTTGAAGATGAAGCATATTGCTTTCAATGTTGCAAACAGGACCTAGTGTGTCGCAACATGACCTCTGCATGGGAAATAATTACGAGCAATGGGCATTTTGGTTTGCACAATCAAACGTTAAGCACGAGGACGGTAACTAACCTAGGGTTAATGATGATAGCCACTCTAAAGTCTATAAATAGGCTCAATTAACACATGTTATTGACAACTTTCATATTTTAGTCTTCAGTTTTTCTCCTTTCTTAGCCTTTAGGTTTATTTGAATTTTCGTTATTTGCTTTATGGAAGAAATCAGATTTATGAAACATAATCAAACTCTGTGAGGATTCAACATTAAATTCAAATACAAATCAGGCTTGTTCTAAACCTTATATTCTTAAATTATTGTTCATGCTTATCATTTCTATCAAGTCTATATTGTTTATAAGATCCATGAGGAGCTAATCCTCTCGTAGGAGATTAGCGAGTGGGAGCATGATTAATTAACTGTTTTGTAGGGTTCTCTTAGCAGATTAACTATTCAGGGAAGGAAGATCTTAAACCCTAGGCCTGATAACCATAGGAAGTCATTAGGTGGGAATTCACCCAAAGTTGGTATGGCCTATCTATGAACACCTTAAACCTGAGCCAGTCTGGACTATGAGGTTGAGAGATAATTAGTTCTTACCAACTCGTTATTCTAGTGGAAGATCGAAAAATCCTGCTGGGATATTGACTAGTTGATTGAACAAGAAAGCCCAAAGCAATCACCCACGCTCAGATTTGATAAATTTACTATTTAATTTCTCGTTATTTCTTTATTTCTTTTCTTTTTCTCTTTATTATTATTGAATCCTAAAAACCTTGCTTTTTATTTGATCGTAATATAATTCATCTAAATTACTAATTAGATCTATTTATGCTTAGGTTAGAATTAATTTAATGCTCGCCTCCCTTGGGTATGATCCTCAGAGTACTCATCTACTCTGTTGTAACTATATTACAACCTGACCCGTATGCTTGAGGATACCACTTTTTCATATATTTTGTGCAGGATTTCTACTCTAGACATTGGTATGTCTAGAGGCAATTAGCAGTTAAAAAGGATCACGCATGGAAGGCTATCAAACTTTAGTAGGGTTCATGCAAATACACGAGTTTTGTGTACATCTATGGGTTTGCTGAGTAAGGGGCATGCACGTAAATATGGCAATTATTATAGGATTTCGTATGCAATTGTGGCAAGCAACAAACAAGATTCACAAAAACACTTAACCATAAATATGTCTTACATAAAAGTAAAACTTAACACTCTCATGCATGTATAACAATAAACTGGAAATCTAATAGAGTAACATATCCAATCTTAAATTAACAATGTCAGAATCATGAATTTATAAATAAGTTTAAATTCTATAACAAGACACCAATCACCATTAACCTACGTTCGTCGATATCTACTGAGAAACGTCCCAACCTAATGATCTACCTCGCCTACGCTATCTGCAATCTACTTACCTGAGAGGAAGTAAGAGAGGAGTGGGTGAGTTCATTGAGAACTAAGTGACTAATCAAAAATCAAAAATTATATCTTAAAAATATTATTTGAAACTAGTAGGAAAACTTTTAGCTTAAAACATTTTGGCAAGCTGGATTTGCGAGTGAGGTTGCGAGACCCAATTCGCACATTCTATAGAAAACAAAACTTTAGGAAATCAGTTGAAAAATTAATTAACTTTTCTCAAAACATTTATTGCCGGACTCATTTTAAAACGCAAGGCCTATTTTGTTTAGTAAAACCATAATCAAAAGATTGATTCATTACTTTGTCTCATTAGATATAATCCAACTAGCTCATAGTGGAGCTCAATGATACACAGCTTAACCTTAACCTCATAGAGGAGCTTCACTTTCCCGTCGGATACAATTCAACTAGCTTGTGGTAAAGCTCGTTGATACACAGTTAACCTGAAGCTCATGGAGGAGCTTCAGTGATACACAGCGTATCTAGCTCATGGGGAGCTTCGCTAATATAAAACTCATAAAATCATTCTTAAAACATTCTTTGAAAACCTTAATTCACATAGGAGCTCACAAAAAACTGTGTTAAAATCATATTTTCAAAATACATTTGAAAATAGAGTCTCGTAGCTTAAAACAGAGATTTTAGTAACTTACCTTTAAACTTGTTTCAAAAACATAATTCTTTAGAAAACATATTCAGTTAAATTGAAAATCATAGCAATTACCATGCTCCAAATAATTTTAGAACACTCACACTTTTAAAATCATAGTGAAGAACATACTCATAACGGAGCCCGATCACTTACCGGAAAACAAAGAACTTAAACAAAGTTTAGCTTTGCCTTTATCCTTGTTGGTAGATGGTCCAACTGGGTTGCAACAATACACAAACATATATTACTTAAATAGAACAGAACATACATAATTCATGCAATGCAAACCTAGAGAATCACACTCAATAATACAAAGGCTTACATGAATTGCTACGAACAGAATCTAGAACAGAGACTTTGATGGCAGAATATTCAGTGAAGAATTTCATAGAATGAAGGGCTACATTTATAGACCTAAGAGTTTTGATCATCTTTGGATACCCTACTTGGCTTAGGAAAGTTGTTACTTACACGTAAAGTAGTCCTAAATACACTTAATCACTTTTTTCCTAACTTGAGTATGATTGTATCTTTGACTAGCGAACCTAATTCACACCTTACCTGGCGAACCTAATTTACCATACAGACTGGTGAACCCCCCAGCTAGCCCACACATTAGCGAGCCTGCCTCGCAGTGAAACTAGCAAACCCATTACCACTTCATTTGGCGAATTGCTGCTTAGCGAACACCCTTGCTGAAACTTCATTGGCAAACACTACTGCTCGCCTTAGCTTGCCAAAACACAGGCCAACCTTCTTTTTGCATGGTCAAAACTTCCAGGCCCATCTGGGGGTGTTAAATTCTCCCCCACTAAGACATTTCATCCTCGAAATGTTCAACTTCGAATAGTTGAGAATATTGTTTTCTAGGCAGCTTTGCCGATCTTGTGGTTTCACCATAAAACTTTGACTAAAGGGATCCATTTGTTTCTCAAGACTTTCACATCATGAGCCACAATCTTCACTAGTTCTTCCTCATAAGTTAAATCTAGTTGTACTTCAATATCATCTATTTTTACAATATGAGATGGGTCTATGCATTACCTCCTTAGCATAAACACATGGAACACATCATGTATCTTATCCTACTCGTAGGGTAACTTGAGTTAATAGGCTATAGGGCCAACTCTTTCTACCGCTTCATATGGACCAATAAACCTTAGACTTAGCTTTCCTTATTGCCCAAACCTTAGGATTTTCTTCCATGGCAGATACTCTAAGGAACACTTGCTCACCCACTTGATACTCAATGTACTGCCATTTCAAATTAGCGTATGACTTTTATCTATCGGTAGTAGCCTTAAGTTTTTCACAAATCAGTCTCACTTTTTCCTTTGTTTCGTAAACCAATTCAATTCCAATGATTTTATTTTTATGTAACTCAATCCAACATAAAGGCGTTCAACACCTTCTCCCATACATTGCTTTAAAGTGTGCCATTTGAATGCTTGCTTGATAACTATTGTTGTAGGCAAACTCAACTAACGGTAAATATCATTCCCAACTTCTTATGAATTCTAAAACACAGCTTCAGAACACGTCCTCTAGCACTTGTATCATTCTATCGGATTGGCCATCTGTTTGAGGATAATAAGCAGTATTGAATTGGATCTTCGAACTCAGAGCTCCTTGCAAAATTTTCAAAAATCGTGATGCAAATCTCGAATCTCAATCAGAAATTATAGAAACTGGCACGCCATACAGTCAAATAACCTCGGAAACATAAATCTCAGCAAGCCTTTGCAAAGAATCATTAGTGTGTACTTTTATTAAGGCAATCCATAATTACCCAAATTGCATCTTTCCTGTTCGCAGCCACTAGTAAAACAGTCATGAAATGCATGGTGATTTTTTCCCACTTCCACTCTAGAATCTGAAGTGGTTGTATCATACCTAAAGAAAATTTATGCTCAGGTTTGATTTTCTAACAAGTTAAACACTTAGCCACATACTCTATAACAACTCATTTTAAACTAGGCCACCAATATAGTTCCCAAAGGTCACGATACATCTTTTTACTGCCTGGGTGCATCATAAATGGACTTGTATTGTAACACCCCTAACCTGTATCCATCACCGGTTTAGGTTATGAGGCATTACTGAACAAAAACGCAACTCCAAACATTCATATATTCATACAAGTCAAACTCAATTATATAGGCATAAAGCTAATTTACATATCAAAACATACATTGATTTTCATATTGTATACACAAGCCATAACAAAATTTCAATACATTACTCACGGCATATTATGCATTAAGATACACGGCATTAATAAATTTTCAACATAGTCAAGCATACTTCTAATACCATCTATGTATTTATGCTTATAGCTACCAACCACATATCATTTCAATATGTAACATTACAGTTATTTATCAAATGTATGCCAATATGTCTACTTCTTTTGCCGATTATCAAATATAACATTTCCTTAATCGATACACATACACAGTCTTAAAACTAAATAAGCCATGTTACACAACTTAAATACCACTCATGAATACGGCATTGGTATTAGTTAATATGAACTAACATGCTTTGCATGTTAATGCAAATTAAAACATCCATACGGCAATAGTCAAACATTTTTATATACTTCTTTTAAAACATTCATCATTAAAGATTAAACATACCTCTATTTAGTCATAAATCCATGCGTATATAAACATATTAATTTAAACTATTTTGAACACAAATACCAACCAAAAGTACACTTTTTTTACGTGCTTATTACTATGCTCATAATTACATATAATCAACCAAAACAATTATATAACATATTCAATACTTGTCATTTAGCAATCGAACATATAAAGCAATTTTTTAAAATCAAATACATATCCAACATTTTTAACTCAATACTAAGCCAAAATTTACCATCATTCATCACTCAAATTGTACTAGATTTCATATTTCCAAAATAAACTGTCTATTTAACCGATTATACATTATACTTACCATTTCTCATTTCCGAATCGTTTAACTAAACATCACAAACATACAGACCAAGTAACATACTTACCAAAATATACTTATCCCATGTCAAATTACTAAATCATCAATTAACCTAATAATCATTTCGAACCATATAATCTAATAACACACATATATATATACCATGACCGATTCAACCAAATCACATCCAAAATCACCAACCATTTTCAATACATATATCACATATTAACTTGACTAAAGTTTCATATATTCTCATAGCATATTAGCCATTTTCGCATGGCTTAATATATATACACAACTTCAAAACTTAACCAATTATAACCTAGCTTATACATGCCATAGGTTCAACTTAAAACTTATAAAATACCAAAAACAGTCGATAGTGTGATAGTCTTTACTGACGATCCCCGAGCTCGTATCTAGACTTCAAAATCTATAAAATAGAGGCAAACATAAACACACAGAGTAAGCTATTATAGCTTAGTAAGCCATAAGAAAATAAATAACTCAATGTTAATATCAACTCAACTTAACCAAACTAATTTATGCTATCATATTCACATATATTCTCAAGATCACAATTTTATATATAGCATATACTTTCATATACAATTTCACATTGGCCGAATATACATAATCTCATATACATATTTTCATGAATCATTTCATAAATATTCACATTATATAATTAAAAGGCCGAATACACATTCCATATGCACATACATTTTTCATTTACATCATACATGATTTGCAACAAATATCAAGTAACTTACTTACCTTATTTCAAATAGGTAATAAACTAACTCATACCTGATCATTTTAGCTCGTTTTACACATTCGATCACAACTTATCGTTGCCCGATGAACCATTCAGAATTGGATAAGACACTCAGATAATCACATATATCGTACAATGCCAACATCCCAAACGTGGTCTTACATTTAATCACATATCGATGCCACTATCCCAGACAGGGTCTTACTCGCACAAATATATTGGAGTCACATATCGATGCCAACGTATAAAACGTGGTCTTACTCCTACACATATATTAATGCCATGGTCTTACTCGCACACCACATATCGGAATCCTATGTCATGACATATGTATCCTAGCTATTCCTAAGGTTCATACGAGACTTTAAGATGTTGTAACTCGGTTGAAACGAATTTGTAAACATAGCTCCCAAGCTTATACATATTCAGCTAACAACATTTATACTACACATAATTCATTTCTACATATAAAGTTTGTATTTATTTAAAATTAACAACATCTACTTGCTCATAAACTTACCTCGGACGATGAAAATCAGAACGGGACGGCTAATCGACAACTTTAGTTTTCCCCCGATCCAAATTCGATTTCTTTGGTTCTTGATCTAAACATATTCAAATTGAACTCATTCAAACATATTTTCATTCAATTTAGCCCAAAAACACAAAATTAGGCAAATTACTATTTTACCCTTGACATTTTACACTTTTTACAATTTAGTCCAAATTACACAAAACACAAAATATGCAAAATTTCAATATACCATGCTTAGACCGAATCTTCATTATGTTCATACAAGTCCATACATTTCATTTATTTCAAATTTTAGTCCCTCAATTTATCATTTTTACAAATTAGCCCTAATTACTCAAAATCATCAAAAATTCCAATACAAAACATGTTAATCCAAAACATATCTTTCATATTTCACCAACTAACATCACAAAGCTCAAATATTCATCAATGGAATAACTTAAAATATTCATCAAAATAAAAAATTCAAGCATGGGCTTTGTACATTATACTGCAACGATCTCAAAAACGTAAAAATTATCAAAAACTAAGCTAGTTACATACCTTAATTAAGCTTAGAAATGGCCGAATACCCTAAAATTTCTTTCTTTCTTTTCTTTTAATGTTTCTGTCATCAAGAAATAAATAAGAACACTTATGTTTATTTTATGTTTTATGATAACATATATGTTATTTAATATTTTACATTAATAACCTTTATAATAAAATATAAAACCATTATACCTAACGGCTATAATCGTCCACCTTAAGCTAATATGTTATAATTGCATTATAAATGTCTCCATTTTTAAAGAAGACAACAATTTAGCCCTTTACAAATTAAACCATCAAATTTTCATTTTACGCGATTAAGCCCTTTTTATTAAATCGGGCACTCAAACGATAAAATTAAAACACGAAAATTTTATAAATATAAATTCACACATAATAAACACAAAAAATAATTTTAAAAATATTTTTTTGACTCAGATTCATGGTCCCAAAATCATCGTTCCAAATAGGGTCTAAATCGGGCTGTTACAACTCTCCCCCTTAGGGATTTTTGTCCCCGAAAATCTTACCGGTTAATAGGTTCAGATAGCGTTCTTTCATTGCATCCTCTAGTTCCCACGTTGCCTTTTCAACTCCGTGTTTATGCCACAATATTTTCACTAACGAAATTTTCTTATTTCGCAACTCTTTAACTTCGCGAGCCAGAATAAGAATCAGTTCTTCCTCATATGTCATATCAGACTTAATCTCGATTTTGGAAGGATTAATCACATGTGAGGGATCAGATTGATATCTAAGAAGCATCGAAACATGGAATACATTATGGATCTTTTCTAACTCAGGTGGCAACAATAACCTATACGCAACTAGCCCAATACGCTCTATAATCTCATACGGCCCAATAAATCTCGGACTCAATTTGCCTTTATGACCGAATCTGAGTATTTTCTTCCATAGTGAGACTTTCAAAAATACTTTGTCCCCGATCTGAAACTCTATATCTTTCTGTTTCAAGTCTGCATAAGATTTCTGATGATTTGATGCTGTTTTCAGACTTCCACGAATCACCTTTACTTTCTGTTTAGTCTCTCTGATCAAATCAACCCCGTGTAACTTATTTTCACTAAGCTTGGTCCAATACAATGGTGTACGACATTTACGGCCATGCAAAGCCTCGTAGGGTGCGATTTTGATACTTGATTGAAAGCTATTATTGTATGCAAATTCAATCAGAGGTAAGTATCGCTCCCACGTACCTTCAAACTCGAGAATGCAACATCTCAACATATCCTCAAGTATCTGAATGATTCGTTTGGACTGACCATCTATTTGCGGATGGAAAGCAGTGCTGAAATGTAATTTCATACCTAGAGCATCTTGAAGTTTCTTCCAAAACCGCGATGTAAACCTCGGATCTCTATTCGAAGCAATAGAAATAGGTACTCTGTGTAATCTCACAATCTGAGAAACATACAATTCAGCTAGCTTGTTAAGCTAGTAATCTGTGTGAACAGGAACAAAATGAGCCGATTTAGTCAATCTATCCACAATAACCCAGATTGTATCTTTCTTGCTCGGTATCAACGGTAAACCGGATACAAAATCCATCGTGACTCTATCTCATTTCCACTCAGGTATCATGATCGGCTGAAGTAATCCAGAAGGTACCTGATGCTCGGCTTTTACTTGCTGACAGACTAAGAATTTTGAAACAAAGTCAGAAATGTCTCGTTTCATACCATGCCACCAGTAAAGTTGTTTTAAATCATTATACATTTTCGTACGACTCGAGTGAACAGATAACCGACTACTGTGAGCTTCGTTCAAAATCATCTGAATTAACTCTAGATTTCTTGGAACACATATTCAGTTTTTTGGTCATCAAGAAATAAAGATGAACACTTATGTTTATTTTATGTATTATGATAACATATATGTTATTTAATATTTTACATTAATAACCTTTATAATAAAATATAAAATCATTATATCTAATGGCTATAATTGTCCACCTTAAGCTAAAATGGTATTATTGCATTATAAATGCCTCCACTTTTAAAGACAACAAAAATTTAGCCCTTTACAAATTAAACCATCAAATTTTCATTTTACGCAAACAAGCCCTTTTTATTAAATCGGGCACTCAAACGATAAAATTAAAACACAAAAATTTCACAGATATAAATTCACACATAATAAACACAGAAAATAATTTTAAAAATATTCTTCTGACTCGAATTCGTGGTCCCAAAACCACCGTTTAGAATAGGGTCTAAATCAGGCTGTTACATGTGTGCTTCTTTAAGTATCATTTACTACAACACTTCATCCCTAGGTATGCATAACCTTGCAAAAAAATAGAGCACTCCTTCATTGTTAAGTGCAAAATCACCTAGCACTCCCTGTTCCACTTAGAAAACCCTCTTCGCCAACTCTTCATCGTGTGCTTGCTTCGCTCTAATTTATTGCGATAATTTTGGTCTCATTTTAAGTTCTACTAGCAATCCCCTATAACTCTTCACACTCAGCTGTGCGAACATAGCTCGCAACTCTCTCACTAACTTTTTGCACAATGTATCTGCTACAACATTTACCTTACAAAGGTGATTCTTTATCACACATTGATCCAATTATTTATGAATTATTTGATTCATCAAGGCCACAAAGTAGCAGGTCCATTCTTCAATGCAAAGGGCATCACTAAAAACTCATAGTACCCATATCTCGTCCTAAAAGTTGTCTTCAACACATAAGATTTCTTCACCTTGAGTTGGTAATATCCAGACCGCAAGTTGTCCTTTGAAAATACAGTTGCACCTTGCAGTTGATCGAACAAGTCATTGATTCATGGTAACGAGTATTTATTTTTAACAGTCAGTTTATCAATTTTTTGTAATCGATACACATCCTTATGCTTCCAGCCCTCTTCACAAACAGTACTGGCGAACCCCAAGGTGGTATGAATGAAACCTTTATCCAACAACTCCTAAAGTTGAATCTTTAGCTCCTTGAGTTCCTTGGATGCCATGCGATACAATGTGATAGCAACTGGAAACTACTAGGGTACAACTCAGTGGCCAACTCCACCTCGCGATTTGGAGGTAGTCCTGGTAGTTCATCAGGGAATACATCTAGGAAATTTGCGCAGTTTGCATCTTCCGAACCCCTTTCGTCGCATCCCATGAACCCATCACGAATGCAAGATAGGCTTCGCAGCCCTTACCTAGCATTTTATCTGCTTTTAATGCTAAGACAATATTGGTCATTGTACGAATTTGCTCTCCTACCACAACCACTTCTTTACCTTAATTACGTTGCAAAGTGACTTCCTTAAACTCAAAAATCAATCTTAGCTTTATGCTCAGTTAGCCAGTCCATTCTCAAAATCACATCGAACCCATAGAATGGCAGCTCCATTAAGTTTGTAGGGAAAACTTGACCTTGTACCTCCAGTAGACATAGACGATACACTCTATTGACTAAAATATTGTCCCTAAATGAACTAGTGACAATCACACCCTTTTCTATGGTTTCTAATGCTATTCCCAACTCACTAGCTAATTCACTCAAGACATATGAGTGTGTTGAATCAGAGTCAATCAGGGAAAATAAGGGAATAGTGTACACAGTGAATGTACCTGTGATAACGTCGGTCGCACCTTGCTTATGTGGCTCCTTCATAGCGTAAACTCATGTGAGGCCTCCTGACTCTTCTTCTTGAGTCGCAACAGTGTGGGCCAGAGCTAGCTGAGCAACTGGCATTGTCTTGTCACCTCTACTTCTTCCTCGATGATGAGCACCAGCTTGCACTTGGGTAGGGGTTGCAACTTGTGTTCATGAACCCTCTTGTCATTTTGGACAATCCTAATAAAATGATCTTTCGAACCACACCTGAAACACCCTCCAGTCTTCTTGCGACACTTACCAAGATGATTTCTTTCGTGGTGCTCATAGTATATCCAGTTCACACACTCATGTAAACCTTCTTTCTTATCCTAAGTGCCCTTCTTCTAATGCGAACAATCTACCTTGGAAGCTTACTTGACATCCTTGCCAGAGTTTCATGAGTCACGGTCCCTCTTGGACACTCGTTTAGATACTTCTTTTTTGGTTTGTGAAGCTTTAATATGTATTCTATGGATTTGGCTTTGTTTACTAGCTCATCGAAATTCATATTATTGTGAGTCACTAGATAGAGTTGAATATCATGATGTAGTCTAAATCAAAACCTTTGACAATGATTCTTCTCCTACAAAACCATCTCTTCATCATATTTGCTCAGTCGTACAAACTCAGCCTCATACTCAGCTACTGTCAGTTTACCTTGCTTTAGGTTAATGAACTCTCATTTGTGAGCCTCCATATATTGCTCACCCATAAACTTCTTTTGGAAAGTTCTGAAGAAGAATTCCTATGTCAATCCATTCGTAGCTGTTCCACGCTTTAAAGTGTTTCACCAATGATGTGCTTTGCTAGTGAGGAGGGACATAAGACATCCAACTTCTCCAAATTAGAACAGGCCATCTGCTCAAGGATTTTCTCAATACTCTCAAGCCAGTACTAAACTTTAGTGGGACCAGCTCCACAGCCACCACTAAATTCCTTACAACCCAAAGTTTGTAGATACTTTAGTGGCAAACCACGATTCACAGGTGCAACATTGGCTCTGACAGCTCGCTGAAAAGCCCCAATCATAGCCTGAACTAGAGGCTCAATGCTTTCTTCCAAAATATCTGCCCTATGGGGTCACTCTTGCATAGCCGAAATCTGGTCACCTTTAGTGGAGTTAGTAGCTGCATTCACATGATTTGCATTCACTCTACAAGGAGGCATTCTTTTTTAGTAAGACATTAAACACATAACTGGGTATCCAAACTACAAGACTCACTTGTGAACATAGTTTACACAAAATAGGCTGTTATGCAACCACTATTCACAGATAACATAAATTACTTACAGAGTTAGCATATAGCAAAGGGATGATCTGAGGCATCGTCCTGCAGAAGATATACTTGAACCAAATGTTGGACCATCGATACACTAGTGGCGCAGCAAAAAATTATTCTGGCAATCATCAACCACGTATTCAAGTACGAGGAATGAATCGAGTTGAAAAAGGGTTGAAAATATACCTTCTTTACATATTTAAAAGGATGTTGTTGATTCGATTCGATTCCAAGCCACAACGAAAACATCCCAGCCTCTACGTAGTCTACCTTGTCAAAAACGAACAACCACTTTCTTTTTAACTTTTCAGAGTGAATTAAAAACGGTTGCTAGACCTTTATTTTATTAAGTTGGTAACCTTAACACACTAAGGGATTATCGTCCTTTTATCCTATTTGATATCACATATTAAAAAAGAAAATTAGGATTATTCCCTTATTAATAGAGAAGACAAATGGAAAGTTAGAAAAAATATTTATATTCTTCCCAATAGAATATTAATTTCCATGTCTTTTATATTTTGACCGAAATTAATTAATATAATTGTTTATATTAATAAATTGAGTAAAATATATACATTTAATATTTTGTATGAATCAAATTCATATATATTATTCTTTGTAAAAGAATATTAATTTCTATGTCTTTTATATTTTGACCGAAATTAATTAATATAAATGCTTATATTAATAAATTCAGTAAAAAAAATTTACAATTAATATTTTGTATGAATTAAATTGATATATTAATTATATTCTTTCCAAAAGAATAATAATTTTCATGTCCTTTATATTTTGACCGAAATTAATTAATCTAACTGTTTATATTGATAAATTTAGTAGAATATATACAATTAATATTTTTTTATGAATCAAATTCATATATTAATTATATCTATGTTCTCTATTTGTGTACAACAAGTTTGTACATATAATGTGTTTAATATTTAACTATCAAATTAAATTAATTCACCAATTAATTTAATTCATGTGACAACTAAATACAATACAAAATGTATTTGGATTTTGTTCATTTCAACTATAGGGTGTGACCTTGTAGGCTCTTGTAACGTTGGTAGTAATACTAGAACGATTCTAACATTACAAGCAATAAGTGGTATCTAGCAATGCATCATTGCCACCCAAGTTAAAAGAAGTCGTTATTTGACATAACCTTTCTATGATAATATTTTCATGTATTATATCATTTTATCCTTAATATCTAGATTGGACGCAAGTCATGGAATAGTCACACTTATATAGTACAATCTCGTATTTCTTAATTTTTTGAGTAGATTACAATAAACAAATAAGTGTGATATCTCATATCAACTTATTCGAGCATGGCCATGCATTTCTAGTCTCAATCCATCAAGAGGCCTAAGATATTGCTCCTATTCTGCAAGAGGGATAAATCCTATCTTGATCAACCATATCCCACTACATGGATTGTGCTATATCCAACACCAATCTTTATAGTACAACTTGTTACAGTAGACATTTTGGTTGTATCTAAATATACGACGCACGATGTTGGGACAATGATGATCTCAAATCTGAGGATCATATACATAGTTACCACTATGAGTAATATTGTGACTATTACATAATAATCTAAGAAACGTACTTATAGTGGGTCGGTCCAATATGTTGTTCTCTAATGCATACTCATGTATTGATTTTGACATCCCTATGTAAATGACAATTCTTTGTCATCAGTCAACTACACATTAGTCTCAATGCATTATTTTCTTAGGACTTTATTACAATTAGTTTATTTATATACACAAAAAAAGAAACTGAAATAATAATGGCAATGCCTTATAATAATAAACAAGGAAAAAAGAGCATGTGATTACAATCATCTCATGATTGGTCTTTTGGCATACTCTAACAATCTCCCACTAGCACTAAGACCAATCAATCATATATCTAATACCAAGTGATTTAGTATGACGATCATGCTTATGCTGTGTCAGAGGCTTTGTTAGTGGATCAGCGATGTTTTCATATGTTGGTACTCTGTATATATCCACATCTCCTCGATTAATGATTTCTCAAATGAGATAAGAATGCCTAAGTATATATTTGGATCACTGGTGAGATCTGGGTTCTTTTACTTTTGCAATAGCTCCATTATTGTCAAAACAAAGTTCTATACTATCTAACATGCTAGGCACAACCCCTAGTTCAGATATGAACTGCTTAATCCAAACAACTTCTTTTGCAGCCTCACTAGCTACAATATACTTGGCTTTAGTTGTAGAATCAACTACTATATCTTGCTTTGAACTTTTCTAGCTCACAATGCCACCATTAAGACAAAACAAAAAAAACCTGATTGTGATTATGAACCATCCTTGTCGTTTTGAAAACTAGCATCAGTGTAACCTTTTACATCTAACTCTTCCTCACCTCCATAAACAAGGAATGTATCCTTAGTCCTTCTGTAATATCCCATTTTTAGTCAAATCAGAATAGTGGTTTCGAGACCATAAATTTGAGGTTAAAATATTTATTTTATTATTATTTTAATATCTACAGCATGAAAATATGTTAATGTGAAATTTTGTTAAGAAATTTTACCATTTGATTAGTTAATTTGAAAAAAGGGACTAAATCGCATAAGGTGCAAAAGTGTTATTCTATTAGTGAAAAGTGTCTAATAGCTATGGAATCTTAAATTTAAGGTCCTTAAGTGGCAATTAGACCATTTTTATGGTATGTGGACAATATTGGACATTAAATGGATGATTTAAATGATTTATATTAAAGGTTAATTTTGTAATTTGGTTAATTAAATAAGTAAAATAACAAAAACCATAAAGTGATAATCTTTTTCCATGTTTTCATCCACTAAAAATTAAAATAAGAAGAAGCTATGGAAGCATTTTAGGGTTTGATCACTTTAAAAGCTAAATTGGTGAGTGAATTTCATCCCCTTTTTAATGATTTCTTCGTTTTTGAGATCGTTGCAGCTAGTTTTGGCTAGCCCAGGGACTATTTTGCAAAATTGTTAAAGATTTTGAATGATGACATTGATGAATACATGTGTATTTTGAAGTTTCTTGATAGACTATGAATACTTGTTGATAGATATACAAGTTTTGTTAAGTGATTTTTAGTGAAAATGCAAAATAGGGATTAAATTGAGAAATGTTGAAACTTTGTGGTTAAAATATGAAATAAATAGAGAACATGGGCTACTAGAGGTATAATGGTAATTCGGCTAGCATGGGTTAGTCTTGAATTTCATGAATTTGTGATTTTGTGTAATAAGGACTAAACTGTAAAAATGTAAAAGTTTAGGGGTTAATGTGTAAAATAGCTCAAATGCTTATTTTGGATTGAAGTGAATAATTAGAAGAATAAATAAGCTAATTTTGATTACTTATAGATCAAGAAAAGAGGAATTCAGACTTAGATCAGGAAAAAAATAAAGTAATTGAATAGTCGGTCCGTTTCGTCATTTCCAAACACGAGGTAAGTTCGTAAAATTGAACTTAAGTGTGCATTTATTTAATTGATGGACGTATTGTGATTGTATTTATCTTATTGGTAAAATTTGGAAGATTACTAATTGAATATACGATTTAAGTACGGCCAAATAAGACCATAGCTGGGCTATGGCAATCGGATAATAAGACCATAATCGGGTTATGGCATGCGAATGTAAGACCACGACAGGGCCATGGCAACATATGTGTAAGACCATAGTTGCACTATAGCATCAAAAAATCGATGTGCTCGTACCGTAAGCATTTATAAAGTCGGAGTGTTTTGGTAAGTGAATTGATGAGAAATAGTTACGTATCGGTACAAGTATGTATGAAAATTGTTCAAGTAACAAATTAAAGGAAGCTGAGAACATATGCTTAACTATATGGTTAAACTTTATGTTAACTTAGCAATTGATGCTTTAATGTAATTTATGTTATCTATTTAGAAATGTTAATGAATGATAAGATTATTTCATATTTACATACAAACTTACTAAGCTTTATAGCTTACTTTGTTTACCTTTTCATGTTTTATAGTCTTACAAAGCTAGCTTGGATTTGAGGATCATTAGAGACTTCATCGCACTATCGGACATTTATTTTGGTACTTTTGAAGTTGTGTTATTATGGTATATGGCATGTATAGGCTTGAGTCATTTTGGTATGTTTGATGAACATGTATTTTGGCCATTTGAGTTGGCTTATTATGATAAATTTAATGATGTTTATATATGAGGTATTTATTTGGTTGAGATATGTTTGTTGTAGATTGGTTTTGGATGATGAATTAGATGAATTATGGTACATGATATACATATGTGAGTTATATTTAGAGAAGCAAGTGGAGTTAATAGGTATTTGAATTGGTAAATGGCATTGAATTAAGAATTGAAATGGTATGAATTGTATATTGGTTGATGATATTTGGCTACTTATTTGTGTTTTGAAATGGAAGTATTTGAACTTGTATAGGTATGTGCAAAATAGGTGGCAAAATGGCTTGGTAAATAGCCTATTTTTGTCCACACGGGCAGAGACACGGGCGTGTGTCTTAGCCGTGTGTGACACACGGTCATGTTACACTACCGTATGTCCCCTAGTGTTGAAATTGAAGTCAAGTCAGTGTGCTCTACACGGCCACACACATGGGTGTATGACTTGGCCGTGTAGCATAAGTCAGTATACCCTACAGGATTGGCACGGCCTAACACACGGCCTAGCACACGGGCGTGTGAGGCCACTTCGAAGGGTACATGGGCTAGACACACTGGCGTGTGGTTGGCCATGTGACCCAATTCAGTAAGCTCACTTGTTTGTACATAGGCTGGGACACGACTATGTGCTCCCATTTCGAATGTCCACATGGCTTGTGACACGGGCGTGTCTGGCGGTCGTGTGAGACACACGGTCTGGTCACTCGGGCGTGTGTCTCCTATTTTGAGAAAAATTTTCAAAGTTTCATGAAAGTTTTTTGAGTTATCGGTTTAGTCTCGAACCACTCCCAAAGCATGTCTAAAGCCTCATTGGCTTGTTTAAGGGACAAGTTGATTGAGATTGAATGATGAATGATTGAATTAAGAAAATGTATGTTAAATGGATGTTTAATTGTTTTGTAAGTCTGGTAATACTCTGTAACCCTATTCCGGCGATGAATACGAGTGAGGGGTGTTACACCTTCTTAAGTACTTAAGGGTATTTTTAACTTCGACCCAATAACTTTCACTAGGATCTACTTGGTACCAACTCCTCACGCTCAAAGCATATGATACATCTAGATGAGTACATAGTATGGCATATATGATAGGTCCAGTAGTCGAAACATATGAAATCTTACTCAAACATTCTCTCTCTTTTGAAGTTGAATGATACATTTCCTTTGAGAGTGAAATATCATGTCTCATAGGTAGAAATCCTCTCTTAGATTCTTCCATACTAAAATTTTTCAGTACTTTACCTATGTATGTTCTTTAGCTTTGACCTAGGAGTCATCTTGATCTATCTCTATAGATTTTGACTCCTAATGTGTATGTAGCCTCGCCCAAGTCCTTCATAAAAAAACAACTTCCTAACCAAGTATTAATATACTGTAGGGTAGCTATGTTATTTCCTATAATAAGTATGACATCTACATATAGTACCAATAATACAATAGTGCTTCCACTAATTTTCTTGTAAACACAAGGCTCATCTTCATTTTTTATAAAGCCAAAGTCTTTGATCACATCATTAAAATAAAGATTCCAACTTCGAGAAGCTTACTTTAATCCATAAATGGATCTTTGTAGCTTGCATATATTACCAGCATCTTTTTGGATCGCCAAAACCTTTAGGTTGTGTCATGTACACATCCTCTTCCAGTGTCCTATTAAGGAAAGTTTTTTTGACGTTTATCTACCAAATTTCATAATCATGAAATGAATCCATTGCAAGTAAGATAATTCTTAGGTTCATATTGATCCATAAGTAGAATATCACCATGTGTTGTAATGAGAAATCCATATCTCTCAGGTACATGGCATTCTCTTAAAGTTCTTTGTGGTAGTTGTGTTTTAAAAATAGTTTATTGTTCAGTAACAACTTGTGGAACCTGTTGTTGTTCAATCTCTGGTTCAATGATTTGTTGTTATTCTCGAATTTCTCTGAGTTATATTCTTCTACTACTTCCTTTCTAGAGGCAAACTCTTTTTCAAGGAAGACTACTATCCAAGCAACAAACACTTATTCTCGATAGGATTGAAGAAATAATATCCTTTAGTTTCCTTAGGATATCCCACAAAGATGCACTTTTGAGATTTGGGTTCGAGCTTAGTAGACGTTTGACATTTAACATAAGCTTCACAACCCCAAACCTTCATGAAAGACATACTAGGACGCTTCCAGTACAAATCTTATATGGTGTCTTTTGAACCGATTTAGATGGAACACGATTTAGTGTGAAAGCAACTGTTTCAAGTGCATGTCCCCAAAAGGAAGTAAGAAGATTACATGAGTCATTGTTGATAGAACCATATCTAACAGTGTTCGATTTCTCCTTTTAGAAACTCCATTCCATTATGGAGTACCAAGAGGTGTAAGTTGTGAGACAATCCCACATTCTTTCAAAAACTCATCAAACTCTAAGCTTAAGTATTCTCCTTCTCGATTTGATCGAAGTGCCTAATACTTTTGCCTAGTTGATTTTGTACTTCATTTTTAAATTCCATGAGCTTTTCAAGGGCTTGAAATTTATGGTTCATAAGATAAATATACTCATATCTATTGAAGTCATCAGTGAAAGTAATGAAGTATTGAAAACTTACTTTAGCTTGTTTGTTCATTGGTCCACATACATCACTATGTATTAACACTAATAAATCACCAAATCGCTCACTTTTACTATTAAAAAGAGTTTTAGTCATTTTACCCAATAAGCAAGACTCACATATATTCAATTGTTTGAAAACAAAAGTGTAATGACCCAAAATTCACGGGCATCGAAAAAGTTCATTAACGGGCCTCCGTCTTAGTAAATAGAGCTCGAAAATAATTGTTAGAAATATTTATGAGTTTAGCGATGTATTAAATTAAGTTTAAATTAGATGAATTTAGCTTAATTTAGAGTAATTAGTAAAAAATAACTAAATTGAATAAGGGGTAAAAGTCTAATTATAGATTAATAGGAAATAATAAGGACCAAATAGGCAATTAAGCCTATATGGGAAGATGAGGCGGCAAAGTGGAGTAAAAATCTAGGATTTTTATATGATAATAAAGTAAGATGTTGACAAGTGGGTGGTGCAAAGTAAAATAATAATAAATAAATTATTATAATATACTATTAGTAACTAAAACATATAAAAGAAATAGAATAAAGAAAAGAAACAAAAGAATAGAGAAAAGAGAATAGAAAGCATTCGAACAGGGGAAGGAAAGAAGAAAAAAAGAGAGAAAAGGGGAAATAGGGTTTTTGAAGCTTGGAGTTTAATTGGTAAGCTCAATCAAGTCCTTTTATCTTAATTTTGATGTTTTAAAAGTATTAAAACAAGGTTTTGATAGAATTAAGTTGGTAGTCTAGAAGTTTTTAGGTTTTTAAACAAAGTTCATGTTGAACAAAATGATGAAATAGGGGTTTAATTGAATGAAATTAAGTTAGAATTGAGATTGAAATGTAAAGTAAACTATAAATTTTGTGTTTTAAGGATGAAATTGAGGAAAATTCAAAATTAGGAAAATATGTTGAAAACTTAATAGCTAAATTTGAGTTTGAATGAAATTTGAATAGAAATAAAGTGTGAATTGGTGTAGTAAATTTGGTTATTAACATTTTACACCAAAACAATTTTGGGCAGTAGTAGTGTTTTGATTTTGAAAATTCACAAAAAATTTTAGAAATCGAAATAGAGAATGAAAAAAATATGGAAATTGAATCTTATTGAGTCTAGTTTCTCATAGAAGAAATGGTGTAAGCAATGGAATTGTAAATTCTGACATATTATAAGTTTTGTGAGACAAGGTCAAAATGAATTTGGGTTCCCCTGTTCTAACTTTGAAAAATCATTAAAAATTGTATAAAAATAATTATGGGTTGGAATTCATATGGTTAAAATCATTAATGAACCTATTTCCAAGATAATTAAACGGGAACATCGTTCGAATCTTGTAAAAGGAGATAAATAATTTTTAGTGAAGAGTGGTTAGAACTATTTGACAGCAGAATAGGGGCAACTTTAAAGAATAAACTGTACTTATTGGCTAAACCAAAAATTCTAAAAATTTTATGGTAAGAAGATATGTGAGTCTAGTTTCAGGAAAAATTAGCGGATCTTAAATTGGAGTTTCTTAGCTTAAGATATAAATGATTTAGTAACAATGACTCAAGTAGACAGTTTTGAATGAACATATAAGTAAATAGTGGAATTATATGTACAAAAATGGTTAAATTTGCATGTTTAGGCTCATGGATTAAATTGAATTGTGTTGTATTGACGATTATAAATTATTATTATTTTCGTAGTTAACAAAGAACCCAAGACATCGGCGCACAAAGGAAATGAGAAAACGATCGAGGATTAAAACGAGGAACTCATGGTTTGTATTACTATAATTCAAATTACTTTTTATTAAATGTTTTATATAAATTCTATACTTAATAAGTGAGTTATAGGTAAGTATTGATATTGAGTTGAATAAGAATTGAATTGAATGGTGAATATGTATGTATAATTGAATTGTAAATTGATTTGAATGTGAAAATTATAATTGAAAAGTAATCTTGGATTGGAAATGAAAGTGAATTGAGAATTGAAATACCCTATTAACTAGTCGGGCTAAGTCGGATATAATTGGCATGTCATAGGATCTGGAAGTGTATGGGATTTGCCGGCTTTACCGATCAGGCACTTTATGTGTCGTATTTTAGGCACTTTATGTGTCGTATACTGATCAGGTACTATGTACCGATTTAGGCACAATGTGCCGGACTGGTGTTTTTGGGTTGGAATCTGTGTATCCGTCAAAGTCCAGGTTTGTTAATAGGGTGAACATCTAAAGTGAGAAATTTAAAATAAATTGATTGATTATACTATTGAAATATTGAAAGAAATGAGAAAGTTGAGTTATGGATTGAAATTGAGATTGTAAATGGAAGGCATGAACTTAATGTTCATGTAGTGATTGAAATTGTTACACGTGATATGTGATGGAAATTGAAGAATAGTTAAAAAAAATTTATTGTTATTATTAATTAATGAAAGTTTATGAACGAATTGATATTCGAGAAATTAAATAGTTACATGTTTGGTAATTATAATTCTTTATTGCTATTATAATTTGAATTATGGTAATACTACTGAGTATGAAATACTCAGCGTGCGGTTGTTTTTAGTGCGCGAGTTAATAGGAGTCTAGTGTCGATCTGACATCTCGAACGATTACGACTCCGACAAATTTTTGGTTACGTTTTCTCTCTTAATTGAAAGTGGCATGTACTAGGTGTTGTATAGGTTATATAGATATGCTTATAATGTTGGTTGTAAGAATGGTATACCATATTTTGTTACTAGTTTGATAAAATGGTAAAGATTATATTATATAATTTGGTATTAAGTTGGAATGAAAAATGAATGAAGTTATTAGTTAAATTTGATTAATATCATGAATGTTTAGTTATTAAATGATTATGTTAATGAATTGGTTATGATTTATGTGTATTTAGGTTTAAATTGTTTTTGATTATGTCATTGGTTTGGATTAGTTGGTTTCTGGTTTGAATTTGCAGGGGTTTTATGTAAAAATAAGAGGAAATGCTGTCGAAATTTTTGAAAAAAAAAATTCCGGAATATTCAAACAAGTCCCGTTCCGTTCTATTTTTAATACATGTGATGGGCTTCGAGAGTCCAATATAGGGACTTAATTCTTAAATTATACTATGAATGTTATAATAATTGTGAATTATTCGTAAGTTATCTGATATGTCCGGTAATGCCTCGTAATCCTATTTCGGCGACGGTTTGGGGTTAAGGGATGTTACAAAAAGAACCCAAAATCTCATATTTATGCATCTTTGATATGCGCTTCTCACTTATATGGTCCAAACAACAATGCCAATGATAAGTTTGATTAGATTCATTTATTTTTTATCTTTTAGTATTTATGTTATAAATGCGTCTATCTTGATCTAAAATGTAAAAGTCATTTACTAATTGTGTTGAACCATAAAAAACATTATAAAGATAAAATGAAAAACAATTATTCTTAATAATTATCACAAAATCACTTTTTTCTAAACAAGAAATTGAATAATGTTTCTAGTCAAACTAGGCACAAAATAACAATCCTTTAAAATTAAATCAAGTCTACTAGGCAATGATAAAATATGTGTTCCTACAGCTAATGCAACAACGCTTGATCCATTCCCAACTCGCAGGTCCACATCTCCTTTAGCCAGATTCCTACTCCTTTGCAATCCCTGTACAGTGGTACAAATAGGAGACCCATATTCAGTATCTAATACCCAAGAAGTAGATCTTGATAAATTAATATCAATAACATAAATACCTGAAGTAGACGCTCCGTTTTTTTTTTTTTTTTGCCTTCTTGACCTCTTCAAGATAGGATGGGCAATTCCTCTTCCAGTGTCCAATCTTACCACAATGGAAACATTTTCCTTCCTTAGCAATTCCTCTTTTAGGTTTCAATATAGCTTTTCCTTTGTTGGGCTTGGCTTTGCCAATGTCCTTAGGCTTTGTCTTAGCCTTAGCCTTTCTTTTCCCCTTGTCCTTTCAGACCATTAGAATGGGCTTAGGCCCAGCCTTTTTCATGTTACTTTCAGCAGTTTGTAACATGTTGAGCAGCTATGACAATGTCTTATTAATATAATTCATGTTGAAATTAAGGACAAATTGGCTAAAACTATCTGACAACGATTGCAGGATGACATCGGTGGCCAACTCTACACCTAGAGGGAATCCTAGTTTTTCAAGGCTTTCAATATAACCTATCATTTTGAGAACGTGAGTTCCTACAGGATTTCCCTCCACCATTTTGTATCGAAACAGAGCCTTAGAGGACTCGTACCTTTCTTGACGTTCTTGCCCCTCATATAATTCCTTGCGGTGCTGGATCATATCATGGGCAACCATATCCTCATGTTGCTTTTGAAGCTCAAGATTCATGAAGGCAAGCATTAGACATCCAATGTCTAACATGTCATCAAGATGCTTTTTATAAACATCATTGTCAGCTTTAGAAGCATTAGCTGTTGGTTCATAAGGAACAGGTTCTTCAATGACATATGGCTTCCGTTCTTATTTGAGGACAATCTTCAAGTTACGAAACCAATCAAGAAAGTTCAAGCCATTCAACTTGTGTTATTTGTCATAATTAATCTACGATAATAAAATATGCTTGTGTGTACATTAACCAAGTTATTATAATCATTAAAAGGACTTTATTGAATGATGCTCCCACTATTTTATTCAAAACTAATAACCCTTATATTTTAATTTCGGAAAGACTTTCTCTAAAGCTTTCTCGTGGGTAAGAATCCATATTTCACTTCTTCTTAAGTCAGCTTTGGCTTTACTCTCAATATTATGGTTATTTAGGTAAGCAACACTTTCTAATTACATCACATGTAACTCCTTTATTTTGTTTCAATCATCTCATGATTTATCTAAATCTCTTACCTCTAGGTATCTAATACTATTAATATACTAGTTAAGTTATGAACTAATATCATAATCGATGCATATCACTTTCTTATTTTTTGCGTTTGACCAAGATAGATACATGTACTTAGCTTTAGTAGAACCCACATTGTATTAATTGAGGCTTTAACGAGGGAAAATATTGGAAGGCAATCTTAACTTAATATTTTATTGGGGGTTTTTTAAATTAAATTAATCTCACCATTAATGGTCAACATTTGTCCATTTAATCCCTAATTGATCTTATCAATATCCTATAACATGCATGCTAACATATCATCAATTGCATCATATACAAGAAAAATATAAAGCAGTAATAAATACAATGGTTATAGCCCATAAAACAAAGATGGTTCCTCCCAAGCCAATGGGAAAACCGTAGGGAATCCTAAGGGTTTATGTCACTTCTCAAGTTTCTTTTCCACTTTAGGTAGCCCAGCCTTCTTTTCCTCTAGTTCGTATCAACTCATACAATTTACAATTATAGAAATTTGTTTTACATACGAGGGAATCAGATGAGAAGAGAAGTACAAGAGAAGTATAGAAAGGGATGACACGCAGACTGTATTTATAAAATTACAACCTTTACAAATAATAAATTAAATGGGTTATCGGGCTATAACCATGCATTTCCAAACACCATGCATATCAAACATAGTATATAACACGTATATCATAAAATCAAATCAACCAAAAAATTTAAACCTGAATTTCTATTATACAAGTGGCTTTGATACCACTCTTGGGACCACCAGTATGCCCTGTGGCGTAGCGAAAAAAAATATTTCGATGATCCACGACTTCTAATCCATGTACGAGGAATGAATCGGGTTGAAAATGTACCTTCTTTACTAAAAATGTTGAGAGGATGTTGTTGATTCGATGTCGATTCCAAGCCACAACGAAAACTTCCTGGCCTTTACGTAGTCCACCCCGTCAAAAATGAACAACCGCTTTCTCTTTAATTTTTCAGAGAGAATTAAAAACTCTTGCTAGACCTTTATTTTATTAAGTTGGTAACCTTAACACATTAAGGGATTATCATTATTTTATCCTCTTTGATATCACATATTAAAATGGAAAATCATGATTATTCCCTTATTAATAGAGAAGGCAAATTGAAAGTTAGAAAAATGAATTATATTCTTTCCAAAATAATATAAGATTATTCTTTTATTAATAGAGAAGGCAAATGGAAAGAGGAAAATGGAATTATATTCTTTCCAAAAGAATATTAATTTCTATATCTTTTATATTTTGACTGAAATTAATTAATATAACTGTTTATATTAATAAATTCGGTGAAATATATACAATTAATATTTTATATGAAACAAATTCATATATTAATTATATTCTTTCGGAAAGAATATTAATTTTCATGTCTTTATATTTTAGTGAAATTAATTAATATAACTGTTTATATTAATAAATTCAGACAATCAATATTTTGTATAAATTAAATTCATATATTAATTATATTCTTTCCAAAATAATATTAATTTCCATTTCTTTTATATTTTGATCGAAATTAATTAATATAAATATTTATATTAATAAACTTGGTAAAATATATAAAATTAATATTTTGTATGAACCAAATTCATATATTAATTATATCTATATTCTCTATTTGTGTACAACAAGTTTGTACATATAATGTGTTTAATATTTAACTATCAAATTAAATTAATTCACCAATTAATTAATTTATGTGACAGCTAAATACAATACAAAATGTATTTGGATTTTGTTCATTTCAACTATAGGATGTGACCTTGTAGGCTCTTGTAACGTTGGTAGTAATACTAGAACGATTCTAACATTACAAGCAATGAGTGGCATCTAGCAATGCATCATTGTCACCCAAGTTAGAAGAAGTCGTGATTCGACATAACCTTTCTATGATAATCTTTTCATGTATTATATCATTTTATCCTTAATATCTAAATTGGACGCAAGTCATGGAATAGTCAAACTTGTATAGTCCAATATCATATTTCTTGATTTTCTGAGCAGACTACAATAAACAAATAAGTATGATATCTCATGTCAACTTATTCGAGCATGGCCATGCATTTCTAGTCTCAGTCTGTCAAGAGGCCTAAGATATTGCTCCCATTATGTAGGAGGGATAAATCCTATCTTGATCTACCATATCCCACTACATGGATTGTGGTACATCCAACATTAGTCTTTATAGTATAACCTATTATGGTAGGCGTTTTGGCTGTACCAAAATATATGACTTACGATGTTGGGACAATGATGATCTCAAATCTGAGAATCATATACATAGTTATTACTATGAGTAATATTGCGACTATTACATATAATTCAAGAAACATACTCATAGCAGGCTAGTCCAATATGTTGTTCTCTAACACATACTCATGTATTGATTTTGTCATCCCTATGTCAATGACAATTCTTTGTCATCAATCACCTACACATTAGTCTTAATGCATTATTATTGTCCAAGCCCATAATAATACTTGACTAAGGACCTTTTTAAGAATAATCATATTTTCTTAGGACTTTATCTTACTTAGTGAAAAGATAGAGTTTTGTAAAGGTTAAACATAGTCCTTGAAAGGTTCAAATATAGTGAACTTGGAATATCCTTAGTTATGGTAAACTTGGGTAGTGGAGGTAGATAATTGGGGTCGAACCACTATAAATTCTTAAGTCTTCTTTGTTTGTCATATTTCTTTATAGTTTTTAAAACACTAATTCACCTTTTTCTTGGTGATTATCGAGCTTAACAATAACAAACATTTTTATAATGTAAATCTATCACTTAAAGAATTCTATACTTAATTTTTTTAAATACTTTAATTAAAAGATTAAATAATAGTATACACTAATAATTTCTTATGATTCCTTAAAAATTCTACCTAGGTAAGGTACTAGAAGAATATAACTTGAGTTTTTATTATGAAAATATATAACGACAAATTAACTCTTAATATTTACATTTTTTATCAATTTGACCAATTTTTTTGGTTAAGATTGACCATTAACCTTTTAAAAATAGTTAAATTTGATCATTAATATTTTAAATTAATAGAAATACCGGATAAAACATTAAATTTTTAAATATGGCAACTCACTCATTATAATTTTTTGAATGTTTTATTTTTTGAAATTTTTTATAAATTTTAAATTAAATTACTGGCGTGACATATAAGACAAAAAATGTCATGTTAGCATAAAAATCTTTTTAAAAGATTAATAATTAAATTTAACTTTATCAATTATTTTTTAAATAAAATTATTGCTTAATAAGGTGGAAGGTTAGTGAACTTTGAGATTTCTTCTAAAAGCTTAGAAGAAAAGTATGATGTTTTTTTGGTATAACCATAATTATCTTAATCCTTCGCAATAATATTAAATTTGGTGTAAATATTTAATGAAAAAAATTCAATTCCAATTTTTCTAACCACTTGTTAGTATTATTATTTTTAGATTATAATAATTATAAAATAATAATATTAAATTTTGTTTAACAATTTTTAATTTAAATAATATTACGAGAATATAAATTTTATAATTAATTATTTGAAACATTGTTTTTTGCAGTTTTTTAAACAAAAAAAGTTATCACATTTATTTATATATTTCAAATTTGTACTATACCTTATAATACAATTGTTAAAGCATCAACTTCTTTTTTAATTTAAATTTAATAATTTCCAGTTCTATATTAAAAAACTATGCAAAGTTAGATTTCGTTGAAAATTTACCAGCCCGCGTGGCAGGCATACAAATTCTGGTAATATATTCTATGTGTGAGAAAAGCTTGGGACTAAGGGAAGAGAAAAAATAATTTTTTAATTTATTTTTTGGTTTTCAAATTTAGAATAAAGAAAAAGTTGAGTTTTTTGAATTTTTGTTACACACTATGAAAGGCGTGTTTGGAAAATTCCTTACTTCAAACCTTTACGCTTTCTCGTTCAAAGTAAAAGCCAAACCAACAAATCTGCGACCAGCCGCCTGATCGTCAGACCTACAGACCTACCGCCGGCCGAGGAGCTCGTCTTGATTGTCGCTTCTCCTCCTCCGACGTCTTTGGAACTGGAACTTGTTAACCTTTAACAATAAAGACGAAGAGAGAGGTGAATTAGCCTTAAGTTTATATTCTTTTCTCTTTTCCCTGAGATTCTTATGATAGGAAAAAGAAGTTGTATATTCGAAGGAGTTACCTACCAGAATCATAAAATAGTTAAGATATATGGGTTGATAGTCTGAATTTGGATCCTTGTTAAGCTACGTAGATCATCTCCATGGATTAGAGTTAGGGTTTCCACTTCTTACCCGAAAATTAAATTGAAGTTCTTTTCAAAATATGTTATAAATTGGAGTTGGATATGCAGCTGATTATGACTTTATAATATTTACTTAGCTGTTATTGGGTTTCATTCCTTCTGCCCTAATTAATTCTGAAATCATACTTTCTTCTTGTATCTCTTTTCATGTTCCTATATTCAGTTATGTTTTTATTTTTGCGGCATTAATTGTTCTGTTCTGATATAGTGTTAGTTTTAGGTCCGATTCTTCTGTTTTTAATGTCTAGTTGGCAATCGACAGGGATTAATTTTATGATATTGATTAGTTTTCAAGACATGATTTCTAGTTTGCGTGGTTTGATGTGTATGTACAAGTTGCTGAGTACAACTTCTTTTCGGTTCAGATGCCAAACTTGTCCAAGGAAATAGAAAAACATGACACTAACTCTGGGCATCATCCTAGAGAAGATAGTGAATACGTTAGGCTGGTTATTTCTAATGAACCTATTGCAGCTGGAGTGGACATCTTACAACCTCAACCACCCACAAGGAGTGAAACTTTTAGCTGGTGGATCAAAGCCTTCATCTTCTGCATTTTTGCAGTTATATTGATTCTTGTTTTTTTGAAATGGGGAGTTCCGTTTCTTTTCGAGAAGGTACTTACTGATTACCCATAGCTTTCTTCGCTTTTTGTCTCTCTATGTCCTCTATCTCTTAGAGTTTTGCTTATTACACAACTTTTGTTCGTTGTTTTTGTGTTTGTAATTCATGTCTTTGAGTTGGTTGACTAATTCCTGCAAAATGAAAATATGTACTTGGTTGTTAGTTTTTTCTAGGTGTCTTATCGAATGAATTTACCGTTTGCTTACACATCTGATCACCTGGTAACATTCTTTGTCATAGACATGTTAAAATTTGCATTGAAGAAGCTACATTGTGCTTGAGTGCACACAAGTTAAATCTTGTTGCTTAACTGTAGTACTATAATTATTTTAACTAAACTGAAGTGGACACAAGTTAAATTTTGTTGCTTAATTGTGGTACTATAGTTATCGGAAAGGCCAGATTTTAACCAAAAAAATGAGCTCTAAAGGCCAGCTGAGTTTTATCTACATTTTCCAATTTACTTCTCCACTTTCTCTCTCAATATATGATTCAAAGCAGTACACAAGTCATCAATGTATTTTGAAAGTGAAAATCCTTTATTGAAATTCAATTTCTATGGAAAATTTAAAATTGTCTAGAATTTTAGAAATCGGAAAACAAGGTTTCTCAAATGATGTCTTTTATCTTTTTTCCTTAATTATATCTAGAGCTAAAATATAGTTGAAAAATTCTAAAATAATATCCAAAACTAATTGGGCGTTAAAATTTTTAATATTTGGAACTACGCTACGAACAGTGCAATGAAATCTGTTTGGAAGAGTCAACGTCTGGTGATCTGTTGGAAACTAAAGACCGGCATCTGTGACATTTCAAACAATAATTAATATTAGATGGACTATGAACTAAGCTAAGAAAGGGATTTCTATTGATACTTCTCAGAGGAAATGATGGGTTTCATTTACCGGTTTAATTTGCATGGGAGTTTTGGATGTATACAACTCTCGTTATATGATTATATTTTTCATGATTTGGATGCTGTTTAAGATTGCATCCTTAAGTGTACTCATCATGTGGTAACTGAAACTTTAGCATTTGATGAATTTTCAATTTAACTATAGATTCTTTTCCCAATCATGCAATGGGAAGCAACGGCCTTTGGTCGCCCAGTTCTTGCGGTTGTGCTTGTTACTTCTCTTGCCTTGTTTCCTGTCCTCTTTATACCTTCGGGTCCCTCCATGTGGTTGGCGGGGATGATTTTTGGCTATGGTCTGGGGTTCCTCATAATTATGGTCGGAACAACCGTCGGAATGGTCCTACCATATTTGATTGGACTGCTTGTCCGTGAGCGTATCCATGTAAGACTTCTACTTGGTTTCAGCTAATTTTAAATAGTTATTTTGGAAACTTGATCTTCATTCCTGCTGTCTATGATCTTTTCTTCTCTTGGATGGACAGCAATGGTTAAAGAAATGGCCCCAGACAGCTGCAATGGTTCGACTTGCAGGAGAAGGAAGCTGGTTCCATCAATTTAAAGTGGTAGCTCTCTTTAGAGTTTCACCGTTTCCCTACACAATTTTCAACTATGCAGTTGTGGTGACCAACATGAAGTTTTGGCCCTATTTATGTGGATCAATTGCTGGAATGATTCCAGAAGCTTTTATTTATATCTACAGGTATGCAATGTGATCAACTCATGTTAAATTTATTGTACTCTGGTTCTAGGTTTAAGCCCTTTAGGAGCCCTTGAAATTTATTTCTTAATTTGTTGAAATGAGCCTGCTGTCCTTGACTCCTCGTACCTCCAAATGAGTTCTAATATAGAATTTGGGCTTGCAATTGTCAATCAAGTGAACATAAAACTTGTTCCTTTTAGGGTGCTAAGTTAAGCAGGTGGTGTGCTTTATTGTAATTTGCTGATGTGCTTAAAATTATGACATTATTACTAACTACGATTGCACATTGCAACTTTGAAAACACACCCTCAAATACTGATTATTCTAGTTTTGCCATCGCCCTATACCACCTTAATACCACAACTTTTAGGCGTCAATTAATTTAATCCTTATTAGGAGATCAGATTATAATTTATTAGAAGTCTTAGGAGATTTTATTTATGGGTGAAAGTATCGGGTAGGTCCCTTTATTATAGAGATTGAATCAAATTAGTCCCTCTACTATTATATGGATCAATTTAGTCCCTATATCATTAAAAAGAATAAAATAAGGTTGAATTTTAACAGTTAACATTTATTGTTTTAAAAAAGTATTATTTATTGTTTAACAAAATTAATATTTTTAAAGCTTTTATGGTTCTACAAATGAACCTTTTGTTAGGAGTTAAATTGCAAATGAAAAAAAATAATTTTCATATACTTCTTTATACAGTTAATGGTAACTTCATTAAAGTTTGACCTTATTTGATTCTTTTTAATAATATAGAGACTAAATTGATCTATTTAATAGTAGAGGGACTAATTTGATCCGGTCTCTATAACAGAGGGACCGACATATGTTTTCATCTTTTATTTATGAGCATTTTATATCATAGGAGTCTTTCCTTAGTTGGAGTATTTGCTTTAAATTACTTTAGTAAGTGTTTTATTTGAACTATGTAATGTCTATTTAAGAGCCAAATTTTGGAGAAATGAGCTTATGGCAAATTAATTCAATTTTAAAAGGTTTAAGACTATCTAACTAGTCTAAGGTAAGGACTTCCTTTGAAGAGTTCCACACATTCACCATAGGGTATTTGCGTGGAAGAAATAGAAACAAGGGGAAAACCCCACAAAGCCAAATGATATTTGTACAAATCGTTCCCTGACTCAATTCATAACTTGGAACCATAACAACTTGGCACCAGAGCTAGACATTATGGGTGACTCCAACAGCAGAGAGGAATTTGACGCAAATTAGAGTTACGATGGCTAAAAGCATCGATAAGTTGGGCAATATGCTATTGCAACAATTTTTGTTGCTAATACAAGAATTGATGGCTTCCAACCAAAATCGTGAAAGCTAAAAGGGTTTGACGGAGGAGACAACAATGTCAACCAAATTCGTAGTACAGAATAGGCAAGAGAACAGGATAGAATCAACAGGTGAGTCAGGAGTACTAATATGATTTGCAAAATTAGATTTTCCAACCTTTGATGGTACAGAAGATCCCTTGATTTGGCTACATAGGGGTGAGAAATTTTTCTCAAACCAAAAAACAACTAAGGTAGATAAAGTGGGATTGTCAGCATTTCACACGACAGGAGAAGTGCAGTTGTGGTTTTGCCAAATGGAAAAGGAGAAAGCCAATCCCACATGGGTTGCCTTCAAGAAGTATGACACGATCAGAATTTTAGGGCACCATTACACAGTGACCTTTTAGGTGATCTAGTTAACTTGAAACAGACTGAAACAGTTGAGGAATATCAACGTCAAATTTCAAGGGTGGTTGGCACGTGCTAATACAGTGCAAGTGGACCAACAGGTTGACTTGTTTACCTAGGGATTAACAGACTTAGTTAGGCTTGAAATGGAATGTGATGTCCCCCAAACCTTGTTCAGGCAACTAAATTGGCACGGGCCTTTGGAAAGAAGCAACAACTAACAAGAACGACTAACATGAAGAGAACCATGGCAATGGACGAGCTTGAGTACTAAAGATACCAATATGGCAGTGACAGGTCCCTCTTCTTGTTAAAAACAACTCTGGGCATGATGGGATGTCAATAGTAAGTTCAAGTGTAAGTGGTGCAACCTTTTTATTTTTTTCTAAAAAAATTTGACTTGTGCATAGATGTAAGAACGAAGAGACAAGGGTTTTTGCTATAATTGTGACAAACCATACTCGTGCAGACACTAATGTAAAAAAAAATATTTTGGTTGGAGATATGGAGATAAAAGATTCTAACGATGTTGTGCAGAATCAAGGGGAGTGAAGAGAAACTGAAATATCCTTGCATTCAATAACGGGCCAAAAAATGTATGAGCTATTAGATCTTGAGCTTGCGGACAAGCTCTTTTTCTAGAAGTAGAGTAATGTTAGACGTCAATTCATTAATTATTATTAGGAGTTCAGTTTATTATTATCTTATTAGGAGTATATCATTAGGAGTATTTCCTTTAAATTACTTTATTAAGCGTCTTATTTGAACTATGTAATCTCTATTTAAGGGTCTAATTAGGGGGAAATAAAGATTACGGTAAATTAATTTAATTTTAAGAGGTTATTGAAACAAGGGGAAAAGCCCTGCTAAGCCAAATGATTTTCCTACGAATTGTTCGGTGATTCGATCTGTAACTCGTGACTGTAACAACAACAGCTATTAATTCATCAAACACAATGCCAGACCACTGCTTCCCCACCTGCTTCCCACCTTTCTGCTATTTCCTACTGTAAGAAAGCTATCAAAAGCTAAATCCCTTGCCCATTATTGCTGTTTTGAAGTCAAAAGAATAAAATTCACCATACCTTGCCGACACTCTGATGCCACCAGCTCCAGAAATTGTTAATGCCAGTTCAACTGGAAGCCCTATATCCCATAACTATCAGCAGTGGAAATTAGAAGTTGAGAAATGGAAAGAGAGAAGAAAAGAGATGGGGTCAGGTTAATTTTGAGGCTAAATCAAAGTGATCACAAATAAAAACTTGAGGAAATTGGGAAAGATGAGACAAGAAAAGGAGGGAGGGAGTTGTTCAGACCAAACCAAATGTAGTGAGTGAGAGAGAAGGAAAGAAGAAAGGAGAGATTACCTTTGCTAGCATTTGGGAGTTGGTTTTGAAGGCAAATGATCAGGAGGTTGAGGAAGAGTTGCTTTATGTTCCGCAGGAGGGAGAGAAAAAATGAGAAGAAAGAGAAAATAAGTGGCCCAATCAATGCAATTCTTAGGCAAATACGTAATGCTGCCATGTCATCTAACCCTAGCAGCATGTAATGAAGTCAATAATGACTTTGTGTCATTGACCAGTTTTGCAGGTCCAGGAGTTAGAGAAGAAAACAGTCTAAAAGGGAACTTAATGAAGTTCAAGCGTCTACCAAATTCAAACTAATTCTACTAATCAGTTCCTATAAAGCTTTGGAGTTTATGTCACAGACTTGAAATATAAATTATTTCACATTTAGTTTGATGTTATATGCTGCTGGCGGGTACCATCTCTGTAGACTAACTGTTTGCATCTTTGTGCAGCGGTCGGTTAATAAGGACATTAGCCAACGTCAAATATGGCAACTATCACTTGACCCCTGTGGAAATTATATACAACATTGTTTCCTTCATCATAGCAATTGTTACCACAATTGCTTTTACAGTATATGCAAAGAGAGCTCTAAACGATCTTGGTAACCGAGAGACTGAGGTGGACGATGAGTCTGCCTCATACCAGGGTGACCTAGAGATGGAGAAGCTTCCAGACGAAAGACGTAAGCATGCGGGGGTCATGTCTTTTTCATCATAGCTTGGATTATTAGGGATTAGATTATTGATTTAATGAGTTAGGGATGTATATTGGATGGGATTTAGGCTTCCCACAGAAATATATGATCATTTTTCTGTTTTCATTTCTAGAGACGCGACTTTTGTTCATCCTTGTATGTAAAAAAATTAAACAGGGAAAATATACCATACAAAATGCCACATGTTTGCAAAACACTTTTGCACTGTCTGTTTTGTTATTTTATTCCTCCCCCCTTCATGGGGGCTATAGCATATTTAAATGGTGATCTCCACGTCATAAAAACCTTAATGCCCAATCGTTAAGTTTAGAGTTGGCTTTGGGCAAGGTTTTTGATAATTTGGGTTGGTTTGATACGAATTAAATAATTATATTTAAATTAAACTATATAAATATACAAATATGAATATGAAAGTAATTTTTATTTTTAATAATGAAATGAATAAAGAGGCTTAGCAAAAAAAAAAAAAAAATGCTTAGTTAGGAAAGATAAAAAGGATTTGGGCTGCAATCTGATTCATGGAGAGATTTATGCGATATTAGGATAATTTTTTTTAGAGCTTGGCGGTTTTATTTTTTTATTTTTTGTTGGAGTATGAGTGGTTCATAGATTTTAGTTGTTAATTTTGTGAATTAGATGTACGATTTATGAATAATTTTTTTCTTATAAATAAAAGATCATAAAAATATTTTCTGATTATAGGATTTATCACTCACCTTGTGAGTGAATGTAAATTAAAAATAGTTATATTTTTAATAGAAGGTAAACATTAAAATTGGAAGCTAATAATATTTTTAGTAGTAGTTACTTCTTAAAAAGAATTATTGATGTAGGATTTCGTAATGGGGGTGGATGATGGTTCATATGAGAATGTTAAGAGCCATTTGAGGTTGATTCGGTGAGCTTGGAGAGGGATAGAAGGTTTTGAACTCAAAATAGAAGGTTTTAAAAAAATTTAAAAAGTTTTGATATGTAAAATGGTGTCTTGGAGTTATTTGGTTGGTGGAGAAGGCTTAGAAAGCTAATGAACTTGATATAGGTATTTTAGACAAGTGCCGAAGGGAAGTTAGTAGTTGAGTGATGGGGGGTCTTCTTACATACATACTTGTGTCATGGGCTATGGATTGAAGCCCGTGACTAACACACCAAGACTTTCTATGGAGGTCAATTGGTTAAATGAGATTCATTCGACTCACCTGAATTGGCTCGGTTTATGGAACATGTGGAGAAACTCATCTACTTGAAGCCTTGTTGGCCCGGTGAAACACTTAAGGAAAATTAGTACTATCTTGGTAAATATGAAAATTAATATTAAAAGATTTGTAATTTGATAAGATCTAATTTTGTAGTCGTAAAGGATTGTACCAATCCATTAAGAATCCCAAATTGTAGTATAACAGCCCGGTTTTAGGTAAATCGGAACAGTGATTTCGGAACCTCAAATTCGATGTTGGAAAATTATTTTAATATTATTTTCAGTATTTACAGCATGTTGTTTGATATGTGTGAAAATTTTGTTAGCTAATTTTATCGATTGGTTGGTTAATTTGATAAAAATGATTAAATCACGTAAAATGCAAAAGTTGTATTCTACTTGTTAAAGGTGTTTATTTGTTATGATTCAATAAATCAAAGGTCCTTATAATGTTATTAGTCCATGATTAGTGTAAGTGGACAATTATGGCCATCCATTATATGTTTTTATATGTTTATAACAAAGGTTATTATGGTAAATTAGTAATTAAGTTATAATTTAATAAAACAAAGCCAAAATTCATTTCATTCATCTTTTTTAGCAATCGAAAATAGAAAAGAAAGAAAGTTTTTGAAGCTTTCTAAGGTTCGGCACACTCCTAGCTTGATTAAGGTACGGTTTTAGTTCGGTTTTTGATGATTTCTATGTTTTTGTAATCGTTGCAGCTCAATCTAGCTAGCCCATACCTTTAATTTCGAAACTGGTAAAGATTTTGAGAGTTGCCATTATTGAATCTATGTGTTCTTTGATGTTTAATGTTGAAATATGAAGGCTTGATGATAGTTTTACATGTTTTGTTAAGAGATTTTTGATGAAAATGTATAATAGGGATTAAATTGTGAAATGTGCAAAATATGTGGTTGAAATGTGAAATAAATGAAAGTTTTGGGTTGCTAGGGACATATATATAATTCGGCCAAGCATGGGTTTTGTTGAATTGTGTGAATTTTGTGTATTTGTGAAATAGAGACTAAATTGATTAAATACGAAAGTTTAGGGGCTAATGTGTAAAAATGCCCAAATGTTTATTTTGGATTAATTGAATGAGTAGATGAATAAATAAGTTAATTTTGAATTCATATAGATTAAGAAAGAAAGAATTATTTAGATCGGGGGAAAAGCAAGGTTATCGAGTAGTCGACCCGATCCGTCAATTCTGAATACGAGGTAAGTTCGTATATGATGATTACATTATAAATGTATGTTAAAATGCTTTAATATTGCATAAATTGTTAAAACGGGATTATGGATAATGTATGAATTGTGAAAACGACTCTACGAATGCATTCGATGATAGAAACGAAAAGTGTGAAAGTCCGGTTGAACCTTAAGAATAGTTTTGGATACTATTGACATGTTAGTAAGTGATACATTGAGTTGAATTCAGGCCATGATATTAGCACTTCGGGTACGTTTTTTACCGATTTGGCTTTGGGTCATGCATATCGGATGATTTGACTTCGGGCCATGATAATAGTTCTTCGGATAAGTTACCTAGATTTGGCTATGGGCCATGGTATAGGTACTTATCGTACAAGAATCGTGGGTATCCGATTTCTATTCCGAATGATTCAACGGGTAAACGAATGATGTGGTTTAGAAAGAGGTTAGTACGAGGCGATACAAGTATGTGCAGAATCTATTCGAGTATTAAATAGTGAAAGTTCAATGAGTTTGTATTTGATCATGTTTTGAGACATGAGAAAGGTTTGTAGTTAATGTGTATATGGTTTTGTCCTGTGTAATTGGTTGCAATTATTCGATGAATTAAGTTATTCACATACGAGCTTACTAAGCTATGAAGCTTACTTCGTGTTATTTTTTTTATATTTTATAGTGAATCAAGGTTAGCTCGAATCCGGAAGTCGTCGGGAACATCATCGCACTAGCAAACATCTAAGTTGGTACTTTTGAATTATACATTTATGGTATATGTCATGTATAGGCTAGATGTGCTATTTTGGTTGTGATTATAGCCAGGAGATTTGGCTTGTAAATGATGTTAATATTGATGTGTGTTTGGCTATTAGAAATGGTTGTTAATGACTTTTGTAAGATGTTTATAATGCCTTGTGAGATGGTTTGCTTTGGCATGGTTGTAACCAAGACATTATGGAAGTTAAAATGGTTATTTGAATTATGGTGGATGAAAGCTTGAGAAAGGTGTTATTATGGTATGAATTTATATGTCAAATTGGTAGCTAAATAGTATGTATTACAGTGAATGAATTGATTAAGTTGAGAATGGTTTTCGGTTGTGAATATTAAGTTGGTATATATATATTGTATGAATTAAGGTTAAAGATCATGTTGTTTTGGTATATATTTGAGTAAGTAAAATGGTTGTATTTGTATAGCATGAATTGTGCATGAATTGGGATTGATTTGGCTACTCTTTGTGTATGGAAATTGTACATTTTGCCTTGTGTAGGTACATTGAAGTTGGAGTGGCAAATTGGCCTTGCAAATGGCCTATTTTTGTCCACACGGGTAGAGACACGGGCGTGTGTCTTAGCCGTTTGCAACACACGGTCATGGTACACGGCCGTGTGTCCCCTGATGATGCTTAGAAATCAAGTCAGTGAGTTACACGGCCTAGATACACGGGCATGTGGTCGGCCATGTGGCCAAGTCAGTATACCCTTCAGTTTTCACACGGCCTGGCACACGGGGCATGTCCTCGGCCGTGTGATACAAGTCAGTGTGTATGCCCTGTTTCCACACGGCCTGAGACACGGGTGTGTCTAGAGTCGTGTGAGGCACACGGCCTGTTCACACGGGCGTGTGACCCCTATATGGTTGAAATTTTTCTAAGTTTTCACAATTTTCATATGTTATCAGTTTAGTCTCGAATCACTCCTAAAGCATGTTTAAGGCCTCGTAGGCCCTTCTAAGGGACAATGTGTTTGTTAAATGGTATTTGAGTATGAATGCATAAATGTACGAGTTATGTATGTTAAATGATGTGTATTGATCGGTAATAACTCATAACCCTATTCCAGTGACGGATACGGGTTAGGGGTGTTACATGTAGATTGGCTTAATCTCGTCCGTCGATGTAAACTAATTTGTATTATTGGATTTAGAGGAGCTCAACTATAAATGGATGTTTTCTCCCTCATCTGTAATTACTCAATTATAATTATTCAAAGTAATAGATATACTTTGAGAGCATTTACTCAAACACCTTTTGTGCTTTATTTTCTTGTAACTTTTTTGTTCTTTCGTTTTTTTTTTCTTTGAGTTGCTTTCACTTTTTTTTCAGTGTCTTAGAGAATTTCTATTAAAAATTATCATTTTGTGAGAGTTAGGCAGACTTAGTAGATTTAAACTAAATTACCTAAGGCCGCATGTATTACGAGACTAAAGTTTTAGCCTTGTGACAGTTGATATTTGAGCTATGGTTTGGAAGGCATAGAGCGAGATGACAAAAGGAGTAGAAGATCAGATTGAGCCAATGGAGATCCGTGGGAGGGCCAGGAAAGCTATTTGATCGAGGGAAATGATGGGCTTTGAAAGGTCAAGTGGCCAACCTCAAGGAATCTATGAGGGATGTGGGGGGGACATTCGAGGTAGTCGAGGAATGCACTACAGAGTTGGACTCGATGGAAGAGCAACTCAGGTAGTTTGTGTTGGAGTCTCTCAGTTCCAATGTGGAAGTGATGTGAGGGATGCTCAATTCCACCACGGATAAGCTGATAGTGAGGGAAATTGTCTTGAGGCCCTGATGATGGCTTTGAAGGAAGAAACTAAGGCTACGATGTAGGCTTTGAGCACAAGAATTGATGAGCTCGAGGGTGAGGTTGTTGTGTGTCGAACCGCCATGAGTAAGGGGTGTTGAGTGCAACACTAAGCCGCGAGAGTAGATGTCCCCAAACCAGAGAAGTTTAAGGGGAAAAATTCACAAGGGAAGTGGACAACTTCTTGTGGGAGATTAAACAATACTTCCATGTCATGGGCATCAAGAATAATGATGCCAAGGTAAATATTGCTGCTAGATATTTTACTAATTTCACTCTTTTAAAGTGGGGATGAAGGTCCACAGAGAAATGCATGGTCAGGCCACAATTGGGACTTGGGAGAAGTTTCAGAAAGAGTTTAACGAGCAGTTTTACCCTCAATAATCTGAGCTTGGTCTAAGTTGGTTGGTTCTAGAAACAAAGCAAAATTAGGGAATATATGGATTTTAGTGAATTGATACTCTAAATCACGAATTTGAGTGAGAAAGAAACATTCTTTTATTTCATGGATGAGTTGAAGTCATGAGTTAAGCATAAATTGGAATGTTGAATGGTCCAAGAATTGTCCATAGCCATGATTGTGTAGAGTCCTTGATTGAGCTTGTTCCGAGGAAATACAAGTTTGAGTTTTTCCAGCCCAAAGAGAAGGGCAATGCTAGGGAAGATGAAGAAGGACAAGTTGAATGCAACGGTAATGGTGGAGAAGAAGGGCGAGATACAATGTTTCTTATGTGGAGGTCTACATATTGTAAGGGGTTGTTCGAAACGATCCGTATTTTCTACCATCAAAGGGGATGATAAGCCAGTAAAGGCAACAATAAGGCTTGGCTCGGTAGTGCATTTTGTCGAAGCCAAGAGGGTCAGAGAGAGCAAAAGAAACAAGTGGAGTGCTTCTTATGTAGTAGTTCGTATAGGATGTGAGATTGTTTAGTGATCCAAGATATCCACAATCAATAAAAAAGAAACGAAGCCTGTTGAGGATAAGCCGTTGAAACTTGGATCAATTATATTCAAATTTGCTAAAGCGAAGATGGATTGTTGATTGCACCCTAGCATGCGTGCACCGGGGCTAAGAATCAACACTATTATACTTAAATATTTAGCGACTTAATTGCAAGTGTGACAGGTCAGTTGTAATATTTGTGGTGTTATAATGGAACACCTGAGTATTCCAAGGATCGAACCCTAGATATTGTCAAATGGAAAATGTGTTTATCAAGTTAATTACAAGTTAAGCAATTACTAATTTAATCGAGTAAAAAATTGTTAGTGTAAATTCCAAAATTAATTGTTTATAAACTAAATTTAATTTATCAATTAAACTAACTAATCTAATTTTTTCCCTATTGTTTTAGACAATGAAAATGTCAAAACAATGGTTGGTTGATTTGTTACTTGCTAAGAATATCCTTTCAATCTCATCCTAAACTAAAAGATACCACCTAGGTTCTCCTCTCAGTCTCTCTATTCGGCACAATTATATCAAATTATCTAATGACAAACTCTCCTCTCGGTCTTGTTTATCTAGATTTTTCACTAGGCATCAATTCTAGTGTATTACGCATTTTGATATAACCGAACAATCAATTAATCAAGAATAAACATTAACCTAAACTAACAAAAAACTAATCAACCAACCATCAACCAATTTAACACATAATCAGACTTAAATTTCAAACAAGCATTTTATCAAACACATGGTAAGTATAAAATACAGGAAAAAGGTTTAAGAAAATGCTCATTCAATTGATGAAAATCCAATGAAGCATAAGAGTTTGATCATATTTCTTTTGCATAGTCTTCAACAATAAATTAAGATCGAGAAAACAAAAAAAATTCTAAACCTAATCTAAAAATGAAAAGAAAATAAAACGTAACCTAAATCTGAGAAAAATTAAAGAGAAATGTTTAGTCAACAGAATCTAAAATTGAAAGCTTATAAATTAGTATTAATAATCTACTAAAATTTATGAAAGGTCGATGAAGCAAATCAAAAATGCCAATAGGGGGTGAATTGACCTTTAAAAATTTTGGTGAAAGTAAAGGCAAGAAAGAAATAAAGAACCCAAAGATTTAGAGTGGTTCGGCCCCAGTTGCCTACTCCACTACCTTAGCTTTTCACCACTAAGGATTTTTCCCAAATTCACTAATTTGTTCAACCTTTGAGGACAAGGTTTAACCTTACAACTCCTTAAGATTTTTACCCCAAATCTTAAGTTCCAAAACCTCTCAAAGATATACAAATGAGCAAACAAAAAAACAACCCTTACAAGATAAATTTGTTTGCAAACTGAAACACAAATACAATGAAATACATTTGAGCCAAAAATAAAGGAGATAAGGCTCACAAGTTTATGTAAGAAGAATATGAAAGTTTAAGCTCTAAAATTGTTTAATTGATGATTTTTGCTTGAAATACTTTTCTTGGATGTAGGACTTTAAAAGATGGTATTTATACCCCCTAATAGATTTCCAGCCATTAAGGATGTTGGAGAAGTAAATATGGCTGTTGGGGACGTAAAACCAGAACATTTATTTCACCTGCAACTTCGAGTTCACCTTTAAAAAGGGTATTGATGTTTTTTGTCATAAATGCTAATTTAGTGACTGTTGGAATGAAAAAATCGATACTTCAAAAATATTTTATCGATACTTCCTGAAAGAGGTATCGATACCGAATCGATACCTGGTAGGGTTTTTAAGAAACAAAATACAAGTTTGGTATCGTTTTTAAGTAAGGTATCGATTATTTTTGAAAAAGTATCGATATCGAAATCATGGTATCGCTAATTTTTAGCTTTTTTGACATAATGCCTTTTTGGTCTCAATTTTACTAAGGGTATCGATTATTTTCAAAAATTATCGATACTGGGCCAAATGGTATTGATACTTTTTGGCCTGAAGTAATTCTGACTTATTTGAAAATCATTTGGATGTTTTAAAATGATTTTAACTTAATTGGGATTATTTTGACTTGGTTAAAAATAATTTCACCTGATTTTAAAATTGTTTCAAAATTATCTAAGAGTTTATTGTAAGTATTAACAATTTTATTTCTTAGAATTCAAATTTAAAATTATTTTGTCAAATTCAACTTATATTCAAAAACACTTTTAATTTGTTATATCAAAATCTTTTATCAAATAAAGCTTAATTTAACAATCTCTCCTTTTTTTATATAACAAAACATTTGATAAATTTATTTTTGAATAATTTCTCCCCCTTACAAACGACATTTTAAATTTAAGGCCAAAATAAGATTTGTCAAACAAGTTGGCATTCATTCGTACTTAAAAAATTTTGGTCACAAAAATTTGCATTTAGTTATTAACAAAGAGTAATCTCAATCATCAATTTACCTTTTCCTTCTCCCCCTTTTTGCTATATCAAAAGACAAATAAAGCTTAAAAGAGAGAAGTTAGCTCATCAAAATATAGAAGTGAAATGAACATAAAAAATAGATTAGGATAAAAATAAAATAATAATGTGCAAGAACAAGTTATAGGCATAAATAAAATTAATGTGTAAATGTTATGCAAAAGAAATGTATGTTCTAGAGCTAATCTAATCATGATGATGAGGAGAGAAAGGAGGTGTCGAAGTGAAACAGGCTAATAGAGATGCCATTTGCGTCTCCCAGGTCGAGAGACGAGAGTTAACATCTTCCTTAAGACCTCAAATGTTGTTGCTCAAGGAATGGATAGCATCGAGGATAGCACTATTAACCTTAGAGGAGGGTTAAGCAGCATGTAATGAAGAAGGTGGTGGAGGAACGGGGTCCAGAGCCGGAATATCATCAAAGGTAGTGTCGACATTGTCATCTTCATTTTCCCCTGGTTGATCATGTTTTATCCAAGCGTTGGAGGTAGCATTGGAATGGTATCCCGCATGATGTAAAGCCCCATAACTAATAGGCTGATTAGAGGAAATGGGGGTGTCTCCATGAGTGCTAATACCTAATCGCCTAAGAACGTATGACAAATACGTACTGTAACAGCCCTATTTTGGGCCTAGTCGGAACAGTGGTTTCGGGACCACTATTCTAAGGCCGGATAAAATTATTTTAGTATTATTTTATGTGTTATAATATAATTTTATAAGTGCATGTAAATTTTGGTAAGTTAATTTTAGCGATTTCTAGTCTAATTTCGAAAAAGGACTAAATCGCGTAAAATGTAAAAGTCGTGTTTTGATGCCTAAAGGTGTTAAATTTCCTTGTTTCTTAAATTGGGGGTTTTTAATGTGAAATTAGGCCATTTAAAGAGTGATGGCCGGCCATGAGACAAGAAATTTCAAATGGTCAATGTAGTTGGTAAGGTGATGTCATATTAGGTGATAAAGTGGTACCCTAAGGACCTTGCTTCAACTTTTTCATTTTCTTCCTTCTTCTTTGACCGAAAATGGCAGCAAAGAAAGGGTTTAGAAGTTGGAAACTTTCAGAAAAGAAAATCCCTTTATAGTAAGTGATTTTAATGCTTTTCTTGAAGATTTTTATATTTTTGTAACCCCTAAAGCATAAGCTTTCATAAGAGGGGACTATTTTGCAAAATGATGAAGAGTCTAGGGTTTTGCCATGAAGTAAATGTGTTGTTTTCTGTGTTTTTATGGAATATTATGAGTCCTAGTTGTCTAATAAACAACTTTTGTGAAGGAAATTTGCATGAAAATACCTTAAAAAGGTTATTATGCAAAGTTGTAAAATGGGTTGTTAAGGTGTGTAATAATGATTTTTGCGAGTTGCCATAGTTATGAAAATGGTTTATCTAGGCTTAAGGAGTAAAGAAATTGAATAAAAATCTTGTTTTGAGCCTAGGGCCAATTTGGTAATTTTGGCAAAATAGAGGGGCAAAATTGTAAATTTTGCCAAAGTGTGTCAATGGACTAATTTGATTAGTAAATTATTTTAATTAGCTAAATGTGATGTTTTAGATGTTGAAAAATGCAATTTGGGCCTAGAACGGGGAAAATCGATTTATGGACGATTATGACTTTTTCATCTTTGTGGTATCGAAGTAAGTTCGTATGTAAACAATACCATGCTATACATGTATTTTAAATGTTATCATTACATGAATTGTACAAATATTAATGTGTATGTGATTAATAGAAATATGATAAGACAAAGCCTTGATAGGTGAGGAAAAATCCCGTTTGAACCTTGGGAATAAAACAGGATACGAGTGACATGTCACTAGGAATTATGAGTCTAGATGACAGGCTCGAGAGTGAGCATTTAAATTTCATGAGATATGAGGTAGCTTTAGCTACAGTTGAGGCACTTATGTGCAAAGGTTGTTCCGAGTATCCAATTAGTATCCCAAGTGTTCAACGGGTAATCCGAGAAAAGAGTTGATGATGGTCCCAATGAGGTAAGTCATTGGTGAGTATGCACTTGAGTTATGTTACGAGTTGTGCCAGTATGTACACTAAGCCTATGAGAATGCCTTGATATGTGATGATCTATGATGCATAAATATGTGTTCTTACCATGATGGATGAAATGATGTATTAATTTTGTGAACAATGATCATGAATGAGTAACTTATCCTCGACAGATTTGAGTTACTGCAGTAGTATAACTTTGAAAATACACTAAAAATAGTGGAATATGAGTTAGAGGCTGAATAAAATATGGAATTGAAGCTTAATGAGTCTTGTTTCTTATAAAAGAAACCATGTAAGCAAAAGAATTTCCTATAATGAGATATTTGAAGTTGCGTGCGACAGAGTCAGAATGACTTCGAGATCCCCTGTTCTGATTTGAGAAAATCATTATAAATTGTAAATAAATGTTTATTAGTTATGATTTATATTATTAGAATCCTTAATGAGTCTAGTTTCAAGAGAAATAGACTAGAACATTATTCGAGTCTTGTGCTATGATATAATTGAACTTTAGTGCAGAAGGGTTGAAACTGTCAGACAGTGAATTAGGGGTAACTTTGAGAAATAAACTGTACTAATTGGATAAGCCAAAAATTCTGGAAATTTTATGGTAGAAAGTTACATGAGTCTAGTTTCAGGGAAAATTAACAGAACTTAATTCGGAGTTTCGAAGCTCCAGATATAATTAATTTAGTGACTGTTGCTCAGGAAGATAGCTTGTCGTGAACTTGAGAATATGTTGTAAACATTGATAAAACATGTTAAGGAGTTGCTTATTGTTTTCATATGAACTTACTAAGTGTAAAGCTTACCCCCCTTTTTTTCCTATGTTCCCTAGGGTTTCCAGGTTAGCTCGGGTTGGAGGCCGTCAGAGATATTATCACACTGTCGAGTTAACGCTATCAGCGTAAGTAAATCCTAGTGTTTCGAGTCTATAGCATGTATAGGGTTTTAATGTTGAGTATGTAATATTATGATTTAGCCAAAGGCATTGGCTTGTTATTAAGGTAGTATGTAGTCATGTAAATTGGCCTATGTCGGCTAATGACGTTATGGGCCTATATGATTATTCTCATGCATGTATGTTATTATCTCTTGTGATGTGGCTTACAACATGTATGCCTAGAGATTGAATTGAGATTCATTGATGAGTTAGTAACTGATGCAAGATTAAGAGATTGGTAAATAATTAATAATGCCTTATGAATGATTTGTGAATATGATTATGCATGCCTAGTGATGGACATGAGGTTTGTGACGTAATGATAGTTATAACAAGTATATGGTAATGATGTGAGTAAATTCTATGATATTTATTGCATAAGAAATTGACATAAGCATAACATGTTTGTAGATGTTTAAGAGCTCATTTATGCCATGTTGTATGTTGTTGGATAAGTATGTGTGCATATGTTGTGAGGGTGACAAATGGCTTGGAAAATAGCCTTATTATTGTCTACACGGGTAGACACACGGGCATGTGTCTAGACCGTGTGTGACACACGGTCTGTCCCCATGGGCGTGTGTCATGGCCATGTTTTAAAGTCAGTGTTGCACATGGGCTAAGGGCACGAATGTGTCCCAAGCCACACGGGCGTGTGTGACCACACGGGCGTGTGGAGCCCTAAAACATGAAATTTTTCAAGTTTTTCTAAAGTTCTCGGTTTAGTTCCGAGCTGCCTCTAATGCATGTTTAGGTACAAATTGCATGTGAAAAGAAAAGTTTTAAATTGATTGAAATTTTACGGCCTAGTTTTTATGTGATTGATTGAGTTTAAGTCAAGTAACACCTCGAACCCCGTCCCGTCATCGGATACGGGCGAGGGGTGTTACACGTACCATGAGGAAGAGTGATATTTACGTTCATCCCTCTTCCAATAGCTTTCATAATGTCATTAAGAAAGATAAGTGCAAGATCAGGGCACTTATCGGATTTAAAACAATCGAACCACCAATAATCAATGTTTCAAAGCTTGGCATGCTTTTTGATAGGTCTTAGAATTAAATGGAGGACACGATCATGGAGATTTAGTTCGGATGCTGATCTGGGCTAGATAAAAAGGGAGGAATCAAAAAGCCTTTTTTTATCGGAGGAACCTCCAGAAGGTAAGTGAAGATAATAGCCAAACTCTTCGAGAGTGAGGCGAATGGGAGTTCCCATTAAAAATGAAGTGATGGTAGTAAAAGAGTTGCCGGACTCATCGTGTTCAAGTTTGGCATTGGAAAAGAAAGCTTGAACAAGATTTAAATAAGTTGGCAAAGAAATGTTTAAAAATTCCATCCACCCCCAATTTTGCAAAATAGGGAGATAAGCAAAGTTAATGACTTCTAACATGGCTATACCAATTTTCGTAGCCTCCAATACACGTTTTGATGCAAAATACGAGTTAAAAATCTACCGAGAGTGTGTGTCTTGAAAACAAGTGCTAAATGATGACTCCAACTCACTAGATAGATTAGAATATGATACACTAGTCCTAAAACGCTTCTTTGGGGCCATAATAGCTAGAAACAACTTAGAGAAACACTAAAACCAAAAAAAAAAAAAAATCTTTGATGAATTTTGTCAAACACTTGGTGGGTTAGGGTTTGAAAAAGAGTTTAAAAAATATCTTTAAGACTAGGTGACCTCCTGTAAAGAAACATGGCATATATATGTTCAAAAACATCCCACACAAACAGAATTTCAACTTACATTTGTCAAAATCAACAAGTTGATTTTGAAATTTACCTCAAAATTGTTGAAAAAGGAGAAATCCTCAAGCAAGGAGGATCAAATCTTTTGATAAAGAAGTTTGAAGATGGAAAAGAACCAAGATTTATGAAAAAATGAAGAAATTTGAAAAAAATTTGAGAGGAGAAGAGAGGATTTTTCGGTGGAGGGAAAAAAATAACTTAGGGTTCTTTATGTTTAAAAACAGCTACAACACCTTTAAAAGCCCCATGGTATCGATATTTTTACACAAGTATCTGTATTTTTACAAAAGTATCGATATTTTTTAGTTGTTATCGATATGAAATTAGTATTTTGTTTTCTAAGTGCAGTAAAACGACAAAAACAATAGTTTTCGGTTGTATTGTTTCTCAAGTGTCTTAAAATGACTCCAAAACAGTTCCTAAACATTTCATATGCATAAAGATATGTAATGTGAGTGAAATGCATGAAATGCATGATGCAAGAATATGTAGAAAAAAAATGACTAAGTTAATACCAAGTTTTTAAAATGTGAATAAAACTAGAACAAATTTTCATAGAAAACTCCCCTACCTTTTTGTATATAAAAGCCATCAAATCCATGCTCAACAAGCTTGTGGGAATAAAATAATCAAATATGGTAAAGAAGATTGTAACACAAATTTAAGGCAAGGTTGTTAAACCTAGTTCTCCCCTAAGTGTCCAAAATCTTTCTTTGTCTAATGGTTTTGTGAAAATGTCAGCTAATTGGTTTAAGGTGTTAATATACTCTAGAACTATTTCACCCTTTTGGACATAATCTCTAATGAAATGATGTCTAATTTCAATGTGTTTAGTTCTAGAATGTTGGATGAGATTTTTAGTCAAACAAATAGCACTAGTATTGTCACACTTGATAGGAACGGTATTTATATCAATTCCATAGTCCTTAAGTTGTTGTTTCATCCATAAAATTTGAGCACAACAATTACCGACAGAAATATATTCCACTTCAATAGTGGACAATGCAACACTATTTTGTTTCTTTGAAAACCATGAAATTAGCATGTTTTCTAAAAATTGATAAGTATCGGAGGTGCTTTCCCTATCTAATTTGCAACCTCTAAAATCAACATTTGAATAAGCATGCAAGCTAAAGGATGAGTTTCTAGAGTACCAAAGACCTAAATTTTGAGTATCCCTAAGGTATCTAAAGATTCTCTTAATGGCTGGTAAATGTGATTCTTTAGGGCAAGATTGATATTTAGCACACAAGCATACACTAAACATAATGTTGGGTATACTTGCGGTAAGATAAAGCAAAGAACCAATTATTGAGCTATATAATTTTAAATAAACACATTTACCTTCCTCATATTTGTCAAGCTTTGTAAATGAGCTCATTGGAATAGCTTGTGGTTTGAGAGTGTCCATCCCAAACTTTTTAAGCATGTTCCTTTTGTATTTAGCTTGATTGATGAAGATACCATCCTTTCTTTGCTTGATTTGGAGACCTAAAAAGAAATTTAGTTCTCCTATCATGCTCATCTCAAACTCACATTGGCTTAGAAAATTCTTGACAAAGAATATCATTAGTAGAACCAAAAATAATATCAACATAGATTTGAACTACTAATAAATCTTTGTCTTTTCTTTTAATAAAAAGTTTTGTATCAACCTTTCCCTTACAAAAACCTTTTTCAATAAGAAAATTTGATAATCTTTCATATAATTTGATAATCTTTCATAAAAATTTGATAAGCTTGTTTCAAACCATACAAAGCTTTTGAAAGTTTGAAAACATGGTTTGGAAATTTTAGATCTTCAAAATCGGGCAGTAGTTTAACATACACTTCTTCATTTATAAAACCATTTAGAAAAGCACTTTTTACATCCATTTGATATAATTTAAAATTGTTAAAGCATGCAAAAGCTAAGAGTATTCTAATGGTTTCCATCCTAGTTACGGGAGCATATGTTTCATCATAATCTATTCCTTCCTCTTGAGACCTTGAGGAACAAGTCTAGCCTTGCTCCTCACTATGTTACCATTCTCATCTAGTTTGTTCCTAAAAACCCATTTAGTACCTATAGTAGATTTATCACTAGGTCTATCAACTAGGGTCTGAACTTCACTTCTCTTAAATTGATTTAACTCTTCTTGCATAACCAATATCCAATATTCATCATTTAATACTTCTTTCATATTTTTAGGTTCAATGCATGAGATAAATGTAACATACTTACAAGTATTTCTAAGAGAAGATTTAGTAATTACCCCTTGGGAAGGATCTCCAAAAATCATATCATCCTTCACATAGTTGAACTCTCTTGGATGAGTGATTTCTCTTTCCTCAATTGAAAGTTATTCTAGAGTATCTTGTATTTGTTTTTAAATTTTGTCATTTGATGATTGACCCTCTTTATTAAAAAATTCTGCATCATCATCATCAACACAAAAAATCCTTTCTAGAAGGAGGATTAAAGTCATCAAAGATAATGTTAGAATTAAGTGACCCAAATTCTTATTTAAATAAAATACAATGGAAAATAAAATAAAAGTAAAATCCATATAGAACTAGACTTTTTTTATTTTATTTTAGAATAAGGTTTTTTAAACCTTATTAAACTCCATCTATTTTATATTTATTAGGATAAGGTGTTTCAATCCTACTAGAATATGGCTTTACAAGCCTATAAATAGACATAGTCTATTCCTCTTGTATTGATTCAAAAATTTTCGACATAGTGAATTTTTCTTCTCCTCTGCCCGTGGTTTTTTCCCGAAAGGGTTTCCACGTAAAATTTGTGTGTTCTTTATTTTATTTTATTTTATTTTTCACAAATTGGTATCAGAGCTTCCGGGTTGTTCATCTTGATCATGGTAATGGCGTCTTTGAAATATGAAATTCCACTGTTGGATTGCAACACCAGATTTGCGTTGTGGCAGATTAAGATGCAAGCAGTTCTTGCGCAGATGGATCTGGAGGATGCCCTGCTAGGGATAGATAAGATGCCTTCGACATTAACAGATGAAGAGAAGAAGCGTAAGGATCGAAAGGCATTAACACAATTACATCTGCATTTGTCCAATAAAATTTTGCAGGATGTGATGAAAGAGAAGACTGCCGCTGCATTATGGAAGAGGCTAGAACAAATATATATGTCGAAAACTCTAACAAGCAAGTTGCATATGAAGCAGCGTCTTTATGCTCATCGTTTGGAGGAAGGTGCGTCAGACACGAACACTTAACAGTTGTTTAAAGAAATTCTCTCAAACTTGGAGGCCATGGAGGTTCAAAGATGATAAGGAAGATCTAGGGTTGATTCTACTTTGTTCGTTTCTCCGTCTTATTCAACCTTTAGAGACACGATTTTATATAGCCGCGAGTCTCTCACAGCTGATGAGGTTTATGATTCTTTAACCTCGTATGATAAGATGAAACATCTTGTGGTTAAACCCGACTCTCGGAGAGGGTCTCATGGGAGACAAGATCGGAATGCTGATGATGATCGTGGTAGGACACAGGAAAGAAATCATCGTAGTAAATCTAAGGGTAGATCGAAGTCTTCAAATAGAGGTAAAACTTGTAACTTCTGTAAGAAGAAAGGGCACATTAAATCTAAGTGCTATAAGTGCAAAATAAGATTAAAAGGGAGGCTGCGAATCAAAGGAAAACAACCGAGAAAATTCGTGAAGCCGATGTTGTAGAAGACTACAAATGATGGTGAACTTCTAGTCGCTCATCAATGATTCTAAAGTAAGTGAGGAGTGGATACTTGATTCAGGCTGCACCTTCCATATGAGTCCCAATTGGGATTAGTTTACAACTTACGAAACAGTGTCTGAAGGTGTTGTTTTGATGGGAAATAATGCTTCGTATAAGATCGCAAGTGTTGGAACAATTAAAGTTAAGATGTTTGATGGAGTTGTCAGAACACTTAGTGACATACGGCATGTTCCAGAATTGAAAAGAAATTTAATTTCGTTGAGTACTCTTGATTCAAAAGGGTACAGATACACAGCTGAAAGTGGGGTTTTAAAGATTTCCAAAGGGTCCCTTGTTGTGATGAAAGGGCAGAGAAAAATTGCCAAGTTATATGTTTTGCAAGGTTCTATCATATCGGGTGATGCAAATTGTCGCTTCTCTTCCTTGTCGACGATGATATTACTAAACTTTGGCATATGCGCCTAGGGCATATGAGTGAGAATGGCATGACAGAATTGAGCAAAAGAGGACTTCTTGATGGGAAAGGAATTTGCAAACTGATTCTGTGAGCACTATGTTTTTGGGAAGCAAAAGAGAGTTCGATTCACTAGAGGAATCCATAACACGAAGAGAACGTTGCATTCTGATCTGTGGGGGCCATCCAGAGTGCCTTCGAGAGGTGGAGCTAATTATATGCTAACCTTTATTGATGATTTTTCCGTAAAAGTTTGGGCGTTCTTCCCGAAGCGTAAAAGCGATGTGTTTTCCGCATTTAAGTCTTGGAAAATTATGATTGAAAAACATACGGGAAAGCAGATAAAATAATACCTCCGCATGCATAATGGCTTAGAGTTACGTTCGATGAGTTTAATAGATTGTGCAAGTCGGAAGGATCATAAGACACTTGATGATTTGTCATACTCCACAAAGAAACGGCATTGCGAAATGAATGAACAGAACGATCATGGAGAAGGTTCGATGTATGTTGTCAAATGCCAACTTACCGGGTCATTTTGAGCGTATGACCTCATCGCATGTTTTTGATCAACCGATCTCTATCCGCTTGCCATTGAGAAAAAGACTCCACAAAAGGAATGGTCCGTAATCCCGCTAATTATTCTCGATTTAAAGATTTTTGGGTGTCCTGCGTATGCTCATGTTGATAATGGAAAATTGGAACCGAGATCCATTAAATGCGTTTTTTGGTTATAAAGTCGTGTAAAAGGCTATAAGTTATGGTGTCCTGAAAATAGAAAAGTTGTGATTAGCGAGAGATGTTGTTTTTGATGAAACCGCTATGATATCTAACTTATCTCTTAAAGACTCTTCCAATAAAGAAAACCAAAAGCGGTGGAGCATCGATTAATACAGAGTCAACTCCTCAAGCCATAACAAAAATTGAGAATAGAGTTGCTTATTCACCACAATACTCTATCGCCAAAAACAGAACTAGAAGAGAAATTAAACCTCCAAAGAAGTATGCCAAGCCGATTTAGTTGCTTATGCTTTAAATGTGGTGAAGATATAGATGCGAATCAAGAGCCATCTAATTATTCTCGAGGCGGTTAGTCGTGAAGACTCGAGAAAGTGGATGTTTGCTATGCAAGAAGAGATGGAATCACTCTACAAAAATGTAACATGGGAACTTGTGAAACTTCCTAAAGGTAAAAAGGCTGTTCGTTGTAAATGGGTGTTTAAAAAGAAAGAAGGGACTCCAGGAGTTGAAGAACCCAGATATAAAGCAAGGCTTGTTGCAAAGGGTTATAGTCAAATTCCAGGAGTGGACTTCACAGATGTGTTCTCTCCAGTTGCTAAGCATAGTTTGATTCGAGCTTTGCTTGGTATTGTAGCCATGCATGATTTGGAGCTTGAGCAGTTAGATGTAAAAACTGCATTTCTGCATGGAGAACTTAAGGAGGATATTTACATGCAACAACCAGAGGGTTTTATAGTCTCAGAAAAAGAGGACTATGTTTGCTTGCTGAGAAAGTCACTTTACGGTTTGAAACAGTCACCAAGATAGTGGTACAAGAGGTTTGATTCCTTTATGGCTTCTCATGATTTCAAAAGAAGTAGTTTAGACAGTTGTGTTTACTTCAAGAAAAACAGTAACGGTTCTTTTGTGTATCTACTTCTTTATGTTGATATGTTGATAGCAGCAAAAGATAAAGGAGAGATAAGAAAGGTCAAAGCCCAACTAAGTGAAGAATTTGAGATGAAAGATTTAGGACCAGCAAAGAAGATACTTGGTATGGAGATTCTCAGAGATAGAAAAGCAAGTAAATTGTACCTAAGTCAGAAGGGGTATATTGAGAAAGTTCTTTGTAGGTTCAATATGCAGAGTGCTAAGCCTGTTAATACTCCTTTAGCAGCCCATTTCATACTTTCATCGGCTTTGTCTCCACAATCAGATGATGAGATTGAGTACATGTCACATGTTCCATACTCTAGTGCAGTGGGATCTCTCATGTATGCTATGGTTTGCTCACGTCCAGATTTATCATATGCAGTCAGTGCAGTTAGCAGATACATGGCAAATCCCGGTAAAGAACATTGGAAAGTAGTTCAGTGGATTTTAAGATACTTACGAGGCACTACTGATGTTTGCTTACAGTTTGGAAGAACTAAAGATGGAGTCATAGGGTATGTTGATGCTGATTTTGCTGGAGACCTTGATAGAAGAAGATCTCTCACAGGTTACGTCTTTACAATCGGAGGTTGTGCAATTAGTTGGAAAGCCACTTTGCAAACTACAGTCGCTTTGTCTACCACTGAAGCTGAGTACATGGCGATTACTGAGGCTTGTAAAGAAGCTATTTGGTTGAAGGGACTATTTAGTGAACTCAATGAAGACCTTCAAATCAAGATAAAGATTTTGTGACAGTCAGAGTGCCATCTTCCTTACAAAAGATCAAATGTTTCATGAGAGAACAAAACATATTGATGTTCGGTATCATTTTCGTGGTAATATTGTTGTGAGCAAAATTAGTACTCATGAAAATCCTGCAGATATGATGACTAAGTCACTTCCTATAACCAAGTTTGAGCATTGCTTAGACTTGGTTGGTGTTCATTGTTGAAGTTAAACCCTTAAGGGGTTTTATGGAAGAGGTGGAGAACTTGTTTGCGATGAAGAACTTGTTCATTGAGAATTTGTGTCAAGGTGGAGATTGTTAGAATTAAGTGACCCGAATTCTTATTTAAATAAAATACGATGGAAAATAAAATAAAAGTAAAATCCATATAGAACTAGACTTCTTTTATTTTATTTTAGAATAAGGTTTTTTAAACCTTATTAAACTCCATCTATTTTATATTTATTAGGATAAGGTGTTTCAATCCTACTAGAATATGGCTTTACAAGCCTATAAATAGACAGAGTCTATTCCTCTTGTATTGATTCAAAAATTTTCGACATAGTGAATTTTTCTTCTCCTCTGCCCGTGGTTTTTTCCCGAAAGGGTTTCCACGTAAAATTTGTGTGTTCTTTATTTTATTTTATTTTATTTTATTTTTCACAGATAACATGTATAGACTCTTCTACTACTAAAGTTCTTTTGTTCAAGACTCGATAAACTTTAGAATTTAAAGAATAACCAAGAAAAATTCCTTCATCACTTTTTACATCAAATTTACCAAGATTATCTTTCCCATTGTTTAAGACAAAACACTTGCATCCAAAAGGATGAAAATAGCTAATGTTAGGCCTTTTGTTTTTGAAAAGTTCATATGGAGTTTTCTTTAAAATAGACCTAATCATTACTTTATTAATCACATAGCAAGCCGTGTTTTTTTGCTTCCGCGCAAAAATATTTTGGTAAATTATTTTCATAAAGCATGGTTCTAGCCATTTCTTATAATGTTCTATTTTTTTCTCTCAACAACTCCATTTTGTTGAGGGGTTCTAGGTGTAAAAAAATTATGGCTAATTCCATTTGAGTTGAAAAAATTTTAAAAGACAATTTTAAAATTCGGTTCCATAATCACTTCCAAAACTAGTGAGAGATTAACCTTTTTTCATTTTGGTTCATTTTTGAAAATGTGATGAATTTTTCTAAAGCTTCATCTTTAGTACTTAAGAAAAGAACTTAAGTAAATCTAGAATAGTCATCAACAAGCACAAAACCATATTGTTTACCACCCAAGCTAGATGTCCTAATTGGACCGAACAAGTCTATATAAATTAGTTGAAGAACTCTACTAGTTGATACATCATTAATAGGTTTAAAAGAAACTCTTTTATGTTTAGCTTTAATACAAGCATCACAAATATTATTCACATCAAGGTCAATTTTGGGTAATCCTCTTACTAAGTCATTTTTAACTAATTTATGCAATATGCTCATGCTAGCATGTCCTAGTTTTCTATGCTATAACAAAGAGCTATTTTTATTTTTAGCAATAAGACATAAGCTAGAGTTATGCATATCATCTAAATACACCATATATATATTTTCTATCCTATGTCCTACAAGCATAATCTTATTAGATGCAATGTCAATAACGTTACAACCTTTAGACTCAAATAGGACATTGAAACATCTATCATATAATTGACTAATACTTAAAAGATTATGCTTAAGACCGTTTACATACAAGACATTTTCAATAATGATAGAAGAGTTTTTACCAATGGAGCATATTCCTTCAATTTGTTTTGTAGAGTTGTCACCAAATGTAACTTCTCTTCCACCTTTTCGTTTCAAATTAATAAAGTGACTCTTGTCATTGGTCATGTGTCTTAAGCATCCACTATCGAGGTACCATAAGTTTTTCTTTGAGTAAATGCTCCTTTTCCTACAAACATAGAATTAAGATTTGATTTTTGGTACACAAATTCTTTTGGGTTCATAAGCATTAGTTCCTATAATTATAGTCCTTTTGGGTATCCATTTTGAAATCAAGCTCCTCTCTTGAGAAGTTATGAATCCTTTAGGGCCCATACACTTTTAACGATTTTTCTCTTGTAAAAATTTTGGGGACCTCTATGTTTATAGAAATTAAATCTATTTTAAACAAATTTTTGTTTTGAATTTTCTCATTTTTCTAAAACTTTGTTAAAGTGAGCTTTTTCACTCTTAAGCAACTCAAGTTGCTTTTGATGATTCTCATGAGCTTTCGAAAGTAAATTATGCAAGTTTAAATTTTTATTTTCAAACTCATTAATAATTTCTTGCATTTTATTTAATTTCTTGCATTTTATTTAC